>CM035849.1:227946751-229196751 GCA_020510985.1 Pholidichthys leucotaenia
AAAGTCTCAAGTGTTGAAGAGTCCACCTTTGTATAAAACGGCCAAGTCAGTATACCACAAAAGGCCCAAAGTCGCTAAGATAATCCAGAGATTAAACCGGCTGTTAATGTCATTTAAACCCTGCATGGCTTCGACAACGTGGAACCAGCATTTCACTTTGAAACGGATGGCAGCGAGTTATTGCAAACGAGCAAGTTTAAAACACACATAACACTAAAGTTAAGAGTATTGCATGAAGGAAAATAGTTTAATATAAAACACAGCTGTCTTACCTTGAAATGTCCTTTACAAATGAAGAGATTCAAACTGAAGAACGGAGGAAAAATGTAAAAAAAAAAAAAAAAAATGTAAAAAAAGATTAAAATACCAAGAACTCATCCAGGTGTGTGATACCAGTCAAGGACACACCAAAAAAACCATGGTACCAAGTTTCA
Organism: Pholidichthys leucotaenia; assembly: GCA_020510985.1. Taxonomy (NCBI): domain Eukaryota; kingdom Metazoa; phylum Chordata; class Actinopteri; order Cichliformes; family Pholidichthyidae; genus Pholidichthys; species Pholidichthys leucotaenia. The sequence goes on from CM035849.1 coordinate 227,947,186, forward strand.
AAACAATCGGAAAAAAAACTGTTGGAGGAGTTGATTTCACAAAAATGCGCCTTTGCATCCCCAAATATCACCCTGTCTTCAAGGCTTCATTACAAGTCAGTGGGTTGAGTAAGTGACTTTCTTCTTTTTCTGATTAAACTACAGTTTCACAGCATTCTACCAAGCCCCCAATTGCCTCTGTGTGTACAGTAGTTATGTCAATAAACAAATGCGTAAAGTTTGAAATGCAACAGTCTCACCCTTTCCCCAGTGCACTTCATTCATTTACAATAGTAGTGTGTGTAATCCACGTAAGTTGTATATAACTATAAAGCATGAGATTTGCATTTTGGATATAAAATATGTACTTGTCGAGTCTAATATGATCTGCTTTCAACTGACAGGTGACCGTGGCTACCCACTAAATAGGTTCATATTGTCTTCTTTTTATGACTGTTTTTCTTTAATTCAACCAGCTATCCACCCGGCTGGTCACAAATTGATTGACTGATTGATTTATTCATCATTTAAAATATCATTGTATAAAAGATACAACATGTATTTAAAAACAATAAGATAAGATAAGATAACCCTTTATTAGTCCCACAATGGGGAAATTCCAGGATTGCAACAGCACAGGGATAGCAACACTCAGAGCAATAATTTAGAAGATAGGATAATAAGAGCAGTGAATATACATATGTACACAGAATATACACAGCATGAAGCATTGTAGCTAGATGGAATAAACAGCATAACGGTCTATTCAGTTACCCCACATAGTATGAATATGTACCCATACAACATATTTCGTATTTGAATCAGCCTCGGGACCATTATTGTGCAAGTTTGTTACATTTTGTGAATTTAGTACTTATTTGGTTGTAAAGTTTTTTGTTTGTTTTTTTTACAACCCCTATGAGCAGCCCTGCTTAGGTTATAAAGTCTGACAGCCGCAGGTAGGAAGGACCTGCGAAACCTCTCGGTCGCACACCTAGGATGGTGCAGCCTACTGCTAAATGAGCTTCTCAGTGCGTTCAGCATGTTCTGCATGGAGTGGGACTCGGACTCCAGCAGAGATGACAGCTTAGCCACCATCCTCCTCTCTCCTATCTTCTCCACTGGGTCGAGGCACTGCCCCAGGACAGAGCTAGCTTTCTTGGTCAGTCTTTTCAGTCTCTTCCTGTCAGCTGCCGTGATGCCATTGCCCCAGCAGACCACACCAAATGTGATGGCTGATGCCACCACCAAGTCATAGAAGGTCTTCAGGAGCACCCCTTGTACACCAAAAGACCTGAGCCTCCTCAGGAGGAACAGCCTGCACTGTCCCTTCTTGTAGAGCGCGTCGGTATTGTGTGACCAGTCCAGTTTATTGTTCAAATGAACACCCAGGTACTTATAGGATGTCACCATCTCAATGTCCGTTACCTGGATGTTTACTGGTGCTGTGAGGGGTTGTCGTTGCCTGTGGCAGTCCACCACCAGTTCCTTAGTTTTCCTCGCATTGATCTGGAGGTAGTTCTGATGGCACCAGTCCACAAAGTCCTGGATAAGACCACTGTACTCTGCATCATCTCCATCGGAGATGAGGCCAACGATCGCAGAGTCGTCAGAGAACTTCTGTAGGTGGCAGTGTGGTGTGTTGTGTGAAAATTCCGCAGTATAAAGGGTGAACAGGAAGGGAGCCAGAACTGTTCCCTGAGGGGCCCCCGTACTGCAGATGATAGTGTCAGGATGACAATGAGATGACACAAGAAAGTGCGCACACTAATTACCTCCGCCAGGCCGAAAAGGCCAGGAGGAGGTAATGTTTTTGCCGGGGTTTGTCTGTTTGTCTGTCTGTCTGTCTGTCTGTCTGTTTGTCTGTTGGTTAGCAAGATAACTCAAAAAGTCTTGGACGGATTTCCATGAAACTTTCAGGCGTTGTTGGAAATGGTACAAGGAAGAACTGATTAAATTTTGGGGATGATCCGGATCATCGTCTGGATACAGGAATTTTTTAAAGCATTCTTTAACACTGTGACATACGGCTATTTTCAACATGTGCGCAGGCGCAATGGAGGGCGCTGGTCATCGTGTCTGACCAACATAAACTCCGCGTTCTTCAACGTTTTAGGCACAAAAGCACGCGGAAAACACTGGTGGGCTGGGCCCGCCACCGTGCCTGTGTTTGCGCGACGCTGCAAAAGCTGAGACGGGCAGCTGTCCGCCGCCGGATTATTTGGCAGAAATTCCCCGGCCAGCCATAGGCGCTGCGCAAAAACGAGCTGCTCGGCAGCGTGCTGTGTGCCTGTGTTTGCGCAACGCTGCAAAAGCTCAGACGGCCAGCTGTCCGCCGCTGGATTATTTGGCAGAAATTCCCCGGTCAGCCATAGTAGCTCCGCAAAAAGAAGCTCTCTGCCGGGGAAGTTTCCAAATCATCTTTGGCCGCGGAGCGCAACCCCAATAAAGATAAAGATTAGATGTACCACGAAGGTCGAGTGCAAGCAAGATGTTTGTGTCTGTGAACATTCCGTCTTTTGGCGAGTTGATACGTAACAATGTTTACACTTTGATGAGAAGGTTGCTGCCATGTAACAATCATCTTATATCAGCAATTGTCAACTCGTCACTCACACTTCACTCCAGCATTTGGAAGTGGTGGCGTCCCATTTTATACTGTGTCCAATATTGTATGTTATTGTTGTTACAAGACCGCCGACTGTCTGCTGATCTGTATATACTTTTATTTATTTATTTATTTATTTTCTACTCCTTTTAGTTCTGCATTTAATATGAACCCTGAGTTTGAAATAAACGTTTGAATTTTGAATAAAACCCACGCCAACCCGTCTACCTAATTGGCATCAGTCAGTGAAGCCCTCAGTGCTGCTTTCAGTGATCTAAAACGCTCGCATAACCCATTGGCCTGTGGGTTGTACACAGTTGTGTCATGACTTCTTTTGTTTTTTCTTTTGAATTCTTGGATGGAACATGGGTGGCCAATATAAGCTGCGGATTCAGCCATCACATATTTCGGATAACTTATGTTTAATTGTATAATCAGAGGAGCTATTGTCTAATTTCACCTTGTTGGATTTTATTACCCCCTTTGTTATATTATTCACTTTCTTTTAACCTGTACTCTTAATCTATTCGAAATAAAGATTAATTCATTCATTCATTCAATTGCAACGCCCCCAGCCTGGGAGTTTGCAGATGCAGGACATGGACACAACACCAACAGTTCAGTTTATTACCTCTGCCAAGGAGGTAATGCTTTTACTACTGAACCACTAATCCTATCATTGTGAATCCAATTGCTACTCAGATGTTTTCATGGTCAAGGAATCTGACAACGTACACACAAACACTGTATGGGGGGAACTGTGGCGCTTGGCGGAGGTCTGCGCTCTCCGAGTGCTTTTCTAGTTTCCATTGTGGTCCCTAAAAGAGGTTGCAGCTGGTCTCGTATCTGGAACCTTCTGCTTTGCAATCTGGCACTCTAAGCTATCAGTCAAAACACGTCAGGGTTAAATAAACATCTCTTTCTCATCTCTGTCAAAATATAAGAAACCAATAAACTAATCTTATAGGGCTGTGAGCAGGCTATTGAATTAGAATCAGAATCAGAATCAGAATCAGGTTTATTGCCATTGTTCATGTAGTACACAAACTAGGAATTTGTCTCGGTACAATGCTGCAACATTAAACATGATAAGATAAGAGAAATAAACTATACATGTAATAAAGTGTAGGATAAGATTAAGTGATACTGGTCAACAGTTAAAATATATATTAGCCAGCAGCAGATACTGTGGAGAACTATATAGTGCAGTCGGTAATGCAGGAAGAAAACAGTGATGATTGACATGAGTCTGGTTGAGCTGCTGTACATGGTGCACGAGAGTCACTTAGTGTTCAGCAGTCTAATGGCAGAGGGGAAGAAGCTGTTCATGTGACGGGAGGTTTTAGTCTGGATGGACCGAAGTCTTCTACCAGAGGGGAGGGGGGCAAACAGTACATGACCAGGGTGTGAGGGATCGGCTATGATCCGGCCAGCACGCCTCCGGGTCCTGGAGATGTACAGATCCTGGAGAGATGGGAGCTTGCAGCCGATCACCTTCTCAGCAGTGCGCACGACGCGCTGCAGCCTTAGTCTGTCCCTGGCAGTGGCTCCTGCGTACCACACGGTTATGGAGGTGGTGAGGATGGACTCGATGATGGCTGTGTAGAACTGCACTAACATCTTGGTGGGTAGCTTGAGCTTCCTCAGCTGCCGCAGGAAGAACATCCTCTGCTGGGCTTTTTTGATGAGTGAGCTGATGGTCAGCTCCCATTTGAGGTCCCTGGTGATGGTAGTGCCTAGGAAGCGGAAGGAATCAGCAGTGGTGATGGGAGAGCCTGAGAGGGTGAGGGGGGGCAGAGGAGTAGTGACTTTCCTGAAGTCTACAATCATCTCCACTGTCTTCAGAGCGTTCAGCTGCAGGTTGTTATTGCTGCACCAGGACGCCAGCTGGGCCACCTCTCTCCTGTAGGCGGACTCGTCGCCGTTGGAGATGAGCCCGATGAGGGTGGTGTCGTCCGCAAACTTGATCAACTTGACAGACTGGTGGCTGGAGGTGCAGGAGTTGGTGTAAAGGGAGAAGAGTAGGGGGGAAAGTACACAGCCCTGGGGTGATCCGGTGCTGATGCTAGTATAGTCTGAGACAGTCTTTCCCAGCCGCACATGCTGCCTCCGGTCCGTCAGGAAGTCGATGATCCACCTGCAGAGGGAGTCAGGCACGTTGAGCAGGGACAGCTTGTCCCGGAGCAGAGCGGGGCGGATGGTGTTGAATGCGGAGCTGAAGTCCACAAACAGGATCCTGGCGTAGGTTCCCGGGGAGTCCAGGTGCTGCAGGATGGAGTGGAGGGCCAGGTTGACTGCATCGTCTACAGACCTGTTGGCTCGGTAGGCAAACTGCAGCGGGTCCAGGAGAGGGGTGGTGATGGACTTGAGGTGGGACAGGACCAGGCGCTCAAAGGACTTCATGACTACAGAGGTGAGCGCTACAGGTCTGTAGTCATTAAGTCCAGTGATCCGTGGCTTCTTGGGGACAGGGATGATGGTGGAGGATTTGAGGCAGGATGGCACGTGGCATAACTTAAGGGAGGTGTTAAAAATGTCTGTGAATACAGGAGCCAGCTGTTTCGCACAGAGTCTCAGGGTGGAGGGAGACACGCCGTCTGGGCCGGGGGCCTTGCGCGGGTTCAGTCTGGAGAACTGTTTGAGCACATCCTTACTTGAATTACTTGTATCCGGCACTAATGCTGGAGGACAGCATGCCAAACAAAATGTTTTTACGCGCCTCTGCCTCATTCAGGAGCACCTCTAACTCACAGTCCATGAAATTCCATTAAATCCATTATTTTTGATCATGGATACAGGAGAATCAAATATGCAGGGCTTATATATATCTATTTGCATATATATTTGCATGTAATTGTATATTCAAATGGGGGCGTGTCAAGGGAGGAGTCCGGTATTTCCTCACATGCGTTCAATTTCAAGTAGATTGGAATGTACAAAGGAAATGTGCTTGCGTACGCACTGTTTCATATATCTGGATGTTTTTTTGCTTACAGCGTTTTCTTGATTTAACCTTTTAACTGTGTATGTCGCCAAACTGCGACATAACCCCTAGTGGTCAAGAGTGGTAAAGATTTTTTTCAAGAAAATATTCAGGTCAGATGTCACAGATTTCCAAGGCTATAACTTGAAAGTGGTAAGAGATAATGGTTTACTGTCAATTAGAAAGATGTAGAATATGATCCAAAGTTTCAGATAGAAGTAACTTTACGCATCTAATTTTCGTAATGCAGTGGTACCCATATTGAATAACATAACTGTCAGTCAAAAGTGGACTTTGGACATATTTACACAAAGAATGGTTCTGCTTTTTGTCACTGTTTCTTGTTGTGAGCATTTTGTTATCTTATCTTCAAAGTATATGAACCAGAAAATCAGTACAATGCAGTACAATGTAAACAAAACAAGCCATATTCGTCACTTACCCCTGGCGAAGGCAACTCGCTCCCTTGGTCCTTTCCGGGCATTCTGTCTTTTTTAAGGGCCGAGTTCGCCAAAGAGGACTTGCTTGGGAAGACAAGAATCATCCATCCTGAGAACATGGCCTGACCTATACAGTTGATTTCGAGTCACCATAGCTTTGATGCTTGTACAGTTTGCCTTGTCAAAAACACTGTTGTTTGTTCGTCTATCCTGCCACTTTACATCCAAAATATGGCACAGACAACATTGGTGGTATTTTTCAAGAGTCTTAAGATGTCGTCTGTAAGTGGTCCAGGATTCAGAGTCATAGGGTAGAGTTGGTAGTACGACTGCCTTGTAGACTAGTATTTTGGTATCTTTCCTTATATCCCCCTCCTTGAATTCAGCCAAATGCATAGCTGGCAGTTTGGAGGCGGTGCTGAATCTCAGCATCAATGTTGGCTTTAACAGATAAAACACTGCTCAGGTACGGGAAACTGTTAACGTTCTTCAGTTCGGACCCGCTGATGGTGAATGAGGGGCAGGTGGGCTCCTGACCTGGGGATGGATGGAAGAGGATCTCCGTTTTCTTTACATTGATGGTAAGACCAAGTGTCTTGTACGCGTGTTCAAAGGCATCAAGAATGCTTTGAAGATTATTCTCTGAAGTGGCGCAGACACAGTTGTCATCAGCATACTGAAGCTCGATGATGGAGGTAGTGGAGGTCTTAGTCTTAGCCTTCAATCTTCTCAGATTGAGCAGTCCTCCATCCATTCGGTAGACAACCTCGATACCATCAGGCAGTCTGTCTTGAATGAGGTGGAAAATAGCTGATATAAAGATGGAGAATAGGATCGGTGCAATCACACATCCTTGCTTTACTCCTATTTTCACTTCAACAGGACAATGGGGTTTTTCTTTTGATTTAGTAAAAATCATCGTTTTTGTTTTCTTCGCATTAAGCACAAGTCTCAAGTGCAGGAGTTGGGCTTCAGTTTCTTTAAAAGCAAGTTGCAAGTATTCCACAGCCTTTGACAAAGTACCCCTGGACCAATAAATGACAATGTCATCTGCATAAAAATGAAAATTGGCATTTTGTACATTTTTACCCAAATCATTTACAGTATATATATTGTAAATAATAATGGACCTAAAATAAAGCCTTGAGGAAGCCCCTTATTAATAATCAGAATATCAGAGGAACAATCATCAACTTTGACACATTGAGTTCTGTCCAAAAGGTAATTACTAAACCAGGCCACAGCAGAGTCTGACAGCCCTATGCTAACCAGCCTGTGCCTCATTACCTCGTGATCAACTGTATCAAAGGCCTTGAAGAAATCTATAAAAAGAGAAGCACAGTGCTGTTTGCTGTCTAATACAGAAATCATATCTTTCACAACTTTAGTAGCTGCTGTGACTGTACTGTGGGACTTTCTAAACCCAGATTGACAGGCAGATAAAATAGCATTACTATCTAAGAAGTCCTTTAGTTGATCACTCACAAGGGCTTTCAGGATCTTGACTAGTGGTGACAGATTAGAAATTGACCTATAGTTGTTGGGATTTGATGAGTCACCTCCTTTCAAGAGGAGGAGAACATGGGCCATTTTCCAAAATCTTGGGAATTTCTTTAGAAATGAGTGTTAAATTATAAATGTAGGTCAAAGGCTCAGCAGTGAAGTCAGAGGACAGTTTTAGATTAAAAAACCCCCATCTAGTTTATTTGATCCTGCTGGGTTTTTTTTTTAAGATCTAATTTGAAGAGGGCTTTGTGTACCTCAGCAACAGCGAAGGACCTGAAATTAATCATTTACAGGAGGCTCAGCAATAAATGAAGTCTGATTAGCAGTAAACTTAGCTGTGTTATCAAAAAGAAAACCAGAAGAAACAAAGTGTTTGTTAAAATAACTGAGCATCTCAGCTCTGTCATAAATAGTTGTAAAATCAGATAAAATACACAGTGGGAGATTAGGGGGTTTATTTGGTGATAAAGATTTGATAGTGTGCCAGAATTTATATGAGTTATTTAGATTTTCTGTTGTGAGATTAAGGTAAAAACTGGATTTGGTCTTTTTAACTAAAGCAGTACATTAATGTCTTAAACATCGAAAAGTGGCCCAGTCTGCATCAGAATGTGATTTTCTTGCTTAGGCCCAGTAATGATTTCTTTCATGAATCAGGTTAGACAACTCCTCTGAGAACCAGGGATTATCTCTGCCTTTGACTCTATGGGGCAGATTTACTAACGCACTGTGCCATCGCAAAGCCCTGTTTTGGCATTAAAAAACTACTGTCAAAATTTACTAAAGGGCATAGGGCAAAATTAGCGGTGGAAAGGTATGGTCTATGTTAATTTTGCACTTGGCCTCATTGCATATGTATATGTGGGAGTTGTCATGTCAAAGCACAAATTTGAGGGAGGGGAGTATTTAAATGACTGGCTCAAGATCAGTCTCCTTAATGTGTCAGGATTTAATGTCCAAAAACAGCTTGTCTTAATTCATCTGCGCCTGATGACAGTGATCGTGGGTGCCGAGACACCGGCGAGAACCAAGGGTGTGTGGCCAAAGAGACGGAAGCTTCTCTCTGCGCGTGACTTTATTTGGCATGACAGAAGAACAGATAATATGAATATCATCAGTCTCACAGAAATCAGTGTTATGCTGAACCGGACTCTGGAGTTTTCCTCTCCTATCAGCTCCCCCTTGCTCCTGAAGCAAAATTTTCCACATTGTCAATTTTTTTTTTTTTATCCATATTCCTACATTTACAGTATTTATTTTTGCTGTGCATAAAATGGTAATTCAGTTCCCTCCTCTCTCTATTTCTCTCTGCCAGTTTAGGATACACAATATAGGAGGAAAACAACAATGAGATTATTAACAAAAAGAGCGCACAGATCCATAGAAATGTCCCCCGAAATTGCAACACCGTAACTTAATGGCATTTATAGAAAGTTGTGAACTGGGAGACCTGTAGATTTTGTTAAAACAAAATTATTCACATAATACAATCCCAGAGTTTCGATCAGACGATCTTGATGGTTCTGGTGTTAATAAAATAAACACATTGGTTAAATAATCAACTTATTCATGAGTAGTCCTTTTTAAAATTAAGATACAAATGCTTCATTTATACACATTAAACAAAAGAGTCTGCCATGTTAAATGAAAATCTAAATTTTGAAATATGACAAACAAAAATAAGCTATTTTAGTGGGTTTTGCGCTTAAATAAATGCTTATAAAAAGCTTTATGTGTGTGTGTGTGTGTGTGTGTGTGTCTGTGTGTCTGTGACAAATGGTGGGGCTGGCAGGAGGCAAGGAGGCAAAATCTTCAGTTTTCCATTTTTATTTCCATAAACTTACAAGTAAATAATTCCAAGACATCCGACACGATTCTTCATCAACAATCCACAAAGGTTACAGCGAAAACTCTCGACTGCAAGACTGAAGATTCAAAGAGACTCAAAAACTCTCAAGACTCTCTCCAAATAAACCCAACACCTGTTATATACTATTGGAGATAATTAGGGCTGATTAGCCCCTACCATAACCCCAGGTAAAACAATAAACATTTTTCATTTTCCACACATACCCACTAACATCTAAAAAGTCCATAAATACTTCCCCAACTATATACAGTGTAAATATAAATAACATAGAATAAATAACAGTATAAATAATTCAATAAATAATTCAAACCCCTATTTACAAATGTTAAACCACCCCTCTAACTTACCATACATGCTTCCTTCCTGCTGGTGTCCTATAAAAGGCCCTCAACCCCTAACAGAGTCTTTTGCCTGGACACCCTCAGGAAGCATGTTGGCAAAGGTATGTGAATTAAATCATTATCAATTATTTTACCCAAATACTTAACCATAGCAATTATCTCCCAAGGGCATTCAAATTAGACAAAGACAGATCCTAAAAATAATGTGTGTACTTTAACAAATAATCATAATAACATTTACAATATTACAAATATAACATGATCACACAATACAATAAATCATAACAGTGGTGACACTCCATCTGTCTAAATTGCGCCCTTGCTAATTTGCACTGCCTTAGTAAATCTGCCCATAAATCTCGTCAAAGGGGCATGTTTATCTATAAAAGGCAAAAGCAAACCAACTAAATAAAACAACGCAAACTCAACATCTGGAATTAGAGAGACCCTGTTCCACACAATTTTTTTTTTGGGGGGGGGGGGTTACAACCATCCCAAACCCCCCATAAATTATGCCTATAGCTGTCCTTGAAATCCACCCACTGCTCTATTATTGGCTCGCCTAGCTGTCTGTCATGTAGATGGAAGGGGTGCGAAAGTTAGCCTATTAGCCCCCGAGCTATTAGCCCCCAAGCTAACACTGGTACCACAAAGCTCGAACCAAGCGTGATCTCCTCCCAGTAGGACGTGCCCGAAATACCTTAGATGGGAGTTGTCCAGGAGGCATCCTGATCAGATGCCCAAACCACCTCAACTGGCTCCTTTCAATGTGGAGGAGCAGCGGATCTACTCTGAGCCTCTCCTGGATGACTGAGTTCCTCACCCTATCTCTAAGGGTGACCATAGGTGAGGGTAGGAACGTAGAATGACCTGTAAATCGACAGCTTTGCCTTAGAGCTTAGCTCCCTCTTCACCACAACGGAATGATACAATGTCCGCATCACTGCAGATGCTGCTACGATCCGTCTGTCAATCTCTCGCTCCATTCTTCCCTCACTCATGAATAAGACCCCGAGATACTTAAACTCCTCCACTTGGGGCAGGAGCTTGTCCCCAACCTGGAGAGGACAGTCCACCATTTTCCAGCTGAGGACCATGGACTCAGACTTGGAGGTGCTGATTCTCATTCCAGCTGCTTCACACTCAGCAGCAAACCATCCCAGTAAGACCTGTAGGTCATTGCTGGATGAAGCCAACAGGACAACATCATCTGCAAACAACAGAGATGAGATCTTGTGATCACCAAGCATGACACGCTCCATTCCCTGGCTGTTCCTAGAAATCCTGTCCATAAAAATAATGAACAGGATCGGTGACAAAGGGCAGCCCTGGCGGAGTCCAACTTTCATTGAGAATGAGTCAGACCGAGTGTTGGCAATACGAACCAAACTCTCACAACAGTCGTATAGAGACCAGGTAGCTCGTAATAACAATACTGACTCGATACCCCATACTCCCGAAGCACCCCACCCAAACACCATAAGGGACGCAGTCGATTGCCTTCTCCAAGTCCACAAAACACATGTAAACTAGTTGGGCAAACTCCCACAAACCCTCGAGGATTCTCAAGAGGGTAAAGAGTTGGTCCAGTGTGCCACAGCCAGGACGAAAACCACATTGCTCCTCCTGAATCCAAGGTTCAACCAATGACCAGACTCTCCTCTTCAGTACCTTGGCATAGACCTTCCCAGGAAGGCTGAGGGTGTGATTCCTCTAAAGTTGGAGCACACCCTCCGGTCCCCTTTCTTGAAGAGAGGAACCACCACCCCAGTTTGCCATTCCAAAGGCACTGTCCCCAACCTCCACGCAATGTTACAGAGGCATATCAACCATGACAGCCCTACAACATCCAGGGCTTTGAGGTACTCAGGGTGGCTCTCATCCACCCCTGGGGCCCGGCCACCAAGGAGCTTTGTAACCACCATGGCAACCTCAGCCCCTGTGATGGGTGAGACATCCCCCTCATCCACAAGCCCTGCTTCCTCTGTGGAAGGTGTGGCAGTGGGATTGAGGAGATCCTCGAAGTATTCCTTCCACCGCCCGATGATATCCCCAGTTGAAGTCAGCAGTGCCCCATCTGCATCATACACAGCGTGGACAGGGAGCGGCTTTCTCCTCCTGAACTGCTGGACAGTTTGCCAGAATCTCTTCGAAGCCGACGGAAAATCTTGTTCCATGGCCTCACCAAACTCCTCCCAAACCCGAGTTTTTGCTTCAGCAGCCACCCTGAGGTGCACTCCGCTAGGTCTGCTGGTACACCTCAGCTGCTTTGGGATTCCCACAAGTCAACCAAGCTTGACAGGACTCCTTCTTCAGCTTAATGGCTCCCCTCACCACTGGTGTCCACCACCTGATTCGGGGGTTGCCACCACGAGATGCACCAACAAGCTTGCAGCCACAGCTCTGGGCAGCCGCTTCAGCAATGGATATGGAGAACATGGCCCATTCAGACTCCATGTCTCCAGACTCCCTTGGAATGTGGTCGAAGTTCTTCCAGAAGTGGGAGTTGAAGACCTCCCGGACAGAGGCCTCAGCCAGACGTTCTCAGCACACCCTCATGATACGTTTGGGTCTACCAGGTCTGAATGGCATCCTCCCCTGCCATCGGATCCAACTCACCACCAGGTGGTGATCAGTTGACAGCTCTGCACCTCTCTTTACCCAAGTGTCCAAGACATACGGTCGCAGGTCTGATGACATGATAACAAAATCAATCATTGACTGATTATTCCTCTCTCCACAAGGTGAGCGTGCACCCCCTCCTTCCTGTTAAACTTTCCCCAGCTCTGCAGGCAATCAGCTCACCTGCGTGAGTGGACGCACCTGCCACCTCTTCCTCACCAGTGCTTATAAGGACCATCAAGTGGAAGCTTCACCGTTGGCTCGTTGGGTTGCTGCCATCTGTGCGGTGCGTCTTCTGGGATTGTTGTGCACTCAACTGCTCCATCGTCCTCACCCCGCCTCAGCTTCCTATCTCCAACCGGTCAGACGCCACTCAGCCCATTCCCCGGCCAGCTTCATCCTGCTGGTTCGTCTAGTCATGCTGGTGCTCTGTCGGGTTCTCTGCTCGGTGCATGCTGGGTCTCCCTCTGACGAGTGACGTTTCCCAAACAGTGCTCCTCTTTTTGAAATTTATAATAAAACATTTCAACGTTTCTCTGTGTCGTGAGTGTTTTCTCTGGTGTTGTTCCCTCACTGAGGAAACTGGAGCTATTTATCGTCGGCCTCCGTCAGTCTATGATGACCATGGAAGAGAATCCTAAACATCTACCCTGCTGGAACAGCACTGTCTGTGGCTGAACAGGCCGATGCGCACCAGTGTTCTACCTTACAGCATTGGGCGTTGGTAGGATTCAAGCCTGGGCAGGAAGATATGGAGGACAAGATGTTACCCATGCAGCATGTCCCCCCTCTCCACGTCACTGATGAATCCAAAGGAACAGCAGGGCTGCTATAGTTTGGCACCAGCGCCGTCGCAGGAGCTGCCAGAATGATGTTGAGCACAACAGAGAACTGCCTTAGGGGCTCCGACTCCGGATTTTTCCTCAGGGTTGACTCCCGAAGCCTTTCCCGTGACCGGGTGTGCCGCAAGGCAGCGGAGGTTTGAAGTCAGGGTTTACCTTCCCCTAGATGGGCTACCTTCCCAGGTTGACGAGCCACCATCTACCCGAAGCATCTGGTTTTAAGGCACCAGAGATCCGCCCTCGCCCCTTCTCCTATTGGTAAAAGCAGTTCCGCCGGGCTTAGAGACTAAACCACACGGGCAGGCTAGGAGATGGACTTAGTTGTCAGAGGCTTTTCGAGACGCACGCCGTAAGGAGTATTTTATGAGCACTGGGAGCTTAACCCCAGTGCCGCTCCTGGCTATGACAACCTTGGAACCGAGCTATTTATGCCCCAGCAGTAATTAGGGGGCAGGTGTGTGATGAGGAGCAGCTGGAGGCAATCACAATTAAGATGACCCGGCGTTGGCCAGGTAGATGACGGCTGAGCCTCCCGCAGAGCTTCTTAGAATCTTGTGATTGGGGCTCGCTGGAGGAACTAACCGAGGCAACAGCTGGACAGGAGCCAGATTGGAGCTCAACTACAGCGACGGTAGGAGACGGGGACCAGTGGAGGAGCAGCTGGGGCCCTAGCTGGATAGGAGCCTGATCGGAGCTCAATTACAGCAGTGGGGCTCGGCGGAGGAACTAACCGAGGCAACAGCTGGATCGGAGCTGGATCGGAGCTCAGTTACAGTGGCGGGGATCGGCAGAGGAACTACTGAGGATGATGGCAGTAGGCGGCGGGGCTCAGCAAAGGAGCTACCGGGACCCCAGCTGGACAAGAGCCGGATCGGAGCTCAACTACTGCGGCGGTGGGCGGCGGGGCTCGGTGGAGGAGCTGCCGGCACCCCAGCTGGACAGGAGCCGGATCAGGAGCTCAATTACAGCGGCGGTAAGCAGCGGGACTAGCAGCAGAGGGGACCAGCTGGATTCGAGGTTGGTTGGATCGGATACCGGCGACACCAGCAGAGATTGTTTTATTATCAACAGGTCAGTAAAAATGCCACCAAAGAAGGAGGAAATGGAAGAGATTAAAAAATCTCTGAACTTCTTGTCAGAAGAACTGACCAAAGTGGCCAATCAACAGCTTAAACTATTAGGGCTAATGGAGGAAGTCCGAGAATTGAAATTAACAATTAAGGAAAAAGACAAAAAAAATTGCAGACTTGGAGAGATGCATCGAGGATCTTGAACAATATTCTCGTATGGATGATCTAATTAAAAGTGGACTAGACATTAAATACCAATCATATGCCAATACTACAGCAGGAATGAGAGGTGAGGAAGCTCCCCTAAGTGAATCAGTCTCCCTGGAAAACCAGGTGCTTCAGTTCCTTGAAAGCAGAAATATAAAGGTTGAAGTAAATGCAATTTCAGCCTGTCATACAAAGAAATCAACTGTGATGCGCTTTGTGAACAGAAGGGTAAAGAATGACATACTGAGGCAGGCCAGAAAGCTACGGGGAACAGAAGTTTACCTAAATGAACATTTAACAAAGACTAATGCTGAAATAGCACAGCAAGCACAGATGCTGAAAAGACAAAATAAGATGCAGGCAACATGGACAAGAAACTGTAGAGTCTGGATCAAACTAAATGGAACACCTGAGGAAGCAAAGGCCATAATAATCAGAGACCTCACTGATTTAAATAAATATACAGTAGATGAACATTGATAAAGAAAATTAAGAGACTATGATAATCCATATCCACACACACGGCAAGAATAGTTCTTTTGTGACATACCATGTCAATGTACTTTAAAAAAAAATGAAAAAATAAAAAACTTATGACTGACTTTAGTAGACATCAATTGTCCCCAGTTGGAAGAAGTCATTTGACACAGAGTGAGGAAATTCAAACTCTGAAAATATGCAATTATGCTGAACATAAACTACAAGAGATGGAGAATGATATTGATCCTGATAACCACTTCTTCAATAATATTCATAATCATTGTGAATATTACACTGAAAAGCAGTTCAAAAGTCAAGGGCAATTAGATGGTAAACTGTCAATAATACACTTCATCAGCAGAAGCCTTAACAAAAACTTTCCACAGATTCAGGTCTATTTAAAACAGCTAGATAGAAAATTTACAGCTTTCGCAGTCTCTGAAACTTGGCTCAATGAAGAGCAGGCTTCTCTGATGGCAATAGAGGGATAACAGATGTTTTATATTAATAGATCTCAAAAAAAGGGTGGTGGTGTTGCACTGTATATTGATGACCTGTATAGGTGTAAACTTGTAAATGGAATGTCCTTTGCACTACCAGGGATTCTGGAATATGTTACATGTTGAGATTGACCAAGATAAAACAAAAAATTTAATTATAAGTTGTATATATAGAATGCCGGGAACTTGCAGTGAGACATTCAGAGATAAATTAGTCGAGCTGTACAATAATATAACTAGTAAGAAAATGGTTGTAATCTGTGGAGATTTCAATATTGATTTACTAAATCCATTTCAACAAAATGTAATTACAGAGTTCATGAATTCTATGAACAGTATGAGTCTATTTCCCACAATAACACATCCCAGTAGAATCACAGTTCACACTGCTACACTTATTGATTACCTGTTTGTTAATATTATTGATAAGAAAATAGAAAGTGGATTATTGATAAATGACATAAGTGACCATTTGCCAGTCTTTGCACTTATCCATGGTCACACGGGGCCAATACAGAAAAAACTTTAAAATCTTTCAGATACAAATCACAAGTTGCAATCAGTTCTTTTAAAGAAGACCTGGTGAAGCAAGACTGGACAAAAGTCTATGTATCAGATGTAAATGATACCTATGACACATTTATGAACATTGTAACCACTCTTTATGAAAAAAAATTGCCCATTAGTAAAGAAAAAGCTTAAACAGAAATTTGTCGACAAGCCATGGTTAACCAAAGGATTACAAAAAGCATGTAAAAAGAAGAATTCGTTATATAAAGCTTTTCTAAAGAAAAGTACAAAACAAGCAGAGCAGTGGTATAAAACATACAAAAATAAGTTAACATACATAATGAGATGTAGTAAAAGAGACTATTACAGTAAAGAGCTGCAGAAAAACAGAGGTAATATTAAAAATACATGGACAATACTTAACAATTTTCTTGGAAATAAAAACAGAAATACAAGCTACCCAACCAATCTTTCAAAAAAAAAAAATGACTCAAGTGTGAATGCAGTCTCACCTGCAGATGAATTTAATAATTTTTTTGTTAACATTGGTCCTAATTTGGCTCGAGAAATACCCATTATGGCACCTGCAGGTGATACAATAAGCAAAAGCATTGCTATAAAAGACTCCATCTTCATAAAGAACACAAACGAGAGAGAGGTCACTGAAATTGTTAAATCGTTAAAAAGTAAAACCTCTACGGGTTGTGATGGTATTGACATGCTTTTAGTCAAAACTATCATTGAATGCTTAGTGAAGCCACTGAGGTATGTTTGTAACCTGTCTCTCCAAACAGGTATATTTCCCAATGCAATGAAAATAGGTAAAGTAATTCCAATATACAAGACGGGTGACAGAGGGGAATTTTCAAACTATAGACCAATTTCACTATTGCCACAATTTTCCAAGATACTTGAACAAATATTCTATGAGAGAATTGACAACTTCATAATGAAGAATAATTTATTGTGTGAGCAGCAATATGGGTTCAGACACAAGAGGACAACTGCATTTGCTCTAATGGAATTTATAGAAAAAATATCAACTGCCGTTGAAAATAAAGAGTATTCAGTTGGGGTATTCCTGGATCTTAAAAATGCATTTGCTACAGTGGATCATAATTTATTATTAAAGAAACTACAAAATTATGGTATTAGAGGGGTAGCACTGTCCTGGTTATGTAGTTACTTAAAAAACAGATATCAGTATGTATGTGTTGGTAGCAAAAACTCACAGTTACTGAAGGTTACTTGTGGAGTTCCACAGGGTTCAGTTTTGGGGCCATTGTTATTCAATATGTATATAAATGATATATGTAAAGTTTCGGAAAAAATGGATTTAATATTGTTTGCCGATGACACTAATTTATTATGCAGTGGAAGCAATTTGGAACAACTTTTGGATACACTCAGAAAGGAATTAGAAAAGGTTAAACTGTGGTTTGATTCAAATAAATGCTCAGTTTAAGTAAGACAAAATTTATAGTTTTTAACAACCATCACAACAGCTCAGTATCTAAACTCAGTGTAAATGGTGTAGAGATTGAAAGGGTATCCAAAATTAAATTTCTTGAGGTAATAATTGATAATAAACTGTGTTGGAAGTCACATATTAATTATATTAAAGGTAAAATATCTAAATCAATTGCAATACTACACAGAGTGAAATATCTGCTGAATCAACCCATACTATATACTTTGTATCATTCATTAATACTCCCATGCATGACATATTGTACTGAAGTATGGGGAAATACAAATAAAACAAACATATATCCAATCTTTATGCTTCAGAAGAGAGCTATTAGAATAATAAACAAAGCTGCTTACAGGGAACCAACAAACCCACTTTTTCTTAAATTAAAAGCTCTCAAGTTGAAAGATCTGGTTGACTTTAAAACTGCAGTAATAATGTTTAAAATGAAGAATCTATCACTGCCCACAAATATCCAAAAGTTGTTCCAAATAAGGGAGAAACAATATCATTTCAGAGGAACATGTATATTTCAAAAACCTTCAGTGAAAACTACCACCAAGCAACACTGTGTTTCAGTGCAAGGAGTCAGACTGTGGAATGCTTTTGGACCTGAATTAAAATCATGTACAACGCTTGGACAATTTAAACAAAAACTAAAGGAAGAAATACTCCAAACATATATACAAGATTGTTACAACTCACTCTGGGCCGTCACCTGCCTCAGCTGCGTGCACACCTGTGGGTAATCAGCCCCGGGCTATATAGCCCGCTCTGCCTGGAGCTTCGGCGTGGAGCCGTCTGCTTTGCTACGCTCTTCGTCCCGCCCACACCCTGATTCCTTTCAGCCCTGCGCATCATCGTTGGACTCTCCGTTGGCACGTAAGCTCAACATTCCAACTCACCTTTTCTCCCAGGCTCTCCCCTGTGCACAGGTGGATCCCTTTGGCGGCGGTTCTCTTCCCCGCGGCGGCGGAATCGCTCCTCTCACTATGCTGTGCATCACAGCGCTTCACCGGGTGCGCTCAGCAGATGCTGTCTTCCTGGCAGGAGGCCCTCAGCCCAAGCCGACACCATCTCCAGAACACCTGCAAGTAAGCCCTGTTAGTTTTCCATCCATTACAAAACGGCTGAATCTAATATCTGTGTCTGGCTCTGTCTCTAGGGTTGCCAGGCTGTACGGCGTTCTGTCTCACCCCCGGCTGCAGCTCGTTCACCCACAAAACACTCACATACCGCATACACACACCCACACACCTGCTGGTAAAACAATAAAGATTATTGTATTGCACTTGAGCCTGTGTGTGTGTGTTCCCTGGGTCCAACATTATGACAAAGATGACATGTAAAATCACATAAGGGTTATCATATTCAGTCTGTGTTGTGCTGTTGCTGTCATGAGCATGCGTTTTACGCACGCACAAAAATGGAAAGCGCGAGCCCACTTGCAGGTGCAAAGTGCATTTATTGAATGAAAGAACAGAAATACAATTAGTGTCCAACATGCGCTATCCAAAATAATAATGTACACAACGGGCGAGCATAGTTCAACAGACTCAGGATTGGCTATGAACAAACCAGTTCTATACACGCCCCAGGGAAAGTAGGCCACTGGGGAAAACAAGAAATAGAAACCGGGGAAGAAACTTACACGAGAGCGTCGGAGCACAGGCGAGCTCTGGAGCATGCAACGCTGTCCAAGGTCCCAAGTGTAAATAGTCCAAATATGATGAGTAGCGAACAGATAGCAGGCTGCGTGCAGAATGCAGACTAACGCTGCGGCGAAGAATGACTGAGCTGACAGGAAAGAAATACACAGCTAGCTAATGGAGCAGATTGATCACAGGTGCCTAATAGTCACAGGTGTACTGACTGCAGGTTGCCAACAGCAGCAGCAGCCTAAGCAGCCAATGAGAAATGCCTGGAGGGAGAGGGAGAGGCAAAACAAAACACAGGATAACTGAAGGCCATCAGCGGCCAAAACAAAAGCAAAATACAATAATGGTCTGTGTCTGGGGTCCGGGGTGACCAAATTGCCCCAGACACATGACAGAGCCTCCCCCTCTAGGGTGGATTCCAGACACCCCAAGCAGCACCCAACGTCACCCCCCAAAAAGAAACCCGAAGAACACCACCCAGGGAGGGAGGTGGGGGACCCCGGCTAGGAGGGAAGAACCATCAGTACAAATCCCCTAGGGCCGACAAGCCCTACACTCCCACAGTCACAAGGCTCGAGGGGTTGGGCGGCCGACCACAGTCCCAGGGCCAGCAGGCGACCCGCTGAGCAATGTCCGGTGGCCTGCCTGGGCAAATGGGCCACCCGATCCAGAGCCTCAGTCCTTCGGGCGGCCATCCCCCGTAGTTGGACCACCAGCACCAGAGGGGTGAATGAGGAGGCGGCTTACCCACCAGAAGGCTTAACAGTAGGAAGCCGGGCCGGAAAAGAAGGACCCCAACAGCTTCTGGTGGCAAAGGGAGGTGGACCACGGTAGTGCCCAGAAGGGAAGGGAGGCCTCAGTGTCCTCGGGGTGGTCCGCAACAGCACCCGTGGTGGACCCCGACCGGGCCGGCTCCACTGCACCTGTGGCAGACCCAACCGGGCTGGCTCCGCTGCACCTGCGGTGGATCCTGCTTGGGACAGAGCCCCTGCGTCGACCTCCACCGGGGAAACTGGACTGTTGTCAACTCTGGCGGATTGGACCAGATCAATGGAGACCCCTGGTGGTGGTGGGTCCCCCCCGGTGACCCTAGGAGGATGCTCAGGAATGGCAACAGATGGAAAGTGGTTAGGGTCGCCGGCAGCGGCGGAGCCTGGCGAAGAGGGTTCAGGTGCAGCTGAAGGCTGCCCCCGATTATCCTCCCCAAGAGCCAGACAAGTTTGCTCTAATTTAGGAGAAACAGAAACAAATGAGAGCACTTGCCTGTACTCGGACTCCCCCGCTGTCCAGGACTCCATCGCTGACGTCTTAGGTCCAGCCTCCAGTAGGCCCAGCTCAGCAGGTGGCTCTGCTGCAACAGCTCGCGCAGCAGGCATGATGGTGACTGCAGTCTTGGGACCCCAGGCGATCCTTCCTATGTTGACGACATATCCGACGTGGCGGCTGAGGGCTGCCCCACCGCCGACCCTGGCACCGGATCCTCCAGGGCCTCAGACCTCTCCTCCGTCTGGTGACTTGTCTCTGGAACCGGCGAGCTCACAGGAGCACACAGAGGAGACATGGAGAGGATCGGTGAGGGGTTATTACATACCGCTGGTGCAGAGAACTCAGGGGACTGCAGGACCTGAGTCTCTTGGCCAGGGAACAGGCAAAGTTGCTCATTAAAAATAGGAAAATGAGAAGGAACTTGCCTGTTCTCTTGGTTCTCGGTGTCTCCAGCAGTATCAGGATCACTCCCATCATTTTCCGTGTCCCAAGTGGGCCTGTACTCCTCAAAATCCAATGAAGATGGGCCCCCATCGGCACAGAGGTGAGTGAGTTTGGGGAAAAACTCCCCCAACCACCTTGGTGGAGGTAAAGATTATAGAGGAAGTGACTGTAGGCGAGGCAGCAGCAGGAAACAGCGGCTCCGCAGCAGTGCTCTCCTCCTCTGGTGAAAGAGGAATGGCTGGCAGGGTGATGGCATGACTTCCCAGGCAGGACCTCTGTGAACAGCGACGACGTGGGAGAGTAGATGATTCCTCAACCAGCGCGCTCAGGTTCCGCCTCCCTCAGGGAACGCTCCTCCATCGCCAGGAGACCTCCCTCCGGAAACAGCAGAAACTCGGGAGAAACAGGAGAGACAGGTGGAGGTGTAGTGACAACAGTCAACAGCTCATCAGGAATCAGACAAGCGGTCTCAGGTGAGAGTAGGAGTGATTGAACGAGCACTTGCCTGAATTCCTGAGAGGTGATGACGTCCGCTGTCTCCCCGAGATCGAGGTTGTCATAGCGGTGAGGAAGCTCCGGGCTCGGGGCGCGCTTGGCCACAGGCTGGAGCTCCGGCCCCCTCGGAGAATACTTAGCCAACTCCAATGCCAAATCTGGGAGGAGCCATGGCTTCACCTCCAAGAGGAGATCCGTCTCCGCCAGCAACACCTGCCTGCATTCCTCCTTCTCCTCCGCAGACGGAGCGGGCCACGATTCTGGAGAAGGAGGCTGCGCTGTCGTAGCCGAAGCTGGGGACCTCCTATGGCACACACGCCTCTTCTTATTATGGACCGGCTCCGGCGTTGAAACCTCCTCCATCGACAGGGAGTTAATGCGGCTGAATACGTCGGTAGCCTCCGGATGACACCATAGGCCAGGGTTCGTCTTCATCACCCATGCAGCATGGACCTGGCTCTCCCGGACCATCCCCGGAGAGGATGAGGCCTGCACCTGTGCCAGGAGATCCTCTAGGAGGGACATTGCCAGCTGCTCCATAATTACGCTGAAGCTCAGGTGAGGAACACACAGGGGGGAAAAGGTGAGGGAAAAAAGAAAACACACTCCTCCACAGCTGGGCTCTATATGGCCGCAGCATTCTGTCATGAGCATGCGTTTTACGCATGCACAAAAATGGAAAGCGCAAGCCCACTTGCAGGTCCAGAGTGCATTTATTGAATGAAAGAACAGAAACACAATTAGTGTCCAACATGCGCTATCCAAAATAATCATCTACACAACAGGCGAGCACAGTTCAGCAGACTCAGTGTTGGCTACGAACAAACCAGTTCTATACACGCCCTATGGAAAGTAGGCCACTGGGGAAAACAAGAAATAGAAACCGGGTGAAGGAACTTATAAGAGAGCGTCGGAGCACAGGCGAGTTCTGGAGCATGCAACGCTGTCCAAGGTCCCAAGTGTAAATAGTCCACATATGATGAGTAGCGAACAGATAGCAGGCAGCGTGCAGAATGCAGACTAATGCTGTGGCAGAGAATGACTGAGCTGACAGGAAAGAAATGCACAGCTAGCTAATGGAGCAGATTGAACACAGGTGCCTAATAGTCACAGGTGTACTGATTGCAGGCTGCCTACAGCAGCAGCAGCCTGAGCAGCCAATGAGAAATGCCTGGAGGGAGAGGGAGAGGCAAAACAAAACAAAGGATAATTCAAGGCCATCAGCGGCCAAAACAAAAGAAAAATACAATAATGGTCTGTGTCTGGGGTCCTGGGTGACCAAATCGCCCCAGACACATGACAGTTGCTTAGTTTTTTTTGTCACATTTTGTCTTAGCTTTGTTCTGAATTGTAATTGCTCTTGTTTTGTTTTTCTTTTGAATTCTTGGATGGAATATGGGTGGGCAATATAAGCTGCGGCTTCAGCCATCACCCATTTCGGATAACTTATGTTGAACTGTATAATCAGAGTTATTGTTTAATTTGACCTTGTAAGATGTTTTTTTTCTCCTTTGTTATATTATTCTGTTCCTCTCTTTTATTCTTTACTTTTAATCTATGCGAAATAAAGATTCATTCATTCATTCATTCATTCATTCATTGACCTGTGACCTAGGGTGTCCTGGTGCCAAGTGCACATATGGACACCCTTATGCTTAAACAGGGTGTTCATTATGGACAAACTGTGGTTAGCACAGAAGTCCAATAACTGAACACCACTCAGGTTCAGATCAGGCAGGCCGTTCCTCCCAATTACCCCCCTCCAGGTTTCACTGTCATTGCCCACATACGCATTGAAGTCCCCCAGTAGGACAATGGAGTCTCCAAAAGGAGCACCCTCCAGCACCCCAGTCAGAGACTTCAAAAAGGGAGGGTACTCTGAACCATCATTTGGTGCATAGGCACAAATGATGATCAGGACCCATTTCCCAACCTGAAGGCGCAGGGAAACAACCCATTTGTCCACTGGGAAAACTCCAGTATAAAGGCAGCAAGGTGGGGGGATACAAGAAAACCCACCCCTGCTCATCACGTCCTGCCCGGGGCAACTCCTGAGTAGGCCAAGCTCCAGCCCCTCTCCAAGAGACTGGTTCCAGAACCAGAGCTAAGATAAGATAAGATAAGATAAGCCTTTATTAGTCCCGCAATGGGGAAATTCCAGGATTGCAACAGCACAGGGATAGCAACACTCAGAGCAACAATCAGAAGGCAAGAAAAAAACAAGAACAGCTAGTATCCATATGTACATATTACTATAAATATATATATATAGACACACAGTGCATTGTGGTTGGTGAATGTGCAGCAGAAAGTCTAAGCTCTATGTTGAGGTGAGGCCGACTATATCTAGCCGGTATCTTTCAACCTCATGCACCAGTTCAGGCTCCTTCCCCACCAGAGACGTGACATTCCACGTCCTGAAAGCCAGTTTAGGAAGCCTGGGATCAGACTGCCAAGGTCTCTGCCTTCGACTGCCACCTGATCCATGTAGCACCAGACTCCCATGGTCCCTCCTGCAGGTGGTGAGCCCACTGGAGGGCAGACCCATGTTACTCCTTGGGGCTGAGCCCGGCCGGGTCCCATGGGTAGAAACCCGGCCACTAGGTGCTCGCCATCAAGCCCCTCCCCTAGGCCTGGCTCCAGGGTGAGGCCCAAGTAACCCCATACCAGGTGGGGTGCAACGAATCCTTGTTCGAGCATTCATCATGAGAGTCTGTTGGATCGTTCTTAGTCTTAGTCTTAGTGCCAAGCGTGGTTTATATTGTTATTTCTTTCAGATCTCAGTCACCCTAATAACCATCCCTGTTACCACCTGGCTCACCAGTCCACAGTCCACAATACAGTGCATCCGGAAAGTATTCACGGCGCTTCACTTTTTCCATATTTTGTTATGTTACAGTCTTATTCCATAAGGGATTAAATTCATTTTTTCCCTCAAAATTCTACACACAATACCTCATAATGACAATGTGAACCCTTTTTTTTTTAGATTTTTGCAAATTTATTAAAAATAAAAAACTAAGAAATCACATGTACATAAGTATTCACAGCCTTTGCCATGAAGCTCAAAATTGAGCTCAGGTGCATCCTGTTTCCACTGATCATCCTTGACATGTTTTTAAAGCTTAATTGAAGTCCACCTGTGGTAAATTCAGTTGATTGGACATGATTTGGAAAGGCACACACCTGTCTATATAAGGTTCCACAGTTGACAGTGCATGTCAGAGTCACAAACCAAGCAGGAAGTCAGAGGAATTGTCTGTAGACCTCCGCAACAGGATTGTCTCAAGGCACAAATCTGGGGAAGGATACAGAAAAATTTGTTCTGCTTTGAAGATCCCAATGAGCACAGTGGCCTCCATCATCCGTAAATGGAAGCAGTTCGGAACCACCAGGACTCTTCCTAGAGCTGGCCGGCCGTCTAAATTGAGCAATCAGGAGAGAAGGGCCGTAGTCAGGTAGGTGACCAAGAACCCGATGGTCACTCTGTCGGAGCTCCAGTGTTCCTCTGTGGAAAAAGGAGAACCTTCCAGAAGGACAACTATCTCTGCAGCAATCCACCAATCAATCCTGCATGGTAGAGTGGCCAGATGGAAGCCATTTCTTAGTAAAAGGCACATGGCAGCCTGCCTGGAGTTTGTCAAAAGGCACCTGAAGGACTCTCAGACCATGAGAAACAAAATTCTCTGGTCTGATGACACGAAGATTGAATTCTTTGGTGTGAATGCCAGGCGTCATGTTTGGAGGAAACCAGGCAACGCTCATCACCATGGCAATGGTGGTGGCAGCATCATGCTGTGGGGATGTTTTTTAGTGTCAGGAACTGGGAGACTAGTCAGGATAGAGGGAAAGATGAATGCGCTAATGTACAGAGACATCCTGGATGAAAACCTGTTCCGGAGCGCTCTTGACCTCAGACTGGGGCGATGGTTCATCTTTCAGCAGGACAACGACCCTAAGCACACAGCTAAGATATCAAAGGAGAGGCTTCAGGACAACTCTGTGAATGTCCTTGAGTGGCCCAGCCAGAGCCCAGACTTGAATCCAATTGAACATCTCTAGATAGATCTGAAAATATCTGTGCACCAACTGTTATAATTAAAAAAAAATCATGAAGATTAGCTAGCTAGATATTACACAAAGTGCTTGCATACACATATGTTTAGTTACACTCACACACCCAAACTGCTCTTGTATCAGCTCTTTCTTCCATGTATGGGCATGTGTGTGTTGGGGTGAGGGTCGTGTAGTGCTGGAGAGACAGGAAACAACAGGACGTGAAAGTCATAAAGTTCTGAGGAGAAGACATCTGGGGAAGATAATGCTGAGAGGACCGGTTGGAACCAGTTTGGACAAGGACCAGACGACTTTTATTGGAAAGTTACTGGGAATGCTCAGTATCTTGAAGCTATATGTATCTGTTTGAAGCCTTTGTTCTGGGTCTTTCCTGCCAGGTTCTGCTGAGGAGAAAGACCCACAGCTGTGTGTTAACTCTCTGCGTGCTTCAATAAAAGATAAGCTGAGAAATAGTATTTCTTCTGTCATTATTGATTGGTTAACTGAAAAGATTCTGTTAACTGTCCTATTTTAAATTTTTACACAACGCTTCCCATCCAACCTGATGGAGCTTGAAAGGTGCTGCAAAGAGGAATTGGCGAAACTGCCCAAAGATAGGTGTGCCAAGCTTGTGGCATCATATTCAAAAAGACTTGAGGCTGTAATTGTTGCCAAAGGTGCATCAGCAAAGTATTGAGCAAAGGCTGAAAATACTTATGTACATGCGATTTCTTAGTTTTTTATTTTTAATAAATTTGCAAAAATCTACAAAAACCCAACCTTTTTTCACATTGTCATTATGGGGTATTGTGTATAGAATTTTGAGAGAAAAAATTAATTTAATCCCTTTTGGAATAAGGCTGTAACATAACAAAATGTGGAAAATTTTGTAATGGATTTTACCTGGCTTTCAAGAAAGCCAAGAAAAATAAAGAACAAATTTGCTTCAATAAAAAAATTTAAGTAAATAAAATATGTCACAAACACTTCATTCAGACATGTGTCTTAAAATGTGGAATGTGTATCAATTAAAATGTGGAAAAAGTGCAGTCAATCACCCCTTTTAAAGTAAAAGCATTGTTTGTTTGTGTGTCTTTGTGACCCGCCGGGGGACTACAGATGCAAATTAGCAGTATTGTGGAAGATGAAAACAGATGAGAAAGCGAGCTGGACGACACACGAACCAACACAAAAGAAAACTTCCATGGGGTCTCTGGGTGCCTCCTTGTATACCACTTTATTTCTGCCCAATGAGATCCAGGGAGCCAAAGCCAATATACACAGTACTCAAAGCCTGTCTGGCACATTAACCTTACAGGACACAAAACCCTGCTTATCACTCCCCCTTATCACCCCCCCACCCCACTCTAGCGACCTCCGGTGTCGCTTGACAAAGCACCCTTCTGGTGAGGTGTGCAGGAGGGCACTTTGGTCTGTGGAGGGGAAGAGGGTGGGTGAGGAAACAGGTTAGCTTTGCGAGTACAGTTCTCTTCCAGGGGAACACTAACTTGAGGAACCACCGTTGTCACGCCGCGCCGCTCATCAGCGGCGCCACCTGCTCGCACGCCTGTCAACCATCAGCGGCGGGGAATATAAGCCGCCTCGCCCTGAGCTTCGGCCTGAAGCCGTTAGACTTCATCTCCCTTCCATGGGAAGCAACTACTCTTTTTTCAGCACCACGCTAAGCGGTAAGAAGATCACTTACCTCACCTCTTCCAGTCTGCTCCCCTGTGCACAGGTGGATTCCTCGGTGGCGGACAACTCCGTCCCTCGTCCCTCCTCGCTGCTGCACCGAGTCCTGCAGGTGACTGTCTCCCGGGGTCCCGTCCTTGATGTGCCAGTCATCGGTCCCATACAAGTAAGCTTCTCTCCCTCGCCTATTCTCCTCCTGTGTTGGTGTGTGCCCGTCACCCTGTGTCTGTTCTTTCCCATAGGGTTGCCGGCTGAACGGTCTCCTGCCTCTGTGCCCGAAGCAGACGCCACCACCAATACATTTACATTCCGCTGACACACACCCATACATCCCTGTTGTTAATAAACAGTTTGAACTACTCTGAGCCTGTGTGTGTGCGTCTCCTGAGCCGAACGTTATGTCAGTACGGCTTCAGCAGAGCGGCTCGGCAGACGGCGGGCTCGCACACCGGTTTACCATCCTCGAGGCTCGAGTGGATCAGGTTGTTTATCAGCAACAGGTGATCCTAAATCAATTAGTAAATTTAACTAACCGATTGAACCGCCTGGACCCCCAACAGCCGTTCCCCCCGGCTCGCCAGGGTGGGGCGGCTCCTGCTGTTCCAGCGGCCATCCAGCCGGCTCCAGTGGCACCGGTTCGGCTCACACCAATTCCGACCCCCGCCCGCTTTAGCGGTAAGCTCGGTGGAGCGCGGGGGTTCATTATGCAATGTGAGTCCGTGTTCCACCGTGTGCCCAGAGATTTTCCCTCGGATCACAGCCGAATTGGTTACATAGGGAATCTTCTGGAGGGGCGTGCGTTAACTTGGACCTACGCCATAATGACGAGGCCCAGTTATGCCACCCTCACCTATGACCAATTCGTGAGGCGCTTTCTGGAGGTCTTTGACCATTCTCAAACCGAGACGGTCCAGACCGATCGGCTTCTCGCGCTCCAGCAGGGAAGCCGGTCGGCAGTGGACTACGCGGTCGACTTCCGGGTAGCGGCGGAGGAATTGGGCTGGGAGGAACGCTCCCTCTGTGGCCTGTTCCTCCGCAGCCTCAATGATGATCTGAGGGATGAACTGGCTGGACGGGATATCCCTGAAACGCTAGCGGAGCTAACTTCTTTAGCCATCAGCTTGGACAACAGGCTGCGCGAGCGCTCCTCAGGACGGAAGTCGTCTACTTCGCGCCCTCGGGGAGTCTCGCTGCGCCTGCCCCAAGCTCGTCCCCTGGCGGCGCCGCCACCATCGTGCCCCGAGGAGTCGGAGCCAATGGTGACGGGCTGGACAAAGCTCTCTCCGGCAGAGAGACAACGCCGCCGTGAGTTGAATCTCTGCATGTATTGCGGAGACAGTCAACACACGGTGGAGCTTTGTCCACAAAAAGCCAAACGGCGGGGTCCACGAGTCACTGTAGGGGGCCTCGAGGACGTCAATCGGTTAGGTCCACTCACTCAATTAAAGCTGCCCATCCGTTTCTGCCACAACCCCACTGGGCATCTCACCCATGCACTGGTGGATTCGGGTGCAGAAGGCAGCTTCATTTCACAGAGCCTGGCAACCCGTTTGGGCATCCGCTGTCAGGCACTGAAAAATCCCATCTTCCTTGTCAACCTCTCCCGTGCCTCCCTTGGGAGAGTGTCACATCAAACCATCCCCGTTCCGGTCATCATCTCGGGAAACCACCGGGAGGAGATGACCTTCTATGTCCTCCCCAACTCTGTGTCGCCCGTCATCCTGGGGTATCCCTGGCTTCGCCTTCACAACCCGGTCCTGGATTGGAAATCAGCTGGGATATCGGCATGGAGTACATTCTGCATGGGCACCTGCCTTCAGTCCGCTGCCTGCTCTCCGTCCGCTCCTCCCCCTGCGACGGACGCTGCACCCCCGGACCTGTCTCTGGTGCCTCCGGAATTTCACGACCTGGGTATGGTGTTCAGCAAGACGAAAGCTATGTCTCTCCCCCCCTCATCGGCCCTATGACTGTGCCATCAACCTCCGCCAGGGGGCTCCCTTACCTTCTGGTCGGCTCTATAGCCTGTCAGCGCCGGAGAAGGAGACGATGAACGCCTACCTGAAGGAGTCATTAAGTGCTGGGATAATCCGCCCATCATCGTCACCCGTGGGGGCAGGGTTCTTCTTCGTGGGAAAAAAGGATGGGTCCCTCCGCCCTTGTATTGACTACCGGGCCCTCAACGATATCACGGAGAAGGACTGTTACACCCTGCCCCTCATGGACACTGCCTTCCACTCCCTCCAGGGGGCGACCTGGTTCACCAAGCTGGATCTACGCAGCGCTTACCACCTCGTCCGGATCCGGGAGGGAGATGAGTGGAAAACAGCCTTCCGTACCCCGAACGGCCACTTTGAATACCTGGTAATGCCGTTCGGGTTGACCAACGCTCCTGCCGTCTTTCAGCGCCTCATAAATGACGTCCTCCGGGACTTCATCGGCCTTTTCGTGTTCGTCTACCTGGACGATATTCTCATCTTCTCCAAGTCCAGGGACGAGCACCAGGTCCACGTGAGGCGGGTCCTCCAAAGGCTGCTGGAGAATCGTCTGTACGTGAAGGCAGAAAAATGTGAATTTTACGCCAGGACTACGTCCTTCCTGGGGTTCATCATCGCCCACGACAAGGTGCTCCCAGATCCAGAGAAGGTGAAGGCGGTGGTGGAATGGCCTACACCTGCATCCCGGAAGCAGGTGCAACAGTTCGTTGGCTTCGCCAATTTCTATCACCGCTTTGTCCCCAACTTCAGCTCCATCGTGGGACCACTGACCCGCCTCACGTCCCCGAAGGTCCCGTTCCGCTGGACCGAAGAGGTCGCTGCCGCCTTTAAGGCGCTGAAGGCGGAGTTCTCCTCCTCCCGGGTCCTTCGCCAGGTCGACCCCGCGCTGCAGTGCATCGTAGAGGTAGACGCCTCGGACACGGGAGTGGGGGCAGTGCTGTCCCAGCGATCGCCGGACGATGGCGCCAAACGGCCCTGCGCCTTCTTCTCCCGGCGCTTGTCCCCGGCGGAGAGGAACTACGATGTGGGGGACAGAGAGCTCTTGGCCATCAAACTCGCCCTGCAGGAGTGGCGCCACTGGCTAGAGGGGGCGAACCTGCCGTTCGTGGTCCTCACGGACCACAAGAACTTAGAATATTTACAATCTGCCAAGCGCCTGAACGCCCGCCAGGCGCGTTGGTCACTGTTCTTCGCCAGGTTCCAATTTTCAATCACCTTCAGGCCTGGCTCTAAGAACGGCCTGCCTGACGCCCTCTCTAGGCAGTTCACTCCCGTGGAGTCGGAGGAGACGCCCCACTCCATCCTGCCCAGGTCGTGCGTCGTGGGAGCCATCTCGTGGGACATCGAGAGCAAGATCCGGAAGGCACAGGAGGTGGAACCTGACCCTGGCGGCGGACCAGAGGGGAGGCTGTTCGTGCCATCCGCGGTCCGAGGAGAGGTCATCCACTGGCTACACACCTCCAAGCTCACCTGTCACCCTGGCACCTCCCGGATGATAGACCTCCTCCAACGGTCCTTTTGGTGGCCGGGCCTGCGGAGGGATGCAGCCCGCTACGCCCGGGCTTGCCCAATCTGTGCCACCTGCAAGTCAGGAAATGCCCCTCCAGCGGGTCTGCTCCAGCCCCTGCCCATCCCTGGCAGGCCCTGGTCGCACATCGCGTTGGATTTCGTCACCGGACTCCCCGTCTCCAACTCCTATGACACCATCCTGACCATCGTGGACCGCTTCTCCAAGGCCGTGCACTTTGTCCCCCTGCGAGGCCTCCCTACTGCCCTGGAGACGGCGGACCTCCTCGTCCAACACGTGGTCAGGCTGCACGGGATTCCGGTGGACGTGGTCTCGGACCGGGGCCCCCAATTTTCATCTGAGGTTTGGAGGTCATTCTGCAACGCCATCGGAGCCAAGGTGAGCCTCTCCTCCGGCCATCACCCCCAATCCAACGGGCAGTGTGAGCGGACCAACCAGGAGCTGGAGGCTGCGCTCCGCTGTGTGACCAGATCCAAACCCACGTCCTGGAGCAACCATCTTGCCTGGGTTGAATATGCCCACAATACCGCCCGCTCTTCTGCTACAGGGATGTCTCCCTTCAAAGCGTCCCTGGGTTACGACCCCCCGCTGTTCCCGGAGCAGGAGAGTGAGGTAACTGTCCCCTCAGTTAGGGCACATCTCAGGCAGTTCCGCTCCACCTGGACTGCCGCGCGCAATGCGCTCTTACGCACAGCGGAGCGCAACAGGACTGTGGCGGACCGGCGTAGAAGACCTGCCCCGGCGTACAGAGTTGGGCAACACGTCTACGTTTCCACCCAGGACGTCACTTTAAAAGGCGAGAGGAGAAAGCTGGCACAGCGTTTCATGGGTCCCTATCCCATCACCCGGATCATCAACCCGGTGGCTGTGCGCGTGGCTATTCCCCCCTCCCTCCGCATCCATCCCACCTTCCACGTGTCAAAGGTGAAGTTGGCAGTCTCCGACCCCCTTTGCCCCCCTCCCGCAGCGCAACCCGCGCCCCGGATGATTGGTGGCCATCCGGCCTGGTCCGTCTCCTCCATCCTGGACTCTCGGCGCCGGGGTCGTGGGTTGCAATACTTGGTGGACTGGGAGGGCTATGGGCCCGAGCATCGACAGTGGGTGCCCCCGTCGTTCGTGTTGGACCCATCGCTCATCGCTGACTTCCACCGAGCGCACCCAGACAAGCCATCGCCAGGAGGCGCTGCTAGAGGGGGGAGTACTGTCACGCCGCGCCGCTCATCAGGGGCGCCACCTGCTCGCACACCTGTCAACCATCAGCGGCGGGGAATATAAGCCGCCTCGCCCTGAGCTTCGGCCTGAAGCCGTTAGACTTCATCTCCCTTCCATGGGAAGCAACTACTCTTTCTTCAGCACCACGCTAAGCGGTAAGAAGATCACTTACCTCACCTCTTCCAGTCTGCTCCCCTGTGCACAGGTGGATTCCTCGGCGGCGGACAACTCCATCCCTCGTCCCTCCTCGCTGCTGCACCGAGTCCTGCAGGTGACTGTCTCCCGGGGTCCCGTCCTTGATGTGCCAGTCATCGGTCCCATACAAGTAAGCTTCTCTCCCTCGCCTATTCTCCTCCTGTGTTGGTGTGTGCCCGTCACCCTGTGTCTGTTCTTTCCCATAGGGTTGCCGGCTGAACGGTCTCCTGCCTCTGTGCCCGAAGCAGACGCCACCACCAATACATTTACATTCCGCTGACACACACCCATACATCCCTGTTGTTAATAAACAGTTTGAACTACTCTGAGCCTGTGTGTGTGTGTCTCCTGAGCCGAAGGTTATGTCAACCGTTGGTGGGCGTCCGCGCTGGGGAGCTTGGGCCAACACCACCTGTTCGTCTGCCAACACATAAGCGGGCTTCAGCCTGTCAATGTAGAAAGTCTCCTTACCCCCCCCCCCCCATGTCTAACACAAAATGCTTTGCCCCAGTTTCCAGTTTCTGAATGGTCCGCCGTACGGTGGGCGCAGCGGGGTTCTGTGTGCATCGTGCCTGACAAAAATGAATTTGGCACTCTGTAAGCTCTTTGGGACAAAGGTGTGGGAAAAACAATGGTGGGCCAAGCCCGGCACATGAGCAGCCTCTGTACTGTAAAAAAAATTGCACAGGCAGGTTGGTCCCAGGTGCGGGGCTTTCCGGTAGAAATTCCCCAGGGAGCCGCAGCGGCTGAGAAAAAATGAGTTCCACAAGGGAGGCTGCCAGATCCTCCTTAGGTGCGGAGCGCAACCCTAACAGGACCCAGGGCAGGTGGTCGACCCAATTTGCGTCCGTGAGTGAAGCTCTGAGCGCTGCTTTAATCGACCTATGAAAACGTTCGCATAACCCGTTAGCCTGGGGATTGTACGGGGTAGTGCAGTGGATTTTTACCCCCAGGCTCTGGGCCATCGCGGACCAGAGTTCCAAAACATATTGCAGACCCCTGTCAGAAATGATGTCCGACGGAGATCCGAACTGTGCAACCCAAGCCGACAAAAAAGTGCGAGCCACTTCCACGGATGTGGTGGAAGCCAGCGGGACCACTTCAAGACAACGCGTGGTGCAGTCCACGATTGTAAAAAAAGTGCGTGAAACCTTGCGACGGCGGAAGGGGGCCCACCAAATCCATGTGGACATGATCGAGCCTCCTGGCCGTAATTTGGAACAGCTCGAGGGAGGCTTTGATGTGCTTGTGCACTTTGGCCCGCTGGCACACCGCAGTCCACTCTTTCACATCCCTGCATATGTGAGGCCAGACAAATTTCACTCCCACCAGTTTAACCAAGGCGCACACACCAGGATGTGAAAGGTAGTGGACTGACTCAAAAATGCAGCGGCACCAAGAGCTCAGAACCATGGGTGTGGGCGACTGGTGGAGACATTGCATAGCAAGGGGAGCACCCTTCTTGAACCACCCTGCTCTCCAGTTTTAACCCAGTAGGCACGGACTGGAGCGCGCAAATGTCCACGTCCTCGGTTTGCTCTGCGGCCATGGCGGGGAAATCTATTCCCATGTAGACCGGAGAGACTAACGCGCATGAGACAGGCAGTCAGCCACGACATTAAGCTTACTGGCCACGTGTTGAATGTTGGTTGTGAACTCCGAGATCGCGGCCAAATGTTGTTGCTGCTGGGTTGACCACGGTTCCAAGACTTTGGACATTGCGTACGTTAGCGGTTTATGATCAACAAATACGGTGAACTCACGCCCTTTCAGCCAAAACTGGAAGTGGCGCATCTCCAGGTGGAGGGCCAACAGCCCTCTGTCAAACGTACTGTATTTGCATTTGTTGTTGCGCAAAGTACGGCTGAAAAACACAAGCAGCTGCCACGAACCGGAGACGTACTGCTCCACCACTGCCCCTATGGCAATGTCAGATGCATCGGTGGTGAGTACTATCCGCACTGATGGGGCTGGGTGGGCCAGCAAAGCAGTGTTAGCGAGTGCTGTTTTGGCATTTGCGAAAGCCTGGACTCGCAAATGCCAATGTCTACTGAGCCACTCGCTCAATCAATGTCTTCCACAGGCTTCTTTTTTTTGAGTGCGGTGTACAACGGTTGCAACAGCTGGGTTGCTCGGGGGAGGAAACGGTTGTAAAGTTGACCATGCCCAAAAATTCCTGCAGGGCCCTCATGGTCTGCAGACGCAGAAAATCCAATACTGCGGGCATCTTCTCAGGCAGTGGAATCACGCCCTCCGGCGAAATGCGGTGAACCAAAAAAAATCAATCACTGGCACACCGAACTGGCACTTTGTTGGGTTAATGATAAGCCTGTGCACTTTCAGCCTCTGGAAAACTATTTTGAGATGGGCGAGGTGCTCCTCCTCGGACACGCTAGCCACCAAAATGTTGTCTAAGTAGACAAAAACGAAAGGCAAGTCCCAGAGCACCGCGTCCATCATTCTTTGGAAGGTTTGCGCCATGCCCTTTAACCCGAATGGCATGCGTAAAAACTCAAAAAGCCCAAAAGGAGTTATTACCACTGTTTTGGGCATGTCCTCAGCTTGCACCGGGACCTGGTGGTAACCACGGACCAGATCCACTTTCAAAAAAACACGCGTCCCGGCCAGATGCACGGAAAAATCCTGGATGTGCAGGATGGGGTATTGATCGTGTTCCGTGGCATTGTTCAAGCACCAGAAATCGCCACACGGTCGCCACAACCATTGGCCTTGGGCACCATGCGTAGCTGTTGGAGCACCTAACCATGCCCAGCTGCTCTAAGTTTGGTAAACTCCTCACACACGCTGGCTAGTTAACCATGTTCAGGTGCCGAGGTTGCGCGAACACCGGCGGGCCCGTTGTGGTTATGAAATGTTCAACCCCGTGTTTGGTTACTGTAGTCAGAACCATGAGTGCTAAGAACTGTGAAAGCAAATGCTGGTACTTACCCCTGGAGCTATAATGTTAGCATGTGTTGTTGGCCCAACTCCCCAAGCTGTGCAGGGCAAGGAGGAAAAAGAAACAACATTGACTAACCGTCTGTTGGCAACATCGATTAACAATTCGTAAGCACATATAAAATCAGCGCCTAAAATGGGGACAGAACATACAGCTACCACAAAGTCCCTCTGGTAATTGCATCCGTGTAAGCATACTGTCAAGGTTCATTCGCCAAACGTCCTGATGTTGGATCCGTTGGTTCGGGGCCGCAGCCTTCTGCTGACCTGTCCATGCTGACCAGCAGAATGAGGCTCTTCTGGGAGCCGGAGTCCACCAAGAAACGTCTCCCCAAACGTTTGTCTGTAATGAAAAGCAGTTTGTTCCTGTCACCAGCGGTCGCAGCTGCTACTGACTGTTGGCCATGCCATTTCCCTGACTTCTTGAATTGGCACAGTGGCAGACAGCGTTGGGCATTGGAGCCAAACTGGCGGTGATAGAAACAGAGTGTCCCATTCCTGCATTTCTTGGTGTCCGTCCCAGCCACCCCCAATGGCTCCTCAACCTCGCTGGAGTCCTTCATGGCTGCTGGTGTTGTTGCGTGCACGCTGAAAGCTCTTTTCGCCAGGATGATGCGGTCCGCTTCTTGCACCAGGGTACTGTAGTTCTTGGCCACCAGCAGCGGTGAGTTGGCCAGGATCGCCCTCACTATAGTTGGTAGGTTCCTGAGGAAGAGGTGGGCAAACAGGAGTTCGCTGTCCTTCCCCCTCAGCGCTAACATGTTCTCCATCAGCTCCACAGCTGACCTGTCACCCAATTGTGAGCGCGTGAGGAGTTTCTCTGCTCTCTCACTGTCCAACAGGGTATAACATTGAAGCAGCATCTACTTGAGAGCGTCACATTTTCTCTGGGCTGGTGGCTCCTGGAGCAGGCTTGTTACTTGCTGTGTGGCGCACACATCCAGCACCGCGACCACATGATAATATTTGGTGTCATCTGTGGAGATCCCGCGGAGTGTGAACTGGGCTTCCACATGTAGAAACCAAGCGG
The DNA here is from genome assembly GCA_020510985.1 of Pholidichthys leucotaenia. Lineage (NCBI taxonomy): Eukaryota > Metazoa > Chordata > Actinopteri > Cichliformes > Pholidichthyidae > Pholidichthys > Pholidichthys leucotaenia. The sequence goes on from CM035849.1 coordinate 227,983,143, forward strand.
TCAGATTGTGGAGCCAGAAGTCCGGGAGCTTGACTGTGACAGCGCACGCCATGCTGGTGTTCTCCCTCTGGGTTGTCTCCGAGGTGGTGCTCGGCTCAATCTCCGTTGCACTTCTTAGAGTCACCAATGTGGAAGATGAAAGCAGACGAGACAGCAAGCTGAATGACACATGAACTTTATTCACCTCCCAATATAAAACACAGAAAACTTCCACAGGATCTCTGGGTGCCTCCTTTTATACCACTTTATTTCTGCCCAATAAGACCCAGTGAGCCAAAGCCAATATACACAGTACACAAAGCCTGTCTGGCACATTAACCTTACAGGACATGAAACCCTGCTTATCACTCCCCCTCCCACTCTAGCGAACTCAGTGTCTCCTGACTCCCCGGGGTGCGGCCAGTCCTTTCTGTTACATCTGAGACCCCCTCGTGCCACTTCCTCCTTCAGTCCTCTATTCTACCCCCCCCCCCCCACCCGACTTCCTACTCTGGATGGAGAACCCACCACTCAGTGCCACCATAGTATTGCTAAATCTGGCATACTTACATTTGTATTCATGTTCATTAGTATGTAATGACCCTTTCAAATAAACATTAAACTAAACTAAAAACAGAGATATGACACATTTGAGTGATATGATATGTCTTGATAGTCATAAAAAAAATAACCCTTGATTTTTGGTGGAGTGGTTCCGGTCCCGACGTCAGAGTAACTGGATCGTGTTCCAGCAGGATCTGGCACAAATTAAGCCCTGGGTGTAAATAAACAATATTCAACACAAATTTATTTAAAAGCAAGTCCATAAATATTTTTTTTTAGTAATGAACGATCCCCAGATTGTTAAAACAGATAAAGTGACACTCTGCCAAAAATGAAGTTTTTTTTTCCTGTTAACGTGTCTGTAACATGTTTTTTTATGACTTATCAAGACATATCAAGAGCAAAATTGCTCAAATGTCTCATAGCTCTGCTTTTTTGCTTTAAAGTTTCACTTAAGCCCCGCCCCCTGCAAAAAGGTGAGTTGAGACGGTGAATGGAATGTTTTTGGTGACGTAACTATTCATGGTGCTGGCATGCAGGGTTTCCTCTGGTAACATTTCCGTGTGGGGGCCCACCGCCCTTGGAAGTATGCCACCATGCCTATGATATATTAATTTAAGAAAAAAAATATGAAAGAAACACTCAGCAAGCACGCACACAAACAATGTGTGTGATCATCAGCTGCACGGAAGTGCCTCACCCGGCGCCCGTGTCTTTCTGTAGCGCTGCTGTCCGAGAGAAGCATGAGCTTATTAAAGTACTTTAAACGTGGAAAAAAGTACAAGAGGTACATAAACAGTGGAGGCATTTATGGTGGTTTTAACCCGCTGGTAACTGGAACAACAATGAGGAGTCACTTAGCTAACAGGTCTGGTTAGGCTTCATTGCAGGGAAAGGCAAGAGTGACTGATGAATCGCTGAGGATTTACTTCACCAGCTACTACAATATTAACTAATAATTTATGTTCATTATTATGTACCTGGCAAGTTGGCCGAAATTCATGAAGTCAGTGACTTTAATCCTTCAGCAGCCTTCAGACAAACTAAATGTGCCAACATTTGGATTTCAAAATAAGGGAGGTTTTTCCTGCTGTCGGGTTGGTGAGGAGATTTCTAAAAAACATAAATATATAAAAATATTATAACAGAAATAATTACATCTTTGGTCATTTAAGTTAATTTATTTCTTTAAATATAATTTTAATAATTATATTTCTTTGAATTCAGAGTTAAAATTATTGTTCTGTTCTGGCTCTACAAAATTATGGTCAAAAATTTAAATTGTATGAAGAAAAAAGAAAAGAAATTTTTTTTGCCACATTCTGTTTCAAATTTATTTAAAAAAAACAGTAATTTTATAACAATCTGCCTTTATCCATCAGACAGACCTCTTCACTGTCCAGTTTTAAAACTCCTCTTAAAACCCATTTTTATTCTCTGGCTTTTGACCCAGTTTGACACTTTGATTTTATTTGTTCTTATTGTCTCTATTGTATGACGATTATGTTGTTTGTACTGTTTTGTACTTTATGTGGCGGCATGAGATAATAAGAAGCGAACTGAGAGTTTTTGAGGGGTTTTATTCATACCGCCATCACGAGAACTCACTCCAGCGCCGTGCATGCGCGCCGGAGCGAGCCCGGAGGCTCTCGTCAGGAGACACGGAATGCGTGTGTCAGAAGCAGTGGTCAGAGAGAGAGAAAGAGTTACAGAGCAATGCAGTTTTTATACCCCACTACAGACAATACATGAAAGGCATGTTATTGTCATGACTCGCCGCTCATCAGCGGCGCCAGCTGCGCGCACACCTGCGCCTCGTCAGCGGCGAGGTATTTAACTCACTCTGCCCTGGGCTTCGGCCTGAAGCCGTCTGTTCTCATCGGCATCTCTTGCTGCAAGGAACCCCCTTCTCCAAGCAAGGAAATCTGAGTAAGCTTCCCTCACCTCTTTTTCTCCCAGTCTTCTCCCCTGTGCACAGGTGGATTCCCCGGCGGAGGACCTCATCTCCTCACCGCTGCCTCCTCGCTGCTGCTGCAGGCACTCCAGGTTGCTGTCTCCCGGGCTACGCCCTTGTTAACGCCAGACACCAGCCCAAACCAAGTAAGCCAGCAAACTGTCTTAGTCTTCTGTATTGGTGTGGTGCCCGTTACCCTTCTCCCTCTGCTTCCTCCCTTAGGGTTGTCCGGCTGAACGGCTTCCTGCCCCCGTGCCTGACGCAGACGCCCACCACCAATACATTCTTATCCCACAGACACGCAGCCACGCACTCTTGTTGTTCAATAAAGCTATTAAATCTACCCTGAGCCTGCGTGTGTGTCTCCTGAGCCGTGCGTTATGTCAGTACGGCTTCAGCAGAGCGGCTCGGCAGACAGCGGGCTCGCACGCCGTCTTTCCACCCTCGAGGCTCTGGTGGATCTAATAGCCCACCAACAACAAGTGATCCTTAATCAATTAACAATAATTACTAATCGATTAGACCGCCTGGACCCCCAACAACCGTTCCCCCCAGTTCGTCTGGGTGGCGCAGCTTCCGCTGCTCCGGCGGCCGTCCAGCCTGCTTCGGGTGCCCCGGCACGACTCACACCCATCCCCACCCCCACCCACTTTAGCGGCAAGCTCGGTGGAGCGCAGGGGTTTATCATGCAGTGTGAGTCCGTGTTCCACCGCGTCCCCGGAGACTTCCCCTCAGACCACAGCCGGATTGGCTATATAGGTAACCTCTTGGAGGGTCGAGCGCTTACCTGGGCTTACGCCGTAATGGCGAAGCCCAGCTATGCCACCCTCACCTATGGCCAGTTCGTGCGACAATTTCTGGAAGTGTTCGATCACTTGCGTATGGATAGTGTCCAGGTCGATCGCCTTCTCAGCCTCCAGCAGGGGAGCCGATCAGCGGCCGATTACGCGATTGACTTCCGGGTTACCACAGAGGAAGTCGGCTGGGAAGAGCGTTCGCTCTGCGGCATCTTCCTTCGCAGTCTTAACTCTGGTCTGAGGGATGAGCTGGCCGGCCAGGATATCCCGGAGACGCTAGCGGAGCTGACTTCCCTTGCTAGTAGCTTGGATAACAGGCTGCGCGAGCACGCCTCGGAGCGGAAGTCCTCTTCTCGCTCGCGGGGTGCCTCGGCGCGCCTGCCCCAAGCTCGCCCCCTGGCGTTACCGCCGCCGGAGCCCTCCAAGGAGTCGGAGCCAATGGTGACGGGCTGGACAAAGCTCCCCCTAGCGGAGAAACAACGTCGCCATGAGTTGGGCCTCTGCATGTATTGCGGGGGCAGCCAGCACACGGTGGAGCATTGTCCGGAGAAACCAAACGGGGAGGTCCGCGAGTCACTGTAGGGGGCCTCGCGGACGCTAATTGGTTAACTCCCCTCACACATTTGACGCTGCCCATCCGCTTCTGCCACAAGCCCACAGGGCATCTCACTCACGCACTGGTGGATTCAGGCGCGGAGGGTAGCTTCATATCTCAAAGCCTGGCAACCCGATTGGGCATCCGTTGCCACCCTCTCGATTCTCCTCTCGCCCTAGTCAATCTCTCCCGTGTCTCCCTGGGAAAAGTGACTCACCGGACATCCCCCGTCCCGGTTATCATCTCAGGGAACCACCGGGAGGACATCACCTTCTACGTCCTGCCTTCCTCTATTACACCTGTCATCCTTGGATACCCATGGCTCCGCCTCCACAACCCCGTCCTGGACTGGAAGACCGGTAGGGTGTCTGCCTGGAGCTCCTTTTGCATGGGCACCTGTCTCCAATCCGCTGCCTGCGCCCCGTCCTCTCCTCCCTCTGCTAAGGACGCCGCGCCTCCGGATCTCACCCTGGTGCCCTCAGAGTTCCATGACCTGGGCGCGGTCTTCAGCAAGTCCAAGGCGATGTCTCTTCCTCCACACCGGCCCTATGACTGTGCCATTAACATCCGCCAGGGGGCACCTCTACCCTCGGGACGCCTCTACAGTCTGTCAGCGCTAGAGAAGGAGGCGATGAACACGTATTTGAAGGAGTCGCTCAGTGCTGGGATTATCCGCCCATCATCATCACCATTAGGCGCAGGGTTCTTCTTCTTGGTCAAAAAGGATGGCTCCCTTCGTCCTTGTATTGATTACCGTGCCCTCAACGACATCACGGAGAAGGACCGCTACACCCTGCCCCTGATGGACACTGCCTTCCACTCCCTCCAGGGGGCGACCTGGTTTACCAAGCTGGATCTCCGCAGCGCGTACCACCTCGTCCGGATCCAGGAGGGAGATGAATGGAAGACTGCCTTCCGTACCCCAAACGGCCACTTTGAATACCTAGTCATGCCGTTCGGGCTGACCAATGCTCCAGCCGTCTTTCAGCGCCTCATAAATGACATCCTCCGGGATTTCATCGGCCTGTTCGTGTTCGTCTACCTGGACGATATCCTCATCTTCTCCAGATCCAGGGACGAGCACCAGATCCACGTGAGGTGGGTCCTTCAGAGGCTACTGGAGAACCGACTATATGTGAAAGCGGAGAAATGTGAGTTCTACGCCAAGACAACTTCCTTCCTGGGGTTCGTCATCTCCCATGACCAGGTACATCCGGACCCAGCGAAGGTCAAAGCGGTGGTAGATTGGCCCACGCCAACCTCGAGGAAACAGGTGCAACAGTTCATCGGGTTTGCCAATTTCTACCGCCGCTTCGTCCCTAATTTTGGAGCCATCGTCGGCCCTCTGACCCGCCTCACCTCCCCTAAGGTCCCGTTCCGGTGGACTGAAGAGGCCGCAGCTGCCTTCCAGGCGCTGAAGACGGAGTTTTCCTCCTCCCAGGTCCTCAGCCAGGTTGATCCCGCGCTGCAGTGCATTGTGGAGGTGGATGCTTCGGATACGGGGGTGGGGGTGGTGCTGTCCCAGCGGTCACCAGCCAACGGAGCCAAGCGGCCCTGCACCTTCTTCTCTCGGCGCTTGTCCCCGGTGGAACGTAATTACGATGTGGGGGACAGAGAACTATTGGCCATCAAACTCGCGCTTCAGGAGTGGCGCCACTGGCTGGAGGGGGCCGCCTTGCCGTTCGTGGTACTCACCGACCATAAGAACTTGGAGTATTTAAGAACTGCCAAGCGTCTGAACGCCCGCCAGGCGCGTTGGTCCCTGTTCTTCGCAAGGTTTAGTTTAACATCACCTACAGGCCTGGCTCCAAAAACGGCCTGCCCGACGCCCTCTCCAGGCAATTCGCCCCTGAGGCGTCAGAAGATGCGGTCCACACCATCTTGCCCAGGTCGTGCGTCATGGGGGCCGTCTCCTGGGACACTGAGAGCAAGATCCGGAGGGCACAGGAGTCGGAACCGGACCCTGGCGGCGGACCGGAGGGGAGGCTCTTCGTGCCATCTGCTGTCCGGGGGGAGGTTATCCACTGGCTCCATACCTCGAAGCTCACCTGCCACCCTGGGTCCTCCCGGATGATCGACCTCCTCCAATGGTCCTTTTGGTGGCCGGGACTGCGGAAGGACGCCGCCCGCTACACCCGGGCCTGCCCCGTCTGCGCCACCAGCAAGTCAGGTAACGCTCCCCCCGCGTGCCTGCTCCAGCCCCTGCCCATCCCTGGTAGGCCCTGGTCGCACGTCGCCCTAGACTTCGTCACCGGTCTCCCCGTTTCCAACAACTTCGACACAGTCCTGACCATCGTTGACCGGTTCTCCAAGGCCGCCCACTTTGTGCCTCTACGGGGGCTCCCCTCTGCCTTGGAGACGGCGGACCTCCTCATCCAGCACGTGGTCAGACTGCACGGGATACCAGTTGACGTGGTCTCCGATCGGGGTCCCCAGTTCACTTCGGACGTCTGGAGGTCTTTCTGCAACACCCTGGGAGCCAAAGTAAGCCTCTCCTCCGGCCATCACCCCCAAGCCAACGGGCAGTGTGAGCGGACCAATCAGGAGCTGGAGGCTGCGCTCCGCTGCGTTACTGCATCTAAGCCCGTGTCCTGGAGCACACATCTCGCCTGGGTGGAGTACGCCCACAACACCTCTCGCTCTTCTGCCACCGGGATGTCCCCCTTCAAGGCATCACTGGGCTATGATCCACCTCTATTCCCCGCGCAGGAGGGCGAGTTGGCTGTCCCCTCAGTTCAGGCGCACCTCAGGCGGTGCTACTCCTTTTGGACCACGGCGTGCAATGCGCTTTTACGCACGGCGGAACGCAACAAGTCCACGGCGGACCGGCGCAGGAGACCTGCCCCTGCCTACCAGGTGGGCCAACAAGTCTGGGTGTCCACACAGGACGTTAATTTAAAGGGTGAGAGGAGGAAGCTGGCACGATTCATCAGCCCATTTCCCATTACCCAGATCATCAACCCGGTGGCTGTGCATGTGGCTATTCCCCCCTCCCTCCGCATCCATCCCACCTTCCATGTCTCCAAGGTTAAACCGGTGGTCTCTGACCCCCTCTGCCCTCCACCTGCAGCACAGCCCGCGCCCCGGATGATAGGTTGCCATCCGGCCTGGGCAGTCTCCGCCATCCTGGACTCCCGGCGCCGGGGTCGCGGGTTGCAGTATTTGGTGGACTGGGAGGTCCCACAGACACGCAGCCACGCACTCTTGTTGTTCAACAAAGCTATTAAATCTACCCTGAGCCTGCGTGTGTGTCTTCTGAGCCGTGCGTTATGTCATTTATCATCAAATAAACTGCAGGAAGGCATGGGACATTTGCATTTGAGTACAGAGCAGGAAGTCATACATAACAGCAGGATACTGGCGCCTGAACTAGACAAAGAGAGGCTGCCTATTGATATCAATACACACATCTCATTGTTCTGCTAATTGCCCCAGCTGAGCGCTCTGCTTGTCCCAGTCTGTTGTGGGGGTCACCCACACTTTAGCTGTATTTTATTGTTTTATATTTTATTTATCATTGATGTACAGCACTTTGTGTCAACTGTCATTGTTTTTAAAAAGCTTTATAAATAAAGTTGGATTGGATTAAAAAAAGATTTAAAAAATTAGCGATAAAATAATACACCAATTTATATTGGTCTCAAATGTACAAGAAAAGTCATAATTTTACAAGAGAAAATTACAAATTTGAGGAAAAGTGTTGCAAATTTAGATAAATTTACAGAGAAAAGTAGAAAACTATAACAAAATTGTTATAAATTTTGGAGAAAAACTTCAAACCTTCAAGACTGAAGTCATTACTCAAGTTTTTAAGTAGGTGCTCTTTGTACCCTTAACTCAACTAGAAATTTTTGGTTGTCTGCTTTTAATTATTAATTTCATAGCTCTGCTTTTACATGAGTAGAATTTCTGGCTACTATACCCACCTCTGATCATATAACTTAAGTCTGCATGAGTGAGTAAATTACTATTATTAGTGTGTGTGTGTGGGGGGGGGGGGGTTCCATTCCCTTTCCTACTCTTTGTCAATGGAAAAAAGAAACATGAATAAAAATACAAAAGAATACACATTTTTGTTATTTATGTAAACCATGAAAAAAATCATGCAGGACAAAACGTGACACTTGGTATTTTCTAACCTGTTTGTATACCACCATAGACAGAGAGACAACCTGAATTAGACAGGACTCAGAGAGGGAAAGATGAGATAGAAGAGAGGAGCCAAGGAGAGGAAAGTGTTCAGGCAGAGGGTCCAGGAGAGATGTGAGCAGAGGGAGGAGAGAAGGATGACACCAGTAAAAAGTCCAAACACAGGACGTCTGGGTGGGACCCCAACTGGCCCAATATGCCAACATCAAGCCTTGGTTATCCAATACTTCAAATGGTAAGTTCCATTATGCAATATTGCTGTGCAAGATTTTAAAAAAAAAATAGTGTAAAATTAACACATTCCGGTTACAATTGTGTCATGTGTTTTCTGCCCCACCCCACCCCACCCCAAAAAATATGTTGTCATCGTGCCAAGGTCTTTAAGCCAGAGGAAACACTGGGCCATGTGGGTGGTGTTGAGCTAATCAGGACTCTCTGGCCTAATTGAAGTTATCCTGCAGGCTAGTTAGCATTTTTTTTTAGCAAACTACTTTGAAAACTTGACCCAAATTAAGATGGGTTTTACGATTAAACTGTGAAGTGTGTAAATGAAGAGGCAGATTCATGACAGACGATTTATTACACACTCACATCTCACAAGCACAGAATGGACTGAATGGTTACAGCAAGCTCTCCTCTCTATATCTCAAGTCACACTTCACAAGTTTCATGGCACTTCCCCACACAGCATGATATTTACACTACACTGCATTCAACCCCCTCTGTCCTTCCTGGGCATTGTTCTCCCATGCTTATTCCCTGTCTCTGTCTGAGGTGCTAAATAACCTGACTTCCCCAAGGTCCCCCCCCCCCCCCCCAGCATCTAAGACAGACATTAGTCCACACTCGTTTTTGGCTTCAGTCTCCTCCCATATCTGCTGTAACTGGGGTCTACCGCCTCCGTGGCGCTGCTGTGCCGGTGGGGGGCTGCTGGGAGCGTGTCTGACTGCGGGTGAGCGTGGTGGTGCTGCCAGAAATCCGGTAGCTTGACTGAAACCGCACACGCGTTGCTGGGGGTTCCAGTCCGGGCTGTCTGTGGAATGGCTGCTGCGTCGCTGGAGCTTCCCCACCGGGCCGGCTCCGGGGTTCTTGCCTCGTGTTCCATAATACGTCTTGGGTCACCAGTGTGGAGTGTGTAAATGAAGAGGCAGATTCATGACAGACGATTTATTACACACTCACATCTCACAAGCACAGAACAGACTGAATGGTTACAGCAAGCTCTCCTCTCTATATCTCAAGTCACACTTCACAAGTTTCATGGCACTTCCCCACACAGCATGATATTTACACTACACTGCGTTCAACCCCCTCTGTCCTTCCTGGGCATTGTACTCCCATGCTTATTCCCTGTCTCTGTCTGAGGTGCTAAATAACCTGACTTCCCCAAGGTCCCCAAAAAACTGCTGATGCAAACTGATGCAGTTTTAGTCATTATCCTGGGCCACCATACACACATTTGGGTATGTCCTTCAACCATGTCTTTTTATCACAGGATTTATCATAGGATTTTTTTTCTGATAATGTAGTTCTAGCCACTATTAGCCTTGTGGGATGTGGGTTGGCCTAGTAATCACCAGTGTTGGAAGTAACACATTACTTTTTCTTCTTTCTTCTTCTCTTCTCTTTTTCTTTGTCGCAGTTTAAGGATAAAAGCATATTGGTGGGTTGTAAGCTAAATGCGTTTGAGAGTGACTGCAATCTCCAGAAGTGCCTAAGAACAGCAACAAGGTCCTGCAAAGCTATGCTATGCTATGCTAAGCTAACACCATGTTAGTGGATTTATTGTATCTGAACAGCGGCTGAATTTCGAGCACAGATATGGATCTGAACTGTTTGCGACCCAGCAATAATTAAACCGACTGATTGCTAGATACGTCATAACAGAATGAAGATCTGAAAACAGTCATTTTCCATCCGACAGCTGAGACTGGGAACCATTGAAGTTAAAACACATTTACTTGCTACCTGGATAAAGATTATTCAAAAAAGGATTTGACCTCCAAAAGGAATTTAAGGGACTGGATCATGTCTCGGTCACAGCAGACATTTGGACTATGGATAATGGACATTTTCTTTGGATCACCGCACATAGTATTGCATCCATTGTGGTGGCACCCGCGCACTGCGGATGGACATTATCTCACACCCACAAGCAGACAGAGGGGCTGAATAATGGACTGAGGGGGGTAGCACCCCACAGAGTTAATTAGACCAGACATTAAGGCGTCTTCACCTTCTGCCACTCTAGACTACAGCACAGGGAGGCGAATGTATATTAGGAAGGTAACGTGTTATGATAATCGTGCCACACATTGCATTTGTATGTAACTTGTGTTATGATAATTGTGCCACACATTGCCTTTGTGTAAACCTGTGTAATATGCACCACCCCAGCTTTCCATGCATGAGATTAGAGATATATAAGGGGAATGCAGAGGGAGCTGGGGGGTCTCTTCTCTTCTCTTCTCTTCTACATGACTTGGCCCAAGCGGGCTATGCTGGGGTCACAGGCTGGACATTATGTTAGAGGGTTTAATAAAGAATCTGTGTCAACCTACGCTCGTGCCTCGCCTCCACATCCTTCCCTTACACCCTCTACATTGGTGACCTGACATGAATGGACTGTCTCTCCCTTCTGCCGCGCTGTGGACTCCTTTTTCTCCGCATTGGTGACCTAACGTGAGATGGACTGTCTCTCCCTCTCACCATGCTGTGGACTCCAGAGTACCAGGGAGCGCCCCTGCATCCTTCTCATCCACACTGGAGCACACGCGCCCATTCCTCTCTCCACGATGGCGACCTCCAGGGCTGGATGGAGCGGGCGCCTCGGGGACCAAGACGCACCGGGATCAGCGACACAAGCACCGCACAGAAACAGCCTGAACAGGGAAGATTGGCACCGTCTGTGTTTATTTCCATCAAGCTCCCCGACCCTAACTCATCTCCCGACAGCGGAATTTCCGTGCACAGAAGCCCTGTGCACACACCGCAGGATTACGAGGACAGTGCAACTTCCAGCTATGTGGTCACTGCAACACAGCGCGTGCCACGCACCAGGGACAAACTGGCTCCACAGACTTACACATCAGCCTCCGCCACTGCACATGCCCGGGGAACATGGCTGATTGCCATCCTGGGAACCTTTAGGGCTGCCCTCGCACCCAATGCAGACGTGCAGCCTTGCACGCAGGACATGTGTTTGTTTCTCAGCCGCTGCGCACAACGGGGTGTTTAGCCGTATGCTTTCCCCAATGCCTTTAGGGCTGCTTCTGCACCTAAAGCAAGACTGCCACATTCCCTGACACAAATTCAGTTTTTTCACAGCTGCTACGCATCCTCGGGGAATTGGGCCGATCGTCTTCCCCAGATCCTCGCTGGACCGGACCCACACGAGAAGTCAGAGACTCAATTTTTTTTCACAGCCGCTGCGGATGACCGTAAGGTTCACTGGGAAAGCCCCTCACCCGCATGCAATTTTTGCATGGCCCAGACACTTTCGACGTCCCGGGCTGAACTCCATTCCTTCCCACCCACCTCCCCCTCGTCCTCCACTTTGTTCTTCCCGCACCTCCCTCCCTAAATTCTGCCAATTGCCGTTTTTTTTCCATTATGCACGGCGCACACCGGCCCCCGTGCGCCCACGATCCACGGAACTCGGAGCGGAGCAGACTGTGTTTGTCACCCCTCCCCCGTTCCTCCCACGGACTAACATGCCCTCCAATACTGCTCGACAGCAGGACCCTTCTACCAGAACGGCAACCCCTGCTGCAGCCTCCACGGGCACCAACTAGAGCCCAAACGATCGGGGGGTCACAGCCCCTTCTGGGTGTTCGGGGGGGGGGGGCTGTGTGGTGGCACCCGCACACTGCGGATGGACATTATCTCACACCCACAAGCAGGCAGAGGGGCTGAATAATGGACTGAGGGGGGTAGCACCCCACAGAGTTAATTAGACCAGACATTAAGGCGTCTTCACCTCCTGCCACTCTAGACTACAGCACAGGGAGGCGAATGTATATTAGGAAGGTAACGTGTTATGATAATCGTGCCACACATTACATTTGTATGTAACTTGTGTTATGATAATTGTGCCACACATTGCCTTTGTGTAAACCCGTGTAATATGCACCAGCCCAGCTCTCCATGCATGAGATTAGAGCTATATAAGCGGAATGCAGAGGGAGCTGGGGGGTCTCTTCTCTTCTCTTCTCTTCTACATGACTTGGCCCAAGCGGGCTACGCTGGGGTCACAGGCTGTACATTATGTTAGAGGGTTTAATAAAGAATCTGTGTCAACCTACGCTCGTGCCTCGCCTCCACATCCTTCCCTTACCATAATATTAAAGGTAAGAAATTGACAGCTTTATGCAGTGTTGTCAACTCACTCTTTTTCTCTCTCTCTCACTCCACAAATCCCATTTCTCACTCCAAAATGAGGAAATTACTGGCAATTTTGTGTTGATTTTCTTCAGATTTTTCCCACATTAAGAGCTCTCAAGGCAGGATAAAACAGACTGAACGTGTTCTAAAAGCTCTGTCTGAAACAGTCTGTTTTCAGCCTGACATTATTAAGCCCCTAATGTAATACATTAATTACATTTTCTTGCTACGTGTGCAAGATGATTTAAGTGTGCATTTAAAAGTAACATGAAAGCTACTGTTCTAAGTAGCTAGTTACTTTAATCATGCAGTAACTGGTAAGTAACTCAGTTACTTTTGAAAAGAAGTAACTAGTAACTGTGACTAGTTACTATTTTTTAGTAACTTGCCCAGCACTGGTAATCACCACTTCTGGCATTTGAAAGGTATGTGTGTGTGTGTGGGGGGGGGGGGTATTTTGACATAAAACTGTAAGATAATGGAAGAGGGGTTTTTTTGTACAAAAAAGGGCATAAGATACCATTTTAGACAATGTAGATTTGTTTTCATAGGGGATTTATAGCCACTGGAGTGCATCTTTAAAGATGCAGTTTGCAATTTTTTACAGTAATAATTTGACAGAAAGTTTTCATAAACCAGCATGGGGGTGGGGGGTGGGGGGGTTAAAGTTTGCTGTCTCTGCCTTGTCTGACTACAGTATGGATTTTCTCTGTGCTATAATGATGATGGTACAGTACTGCCAAGGGTGACAGGTAAGCCTACTGTACAGTAATTACAGAGACATCACTGGTAAAAAACGTTCCCTTCAACTCCTGCAGATAATTACACCCACTGCAATTAAAGCTGAAATAAAAACCTCTCCCCTCACCCTTTCCTTTACAAAAATCACATTAAACTCTGCGTATCATGACCATGATTCATCCTCCACATATAGAGCAGCAGAACACAGTGCAGTGTATGAAGCCATCAGCAAATTGAAGTGAATCACTCCTTAACTTTTTAAGAAGCTATTAAAGTTGGCACTGTTCATTACAAGATTCCCATTTGGATGCATTTTGAGAATGGGCTGTCTTAGAAATGAGATGCAATCACCGCTGGTCCAATATTAAGAACAGATTTTCTTTAATATGATATTAAAAAATGCCCATATGTCCTGTATACAAAATTTACTGCTATTTTAAGATTGGTCAAATGATATTAGCCCATTTGCATAGGCATTATCTATCCATCCATCTTCTACTGCTTAATCCTTTTTGAGTATTTGCATAGGCATTATGTTGAGAAAATCTTTCAAAAAAGATTTTCTTAAAAAGGCTTTTTAAACTGTTGTCATTTCCACTTATTTTGGACGGCTTCTACCTGTACCATTTATTTTGAAATGTCCATCACAGCCTTAATTCACCACCTCACTACTAAAAGAAGACAAAAAAATACAAGTATATGCAAAGAATAGCCTACACATTATGTTCATTTTCTCTCTGAGCTGTTGGAAGACATCAAAACTAAAAAAGTAAAGGGACACTGACAAGAAAGAAGACGAAATGACGCTCTCAAGTTGTCAAAACGTTCTCCCTTCTGCCTGTTGCCTCTGTGGGATACCGAGGGCCTTTGTTCTGTCTGAGCAAAAAACTCTCAGCTGAATAAAGGCTTCTGTCTAACAAAACTGGCTGCTTAGGACACCTGAATGCCTGAGGAACTATAATTTGGAAGAAGCTCCGGGAAATGGGACCCTCATAGCTCAAAACATCAAGGCCTCAGGAGACTCATAATGCTGCTCAGTCTTGGAACCATTCACAAAACTAAACTCATCATGCACAATCCCATCTAAAGATAGATTCATGAAAACATATTGGAACGGACAAAGTGCCTCGCCTTGGCAAGAAGAAATGGGTAACACAAAAACTGGCATGAATGCACATGCAGAGACTGTGGAGACTGTTCTGGCTGGCTAGTGGAAATGTGTTTCTGTCCATTATTCTTCAGGTTTGTATATTTCTTGGATTTACTATGTGAAGGACGTGTTGCTGCAGGGTTTCAGAGGTCAGGCCCGCTACACAAACAGAAGGCCTCTTCTTCCCAAGGCTACAATCAGCACAGACTGCCAGAGAAAAAGAGGGGGAGGACAACAGACAAATACGCTGAGCAATATTGAAATTTTGTGTGTGCGTGCATATGCATGTGTGTATTTGATATTCTCTTCTCTTTCTCTGGCTGGTAATTTTTATGTCCTAGAAATATGAGTTTCATTTTTCCCCAAATCTGTTCTTCTCTTTTACACATAAATGGTACAACACCTTTGTTTTTATGCTTGGGCAACCCGATCTCACTAAAAAACGTACCAAATGAACATCTTCTACCTCCTCTAAAAATGTGCATTTGTACGTAAAACAAAAAAAAAAAAAACATACCTGGATACAGAGTAGCAATGGAGTACATACAGGTACATCTCAATAAATTAGAATGTCATCTAAAAGTTGATTTATTTCAGTAATTCATTTTAAAAAATGAAACTCATACAGCTGTGGACAAAATTGTTGGTACCCCTCTGTTAATGAAAGAAAAACCCACAATGGTCACAGAAATAACTTGAATCTGACAAAAGTGGTAATAAATAAAAATTCTATGAAAACTATCCAATGAAAATCAGGCAATGCTTTTGAATTGTGGTTCAACAGAATTATTTTAAAAAAACAAACTCATGAAACAGGCCTGGACAAAAATGATGGTACCCCTAGAAAGTGTGAAAATAATGTGACCATAGGGACATGTTCAACCAAGATGTGTCCTCTAATTAACATCACAGGTGTCTGCAAACTTGTAATCAGTCGGTCGGCCTATTTAAAGGGTGACAAGTAGTCACTGTGCTGTTTGTTGACATGGTGTGTACCACACTAAACATGGACCAGAGGAAGCAAAGGAGAGAGTTGTCTCAGGAGATTAGAAAGAAAATTATAGACAAGCATGTTAAAGGTAAAGGCTATAAGACCATCTCCAAGCAGCTTGATATTCCTGTGACTACAGTTGCACATATTATTCAGAAATTTAAGATCCACGGGACTGTAGCCAACCTCTCTGGACGTGGCTGCAGGAGGAGATGGATAATACGAATGGTAACAAAAGAGCCCAGAACAACCTCTAAACACATTCATGGTGAACTCCACGGTCAAGGTACATCAGTGTCAGATCGCACCATCCATCATTGTTTGAGCCAAAGTGGACTTCATGGGAGACGACCAAGGAGGACACCACTCTTGAAAACAAATCATAAAAAAGCCAGACTGGAATTTGCCAAACTGCATGTTGACAAGCCACAACGCTTCTGGGAGAATGTCCTATGGACAGACAAGACAAAACTGGAACTTTTTGGCAAGGCACATCAGCTCTATGTTCACAGACGCAAAAATGAAGCATACCAAGAAAAGAACACTGTCCCTGCTGTGAAACATGGAGGAGGTTCTCTTATGTTCTGGGGCTGCTTTGTTGCATCTGGCACAGGGTGTCTTGAATCTGTGCAGGGTACAATGAAATCTCAAGACTATCAAGATATTCTAGAGAGAAATGTGCTGCCGAGTGTCAGACAGCTTGGTCTCAGTCGCAGGTCATGGGTCTTGCAACAGGATAATGACTCAAAACGCACAGCTAAAAACATCCAAGAATGGCTAAGAGCCAAACATTGGACTATTCTAAAGTGGCCTTCTATGAGCCCTGATCTAAATCCTATTGAACATCTGTGGAAGGAGCTGAAACATGCCGTCTGGAGAAGGCACCCTTCAAACCTGAGACAACTGGAGCAGTTTGTTCATGAGGAGTGGGCCAAAATACCTGCTGAGAGGTGCAGAAGTCTCATTGACAGTTACAGAAATCGTTTGATTGCAGTGATTGCCTCAAAAGGTTGTGCAACAAAATATTAAGTTAAGGGTACCATCATTTTTGTCCAGGCCTGTTTCATGAGTTTGTTTTTTTTAAATAATTCTGTTGAACCACAATTCAAAAGCATTGTGTGATTTTCAATGGTTAATTTTCATAGAATTTTTATTTATTACCACTTTTGTCAGATTCAAGTTATTTCTGTGACCATTGTGGGTTTTTCTTTCATTAACAGAGAGGTACCAACAATTTTGTCCACGTCTGTATATGATGTAGATTCCTTACACAGAGCGTGATATAATTCAGGTGTTTATTTCTTTTAATTTTGATGGTTATAGCTTACAGCTAATGAAAACCCCAAATTCAGTTTCTCAAAAAATTAGAATATTACAAAAGACCAATTTAAAAAAACAAAAAAACAAAAAACGAGGTTTAATACAGAAATGTTGGTCTACTGAAAAGTATGTCAATGTATGCAGTCAATACTTGGTTGGGGCTCCTTTTGCTTGAATTACTGCATCAGTGCAGCGTAGCATGTGGGAGATCAGCCTGTGGCACTGCTGAGGTGTTATAGAAACCCAGGTTGCTTTGATAGCAGCTTTCAGCTCATCTGCATTGTTGGGTCTGGTGTTTCTCATTTTCCTCTTGACAATGCCCCATAGATTCTATATGGGGTTTAGGCCAGTAAAGTTTGTTGGCCAATCAAGCACAGTGATACAATGATCATTAAACCAGTTATTGTTACTTTTGGCAGAGTGCCAAGTTCTGCTCGAAAATGAAATCAGCATCACCATGAAGTTTGTCAGCAGACGGAAGCATAAAGTGCTCTAAAATTTCCTGGTAGATGACTGCACTGACTATGGACTTACACAGGAGTGACAGATAGATTTAGGTTAGGGTGGGATTTCACCAGGGATCAGCTCTGAGCACCTTCTTGTTTGCAGTGGTGATGGACAGGCTGACAGACTAGGTCTGGCAGGAATCTCCATTGACTATGATGTTTGGAGAAGACACTGATTTGTACTGAAAGTAAGCGGCCAAAGGGGGCCTCCAATGCTCTGAAAGACTGCTTTAGCACTACAGACTGGGACATTTTCAAGCATGCAGCCACTCACAATGAACACACACAGAGGAGTACACTGATGTCACTCATTGCAAAACCGTCACTGTTCGTGTTAACCAGAAGCCATGGATGACAGCAAAGGTTCACAGGCTCCTGAAGGCTCGGGACGCAGCCTTCAGGGCTGGTGACACTGCAGGACTAACAACAGCTAGGGCCAATCTGTCTCGAGGCATCAAGGAAGCAAAAAGACAGTACAGCAAGAAAATATCCGGCCACTTCAGCAACACCAGAGATGCACATTCTCTCTGGCGTGGCATACAAATTCTCACCAACTACAAACCTCCACCTTCAGACCTGTGCAAGTGACATCACACTGCTAAACAACCTAAATGACTTCTTTGGCCACTTTGAAACACAAAACAGCACACCAGCACAGAAGACCACTCTTCCTCCAGACAAGCAGGCCATAAGTCTGGATCTGGCTAGCGTGAAGAGGATCCTTTCCAGGGTCAACCCACGCAAGGCAGCTGGACCAGACAACATACCAGGTCGCATTCTGAAGGACTGTGCGGAGGAGCTCAAGAATGTCCTGGCCGTTATCTTCAACACCTCTATGAGTCGGAGGACCTCTATGAGCCACCACTCCGGACACCACTGGAGTGGTGGCTCAGTTGGTAGAGCATCCGCCCCACACCCGGGTGTGGGGCGGAAGCTGCCGTCCAGCTTGGTGCTCAGCAATAAATGGAATGGAGGAGGGAACTCTGTGGCGGCGCCTTGCATGGCAGCGGCCCTCTGATTCTGCACTTGGGGTGTGTGTGATTTACACTGTAGATAGGTAAAGCACAATCTCGTTCTGCTGTACATGATTGGTTGTACAGTTGAATGACAATAAGGGTGAAAGAAGGAGTCAAGCTGTTGTTCCCATGTGTTTAAAAACTGCTACCATAATACCAGTCCCAAAGAAGCCCGTCCCATCTAGCTACAACGATTACTGGCCAGTAGCACTGACCTCCATCATAATGAAGTGCTTTGAGCAGCTGGTCATGCAGACATTAAGTCCATCCTCCCTCCCACAACCCATCTCAGTTCACATACAGGTCAAACTGATCCACAGAAGATGCCATCTCTGCTGCTCTCCACCCAGCCCTCACCCACCTGGACTCAAAGAACTCCTATGTGCGAATGCTGTTCTTGGACTTCAGCTCAGCATTCAACACAATTATCCCCAGCACCTAATACAAAAACTCAGACACATGGGGCTCAAAACCTCTCTCTGTAACTGGGTGGTGGACTTGCTCACAGGGAGGCCATAGAATGTGCAGGTTGGCCGCATCACTTCCAAGACCATCACGCTGAGCACAGGGGCACCACAAGAGTGCGTGCTCATCCCGCTGCTCTTCACCCTGCTGACCCATGACTGCATACCAGCCCACAGCACTAACCACATCATCAAGTTTGCAAATGACACAACAGTGGTGGGCCTCATCACCAACAATGAAGAGGACTTAGATTTAGACTTAACTTTATTAATCCCTTTGGGATGACTCCCTCTGGGAAATTTAAAATTTCCAGCAGCACATAAAAGGAGCATACAGATCAGAAAAGCAAAAAAGAAAAAAAAAAACACTTAACATAATATACACAATATAAATACAGGGCTAAATATGGCTTGTACAAGTATGGTTAAGTTAAGGTTATTGCACTATGAATACCCTACTGTCCTCTGTACTCTATGTCCCCCCCCTCCCCAAGTGAGGAGTTATAGAGTGTGATGGCATGGTGGACAAAAGAGTTCTTGAGCCTGTTAGTCCGACACTTGGGAAGGAGCAGTCTTTCACTGAACAGGCTCCTCTGGTCACTGATGACGGTGTGCAGAGGGTGGCTGACAAAGTCCATTAACTACAGTTAAATTAATAGTTTCTACAACTACAGAAATGAGGTGAGCCAGCTGGTCCAGTGGTGTAAAGACAATAATATCTTCCTGAACATGGGAAAAACCAAGGAGATTGTGGTCAACTTCAGTTGAGGACACACACAGCATCCCCCTCTGATCATCGATGGTGCAGCTGTGGAGAGGGTGAGCAGCACCAAGTTCCTGGTGGTGCACATCTCCAAGGACCTCTCCTGGTCTAACAACACCACATCACTGACCAAGAAGGTTCCAACTCACCTCTATTTCCTCTGCAAACTGAGGCAAGCACAAGTCCCACCCCCATCATGTGTTCATTTTACCAGGGTACCATTGCAAGCATCCTCCCCAGCTGCATCACGGTGTGGTACAGAAGCTGCACCTTCTCCAGAAGACCCTATAACGCACAGTGAAAGCAGCCAGCAACATCATTGGTGTCCTTCTACCCTCTCTTTCGGACATCTACCACACCCGTAGAGCCATCAACATTGCAGGCGACACCTCCCACCCCTCAAACTCCCTCTTTGGCACCCTGCCCTCAGGGTGAAGGTACTGGAGCCTCCGGGCCCGCTCCACAAGACTGCTAAACAGCTTTATTCACCAGGCCATCAGCACCCTGAACTCTGCCCACTGCCCCCCCCCCCCGGACCATTACACACTCACCCACACAATAACTACCTCAGCTGTTTGCACAGAAAGACTTGGCACACCAACAGTAATACATCTACTGCTGTACTGTATGTCTCTGCACCTTACTGCAACCATTTGCACAAATGTCATACCTGCTGCTGTCTGTTATTGCAATACTGATCATGAGCAGTCCAATCTGTCACTGACTGCACCTCCACTACCGCATTGAACTTGCAGTTATGGGTATTACAGCTCTACTTTTTTTCTGTACATAGTGTCATGAATGGCCCTCCCTGAGGGCAAACAGGACGCCAAATGCTGACTGTGAGTTTTGCAATTTTATTAACTAAAAATAACTCAAGACACAAAACACAAACCAATGGAAAACACAACACTAAAGCTGGAGCAAAAAATGCCAGACAAAAACAAGGACATAAGCAAAACAGAAAGATAATAACTTAGCTTAAACAAGGTATCCAGGGGATTCCTGACTTGGAAGGTTTGACGCCACTGCAGCAGAGAAGTGGCATCCACAGCTCAAATAGACAACCCCCCGGATTACAGACACTTCTGGGACCATGAGTGGCAATCATTGCTGGCAGCCGTGACAGCCCACCAACAGAATCTGACAGCCGGAAGTGACGCACGAGCTGTCACAGCGCCAGCAATGATCAACACAATAAACCAAAAAGGATATACTGAAACCAATAATGAACTTAACCAAAAACAGGAACCAAATACAGCAAACCAGGTGAACAGAAAAAAATAAACAACCAGAAAAGGGCAAAATTAATCAGACAACTAAGCACAGCCCCCGCTTATGCACCGGATCATGACAGAGTCCCCTCCTCAAGGGGGGGAACCCAGACACCCCAGGGTAGCATCACAGAAAAACAAAAAAGAACACACACACACACACACACACACACACACACACACACAAGAGACCCCCCCCCAACAACAAAAACAACCCACCCCGGGGGGGTGGGGTGGATCCAGGCATGGAGGGACCGAGACAAAACAAAAAAAAAAAAACAAAACAAGAAAACACTCATGATCCCCAACACTGAACAACAGGTGATGATGATTCAAGGGCCCCCGGGGAGAAACCAGGGCAGCTCAGGTGGCCTGCCAGAGTCCCAGGACCACCAGTGTGTACAATCAAAAGCATTCGCGGCGGCCCCGGACCGAGTCGTAGAAGCACCCGCAGCAGCCCCAGACCGGGGTGTAGAAGCACCCACGGCTGCCCCAGACCAAGGCATAGCAGCACCCGCAGTGGCCCCAGACCGGGGTGTAGCAGCACCCTCAGAGACCACAAATGGTGGGGCAGCAGCATCCTCGGAGACCACAGACGGCGGGAAAACAGCACCTTCAGAGACCACAGACAGCAGGACAGCAGCACCTTCGGAGACCACAGATGGCGGAAAAGCAGCATCTGCGGTGGCCTTGGGCTGAGGCGCGGCATCACACCCACGGCGGCCTTGGGCTGAGGCGTGGCACCCACAGCGGCCTCGGACAGAGGCATCGCACCCACAGTGGCCTCGGATGGAAGCGTCGCACCCACAGTGGCCTCGGACGGAGGCATCACACCCACAGTGGCCCCCGGGCTGGGGCGTAGCACCCATGGCGGACCCAGGCTGGGGCGCAGCACCCACTACAACCCAGACATTTCAAGATGTTCATTACTGCAGTAAAACCTTCTGTGATGTATGGTTTAGACATGGTGGCACTGATGAGGAGACAGGAGGCAGAGCTGAAGGTGGCAGAGTTGAAGATGCTAAGGCTATGGTCATACTGCAGGTCTTGATGCTCAATTCCGATTTTTTGCTGAGATCCGTTTTTTTGTGCGGGCATTCACATTACAACTTAAATGCGACCGCCATCAGACTCCAGTATGAATGGTCTACAGCTATAAAGTGACCCGCATGCGCAGAAGAAAACGTAACATCAGACACAGCGTTGTAGAATGATTGAGGAAGGGGAGGGGGGCAGAACTTCTAACCCTGATGCAGCGCAGCAAAATAAAATGTTAAAATCATAAATATGAGACCAGCTTCATTCCTCTACAGGCCAGATGACCGCTGTGATCAGCCCTGCTTTAACAGAACTGATCGCCTCTGACAGCCCTCTTTAAAATGAGTAAATGTGCTGTTACTGTGCGCCTGTAATGTCTGGCAGTTTCAGCCCCCACCCCCCACCCCGAAATTTTGAAGTTATTGTGCAGTCGGAGCCGACAAAAAATACAATCCAGTGATAAAGGGAAGGAGATTGATTAAAAACAGAGCACAAATCAGCTGTGTCTGTCATGCTTGCTGCATCCTCCACAGCAGAATTGTAGCATCTGTCTCACTTCAGTGAGGAAAAAGTTTGATGAAATGCGACATGACCGTTCAGATGGAGGTCGCTTTGGAAAATATCAGATACATATCGGAATTAGAACCACATATGAAAATGGTCTGGGTCTGGTGTGAAAAAAATCAAAAAAATAAAGAAATGATATAAAGAAAAATAAAGAAAAAATGTGTTGTTCAGATTGTCATTAAAAAATCAGATATGGGTCACATTTGAGCAAAAAAATCAGAATTGGGCATTAAAACCTGCAGTGTGACCGTAGCCAGAGATTCTCATTGGGAGTGACTAGGAGGACAGAATTAAAAATGAGTACATCAGTGGGACAGCTCAGATTGAGCAGTTTTGGGCTGCACGGTGGCGCAGTGGTTAGCACTGCGGCAGCACAGTTTACCCTTGGCCGGGGGATTGTGGGGATCGTGGGATCGTGGGTTCGATCCCAGCCCCCGACCAACAGTGATCTGTGTGGAGTTTGCATGTTCTCCCCGTGTTGCGTGGGTTTACTCCGGGATTTCTCCGGTTTCCTCCCACATGCCAAAGACATGCATGTTAGGTTAATTGGCTGTTCTAAATTGTCCCTAGATATCTGTTTTCTATAGGCCCTTAGAATAGAGGGTTAGTATTAATGAAAGCGCTTTGAGTGGTCTTTGTGACTAGAAAAGCGCTATATAAGTGCAGGTTAGTTAGTTAGTTAGTTAGTTTTGAGACAATGTAAGAGGGGCAGGACTGGGTGAGGGTGAAGCAACTCCCAAAGGAAGCACCTAAAAGAAGTAGTAATTTGTGATGTTAGGTTTTTTTATCTACTGTATTACAGAAAATGAATGTTTAATTTTAAGGAGCTGACACTCAGGATAGCCTGCTGAACCTGTACCTCTAAATGTACCGTTTACCGTATTGTATGAAAAGTATGTTAGTATCCTCAAGCAAGCTTCCTAATCACCTCATTACAAGCAACAAGCTCTTGGAGCCCACTCATATAAGCTTTGTCTTAAGCCTCAGCCAAAATCTGCTTCTTTTACACAGCCTCACACTTAACCAAAATCAATTCAAAGTGGGCTTCAGCACAGTGTGATTTCCAGTATACAGACAAACACGTGTAGAGCCCATACTTCAGCTGTTATCACAGACAGGTTGGACCAAAAAACAGACATCAGCCAGACCAAGTTTACCATGATTTATTGGTGCACAAAGACTATTTACAACAATTTCTGTGAGAGAGGGGTGCATGCTGGATGTTGAGTAAGCGTAAGCATGTCAGGGAAGGAGTATTTACAAAGTCTGCTGTCTCTGACTGCCTTGTTATTTCTGTTCAGTTGGTACTACATTCATTGCTTTGGGGGAAACTGACACAATGATGAGAGGTAGAATGTACATTGCGTCTTGGGCACCAGAGAAAATGGTTACAACTTTCTTCTTCAAGCTCCTGGCTTTAGGGGTCGCCACAGCGGATCATCTGCCACCATCTCACCCTATCCCTTGAATCCTCTTCTGTCACACCAACCCTCTCCATGTCCTTCTTCACTCCATCCATAAATCTTCTGTGGTCTTCCTCTTTTCCTCCTGCCTGGCAGCTCCATCTGGCCCCCCCCCACCCCCAGTGCAGTCTTAGTTTCACTTCCTTATTTGTAGTTTACTTCAACATTTATTAAATATTTATTTTTGGGTGGTTAGGGTTAGGACCTAGTTTAGTCACATCACACCTTTAATCCTCAACCATGACACTTCGTGTCTGCTGATTATGAACACACTGGCTTTAGGAGAAAATTAAAAAAACGTTTATAGGAAGATGGTGGTTGGCGTCTGTTTTGGGGGGCTGATAGTAATCACTTCTTTGACAAAAATGCACACCCAAAAAACTTTTCAAAGCAATTGAAAATGTGGTTCAGTCAACAATTGTCTTTCCTGCCCCACCATAAATATACACAAAAAGCCATTACATAACACTCTGTTATGAATCCTCATGCGCCATTACGCGCCGCACAGAGGACAGAATAAGAAGCCCACGAGCAGAGATTGATTTGTGCACTTTATTAACAAAAACCCCCAAACCTTGTCCAGTAAACAGTCCCACAATGAACGGAGAGTGAAAATGATGAGCTTAGGCCACCAGACATGCAGGGACGCCACCTGGGTGCTGTACAGCCCGAGGAGAAGAATGCCTAGTGCCGCAGGGCTGCTGTCCTTACAGAGCTGGAGCGATCCGAGGCGGTCCGTGCAGTCCGGTGGATGAGGGAAAGAGGCAGGAACAGCCACTCACACCAACAGACTAGAACAGTCATGTAGTGCAAGAGAAGACAACTTAGTCAGGCTGAAAATAAACGTAGATAATGACAATTTACATTCACAGAGGTACACACTGCTGGGAATGAAACACATATAAAGCTCCGGCGATCTCTCTCAACTCTCACAGCGTTAAAGTAATCGTAATACTAATGAGGAAAGAGACCACAGGTGTGACGATGTGTGGGCTGAACATAATTGACAACATGTGTGCATGAGTGAGTGTATGAGCGTGTGAATGAGAATGAATGAAGTGTGTGAAACACCCATAATGCGGATCAGCTGGCAATACTGTCAGGAGGAGGGGGCCCTGCCCAAGCTGTCAGGGAGCAAGGACCCAGTGGACTCCCTGAAGCGCCTGATGGAAAATAAATAGGAAAGCGGGCCAAAAACCACGGGTCAGAACTGGGTTTGGGACCACCAAACCCAGGTTCATGACGCACTTGTACTAAGAGTTTAATTAAGAAAAGACTGAATATATATATTTAATTGATGAATAATTTAATTTGTCATGACCCACTATCCCTATGACTTTTACAAACAACTAGCTACCTGAATTGTGTTACTAAGTTTGAGTTCTGTGTAACTTCAGCAAATAAAATACATAGACCACTCATCTGATATTGGATATTACCACCAAGATGAAATCTCAAAGGTCTAAAGCAGCAAGAGCCAATCCACAGCTGCAGCGAATTTACCCAAGAGGCAAGTGGAGAAGATTTGAGCCTGTAGATTGGCCCATTTGTCTTAGCCACGAGTGCTGACAGATTGTCCTGTCTTTAACTTTCCCTCTCTGTCTCCC
This sequence comes from Pholidichthys leucotaenia, assembly GCA_020510985.1. Classification (NCBI taxonomy): domain Eukaryota; kingdom Metazoa; phylum Chordata; class Actinopteri; order Cichliformes; family Pholidichthyidae; genus Pholidichthys; species Pholidichthys leucotaenia. The sequence goes on from CM035849.1 coordinate 228,008,464, forward strand.
CCTGTTCCCAATTCTATCCATCCCCTATCCACGTTCTCCCTGCAGCAGCTGTACAGCAGTCCACATAGCTGTCATCTCACTGACAGAAGGCACTTGGATGATCAATCTTTACTAAATACTTCAAAGATCTCCATTTTGGAATAAAAGTGGTCTGCAGGAACCTTGTGTCAGTAACTACTGGCAAACTTTTAAAATATCTAAAATATCACATTTCTTTATCCCTTTGAACAGCTCATTTTCTGCCCCATTTCAACCTGAGAATACAAATGTGCTCATTCTGAATTAGTTTACTGGAACACACACTTGTGCATTTCCCAGGAGTGCAGATTATCAGCAAAAAGAAATTTAAGAGCTTATTTTTCCATAATACATTCTAAATATAATCGCTGATAAGCATTTTGCTCCCAACAGTGAAGCAAAAGCTCTTCTGTCTCCAGACTGAGAAGCAGCAGCCGATTCATCTCCCTTCAGGCTCGAGCAGATATCAAGCTGCAGCAGCGGCAGAAACAGCATTATAACACCCGACTCCAGCACAGCTTCCATCTCTTCTGCCAGTTGTCAGCTCAAAATGTCTCCCGACTGTCAAGACCACAGCTTTTAGCTCAATCTATATCTGTCTGCCCACCTTCCACCACACTTTCCTTCCAAAGTTGGAAATAAGGTTTAGCAAATGCAAAACAAATAGTAATGTGTATCCTGGAACTGAAGGAATAGAAATACTGCTGATGTATTTGTCGTTTCATTATCACTGCTGTATTCTCACTCAAGACTTGCCACTTATGACAGTAAGCAGTTTTCTGTTTGTTATTATGCTGTCACAAGCAGTATAAGTTACTAAAGTGTTCTGTGGTTGTCTGTATTTCAGGGGTTTTTTGTATCACGTTTGCTGAAGCAGCTGTGTCCTTCTTCCCCAGGAGCATGTTGACTCTGACGCCTCCGCGTGCTTGAAGGCATCAGTTGCCACTCATGCTTGCTGAGACCAATGGTCAAACTAATGAGCCCCTGAAGGGTCATGGATATACCCAATGGTCCGATTACAACTCAGAGATGGGGATGATGCAGAGGGAGAAGTATATAGGAGCAGGGGTGGCATGGTATAGATGCTATGGGTTTGGCAAAGCCACAGGGAAAGACAGTATGACATTGGAATTACGATAAGAGCAAAACAAGACTATGGGTCTGCTCGTGGCTCTTTGTGGTCTTTCCTTGCAAAAAGTAGCATGATAACTTGTTCACAGTGATAGCAAATGGACCTTGTGATCAGCATGCTAACAGTTACTGAAACCCAAAGTCCAGCCGGTAGGAAAAACCTGGAAAAATGTCATTTTCAATAACATTTTAACTTTCATCATTAGAGGAGCATGAATTGCTGTTTTCCATCCAAGTAGTACTAGGTTGTATTGTTTTAAGTTGAGTTGCTGGCAAAGAAAGTTGCACTGCAACTAAAGAGCCTTGTCATGGAAACAAAAAATATTAATTAAAAATATTAATTTGTATATGGAGAGACATGAAATTTAAAAAAAAAAAAATCCTCTTCAGGGGTTGTCTTTGTTCCTTTAATCGTTGCAAAGATGATCAGAATGAAGCAGAGTGTAGAGCAGTCTGCCTCTGTCCGATACAGGATGTCAGAGTCAGCATACATTTATGACAGTGTTGTGACAGGGGACAAGGTGAAGACACAATAAAAGTAACAGGTGTGGGTCACTTCTTACAAAGGTGCTTTGCCCGACAGTTCAGGTGGCGTTACTAACTACCTTGGTATTGTTATGGTGTATTGAAACAAACAAGATAAACAAGTAGTAAATCTCCTTCACACCCTTCAAGGAATATTTACCGTGTCCTTACCGTGTCCTCCCACCACCTAACATGGCCTAAATGAGATTTAAGGTCAGTTAATGGTTGACAGAGCAAAGGTTACAAACACAGTAGCGGTATTTATGATTTGAGCTGTGTCTGTTTTTCTTCTTTTATACTATAAGGAGCTGGAAATGCAGTTTCTGCAGGAAAGCTGTTAAGCCAACCAGCAGTGAGAAGCTTGATAATCCACTATGACAAGAGCCTTGCTGATATACTATTTCACAATCAGTGTGAAAGAGCACATCATATTTTTAAATCTGTCACGCACGCATGCACGCACATACACACATTGTATATGCTTTGTTCGTATTGTGACATTTCAAGAGTTCACACAATAATGAGAGGATTTGAAATGTAACAGACATTTATTTCTTCACTGACTAATTATGCAGAACAAAGGGGAGGTCATTCACACACACACTCACCTCTCTCAGGGTGACACAGACACGTATTCTCTCACACGCAGGGAAAACAACACTATCACAACCGGACTTATAACACAATTATAACGGTACAACAATAACGCTCAGAACACAAGAATAATAACAGTCTTTGAACACCGCGCAACGCAAAGCATCCCGGGAGAATTCCTCCACCCCTTATCACAGCCCCGATGTTACAGTATGTTGTTGTAATTGTCCTAACACTTTGTCTACCTAGCACCGTATATACTGTACTCTATGTTTCACCTGGCACTATTATTATTACTACTATTATTATATTAATGGGTCTTATCAAAAATGATGATAATTACAGTGGTAGTCACAGTAAAGCTCCCTTGATGCAAATGATGAGTTGTATTTAGCAACAGTGGCCTTTGTGTTCTTTTTGGTCAGCTGTGGTTTTTGTTCTCCCATGGATGCCATTTTTGCCCAGTCTCTTTCTTATTGTTCAGTCATGGACCAGTATCCAAACTCAGGCAAGTGAGGCCTGCAGTTCTTTAGCTGTTCTGGGTTTTTGTTTCTCATCTGTTCTTGAATTTCATTAGCGGGATGATGTGTCATTTTTTGAGATCTATTAGCCTACTTCACTTTATTAGACTGGTTCTATTCAAATGATTTTGTAGTGATACAGAATGGTCAGTGAATGTATCATGCGCGCATGCGCATTGAGAGTTTCTACAAATAAATGATGTGAACCTCCGCTCCGCTCTCGAGGTCCCTTTTATTATATATTTCATTAAGTACACAGTACAACACATGGTGTCAGAAGTCGGCGACCCGTCTCTAATATGAAGACAGAAGCTTTAAAAAGCATGTAAGTGAAGTTTCCTTCCAGTTGGGCTGTACAGAGAAAAAAAAAAAGTTTTCAAGTTCACGAGCTGAACTAGCAAACATTCCAAGCTAGCCACAACGTGACGGAGACGTCGGAAGGTAATGGATACGTTATTTTCCATAAGCCCGCCCGAGGCATTTGACTTCAGGGACGTCGCTAGTTGGCCAAATTGGGTCAGACGTTTTGAGAGATTCCGCATGGCTGCCGGACTCGACCAGAAGAGTCAAGAGTATCAAGTGAACTCGCTAATATACACTATGGGAGACTCGGCAGATGATGTGCTTAACACTTTAGCACTGGCTGAAGCGGACAAGAAAGACTATGACAAAGTAAGAGACGCATTTGAAAAACATTTCATCTGTGAACATAACGTGATATATGAGAGGGCCAAGTTTAACAAACGCTGCCAGGAGCCTGGTGAATCAGCCGAGGCGTTCATCACAGCCGTCCACAAGCTAGCTGAGTATTGTCAGTATGGAATCCTCAAAGAGGAGATGATAAGAGATCGCTTAGTCGTGGGTATTAAAGACCACACGCTTTCAGAGAAGTTACAGCTCGACTCAAAGCTGACTTTAACGAAAGCAATGACAAAGATTCGCCAAAACGAGGAAATTAAAAAGCAACAAACCACACTGAGACAGACTAGCACGGATGGTGTTGAAGGAGCTAATATGGATGCAGTTAGGTTCAAGCACAAACAAAAATTGGGTCAACAAGGAAACAAAACAAATCACAGACCAGGTCAGACAAATGCAAAAGACAGATGTGGCAGGTGTGGAAAAGCACATGCAAATTCATTTAAAGAATGTCCTGCTCGCAATGCAGACTGCAAGAAATGTCAGAAAAAGGGGCATTTTGCTGCTTTGTGCAAAACAAAAATGAGAGTGGAGGAACTTCAGCAGAAGGACGTGTGAAAGTTTGGAGACATTGTTTTTGGGCACAATGACTACGGCACCTCCACCTAATGCTGCGTGGAAGAGGTCGATTGGAGTAAATGGCCAGCAGGTAGTGTTCAAGCTTGACACCGGCGCTGCAGTGACAGCCATCCCAAAACACATGTACTCTGAAAAGCTACACGGGAAACTTTCACCACCAAGCAAAAAACTGTGTGGACCAATCAATGTTCCTATCGCAGTACAGGGATGCTTTACTGCCAACATGAGCTACAAGGGCTCTGTTGTGAAGCAGCAGGTGTATGTTGTCCCAGGGTTAGCTACTCCACTACTTGGCTTGCCAGCCATACGAGACCTCAGCTTGCTTAGTCAAGTAGATGCCATTGCAACAGAGAATGCTTATGTGAAGCAATATCCCAGAGTGTTTACTGGGTTAGGGAAGCTAGAGGGTGAATATAGGATTAAACTGAAAGAGAATGCCACTCCATTTGCCCTAGCGGTGCCACGCCGCTTGCCTCTGCCATTAAGAGGGAAAGTTCAAGAGGAGCTGAATAGGATGGAGGCAATGGGAGTTATTTCACCCATAGAAGATGCAACTGAGTGGTGCTCCGGAATGGTCGTAGTACCAAAGCCAAACGGAAAAATCCGTATATGTGTCGACCTCACCCACCTAAATGACAACGTGTGCAGAGAAAGACACATCCTCCCTGCAGTCGATGAGACGCTTGCTAAACTAGCTGGAGCTAGAATTTTTTCAAAGCTAGATGCCACTGCAGGTTTTTGGCAAATTCCTTTGCATAAGGAATCGTCCCCACTCACCACCTTCATCACGCCATTTGGACGTTTTTGTTTCAACCGACTTCCTTTTGGAATATCCTCAGCACCAGAGCATTTCCAGAAGCGCTTGACACAAATGCTGGATGGCCTGGAAGGAACGGTCTGTCATGCAGATGACATCTTGGTGTTTGGAGCCACACCACAGGAACATGATGAAAGGCTGCATCGAGTGCTGCAACGCCTACAGCAGCGAGGCCTCACCCTGAATGACAAGTGCCAGTTTGCAGTGACTGAGGTGAAATTCCTCGGGCATATTGTCAGCGGAGAGGGAATACGGCCAGATCCCGACAAGATCAGGGCCATTGCGGCCATGCCACCACCCAAGGACGTGGCAGACGTCAAAAGATTCATGGGGATGGTGAATTACTTGGGAAAGTTTTCCCCAAACATTGCAGAGATCACAGGACCGATCAGGGACCTCCTGAAAGCTGATAACACGTGGACATGGGGGCCAGCTCAACAGACAGCCTTCGCAAAGGTGAAAGAAGAGCTCAGCTCATCGGCTGTACTTGCCCCTTACTGCACTGACAGGCCGACTAGGGTGTCAGCAGATGCATCCTCCTACGGACTGGGGGGTGTTTTGTCACAACTTCAACCTTCAGGAGAGTGGAGGCCAGTGGCCTTTATTTCCCGCAGTATGACAGAAACGGAGCGTAGATATGCCCAAATTGAAAAAGAGGCCTTGGCCATCACGTGGGCGTGTGAACGGTTCCAAACTTACCTCCTGGGCCTGCACTTTGAGGTTCGAACAGACCACAAACCCTTGATAAGTCTCTTCAGCACAAGAGCACTTGATGACATTCCCCCTCGTGTGTTGCGATTCAGATTGAGACTCCTGCGGTTCACATACACCATTGTGCATGTTCCGGGAAAAAATCTCATAGCAGCAGATGCTCTTTCAAGAGCTCCCCTTCAAGGTGCAACTACAGAGGAGGATCTCGTGCTCCAGAGTGACGTGAGAGCTCACATCAATGAAGTCATTCAGCAACTGCCTGCATCGCAAGAGAAACTGATGCAGATTAGGCAAGCTCAGGAAGAGGATCCAGTGTGTGCACGGCTGTCTTCTCTGATCCGCACAGGTTGGGACAGACAGAGTTCAGCTCCGCAGCTGAAGTCCTATTGGCAGTACCGAAATGACTTGTTGATGGCTGATGGTCTCCTGATGAAAGGGAAAAGAATAGTGATTCCAGCAAGCACGCAACCAAACATTTTGGAAACGCTTCATCAGGGCCACCAGGGAATGGTGAAGTGTATGGCGAGGGCTCATGAAGCAGTATGGTGGCCAGGTCTGACACGTCAGATAAAAGAAAAGGTACGCCAGTGTGAAGTTTGTGCTAAGGAATGTCACAATGCACCAGAACCTCTCCTGACCACACCCTTGCCATCACGCCCATGGCAAAAGCTAGCCGCCGACCTGTTTGAATGGAAGAAAGGTCATTACATGGTGGTCATTGACTACTACTCCCGATTCATTGAGGTTGCCAACGTCACAAGCACTCTAGCGTCAGCTGTGATTATTAAAATGAAAGCCATCTTCAGCCGTCATGGAGTGCCTGACACACTCATCACCGACAACGGCCCACAGTTTGCAGCAGCAGAGTTTGCAGAGTTTGCTGCAGATTATAAATTCCAGCATCTCACCAGTAGCCCCCGTTACCCTCAAAGCAACGGAGAAGCAGAACGCGCTGTTAGAACCGTGAAGGCCCTGTTGCAGAAGAATGAGGACCCTCACAAAGCACTGATGGCATACAGAGCGACCCCTCTCGCTCATGGGGCATCCCCTGCGCAGCTCCTAATGGGGCGTAACATCCAGACACCTCTCCCAGTATGTCCAAGCACCCTCACACCAGCTTGGCCGGACTTGAGAGCTTTTGAGAGGAAAGATGAAGAGCTTAAAAGAAAACAGGCTGAGGGATATAACACACGGCACAGAGCACAGGAGAAGAAACCGCTCCAGCCAGGCCAGAGAGTCTGGATCAAGAACGAACCACGCACTGGAGTAGTTTCCGGATCAGCTGGGACACCGAGGTCCTACGTCGTTGACACTTCGAAGGGCAATCTCAGAAGAAACCGCTCTCATTTGAGAGTTGTGCCTTCACCATCGACCACCCCAGATCCGGGTATACGCACCAGAGTGGGCAGAGCGGTCAAGCCAGTCAAAAGACTGAATTTGTAGTATAGTGTTGTGTGTATACATGGAGCAGAATAAACCTCCATACCACAACAGAGAGGATCAGGTAGTCCACCCTGCCTCTCAGTTAAATTCTTATGTGTTACAAGTTTGAATGTTGCAGTATTGTGTTAGAAAAAAAAAAAAAGGAGGGGACAAGAATGAGATGAATAATGAGATGCAGAAGGTGTAAATTCAAAGTTTATTTTGAGGATTTGATTTTTGTAAACAGCTGGGAAACATTGGTTTAAAAGGGGGAGATGTAGTGATACAGAATGGTCAGTGAATGTATCATGCGCACATGTGCATTGAGAGTTTCAACAAATAAATGAAGTGAACCTCCGCTCCGCTCTCGAGGTCCCTTTTATTATATATTTCATTAAGTACACAGTACAACACAGATTTCTTGATTCAACAGATATACACTACCGTTCAAAAGTTTGGGGTCACTTTTGAAATTTCCTTATTTTTGAAAGAAAAGCACTTTTTTTCAATGACGATAACTTTAAACTAATCAGAAATACACTCTATACATTGCTAATGTGGTAAATGACTATTCTAGCTGCAAATGTCTGGTTTTTGGTGCAATATCTAAATAGGTGTATAGAGGCCCATTTCCAGCAACTACCACTCCAGTGTTCTAATGGTACAATGTGTTTGCTCATTGCGTCAGAAGGCTAATGGATGATTAGAAAACCCTTGTGCAATCATGCTAGGTCTGCAATGCTGTAATTGCTGCAAATGGAGGATTCTTTGACGAAAGCAAAGTTTGAAGGAAAAAATTATTATTTCAAATACAAATCATTATTTCTAACCTTGTCAATGTCTTGACTATATTTTCTATTCATTTTACAACTCATGGTAGTAAATAAGTGTGACTTTTCATGGAAAACACAAAATAATCGTCTGGGTGACCCCAAACTTTTGAACGGTAGTGTAGGTGTGGCCAGTGAAAATTGCACTCAACTTTCCAAAAATGTGATTAATCACAGTTAATTCATGATGTAACAAAGGGGAACAATTACTTTTTCACATACAGTAGGGCCGGGTAGGTTTGGATATTTTCCCCTTATTAAATGAAATCATCATTTAAAAACTGCATTTTGTATTTAATCAGGTTATTTGTGTCTAATTTTAAAATTAGGTTGATGATCTGAAACATTTAAGTGTGACAAATATGCAAAAATAAAAGAAATCAGGAAGGGGCAAATACTTTTTCACAGCACTGTATAGCTACATCAGACACTACTTTTTTTTTTCTTCTTCTTTCAGCTGCTCACTTTCGGGGTCACCACAATGTATCATCACCTGATATTGCGATGACCTGCATGTTAATGTGGCAAGGATTTTTACACCAAATATCCTTCCTGACCCAACTCTTCCCATTTATCTGGGCTTAGGACCGAAGCAGGCTTAACACTGGCTTGAGTTCCCCCTGTGGCTGGGTAACCAGCTTTCCTTCCCCCATTCCATTATGTAGAGCACCAAGCTAGAAGGCAGGAAGTACCATTTTTATATGGCCTTTAGTATGACCCAACAGGGGCTTGAACCCATGACCTCTCAGTTGTTGAGGCTTTTAGGCTGCATTCAGACAAGGATAGGTTCAGGTTCAGGTTCCTTTATTTGTACCCGCAGGTAGATTTGTTTTGCAGTCTGGTGACATCCATATTTACAAACCACAATTACATTCAACATAAACACAAACACAGGCACGCATGAAGCTGACTATAAACATGATAAAAATACTCAAGGCTCCATCAATCAGGATATAAAGACAAAGAGATGAGAGAAAAACCAGAGATAAGAGAGATGGGTCATATTAAAAAGTTAAAGACTAGTCAAAGAGGTTAAAAACTCAAAGGTCTAAAACCCAATAAAAGATTTAGAACCCAAATAAAAATCATACAAAAATAAGTAAATATAAAATGGAGTTAATAAATAGGTACCTAAATTATGTGCAATATATTGTTACAACTTGTTCAACTCTTTGACAGCAGCAGGAACAAAGCTGTTTTTGTAGCGCTGGGTTTTACTTTTTGGGACAGCAAACCTCCGTCTTGAGGGAAGAAGCTGAAAGTGGCAGTGCAAAGGGTGGGAGTCATCATTTAAAATGGAGGTAGCAATCCTCTGTACCTGTCTGGTGTACAAGGATGTCAGGCTCAGCTGTGACTCACCAAGCAAACGACTGGACCATCCAACTACCTGATCCAAGGATTTCCTCTGTTTCAGTTTTATCTGACCAAACCATGACACTAAAGAAAAGGATAAAACAGATTCAGTAAAAGCCCGATAAAACATTGTCATTATGGTTCGGTCAATTTGGAAGCATGCAAGTTTCCTCAAACAATGCAAATGTCGCTGACCCTTTTTGCACACCCTTTCACAGTTCTCTTCAAAGTTTAAATTACTATCAATAATTGTCCCAAGATATTTGTAGGATTGTACACATTCAGTCGTCTGGCCTTTTAGTACGGTGACTTTGTGCCTGGGAGTTTTCCTCCTAAAGTCAATAATCATATCTTTAGTTTTTGTCGTATTCAGCTGCAGGTAGGAATCCTCACACCAGTGAACAAAATCATCAACTACTGGGCCGTGGCCGCTCTCACCATCCTGGAGGAGACTGACAATAACTGAATCATCAGCATACTTTATAATGTCTGTTGTCATGTCTGCTCCGACACATGTTTGTGTACAGGATGAAGAATAGTGGTGACAACACACACCCCTGCGGAGAGCCAGTAGAAGAGCACTTTTGGTCAGACAATGTACCATTGACCCTTACTCTCTGCGTCCTGTTGGTTAAGAAATCCAGAATCCAACCCACCAGATTACTGCTCAAATCAAATTGTTGCAGGAGCCTTCCAACTAAAATATGAGGTTGGATTGTATTAAAGGTGGAGGAAAAGTCCACAAATAAAAGCCTGGCGTGTGTCCCATTAAAATCCAGATGTTTAAAGAGCATGTTAAACAGAGTGACAGTGGCGTCCTCCACTCCTTTGTGAGGCCTATATGCAAACTGCAAAGGATCCAATGCATGTTCAGTCTGCTTTAGGACCTCAAATCTGACCAGTTTTTCAAAAATTTTCATTAAAATTGAAGTCAAAGCAACTGGTCTAAAGTTGTTTACCGTTTTAGGACAGCTGGATTTTGGAACGGGAACAATCATGGCATCGTTCCAGATCTTGGGCACATGTTGTGTCTGTAAGGACTTATTGGAATCCGGGGGTCTTGGTTCGACTGGGTGGGGAATGGCAAGAATTTTCACACCTTCGTTTGGTTTGGTTTGCATTCACACTGCAGCAAACCAACCTGCCTGGACAACATCACACAGTTACAACTGCTCATTTGGGGCACTGTAGCCAAAACCACCACTGACCAGGAAGAAAAAATCTCAGCAAAGAATTAAAATCAGACTCATCGATTGGCCAGGACCAAAAATGGAAATCTGTTCCTTTCATCTGGTTTGTTTGTCCACCACAAATGAGACATTTTTTAACTTTTCTCCTCGGCTTTCACCGGTAAAAGAATTTCTCAGATTCATCACGGCTGTCTTTATTGTTATTTTCTACCCAAAATGTACTATGGTAAACGCCACTTCCTCTTCTCAGACTACGTGTGTCATGATTCCTCGTGTGCCACATAATGACACACGAGAGAAGGAATAAAAAACCCAATCGCTGGAGTAGAACGTGCCATTTATTAACATAAACCACAACAAAATAACGAGTCCAGTTGACTACAAAAATACAGAGAGTTGCAAAAGATGAGATTAAGGCTACCAGACATACAGGGTGCCTGGCGGATGCTCTACAGCCCAGCGAAGGGAATGCCTAGTGCCACAGAGCTACTGTCGGTACAGGGAGAAAGGCAAACATGAATTTTAAGGTACCGGTAATGGGCAGCATGGTGGTGCAGTGGTTAGCACTGTTGCCTTACAGCTAGAAGGTTCCAGGTTCAAATCCCCAGGCTGGCAGGGGTAGGAACCTTTCTGTGTGGAGTTTGCATGTTCTCCCTGTGCTGCGTGGGTTTACTCCAGGGGCTCTGGTTTCTTCCCACAATCCAAAGACATGCATGTTGGGTTAACTGGTTGTTCTAAATTGTCCCTAGATATCTGCCTCCTATAGGCCCTTAGAATAGAGGGTTAGTACTAGTGAAGCACTTTGAGTGGTCTTTGAGACTAGAAAAGCGCTATATAAGTACAGGTCCTTATCCCTTACCGGAGCAATCCGGGGCTACGCCTCCCGGATGTTCTATAGCCCAGTGAAGGGAATGCCTAGTGCCACAGAGCTGCTGCCGACACAGGGAGAAAGGCAAACATGAAACTTACAGTGCTGGAGTGATCCGGGGGGCTGGTCCATGCAGTCTGGTGGATGAGGGAGAAAGGCAGGGTCAGCCGCTAACATCAAGGGATTTACCGAACTTGAATGACAGGCTGAAAAAACACGTAGGTAGTGAATACACATACAGTATGTGGAGAACTTGCTCGTTTTTCTTCCTTTTGCCTTCAGAGAGAGCAGTCGCATTTTTTTTCCTCCCTCCTCCTATCCTGCCTTCCTGACCTAATCCCAGCTTGCTGCGTCTGAGTGAGTGTCTGTGCCGTCTCACCATCTTGCTGATCTCAACCCAAATGGAAAATACGGAAAATGGATATAAGCTGGGCTTTAAACGCAATTGACACCACCTTTTCAAACAGAAAATTGGGCCCGGGGGAGCCCAAATGTGGAGAGACCCATGGATTGGAACTCATGTGTCTGTGTGATTTGACTGAGGATGTGGAAAAACATCTACCTGCTTTTGGCTTTACGATCACAGGATTTCTGCCGATTGGGCTTTGGAGTTCTCCTGGTGTATCGAAAATTTAACTGGAGGAGCTAATCAAAATGCGGACCCGGCGGAGCTGCTTCTCAATAATTCGACCAGATGGGGAGTGCACGAAATAGCGGCAAATGACCAACATGGAATTTACCATCTGCATGCATTGTAGAGAGAGGGACTCTACCGGACATGTTCATCTGTGTTTAGAAGGGGAAACATCTGGAGTCGCTTCGTGCTCTCCAGGGAATGATATGAATTTAAAGCCAGTGAATGTTAATTTGAATTGTAAGCTCAGAATATGACAATAGGGAAATCCTATACTCTGTCTGAGCAGATTCGGCCTTGATCGGCGCCCCTGGATAATTCACTCCTCCAGAGTTGAGATAAGCGGATGTGTCAGCTGGCTCGCTAACCCAAACACCGCTGCTGTGCAATAAACAGAACTCTTCAGGGACAGCGTTCATGAACTATAACATCTATCGTTGCCTAGGAGACTATTTGTTGTGCTCCAGTAACTGATACACTCAACACTGCACACACACTGATATCATCATACTGATATACATACACTGCTCTCCCCCTGCTGTGTGATTTGTCTACTAAATGTCTACTAAATAAGCATTGAGGGTTTTTTTGCCTGCAATCAAAATTTCGCTTACTTACTTAAGCGTCAATTTGATAAAACATGTTTTTTTCTCTCGCCTACTGTGTCATATCCTCTGTTTTTCTTTTTTTTCCTTTCTTCTTTATGACTGGCGCCTAGCAGCTGCCCCGGCCTTGGATGCGCTCTGCAGAGCGTGCCCAAATGCCAAGTCACGTTTCGTTACCTTGTATTCATACATGTGTAATGACAATAAAGTTGAAATCTCATCTCATCTCATCTCATCTCAATACACATACAGTATGTGGAGAACTAGCTGCCGCGTATGGAGGTGAATGCTCCAACAATCTCTTTCCACAAACGCAGCAAATAAATAATCCTGATGCTAACAAGGAAAGAGATTGCCGGTGTAAGGACCCGTGGGCTGAACATAATTGAACCTGGTGTGTGAGAGAGCGTGTATGACCGTGTGAATGGGAATGAATGGAGTGTGTGTGTGTGTGTGTGTGTGCGTGCGTGTGTGTGTGTGTGTGAACAACCGTATTGAAACACAGCTGATGGCACTTGACAGGAGGAGGGGGCGTGCCCGAGCTGTCAGCGAGGGAAGGACCCAAACAGCTCCCTGACGAGCCTGACGGGAAATAGGGCAAGAAATAACAATAAGTCAGAACTGGGTTTGGAACAACCAAACCCAGATTCATGACAGGGCACCCCCCCAGGGGTGGATACCAGACACCCCAGTACCATCAGCCACAAAACAAAAAGAAAAGAAAAGAAAAGAAAAAAGACACCTGAAGGGAATACCCCCCCCCCCCCCCCCGGCAACAAACAATTACCCAGGGTGGGAGGTGGGGGAAAACCGGTTAGGAGGGAAGCAACTGGTGAAAAAACAACAAATAATAAGCAAATAACAAGCAAACCCCTCCTAACGACCCCCCACCTAGGACACTAACCCCCCTCCCCAGCAGTCCAAAGTTCAGGGGGTCAGCCAGAGTCCCAGGCCCCCAGTATGGCGAGGCGTGACAGGTCGGGTGGCCTGCCCAAGTGCCAAGTACAGTAGGTGGCCCGCAGCATAGCGTCCAGCGGCCTGCCCAGGCCGATGGGCCACTCGACCTGAAAGCTAAGATCTTTCGGGTGGCCAACCAGCATGGTGATACCACCAGAACTGGAGGAGAAGGCGGAGAGGCAGCCTACGCACTTGGGAGCCTCGGTGACCAAACCGAGGGACAGAAGCCCCCCTGCCATCTGAAGCTTGGAGCAGGGGAACCGTAGCACCATGCGGGGGAGGTGGGGAAGTGTAAGGAATTTCTCCACCAGGTACGGATGTATTTGGAGCAGGTTGGGGGGGGGGACCCGGGGGATGTCGCGAAAATTCAGTTTTTCACTCTACTGCCACGGGACCGAGCCCTTAGTTGGGCGCGGGCCATGGTAGACAGTCCCGAGGGGCGGGGGTACACATTTTGAGCAATTTGCCGAGTGGGTGCCCGCCGCAGTGATTGACACTAGTGGGGCTGGTCCTCCTCCAGAGCCAATTGAGCTCAGTTGGTATCAATTGACCAACGATGAGCACCGGCGAAGGAGGAGGGCTGGTGCGTGCATGTACTATGGTTCAGTGAAGCACAGTCATGACGAGTTCCACCAGCGGCCAAAAGACGTGGCCCGTCAGTAACCGTGGGGGGTCTGGTGGGCGGTACTATGTTAACTCCCCCCGGTAATTTCTCTATTTTGGTCCTCGTGCAATTGCCGGGGGTCGGGAGGAGGACGATGGCGCTAATGGATTCAGGGGCAGAGGGCAATTTCGTGTCAGCCCAGTTCGTTCGGGACATGGGTATTCCCACTCTCAAATTGCCCCAACACCAAAGAATTACCACCATATCTGGCCAGGAGGTTGCAGTAGTCACCGAACGCACGCCGCAGATCGCCATCCTTCTATCCAGGAATCATCGGGAGGAACTCACGTTCCTAGTTCTCCTAATTTCATCTTCCCCGATGATTTTAGGTTATCCGTGGCTCCAGCAGCATAACCCCATCATAAAATGGGGTCAGAATTCCATCTCCTCCTGGAGCCCATTCTGTTTGGCTAACTGTCTACGTTCAGCAGAGTGTTCCCCATCTCTCCCCACCTCTCCTCCTCCTGTCGAGCTGCCGGACCACAGCCTCGTTCCCCGGGCCTACCACGATTTGGGAGAGGTCTTCAGCAAGTCGAGAGCGCTGTTGCTTCTGCCTCATCGCTCTTACGACTGTGCTGTGGACCTCATCCCGGGGGTGAAGCTGCCGTCCAGCCGGCTCTATAGCATTTCTGGTCCGGAGAGGGAGGCGATGGAGAAATCTATCTATCTATCTATCTATCTATCTATCTATCTATCTATCTATCTATCTATCTATCTATCTATCTATCAAACTTTATTTCTAAAGCACTTTAAAAATAACTACAGCTGACACAAAGTGCTGTACATCAGAAATAGATAAAATGAAAAGGACATAAAAGACAATAAAATGCAACTATAAAGGTATGAAACAAAAATAAAAATGACAATCATATAATAAAGCAATAAAACAAGTACAATCAATGTCTCAAGCTGGGTTGAAGACCAAGTAGTAAAAATGAGTTTTAAGATAAGATTTAAAAGTGGACAGTGAAGGTGGCTGTCTAATAGGCAAAGGAAGACTGTTCCAAAGTTTAGGAGCAGCAACAGAAAAAGCTCTATCCCCTCTGAGCTTCCTCTTTGATTTTGGTATCTCCAGGAGCAACTGACCAGCTGACCTGAGAGACTGAGCAGCAGTGTAAAGTGAAGAAGCTCAGAGAGGTAAGGTGGGGCAAGGCCATTTAATGATTTAAAAACAAATAAAAGAATTTTAAAATGAACCCTAAAGTGCACAGGCAGCCAGTGGAGGGAAGCTGAATCACTGAACGCTGGCCTCATTTGGCCATTTACAGCCCCTCTCAGGGCCGGGTTCTTCTTCATGGGGAAGAAGGATGGCTCGCTGCGCCCGTGTATCGACTACCGGGAGCTCAACACAATTACAGTTAAGGACAAATATCCTCTGCCCTTGATCAATTCCGCGTTTGAACTCCTCCAGCGCTCATGGGTGTTCACCAAATTAGACTTACGCAATGTGTACCATCTCATCCGCATTCGTGAGAGAGATGAGTGGAAGACGGCGTTTAAAACCCACCAGGGGCAGTTTGAATACTTGGTGATGCCGTTTGGGCTCACCAACGCCCCCGCTGTCTTCCAACAGTTAATTAACGACATCCTCTGTGATATGCTGTTATCAATTTGTCTCAATTTGTGTTTGTCTATTTGGATGACATTTTCATTTTCTCCCGCTCATCAGAGGAACATAAGGTCCATGTAAGAGCTGTCCTACAACGGCTCTTGGAGAACCAGCTCTACGTTGAAGCTGAGAAGTGTGAGTTCTCCACCAATTCTACCACCTTCTTGGGCTTCATAGTGGCTGAAGGGAGACTGATTGCCAACCCGGCCAAGGTGAGGCAGTGCTTGATTGGCCAACTCTTCACTCCTGTAGGAAGCTTCAACGCTTCCTCAGGTTTGCGAACTTTTATCGCTAGTTCATTTGGAACTATAGCGGGGTGGAAAAGCCCTTAACACAGCTGACCTCTGTTAAGGTTCCTGTTCGTTGGACCGAGGCAGCTGAACAGGCTTTTTCCAAATTGAAGAGCCTGTTCACAAACACACCAATCTTGGCTCAGGTCGACACGCAGCTCCAGTTTGTCCTCGAGGTGGATGCATCTGATTTGGGGGTAGGCGCTGTCCTCTCACAGCGCACATCCTCCGATCAGAAGCTCCACCTGTGCACATTTTTCTCTCGTCGGCTCGCACCGGTGGAGAGGAATTACGACGTAGGGGACAGAGAGCTGCTCGCCATTAAGTTGGCGTTGGAGGAATGGAGGCATTGGTTAGAGGAGGCTATTCACCCCATTGTCGTGTGGACGGACCACAAAAACCTAGAATATTTGCAGTTGGCCCGTCGACTTAATGCCAGGCAGGCTCGGTGGGCCCTGTTTTTCCAGCGGTTCAACTTTACTATCACCTGCCATCCTGGCTCTCGGAATACCAAACCGGACGTGCTATCACGCCAGTTTGATTCCAAGAAAGTAGCACCCCCTTCCCACCCCAACCCATTCTTCCCTCTTCATGCATCCTCAGAGCCCTTACGTGGGACACTGAGCGGAGGGTCCATCAGGCCCAGTCTCAGGACCCTGTACCAGCAGGGTGCCCCCGGAACCGCCTGTACGTCCCGGCTGCCCTCCACAGTGACGTCATTCAGTGGGGCCACACCAGCCACTTCACCTGCCACCCTGGGATCACCCGGACTACAGATCTTATTCGGCATATATTCTGGTGGCCCACGCTGCGGCGGGACGTGCAGGAGTATGTGCGGGCCTGCCAGACCTGTGTCTGGGGCAAGTCGGACTCCCCCCCCCCCCCGCCTGGACTTCTCTATCCCCTGCCCATGCCCAGTCGCCTGTGGTCCCGTGTCACCCTGGACTTTGTAATTGGATTTCCCCCCTCCCACGGAAAAACAGTTATCCTGACCATCGTGGACCGGTTCTCCAAGGTTGTGCACCTGATGGCTCTCCCTAAACTCCCCTTGGCCTTGGAGACGGCCACCCTTCTCACCGACCACGTGATCCGCCTCCACAGGATCCCTTTGGACATCATATCAGCCCAGGGTCCTCAGTTCACGTCGCAGGTCTGGGGGACCTTCTGCCGGACACTGGGTACTACTGTGAGCCTCTCCTCTGGGAATCACCCCAAGAGCAATGGGCAGGCAGAGCGCACCAACCAGTCCTCGGAGGCCACTCTCTGATGTGTAGCAGCCAAGAATCCGTACTTCTGGCGCACACACCTGACCTGGGTGGAGTATTCAATGAACTCTGCCATCTCCACGGTGACCGGACTCACCCCGTTCGAGTCGTCATTGAGGTACACGCCTCCCCTGCTGCCTATGGCCGAGAGGCAGGTTGCGGTTCCTTCTGTGGGGGCTCACACTCGCCGCTCTTGTCGCCTCTGGAGGTCCACGCGCGCCACCCTCGCCTGCTCTGTCAAGCGCAACGGGGCCATGGCCGATAGAAGATGGGTGCCTGCCCCCAAGTACACCGTAGGGCAGCAGGCCTGGTTGGCGGCCAGTTAGGTCCCTCTGAAGACGAAGTCGAAGAAACTGTCTCCTCGCTTCCTAGGGCCCTGCGTGATCTCCAGAGTGATCAACGATGCCTCAGTCCAGCTTAAGCTCCCACCGACCCTACGGGTGAATCTGACCTTCCATGTATCTCACATCAAACCCCTCTCGGTCAGTCCCCTCTGCCCCCCCCAAAGCCGCCTCCTCCTCCCCAGATAATTGACGGCCACACCACCTACACAGTTCGTCGGGTCCTGGATGTTCACCGTCCAGGCCGGGGCCTCTAATACCTGGTCAATTGGGAGGGCTACGGCCTGGAGGAATGCTCCTGGGTTCCCACGTCCTGGGTCCTGGACAAGGAGATGCTCCGGGCCTACCACCATGCCCATCCCGAGAAGCCCTGTGGACCGCCAGGAGGTGCTCCTAGAAGGGGGGGCCCTGTCATGGGCGGTGAGAGCATGCCCCCTCCTTCCCATTCATCTCTCCTCAGGCCATCAACGCACCTGAGTGAGAGGACACACCTGCGCCTTCTCATCAGCCAGCATTCATAAGGAAGCATCTTTCAGTGATTCAACGCTGGCTCGTCTGGGTATTCTGCCTTAACAAGACAAGCAAGTATATGATTCACACAGGTGAAGAAATTATTAACCTGTGTGCTTTCTCTCCTAAGGTTGCTGCCATCGTGCAGGTGTGTTTCCGGGACTGCGCGCATTCTCCTTCCACATCATCGTCCGTCAATGGCATTCAACCTCCACCTGGTCAGGCACCACCAGCTCATTACCCTAACCCTGCTGGTTCGTCTATTCCCCGCTGGGGCCCTGCCGGTTCTCCCTTGGAGGCTCACGTAAGTGGTAATTTGGCCAGCCCATTTTCCCTTACTCCATTCACGGCTCTTGTCTTCCCTCCACAGGCTGTTTCCTCTGGCGAGTGACTATTTCTGTAGCTGTGCAGTGATTTTGATATTTAATAAAATTCTCAAACGTGTGTTGTTGTTTGATTGTCCCTTCTTGTTGCTGCATCGCACATGTGAGCTGATTGCTAATAACAATCATGACAAGAAAGATCACCGTTGGTCAGGGGGTGGGATCGAACCCGAGATCCCATGGCAAAGGGTGAGTTCTTGTGCTGCTACAATGTTAACCACTGCACCACCGTGCAATCACAAGGGGCCTGACTATTTAGAGCTTTGTAAGTGAGGAGAAGGATTTTAAACAAACTTTTAAAACCAATGAAGGGAAGCCACAACAGGAGAGATGTGATCTCTCTTTCTAGTACCTGTTAAAACTCTTGCTGCAGCATTTTTGGATCAACTGAAGACTTTTTAGATATAATTTAAGACAGCATGATAATAAAGAGTTACAATAACCTAATCTAGAAGTAACAAAAGTGTGGATTAGTTTCTCAGCATCACTCTGAGACAAGATGCTCCTAATCTTGGCAATGTTGTGCAAATGATAAAAGGCAGTCTTAGAAACAAGTTTAATTTGTGAATTACAGGACAAATCTTGATCAAAAATTACTTCACAGTAACCATTAACGACAGAAATAGAAAAAGGGAATTAATAAATCTTGTGGGCAAGATCACAGAACAGTATTCTCATACCCATTAGCTAATAATAATCACTTTGTCAGCATATAAAAAAGTGTTGCAAAAAGAAACTTGACTGTATCAAGCAAGATGGTTTTTTTTCTTTATTTGTGGCCTTCAGAGTGACTCAGGAAAGGGAGGAAAAAGCAAAGTGTCTGCAATCCCTCTCTAGTAGAATGACTCCAAGGTTCTCTGGATAGATGACCCATTAGGACTGGGTGACTAAAACGGGAACTCAATCTAATGCCTCATTTCCTCTCAGAGATGAGACAAGCTTCATAGCTTGACCTCTCCCAAAAGCATCTCTCTTTCTACAGTGGCCACACTGTAATCTCACACTTCGCTGTCTCACTAAATCCGAAAATAATATTGGACACATTAGCAGAAGCAAAGGCCTGGAAAATCCAATTTGAAATTCATACAGTTGAATTAGAAGACATGACCATTCCATATGTCCCTTGTCATGCGTCATTTTTGTGAACATTTGTCTCTGATTTGAGTTGTCATGGAGGAAGTACTGTAGTTCTTGGTGAAGAAATGGATCAGCTTGTACTTCTTAGGTTAATAAACTAAGTGGGCTTGGATTCCAAAAGGTGTAAGACAGGCAATAAATTTAGTGATCCTATGACTTCTTACTGAGGAACACTAATGGGGTCAGGTTGTTTGCTGATCGAGTAAAAAAGCAGACATCTAATAAAGGGTTTGCCAAGAAACTATGAACAGATAGTTCCAAGATTACTTTGCAACTTTGGTAATACACAGAACCTACTGTATGCTGTTATGTGTGAAAAGTCAGCTATAGTATGTGTGCATATGCTTAGCTTGACCACCATCAAGCCAGAGTCTTATTTATTTAACACTTTTTTTAGAGGGAAAAAAATCAGATGTCATAAAATTCACTTAAAAATGATAAAATTGTCACTTACACAGTACTTTTGGCCATTCCAACCAGCTATAGGTGCAGGTACAAAGCCAAATTTTGAGATGGCCTAAAAATTCAAGAGTTTGACTTTCAGAAATCTCTAGTAAGTTGCCGTGAAATTTTCAGTTTTGTGCCACATCTGTAATTTGTTTAACTTTTCCCTAACAAATTAAAATAGCTTAAAGAACACATTTAAACTAGGCCACAGTTGATAGAAAATCTGCCCTACAACCAGGAGGTTGGGGGTTCAAGTCCCGGCCGGATCATACCAAAGACTATACAAAAATGGTACTTCCCGCCTTCTAGCTTGGTGCTCAGCATAATAGAATGGGGGAGGGAGAAGTTGTTTGTGGCGGCACCTTGCATGGCAGCAACCCCTCTGATTCTAGATGTGATTAACATTGTAGATAGGAGGGACTTCTGGTTATGGCAGCGACGTAGGAAGACGTGTTTCACACTGCTCTGCTCTTGAAAATTAAAAAAAATTACTAAAACTCTCTTAATTGGAACAAAAACCCATCCTAGCATTTTGGAGCGGATATGGTAAAGACTAAGGCTGGAAAATTAGGTGGAGAAAAAGACAACTCGACGAAACAACCCAAGCTAACAGACTTCCACGCTCGAGGCAAAACAGAGAAAATTCCAGAGGCAATGGCGGAGGAGGGAGCCAGTGGCGGAGTGGGAACAGTTGAAGAGGGGACAAACGCAGTGCTCACTGCCATCAACTCCATGAGAACAGAGTTTTCGTCTAAATTCGACAGGATTATAACAGCGATAGAAGGTATGAGAAAAGAAATAAACGACTGCATGGAGCGAGTGTCGCAGGCGGCGCTCCGAATTTCAAGCGCTGAAGATGACGTCACCAGCCTGCAAACTAAACTGCAAACACTGGAATTAAAATGCAAACGTCTGGAAGATAACGTCCTAGACTTGGAATCCCGCTCGCGACGGAATAATTTGAGGCTGGTGGGCCTCCCGGAGGGAACGGAGGGACGGGGACCCATGTTCTTTTTTGGAAAAGTGGATTCCAGAAGCGCTGAATAACGCGGATCTGCAGTTATTTTAGAGGGAGCTCACCGAATCAGCCCACCGAGAGATAATAAGACACCACCGAGGACGCTGATTATGAAGTTCCTCAACTACAGAGACAAGATGACAGTCACCAATGCGGCGCGAGCTAAAGGGGAAATTAAATACCAGGACCAACAGGTGCGGTTCTATCTGGACTTGGCTGCAGGAATACAACAATTGAGAAAGCAGTTCGACCCCGCCCGTAAAGAGCTGCGCAACCTAGGGATTCGTCACCGAGTAATTCATCCGGCAAGACTGCTGGTCACATATAAGGGGAGAACCCACACCTTCAAGACCCCTCAAGAGGCGCTGGAGCTCATCAAGCAGATCCAAAAGGAGACTGGCGGGAGCTAAGCATGAACATGACAAAGGGAGAACATTTAAGCATATGTACAGACATCTGATTGATCTGAAACATATAACATGTCTACAAAATACAGACTGTATTAAAAAAAAAAAAGTTATGATGTACAACGTTGCTATAAAACTTTGAAGTTATGCTGAAAAAACTACAGAAGAGAGTTAATGTCATAAGAATAGTAGTTATTTATTTAGCGAATGCAAAGTCCTTAAGCCAAGCAGTTGCCTCCTGGTTTGCTGTATGGAGGGTTTGTAATCCTCCTTCCAGTCTTTGGAGCGGGCAAGCCTCTATGATGTGTTCCATTGTTTGCTCCTCTCCACATGCGCACAGTGGGCTAGGGCTACTGCCCCATCTGTGAAGGCTGGCCAAGCAGGGGCCATGTCCAGTCCTGAAGCGATTGAGTGTAGACCACTGTCTCCTTGGGAGGTTGGTGCCCGGGACCTGTTGGTTGGGGTTTATCACCAGCTGTTTGTTTGGGACCTCCTTGGTCTCCCATTCCTCTTGCCAAGCTGTCTGGATGGTAAAGTCAGCTGGGGGAGGGTTTTTCCAAATCGGCCGTCTGGATGAAAGTCGGGCAGTGGGTGGGGTGTAGATATCTGCATGGATTGGTAAGTGAAGAGAATCTTTAACTTTTTGGAGCATCCTTTGAGTTAATGCTGCTCGTCGGATGTGTGGAGGGGCTATGTTTGACAGTACAGAGAGCCAGGGGAGTGGTGTTGAGCGGATTGTTCCAGTTATAGTTCTCATGGTTGAGTTGAGCTGGGTGTCTACATGGTGTGTGCAAGATGACCTGGACCAGACAGGGGCACAATATTCTGCTACAGAGTATGAAAGGGCCAGTGCTGAGGTGCGCAGGGTGGAGACTGCCGCCCCCCATTTTGCACCAGCGAGCTTGCAGAGCAGGTTGTTTCGTACCTTCACCTTAGCAGCCGTCCCCTTTAGATGTTCCTTGAAGGATAAGGTCCTATCAAGGGTCACTCCAAGATAAGTTGGATTTGGGGCATGCTTAAGCTTGAGTCCGCTCAGGTGGATGTTTAGTTCTCTGGCAGCTTTTGCATTGTGGAGATGGAATACACTGGAGACGGTTATTGCTGGGCTTGGTTTTAGGCGCCAGATTTTGCAGAACTGGTCCAGTTTGGCAAGATCTTCCGTGAGCACCCGTTCCAGTGGTTCAAAGTCTGGTGCTTGGAATGCCAAACAAATGTCGTCTGCATAGATGAATTTGCGGGATTTTGTAGTAGGCAGGTCGTTTATGTAGAGGTTGAACAGAGTTGGAGCTAGAACTGAGCCTTGTGGGAGTCTGTTTTTCTGCATTCTCCATGCACTTGTGTTCTGACTGAGGTGGACTCTGAACCTTCGGTTGGTCAGCAGGGTTTTTATAATTGCTGTTGCCCAAGTAGGGATCGCCTTTATAAGTTTCAGGAGGAGGCCTTTGTGCCAGACCGTATCATAGGCGGCTGTAAGATCGAGAAACACAGCCCCTGTCTTCAGTCTGCTCTCGAAGCCATTTTCGATGAAGGTGGTTAGGGCCAGTACTTGTTCTCCTGTACTGCGGTCCTTGCAGAAACCTGCTTGATCCACACTTAGAATATCCTCTATTTCTGGGGAAATGCGTTGCAGTATTAGGCGCTCCATGATTTTGTAAGGAACGCTGAGTAGGGAGATTGGGCGGTAGCTTGCTGGTAGTTTGTGGTCTTTGCCAGGTTTTGGGATGGCAATGACCTTTGCTGTCCGCCATTTCTTTGGGATCGAGTTTGTTTGTGTGATCGTTGTGTAGAATTGTGTCAACCAGGTTAGGGCTCGGGGGCCAAGATTTTTCATGAATTCTGGGAAGATGTTATCGTATCCTGCTGCCTTTCCACATTTCAGGCCCTGTAGGACTTTCTCCAGTTCAGCAGCCTTGAAGGGTTCAGGGTTCGTTTCCTCTACATGCATTTTTTGGTGTTTTTTTTAGCTCAGTTGTAACTGCTCTTCTGGTGTCTTTGTCTTGGGGTGCTTTGGCGATAGTCAGTAGGTGGGATGCAACTTGGTTGGGTGTGACGGATGCTCGGCTTTGGCTAGGGGGCTTCTGTGCAGCTCCTAGGCGACGGATGAGGCTCCAACATTTCCTGCTAGAGTGGGTAAAGCTCCGGTCAGCAACTGTCTCCTCCCATTTCTTTCGCCGGGCTGTATTTAGCGATTCAATGAGATGGTCTACTATCTCTGGGTCCCCTGATGTTTGATAGGATTGTAGGAGGGCAGCACTTTCTCCGTCCAAACATGGGACATAGAGGGGTCGGTAGCCTCGTGGGATTGCAGTATGGGCAGCCTTGAAGATTGCGCTGCAGAAGCGGTTGTATACTTCATCTACAGTGATGGTGTGAAGTGGGATGGTAACAACGCTCCGGTCCAGAGTTTCACTGAATTTCTTCCAGTTGGCTTTGCGGAAGTTCCAGCGCATCTTCCTTGGGCTGTATATGACTGGAAGTTGTAGGCCAATGTGTACAAGCAGGGGCCGGTGTTGGCTGTGTGGAAAATCATCAAGAATGAGGATCTGTGTAGGATATGGCTCCCCATTCAAAGAGCTGGCCCAACACAGGTCAGGAGAATAGTCCTTCTTCCACCTAGCAGAGTGGAAGGTTCCTCTTTGTTTGGGGTCGTATATCAAAGCGAGGTCATTTCTGGATGCCCAGTCTGAAAGTGCCTCCCCATCACTGTCCACTGCTGGGTACCCCCAGTCAGGGTGATGGCTGTTAAAGTCCCCCACATAGATGGCAGGGTGGGGTAGGGTGGGTAAGACCTGCAGATCCCAGTTGGCATTAGGGGGCTTGTACACATTGACAATATGGAAGCCACCAATGATTATGGTGTCTGAGAAATGTGTTGTTATCAGGTGATTTGCTTCAACTATGTCAGAACGCACATAGGTGGCACGTCCATGTTTAGCATGTAGAACATAGCACAGGAGGTCAAAGCCTTTGATGGTGAAGCGGCCAGCTTCCTCTGTGCCAATATGAGTCTCTTGGAGGCAGATTACATCAATCGAATGTTGGAAGGCGAGGACTTCGATAAGGCTTCGCTTGGCTGCAGATAGGCCTTCAAGGTTTAGTTGTAATATGCGAAGGGCAGATCCTACCACAAAGTGCTCTTGGGGCTGTTTGCTTTCGGCTTTAGGAGTGTGACTAGGATTCTTCTTTGACTTGGCACAGAGGCGTCGTCTCTTCGAATTTAGTCTGCTGGTAGGATCATTAGCTTCCCCAGGTGAGCCCGGGTACTGACGGAGGGCGCGACGAGAACGCTGATCCATTGCCCCCCTGTGAATAGTAGTAGAGTCAGGGTGATTGAGAAGACAAAGAGAGCGTGGTTTGACTGATCCTCGCAGGTGTGGAACAGTCACTAGCTATAACGGGAGATGGAATTTTTTTGACTTTGGGGGGATTACCACGAATGTGGGGAAAGGGAATCTGTTTTTGTTTAGTTTGTAGGATGAATGTTCCATCATCCATGTTTTTGCTTCTCTGTAAGAGTATGTTCATATTGCAAGGTAATCTCAAACTCCTTATTGAAGAAAAAGCATTAATCTTAATTTAACTGCATGGAATTGCAGAGGTCTACAAAATCTTAAAAAAAACTTAAGTCATGAATAAAATAAAAGACATAGATTCAAAAATTGTATTTTTACAAGAAACTCATCTATTAGAGGAGGATGTAAAAAGAATTAGGAGAAGATGGCAAGGTAACGTGTTCACCTCATCATTTTCATCCTGAGCTAGGGGAGTTATGATTCTCATACATAAAACAGTCCCATTTCAAACAAAAAATGTAATTAGAGACAAATTTGGAAGATATCTAATTATCCAAGGATCTTTGTTATTAGAAAATATAAATCTGGTGAACTTATACGGCCCCAATATTGATGATCAAAACTTCTTTGTTAATTTATTCCTCACTTTATCATCACTTACAGGGCAACATATAATAGCAGGGGATTTTAATTGTACATTGAATCCCAGTATAGACAGATCAACAGGACTGGACTGTACGCACAATGGATGTAGGATGACCATTAACCCTCAAGCGACTAAGCTATTTTACGGACTGAAATGACCAAGTGGGGTCATTTATGACCCCATTGTGCTCTGTACAGGGATCCTTATTATAAATGGCTGGTTGGAGGTTTATCATAACAAAACTACTCCCTGTATTTAAGAGTATTTTATAATGATCTAATGTAAAATGTGTTTGCTAATAATACTTTTATTGCAAGAAATAACCAAAACGCAGACTGTAAGAACAACATTACATTTATTTAGACAGTCCTTGTCAGTTCACTCTTGGAACATCATCATCATCATCATAGTCATCATATCATCATCACGATGATGATACCTATTATTGTAGTTACGATGATGATCATGATACCTATTATGGCATTTTGCATAATGGCGGTTTTCTTGTGGACGGTGATCCGGATCACCACCAAAATCTAATCATCTGTAGGATACCCCATTTCTGACAATCTGTGAAAATTTCATGAAAATCCGTCCATAACTTTTTGAGTTATCTTGCTAACAAACAGACAAACAAACAGACAAACATACAAATCCAGACAAACAGACAAATGTAAATCTTGCTATCCTAGGTCTGTTAGCCATGGTTCACTGCAATACAATATAAAGTACTGATTAGAAGTGGAAACCGGAGTGGTGGCTCAGTTGGTAGAGCATCCACCCCACACCCGGGAGGCAGGGGTTCAAATCCCGGCCGGGTCATACCAAAGACCACATAAAAATGGTGCTTTCTGCCTTCTAGCGTGGTGCTCCGCATAATGGAATGGGGAAAGTAAAGTTACACACAGAGCTACCAGAGGACTGACCCCCCCGCTGTAGCTTTCACTACTTACAGTAGCTATGTGGCCTAGGGTCAGAGAAACGGAGATAGGCGCCGCCCATATACACCTTCAGGTGTGAAGGGATTAACTAACTAACTATTAGAAGTGGAACATTTGAATAAAATTTATAAAACCAATGTTTAAAAACCAGTGCTTCTCTTCGGGGTCATAAATGACCCCACAAGAGTTTGCGATGTCTACGCCACACCAATTGGTTGATCCCTGCAAAAAACTATGAAAGTGTGTAGGATTAGTAGACTGACAAATTCATGCTAGGAAAGAAAATTTGGATAAAAAATAAAGAGACGGCACATTAAATTATATGGCTGGGGTCGTAAATGACCCCACTCGGTCGCTTGAGGGTTAATCATTTTATGAAAGAATTGAGATGGCTAGATATTTGGAGAGAAATGAAACCACAAGTCAAAGCCTATTCTTGTTATTCTAGTACCTATAAGACATTCTCACGTATTGACTACTTTTTGATCTCTACAGAATTAAGGTCCAAGATTCAAAACTGTTTCTATGATAACATTGTGATCTCTGATCATGCACCCTGCTGTCTAGTATATGTAGATAAGAAATTGACAAAGGGCCCAGTTAGGTGGCATTTTCAACATAAATGGCTTCAGGATGAGGAATTTGTTAAGTACATAGAAAAACAGATGAGTTCTTTGATATCAATACTACACAAACAACGGCATGTATAAAGTGGGAGGCTTTCAAAGCTTTTATTAGGGGGCATATTATTAGTTATACAGGTTCAAAATCTAAGAAGACCTGAGAGGAGAGAGTCCAATTGGAATGTAAAATAAAAATTCTTCAAGAAAAGGTGTATGCAGGAAGTAACCCAAAGTTAGAGAACGAATTACTGATTCTGAGAGCTGAATATGGCAAAAAATCAGCGAATAGAGCTGCCTCGAGTCTTCTAAGATTGAAGCAAACTTTTTATGAACAAGGTGAAAAATCAGGAAAATTACTGGCATGGCAGATTAAACAATTAGAATCTAAAACACCAATTACCAGTATTATAAGTAACGGACAGGTAGTTATACTGTAGATCCTTCAGAAATTAATAGTGCCTTTAGAGATTATTTTGAAAAACTATATGATACAAAAACTGAAACTGACTTAACAAAACTAAATGGGTTTTTGGGTGGATTATCCATACCAGGTATTCCAAATGAAAACAGGGAGATACTGGAGTCTAAAATTAGTCAAGAAGAAGTTGGGCAAGTCACTGATAATATGAAATCAGGAAAAAGAGCAGGACCAGATGGTCTTCCAGTCGACCTCTATAAAAAATTTAAGAATAAATTAATAAAACCACTTTTGGAAATGGTTTTAGAAGCATTTCAAAATGGTAATTTACCATCATACATGATTAATGCCTTAATTATACTGTTGCCAAAACCAGGTAAACCCTCTAATAAATGTGAAGACATGAGACCAATAAGCCTATTAAGATAAGATAAGCCTTTATTAGTCCCACAATGGGGAAATTCCAGGATTGCAACAGCACAGGGATAGCAACACTCAGAGCAACAATCAGAAGGCAAAAAAACAAGAGCAGCTAGTATACATATGTACATATTACTATAAATATATATATACTGTATATATATATATATATACAGTATATATATATAGACACACAGTGCGGAGCATTATGATTGGTGAATGTGCAGCAGAAAGTCTAAGCTCTCTCTCCGCGGATGCGGCGGGCCAGCTGGAAGTCTTTGGGCATGATGGTGACCCTCTTAGCGAAGAGACCCACCAGGTAGGCCTCGCTGGCCTCCTGCAGAGCCATGACGGCGAAGCTCAGGAAGCGCAGGTCGGTCTTGAAGTTCTGAGCGATCTCCCTCACCAGGCGCTGGATGGGCAGCTTACGGATGAGCAGCTCCGTGGATTTCTGGTAGCAACGGATCTCTCTCAGAGCCACAGTACCGGGCCTGTAACGGTGAGGCTTCTTCACTCCGCCGGTGGCTGGAGTGCTTTTCCGAGCAGCCTTGGTGTCTAGCTGCTTCCTGGGGGGCTTTTTCCTCCAGTAGATTTACGGGTGGTCTGCTTGGTTCTTGCCATCGCTCTTTATTATTCTGTCTTATATTTCTTGCATGCCGCCTAAACTCCAGCCCGGCACCCGCGTCGTTTTCGCTACAGTTCCCGGTATGTCGAGTATCTCCGTTAGCACCGGGTGGCGGTTGAGTGCTAGCTAGCACTAGCTCTTCCCTGCTGTATCATCCCCCGCTGCAAACAGTGGCTCCGTCTGCCGACTCGGGAGACCTTTGGGGCGATCTGTGTGCCCGTGATATATATATAGAGTGAAAGGTGTAGAATGAAGAAGGAAGATAAAAAAAAAGGCCGTTGCAACGGGCAGCCAACTCGTGTGGCGCCACCATATTAAATGCTGATCTTAAAATAATCTGTAAAATTTTAGCAAAACGACTACAAGAAATATTACCAAATATTATTAACCGAGATCAGAATGGCTTTATAATGGGAAGACAAGGCTTCCATAATGTAAGAAGACTATTTAATATTATTTATTCCAATAAAGAAGCACCGGATACAGCTCTCCTATCATTGGACGCCGAAAAGGCCTTTGATAGAGTCGAATGCCCCTATCTTTTTGAAGTCCTACAAAGGTTTGGACTTGGAAATAATTTCATAAAATGGGTCCAGATAATATACAATAATGCTACAGCAGAAATCCTAACAAACAGCAATATCTCAAAATCAATAAAAATCAATAGAGGATGTCGACAAGGCTGTCCACTTTCACCTTTATTGTTTACTATGGCAATTGAACCTTTAGCGATGGCAGTACGTTTACATCCACAAATATATGGAATTAAAGTAGGACCAACAGAACACAAAATCTCCCTGTATGCAGATGACATAATTTTGTTTATGTCAGATTTTAAAAAATCAATTCTGACCTTGTTAAATTTAATAAAGAACTTTGGGGAAATATCAGGATATAAAATAAACAAATTCAAATAAATAAATTCAAAGGAATTCAAATTTTGCCTAAGCTAAAATCAGTCGCCAATGCCAACTATGAAGCCTTAATGACAAATATTAATGAGTTGCTTCAGAGATGGATGTCACTACCAATGTCGATGATCGGGAGAATTAATATACTTAAAAGTAGTATCTTACCAAAAATACTTTATTTCAAAACATTCCTTTACCACCACCTTCAGATCTATTCTCAAGAATTAAAAAAAAGTTAGTGGAATTTATATGGAACAATAGGAAGGCTAGATTATGTTTGTCCTTACTATACTTACCATTTGATCGTGGAGGTCTGAAATGTCCAAACTTTATGTTGTATTACTGGTCAGCACAACTGAGGTCTATGGCATATTATTTTTCATCAAATGATCTCCCTCACTGGACTGAAATGGAATCATACAATTTACCTTTACCTCTTCCCTTATTCATATACTCAGACTCGGCTAAAAAATTACAGAAACAAGTTAAAAATCCAATTGTAAAGCACATGATCAAAATATGGTGTGAAACTAAAAAATATTTAAAAGAACCACACTCACTGTCACAATTTAGCCCAATATGGGGTAATCAATATTTTACACCAGGGAGAGCGGATATTGTATTTAAAGTATGGAATTTAAAAGGGATTCAGAAGATTCAAGACTTATATTTGTCACGCTCAGATAACATAATGTCTTTTGAAGAACTGAGGATTAAATTCAATCTTAATAGAACACACTTTTTTAAATATCTTCAGCTTAGAAATTTCATTCGTTCAAATCAAAATAATGCTCTCGCCCGACCTACTTATTCATTTTTGGCAAAAATTTTGATGAAAGATAGTAAGAGAAAGGGTATTATTTCAGAGTTTTACAACTCATTGGCACTATACTCAAGCGAAAACTCACAGAAAAGACTGAATGACTGGAAAGAAGGCCTGCAAATTGAAATTTCAGAGGAACAATGGGAAATGGCTTGTGCAGGAGCTCAAACCAAATCAATAAATGTCCGTCTTAAACTGATGCATTTTAAATGGTTAATGCGGATGTATGTTACACCAGTGGAATTAAATAGATATAACAAAAACATACCAGATACATGCACAAAATGTATGGAAAGTAAAGGAACCCTATTTCACTGTTTATGGGAATGTAGAAAAATCAGAATGTTTTGGGAAGAGGTGAGGGTAACAATTGAAAAAATAATTTCAAAACAAATCACATTGAATCCTAAACTGTTTTTGTTGGGTCTGTATCCAGAAAAACATAACTTTAATAAGAGTGAAAGAGCATTCATAGACCTCAGTTTGCTTAATGCCAAAAAATGTATTGCATTACTGTGGAAAAAGACTCATAGACCAGATGTGACTCAGTGGTTAAGACAGATGTTAAAAAACCTTTCACTAGAAAGAATAACATATATACTGAAATCAAAGGAAAATGTGTTTGAGAATATATGGAGTCCTTTCATTGATTATGTAAAGAAATTAAACATAACTTCTGAAGAAGAAGGTGAATGATATGTGTGGACCTCGCAAATTCCAAACTGGTGAATGTATATTATGTATTCTTATGTAATAGATTATCTAGACTAAACAGAGGAGCATTGTTGTTGACTTGTTTTTGTTAATGGCTGTTGTTTTTATTACACTTTTTTTATTTTGTTATTGTTCTTTTTAATTTTTAAATTACTTTTGTGTTAGTGTCTGACTGTGTGTGCTATGTTTGTAAAAAAAAAAAAAAGGTTCAATAAAAAATATTGTGGTGTGGAGTGTGTCAATAACGAGGCGGATTTGAAGCAGACAGTTTATTACACATCTCACACATGAGCATAGTCAGAAAGAGAGGGCATCTCAGACAAGACTCTTCTCTTAAATACTCAGGCCTTCTTTCAGCCGCTTCTACACATCAAAGGTCACATTGCATTCACTTCCTTAATCCTTTAACATCCCCCTAGCAGTCTCTGATACACAAAAGATCACTCTGCATTCGTCTGATACACAAAAGATCATACTGCATTCGTCCTTCACACCTCCCTGTTATCTCCAAGGGAAACTCTGGGAAACTCTGCTCTTTGTTCTAGCCTAAGATGCTACACCATTATGCACTCTCTAAACGACCCCCCCGAGCATCTTGGATAGAACAATAGAATGACAGTCCATATGCTGTGGTAAAATCATTAAACATCAATGAACATGCTGCTTGGGCTTCAGTCTTCTCCCGTATCTGCTGTAAACAGAATTCACCGCCTCCGCGGCGCTGTCATGCTGGGGGGCTGATGAATGCTGGGGGGTTGATGATTGAGGGGTAAAAGTCTGTGCCTGTGGGTGCTTTGGGGAATCTTTTTTCTGGGAAGCTCCCCGCGGGGGTCTTCCACACCGAGGGGCCCTCGCCACAACAAAAGCGGGTTTAAGTCTGTCAGTGCCAATTCTTTCGCTCCTACCCCCCAAATCTAGCAAAAAATGCTTGTCCCCTGTTTCCAGCACTCTGAACGGTCCATCATAAGGTGGGCGCAGTGGGGGGCAATGTGCATCGTGTCTGACAAAAACGAACTCCACGTTTTTCAAAGTTTTAGGCACAAAAACGCGTGGAAAACTGTGGTGAACAGGGCCCGGCAGCGTGCTTGTGTCTATGCTATGCTGCAACAGCTGAGACGGGGAGCTGCCTGGCGCGGGATTATCTGGGAGAAATTCCCCGGGCAGCCGAAGTGGCTGCGCAAAAACGAGTTCAGCCGGGGAAGCTTCCAAATCCTCTTTAGGTGCAGAACGTAACCCCAATAAAACCCACGGTAGCTTGTCTACCCAATTTGCATCCATCAGTGACGCCCTGAGAGCCGCTTTCAATGACCTATGAAAACGTTCGCATAACCCATTAGCCTGTGGATTGTACGCGGTAGTGCGGTGAATTGTGACACCCAGGCTGCGGGCCATTGTTGACCAAAGTTCGGAAACAAATTGAGGGCCTCTGTCGGACGTAATGTCCGACGGGACTCCAAAACGCGCCACCCATGCTGTTAAGAACGCACGCGCCACCTCCTCGGCCGTGGTTGCCACCAGTGGAACCACTTCCGGCCAGCACGTGGTGCGGTCCACCATTGTCAGAAGGTGCGTGCACCCCTGTGATGGCGGGAGGGGGCCCACGAGGTCCACGTGAACATGGTCCAACCTCTTAGCCGGGATGTGAAACGGCTCCAAGGGAGCTTTCGTGTGTCTGTGTACTTTGGCTCATTGGCACGCCATGCAGGCTGCTGCCCACTCTTTCACTTGTTTGCGAAGGCTCGGCCACACAAATTTCTCTCCTACCATTTTGACCGACGCGCGCACTCCCGGGTGCGCCAAAGAATGAATGGAGTCAAAAACGTGGCGGCGCCACGCGGCCGGTACCACGGGACACGGTCACCTGGTGGAGACATCACAGATTGGGGGGGGCATACCGTCTTGCAGCACCCTGCTCTCCAGCCTTAACCCTGTTGGTCCAGACTGGAGCATGCGCACATCCGCGTCACTAACCTGCTCCGCGGCCATGGCTGTGTAATCTATCCCCACGCGGACCGGGGCAGCCACGGCGCGCGAGAGGCAGTCTGCCACTACATTCAGTTTACCCGACACATGCTGAATATCGGTAGTAAACTCTGAGATCGCGGCCAGCTGTCTCTGCTGCCGGCCCGACCACGGTTCTGAAACCTTGGCCATCGCGAATGTTAGCGGCTTGTGGTCAACGAACGCGGTGAAATGGCGCCCTTCCAGCCAGAACTGGAAGTGGCGAATGGCCAAGTGGAGAGCCAGCAACTCCCTTTCAAACGCGCTGTATTTACGTTCACTATCGCGCAAAGTCCTGTTGAAAAAGGCAAGCGGCTGCCAAGCCCCGGCTCCACGCTGCTCCACGACCGCCCCTATGGCCACATCTGACGCATCAGTAGTGAGCGCTATGCGGGCCTTTGGGTCTGGATGTGCCAACAACGCAGCATTTGCCAGGGCTGCTTTGACTTCTGAAAACGCTCGCTCTCGCTCCGGGGACCATTCGATCTTATTCGCGGGTTTCTGTTTTTTGAGCGCGGCGTACAGTGGTTGCATGAGGTGCGCTGCGCGGGGAAGGAAACGGTTATAAAAATTCACCATTCCCAAAAACTCCTGTAAAGCCCTGACTGTTTGCGGCCGGGGAAAATCTGCTACCGAGCGCACTTTGTCAGGCAGCGGAACCGCTCCTTCGGGAGAGATGCGGTGCCCCAAAAAAATCAATCTGCGTCACCCCAAACTGACACTTCGCTGGGTTGATTATTAAACCGTGCTCTCCCAACCTCTGGAAAACCGCGGTTAGGTGGGTTTCGTGTTCGTCTTCGGACGCGCTGGCTACCAAGATATCGTCCAAGTAGACGAATACGAAAGGGAGATCGCGCAGCACTGCATCCATCATGTGTTGGAACGTCTGTGCAGCCCCTTTAAGCCCGAATGGCATGCACAAAAACTCGAATAAACCAAACGGAGTTATCGCCGCTGTTTTGGGTATGTCCTCAGCGCGCACTGGGACTTGGTGGCAACCGCAGACCAAGTCTATTTTAGAAAAAATGCGCGTTCCTGCTAAGTGAATAGAAAAATCCTGGATGTGAGGAATTAGGTAGCGGTCGTGCGCTGTGGCGTTGTTCAACCTGCGGAAATCCCCGCAAGGTCGCCACGAACCATCAGCTTTAGGGACCATGTGTAGCGGGGAAGCCCATGGGCTGTTTGAACGCCTGATGATGCCCAACCTCTCCAGGTTGGCGAACTCCTCGCGCGCTATGGCCAGTTTAGCTGTGTCCAAGTGCCGAGGTTTTGCAAAAACGGGCGACCCGGTGGTGGTGATAAAATGCTCCACCCCGTGTTTAGCAACGGCTGCCGAAAATGTGGGGACCGTGAGTGCTGGGAACTGAGTGAGCAGTGTGTGGAACTTACCGCTTGCAGCTGTGACGTTGGCTTGTGCTGTTGGCCGGGACGCTCGAGCTCTACAGGGGATAGAATCAAAAGACAGTGCATTAACCAGGCGCCTGTTAGCAACATCAACCAACAAACCATGTGAGCACAAAAAATCAGCCCCCAATATATTGAAATTCAATGCTGCTATGACAAAAGTCCACTCAAATGCACGGCTGTGTAGAGACAGAAGTAGAGTCCTCTCACCAAAGGTCTTAATCTCCGAGCCGTTTGCTGCTGCCATCTCGGGGCCGCTAGATCCTGCCAGCCGGTCGGCGTAGGACGGCATGATGAAACTCAACTGGGCACCGGTGTCCACAAGGAAATGCCTCCCCGAGCGTGCGTCTGTCAAGTAGAGCAGCTTGTTCTCCTCCCCTAGGGCCGCAGCTGCTACCGACCCCCGGTCTTGGCGTTTTCCCGAGCGCTTGAACTGGCACGGTGGTATACATTTGCGTGCCTTCTCTGCAAAGCGGCGGTGGTAGAAACAAAGGATGTCTCCTCCGCGTTCTTTGGCCCCCGCCGCCGCTGTCGTAGGTGGTTCTGCTACTGCCGTCAATGGCTCCTCGCCTTCTCCGGCCGTCATGCCGAGCTCCGTCGCTGCCGCCGTGGTCGTGAGCTCTCTGCTGACCATGATGATCCGGTGTGCTTCTCGGGCCAGCGCACGATAGTCCCGCTCAGCCAGCAACGGCGAATTGGCCAGGGTTGCTCTTGTCGCTGACGGAAGGTTCCGGAGGAAGAGGTGGGTAAAAATGAAGTGGTCGTCGTCCGAGCCCTTCAACCTCAGCATCTTCTCCATCAGGTCAATAGCCGACCCATCTCCTAACCCGGTCCGCGTCAGGAGTCTCTGCTCTCTCCTCAACCGAGAGTGTGTAGTGCTGGATGAGTGCAGCCTTCAATGCGCCGTACTTGTCGCTGGTTGGTGGCTGATCCAGCAGGCTCTCCACATGCTGAGCCGTGTGGGTGTCGAGCTTTGCGACCACATGGTAGAATTTCATGTCATCCGCCGATATCCCCCGGAGGACGAACTGCGCCTCAACTAGGTGGAACCAGGAGCGCGGATTGTGCTGCCAAAAATCCGGTAGCTGGATTGTAACAGCGTATGCTTGGCTGGGGGCTCCCAACGAGGCTGGCTCCGGGGATCTTTCGTCGTGTTGCATGCTTCGTCTTGGGTCACCAGTGTGGAGTGTGTCAATAACGAGGCGGATTTGAAGCAGACAGTTTATTACACATCTCACACATGAGCACAGTCAGAAAGAGAGGGCATCTCAGACAAGACTCTTCTCTTAAATACTCAGGCCTTCCTTCAGCCGCTTCTACACATCAAAGGTCACAATGCATTCACTTCCTTAATCCTTTAACATCCTTCTAGCAGTCTCTGATACACAAAAGATCACTCTGCATTCTTCTGATACACAAAAGATCATACTGTATTTGTCCTTCACACCTCCCTGTTATCTCCAAGGAAAACTCTGGGAAACTCTGCTCTTTGTTCTAGCCTAAGATGCTACACCATTATGCACTCTCTAAAGTGGAAAAAAAAACATTGTAGATAGGAGAAACGTAATTTCGTTCTACTGTACATGATTGGCTGTATGGACTGAATGACAATAGAGTTGGGTTTGGAGATAAAAATTAAGACAAACCAATGTCAAACTGTCAACTTTTTATAAAGTGTTTTTAAAAATAGGATTAGTACCAAATTACTCCACAATACAAAAGGCTATATAAATATTTTACAAATGAAAAGGTTAAGAAAACAATTTGTTATTTAAGAGATGACCATTCTGGCTTCATAAAGATTCATGATTCAAAGATTTTGTCAATACTACTATACGTACAGGACATACAGGAGAATTGAAATGCCATTTCTTTCTCTTCAATGATATGCACAATATAAAAAAGGAATAAGGCTGGAAGAACAACAGCAGTCCATGTACAGTAACGCTACCCGTAGTGCAAATAATGACAAAAGATACAACCCAGACATCCCCTAGTTGTCAGGATCTGCCCTCTGGGCAGATGAGCATTTAGAGGCAGGACTCATGGCGCAGGCAGGATAATGGTGCAAACAGTGATTATTTATTAACAGAAAACTCAAAGAAACAAAATAAAGACGCAGCACGAGGGCTGGAAAAACTATCTCTGGGGATAACAAATAACCAAAACTCATGAGGAAGGACACAGAGGAATAACTTACAGAGAATCAAGGAGGAATGCACAGACATAATTTCACAACATAATGACGCAACACAGAGCACAAGCACAGACTCACATATATAGGGAGACTAATCACTGCAAACGCTAGACAGGTGGGAGCAATGAAGGGCAGCAGGTGAAGAAAACAGGATGGGCGGGGCTCCACACACACAAACAGGGAATGCACAAGAGACATGACAATGGACACGCATGGCACAATACAGAGAGTAATGCAGAAAGGGCAGTGGCTAGGGATACAGAAAACATGGGGAGTTAGAAGAATAGGTAAACAGATATACACACAGACCCAGGACCAAACAGGGAATGACACAGTAGACAAATAACGGAGGACTCAGGGGAACACAGAGGGCAATAAATGCAAATAATAATCACAAGTAGGACTTCCGGTTATGGCGGCCACGTAGGAAGACGTGTTTCACTCTGCTCTGCTCCTAATAATAAAAAGTAGGCTAAAACTCTCTCAGTTGGAACAAAAACCTATCCTAGCGTTTAGGCGCGGATATGGTAAAAACCAAGGCTGTGAAATCAGGCGGAGGAAAAACTGATTCATCGAGACAGTCCAAGTTAACAGACTTCCACGCTCGTGACGAAGCAGAAAAATCTCCAGAGACTATGGCTGAGGAGGGAGCTAGCGGCGGAGCTGTGACTGCCGAGGGAACGAATGCGGTTCTTGCTGCTATCAGCTCCATGAGAGCAGACTTTTCGTCTAAGTTTGATGGGATTATAGCAGCGATAGAAGGCATGAGAAAAGAAATAAGTGACTGTATGGAACGAGTATCGCAGGCAGAGCTCCAAATCTCCAACGCTGAAGATGACGTCACCAGCCTACAATTAAAGGTCCAAACATTGGAATTAAAAAATAAACGTCTGGAAGATAACGTCCTGGACTTAGAATCCCGGTCGCGACAGAATAATTTAAGGCTGGTGGGCCTCCCAGAGGGTACGGAGGGACAGGATACGTGTTCCTTTTTGGAAAAGTGGATTCCAGAAGCGCTGAACAACGCAGATCTGCAGTCATCGGTCGTCTTGGAGAGCGCTCACCGAATCGGCCTACCGAGAGATAATAAGACACCACCGAGGACGCTGATTATGAAGTTCCTCAACTACAGAGACAAGATGATGGTCACCAAAGCAGCGCGTACTAAAGGAGAAATCAAATTCCAGGATCAACAGGTGCGGTTCTACTCAGATTTGGCCACGGGAATCCAACAATTAAGGAAACAGTTTGACCCCGCCCGTAAAGAGCTGCGCAGCCTTGGGATTCGTCACGGAGTGATTCATCCGGCAAGACTGCTGGTTACATATAAAGGGAGAACCCATGTCTTCAAGACCCCTCAGGAGGCGCAGGAGCTCATTAAGCAGATCCAAGGAGAGACTGGCGGGAGCTAAGCATGAAGCAAGAACAAGAATTAAAGGTAGAATATTTAAGCATGTGTAAAAGTATCTGACTGATCTGAAACATATAGCATGTCTACAAATTATAGATTGTATTATTAAAAAAAAAAAGCTATGATGTACAAAGTTGCTATAAAATTTTGGAGTTACGTTGGAAAAACTACAGAAGAGAGTTATTGTCATGTCATTAAAAGTAGCAGAATCGGGGTGATTGAGAGGAGAAAAGAGTGAGTGGTTTGACTGAACCTCGCGGGTGAGGAGCAGTCACTAGCTATAACGGGAGACGGAATTTTTTTTTTTTTGATTTTGGGGAGATTGCCACGAATGTGGGGAGGGGGAATTTGTTTTTGTGTAGTTTGTGGGATGAATGTTCAACCATCCATGTTTTTGCTTCTCTACATGAGCATGCTTATTTTGCAAGGTAATCTCAAACTCTTTATTGATCATAGACCAAAGCGTTAATCTTAATTTAACTTCATGGAATTGCAGAGGTCTACAAAATCTAAAAAAACTTAAACAAGTTTTGAATAAAATAAAAGACATAGGTTCAAAAATTGTGTTTTTACAAGAAACTCATCTAATAGAGGAAGATGTAAAAAGAATAAGGGGAAGATGGCAGGGAAGTGTGTTCACCTCATCATTTTCATCCCGAGCCAGGGGAGTTATGACTCTCATACATAAAATAGTTCCATTTCAAGTGAAAAATGTAATTGGAGATAAATTGGGAAGCTATCTAATCATCCAAGGATCTTTGTTATTAGAAAATATAAATCTGGTGAACTTATACGGTCCCAATATAGATGATCAAAACTTCTTCGTTAATTTATTTCTTACTTTAGCATCACTCACAGGGCAACATACAATAGCAGGGGATGTTAATTGTACATTGAATCCCAGTATAGATAGATCAACAGGACTGGACTGTACGCACAGTGGATGTAGGATGACCATTAATCATTTTATGAAAGAATTGAGATTGCTAGATATATGGAGAGAAATGGAACCACAAGTCAAAGCCTATTCTTGTTATTCTAATACCTACAAGGCATTTTCACGTATTGACTATTTTTTGATCTCCACAGAATTAAGGTCCAAGATTCAAAACTGTTTCTATGATAACATCGTGATATCTGATCACGCACCCTGCTGTCTAATATATGTAGATAAGAAATTGACAAAGGTTCCAGGTAGGTGGCAATTTCAGCATAAATGGCTTCAGGATGAGGAATTTGTTAAGTACATAGAAAAACAGATAGATGAGTTCTTTGATATCAATACTACACAAACATCAGCATGTATAAAGTGGGAAGCTTTCAAAGCTTTTATTAGGGGGCATATTATTAGTTATACAGGTTCAAAATCTAGGAAGACTCGAGAGGAGAGAGTCCAATTGGAACATAAAATAAAAATTCTCCAAGAAAAAGTGTATGCAGGAAGTAATCCAAAACTAGAGAACGAATTACTGATTCTGAGAGCTGAATATGACAAAAAATCAGCGAATAGAGCTGCTTCGAGTCTTCTAAGATTGAAGCAAACCTTTTATGAACAAGGTGAAAAATCAGGAAAATTATTGGCATGGCAGATTAAACAATTAGAATTTAAAACACCAATTACCAGTATTATAAGTAACGGACAGGCAGTTGTAGATCCTTT
Organism: Pholidichthys leucotaenia; assembly: GCA_020510985.1. NCBI lineage: Eukaryota > Metazoa > Chordata > Actinopteri > Cichliformes > Pholidichthyidae > Pholidichthys > Pholidichthys leucotaenia. Next base: position 228,048,076 of record CM035849.1, read on the forward strand.
AGCAATTAATAGTGCCTTTTGTGGTCTATATTAATCATATATCCCATAACCTACATATGTATAAGCATGTGAGAATGTTTGGTGACTACATATGTAAAGCGACTTCACACCTCAGAACAGGACAAAGGGTCTCAACCGCCAGTGAAGATCAAAGAGCATCCGAGGCACTGCGGTGGAGACCAGATAGGTCGCCCTGACCTCCCAGGGCCAGGTGGAGGGGTACGGAGACAAAGGAGGGGATTAAGTAATGGGGGATGTCAGCTTTGATATGCATGTCTTTTGTTGTGTGTGAGTATAAGTACACAGAGCCGAATGTGTTCGCTCTCTTACTTCTTCTGCTGCTGCACTAGATGAGACTTGTTAGAGGAGCGAAGCTGATAATAAACTTTGGTTTATAAGTCACATCGCCTCGTTATTCCAAGCTCTTCTACACTGGTGACCCTGACGCAAGGATGGACCAGAGGCGTTCCCCCGCGATCGACTCATCTGTGGCGACCCAGGCAGACGCCGGCGCCCATGCAGACAGGGGAACAGATGGACGACGTTCCCCCACGGCAGAAGTGATAGAGAGGGCTCAACCGAGCACCAGCGCCGCGGCGAGAGCCGAAGGAAGGCACTCTCACCCTGCGGACACATCAGTGACGGTCCACACAAATGCCGTCACCGTCAAGCTGCCGGACTTCTGGCAGGAAGACCCCGCCTCGTGGTTTCAGCAAGCTGAAGCCCAGTTTGCACTTGCGGGCATCACGGCTGACGATACAAAGTTCTATCACATCGTCGCCAAACTCGACGCCGCCACTTCGAGATGTGCGCGGAGCATCATCCAGCGGCCGCCGGCCCAGGACAAATACAGAGAACTGAAAGCGACCATCGTGGCGAATTTCGTCCCCTCTGCCGAGGAGAGAGCCGAGAGGATCCTGGCGGTCTACGGCCACTGAAGATGCAGACCCAAGGCCATCATGGAGGACTTGCTGCAACTTAAAGAAGAGGACAATGACAATTTCCTCTTCCAATTTATATTCCTCAGTACGCTGCCGCCACACATGAGAGGGACACTTGCCAACATGCGATGCAGCACCCAGCAAGACTTCCGCACGCTGGCTCACGAAGCGCAGCGACTCGTCAACGCCTGCAAGGAACAGACACCCACAGCAGCATCCGCAGACCTCAACATTGATGTCCGGAGCCACGGGGAGCCACAATCCACGGAGCAGAATCCGCCCGCCGTGACAGCGACACGGCCAAGACGTAACAGACGGAGCGACGTCTGTTATTACCACCACCGCTTCGCCGAGAAGGCCTACAAGTGCGTTCCCCCCTGCAAAATCACAATTTCGGGAAACGCCAAAGCCAAGAACCGTTAACAGTGGCAGTTCTCGGCGAAAAAAGCAAGCTTCTATATGTGACGGACGGACACACCGGCAAGCAGTTCCTCACTGACACGGGAGCTCAACTGAGTTTTATCATGCCCTCCCAAGCAGACCGGGCCATGGGCCCCCGGGGCAATGGAGCGGTGGCAGCCAACGGCTCCATCATCGACACTTTTGGCGAAAGGAACCTGCCCCTCCGCATCCATGGCCGCAACTACAGATGGACATTTGTTGTAGCGGCGGTGAGTTTTAACTTGTTGGGCGCAGATTTTTTGTGTGCACATGGGTTATTAGTCGATCTAGCGAACAGACGCTTGGTTAATGCACTGTCCTTTGCTTCTATTCCCTGCTCAGCTCGAGTTTCTCCACCACCCGTGCAGGCCAGCGTCACTACAGCAGGAGGTAAGTTTGATCAACTCCTCACCCAATTTCCAGCACTCACAATTCCCAAATTCTCAGCTACAGTGGCTAAGCACGGGGTCGAACACTTTATCCCCACAACGGGCCCACCCGTATTCGCCAAAGCTCGGCGCTTAGACGCGACCAAGCTCGCCATAGCTCGGGACGAGTTTACCACCCTTGAAAAACTAGGCATTATCAGGCGCTCAAAAAGCCCCTGGGCGTCACCGCTTCACATGGTCCCGAAATCCGGCGGTTCTTGGAGACCGTGCGGCGATTACCGCAGATTAAACAATGCGACAGCGCATGACCGCTACCCTATTCCTCACATCCAAGATTTTTCACTACATCTGGCGGGTGCGCGCATTTTTTCAAAAATAGACCTGGTCCGCGGCTATCATCAAGTCCCCGTTAGAGTGCAAGACATTCCTAAAACAGCTGTAATAACCCCCTTCAGTCTTTTTGAATTTTTGCGGATGCCTTTTGGCCTCAAAGGCGCTGCTCAAACCTTTCAGCGGATGATGGATGCAGTATTACACGATCTCCCCTTCGTGTTCATCTACCTCGACGATATGCTGGTAGCCAGCTCGTCTGAGGAAGAACACAAACAGCATCTCACTATGGTTTTTCAGAGACTAGAAGAGCACGGTTAATAATCAATCCAGCCAAATGCAAATTCGGCGTGTCACAAATTGATTTTTTGGGACACAGAGTTTCACCGAAGGGGGCAGTCCCACTGCCAGACAAAGTTCACGCAGTAAAAAGTTTCCCATGGCCACAAACACCACTGCAAGAATTTTTGGGAATGGTTAATTTTTACAACCGTTTCCTCCCCCGCGCAGCTCAGCTCATGCAGCCCCTATATGACGCGCTCAGAAAACAAAAACCTTCCAACGCGGTCGAATGGACCCCGGAGCGTGAACGCGCCTTTGCGGAAGTAAAAAGCGCCCTAGCTAATGCCACATTGTTGGTTCACCCTGATCCCTCGGCCCGCATTGCGCTAACCACAGACGCTTCAGACCTGGCCATAGGGGCGGTTGTAGAACAACACGTCGGCGGAACCTGGCAACCTTTGGCATTTTTCAGCAAATCGCTAAACCAAACTGAGCGTAAATACAGCACCTTTGACAGGGAGCTGCTAGCACTTCATTTATCCATCCGCCACTTCCAGTTCTGGTTGGAAGGGCGGCGTTTCACGGCTTTTGTAGACCACAAACCGCTCACCTTTGCGATGGCTAAAATTTCTGAACCGTGGTCAGGCAGGCAACAAAGACAGCTAGCTGCGATTTCAGAGTTCACCACAGACATTCGACATGTGGCAGGCAAACTTAACGTGGTAGCAGACTGCCTCTCTCGCGCTGTGACATCGCCAGAGCGCGAGGAGACAGATTATACTACCTCAGCCGCAGAACTCTTCGCCAACGCGGACACATACGCAGCCCCAATCCACGCAGGGATAGATTATGCAGCCATGGCGGAGGAGCAAAGTAGTGACGCGGACGTGCGCGCACTCCTGTCTGGACCAACAGGGTTAAGGCTGGAGGAAAGGAGTTTACGCGACGGTGTACCCCCCCTAATATGCGACATCTCAACCGGCCGACCTCGCCCGGTAGTCCCAGCTGCATGGCGCCGCCGTATTTTCGACTCAATTCACTCCCTTGCGTACCCAGGTGTGTGCGCTTCGGTTAAAATGGTTGCCGAAAAGTTTGTGTGGCCTGGCCTGCGCAAAAACGTAAAAGAATGGGCAAAGACTTGCATTTCTTGTCAGCGCGCCAAAATACACAGACACACAAAAGCCCCTCTAGAGCCTTTTCGAATCCCTGCTAGAAGGTTCGACCACGTTCATGTCGACCTCGTGGGACCACTACCTTCCTCCCAAGGTTTCACACATCTGCTAACGATGATAGACCGCACTACACGCTGGCCTGAGGCGGTCCCTCTGGCGTCAACCACAGCGGAGGAAGTCGCTCGCGTTTTTTTGACAAACTGGGTGGCACATTTCGGCGTCCCATCGGCCATCACGTCCGATAGGGGGCCTCAATTTGTCTCGGAGCTTTGGTCAGCCATGGCCAGCAGCTTAGGAGCGACAATTCACCGCACCACCGCTTATCACCCTCAGGCTAATGGGTTATGCGAGCGTTTTCACAGGTCTTTAAAGGCCGCCCTCAGAGCCTCACTAACGGATACAAATTGGGTAAATAAACTTCCTTGGGTTTTATTGGGGTTGCGTGCTGCACCTAAAGAGGATCTAGACGCCTCCCCAGCAGAATTAGTTTTTGCACAACCTCTCAGGCTCCCAGGTGAATTTTTACCAGAGAACCCAGAGCCAGGGCATCTTCCAGCCCCGAGGTTTTTAGGCAGCAACGGACCAGACTCTCTCCCCGGGCCGGCACATCACTCTTTTCCACGGGTTTTTGTCCCCCAAGCTTTAAAAAACGCCGAATTCGTTTTTGTTAGGCATGAAGCTTTAAAAGCAACTTTCCGCCCACCATACGATGGACCATTCAGAGTGCTGGAACCTGGTGATAAGCATTTTGTGCTTGATTTTGGGGACAGAAAAGAAACAGTCAGCATTGACAGACTTAAAAATGCCTTCTTGTTGAGAGACGAGCCTGCACGGTTGGCGAGAGCACCTCGGCGGGGTAGACCCCCCAAGAGAAAAGACTCAGCCCCCCTGCAGGGAACAAATAATCACTCTCCTTCCCAAGCTGCAGATTCCTTACAGGAAGGTCCCACCAGGACACCCGAACGGACCCACAGCAGATTCGGAAGAAGATTTAAGCCCAGACGGCACAGGGACTGATGCAAACTACTCAAAAGTTGTTCACTAATTGTGCTGTAACAGTTTAGGACTGATTTGTGATATTACTATGCTGTTATGATTACCACTGAATTCTCTACAGGAGCATAGCTGCTGGAAAGTTTCTTCTTTGTCAAGAGGTGTAGCAGTTAGTATGTCATAATAATTATCTTAAACTGTGAATTTTTCTATTGTCCTTTTCTTAGTCGTTTCGGGGGGGGGGCTGTGGTCTATATTAATCATATATCCCATAACCTACATATGTATAAGCATGTGAGAATGTTTGGTGACTACATATGTAAAGTGACTTCACACCTCAGAATAGGACAAAGGGTCTCAACCGCCAGTGAAGATCAAAGAGCATCCGAGGCACTGCGGTGGAGACCAGATAGGTCGCCCTGACCTCCCAGGGCCAGGTGGAGGGGTACGGAGACAAAGGAGGGGATTAAGTAATGGGGGATGTCAGCTTTGATATGCATGTCTTTTGTTGTGTGTGAGTATAAGTACACAGAGCCGAATGTGTTCGCTCTCTTACTTCTTCTGCTGCTGCACTAGATGAGACTTGTTAGAGGAGCGAAGCTGATAATAAACTTTGGTTTATAAGTCACATCGCCTCGTTATTCCAAGCTCTTCTACACCTTTAGAGATTATTACGAAAAACTATATGATACAAAAAATGAAACTGACTTAACAAAACTAAATGGGTTTTTGGACGGATTATCTATACCGTATATTCCAAATGAAAATAGGGAGATACTGGAGTCAAAAATTAGTCAAGAACAAGTTGGGCAAGCCATTGATAATATGAAATCAGGAAAAAGTGCAGGACCAGATGGTCTTCCAGTTGACCTCTATAAAAAATTTAAGAATAAATTAATAAAACCATTTTTGGAAATGGTTTTAGAAGCATTTCAAAATAGTAATTTACCACCATACATGAATAATGCCTTAATTATACTGTTGCCAAAACCAGGTAAACCCTCTAATAAATGTGAAAACATGAGACCAATAAGCCTATTAAATGCTGACCTTAAGATAATCTGCAAAATTTTAGCAAGACGACTACAAGAAATATTACCAAATATTATTAACCGAGATCAGAATGGCTTTATAATGGGAAGACAAGGCTTCCATAATGTAAGAAGACTATTTAATATTATTTATTCTAATAAAGAAGCACCGGATACAGCTCTCCTATCATTGGACGCTGAAAAAGCCTTTGATAGGGCCATTCGACCCTTTCTTTTTGAAGTCCTACAAAGGTTTGGACTTGGAAATAATTTCATAAAATGGGTTCAGATAATATACAATAATGCTACAGCAGAAATCCTAATCAAATAGCAATATCTCAAAATCAATAAAAATCAATAGAGGATGTCGACAAGGTTGTCCACTTTCACCTTTACTGTTTACTATGGCAATTGAACCTTTAGCGATGGCAGTACGTTTACATCCACAAATATATGGAATTAAAGTAGGACCAACAGAACATAAAATCTCCCTGTATGCTGATGACATAATTTTGTTTATGTTGAATCTTAAAAAATCAATTCCGACCTTGTTAAATTTAATAAAGAACTCTGGGGAAATATCAGGATATAAAATAAATAAAACTAAATCTTCAATATTAATGCTAAATGAGACCCAGAGAAATCACCCAGCTCCTGAGGTAAATCAATTCAATGTTGTAAATCAGTTTAAATATTTAGGAATTCAAACTGTGCCTAAGTTAGAATCAGTCGCCAGTGCCAACTATGAAGCCTTAATGACAGACATTAATGAGTTGATTCAGAGATGGATGTCACTACCAATGTCGATGATCGGGAGAATTAATATACTTAAAAGTAATATCTTACCAAAAATACTATATTTATTTCAATACATTCCTTTACCACCACCTTCAGATCTATTCTCAAGAATTAAAAAAAAGTTAGTGGAATTTATATGGAACAATAGGAAGGCTAGATTACGTCTGTCCTTACTATATTTACCGTTTGATCGTGGAGGTCTGAAATGTCCAAACTTTATGTTGTATTACTGGTCAGCACAACTGAGGTCTATGACATTATTTTTCATCAAATGATCTCCCTCACTGGACTGAAATGGAATCATACAATTTACCTTTACCTCTTCCCTTATTCATATACTCAGACTCGGCTAAAAAATTACAGAAACAAGTTAAAAATCCTATTGTAAAGCATATGATCAAAATATGGTGTGAAATCAAAAAATATTTAAAAGAACCACACTTATTGTCACAATTTAGCCCAATATGGGGTAATCAATATTTTACACCAGGGAGAGCGGATGCTGTATTTAAATTATGGAATTTAAAAGGGATTCAAAAGATTCAAGACTTATATTTGTCACGTTCAGATAATATAATGTCTTTTGAAGAACTGAGGATCAAATTTAATCTTAATAGAACACATTTTTTAAAATATCTTCAGCTTAGGAATTTTATTCGATCAAATCAAAATAATGCTCTCACCCGACCTACCTATTCATCCTTGGAAAAGATTTTGACGAAAGATAGTAAGAGAAAGGGTATTATTTCAGAGTTTTATAACTCATTGACACTATCCTCAAGTGAAAACTCACAGAAAAGACTGAATTATTGGAAAGATGACCTGCAAACTGAAATTTCAGAGGAACAATGGGAACTGGCTAGCACAGAAGCTCAAACCAAATCAATAAATGTACGTCTTAAATTGATACATTTTAAATGGTTAATGCGGATGTATGTTACACCAGTGGAGTTAAACAGATATAACAAAAACATACCAGATACGTGCACAAAATGTATGGAAAGTAAAGGAACCCTATTTCATTGTTTATCAGAATGTAGAAAAATTAGAATGTTTTGGGAAGAGGTGAGGGTAACAATTGAAAAAATAATTTCAAAACAATTCATATTGAACTCCAAACTGTTTTTGTTGGGTCCGTATCCAGAAAAGCATAACTTTAATAAGAGCGAAAGAACATTCATAGACCTCAGTTTGTTTAATGCCAAAAAATGTATTGCACTACTGTGGAAAAAGACTCATAGACCAGATGTGACTTAGTGGTTAAGACAGATGTTAACAAACCTTCCACTAGAAAGAATAACATACAGTGGTGCAAAAAAGTATTTAGTCAGCCACCAATTGTGCAAGTTCTCCCACTTAAAAGATTAGAGAGGTCTCCAATTTTCATCATAGGTATACCTCAACTATGAGAGACAAAATGTGAAAAAAAAATCCAGAAAATCACATTGAAGGATTTTTAAAGAATTTATTTGCAAATTATGGTGGAAAATAAGTATTTGGTCAATAACAAAAGTTCATCTCAATACTTTGTTATATACCCTTTGTTGGCAATGACAGAGGTCAAACGTTTTCTGTAAGTCTTCACAAGGTTTTCACACACTGCTGCTGGTATTTTGGCCCATTCCTCCATGCAGATCTCCTCTAGAGCAGTGATGTTTTGCGGCTGTCGCTGGGCAACACAGACTTTCAACTCCCTCCAAAGATTTTCTATGGGGTTCAGATCTGGAGACTGGCTAGGCCACTCCAGGACCTTGAAATGCTTCTTACGAAGCCACTCCTTTGTTGCCCGGGCGGTGTGTTTGGCATCATTGTCATGCTGAAAGACCCAGCCACGTTTCATCTTCAATGCCCTTGCTGATGGAAGGAGGTTTTCACTCAAAATCTCACGATACATGGCCCCATTCATTCTTTCCTTTACACGGATCAGTCGTCCTGGTCCCTTTGCAGAAAAACAGCCCCAAAGCATGATGTTTCCACATCCATGCTTCACAGTAAGTATGGTGTTCTTTGGATGCAACTCAGCATTCTTTCTCCTCCAAACACGACAAGTTGAGTTTTTACCAAAAAGTTCTATTTTGGTTTCATCTGACCATATGACATTCTCCCAATCCTCTTCTGGATCATCCAAATGCTCTCTAGCAAACTTCAGACGGGCCTGGACGTGTACTGGCTTAAGCAGGGGGACATGTCTGGCACTGCAGGATTTGAGTCCCTGGCGGCGTAGTGTGTTACTGATGGTAGCCTTTGTTACTTTGGTCCCAGCTCTCTGCAGGTCATTCACTAGGTCCCCCTGCGTGGTTCTGGGCTTTTTGCTCACCGTTCTTGTGATCATTTTGACCCTACAGGGTGAGATCTTGCGTGGAGCCCCAGATCGAGGGAGATTATCAGTGGTCTTGTATGTCTTCCATTTTCTAATAATTGCTCCCACAGTTGATTTCTTCACACCAAGCTGCTTACCTATTGCAGATTCAGTCTTCCCAGCCTGGTGCAGGTCTACAATTTTGTTTCTGGTGTCCTTTGACAACTCTTTGGTCTTGGCCATAGTGGAGTTTGGAGTCTGACTGTTTGAGGTTGTGGACAGGTGTCTTTTATACTGATAACGAGTTCAAACAGATGCCATTAATACAGGTAACGAGTGGAGGACAGAAGAGCTTCTTAAAGAAGAAGTTACATGTCTGTGAGAGCTAGAAATCTTGGTTGTTTGTAGGTGACCAAATACTTATTTTACCAAGGAATTTACCAATTAATTCATTAAAAACCCTTCAATGTGATTTTCTGGATTTTTTTTTTCTCATTTTGTCTCTCATAGTTGAGGTATACCTATGATGAAAATTGGAGACCTCGCTCATCTTTTAAATGGGAGAACTTGCACAATTGGTGGCTGACTAAATACTTTTTTGCCCCACTGTACATACTGAAATCAAAGGAAAATGTGTTTGAGAATATATGGAGACCTTTCATTGATTATGTAAAGAAATTAAACATAACTTCTGAAGAAGAAGGTGAATGATGTGTGTGGACCTTGTAAATTCCAAATTGGTGAATGTATAATATGTATACTTATGTAATGGATTACCTAGGCGGTACAGCTTCTGTACCACACCATGATGCAGCTGGTCAGGATGTTCTCAACTGTGCTCCAGTAGAATGAGCACATGATGGGGGGTGGGACTCATGCTTTCCTCAGTTTGCGGAGGAAATAGAGGCAAGTTTGAGCCTTCTTGGCCAGTGATGTGGTGTTGCTGGACGAGGAGAGGTCCTCAGAGATGTGCACCCCAGGGAACTTGGTGCTGCTCACCCTCTCCACAGCAGCTCCATCGATGATCAGAGGGGGATGCTGTGCGTGTCCCCTCCTGAAGTCGACCACAATCTCCTTGGTTTTTCTCACGTTCAGGAAGAGATTATTGTCTTTACACCACTGAACCAGTTGGCTCACCTCATTTCTGTAGTTGGCCTCCTCATTGTTGGTGATGAAGCCCACCACCGTCATGTCGTCTGCAAACTTGATGTGGTTGGTGCTGTAGGCTGGTATACAGTCATGGGTCAACAGAGTGAAGAGCAGTGAGCTGAGCATGCACCTTTGTGGGACCCCTGTGCTCAGTGTGGTGGTCTTGGAGGTGTTGCTGCCGACCCGCATGTTCTGTGGCCTTCCTGTGAGAAAGTCCAGCACCCAGTTACAGAGAGAGGTTTTGAGTCCCATGTGTCTGAGCATATCTTTTAAAATTTAAAGAAAACTGCTACAATTAATGGCATTTCCCCAAATCAGTTACAGGAAAAAAAGTTGTGGAATCATTTGATTTTGAGAGTAAAATTATCAAATCATCTTGAAATTTCCACTAATAACAAAAATACTCTGAGGCGAGTACAGTATCCCCCATCTCGATTTTCTTTGAAGATCCCAATATGTTACTGAAGGAGAGCAGTTTGCACCATTTTCCATATAATTATTGAGGCAGAACCAAATTATGATACTACACAATGAAAATAATTTTATACAACCCATAGTCAGGTCAGGAACCAAAGGCAAACCTGTGTAGCAAGTTTGGTGACCCTAAACAGCTTTACTCATTCTATTGTAAGAGGGAATAGCTTTATTGTTGAGATACAGTTTATCTGGCATTTTGACACTGACCTTTGACCTTGCCATCCCAAAACCACAGTCATACTTCAGGGTCTCAGGGTGAACCTGTGTACCGAGTTTGGTGAGGCTAGCTTTACTTGTATAGTAATAGGGCATAAGTAATGCCAACACTGACCTTTGACCCCAAACACATATTCAAAGGTCACGTGCACCAAGTTTGGTGACCTTAGCTTTACTCATTCTATAGTAATAGTACAAATGGAATACTAACTTGGACCTTTTGACCCCAAACCCATAGCCAGGTCAGGGTGTAAGCAACTATGGTATGGATTTGAAAAGCCTACATCATCATGTTTAGTACAAAACAACAACCCCACACACACACACAAATTTAAAAAAAAAAAAAAGGGCAGCATGGTGGTGTAGTGGTTAGCACTACTGCCTCACAGTAAAAAGGTCGTGGGGTGAAATCCACCAGCCAGTAGGGCCTATCTGTATAGAGTTTGCATGTTCTCCCCATGCTTGTGTGGGTTTATCCCAGGTCCTCCGGTTTCTTGTTAGGTTAACTGGAGACTCCAAAGTGGCCTTAGGTGTGAATGAGTGCATGAATGGTGAAGGGACTGGCACCGCACCGTTACTGCCACATCCATGTGGATACCCTTGCATTTCCCTCTGGGATTAATAAAGTATACAAAAATACAAAATAATTTCTTTCAGTAGTTATTGTGTTTACAAGACTTAGGGAAAAACTGACCTCTGACCTTGAAGTCTATAATTCCTGCAAAAATCATCCAATCAGAGTCAAATAGCAATATGCACATCATCAGTGTATATCAAACCTTGGCCCCAAGTTTCAAAACAATCAGAACGAGCTAATTTCACAAAAGTGGGACAGATGGAGGGACAGACAAACAAACCACCCCATAACATAATCCCCCTGTAATTTCAGCCCCAAAGCCCTTTGGTATTGACCGCAGGGGGACAAAAATGCCTACACAAATCTAAATATGCAAATTAGTTAGCAATTAAGTTACACCATGCAATCTTAATTTTATACAGTTTTTTAAAGTTTTACCAGGCAGCACCAGACAACATACTAATACTGCATATGCCAATTATAATGGAGGCTCAACAAACTATTTTTTTTTAGTTTTAATTAATTAGAATAATATCTGTACACAGTTGTATTGCAATCTTTCAGAATAATGATACTTCTGGAAATGTAGAGAAGACAATTTCATGCTAGCTGCTATTGATCATCGTCTTTCCTTAAATCCACTGCAGCTCATGTAAAGAAGAGAACAAAAACTCTTCTCCCACCATGGACAAGTAATTACTTAGGTAGAATATGTAGCAGACCTTTGTTCCGGCTGATATTACTCATGAGAGAACTGTCTGAAAAGGCTAATGAGCTGCTCAGTGTCAACAGACAGGCAATGTGCTGGCCAGAAAACTTTTTTCAATTCGACTCTTCTGTTGTCTGTCATCAAGAAGAGAAAGAAAAAGGGAGTCCAAAACTCCAGAAGGCTTCTTGGTGACCGTGGCGGATGGTACATTGAAAACAGCAGCAGTGGCAGCCAGTAATGCGGAGTGGCTCCTTCTGCTTAGTGGGCTTGAAGCAAATGGGTTATTTAGACCCTACTTCATTTGTACCTGTGGAGAAAGGGCAGAAAGGAACTGAGAACCCCTCGACAGTTCAGTGTTTGAAGTATTTAATTAGTCAATTCACTCTCTGCTTTTCCACCTCGCTGGGCATAATACTTCTTTGTATTTCTTAAAACTGACACTTGCCACATCAGCATTCAGCTGATCCATGAAGGCAGTCAGGAGTGGAGGGAAAAAGCCTCCACATCCCTACATGGGGCTCATAAAAATAGCTGTGCAGTCTCTTTATGGTGCACTGCCGGTCATAGATAACCTATGCAGACAGAAAGCCGAGTTCACGGGCCATGAAGTAGAGGTGTGGGTATCACAACCTTTGGTAGTAATCTGTAATGGATCATTTTAGCATTACTCAACTGCAAACACAAAAACAACCTCACATCCATCGTAAGTTAAAAGAATTCAGGTGATGCACATTCTTTTGTTACGAAATGTGCAACACTAAGGGTCTGTAACCTGTGGGTCTGATGCTATACAGGTGCATCTCAGCAAATTAGAATGTTATCAAAAAGTTGATTTATTTCAGTATTTCCATTAAAAAAATGAAACTTGTATATGATAGAGATTCATTAGACACAGAGTGATCTATTTCAAGAGTTTATTTAATTTTGATGGTTATGGCTTATAGCTCAAGAAAACCCCAAATTCAGTTTATCAAAAAATTTGAATATTACATAATATTAATTTAAAAAAAATGGATTTTTAATAGAAATGTTGGCTGACTGAAAAGTATGTCCATGTACACACTCAGTACTTCATCGGGGCTTCTTTTGCATGAATTACTGCATCATTGTGGCATGGCATGAAAGCAATCGCCCTGTGGTACTGCTGAGGTGTTATGAAGGCCCAGGTTGCTTTGTAGGGATGTAACGATATTGACGTTATCGCGATATCGCGGTAGTAAAAGTGTCTCGATACCGCCGTGGTCGTGTTACGGTATTAAGAGGGCGGGTATCTGTCAAAAAACAACAAGAAATAAGCAGGCTCCCGCGCAACAAAGCATTGTAAACTACACAGACCATGATACTTTGCGCTGTGTCGTCACAAGAACTGTTCTTGAGCCAATAGGAGTGCATGCTGCACGCTGTCCACGCAACAAACATGGCGGCGGACAAAGTTCGGCTCACGTAAATACTGAAGAAAACACCCCCGAAGTTGAGATTGTGCAAGCTCCAGCAACTTTTAAATCAGATGTGTGGAGGCATTTTGGTTTTGCCATGTCTAAAAACACTAAAGGAGAGAGGGTGGCGGACAGACAATGGCCTCATTAGCAAAGATAATGTCCTCATTAGCAAAGGCCTACCTATGTTTACCCGCTACCTCAGTGCCCAGTGAGAGAGTATTTTCTACAGCAGGGGATATTGTAAATGTCCAGAGGTCTCTTTTTCTCCCTTGCAATGTAGATCTTTTGATCTTTCTGAAGAAAAACTTGAACATAAGCTAAAGGATAGGTCAGTGTTTTCCAGTAGGCTTTTTGCCTGACTTAATTGTTTCAACAGGCTGTTTTTATTTGCCTAGCACATTTATGATTAATTTTACTTTACACATTGAACCTGGCTTAACTTGATCTTTGTTTGCTCTTAAAGGGAATTCCCTATTGTTGTTTACAGTTGTTCTAGTTGCTGCTTAGTATGATCCTTGCACATAAGAAGAATCAGTTATGTGACCAAATATTACCAAATGGTATATTGATGTTCCTGACTTGAACTTGCACTTTAAAAGCACTAAGTGATCAGCATTTTATGTTGTCATGATCCATAAATATAAAAATAAATGGCCTGGTGACTGGCAAAAACAGATTTAATGGCAGTTTTTGGTTATTATCATCACAAACACAATATTATGAGCTATTTTACAATACCGTGAGCCTCTCCACAATATCGCAACAAATATCGTACCGTGAGATCAATATCGAAATCGTATCGTACCGTGAGATTTTGATATCGTTACATCCCTATTGCTTTGATAGCGGCCTTCAGCTTGTCTGCATTGTTGGGCCTAGTGTCTCTCATTTTCCCCTTGACAATACTCCATAGTATTGTCAAGTGGGGTTTAGGTCAGGAGAGGTAGCCATTTGTTTTGTGCTATAAAAAAGGGGTGTGGTCGTGACTGAGGGTGGTTGTGATTGGTCGTGTATGAAGGAGTCATTTATGGGTAGCTGCAAGGGCAGAAACTCAATGGCGTGGCGGTGGCCCCACTTCATGGTCAGTACAGAGCAGACTCCGGCTCCAAAAGCACAAGATGGCAGCAGCCTAAATCGAGGAAGTAGAACTTCCTACAATGGAACAAGTGGCAACACGTCACCCATCCTTATGTACAGCCTGTGATGGAAACCAAAACTGGTTGTATACTACATATTCAAGAAAAAAAAACATCCTGTACTTAAAATTCTTTAGTAAGATAAGCATTTCCATTTCCAGAACATTGTGATGTTATTTAAATGTACACACTATTTAACACATCAACTTCAACAGCTAATGCACCTTAAGGATGTGGCATTTTCAACAGTGAGTTTTCACAGTTTGTGTTGCAAATTCTATTAATAGTTGACAAAGGCACATACAAGCACACTCCATACTAGGGATGTAACGATATCAAAATCTCACGGTACGATACGATTTCGATATTGATCTCACGGTACGATATTTGTTGTGATATTGTGGAGAGGCTCACGGTATTGTAAAATAGCTCATAATATTATGTTTGTGATGATAATAACCAAAAACTGCCATTAAATCTGTTTTTGCCAGTCACCAGGCCATTTATTTTTATATTTATGGATCATGACAACATAAAATGCTGATCACTTAGTGCTTTTAAAGTGCAAGTTCAAGTCAGAAACATCAATATACCATTTGGTGATATTTGGTCACATAACTGATTCTTCTTATGTGCAAGGATCATACTAAGCAGCAACTAGAACAACTGTAAACAACAATAGGGAATTCCCTTTAAGAGCAAACAAAGACCAAGTTAAGCCAGGTTCAATGTGTAAAGTAAAATTAATCATAAATGTGCTAGGCAAATAAAAACAGCCTGTTGAAACAATTAAGTCAGGCAAAAAGCCTACTGGAAAACACTGACCTATCCTTTAGCTTATGTTCAAATTTTTCTTCAGAAAGATCAAAAGATCTACATTGCAAGGGAGAAGAAGAGACCTCTGGACATTTACAATATCCCCTGCTGTAGAAAATACTCTCTCACTGGGCACTGAGGTAGCGGGTAAACATAGGTAGGCCTTTGCTAATGAGGACATTATCTTTGCTAATGAGGCCATTGTCTGTCCACCACCCTCTCTCCTTTAGTGTTTTTAGACATGGCAAAAAAAAAATGCCTCCACACATCTGATTTAAAAGTTGCTGGGGCTTGCACAATCTCAACTTCGGGGGTGTTTTCTTCAGTATTTACGTGAGCCGAACTTTGTCCGCCGCCATGTTTGTTGTGTGGACAGCGTGCAGCATGCACTCCTATTGGCTCAACAACAGTTCTTGTGACGATGCAGCGCAAAGTATCATGGTCTGTGTAGTTTACAATGCTTTGTTGCGCGGGAGCCTGCTTATTTCTTGTTGTTTTTTGACAGATACCCGCCCTCTTAATACCGTAACACGACCATGACGGTATTGAGACACTTTTACTACCGCGATATCGCGATAACGTCAATATCGTTACATCCCTACTCCATACAAGTGAGCATACAAGTAAATCCACAACTGGACAAAGATCACCCATCTCCAAATGCTGTAATTACCCTCAGCGCAGGATGCACAGTCGTACCCTGGGGCTGAAGTGCCTCTATAATAAGCTTTCATCAAGAGCCAACTCAAGAACAATGTCCCACTTATCAAACAGCAGTGCTCTTCAGATGAGAGAAAAAAAGAAATGGCTGAGTCTTTAAAAACAGTAGTTTAATCAAGAATCAAATACAGACTTTTGAAGCATTTTAAACATTTTTGGATAATTATACTTTAAGGTTGAAAAATTAAACAAAAATAATGTCATTTCAGTTTTGCATTTGCTACAGTGGGGAAAAAAGTATTTAGTCAGCCACCAATTGTGCAAGTTCTCCCACTTAAAAGATGAGAGAGGTCTCCAATTTTCATCATAGGTATACCTCAACTATGAGAGACAGAATGAGAAAAAAAAATCCACAAAATCACATTGAAGGATTTTTAATGAATTAATTGGTAAATTCCTTGGTAAAGTAAGTATTTTACTTTTGTATTTACTTTGTTATATACCCTTTGTTGGCAATGACAGAGGTCAAACGTTTTCTGTAAGTCTTCACAAGGTTTTCACACACTGTTGCTGGTATTTTGGCCCATTCCTCCATGCAGATCTCCTCTAGAGCAGTGATGTTTTGGGGCTGTCGCTGGGCAACACGGACTTTCAACTCCCTTCAACTCCCTCCAAAGATTTTCTATGGGGTTGAGATCTGGAGACTGGCTAGGCCACTCCAGGACCTAGAAATGCTTCTTACGAAGCCACTCCTTCGTTGCCCGGGTGGTGTGTTTGGGATCATTGTCATGCTGAAAGACCCAGCCACGTTTCATCTTCAATGCCCTTGCTGATGGAAGGAGGTTTTCACTCAAAATCTCACGATACATGGCCCTATTCATTCTTTCCTTTACACGGATGAGTCGTCCTGGTCCCTTTGCAGAAAAACAGCCCCAAACCATGATGTTTCCGCCCCCATGCTTCACAGTAGGTATGGTGTTCTTTCTCCTCCAAACACAACAAGTTGAGTTTTTACCAAAAAGTTCTATTTTGGTTTCATCTGACCATATGACATTCTCCCAATCCTCTTCTGGATCATCCAAATGCTCTCTAGCAAACTTCAGATAGGCCTGGACATGTACTGGCTTAAGCAGGGGGACACGTCTGGCACTGCAGGATTTGAGTCCCTGGCGGCGTAGTGTGTTACTGATGGCAGCCTTTGTTACTTTGGTCCCAGCTCTCTGCAGGTCATTCACTCGGTCCCCCTGTGTGGTTCTGGGATTTTTACTCACCGTTCTCGTGATCATTTTGACCTCACGGGGTGAGATCTTGCGTGGAGCCCCAGATCGAGGGAGATTATCAGTGGTCTTGTATGTCTTCCATTTTCTAATAATTGCTCCCACAGTTGATTTCTTCACACCAAGCTGCTTACCTATTGCAGATTCAGTCTTCCCAGCCTGGTGCAGGTCTACAATTTTGTTTCTGGTGTCCTTTGACAGCTCTTTGGTCTTGGCCATAGTGGAGTTTGGAGTCTGACTGTTTGAGGTTGTGGACAGGTGTCTTTTATACTGATAACGAGTTCAAACAGGTGCCATTAATACAGGTAACGAGTAGAGGACAGAGGAGCCTCTTAAAGAAGAAGTTACAGGTCTGTGAGAGCCAGAAATCTTGGTTGTTTGTAGGTGACCAAATACTTATTTTACCAAGGAATTTACCAATTAATTCATTAAAAATCCTTCAATGTGATTTTCTGGATTTTTTTTTCTCATTTTGTCTCTCATAGTTGAGGTATACCTATGATGAAAATTGGAGACCTCTCTCATCTTTTAAGTGGGAGAACTTGCACAATTGGTGGCTGACTAAATACTTTTTTGCCCCACTGTAGATATTGTATTGGTTTTTGTAATAGTCCGGCAGTATTCTGTTCCAACTTGAGTATGTTTGCTGCTAATGACACAAGAATATGCTGACAATAGCTGCCCCAAATCATACCTTTATAGTGCTAAAAAAAGTGGATTCTCATGCTAAACTAAAACTCTGCGCAAGATCTTGCACCCAATTTCCACTGACTCCGGTTCCTGTCCGTTATGGCTGCAAATCGTCTCCACAGAAAATAGTTCCAATTCTAGTCAATGTTCTACTCCACACCTGGTCTGGATCATTGTAGAATGAATCTGGCTCGCCGGATCCAGATCACTAAAAATACTTGACAAGTCTATTTTTGATGGATAATGGATCCAGTCTGCAAGAAAAAGTACAGTTATCTACTGTATTTAATGTTTGTCCATTAATATGTCCATTGTCCATGGAATTTCCCCATTGTGGGACTAATAAAGGCTTATCTTATCTTATTAAAAACTATTTATGGATCGCCCATTATTTTCTGAGGTTTACTCCTCCACTACTGTGTCAGAGAAGGTAAAAATTTTGACATAACATACAGGTATAAACATTTCACAGAATTAAAATTGATGGGCTACTTGTGCATTATTAGAGCACAAAAATTCAGATGGAGAGCCGGCACATCATGCTTTGTCATTATCACATAATCACGATCAGTCTCTCTTGGACCGTCTTGAGCTCTTGTATTATTTTATATAATTCTTGCCTGATCTCATCATTTGAACTCTGTTCTTATCCGTGCCACTTCAAAACACAAACGCAGCTGGTGGGGAGGGCTGCAAGACTCAAATCGTATTGCAGCCATAACAGATCGCATCCGAGGTCAGTGGAAACCAGAGATCAGTCTGACTGATACAAAACTCAGCACGAGTCCATGTTCTGGTAAACACTTAGGGCAACTCCAGGTGTTCTTCAGTCTCTTTCAGGAGATTAGAGGAGTTGTGACCGTCTGTCTTCTGACCTTTGATTTCAGAGTCTGAGGTACGCCACCTAGGTAGAAAAGGCACAGGTGCAAAAAAAACTTTATTTAAAGCCCCAGATACAGGTGAGAAAAGGAAGTTTAACTTTAGCATTGTGACAAATTCATGATTTAACTCTGCACTGGGAACTTTTTATGGTCCCCAAAGCAAAAATGCGCTCCATCTCTATGGTGTAATGCTCAGCACAGTGACACATTATCTGCAATTACTGTCTTCAAACAACCAAAAAACCACAGGTGGCAGAGATTTAATCAACTTCAGAAACACACATTCGGATAAACAAAGCCCAGAAAACAAATCAGCTCGGCCCATCCTCCCTCCCCCTCTCCCTCCATCTGCTATTCCTGGGCTTTTGCCTGCTGCAGACAATGGTTGTGCTCCACTGAGGGCTCTATATTGGGATGATGGATGAGGGCATTTACTTCACTCAAGGCCTTGTCTTCTGTGTCCCCGTGCCCATGTCTGTGCACCACTGAAGCGCATCAGTGGTAATTCATACAAATGATAAGAAACGGCAACTAAAGGGGACCTGCTGCTAACACTAACACACCTGTGAGTCCCAGAGAAAAGAAATGAACAGGAGCAGCAGGAGTCTGCACAGAGCAGTGAGTGGGGGCTTGTGTTTGGAGGAAAAGATGCTGAAATGCTACAAATCCGGAAATGTGCACGCATTTGTTTTTTGCCTGTTAAATTTCTGGAAGAAATAGATAACAGATATTATGATAATCTAGCTTCAATCTGTTTCCATTTGATTTTGAATCAAGATACTAATGTGGAGGTAAAATGTAAATGAAAAATGTAATTATTGTCTTTGTAGTTCATAGTAGTACAATGTTTTTGTACTTCTCTTAGTGGTATGTAGCAAATAATATCTAAAAAAAATCATTAATGAAATAATTAATTTGTCTTTGTATAAATCTATTTTCTCTCAGGGTGATCCACTGTGTCATTATTATAGTCTTAGAACTTCTCATCAACATTTCAGCAAAGCAGCACATCTGTCAGACTCAGTCAGAATGATTCCATGACACAGGGTTACAAAAATATTTTTTTTGTAAGTTGTCTGTGTTTTTTCAACTGATTTAAGCCAATTTTGCACTGCTGAATCCAAAAATGACATCCGTTTCTCTCGATCAGGTGCTAAGTAAAAACCTGTACTTAGTACTTACTTAGTACTGTGCATGTACTTACCTTTATATAAAGGTAAGCACATGTAAATTGAATGCTACATCATCATTGTTCAAAATTCAGAGGATTTCAAGACAAAGAATTTTGCATCATATAAAGCAAAAATACCCGTACATGTAAACAAAAACATAGAAAAAACATGTGGCCATAATTCAAAAAGCTGACCTGATTGAGCAAAACCAATGTGATTTTTGGATTCAGCACATCAAAACTGTCCTAAATCAGCTAAGAAAACAGACAATAAATTTGGTGTTGACCAGTGTAATTGTACATGGGCAGTAATGTGCTTGGCTGGCCAACATTGGACTTCAAGTAGTCTTCACAAACTCAGCTTAAAACTTCACACCAACTCGATGGAGGCCTCGCGAATAAATGATCAATCAATGACATGGGCAAGCTACAGTGCATCCGGAAAATATTCACAGTGCTTCACTTTTTTCACATTTTGTTATGTTACAGCCTTATTCCAAAATGGATCAAATTAATTTTTTCCTCAAAATTCTACACACAATACCCCATAATGACAATGTGAAAAAAGTTTTTTTTTTCAAGTTTTTGCAAATTTATTAAAAATAAAAGACTAAGGAATCACATGTACATACTGTAAGTATTCACGGCCTTTGTTCAACACTTTGTTGATGGACCACTGGCAGCAATTACAGCCTCGTCTTTTTGAATATGATGCCACAAGCTTGGCATACCTATCTTTGGGCAGTTTCACCCATTCCTCTTTGCAGCACCTCTCAAGCTCCATCAGGTTGGATGAGAAGCGTCGGTGTACAGCCATTTTCAGATCTCTTGAAAGGGTTATGAAAAAGTTAGAGTGCCAAAATAATAATTCTGTAGGCAATCTCCTATTATGCTCTACACATATTCTATACATATTCTGTTAGCATTCTTATGAACAAATATGTTGTGTTAAACTCTGGTAAACAGGAATTAGGCAGAGCTATAGAGCCCTCTTTCTTCTCTCTCTCTCACTTCTTATAGTCAGGTCTATTACATTAGTTACACACCCAAACCAACACACACACACACACACACACACACACACACACACACACACACACTTTGATAGTACATTTTAGGGGACAGTTAACGTGAATAGTGGATTGCATGTTCACGTCAGAGTTAAACTGGCCAATCAGACGGTCACGTACAAGCCCATCCTATTGTACGGGGTTGGTCTAACCAACCCGAGAAGATGAATGTAAGTTACACCCAAAGTCGAGGTCAGTCTGGCGATGTTCTTGAGGGGGCTGCGTCACGCTGAACCCAGCGCTGCTTGCTTTACATGTGACCTCTAAATAAATGTTGCATCTTTGAATTGAAGAATTCTCTGGCTTATTCTTGGATCCTTCCATCAAAGAATCGGGATTTTAACAATTTGGTGCTGGTGACCCAGATTGAACTATTCTGAGACGAAGCGGGAACAGATCGGAAGGACCCTTTTTCAGATGACCGTGGCACCTGAACAAAAAGGTAGGCAGAAAACCTTTTATACGCAAATTTCTGCAATTTGGGCAAACTAAATATAGAGTTGTCTGATTAAGGGGTATATCTGATCTCCAAATTTTATAATTTAGTTGGGAGTCACATGTAAAGTCTAACTAAATAGTCAAATAGTTTCAAAGGAAAGTGCACATGTCCTATTTTCAGTCTGAGGTAGGACGGTCGTGACCAGGATGTACAATTCACGGGTGTATAGTCCATCAAATGATAAAACATTTTGGGGTCAGTCTGAACCAAAATAATACAAGACTTATAGAGCCAGGGTGACCAATAATCACCCGGGTTCGTCTCCTCAAATGAAAATAGCCAGGGTTAGTGACCTGATGCCGTAGGGAGCCATTTAAAGTGTTCGACCCAATGCCGCTAGGGAGCAAAGTCATGATTGTTCAAATCAGTATAGCACTGAGCTTTAAGATACAGTACCACTTGTACTGGGGGACCTGCCGAGGCTTCAGTGAAAGTGCCCTCTTCTTAAAGTTGGACAGATCGATGAGGTTCTGGGAAGCAGTCTGTACCCAGAACTTAATAAGACTTAGGGCAACGGCCGTGCCTGTTTCTTCCAAATTAAAAATAGCCAGGATTAGCGTGATGCCGGGGGGGATTTAACTGTCCGACCCGATACCATTAAGGAACAATGCCACGTGGGTGAAGTATTTCGGATGCAGTCTGTTCCGAAATAACGAGACCTAGGGAACAGCAGAATCAACCGTGTTCACCTCCTCAAATAAGGGAACCAGGGCTAGCCTGGTGCCGGTACTGAAAAAAAAAAAACAACTTACAGTACAGCACAAGAACCTTTTTACCATCCTAAGTGAGTGTCTGTTCATAAGTATAAAATAACTTACAGTACAGCATAAGAATCTTTTTACCATCCTTTGTGAGTGTCTGTTCACAAGTATAAAAATAATAACTTACAGTACATCAAAAGAATCTTTTTACCATCCTTAGTGTCTGTTCATAAGTATAAAATAATAACTTACAGTACAGCATAAGAATCTTTATACGTCCTTAGTGAGTGTCTGTTCATAAGTATAAAAATAATAACTTATAGTACAGCATAAGAATCTTTTTACCATCCTTAGTATCTGTTCATAAGTATAAAAATAACTTACAGTACAGCATTAGAATCTTTTTATACATCCTTAGTGTCTGTTCATAACTATAAAAATAATAACTTACAGTACAGCATAAGAATCTTTTTATACACCATTAGTGAGTGTCTGTTCATAAGTATAAAAATAATAATTTACAGTACAGCATAAGAATCTTTTTATACATTAGTGAGTGTCTGTACACAGCAATAAAGATAGCTTGTTAAAATCAGTATAAGACTGAACTTTATGATACGATACCTCTTGTATCGATGACCTGATGAGGTCTCGATGAAAGTACCCTTTACATAAAAGTTAAGCTATGAGAAAACGAGTACATGCAAATCTGCGACAGGAAAGGACACACAATGAACTCTGTATTCTCCACATCGTGCATGCTGATCTCTGTGTTAATTCTGTTTCTTGAGGGTTTGTCTTGTATTGTCCATATTCTGCATGCTGATGTCTGTGTTAACTCTGTGTCTTCAGGGGATAAATGTGTGGTTTGAGAAATAACGGGGGTTGGGAATATCTATTAACCTTTTCCCATAGTATGATTTAACTAACGGCGCTCTTCGGGTTGTGTGGATAGAACAAAGGCGGGTGTGTATTTTTAGGAGATTATTTGAGGTAACAGTATTAACCCTTTGAGTGTGTATAGTGCAGAACTGCAACATACCCCCTAGTGGCCAAGAGTGGTAAATATTTTTTGTCAATACAATAGTTCGGATGGACTTTGGACGTATTTACACAAAAAATGGTTCGGTCTTTTGACACCATTTTTTGTACAGAGATACCTCATCATCTTATCTTCAAAGTATATGAACAAGAAATCAGTACATTTAAAAAAACAAACAAATTTCTCACTTTTGACAAAGTCAGAGTGAGAAGGCAGTTGCAGTGCCGCACTCTGCCACTAGGGGCACACAAATTCTCACACTCAAAGGGTTAAAATGGAGTGCTAAATTAAAGTTGTAAGGTTATTCTGGCACGTTTACAGCTGAAGTTAAAGAGGCAGCGCTCCAGTTTCTTTGAAAAACAAGTAGTGGTTTGTGGACAATAGGCTCCGGGGCCATCTTGCGCGTTCACAATTGCACGTGGTAGAGGCGGCCACGTGGCATTCATTGCGCATGTGTGGGTAAATGCCATCTTGAACCGCCTTCAAGCTGCAGCACAGTCCACATCACACATTCACAGTCCTCCATCGTGTGGCCAAATGTAGGAAGTGCATTCTTTCATAAATCTACTGCCAAATAGGGCTTCAAATCTTCCTAATATATTTGAAACCTTATCTCTCTGGCTGAAAGGAAAGCTTTACGTCTGTGCACGGCAAAATAAAGTCCTCCCTCACTTGCCTATGTGGGTTTGATGTAGTGAGGCAAAGGCATGCCCATTCAGCTGGAGAGAAAAGGCTCAACTTTAATTTGAGCAGAGAGGGGAATAAGCAGATTTATTCCTACTTATAAAAGTGTAGAAAAATCCTAGGTGGACAATATATAAAGGTGAGGTAATTTAAATGAAGAAATAAGGAAAATTGCAAATTGGAGTAAATAAATAAATGAATACATAAATAAATGAATAAATAAAATAAAATAAAAATGAATGAATAAAAATAAATAGGAGTTGTGGGATGAGCACTGTGGAAGTGAGTGAACAGAAAATGGAAAGGGAAATTTGGTTTTAGAGAAAAATTGAAAGCTGATGAATTGTTAAAAGTTTTGTGCAGGACACAAGAGAAAATATGGAGAAACAATTGGAAGAAGGAAAGAAAAAACATAAGAATAAGAGACTTTTGCTGCAACGGTAAGAACAAAAGCAAAATAATCAAACGCGATGAAACGTAAAAAGACAAAAACACGCCATTTAGCAGCTTGTCTGTTTCTCTATTAATCTGAGACGATGGTGGTGGCTGTGGATCACCTCCCTCCCCAGCAACCGTGTGGAACCCTCTTCAGGCCCCCTGGAATTGGCTGCGTCCACCCTCCCCCTCCACGCCATCGCCTAGTGACCCCCTTCTCCCTCCGCAACAACAGTAAAAGAATGCAAAACAAAGGGGCATCGAAAGATGGGTCAAAGAGGATCAACTGAGCACATGTAAGTACAATAAATTATATTGTTGCTTTCCATTTACCTTCGGACAGCCTCTCAAATATTGAATCTCATTCATGAACATTTAAGTGTTAGCCTGCATAAGCCATACATATTTTGCCAGGAAGCTGTGTTGGTGCTAACAAGCCATTCCAGATTCAGCAAACTACTCATATGTTCTCTAAGCGTGCATAAACAGTATTCATGAATCAGCTGTAGTCAGCACATGTTCACGAGAATTGAGGATTGCATAACTGGCAAAACTGACACTGAGTGGCAGCATGAAGGTGTATGCAGTACAACACAAAAAATCCACACAGCATTCATTTACAGCAGTACAAAGAATATCTGTTTGCATTGTGGAGAGTTAATCTTATCACTCCATCTTGTATCAATAAGCAAAAATTAAATAAAGGCTTTGAATCAGTTCCTTTCTTGACTCAAAGTTGGAAATCTAGATAAGAAAGGAAACTAAAATTTGAAGGAAAAACTCGCACTTATTTATGGAATGGCTGACACATGGGGAGCCTCAGGTTCCCCATGAATCTGTTTCTTTTATAAAAGGAAGCCAAAAAGAGAAGGGGAAGGACAGCAGAGGAGGAGGAGGAGGGAGCGCACCCCACACTGGAAACTGAGTGACGGCAAAACTGGCTGTTGGCTGAGAGGGAGGCACCCATGATCCACACCCACCACAGAAAAACTGGACTGCATGCTTAAGACTAAAACAGATAAGTGGACTCACTTCTACACATATACAGAAAATTAGCAAAAATTAAATTATTAAAAAATGACAGACATCTTCCATTTACCTGACTCTGCGGTTCAAGGTACTTCGATTAAATTTGTATGGTGCAGGTGCATGTAAAGTAGTAACTCCGGGTAATGACATACAGGACTTTTCAAAGTCAGAAAAAGTAACAGTCAAATTCTGCAAATGGCAAGCTACCAGTAGAATACCTATCAACATCAGTAAAAGTAGCATTGTACTCCATGTACTATAGGCAATTGAATGGATCTGATCCAAATTATGAACAACCACTATTTGCAAATCCATCCTCCAGATTGGTCATAAAATGTTGGACTGGTAAACAAGGAAATGTGTGGAAGCATCCATTGTCCTAATTGAAGAGGATAAGAGACATTTCAACCTATGGGGGGTTCCACACATCCCGCTGGTTAGACCCAAACACATGGATTGGAAAATGTTGGACATTTTGTCACCTCTACTGGGGAATATAGCCATCCATGGAAAACCAACACCTGACCTTAAGATAGAATATTCTCCTAAATTAGAAACATACGCATTGTCTCTTAACTGGGTAACCACAGCATAAAAAGGCTGTGCACATTGACGCCCAGGAATCTCCTACATAACCAAACGTTAACAAACGAGGGGATGAAAAAATCTGAAGCAAATTCTAAATTTGTTATGGTAAAAGGTTAAACAGATATCGATCTAATAAAAGGAGCAGAGTACGACACTATAGACCATATATTCAGAAGCCCAAAAAGGTGTTAACCAAGTCATAAAACCAAAAGCAGCAGATGTCATAGCATCATCAGTCCTGTAGGAAACACCCTGATGATGCAGGGCCTGCAGGAATTAACGAAGCTCTAACTCTTTGTGCTCGTTGTATGCCAAGATCACATATATTGATAAATGAGCTAGACCTCCAAATGCAATTTTCCACAGCTGTAGGCATCAGCAAATCTTGTACATCTCATACCTCCTCATAGAAACCAACTGCTGAGTCCAGAGGAGGAGCTGAAGACCCCAAGATGGAGGATGATGACGAAGATCATTGTGCTATTACGGATTATTTGTAAACACAATGTGCTACTGATAATACATGAATCATACATAGCTCACCACACACATGTAGGGATATTCTCGCATTATTATTTACATCATGCTAATTACGGTTAGGTAGTCAGGATAACTGAAGGTTAGAAGCTCTAGAGGCCCGAATACAACAAGCATGGATAAGGATGTCTCCTAACTTTGAACGATTTAGTTTACTATCTACTTACACTGCAACACATAGGTCTCATCACCCAGCACACTCATCACAACACCACCACTGCCTGTAGCTTGCATATAGCTGACAATCACACACTCAAGGCTGATGGGAGATACCGTAACTTAAAACAGCACATGGTCAACTACAGATGTAGTGAATAAGGATAAAATGGTACAGGCTCCAGCCATTGGGGTGACAATCCCTCAGGCCATTATTGATCCTGTCCCGGCCAAGCCCTTTGTATCGGCACCCAGGTAAAGGTGTAGGGTGCAGGGAAGGTGCTTCATCAACACCAGCATCTCTACCTCTGTCCAACTACCAGTGGGTGGCATCCCTGGGACAGAATCATTGAACTGTTCACTGGCTGGACTGGATGTTGTCTACTCTCTGCTGCATCCACCAGACTGTCTTATAAACCTCATGGGACAAGATGTGTCTCTGAGAGCATGGGCACACAGTTGTTTTGCTTCTAATGGTACCAGTGTGCGTCTACAGGAAGCAGACACAGAGGAAGGTCAAACCCCTGTTGCAACCGTATGACTGCAGCTGAACGATGCGAGCCCTTGCAAAGGTCAACCGGTGGACAAAATGTGTCGTGGGCTTCGTGGATTGACCCTGTTCGACCTTATGACCCCCACATGATCCACTCCACCGGACAAAGAACTATTCACATGATGATCAGGAGGAGACCTCGATGGGGGTGCAGGACTTGGTGAACAAGGACAATTATGTGACTGTAGTTCATCTGGACAAGGACGTGTTGCCTTGGTACGCCCTCTTAGACATCGCTGCACCACGCTGGGGTGTCCACAAGGGGGGAGGCAAGGGTATCAGAACCAGTGGTGCAAGCCTATCTTGGGTTGACTGACTGGGTTGACACACAATGTAGGGACCTACCTTATTCACCATCTGCTAGCCGCTAGTGTCTCTCACACCATGTATGGTTGACATGATAAAATCAAGTCAAAGGGGGGAGTGAAAGGGTAATGAAAAGTTAGAGTGCCAAAATAATAATTCTGTAGGTAATCTCCCATTATGCTCTACACATTCTATACATATTCTGTTTGCATTCTTATGAACAATTATGTTGTGTTAAACTCTGGTAAACAGGAATTAGGCAGAGCTATAGAGCCCTCTTTCTTCTCTCTCACTTCTTTTAGTCAGGTCTATTACATTAGTTACACACCCAAACCAACACACACACATTTTTGATAGTACATTTTAGGAGACAGCTAACGTGAATAGCAGATTGCTTGTTCACATCAGAGTTAAACTGGCCAATCAGACGGTCGCGTACAAGCCCATTCTATTGTACGGGGTTGGTCTAACCAACCCGAGAAGATGAATGTAAGTTGCACCCAGAAGTCGAGGTCAGTCTGGCGATACTCCTGAGGGGGCTGTGTCACGCTGAACCCAGCGCTGCTTGCTTTACACGTGACCTCTAAATAAGATAAGTCTTTATTAGTCCCACAATGGGGAAATTCCAGGATTGCAACAGCACAGGGATAGCAACACTCAGAGCAACAATCAGAAGGCAAGAAAAAACAAGAGCAGCTAGTATACATACAGTGGGGTAAAAAAGTATTTAGTCAGCCACCAATTGTGCAAGTTCTCCCACTTAAAAGATGAGAGAGGTCTCCAATTTTCATCATAGGTATACCTCAACTATGAGAGACAAAATAAGAAAAAAAATCCAAAAAATCACATTGAAGGATTTTTAATGAATTAATTGGTAAATTTCTCGGTAAAATAAGTATTTGGTCAATAACAAAAGTTCATCTCAATACTTTGTTATATACCCTTTGTTAGCAATGACAGAGGTCAAACGTTTTCTGTAAGTTTTCACAAGGTTTTCACACACTGTTGCTGGTATTTTGGCCCATTCCTCCATGCAGATCTCCTCTACAGCAGTGATGTTTTGGGGCTGTCGCTGGGCAACACAGACTTTCAACTCCCTCCAAAGATTTTCTATGGGGTTGAGATCTGGAGACTGGCTAGGCCACTCCAGGACCTAGAAATGCTTCTTATGAAGCCACTCCTTCGTTGCCCGGGTGCTGTGTTTGGGATCACTGTCATGCTGAAAGACCCAGCCACGTTTCATCTTCAATGCCCTTGCTGGTGGAAGGAGGTTTTCACTCAAAATCTCACGATACATGGCCCCATTCATTCTTTCCTTTACACGGATCAGTCGTCCTGGTCCCTTTGCAGAAAAACAGCCCCAAAGTATGATGTTTCCACTCCCATGCTTCACAGTAGGTATGGTGTTCTTTCTCCTCCAAACACGACAAGTTGAGTTTTTACCAAAAAGTTCTATTTTGGTTTCATCTGACCATATGACATTCTCCCAGTCCTCTTCTGGATCATCCAAATGCTCTCTAGCAAACTTCAGACGGGCCCGGGCATGTACTGGCTTAAGCAGGGGGACACGTCTGGCACTGCAGGATTTGAGTCCCTGGCGGCGAAGTGTGTTTCTGATGTAGCCTTTGTTACTTTGGTACCAGCTCTCTGCAGGTCATTCACTAGGTCCCACCATGTGGTTCTGGGATTTTTGCTCACTGTTCTCGTGATAATTTTGACCCCACGGGGTGAGATCTTGCGTGGAGCCCCAGATCGAGGGAGATTATCAGTGGTCTTGTATGTCTTCCCTTTTCTAATAATTGTTCCCACAGTTGATTTCTTCACACCAAGCTGCTTACCTATTGCAGATTCAGTCTTCCCAGCCTGGTGCAGGTCTACAATTTTGTTTCTGGTGTCCTTTGACAGCTCTTTGGTCTTGGCCATAGTGGAGTTTGGAGTCTGACTGTTTGAGGTTGTGGACAGGTGTCTTTTATACTGATAACGAGTTTAAACAGGTGCCATTAATACAAGTAACGAGTGGAGGACAGAGGAGCCTCTTAAAGAAGAAGTTACAGGTCTGTGAGAGCCAGAAATCTTACTTGTTTGTAGGTGATCAAATACTTATTTTACCGAGGAATTTACCAATTAATTCATTAAAAATCCTTCAATGTGATTTTCTGGATTTTTTTTTTCTCATTTTGTCTCTCATAGTTGAAGTATACCTATGATGAAAATTGGAGACCTCTCTCATCTTTTAAGTGGGAGAACTTGCACAATTGGTGGCTGACTAAATACTTTTTTGCCCCACTGTATGTACATATTACTATATATATATATATATATATATATATATATAGACACAGTGCGGAGCATTGTCGTTGGTGGATGCGCAGCAGAAAGTCTAAGCTCTCTCTCCGCGGATGCGACGGGCCAGCTGGATGTCTTTGGGCATGATGGTGAGCCTCTTGGCGTGGATGATGCACAGGTTGGTGTCCTCGAAGAGGCCTACCAGGTAGGCCTCGCTGGTCTCCTGCAGAGCCATGATGGCGGAGCTCTGGAAGCGCAGGTTGGTCTTGAAGTCCTGAGTGATCTCCCTCACCAGGCACTGGAAGGGCAGCTTACGGATGAGCAGCTCCGTGGATTTCTGGTAGCGACGGATCTCTCTCAGAGCCAAGGTACCGGGCCTGTAACGGTGAGGCTTCTTCCCTCCGCCGGTGGCCGGAGCGCTTTTCCAAACAGCCTTGGTGGCCAGCTGCTTCCTGGGGGCTTTTCCTCCAGTAGATTTACGGGCGGTCTGCTTGGTTCTTGCCATTGCTCTTTATTATTCTGTCTTATATTTCTTGCACGCCGTCTAAACTCCAGCCCGGCACACGCGTCGTTTTCGCTTCAGTTCTCCCGGTATGTCGAGTTTCTCCGTTAGCACCGGGTGGCGGTTGAGTGCTAGCTAGCTCTTCCCTGCTGTATCGTCTCCTGCTGTAAACAGTGGCTCCGTCCGCCGACTCGGGAGACCTTTGGGGTGATCTGTGTGTCGGTGATATATATAGAGTGAAAGGTGTAGAAAGAAGAAGGAAGATTAAAAAAAAAAAAAAAAAGGCAGTTGCAAAAGGCAGCCAACTCCTGTGGCGCCGGAACCGGAAATAAATGTTACATCTTTGAATTGAAGAATTCTCCGGCTTATTCTTGGATCTTTCAATCAAAGAATCAGGATTTTAACACTCTCCAGAGATGTTAAATTGGATTCAAGTCTGGGCTCTGGCTGGCCACTCAAGGACATTCACAGAGTTGTCCTGAAGCCACTCCTTTGATATCTTGGCTGTGCACTTAGGGTCGCTGTCCTGGTGAAAGATGAACCATTGCTCCAGTCTGAGGTCAAGAGCACTTTGGAGCAGGTTTTCATTCAGGATGTCTCTGTACATTGCTGCATTCATCTTTCCCTCTATCCTGACTAGTCTTGCAGTTTCTGCCACTGAAAAACATCCCCACAGCATGATGCTGCTACCACCATGCTTCACTGTAGGGATGGTATTGGCCTGGTGATGAGCTGTGCCTGGTTTCCTCCAAACACGACGCCTGGCATTCACGCCAAAGAGTTCAATCTTTGTCTCATCAGATCAGAGAATTTTGTTTCCCATGGTCTGAGAGTCCTTCAGGTGCCTTTTGGCAAACTCCAGGCGGGCTGCCATGTGCCTTTTATTAAGGAGTGGCTTCCGTCTGGCCACTCTACCATACAGGCCTGATTGGTGGATTGCTGCAGAGATGGTTGTCCTTCTGGAAGGTTTTCCACTCTCCACAGAGGAACGCTGGAGCTCTGACAGAGTGACCATCAGGTTCTTGGTCACCTCCCTGACTAAGGCCCTTCTTCCCCGATTGCTCAGTTTAGGCGGCCAGCCAGCTTTTGGAAGAGTTCTGGTGGTTCCGAACTTCTTCCATTTACAGATCATATAGGTCACTGTGGTCATTGGGACCTTCGAAAAAGCAGAAATTTTTCTGTACCCTTGCCCAGATTTGTGCCTCGAGACAATCCTGTCGCAGAGTTCTACAGACAATTCCTCTGAGTTCATGCTTGGTTTGTGCTCCGACATGCACTGTCAACTGTGGGACCTTACAGTGGTGTGAAAAAAGTGTTTGCCCCCTTCCTGATTTCTCATTTTTTTGTATGTTTGTCACACTTATGTTTCAGATCATCAAACAAATTTCAATATTAGACAATGATAACACAAGTAAACACGAAATGCAGTTTTTGAAGGTGTTCATTATTAAGGGTAAAAAAAAATCCAAACCTACATGGCCCTGTGTGAAAAAGTGATTTCCCCCTAAACCTAATAACTGGTTGGGCCACCCTTAGCAGCAACAACTAGATAAGACAGATGTACTTTATTGATCCCAAACTGGGAAATTACTGTATAACAGCAGCATGACAGTAGACAACCAAACGACAGAAACACACACATGACAGACAAAGGGATTACACATGGAAAGTAAAACTAACACTACTATAAAAACCTATATACATCATAGCTTAATATATAATGACCCGTATAAACACATGAATCATACCCGCTGCACAATGCAGGACTATCAGGAGCAGAGTGGAAAGTGAGGTACCAATTAGACTGTAAGGTGCAATATGGCAGCATAGTTATGACCAGAATACAACATCATAGTGAGTTATTGTACAGTGAAATGGCATGCGGCAGGAAAGATTTCCTGTACCTGGCTGTTCAACAGCAAAGCTGTAGTAGTCTACTGGAGAAAGTGCTTTGCTGTCTGTCCAGTGTGTGGTGGAGGGGGTGATCAGGATTGTCCATGATAGATCACAGTTTATTTAGTGTTCTCCTCTCCACCACTGTCTCAAAGGTCTCAGGTCAGAGACCAATTACAGAGCCAGCCCTCTTGATAATCTTGTCAAGTCTGTTGGTGTTGCTGGCCCCGATACTGCTACCCCAACAGACAACAGCAAAAAAGATGGCGCTGGCAACAACAGTCTGGTAGAAAAGCTCCAGCATCCTGCTACACAAGTTGAAGGATCTCAGCTTCCTCAGGAAGTAGAGTCTGCTCATCCCCTTCTTGTGCGCAGCATCGGTGTTGGATCTCCAGTCCAACCTGTTGCTGATCCTGACACACAGATATCTGTAGTCCTCAACCACCCCCACATCCTCCCCCCTAATCTGCAATGGCTGAGAAGGCGTCCTCTTCTTCCTGAAGTCAATCACCATCTCTCTGGTCTTGCTGACATTCAGGCTCAGGTGATTCTCCTCTGTCCACTCCACAAATCTGTCTACCATTGCCCTGTACTCCCCCTCCTCTCCCCCTCTTATACACCCCACAACAGCTGAGTCATCAGAGAATTTTTGCAGGTGGCATGACTCACTGTTGTACTGAAAGTCAGTGGTGTATAAGGTGAAGAGAAAAGGAGAGAGCACAGTCACCTGTGGAGCTCCCGTATCACTAACCACCACGCCAGACAAGACTCTGCCCAGCCAGACAAACTGTGGCCTGCCTGTCAGGTAGTCAGTAATGCAGATCACAGAGCTGTTGACCCCCATCACTCACAGCTTCTCACCCAGCAGCAGTGGTTGGATGGTGTTAAAGGCACTGGAGAAATTAAAAAAAAAGATTCTCACAGTGTCTCCTCCGCCATCCAGGTGCAGATGGGCTTGTTGCAGCAGGTAAATGACAGCATCTTCAACTCCTAAATGGGGCTGATATGCAAACTGCAGAGGGTCCAGCCACGTCTTCACCTGCAGCCTCAGGTGGGCTAAGACCAGTCTCTCCAGGACCTTCATCACAAGAGATGTGAGGGCAACTGGTCGATAGTCATTCAGGTCTGATGGAGTTAACTTCTTGGGGACAGGAGCCAGGCAGGATGTCTTCCACAGCACCGGTACTCTCTCCAGACTCAGGCTGTACAGGTGTTTCAGTACCGCAGCTAGCTGGTTGGCACAGGTCCTCAGGATCCTGGCAGAGATGCCATCAGGAACCGCAGCCTTCCGCTGACGTAGTCTCTCCAGCTGTTTCTAAACCTGGTCTGTAGTCACCCTGATGTGAGGGAGGGTCCTGGTGTCCCCCGAGGAGGAGAAGGGGGGGTGAGGGGGGAGATGGAGAGAGGTGCTGCACAGGAGGGTGGGTGGGGAGGGGTGTGTGGGGGTCTAGCTGTGTTGTTGGGGTGACAGACTGTAAGTTGAACCTATTAAAAAACAGATTCAGTTCATCAGCTCTCTCTTAGCTCCCAGATGTCTGCTTGACTCTCCCCTTGCACCCAGATATTTGTTTCATTCCCATCCACACATCTTGAGCATTGTTTTGCCTGAGTTTATCTTCCATCTTCCTCCTATAAGTGTCCTTGCACCTCCACAGCATCTCTCTCAGCTCATGCTGTACTCCCCTCAGTTTCTCCTTGTCTCCAGCCCTAAAAGCTCTTCTTTTTGTTCAGAAGTGCTTTCAGGTCACTTGTGACCCATGGTCTGTTGTTGGAGAAGCAGTGTACAGTCTGAGCTGGCATGGTCGTGTCTTCACAGAATCTAATGTATTCTGTGATGCAGTCAGTCATATTGTCTATGTCCACCCCATGCGGTTCACAGAGTATTCCCGTCTGTCGTCTTGAAGCAGTCCTGTAGTGCATCAGCAGCCTCCTGTGTCCACCTCCTCACAGTCCGTGTATAAGCAGGCTGCCTTTGTACAATGGGAACGTACTTGGGTGTTAACATGACCATGCTGTGATCCGATTTGCCAATGGGGAGTAGAGCTGTGGCACTATATGCATCTCTGACACTGGCATACAGTAAATCCAGTGTTTTGTTTTCTCTGGTGGGACAGTCAACAAACTGGTGAAAGTTTGTTAATGTTTTTCCCAGTGAGACATGATTAAAATCACTCGTGATGGCCATAAATGTGTCTGGATGCTTCTCCAGTAATGTGGCCGCACTGTAGCTGAAGACGTCACAGGCCATCGCTGCATCAGTTGATGGACGGACGTAGACAATAATAATTAAGGCACACTTCATTTCTCGCGGCAAATAATAAGG
Source organism: Pholidichthys leucotaenia (assembly GCA_020510985.1). Lineage (NCBI taxonomy): Eukaryota > Metazoa > Chordata > Actinopteri > Cichliformes > Pholidichthyidae > Pholidichthys > Pholidichthys leucotaenia. The sequence continues at coordinate 228,082,554 of CM035849.1, forward strand.
TTGCATACTCACAGCCAGCAGTTCAATGTCCGGGCTGCAGCACTTTTCCTTCACATAAATGTATCCAGGATTACACCACCTTTCATTCACAAGAAGTGCCAATCCTCCTCCCCTCTTTTTCCTGCTACTTATCACATCTCTGTCCCCCTGTATAGTCTTGAAGCCAGGTATCGCTACGTTAACATCTGGGATCTGTGTGTGTAACCACGTCTCTGTGAAACATGATACTACACTCACGATACTCCTTGTGCGTCCTGACCAGCGCTGTAAGTTCATCTGTTTTGTTTCCGAGTGATCGCACATTCCCGGTGATGACCATCCATACAGCCGATTTATGCTTCCTCTTCCTCCTCCTCACCTTAGCTCCAGCCCTTCACCCATGGCGTCTCCTCTTTAGCTCATCCGGGATGAGGGGCTTCGCTCTGGCCAGCAGTGCTGGCCTCCTCAGCGCAATCTGCTGGTCGCGTGTGTAAACAATGCGTCCGCCCCCCTCTCTGTTGATCTCCATTACCCGAGGAAGAGGAAAAAAAACTAAGAGAAAGACCGGGCTAAAACAAAAAAAAAAAAAACTTGGTCCAGTTTTAATCCGAATCTTCCTACCAAGCCCTGGTTAATAAGAGACGCACTATTTGTCCCTGTCAAATAAACTAATCTACTACTACTACTACAGGAATAAGCAGACAGAAACACAAAGACATGAGAGAGTTGCTGCTGGTACGGCCGCCCTGCTTCCGGTGTCATTACAACTACAATCAAGTGTTTGCGATTACTTGCAATGAGTCTTATACAGCGCTGTGGAGGAATTCTGGCCCACTCATCTTTGCAGAATTGTTGTAATTCAGCCACATTGGAGGGTTTTCGAACATGAACCGCCTTTTTAAGGTCATGCCACAGCATCTCAATCGGATTCAGGTCAGGACTTTAACTAGGCCACTCCAAAGTCTTCATTTTGTTTTTCTTAAGCCATTCAGAGGTGGACTTGCAGGTGTGTTTTGGATCATTGTCCTGCTGCAGAACCCAAGTGCGCTTCAGCTTGAGGTCACGAACAGATGGCCGGACAGTCTCCTTCAGGATTTTTTGGTAGACAGCAGAATTCATGGTTCCATTTACCACAGCAAGTCTTCCAGGTCCTGAAGCAGCAAAACAGCCCCAGACCATCACATTACCACCACCATATTGTACTGTTGGTATGATGCTCCTTTTCTGAAATGTTGTGTTGCTTTTATGCTGAATGTAATGAGACACACACCTTCCAAAAAGTTCAACTTTTGTCTCGTCAGTTCATAGAGTATTTTCCCAAAAGTCTTGGGGATCATCAAGATGGGTTTTTTTTGGCAAAACTGAGACAAACCTTGATGTACTTTTTGCTCAGCAGCGGTTTTCCTCTTGGAACTCTGCCATGCAGGCCATTTTTTCCCCAGTCGCTTCCTTATGGTGGAGTCATGAACACTGACCTTAACTGAAGCAAGTGAGGCCTGCAGTTCTTTGGATGTTGTTGTGGGGTCTTTTGTGACCTCTTGGATGAGTCATTGCTGCACTCTTGGAGCAATTTTGGCTGGCTGGCCCCTCCTGGGAAGGTTCACCACTGTTCCATGTTTTCGCCATTTGTGGATATTGGCTCTCACTGTGGTTTGCTGGAGTCCCAAAGCTTTAGAAATGGCTTTATAACCTTTTCCAGACTGACAGATCTCAATTACTTTGTTTAATTTCTTTGGATCACAGCATGATTTCTAGCTTTTGAGGATTTTTTTGGTCTACTTCACTTTGTCAGGCAGGTCCTATTTAAATGATTTCTTGATTGAGAACAGGTGTGGCAGTAATCAGGCATGGGTGTGGCTAGAGAAATTGAACTCAGCTTTCCAAAGATGTGATAAACTACAGTTAATTTATGTTTTAACAGGAGGCCTCCCCGCCTCCTGTTAAAACAGGAGGCGGGGGGGCCCTGTGTGAAAAAGTGTCACTTTTTCACACAGGGCCATGTAGGATTGGATTTTTTTTACCCTTAATAATAAACACCTTCATTTAAAAACTGCATTTTGTGTTTACTTGTGTTATCTTTGTCCGTCCATCCATCCATCCATCTTCTACTGCTTTTCCGGAGGTCCGGGCTACGGAGGGAGCAGTTCAAGCAGAGAAACCCAGACTTCCCTCTCCCCAGCCATCTGCTCCAGCTCTTCAGAGAGAATACCAAGGCATTCCCAGACCAGCTGAGAGACATAGTTTCTCCACCGAGTCCTGGGTCTGCCCCGGGGTCTCCTCCCAGTGGGACGTGCCCAAAACACCTCAAGTGGGAGGCGTCCAGGAGGCATCCTAATCAGATGCCCATACCACCTCAATTGACTCCTTTCAATGTGAAGGAGCAGCGGTTCTACTCTGAGCCTCTCCCGGATGACTGAGCTCAGTGAGGAGTCCCCTTTTTTGAAGAAAGGAACCACCACCCCCGGTTTGCCATGCCAAAGGCACTGCCCCCAACCTCCACGCAATGTTGCAGAGGCGTGTCAACCATGACAGCCCTACAACATCCAGGGCCTTGAGGTATTCAGGGCAAATCTCGTCCACCCCCGGGGTCTGGCCACCAAGGAGATATTTAACCACCTTGGCGAACTCAGCTCCTGTGATAGGTGAGTCATCCCCCTCGTCCACAAGCCCTGCTTCCTCTGTGGAAGGCGTTTCAGTGGGATTGAGGAGATCCTCAAAGTATTCCTTCCACCGACCAACGATATCCCCAGTCGAAGTCAACAGCGCCCCATCCGCACCATACACAGTGTGGACAGGGAGCTGCTTTCCCCTCCTGAGCCGCCAGACAGTTTGCCAGAATCTCTTCGAGGCCGACCAAAAGTCTTGTTCCATGGCCTCACCGAACTCCTCCCATACCCGGGTTTTTGCTTCAGCAACCACCTGAGCTGCACTCCGCTTGGCCTGCTGGTACACCTCAGCTGCTTTGGGAGTCCCACAAGCCAACCAAGCCTGATAGGACTCCTTCTTCAGCTTAATGGCCCCCCTCACCACTGGTGTGTGTCCACCACTTGGTTCGGGGGTTGCCACCACGAGATGCACTGACCACCTTGCGGCCGCAGTTCTGGGCCGCCGCTTCAACAATAGAGGTGGAAAACATGGCCCATTCATACTCCATGTCTCCAGACTCCCTTGGAATGTGGTTGAAGTTCTTCCGGAGGTGGGAGTTGAAGACCTCCCGGACAGGGGCCTCAGCCAGACATTCCCAGCACACCCTCACTATACCTTTGGGTCTACCAGGTCTGAATGGCATCCTACCCTGCCATCGGATCCAACTCACCACCAGGTGGTGATCAGTTGACAGCTCTGCACCTCTCTTTACCTGAGTGTCCAAGACATATGGTCGCAGGTCTGATGACACGATAGCAAAATCGATCATCGACCTGTGACCTAGGGTGTCCTGGTGCCAGGTGCACATATGGACACCCTTATGCTTGAACATGGTGTTCGTTATGGACAAACTGTGGTTAGCACAGAAGTCCAATAACTGAACACCACTCGGGTTCAGATCGGGCAGGCCGTTCCTCCCAATCACCTCCCTCCAGGTTTCACTGTCATTGCCCACGTGCGCACTGAAGTCTCCCAGTAGGACATTGGAGTCTCCAAGAGGAGCACCCTCCAGCACCCCAGTCAGAGACTCCAAAAAGGGTGGGTACTCTGAAACATCATTTGGTGCATAGGCACAAATGATGGTCAGGACCCGTTTCCCAACCCCAAGGCGCAGGGAAGCAACCCTTTGGTCCACCGGGGAAAACTCCAATATAGAGGCAGCAACGTGGGGGGGATACAAGAATACCCACCCTTGCTCATCGCCTCTCGCCCGGGGCAACTCCAGAAAAGGCCAAGCTCCAGCCCCTCTCCAGGAGACTGGTTCCGGAACCGGAGCTGTGTGTTGAGGTGAGGCCGACTATATCCAGCCGGTATCTCTCAACCTTGTGCACCAGCTCAGGCTCCTTCCCCACCAGAGAGGTGACATTCCATGTACCAAAAGCCATTTTAGAAAGCTTGGGATCAGTCCGCCAAGGTCTCCGCCTTTGACCGCCACCTAATCCACATAGCACTGAACCCCCATGTTCCCTCCTGCAGGTGGTGAGCCCACTGGAGGGCAGACCCATGTAACTCCTTCGGGCTGAGCCCGGCCAGGTCCCATGGGCGGAAACCGGGCCACTAGGCACTAGCCATCGAGCCCCTCCCCCAGGCCTGGCTCCAGGGTGGGGCACCGGTAACCTCATACCGGGCGGGGTACACTGAATCCTTGATCTAGAATTTATCATGAGAGTCTGTTGGATTGTTCTTAGTCTGGCCCTTCACCCAGGACCAGTTTGTCTTGGGTGACCCTATCAGAGGCAAATTGCCCTGGACAACATAGCTCCTGGGATCACTGGAGCACGCAAACCCCCCACCACGATAAGGTGACGATCCATGAGGGGGTGTTATCTTTGTCCAATATTTAAATTTGTTTGATGATCTGAAACATTTAAATGTGACAAACATGCAAAAAAAAAAAAAAGAGAAATCAGGAAGGGGTCAAACACTTTTTCACACCACTGTATATAGACAGGTGTGTGCCAACTGAATTTACCACAAGTGGACTCCAATTAAGCCGTAGAAACATCTCAAGGATGATCATTGGAAACAGGATGCACCTGAGCTCAATTTTGAGCTTCATGGTAAAGGCTGTAAATACTTATGTACATGCAATTTCTTAGTCTTTTATTTTTAATAAATTTGCAAAAATCTAAAAAAAAAATAAAATATGTTTTTCATGTTGTCATTGTGAGGTGTTGTGTGCAGAATTTTGGGGAAAAAATGAATTTAATCCATTTTGGAATAAGGCTGTATTATAACAAAATGTGGAAAAAGTGAAGCGCTGTGAATACTGTCCAGATGCACTGTACTCCATTCTTGTGTAAACATATTACTTTGTTATACGGCTCTCAAGTGGGTTTCATTTCACAGCATTAATATTCTATGAAGGTGTTTAAGAGAGCTGACAGCAGGTGTAGAGCTGACAGCAGCTGTAGAAAGAGATTTCTACAGCTAAATGTGTTTTATTTTTAATAGCTACACAGCAGCTCTTTAGGGATTTTTAACAGAACAGAGGGTAACGCATGTGTAATAAAAGGTAGTGAGACAACGGCAACAGGCTGGTATAAGGAGGTCTCTTCAGGAAACACGTACTCTTTGAGGGTCAGTGCCAGGGCTGTGCTATCACAGCTCTCCAAATTTGGCAAGCAGTGCTGATAATATTTTACATGAGAAGAACACAGCTGAGAAGTGTGGAAAAGCAGAACTTGATAAAAAGAAACTGCACATAATGTTAAGTACCCAGCAATTAAAAAGATGGACAAGATGGCTGAGGGTATATTACTGGCAGAAAGCACAAACCCAGTGACCCATGTAATGATGCTGTGTCACTACCACCCAAGATACAAACTAGCTCCAAACTGAAACTGGGAACACATGGATGATGTATAAATAACTAGAAATCACTCAGAGGGCCCTATTATGATGATCTAAAGCATGCATTTGTGTCACACGCTGAACCTTCTTCCAGATGTTTTAGTAGGAATTCAACAGCCTCAGCAGCTTTGGTGGGGAATCTGACTTGCAAGTCCATCCCAGTAGGAAATGGGGGAAAAAAACAAAACAAAAAACAAAATAGGCTTCAATTCATTCACTGTTCACAGGTATCACTAAAAACAAGGATTTCCCAAAGATAAAAGTAGAACTTGCAAGTAATGTATATGTAATTTAATCATTAACTGGGTGTAACATACATTGTTCTAATGGTTAGAAAGAGTAATTAAGTAGCTAAGGGGCAGATTTACTAACGTGCTGTGCCATCGCAAAACCCTGTGTGACGACGGAGTGTTGCCACTGCTACGGTCTTCTGTAACAGAGAATTATATTTTATGTGTAGAATTTGAAATGTTAACATGGATTGTATTGATAAAGTGCACGTATAATTGGAGGTCTGTTTTGACTGAATAGCGCCGATCGAGGACTACGTCATCAGTTTTCGCGCTGGTAGTCACGTGGTACACAGCACTACACAAGGTCGGACAAACAAAACCCTGTCCTACCGGTGGAGCAATGGCGAGTGATACTGCATTCCCACTTGTAAAACTGTTAGAAAGCAAAGTCCCAGGGGCTGCCTTTGTTTACAGTGACATTTCTCAACATTCTGTGGTCCAACTGAAGCGATGGTTGGAATGTCGTGGGTTGCCAGTGTCGGGAAACAAGCCTAATCTTGTGAAAAGGTGAGTACTGCCATGTATGTTTTATCATAACAACATAGACTAGAAATTGTGTGCTATTGAGTTTAATGTAAGACTAGGAACCAAATCTGATGCAGATCTATATATTGAAAATGGATGAGGGGTGCAAAATAAAAAGTACTGTCCATTCACTGTTTTGAAATTGCGATAATTCCCCTCAGGCACACCTGCCTTGCTCCATTCACGTGATGCAGTGGCCCAGAAAGTTTGTCCTACTTCAGCCAAGTAAACACACGCATGTGCAGTAGTGAAAGCTATTTTTAGCGCTTTGGCTAGCTCCTCGATCGGCGCTATTGAATTCCTTCTGTAAGATAAATGTTAAGGTTAATTATATTAATTGGGTGAGGCAATTGAATAATAAGACCACGTACCTTTGCCAGGATGCTTCCTGGTGGTATCCAGGCAAAAGACTCCTTAGGGATTTGAGTGCCTTTTAAAGGATGCCAGGAGGAAGGAAGCATGTGATGGTTGAGTAAAGGGTAATTTAATATGTAAATAAGGGTTTAAACTATTTATTGTGTTATTTATGGTGTGGTATTTATTCTGTGAATAGGTGGGAAATTATTTATGTATTTATGTCTCTTTTAGATGTTATTGGGTATGTGGAAATATGAAAATGTTTATTGTTTTGCTTGGGATTTTGGTATGTTCAAATTAAGTCTAATTATCTCACTAGGTATATTAACAGGTGTTTCATTGGGTTTGTTGTGGGGTGTCGGATGTTCATGTGAGTTGTTGCCTGCGAAGTATCTTTTGTAATAAATGGAAAATTGCTGATTGCAAGACTGTTTGGAAGCCTCCGCTCTTTCTCTGGTGCCTCGTCCGCTCGGGCTTCGTGACACCCTGTTTTGGCATTAAAAAACTACTGTTGGGATTTACTAAAAGGCGCAGGGCAAAGTTAGCGGTGGAAAGGTATGGACTATGTTAATTTTGTGCCTGGCATCATTGCATATGTATTTGTGAGAGTTGTCATGTCAACTCACAAATTTGACGGAGGGGAGTATTTAAATGTCTGGCACAAGGTGATTTATTAAGGTTTGCAGTTGTCAATCTCCTGCTAAATGCGCCAGGATTTGACATCCAAAAAAAGCTTGTCTTAATTTATTTGCGCCTGATGACAGTAATTGGCGGTGCTGAGACACTGGTGAGAACCAAGGGCGCGTGGCCAGAGGGAGAGAAGCTTCTCCCTGCTTTATTTGGCATGACAAATTAACATTAAAAGAAACGATCTCACAGAGATCGGTGTTGTGCTGAACTGGACATCAGCTGGAAGAGGATTTTTTTTTAAATTTCATTTGTTTATATATAGCCTAATAATAATAATAATTTATTTCATTTATAACGCACTTTACATCTCGGGGCAAAATCTCTCCACAAATAGGATTAAGAGCAAAAATAAAAACAAGCATTAAGTACGTACGATGACACACCAGGACATCCCTGGTGAGAACTGCTCTCAAATATTTTACTTGGTAAAATAAAGGTCAAGGAAATAAATTGAAAAAGCTTTCCTAAACAATGAATTTGTATCCATAAAATAGTACAGCCCTTCCTACCTGGAGTGGACAAAATAAAAAGCACAGATCCATAACGTCCCCTGACATTGCAACATGGTAGTAACTCAGTGACAGCAGTCTCTGCTGTGGCTGTCCGAGGATTAAGTGAAGTCATGTGTGTTTAATTTTATTATGTTCCAGACTTCAGAAAAGATAAAATGCACATACAGTATTTATGAAATGTCATGGACTGGGAGACCTGTAGATTTTGTTAAAACAAAGTTATTTGCATAATAAAACCCCAGAGTCTCCATCAGACCATCTTGACAGTTCTTGTGTTAATGAAATAAACACGTTGGTCAATAATCAATTTATTCATGAGTACTTCGTTATACATATTAAACAAAGGAGTCTGCCATGTGAAATGAAAATCAAAACTTTGATATATGACGAATAAATATAAACTATTTCATTGGGGTTTGCACTTAAACAAAAACTTAAAAAAAGCTTTAAAAAACTATATTGTGTTCCACTGAACTGGCTGTGCCTTTGTTGATGACTCGCTTCCTCGGGTGTGCCTGTGCGCAATTTTGCGGTGTTCTTCGGTGGATGGGTGGGCATTATTGAAATGAAGTGCCTGCATCTGTGTTCATAATTTTGCGTGTTGTTAGTAGATCACTGGCAAAAATTGGCCACTCCCTTAGGCACTCTGTCTAATTTGCACTGCCTTAGTAAATCTGCCCCTAAAAGAGCAAAATACAATAAATAAATGGCTGTTTTGGTGGCAAAAGGTGCACTCAACTTTAAGCAGGTGGTCATAATGTTACAGTAATAGGTAAAGTATATACGCATATGTTGATACTTTATGTTTAGCTAAAAAATCAGGTTCCAGAATCTGTATGCTCCCAAATATCATTTCAGGCACAACTTGAAGTGTGAGCAGAGCAGCTTGTTCAAATTTTCTGTTTGTGTGGGGCAGCCAATTGGAATAAAGCTAGGTTAAAACGAGATTGGCTCTGCAGAGAGGTTAAAACAGGCTCATTTTCACACAGAAGATGAGCTGATGGGCTGCACCAAGGCCCAATATAAAAATAGGTAATATTTTCAAGAACAAACTATATAATAGGATTATCATAAAACAGGCCAAGAATTTAAAAAAGGAGCACAATATTGGGTTATTTTAAAGGAATGATGCAACAGTTGAAAAGATACAGTAGGTTGTGGGAATCCACTCAGTATCTTTCCACTCAGACGGAATGGTTATGGGGGGTTGGTGTGTTGATGCAGGGGTTGGTGGGTTGATGTAAACAGTGACAAAGAGAATGAAAAGGCTTTCATGTTAATGCAGTATCACAGGTGACTGAGCGAGTTGTATGATATAAAAAGGAGGGGTGCCTGCAACCTGTATTCTTTTTGATGTTTGTGATTCTGGTGGATGTGAGAGAGAGAAATTAAAGTCTGCTCTGCTCCGGAACCGCCTCGCCTGATTATTCCTCGCTCCACAAGGTAAAGACAACTGAAGAGTTTGACATTGATGCAAATACTGTTAAAACACATATATGAAGTTAAGAGGCTGACAGAAAAAAGGGTGAAAACAACAATACAATTAATATCATTTTATTTCTCCTTGCTGAACTATTGGTACAATCTCAGTGTGAATGATAAAGCAGAACCACATCACAGAACACCTGCTCTGCTGAATAAATTCTCCTTCTCGTATGTTGGATAGTGTATAGTCAACTGAGACGTGTGCATCTTGGGGGAAGTAATTTCTTTAGACAAAGTGAAGCCGCTCGCTGGGAAGACTGAGGCGATGTACGATCGATACATCTCCCCAGGCCTTCAATGGAAAGTGTGAGATCAGTTTTTGATCAGTTTCTGTCTAAGCTACCTGCCGTCTCGGTGGTAGTGAGGGGGAGATTAATGAAGTAAGGGTGGTGGGCGAGCGTTCTTTGTTTTGGGCTCATGAGTGACATGGAGCTTGATCTACTTTACACCCCATTACACTGGCAGACCCAGGAACACAGGGCTGGGAAACGCAGCGCCCCTAGACATTCCACATGTAGCATAATAACAGGCTGGGCTGCAGCGCTGTGCACTTTGATCTGTTCTCAGTGGCTGAAATTAAAAAACACGTCGACACACACACGCATGCACACAAACACTCAAATGATGTCACAGGGCTCTGACTGCAGGATAAGGCTGGTGAAACTTGTATAGGCAGGATTGTATGCATGCAAGGCATTCTTTATACAATGCAGTTAAATGCACAAATGCCACTGAATTTCTCCTGAAGAAATTTTATGTCATTGTTAAATGTTTAGCGAGCCTTTTAAAATTGTTTTTCACAGCAGCTCTGGCATCAATCAAGCTACAATTAAAAATAATGGCTCATTCCAGTCGAGCCAGTTCCGCCATACAGACATCTTTAAATTCTGACTTTCTTGTCTTATCAGGAGAAAGTGCTGTTAATAATAACATTAACAATGGCTCTGTTCTATTGAAGTGTCACTGTAAGCTTGACAGGGTGACATCCTGCACAATGCAAGAACTCAGAGTGATGCTGCTAAATGGAACTTATTGTACTTACTGTACCTACTTATGCCGACAGGGTAAAATATAATAATGACCAGTCAAGTGTAATTAGTGACATTAATGAGCTCTGAATTGTATAAAGCACCAGAAGCCAGGATGCATAATATCTGAGGAGTATATTTGTTACTAACCTGCACTTTTACACCCTCTGACCTGTCATGGTGCTGGTGAGAAGTCAACCTGAGCTGAGATTTAATTAACCACGAGCAATGCCTGAGGGGTAGTTAAAAGATAGCAGATGGTCTCTTGTCGTGTGTTGTGTTAGCAAATGGCACGTGTCCTACCCAAAAAGCCTTTTGCTAGCTGGAGCCTTTAAAATTCAGTGATATGCAAGTGTGCTGGTTGTTCCCAGCTCCAGGCCCGGAGTGGCCCATAGGGAGAGTCGGGAGGATTCCCGGTGGGCCGCGTCACTTATGGGCTGGTGCTCCAGTCGGGAGGAAAATTAATTAACGTGAACATCATAAACTGATCACCTGCATCATGCAGATTCAACAGGGCACAGGACTCCAGAAGTTGTGTTCATATTTCAATGTTTTTTTTTAATTTTATAATCCTTTATTAGTCCCACAATGGGCAAATTACAGGGCATCCACCTGGATGGATGAGGCAACCACGGTGCGGCACCAATCCTTTCACCATTCACACCTAGGGCCACTTTAGAGCCTCCAATTAACCTAACTTGCATGTTTTTGGCGTGTGGGAGGAAACCGGAGTGCCTGGAGTAAACCCATGCAGACAATGCAAACTCCACACTGAAGGGTCACCAATGGTCAGGGGTGGAATCGATCCCGTGACTTTCTTACTGTGCTACCACAGTGCTAACCACTGCTCCACTGAGCTGCCCAAGTAGTTAACAAGTTAAGGAAGAAATGGATATGAAGCTTTCTCCCAGAAAGAAAAGTAGTGAGAAGGTGCAGATGAGGGAAGAGGAGGCAGCAGAGGAGTGTATTCTTCTGCAGCAGAGACCTTGAGATTCCCAGCACCTCAGGCTGGTCACCCGACTCTCAGAGCAACTTCTCAACATTTGGCTGCCATCAAACAGTTTACACTTCTGACTCCAGCATCTCTTTTCTCACATAGACCTAATTTAAAAAAATAACTAATTCCTCATTATGAAGATTTTTAAACTTCCAACCCCCCCCCCCTCCAAAAAAACAGGCTATATAAATCTATATGTTAATATGATTTTTTTTTTATGCAAAAGCTGCAATTTTTATGGAAAAAGATTTTTTTTAAATTACATTTAAAAGTTTTGAAGTTAAAGAAAAAATGTTTTATGTGAAAAAAATCACATTATATAGAAAAAGCAACATATTTATAATAAACATTCCTAGCAGTTATTACTTTTTTACCTATTATCTTAATTTTAAGCTAAAATGCTGCTCCATGCAAATTTTGGTTGACACACTTGGTGGAAGATGCCTCATTAGGACATGTTGCTGAATGGAGAAAAAATCCAACTTGTCCTCGGGTGATTTATTATTTTTTTAACAAGATGGATAGTAGTGGTAGGCTCACAAATTTAGTATAAAGCCTATAAATGTACATTAAGTATAAATTTTCACAAATAATGGTGAAAACTATGACAAAAGATGCTAATTTACAAGTAAAATTGCAAATTTATGAGAAAAAAGTTACAAACTTGTGAGAAAACATAATGAATGCAGGAGAGAAATGGCACATTTCCACAAAAACAACAAAACAAACTGACAAGAATGTAGTCGCAGATTGATATAAATGTTTTAGTTTTTCTCTCATAAACTCCCTATATGCTATGCAATTAGTGAGGCTTTTCTTGTAAACATCCTTGGACATTTGGGGGCAGCTGTAGTGTGGCTGACTACTGATCAGAGAGACAGTGGTTCAATTTCCTCTCTGTCTGCATGTCGAAGTGTCCTTGAGCAAGACACTGGACCACTAGTTGCTCCTGGTGGGTCAGGCCAGCGCCTGTGCATGGCAGCTCAAGCGCCATCAGTGCGTGAATGGGTGGACAGCAGGATTTGTAAAGTGCTTTGGTCATCTAGAGATGAGAAAAAGCACTATATAAATGAACACCATTTATAAAATTTTTCTGGTAAATTTGTGGCTTTTCTATTAGGTTTAGTGCTTTTTTTTTTCAAATAAATTTACCACTTTTTTGTGATAAATTCTTCTCACCTATTTGGGACATTTTCCTCTTAGAAGTGTAAGTCTGAGGAAAATCATAAAAAAGGAGTCATGAAGGTACAACTTTGTGAAAAAGCTACTTGACTACATAAATGCAGTTTGTTACTATGCTATCCTTGCACTCTTCAGTGGCATGGAGGGATGGCAGCTTAGCGGGGGGCGGCAAGGCAAGTTTATTTGTATAGCACATTTCGTGCACAGGACAATTCAAAGTGCTTTACATAAAAACATTACAGCAAGGGCAGCGCGGTGGTGGAGTGGTCAGCACTGCGGCAGCACAGCAACTCACCCTTGGCCGGGGGATCCTGGGTTCGATCCCAGCCCCTGACCAACAGTGATCTGTGTGGAGTTTGCATGTTCTCCTCGTGTCTGTGTGGGTTTACTCCGGGATTTCTCCGGTTTCCTCCCACATGCCAAAAACATGCAAGTTAGGTTAATTGGCATCAAACTGGGGATTCTAAAACTGTCCTTAGGTATGACTGTGAGAGTGAATGGTTGTCTGTCTCTCTGTGTTGGCCCTGCGATGGACTGGCGATCTGTCCAGGGTGTACCCTGCCTCTCGCCCTAAGATGCTGGGATAGGCTCCAGCCCCCCCGCGACCCGAAAAGGATTAAGCGGAAGAAGATGTATGGATGGAGGAAGTTGCAAAATGAATCCATACCAATTTAAAAGCAAACTAAAAAAGTAAACTAAAGAGAAACAAAAACAAGCTAAAATAGAATAAGACAGAAAACGTGCAAGAAATAAAAGTTAGAAGTTAGTTAAAAGCCACGGCAAATAAGAGTTTTTAACCTGGATTTAAATCAGCCGAGTGTTTCAGCAGCCCTGATGCTTTCTGGGAGTTTGTTCCACATGTGAGGAGCACAAAATCTGAACGCTGCCTCACCATGTTTGGTTCTAACTCTGGGCACAGATAGTAGGCCTGACTCTGACGACCTGAGGGCTCTGGGTGGTTCATAATGGACTAGCAGAGCCGAGATGTATTTTGGCCCTAAACCATTCAGAGCTTTATAAACCAGCAGGAGTATTTTGAAATGTATTCTGTGGCAGACAGGAAGCCAGTGTAAAGACCTGAGGACTGGAGTTACATGATCTACTTTCTTGGTCTGAGTGAGGACTCGAGCTGCAGCGTTCTGAACTAACTGCAGCTGTTTGATGGACTTTTTAGGGAGACCTGTGAGGACAGCGTTACAGTAGTCCAGTTTACTGAAGATAAATGCATGGACAAGTTTTTCTAGATCCTGCTGAGACATCAGACCTCTAATCCTTGCTATGTTCTTTAAGTGATAATAGGCTGACTTTGATTGGGGGTGATTTGGATCTTTTGCCAACAAGGGGGATGGCATCCCCCTTCATCCCCCACCAGTTGCCTACTGCTCAGGTACCCCATCTCCTAATTACTCAGGAGGTGGTTGTTCAGTTAGACAATCAGGAGGATAAACAGGATATAACCACAAATCTATAATGTTGCAACATGCATACATGCTGCTGTCAATCTAAACAAGATTACAACAATATGTAACAGTATATAGTCATGTCAGTTCACTGTTCATAATGACATCATAGAACAAAAAAAAAGATTAATATTTGACTACATTTTGTGTAATTTCGCCATATAGGTTTTTTGTCCTGTTCATGTATGTATGTCAGTGTACTCAAAGATAATATTTATAAGTTAAGGTACTATGTTGTTCCTTGTTCACTGTGTATTAATGACAGGTCACAACTGATAGATGGAGTGGCTTATAGGAAACCCAGATGTTAATTAGTGTTGACACTGTGGATTAAAATGAAAACAAAGGCCTGTCAAAATTCAGTTAATGAATATAGTTGAATCAGCTTTGTGTACAGCACATTTCACATTCATAAACTCAAGGTACTAAATACTAAAGCCCAACTCTTAAAAATCTAAAGTTTTTAAATAAATACTAGGTTAAAATTGTTTAATGAATAGCAAAAAGTTTTATTTCTGTAAAATCTTTATGCTACTGAAATGATTTTCCAGTCTGTCATTTGTCTTTCAGTTTTTCATTTATTTGACTGATGGTTTACTGAGGTGAACTATTATTTAAGTTTTATATTCTTAACAAAACATGGCTGCAATAACTGGATAGAAATAGAACTTTTGCTCCAATTTCCTCCACCTGACAAAAAAAAAAAAAAAAAAAAAACTGGGCTGGTCTTGGGCATGAAACTCCCAGGATGAAAACTGGTCCAACTCCGGCCCTGCCCAGCTCCCTCCTCTTTCAGTCTCTCTCTCTCCCAGGCATCTTAATCTCATCCTCTCTAGCAGATGCAATTCTTGAGATCATATAAGCTCTCGAGCTGATGCCACACAGCATTCTCTTTAAAAAGGTGGGTGTTTGAAAACACAGGAACTCTCAGGCGCTCTCTGAGACCACCTCCGGTAATTTTAGATGACCCTGTGATCACATTACGTTCCCATCCTCAGCCACGGTTAACACGAGCACCTTCTGCTATCAGGAAATGTTTGAGCATGTTGATTTATCACACTCTGGACTTCCACCAGCACACAGATACTGTGTTCCCTGACTGTGTACTGTGTCCTCTATCTGTAGCCTTCTCCATTTCAGCAGAGCATAATACCCCTTCGCTCCACCCACTGGTGTCATGGCTGTTAACAAACAACTACAATGCTTATCACTGCACCATGTGTGGGAGAAAACAGCTCTGAACTTGAATCACTATACTCCCTAGTAGCAGAGTAACGGCAGTTCCACTGCACTTTTTTTTTTTTTACAGTTTGCATACCAAAACAATAGTCAGCAATATCAGATTATAAATTATAATTTGCTCTACTTCAATTTTTGATAACTCTTGGATTGCATTACATTCATGGCCAAAACTTGTGGCAGTGACACTCATTCTATGTTTGTTTTTTTTTTGCAACGTAAGTATTTTTACACCGTTGAAGCTCTTCAATTCATTAATTTTTTTCTAATCATAGAGGCACAATCTGATTCACCAGCACATAAGGAGCGGTGTTTGCACATTTTTTGAAAGCAAAGACATTCTTTACACTGTAACCCTGCATTTCCACTGACTCTGGATGTGGTCCGTTGCAGATGCAGTGCAGAGTCTTGCAGTAATCCTCACCCACTCCTTTGTGTTTTGATCTGGTACAGATCAGAACAAGGTTCACATGACTAGAGCATATGAGAATTATATAAAATAATGTGAGAGCTTGAGAAAAATCCGAGAGAGACCGAGGAGGACCAATTGCGTTCACGTGATGACAACAAGGAAGCGTGATGTACCGGTTCTCCACCTGGATTTGTGTCCTCTGATAATGTGCAAGTAGTCCGTTAATTTTAATTTTATGAAGTATTTGTACCCCCTCATGGATCGTCATCTTATCATGGTGGGGGGTTTGCGTGCCCTAGTGATCCTTGGAGCTATGGTGTTCAGGGCAATTTGCGTCTGGTAGGGTCACCCAAGATAAACTGGTTCTGGGTGAAGGGCCAGACTAAGAACAATCCAACGGACTCTCATGATGAATGTTGGAACAAGGATTCAGTGTACCCTGCCCGGTATGGAGTTACCGGGGCCCCACCCTGGAGCCAGGCCTGGGGGAGGGGCTCGATGGCTAGCACCTGATGGCGGGGTTTCTGCCCATGGGACCTGGCCGGGCTCAGCCTGAAGGAGTGACATGGGTCTGCACTCCAGTGGGCTCACCACCTGCTGGAGGGACCATGGGGGTCTGGTGCTACGTGGATCAGGTGGCAGTCGAAGGCAGAGACCTTGGCAATCGGGTCCCAAGCTTCCTAAACTGGGTTTTGGGACGTGGAATGTCACCTCTCTGGTGGGGAAGGATTCTGAGCTGATGCCTGAGGTTGAGAGGTACCGGTAAGATGGTAAATGGCGTTCACTTATATAGTGCTTTTTCTCACCTCTAGATGACCAAAGCACTTTACAGATCCTGCTATCCACCCATTCATACACACATTTACACACTGATGGCGGCAGAGCCGCCACACACCAGCACTGGCCTGACCCACCAGGAGCAACTGGGGGTTCAGTGTCTTGCTCAAGGACACTTCGACATGCAGACTGCAGACATGCTAGATATAGTTGGCCTCACCTCAAAACACAGCTCTGGTTCCAAAGCCAGTCTCCTGGAGAGGGGCTGGAACTTGGCCTACTCTGGAGTTGCCCTGGGTGAGAGACGATTAGCAGGGGTGGGTATTCTTGTATCCCCCCACCTTGCTGCCTCTATATTGGAGCTTTCCCTGGTGGACAAAAGGGTTGTTTCCCTACGCCTTTGGGTTGGGAAACGGGTCCTGATCATCATTTGTGCCTATGCACCAAATGACGGTTCAGAGTATCCACCCTTTTTGGAGTCTCTGACTGGGGTGCTGGAGGGTGCTCCTCTTGGAGACTTCATTGTCCTACGGGGGACTTCAATACGCATGTGGGAAACGACAGTGAAACCTGGGGGGGGGGGGGTGATTGGGAGGGAGGAACGACCTGCCCAATCTGAGCCCAAGTAGTTATTGGACTTCTGTGCTAACCACGGTTTTTCCATAACAAACACCATGTTCAAGCCTAAGGGTGTCCATATATGCACCTGGCACCAGGACACCCTAGGTCAGAGGTTGATGATTGATTTTGTTATCGTGTCATCAGACCTGCGACCATATGTCGCAAATAAGGTAATCACACATTTAAAGGAGCTCAGAGGGGACCTATTCTTTCTGCAGGAGACACATCTTTGTATCTCAGAAATTTCCTGTATCAAAAGACTGTGGATGGGCCATGTTTTCCATTCAAGGTTCCCTGAGAAGGCCAGAGGAGGACCAGCATTGCAATGCTGGTTCACCAGCTAAACCAACACCAAACCAGCACAGACCAGCATTTTCATGCTGGTCTGTGCTGGTTTTTCTATGCTGGTTTTTCCAGCAGGGATCCCTAGTCTTATTAATCATCATATAATTATCAGAGGTGACTTCAATTTAGTCCAAGATGTAAACGACAGATCATCTTCAAAGCAATCCACTCTGTCCAAGTCAGCCACAGTTTTGAGGGTGCATGCAGACCAAATGGGCTGATCAGATCCCTGGAGAATTAAATTCCCCTCAGGCAGGGGCAAAAATCCCATTTCACTGTTGGCGGGGTGGGGTGGGGGTAAACAGGAAAATTTGAGAGCTTAATTTTTGAGGGGGACATAAAAATGCCATTTTTGCTGTGTTGTCTGATACTTTCTCAAATGTATATATATATATATATATAGATATTAGATAATTATGTCATTGTTCCTTATTAGTCCATATCCTACCTGTCTACAGGTTTTTACACCATCAACCAGCAATATCAAAAGTTGTATTGGGTGGTCTGTGTCAATTACACCAAATATGATCTAACAAAATGTCTTTGTTCACCACGAACACTGGTCTGATCCCCACCACAGCAGCTTTACAAGAATTTAAAGCTCAAAATAAATTCTAAAACTAGAATACCTTAGTGAATAATTAAACTACATCAAATTATTCTTCAAAAATATGCATTTATTAACAAGCAACAACAAAACAAAATCTCAATAACATTTTTTAATCTGATTAATCAGTGATACTGTGGATTAATTTACAGTAATCATGATTAATACCCATCCATTATTACTTATGTTTCTCTTTGTGGAGGCAAAAAGACTCATGACTGAAGAAATGAACAAATATAGACAAAAATGCATCAGTTGAGTTTATGTAAAACATGCCGGAATAAGATAAGATAAGATAAGATAAGATAAGCCTTTATTAGTCCCACAACGGGGAAATTCCAGGATTGCAACAGCACAGGGATAGCAACACTCAGAGCAACAATCAGAAGGCAAGAAAAAACAAGCAAGCAAGAGCAGCTAATATACATATGTACATATTACTATAAAATATATATATACACACACACACACACACACAGACACACAGTGCAGAGCATTGTAGCTGGATGGAATAAATATATGAATATATGAACACACAGTGCAGAGCATTGTAGCTAGATGGAATAAATATGTAAATATATAAACACCCACAGTATGGAGCATTGCAGCTAGGTGGAATAAATATGCAAGTATATAAACACACACAGTGCGGAGCAATGTAGCTAGATGGAATAATATGTAGATATATAAAAACACAGTGCGGAGCATTGTAGCTAGATGGAATAAATATATAGATATATAAATATAAACACACCCAGTGCAGAGCATTGTAGCTAGATGGAATAAATATGTAAGTATATAAACACACACAGTGCAGAGCATTGTTGCTAGGTGGGATGAAACAGCATAACCGTCTATTTAGTTATCCTACATGGTATGATTATGTGCCCATACATATTCTCACCCTCCATAGCGACCGGTATGTTCCTAGTTGTATGCCGGAGAGGACCATTGTGTAAGTCTATTGCATCTTTTGCATTCAAAAAAAAAAAACAAACAAAAAAAAAAAACTATTAGTTTGCATCCCATCCGCCAAAACTATAAAATATAACACTAGAGCCAGACTTGTAAACCATTTGTGCATTTTTAGAAGTACCCATTACACATTTTTACAAGTAAAAATTATTACCTCTTGTAAATTATCTTTAAATTACGTTTATTCGCCAGACGTTTTAGTGTTTCAAAGAGGGTTAGAAATCATAGTGATCCAACTCCATGTTTTACAATCTTCAAAGTCGAGATTTTGCATTTACGCATCGTCGGTATAAAGGGAAATCATTTTTTCAAAAGTATTTTCAAAGTATATAGTTGTATTGACTTGACTTACACTAAACACCTGCTTGCAACGATGGGGTGCAATTCTCGGCACGTGAGCAATTCTCAGCATAGTTGTATTGACTTTGACAGTATGGGATGTGATTCTCAGCAAGCGAGCAATTCTCGGCAGAACACCCGCGGACTTTGGACAAATGAGATGAAATATCGCTTTTCATGTTCTGTATGTGACTGTTGAAAACATGAACTGATAAATAACTTATTAACCGTTCACTTGTTAAGCTTTCAACGCACTTCCTTACTGCTCTCTGCCTGTCAGCGTGTGTGTAAGGAGCGCAGCAGCCCAGCCCGCGGGGGAGAAACAGATTGGACGAAACCACTGTGAGGATGGGGGTGTTCTAATCTTTCAATAGTTATAAATGTCAAACAATATGTTTTTAAGTCACACCACTTGTGCCTTCAACGAACACTACTATGCTGTTCAAAGAAAATATGTTTGTGTTTACAATGCGATTTTTGCAGGGGTGGGGGGCAGCTCTATGGAAGGGGGGACATGATCCCTGCCCCCCGGGATTTACGCCCCTGTCCTCAGGTAAAGCTTTTTCTTTCTTCTCGCATGTCCATCATGCATACACACAAATTGACTTCTTTCTAACTGATAATTAACTCTTATATTCTACAACCTCCTGTGAGTACCACAGCTTGGTCATCTCTGATCGTGCACCTACATCTTTAAATATTAACTTTCCTCACATCAAACCTCCTACAAGATATTGGAGATTTAATTCACACTTACTCTCTGACTCAAAGTTTAGAGAATTTTTGGTGACACAAATCCAGTTCTTCCTTGATGTTAACGACACACCAGTTATCAGCAGTGAAATTCTTTGGGAATCTTTCAAAACTTACCTTTGCGGACAAATCATTTCCTTTGTCTCCAACTTAAAAAAATCAAAACGTGACAAATTAAAAGAGATATTAGATGAGATTTCAAAACTCGATGTTCAACTCAACTCAATTCAATTCAACTTTATTTATATAGCGTTATTTCACAACAACAGTCATCTCATAGCACTTTCAACTGTAGGGGGGACCCCCACAATTGCAGAAAGACTCCAGAAATCAGGCGATCCCCTGTGAGCAAGCGCTTGGCGACAGTGGAGAGGAAAAACTCCCTTTTAACAGGAAGAAACCTCCAGCAGAACCAGGCTCAGGGAGGGGCAGTCATCTGCTGTGAGTGGCTGGGGGGTGAGGGGATACAGAAGATGAAAAGAACAGACATGTAGAGAGCAAACAGCACGATGGGGACTCAATCTACGGGAGAGAACAAACAGATATTAATGACCAGCAAAAAAAAAAAAAAAAAAAAAAATCACAGAGAGAAGAAAGGAGTGAAGCCCAGTGCATTATTGGAGGTCCCTCGGCTGTCTAAACCTATTAGCAGCATGACTAAGGGAGGGTTCAGAGACACATGATCCCTCCCTAAATTGTAGGCTATATCAAAAAGGAAGGTTTTAGTAGTAGTAGATTAGTTTATTTGACAGGGACAGTGCAATAAACATAGACAATTAATCAAAGACAATCAATCTGATGTGTTGCACATAGAGTGTATAGCTATTAGCTAATTTGCAACTCTTGTCCCTGGATGGGCTTTAGAAAAAAGAATCAAGATAAAAAATATACACAATAATCACATACATCAATGCAGAAAAATTATAAATACACAATTATAAATATTATATTATAAATACACAAATATAACAGCCTGACTCACATTTAACATAAATATTATAAATATTATAAATACACAAATATAACAGCCTGACTCACATTTAACACATATAACATAACTCACATTTGCCTATTTCAGGCCTTCCTCCCTCCGTCACTCACTATAAACAAACACATTTATTCCTTCCCTTCATTCACTCTCACTTTGCAGACAATTAATTCATACATGAGTACATTTTTGTTTATTTTTCAGCCAGTTTTTAACATTTTTAGTGAATGTTTTAAAGTCCGTTATTATTTTAATTTCATTTGGCATTGTGTTCCAGATGTGACTGCCCTTTATAGAGAAAGCTGTTTGTCCAAATGTGGTTCTGCGGTGGAATATTTTACAGTTATTGTTAACAGAACTCCTGGTGGCTCTGCTGCTGTCCTGTCTTTGGACGAAACCAGCAAGTGGCTCGGGTGCTGATTTTTGGAAACATTTGAACGTTAATTTCAGAAGACAGAGGTCAATGAAGCTCTCAAAACTCAATAGGTTGTATTTTTTTAAAACATTACAGTGATGCCACCTAATGGGCTTTTTGTCCAAGATTTTAACCCTATTCTTAAAAACAGAGATTGAGTCTGACTTCCAAATCCAGATTGGCAGCTGGTTCCACAGGAGAGGAGCTTGATAACTGAAGGCTCTGCCCCCCATTGTACTTTTGGAGATTCTAGGTATTACAAGTACTCCAGCATTTTGGGAGTGTAGTGCTCTGTTAGGATAATAGGGTAATGTCAGATCTTTTAAATAAAAAGGGGCCTGATTGTTTAGAGCTTTGAAAGTGAGAAGAAGGATTTTAAACTTAATTCTGAACTCTATGGGAAGCCAATGAAGAGAGGCCAAAACCGGAGTGATATGATCTCTCTTTCTAGTACCTGTTAAAACTCTTGCTGCAGCATTCTGGATCAACTGAAGACTTTTTAGAGATATTTTAGGACAACCTGATAATAAAGAGTTACAATAATTTAATCTACAGCTAACAAAAACATGGATCAGTTTCTCAGCATCACTCTGAGACAAGATGCTCCTAATCTTGGCAATATTACACAAATGATAGAAGGCAGTCTTAGGAACGAATTTAATATGTGAATTGAAAAACAGATCTTGATCAAAAATAACTCCAAGGTTCCTCACAGAGCTATTAAGAGAAACAGTAACTGCATCCAAACTAAAAGTTTGATTTGGAAAGGTATTTCTACGGTTTTTTGGACCAACAAGAATGACTTCAGTCTTATCTGAATTTAATTGCAGGAAATTACAAGTCATCCAAGCTTTGATTTCCTTAAGACAGGCTTCTAACTTGGCTAATTGATTACTATCATCTGGCTTCACTGACAGGTATAATTGTGTGTCATCTGCATAACAACAAAAATGTATACAGTGCTTTCTAATAATGTTGCCTAATGGAAGCATATATAAACTAAAAAGAGTAGGGCCTAGCACAGATCCCTGTGGAACTCCATGACTGAGCTTTGAGTTGAAAGAAAACTCATTATTGACATGAGCAAACTGGAACCTATCAGATAAATAAGATCTAAACCACTGCAACGAAGTTCCATTAAGTCCAACATAGTGGCACTAAGGTCTAAAAGGACAAGTACAGAAACAAGTCCATTATCAGATGCAATCAGGAGGTCATTAGTGACCTTCACTAAGGCTGTTTCAGTACTATGATAGATTCTAAACCCAGATTGAAACTCTTCAAATAAACCACTTGCCTGCAAGTGGTCAAATAATTGCGTAGCAACAACTCTAAGATTTTTGAAATGAAAGGGAGATTGGAGATTGGTCTATAGTTAGCTAAAACTCCTGGATTCAGCGTTGGCTTTTTGAGTAAGGGTTTAATTACAGCAGTTTTAAAAGCCTGTGGTACAAGGAGTAAAGTTAATGGAGAATTGATTATATGAAGAATAAAGCTACCAATAAATGAGAAGACTTCTTTAAATAACCTGGTAGGAATAGGGTCTAAAAGACAAGTTGAAGGCTTGGATGAAGAAACTATTTTGTTTAACTCTACAAGGTCAATTGGAGTAAACTGATCCAAACAGATGGCAATTGAAGGAGTTGTAGTAGTTACTGTATTTAAGTTAAGAGTGGGAAGAATCTGGTTGATTTTATCTCTGATAGATGAAATTTTATTATTGAAAAAGTTCATAAAGTCCTGACTAGTAAGCTCTAAGCGCAGGGGTGTTAAACTCATTCCATGGAGGGCCAAGACTCTGCAGGTTTTACTTCCACCCAGTGTCTTCAGCAGGTGTCTTCACTGATCAGCAATCATCCATCCATCCATCCATCTTCTTCCGCTTAATCCTTTTTCGGGTCGCAAGAGGGCTGGAGCCTATCCCAGCATCTTTGGGTGAGAGGCAGGGTACACCCTGGACAGATCGCCAGTCCATCGCAGGGCTAACACAGAGAGACAGACAACCATTCACTCTCACAGTATACCTAAGGACAATTTAGAATCGCCAGTTTGATGCCAATTAACCTAACTTGCATGTGTTTGGCATGTGGGAGGAAACCGGAGAAATCCCGGAGTAAACCCACGCAGACACGGGGAGAACATGCAAACTCCACACAGATCACTGTTGGTTGGGGGCTGGGATTGAACCCAGGATCCCCCGGCCAAGGGTGAGTTGCTGTGCTGCCGCAGTGCTAACCACTCCACCACGGCGCTGCCTTGATCAGCAATTGGTGGGAAGAAATTTAGTGAAATCACCTGTTGAAGACACTGGATGGAGGTAAAACCTGCAGGGTCTTGGCCCTCCATGTAATGAGTCTGACACCTGTGCTCTAAGGGAATGCTAGGGTTGACAGAGTCCTGACTTTCTGTCAGCCTGGCTACAGTGCTGAAAAGAAACCTGGGATTATTCTTGCTCTCTTCTATTAATGCAGAATAATAACTTGTTGTAGCTTTTCGCAGAGATTTTTTATAAATTAAAAGATGATTTCTCCAAGCTAAATAGATTTCATCTGAATTAGTGGAGCGCCATTTTCTTTCTAATTGACAAGTCTTCTGTTTTAAGCTACAAGTTAAAGTACGATGTTAAGTACTCTGCTAACCCATCTGCACTGCTATATAAAAAACACTTACAGCTTCAGTCACAATATAATCTGTTATCTACCGGTAAAGTCAAGAGAAAACTATTACACACTAGGCAAACCTTTTTAGAACATGATGACAGGGCAGGCAAAATGCTGGCCTATCAGGCCCATGCAGCGGCAGTATCTAAGCACATACCTAAACTCAGATTGGCGTCTGGTGTGTTTACAACTGACCCTACTGAAATTACTTATTGCTTCTTTAACTATTACAATAATTTATATACCTCTGAGACTGAACCACATGAATGGGAGGGCCCCAACCCCTTTGACTCACTAATGTTCCCAAAAGTTGATGATGCGGTCTCTACCAGCATAGGCGCACCAATAACAATTACTGAAATCCAGGCAGCAGTATCATCTTTACAGAGTAACAAATACCCTGGGCCCGATGGTTTTACTATAGAGTTTTACAAAACTTACTCTGCAACACTCGCCCCAATCCTGGCAAAAATGTTTAATGACACCTTTAACAAAGGCCAGCTACCTCCCACCTTACCAGAGGCCTCAATCACCTTGCTACTTAAAGACAAGGATTTGCTCCTGTGCAGCAGTTATAAGCCCCCTTCTCTCTTAAACGTTGGTTTTAAGATCCTGGCCAAAGTTTTAGCTGGTCACCTCCAGAAAATCATACCAACAGTGATTGACCCAGACCAAACCGGATTCATTTTGGGTCGGCACTCTTCCTCAAACACCAGAAGACTACTTAATATTCTCTTTTCAGCCCCCTCTGATTCACCTGAAATTGTGTTATCTTTTGACACAGAAAAGGCATTTGATCGGATGGAATGGAAATATCTTTTCCATATACTTTCCAAATTTAGCCCCCCCCCCCCCCCGACTTTGTAACCTGGATTAAACTTCTCTATTCATCTCCAGTAGCTTCAGTTAACACCAACAGCTTAAAATCTGGTTTGTTTCCACTGCACAGGAGCACCCGTCACGGTTGTCCCCTACTTCCTCTGCAGTTCGCTTTAGCCATTGAGCCACTGGCTATATGGCTCCGCAGCAGGGCTGAATTTGAGGGAGTAGTGTGCCATGGCATAACTCATAAGCTTTTGTTGTATGCTGATGACCAGCTCGTTTATCTCCAATCCTGTCACTACCTTACTAACAATTATGAACATATTAGAAAAATTTGGAAAATATTCTGGCTACAAAGTCAATTCTGGAAAGAGTGACTATATCCCAATTAACCGCGCCACTGAGCTACTTCCTCAGAACTCCTTTCCCTTCAAAGTGGCAGCGAATGGGTTAAAATATCTTAGAATACTGGTGACAAGGTCATTTACCTAATTATTCTCTAATAACTTCAACCCACTATTCGAGTGCAATTTGCTAGGTGGTCCGTTCTCTCCCTCTCATTGATTGGATGCGTAAACTTGATAAAAATCACTATATTGCCACAATTTCTTGATCTGTTTCAACATATCCTGATCTTAATCCGTAAATCTGTAACTTAATCTGTAAATCCTTCTTAATAAATTAATTTCTATGGGGTAATAAACAGGCATGAATCAGCAGACTAACTCTCCAACTACCAAAAAGTAGAGGTGGGCTAGGACTCCCGAATCTCCATTACTACTACTGATCCTGTAATTTTGGCAAACTGCTTTTTTGGAATAGGTGTCAAAAACTGGAAGAGCGGCCTCAGTGGGGTCAGCTTGAAATCTCCTCTACACGCCCATCACTCTGGTCAGTCGTTTGTTCTCAGCTACCTCTCTCTCCTACACCAAGTTCAGTTCTAATCCAATAGTCTACAATACGCTGATGATTTGAGGTCAATCTGGGGTCAATGCAAACCAAGGGTTTTTGGTTTGCATGCATCCTCAAACCTCTCCCTGATTTTTCAGAATCATTTATTTCTCCCTTCCTGCTCTGATTTAGCTTTCTGGATTTGGTATGACAAAGGTCTAACAACGATGGATAGCCTTTATATCAATAACATTTTCCCATCTTTTATTGACTTATCCAGTAAATTTAACCTTCCAAACACACATTTATTCTGATTCTTTCAGATCAGACATTTTGTGAAGACCCAATACCCCCATTTTCCTAACCGTCCACCGGAGTTGACAACGGACAGATTCTTATCGCTTAACTAAAGACAGAAAAAACTTTATACAACTACACATAATACTATATATACTCTGAGAGCTACATGGGCCCAAGACCTCGGGACATCTCTGTAAGATGAACACTGGGACCAGATATTAAAGAATGTACATTCGTCATCTGTATGTGCTAGACATGGCCTCTTGCAATGTAAAATCTTGCACAGAGTTCATCTCATTAATGCTAGGCTAGCCAAAATTTATCCGTAGGTCCGACTCATGTAACAGGTGTAATCTATCTTCTGCTATCTATATTCACATGTTCCTGTCCTGTCTAAACATGGGCTGATGTATTTAACACAATCAGTCTGGCCACTGGCCAAACTATAAACTCGGACCCTATTGCTGCCCTCTTTGGGACCTCCCCCTCGCATGTGATATCTAAAACTTCGAGACACATCGTTGCATTCGCTACTTTGCTCGCACACAAGGTCATCCTTCTAAAGTGGACCCCCCCCCCCCCAACTCATAATAGGTGGATTTATAAGATGCTTCATTGTCTGACTCTGGACAGGGTCAGATTGTCTTTGAAAGGCTCCTTAAATTCATTCTACGAGACATGGCAGTCCTTTTTAACTTATACAAATTCCCTGACTATTGATGTCCATCCATCCATCTTCTACCGCTTAATCCTTTCGGGTCGCGGGGGGGCTGGAGCCTATCCCAGCATCTTTGGGCGAGAGGCAGGGTACACCCTGGACAGATCGCCAGTCCATTGCAGGGCCAACACAGAGAGACAGACAACCATTCACTCTCGCATCCATACCTAAGGACAATTTAGAATCCCCAGTTTTGATGCCAATTAACCTAACTTGCATGTTTTTGGCATGTGGGAGGAAACCGGAGTGCCCGGAGTAAACCCACGCAGACACGGGGAGAACATGCAAACTCCACACAGAAGGGTCACTGATGGTCTGGGGGTGGGATCGAACCCACGATGGTCAAGGGTGGAATCGATCCCATGACCTTCTTGCTGTGCTGCCACTGTGCTAACCACTGCGCCACCGTGCTGCCCGACTATTGATGTATTAACTGATAATAACTGAACACCTTCCTCATACATACACCTTACTGTCTCATATGTTATATATACACATGGACGAGTCTCTCTTTTTTTAATCATTTTACTGAAGTACTTTTACTGAAGTGCTTATACCACTAATCTGATATACAGTATACTGTATGTATGTATACATACGTATATGATTTTACCTTCCTCTTTTTATTTTTTAATGCATTTATTATAATATTACTTTTCTTTTTATTAGTTATCCGAGTCCCCCCGGTGTCTGTGTGTGTGTGTGTGGCTGGTGTGCAGTGTATGCCCAATTTGTATAATGTGGATCTGTGCTGACTACGACACCTTCTGACATGCTGTGCACAGCCATTTGTATGTAGATCTGTTTGCTTCTACATTATCAAAACTTAAAGAAATTTTGTATTAGAATCAGAGGGACCACTGCCATGCAAGGCGCCGCCACAAACAACTTCTCCTTCCCCCATTCTATTACGCTGAGCACCAAGCTAGAAGGCGGGAAGTACCATTTTTATATGATCTTTGGTATGATCCGGCTGGGACTTGAACCCCCAACCTCTCGGCTGTGGGGTGGAAGCTCTATCAACTCGGCCACCACTCCTGCAATAATAATAATAATAATTTCTGCAATAATCCAGACCAGGAGAGGAATACAACACTGACTATAATGAGAACTATTGGCTGCAGAGACCGAATCACAGCTGTAACGGACCGCATCCAGAGTCAGTGGAAATTCTGAGTAATGGTACATGTCCACTGGATTTGTCGTTTATCTGCTTCCCATTCACTGCGTGTGTGAAATGCAATGAAAAGCATTTGGCTTGGGTACAGTGAAATTTGGGCTGCAGTGTGTCAAATAGCTCGTGCTTCCTCCTGCCTCTCATCTGCATAAAGCTGAATTTTTTAAACTTTATACAAATTAGGTCCGGGCAGCCGGCATGTGTCGGCTGTAGCAATGTGGAGCTGAACATTTAAACCAGCGATTTTTGTTGTCAAACAACAACAGATTCATTAACTGCACCTACTGATTCTCGCACGAAGTGTTGTTAGAAACACTTTTCGCTAGTTTGTGTTAAAAATATGAGACTTGTAAGCCGCCATGTTGTCCAGAAGCCTCAGTCAATGGAAGACCGCCCACGGCCGGATCCAGTGAACAGTCAGGTACAGCTTGTGTGCTGTCAGCAGCAGGATGAATGAGAGCCTTGCCTCTGGGACAGAGCTCTTTGACTATTGATTTTCCATAATCTCAATTACATTCTGTAACGCCACCTGGTTATACCTATCCCCGCATTGCAAAGCAATCCCTATGTGATGCCTCCTGACAAACGGACCAGTGGATACACACCATAAGTGTTCTCTTAGAAAAAGAGAACTTAACAGCAGAATCTCATTATTCACTTCAAGCACATTCAATAACTAAGCTTGGGACAAACAGCAGCCATAATAAACACAAGTGCATTCTGGCAAAGAAAAATACAATAGTGGAGTTACTTATATACCAAGAACTGGACAAACAATATCAGACCAGAAGCAGACACCAATGAAATTTAGTTATACTAGAAATAACTCTTCAGTGGGAACTGAATCAAAGTACTCTGAACTTTGAGGTGAGAAATTAAAGCAACAATCAAGGAGGTTACCCATGTGGTGTTTCTTTGAGATTAAATTTATGGCAGTGACAAAGGTGCACACATACGGGGGCACAGCTGTGTGACAATCAATACCAGCAATAATCAGCTTCTACAATCAGTTCTACAGCCCATAGAAGGGCTTCAGTGAACTCAACATGGAGATATGGAACAACTGCAGCTGAAAAAAATGCTTTGATTTTTTTATTGTGCTTTTGCTAATTCTTTCTAAAATTTCTTCCACATCTTACACTGTTATTATTAAAGGCAACAAAGCAAAAATATGTACGATTTTCACCTTAAAATATTCATTCATCCATCTTCGGGCCGGGGGTGGGGGGTGGGGAAGGGGGGCACATCCCAGCATCTTCTGAGCCAGAGGCAGGGTACACCCTGGACAGATCCCCAGTCCATTGTAGGGCCAACACAGAGGGACATACAGCCATTCCCTCTCACATTCATACCCAAGGACCATTTAAAAACCCCAGTTGATGTCAATTAATGCAACATGCACGTCTTTGGACTGTGTGAGGAAAATGGAGTACCCAGCGAAAATCCACGCAAACACCAGACAGAAAGATCACCACTGGCCAGGGGTGGGGTCGAACCCACAGCCTTCTTGCTGTGCTGAGACAGTACTACCACTGCTCCACCGAGCTGCCTTAAAATAATGTTTCCAAAATTATCTTGATGATACATCAGCCTCTGACCTGAGGCCCGTACTATGAAGTAGGTTCAACATACCCAGGGTATCGTTCAGTTACTTAGCTTCACTAACCCAGACATTCTAGATCAGGATCATCTGTACTACGAATGCGGATATCAACTCAATAAGCAGACCCTGGGTTAATTTATCTGGCTGCGTCCGTGTTCAAATACACTGTAACCTGTAATTGTGTTTAGTGATGTGGGATGATAGTCGTTGTCCCCTAATCGTTTAGCAAAAACTAAATATTACTGTTATTATACGACAGCCGACAACTTTAATTATGTGGAAAATTATCTTTTACATTGACAAACATTATATGTAACTCGTGGCAAAATTTGATTTGGAACAAAAGATAATTTCGCTCTTGCTCTTCATTCATACTTTGTGGACTCTGACCCCCGACACATGTGGCAGGGCATTCAAGCTATCTCTGATTATAAGCCCAGCAACTCCACACCTACAGCCATGACTGTGTCCTTTCTCAATGAGCTAAATGACTTCTATGCTCGTTTTGACAGGGACAATAACGAAAAGAATACCAATTCCCCACCCTTTGACGACCTCCACTATCTCACACTCACCCATACCGATGTCCGTAATGCACTGAGTCATATCAACATACATAAGGCTGCTGGCCCTGACGGCATTCCTGAGCATGTGCTAAGGGCATGCGCTGAGCAGCTGGCAGGGGTCTTTACGGACATCTTCAACCTGTCCCTGGCCCAGGCGGTGGTACCAGTGTGCTTCAAGACCACCTCGATAGTACCAGTGCCGAAACACTCAACACCATCGTGCCTAAATGACTATCGCCCTGTGGCACTGACACCCATAGCCATGGAGTGCTTTGAGCGACTGGTCTTGGCACAGCTCAAAAAATGTCTGCCCCTCACACTGGAC
The DNA here is from genome assembly GCA_020510985.1 of Pholidichthys leucotaenia. Classification (NCBI taxonomy): domain Eukaryota; kingdom Metazoa; phylum Chordata; class Actinopteri; order Cichliformes; family Pholidichthyidae; genus Pholidichthys; species Pholidichthys leucotaenia. Next base: position 228,113,094 of record CM035849.1, read on the forward strand.
TCTCACCAATTTACCTACCGGAGTAATAGGAGTACAGAGGATGCGGTTTCTACAGTGCTGCACTGTGTACTCTCACATCTGGATGACAAGAACACCTACACAAGAATGCTGTTTGTTGACTTCAGCTCAGCATTCAACACAGTTAGCCCCTCCAAGTTGATCACTAAAACTGGGGACCTGGGAATCAGTACCTCCACTTGCAACTGGATTATGGATTTTCTGACCAACAGACCCCAGTATGTTAGGTCAGGCCCCAACCGCTCTTTCACCATCACACTCAACACTGGTGTACCACAGGGCTGTATGCTCAGTCCATTTCTCTACTCCCTCTTCACTCATGACTGCAGGCCTATGTATGGATCCAATTCCATCAAAGTTTGCAGATGACACCACGGTGATCGGACTCATCAGAGACAACAATGAGTCAGACTACAGGGCAGAGGTTGAGCACTTGGCTACTTGGTGCGCTGACAATAACCTGCTCCTTAACACCAGCAAAACCAAGCAGCTCATAGTGGACTACAGGAAGGAGAGGGGAGAGACACATGATCCCATCCATATCAACGGCATGGCTGTTGAACGTGTCTCCTGCTTCAAATTCCTGGGGACTTGCATCTCGGAGGACCTGTCCTGGTCAGTCAACACCACCAGCCTGATCAAGAAGGCCCATCAGCGCCTCTTCTTCTTGAGGACACTGAAGAAGAACCACCTGTCAGCTGACATCTTGGGCAACTTCTATCGCTGCATGATAGAGAGCAACCTGACCAACTGTGTCACAGTCTGGTATGGGAGCTGCTCTGTCGCTGACCGTAAGGCGCTGCAGCAGGTGGTGAAAACCGCCCAACATATCACAGGGACTCCACTTTCAGCTATAGAGGACATCTACAGGAAAAGATGTCTGCGTCGGGCACGCAGCATTCTTAGGGACTCCACCCATCCTTCCCATGGCCTGTTCCAGCTCCTCCCCTCCAGAAGGCGTTTCAGAAGCCTTCGGACTAGAACCAGCAGGTTTAGGAACAGCTTCTTCCCAACAGCTGTCACGCTATTGAACTCAGTTCCCCGCTGAACCTCCACTTTTCTCCCCTTTGACACCCTCCCCCTCCCCCCCGTGCCCCGCCCATGGATATACCACCCAGATCACTCTCCTGTATATATATTGTTATGGTCTTCTTATAGTCAGTTACAGCTTTCCTGGATTACTGTACATACAGTGCTATAGTCTTCTTATAGTTTGTTCAGCTCCTTACATTACTGTATATACACTGTTATGTTTTTCTTATAGCCTCTTCATAGCTCTTTATATTACTGTATATACTGTATATTGTGGTAGTTTTCTTATAGTCTGTTCACAGCTCTTCTACATTATTGTACATACACCGTTATATTCTTCTTATAGTTTTTAACTTTTTATAGGTTATTCACAGCACTTTCTCAAACTGTATATACATACATATATATATATATATATATATATATATATATATATATATATATATATATATCACACTTGCATATTGTCTTTATATATTGATACATACTGCTCTTCTGTATATTATCATCACATATTTAACTACATACTGTTCTGTATATTGTCAATACATATGTATCTACATACTGCTCTTCTGTATATTGTCAATACATATTTATCTACATACTGTTCTCCTGCATATTGCCACTCTGTATAGTTAGATTGTCTGCTACTTACCTCACTTCACCTGTACTTTGTTCTTCTGTAATTTATGCTAACTTATTCTCACCTCTTACCACCCTTACCTGTACATAACTGCCCACCTAACGTATCTGTACATTATTGCACATAACTGTACTCCAACTTTCTACACTGACCTATCTGTATACACTACCGTTCAAAAGTTTGGGGTCACCCAGACAATTATTTTCTGTTTTCCATGAAAAGTCACACTTATTTACCACCATGAGTTGTAAAATGAATAGAAAATATAGTCAAGACATTGACAAGGTTAGAAATAATGATTTGTATTTGAAATAATAATTTTTTCCTTCAAACTTTGCTTTCGTCAAAGAATCCTCCATTTGCAGCAATTACAGCATTGCAGACCTAACATGATTGCACAAGGGTTTTCTAATCATCCATTAGCCTTCTGACGCAATGAGCAAACACATTGTACCATTAGAACACTGCAGTGATAGTTGCTGGAAATGGGCCTCTATACACCTATCTAGATATTGCACCAAAAACCAGACATTTGCAGCTAGAATAGTCATTTACCACATTAGCAATGTATAGAGTGTATTTCTGATTAGTTTAAAGTTATCTTCATTGAAAAAAAGTGCTTTTCTTTCAAAAATAAGGAAATTTCTAAGTGACCCCAAACTTTTGAACGGTAGTGTATATCTGCTTAAATTGTACATACTGTTAATTACTGTATATACTGCACTGCTGTCCTTTGCACTTCTGATTGGATGCTAAACTGTATTTCGTTACTTTGTATTCATACATGTGCAATGGCAATAAAGTTGAATCTAATCTAATTTCAATGGAGAATTTTTACCTCCACCATGGAGGTAATGTAATCGGGGTGGTATGTCTGGCTGGCTGTTCGTATGTACGTCTGTTTGTTAGCAGGATTACGTAAAAACTACTGGATAGATTTTGATGAAATTTTCAGAGGTAGCCTTTGGACCGAGGATGAACCCATTAAATTTCGGTGAGGATCTGAGAGTGCATACCTCCACCAAGGACCTTGTTTGAATTTGCACAGCAGGATTATACAAAAACTACTAGATGGATTTGGATGAAATTTTCACCAGAGATGGTCCTTGGGCTAGAGAGGAACCCATAACATTTTGGTGATGATCTAGAAATTCATACCTCCACCAAGGCTCTTATCTTCTCACAGTGTATTAGCAAGAATCCTCCAAAACTACTGGATAGACTTTGCTGCACTTTTCACCAGAACTGGCTCGTGGCCTACACACAAGCCCATTACATTTTGGAGGTGATCCATGATGGATGGAAGGAGGCTTGGTGGAGGTATACGCTCTCTGAGTGCTTTTCTAGTTTCAATTTAAGGTCCCATATGTGGAAATAGAGGGGGCGTGACTTAGGCTCTCTATTGGTTGGAGAGCAGCGCTGATAGACCCACTGAGCTCTTATCTGGATCTTAAGCTGCTCTGGACCAGGGGCCTCATGTACAAAGACTTACATGGATTTCCTCCTGAAAGATGACGTACGTTTAAATCAAGAAAACGCCGTAAACAAAAAAAAAATCCAGATGCATAAAACAGTAGGTACGCAGGAATCCAAGCACATTTCCTTTGTACATCCGAATCTACTTGAAATTGAACGCATGTGAGGAAATACCGGACTCCTCCTTTGACACGCCTCCATTTAAATAAGCAATTAGATACAAATAGATATGCAAATAGATATATACAAGCCCTGCACGTTTGAGTCTCCTGTATCCACGATCAAAAATAATGGCTTTAGTGGAATTTCACGGACTGTGAGTTGGAGGCGCTCCTGAGTGAGGTAGAGGCACGTAAAAACGTTTTGTTTGGCACGCTGTCCTTTGGCATTAGCACCAGATACAGGTAATTCAATAACCTGCTCAAAGCCCTATAAGATTAGTTTACCGTTTTCCTTTATTCAGACAAGGATGAGAAGGAGATGTTTATTTAACCTTGACATGTTTCGACTGATGTCTGCAGTCATCCTCAGAAGCGTCAGCTGATCGCTGTGATTTGTGACCAGCTGGGTGGATCAGCTCGTTGAGTAACAGAATATATAGGAATATTAGACTTGACAAGTACATATTTTATGTCCAAAATGCAAATCTCATCCTTTATAGTTATATACAACTTACATGGACTACACACACTACTACTGTAAATGAATGAAGAGTGCCAGGGAAAGGGTGACACTGTTGCATTTCAAACTTGACGCATGTGTTTATTGACATACCTACTGTACACACAGAGGCAATTGGGGGCTTGGTAGAATGCTGTGAAACTGTAGTTTAATCAGCAAAAAAAGAAAGTCACTTATTCAACACACTGACTTGTAATGAAGCCTTGAAGACAGGGTGATATCTGGGGGCGCACAGGCACATTGTGCATGAGGTGGATTATTACTAGGACAATTACATGAATTAACTCACCAAGAAGCCACCCATCCGCACAATGCCAACTTGTAACTTGTTCCCAACAATGCTGTTCATTAGAAAGCATGAATTGTGCGTTGAACCAGGCCACCTTGCAAAAATGTTGGTTAATCGCATTTGCGCATCACATACAATTTGTATATTGATAAAATGGAAATGTTTCCTGTTAACATACACATATTCATCTTGAAAAGGTGATTTGATAGCAATGTGTGCGCAGTTCATAGCTCCAATTACATTAGGAAAACTGGATCTCGCTGCAAATTGCACTCTGATGTTGGCCTGTTCAACTGCATTGTATGGGAATATGATGTACCTGCGTGGCAGCCGGATAATACCATCCCACACAGCTGGCATAGCTCGGCTCAGGGTTGACTGGGAAATTCCCGATCAGTCTGGCAGCTCCCCCTGGAATACCTGTTTCCAGGAACCCCAGTGCTGTCAGCATCTGTACTGGGACGGGCAGTGCACGGCTTCTCACTGTGTCGCGCTCCAAGAGCGGCCGTAGCTCTGAGCACAGTTCAAACAAGGACTGCCTGTGGAAACCTAAACCGACTAACAAGCCAGTCATCATCCTGAGCCAGAACATCTTCTCTGTCTCTAAATACCCCTTCTCTTCTCACTGTGCGATTTGCAATATCCTCTAATAAATGCTAACGCCATTGTTGTTAGAGGCATTTTCTGCACTTCTTTGCGCTTTCTTTTATATGCACTCATCTAATTACGCACACTTAGTTTGATGTGTAGATGTTTGTTCATCATGTGTCTCTGGTGTGTACACCAATTTTCACGTCATTATCAGTCTCCCAACATCAGTGTCGCCAACGGACCAATAACACTAGAAACGTATGTATGCCAGCCATGAAGTTGCTGTGGGGCTGCACATATTTCCACGGTCAATTCATTCTTGATACATCTGAAATTTTCCGTAGAAAAGGACGTATGCCATGTTTTTGTGCATAAGTACCCTTTGTACATGATGTCCCTGGCTACCTTCACAGCATAAGTTGCCATGGTGATCTATCCCAGTAAGAAGTGAACCAGCTTTGCAGTACGGAGAACCCATGGTTAACCCCGAAGTTACCTCGCTAAGCCTAAATCCTGCTTAGTAGTACAGGCCCCAGGTGAATGTCACTTCCCCCATAGACTGGGTCGGCCTGCATTATCTGCAACTAGGGCTGGGCGATATGAAAAAAATTCTTATCACAATAAAATTTTTTCATATTGATATACATATATATGTATACAGTGGGGCAAAAAAGTATTTAGTCAGCCACCAATTGTGCAAGTTCTCCCACTTAAAAGATGAGAGAGGTCTCCAATTTTCAACATAGGTATGCCTCAACTATGAGAGACAAAATGAGAAAAAAAATCCAGAAAATCACATTGTCTGATTTTTAAAGAATTTATTTGCAAATTATGGTGGAAAATAAGTATTTGGTCAATAACAAAAGTTCATCTCAATACTTTGTTATATACCCTTTGTTGGCAATGACAGAGGTCAAACGTTTTCTGTAAGTCTTCACAAGGTTTTCACACACTGTTGCTGGTATTTTGGCCTATTCCTCCATGCAGATCTCCTCTAGAGCAGTGATGTTTTGGGGCTGTCACTGGGCAACACGGACTTTCAACTCCCTCCAAAGATTTTCTATGGGGTTGAGATTTGGAGACTGGCTAGGCCACTCCAGGACCTTGAAATGCTTCTTACGAAGCCACTCCTTCGTTGCCCGGGCGGTGTGTTTGGGATCATTGTCATGCTGAAAGACCCAGCCACGTTTCATCTTCAATGCCCTTGCTGATGGAAGGAGGTTTTCACTCAAAATCTCACGATACATGGCCCCATTCATTCTTTCCTTTACACAGATCAGTCGTCCTGGTCCCTTTGCAGAAAAACAGCCCCAAAGTATGATGTTTCCATCCCCATGCTTCACAGTAGGTATGGTGTTCTTTGGATGCAACTCAGCATTCTTTCTCCTCCAAACACTACAAGTTGAGTTTTTACCAAAAAGTTCTATTTTGGTTTCATCTGACCATATGACATTCTCCCAGTCCTCTTCTGGATCATCCAAATGCTCTCTAGCAAACTTCAGACGGGCCTGGACATGTACTGGCTTAAGCAGGGGGACACGTCTGGCACTGCAGGATTTGAGTCCCTGGCGGCTGTCACGCCGCGCCATTCATCAGCGGCGCCACCTGCTCACGCACCTGCTACTCGTCAGCGGCGAAGGATAAAAGCCGCCTCGCCCTGAGCGTCGGCCTGAAGCCGTAGACTTCGTTTCCTTTGCATGGACTTCTACCACATCCTCTTCAGCATCCTCTTTACCGGTAAGAAGTTCACTTACCTCATCTCTCCAGTCTGCTCCCCTGTGCACAGGTGGATTCCTCGGCGGCGGACAATCCCGTCCCTCGTCTCTCCTCGCTGCTGCACTGAGCCCTGCAGGTGGCTGTCTCCCGGGCTTCCATCCTTGAAGCGCCAGTCATCTGCCCAAACAAGTAAGCTTCTCTCCCTCGCCTATTCTCCTCCCGTGTTGGTGTGTACTCATCACCCTGTGTCTGATTTCTCCCATAGGGTTGCCGGCTGAACGGTCTCCTGCCTCTGGGTCCGAAGCAGACGCCCCCACCAACACATTAACATTCTGCAGACACGCACCCAAACATCCCTGTTGTTAATAAACAGTTTGAACTACTCTGAGCCTGTGTGTGTGCGTCTCCTGAGCCGAACGTTATGTCAGTACGGCTTCAGCAGAGCGGCTCGGCGGACGGCGGGCTCGCACACCGGTTTACCATCCTCGAGGCTCGGGTGGATCAGATTGTTTATCAGCAACAGGTGGTTCTTAACCAATTATTAGAACTGACTAACCGATTGAACCGCTTGGACCCCCAACAGCCGTTCCTCCCGACTCGCCAGGGTGGCGCGGCTCCTGCTGTTCCAGCGGCCGTCCAGCCGGCTCCAGTGGCACCGGTTCGGCTCACGCCGATTCCGACCCCCGCCCGCTTTAGCGGTAAGCTCGGCGGAGCGCGGGGGTTTATTATGCAGTGTGAGTCCGTGTTCCACCGTGTGCCCGGAGATTTTCCCTCGGATCACAGCCGAATTGGTTACATAGGGAATCTTCTGGAGGGGCGTGCGTTAACTTGGACCTACGCCGTAATGGCGAGGCCCAGTTATGCCACCCTCACCTATGACCAATTCGTGAGGCGCTTTCTGGAGGTCTTTGACCACTCACAAACCGAAACGGTCCAGGTCGATCGGCTTCTCGCTCTCCAGCAGGGAAGCCGGTCGGCAGCGGACTACGCGGTCGACTTCCGGGTAGCGGCGGAGGAATTGGGCTGGGAGGAACGCTCCCTCTGTGGCCTGTTCCTCCGCAGCCTCAATAGTGATCTGAGGGATGAACTGGCTGGTCGGGATATCCCTGGGACGCTAGCGGAGCTGACGTCCTTAGCGATAAGTTTGGATAACAGGCTGCGCGAGCGCTCCTCGGGGCGGAGGTCTTCTTCTTCTCGCCCTCGTGGAGCCTCGCCGCACCTGTTCCAAGCTCGCCCCCTGGCGGCGCCGCCAGCATCGCGCCCCGAGGAGTCGGAGCCGATGGTGACGGGCTGGACTAAACTTTCCCCTGTGGAGAAACAACGCCGCCGTGAGTTGGGCCTCTGCATGTATTGCGGAGGCGACCAACACACCGTGGAGTGTTGCCCACGGAAAGCCAGTCGGTGGGGTCCGCGAGTCACTGTTGGAAGCCTCGCGGATGTCAATCGGTTAGGATCACTGACTCAATTGAAGCTGCCCATCCGTTTCTGCCATAACCCTACTGGGCACCTCACCCACGCACTGGTGGATTCGGGCGCAGAAGGCAGCTTCATTTCACAAAGCCTGGCAACCCGATTGGGCATCCGCTGCCAGGCACTCAATACTCCCATCTCCCTAATCCACCTCTCCCGTGCCACCCTCGGGAGAGTGACACATCAAACTGTTCCCCTACCGGTCATCATCTCGGGAAACCACCGGGAGGAAATGACCTTTTACGTCCTTCCCAACTCTGTGTCGCCCGTCATCCTGGGGTATCCCTGGCTCCGCCTTCACAATCCGGTCCTGGATTGGAAATCAGCTGGGATCTCGGCATGGAGTACGTTCTGTATGGGCACCTGCCTTCAGTCCGCTGCCTGCTCTCCGTCCGCTCCTCCCCCTGCGACGGACGCTGCACCCCCGGACCTGTCTCTGGTGCCCCCAGAATTTCACGACCTGGGTATGGTGTTCAGCAAAGCGAAAGCTATGTCTCTTCCCCCTCATCGGCCCTATGACTGCGCCATCAACCTCCGCCAGGGGGCTCCCTTACCTTCTGGTCGCCTTTATAGCCTGTCTGCGCCGGAGAAGGAGACGATGAACGCCTACCTGAAGGAATCTTTAAGTGCTGGGATTATCCGCCCATCATCGTCACCCGTGGGGGCAGGGTTCTTCTTCGTGGGGAAAAAGGATGGGTCCCTCCGCCCTTGTATCGACTACCGGGCCCTCAATAATATCACGGAGAAGGACCGTTACACCCTGCCTCTCATGGACACTGCTTTCCACTCCCTCCAGGGGGCGACCTGGTTCACCAAGCTGGACCTACGCAGCGCTTACCACCTCGTCCGGATCCGGGAGGGAGATGAGTGGAAAACGGCCTTCCGTACCCCGAACGGCCACTTTGAATATCTGGTGATGCCGTTCGGGTTGACCAACGCTCCTGCAGTCTTCCAGCGCCTCATAAATGACGTCCTCCGGGACTTCATTGGCCTTTTTGTGTTCGTCTACCTGGACGATATTCTCATCTTCTCCAAGTCCAGGGATGAGCACCAGGTCCACGTGAGGCGGGTCCTCCAAAGGCTGCTGGAGAACCGTCTGTACGTTAAGGCAGAAAAGTGTGAATTTTACGCCAGGAGCACGTCCTTCCTGGGGTTCATCATCGCCCACGATAGGGTGCTCCCCGACCCAGAGAAGGTAAAGGCGGTGGTGGAATGGCCCACACCTGCATCCCGGAAACAGGTGCAGCAATTTGTTGGCTTCGCCAATTTCTACCGCCGCTTTGTCCCCAACTTCAGTGCCATCGTGGGACCACTGACCCGCCTCACGTCCCCGAAGGTCCCGTTCCGGTGGACCGAAGAGGTCGCTGCCGCCTTTGAGGCGCTGAAGGCGGAATTCTCCTCCTCCCGGGTCCTTCGCCAGGTCGACCCCGCGCTGCAGTGCATTGTAGAGGTAGACGCCTCGGACACGGGAGTGGGAGCAGTGCTGTCCCAGCGGTCACCGGACGATGGCGCCAAGCGACCGTGCGCCTTCTTCTCCCGGCGCTTGTCCCCGGCGGAGAGAAACTACGATGTGGGGGACAGAGAGCTCTTGGCCATCAAGCTCGCCCTGCAGGAGTGGCGCCACTGGTTGGAGGGGGCAAGCCTGCCGTTTGTGGTCCTCACGGACCACAAGAACTTGGAATACTTACGATCTGCCAAGCGCCTGAACGCCCGCCAGGCGCGCTGGTCCCTGTTCTTCGCCAGGTTCCAATTTTCCATCACCTTCAGGCCTGGCTCTAAGAACGTCCTGCCTGACGCCCTCTCCAGGCAGTTCGCCCCCGTGGAGTCGGAGGAGGCGCCCCACTCCATCCTGCCCAGGTCGTGCGTCGTGGGAGCCATCTCGTGGGACATTGAGAGCAAGATCCGGAAGGCACAGCAGGTGGAACCTGACCCTGGCGGCGGACCGGAGGGGAGGCTGTTCGGGCCATCCGCGGTCCGAGGAGAGGTCATCCACTGGCTCCACACCTCCAAGCTCACCTGTCACCCTGGCACCTCCCGGATGATAGATCTCCTCCAACGGTCCTTTTGGTGGCCAGGCCTGCGGAGGGATGCAGCCCGCTACGCCCGGGCTTGCCCAATCTGTGCCACCTGCAAATCGGGAAATGCCCCTCCAGCGGGTCTGCTCCAGCCCCTGCCCGTCCCTGGCAGGCCCTGGTCGCACATCGCTCTGGATTTCGTCACCGGACTCCCCATCTCCAACTCCTATGACACCATCCTGACCATCGTGGACCGCTTCTCCAAGGCCGTGCACTTCATCCCCCTGCGAGGCCTCCCTACTGCCCTGGAGACGGCGGACCTCCTCGTCCAACACGTGGTCAGGCTGCATGGGATTCCGGTGGACGTGGTCTCGGACCGGGGCCCCCAGTTTTCATCTGAGGTTTGGAGGTCATTCTGCAACGCCATCGGAGCCAAGGTGAGCCTCTCCTCCGGCCATCACCCCCAATCCAACGGGCAGTGTGAGAGGACCAACCAGGAGCTGGAGGCTGCGCTCCGCTGTGTGTCCAGATCCAAACCCGCGTCCTGGAGCAACCATCTTGCCTGGGTTGAATATGCCCACAACACCGCTCGCTCTTCTGCTACAGGGATGTCCCCCTTCAAAGCGTCCCTGGGTTACGACCCCCCGCTGTTTCCGGAGCAGGAGAGTGAGGTAACTGTCCCGTCAGTTAGGGCCCATCTCAGGCAGTTCCGCTCCACCTGGGCTGCCGCGCGCCATGCGCTATTACGCACAGCGGAGCGCAACAGGACTGTGGCGGACCGGCGTAGGAGACCTGCCCCGGCGTACAGAGTTGGGCAGCTTGTTTACATTTCCACCCAGGACGTCACTCTAAAAGGCGAGAGGAGAAAGCTGGCACAGCGCTTCATGGGTCCCTACCCCATCACCCGGATCATCAACCCGGTGGCTGTGCGCGTGGCTATTCCCCCCTCCCTCCGCATTCATCCTACTTTCCACGTGTCGAAGGTGAAACTGGCGGTTTCTGACCCCCTTTGCCCTCCTCCTGCAGCGCAACCCGCGCCCCGGATGATTGGTGGCCATCCGGCCTGGTCCGCTTCCTCCATCCTGGACTCCCGGCGCCGGGGTCGTGGGTTGCAATACTTGGTGGACTGGGAGGGCTATGGGCCCGAGCATCGACAGTGGGTGCCCCCGTCGTTTGTGTTGGACCCATCGCTCATCGCGGACTTCCACCGAGCGCACCCGGATAAGCCATCGCCAGGAGGCGCTGCTAGAGGGGGGAGTACTGTCACGCCGCGCCATTCATCAGCGGCGCCACCTGCTCACGCACCTGCTACTCGTCAGCGGCGAAGGATAAAAGCCGCCTCGCCCTGAGCGTCGGCCTGAAGCCGTAGACTTCGTTTCCTTTGCATGGACTTCTACCACATCCTCTTCAGCATCCTCTTTACCGGTAAGAAGTTCACTTACCTCATCTCTCCAGTCTGCTCCCCTGTGCACAGGTGGATTCCTCGGCGGCGGACAATCCCGTCCCTCGTCTCTCCTCGCTGCTGCACTGAGCCCTGCAGGTGGCTGTCTCCCGGGCTTCCATCCTTGAAGCGCCAGTCATCTGCCCAAACAAGTAAGCTTCTCTCCCTCGCCTATTCTCCTCCCGTGTTGGTGTGTACTCATCACCCTGTGTCTGATTTCTCCCATAGGGTTGCCGGCTGAACGGTCTCCTGCCTCTGGGTCCGAAGCAGACGCCCCCACCAACACATTAACATTCTGCAGACACGCACCCAAACATCCCTGTTGTTAATAAACAGTTTGAACTACTCTGAGCCTGTGTGTGTGCGTCTCCTGAGCCGAACGTTATGTCAGCGGCGTAGTGTGTTACTGATGGTAGCTTTTGTTACTTTGGTCCCAGCTCTCTGCAGGTCATTCACTGGGTCCCCCCGTGTGGTTCTGGGATTTTTGCTCACCGTTCTCTTGATCATTTTGACCCCACAGGGTGAGATCTTGTGTGGAGCTCCAGATCGAGGGAGATTATCAGTGGTCTTGTATGGCTTCCATTTTCTAATAATTGCTCCCACAGTTGATTTCTTCACACCAAGCTGCTTACCCATTGCAGATTCAGTCTTCCCAGCCTGGTGCAGGTCTACAATTTTGTTTCTGGTGTCCTTTGACAGCTCTTTGGTCTTAGTCATAGTGGAGTTTGGAGTCTGACTGTTTGAGGTTGTGGACAAGTGTCTTTTATACTGATAACGAGTTCAAACAGGTGCCATTAATACAGGTAACGAGTGGAGGACAGAGGAGCCTCTTAAAGAAGAAGTTACAGGTCTGTGAGAGCCAGAAATCTTGCTTGTTTGTAGGTGACCAAATACTTATTTTACCGAGGAATTTACCAATTAATTCATTAAAAATCCTTCAATGTGATTTTCTGGATTTTTTTTCCCTCATTTTGTCTCTCATAGTTGAGGTATACCTATGATGAAAATTGGAGACCTCTCTCATCTTTTAAGTGGGAGAACTTGCACAATTGGTGGCTGACTAAATACTTTATTGCCCCACTGTATATACAGTATATAGCGATATGAATCAAATCACTATTTCTGTCAAGCTTAAAGGTTCCTTTTTACTCCTAAGTGAGATGTGAAGCTATCACAAGATTAATTTTAAATATTTATTTTCTGTCAGAAGTTGAACCTGACAAATGTAGTGTAGACCATTATACAACTGTATTTCAAATAATTATACAACATAAATATTTTATAATATTCTGCCATACAACTTACCCACAGCTGAGTGAAGTACATGCCCAAAGCACTGCAGCCGTGTCCACTTGTTTAGTGATGTAGCCTTCACTAAGGCTGTCTGTCTGTCGTGATGCAGTCTTGTTTGTCTTCACTCAGTCTCCAGGACGCAAGCGCTTTGGTCAGTCCTAAAGCAATGACTTTCCCTGTACGGTCTTCAGGAAAGTTTGAAAACATTTACTTTTCAAATTCCAATCTTGATCAATGAAGTAGGCAGTGAGGCTCATATATGTTCAGATGTGTGTCTTGACCACAAATCTGACGTAGTACCGAAGTATGACACACTTTGCAGCTCCTTTTCAACCGTTTCTCTACATTCCGTGTACAGCTGGAGAAGTGCCGTCTGGGTGAAATATTTACAGTAAGGGAGTTGGTAATTAGGGTCAATTACTTTAATCCCTTGCACTCCGGTCAATTTCCCTAAAAACCCCCAAAAATAACGTGCCCAAAGTAAATCGAAAGATGTTCTTCAACCCTTTGCAGCATCTTCATGGGGTTGGTCTCATTTAAAAGAAAACACTTTGAATTTTTTGGCAAAACAGCCATAATCTCTCTAAGTGCTCCGGCCACTGAGTTACAGTCATCTAAACATAGTGAACTTGAAGAAAATAAATTTGGCCTGGGTGTTTTTTCGGATACAAATGCTTGCAAATAACACACAGCTTCAGATCTGGGCTGGAAAATGCAACAGAAATGTAGAACCAAGTGTTATCCAGCTGAGGTCCAAATTTTGTAACAATACTACAAAAAATGAATATATTACACAGCTTTTTCCTCAGGTAGTTCCCAGGCGTTTTTGAACTGTGCCAAATTGTGCCAAATGGCACAGTTTGGAAAAACGTCTGTAACTTTTGAATGATTCAATATAGAAGCTTCATCTTGGGCTCTAATGAAAGGTGACACTAAGGGCTGTGTGTGTGTGTGTGTGTGTGTGTGGGGGGGGGGGGTTGACATCGCCCGTTGCGCCACGGTCCGTCATGCAGCGATGACGCACAGCTGTAATTTACCGATCAGTCAAAAGTCATTTTGATTACAATTTTCAGGGATAATGAATAATTTAGTTTAGAACACTTACCTCTTCACAGCAGAAGCGGAGCTGGCGAACTTCTTCCTCATTGTCAGACGAACGCGACGCTGGTCTCGCGACCCGATCAAAACATAATTCCATTATTGCGGTTTTGCGCTTCCATGATTGCGGTTTTTGGCAAACGATTTTTCAAAACAAATAACAGTAGTAATTAAAAAAAGACTGGCGAACGCGTGTGTGTCACTCAGCCTTCGTTGTCGGCCTCCGTCGGTCTATGATGACCATGGAAAACAATCCTAACGTCTACTCTGCTGGAACAAAAACAAAAAAAGCACCGCCTGTGGCCGAACATGCCGATGCGCGAATGGCAGTCGCTGTCACACAGGTTGCACTTGTGGATGGTCTCCGTGCTGCTGGGTCTGTGACAGTTCTTCCTGCGTGTCCTTTTTTCATCTGCTGCAGCAGTCTGTCTTCATCCAGCCTTACAAAAAACAGCTTGCGAACTTCTGTGCTTCAATTGGCTCGCTGCATTCACAGCGTTGGTAGGCGGGTCCTTCTTGCTAGGTTTTCAGTCATTGGCTCTTCAAGGTTTCAGAAACCCAATTCAAGGCTCTTATTAGTCGAATGAGAGGTCAATCAGATGATCTAATCTGTTCGCGGCTGTGTCTGTAGTGGAAGAACGGAAATGCAGCTTACGCAGCTCCATCGTGCGTCCTAGAGCGCACGAGGGCGCACGAGAGCACCCTCGTGCGCTCTGGGACGCAGAGACTTGCCCGCCCGTGGTACAACGGAGTGCAAGAGGTTAATTAGCCACTTAAATCTGACATTCTGTCCACACTACTGAATTCTTCGGACACTTCTTTTCAACAATCTCATCTATTGAGCATTGTGCGGCACCCATTTCGGTGTCTTCCTTGATAATGCTGTCACTGGACTTTTCATTTATGTTTTCTGTCATTTTCTTTTTAACCCGCTCCAACTTCTACATCAGGGATGAGAATGGGTTTTGGGAAAAAAAGAGGAAACTAAGCCGGGGGTCTTAGTTAGGCCTGCGTCCCCCAAGCCGGATCCAAGGCGGAGTCTTGGTGGGGGGTCTGGGGGGCAACGCCCCCCATAAGCTAACGAAATCTGGTGTTTTAGAATGCTCAAATGTGGTCTTATATTTAAAGTTAGAAGTAAGTACAAATGCATTTATAGTTTACCTTTTTAATCTGCTGCTGCATCACATGTGTAAATTTATGATATCTGAATGGTATGTTGATGTAATAATACTAAATTATATTTTACTACTATTTAATATGTTTACAATGGTAAATGGCGTTCACTTATATAGCGCTTTTTCTCATCTCTGGATGACCAAAGCGCTTTACAGATCCTGCTAACCACCCATTCACACACTGATGGCGGCAGAGCTGCCATACACACACAGGCGCTAGCCTGGCCACCAGGAGCAACTGGGGGTTCAGTGTCTTGCTCAAGGACACTTTGACATGCAGACTTCAGACAGAGTGGGAATCGAACCCATGACCCTCTGATCAGTAGTCGGTCACACTACACCTGTGCCACAGCCGTCCCTAGAACTGACACAGAATTACATTTACATAGTTCTAGAACAGACAAAATAATTTAACCAAGTAAAATAAATTATAAATATTAACAAAATTCCATCACCAAGTCCATCACCCATTTATTAAAATATACTGACATTCTGCAAGCATTTTGATTTATTAATGTGTGCATTTGTTAGTGTTACTAGGAATATAAAAAAGTTGCATATTAGTATATTTTAATATTTGAAAGATAATCTAAGAAAGTAAGTAAAACCTAAAAGATGTTTAGTGTTTCAAATTATCAAGTGTTTCAAAACAGGCATGACGTCACAACTTACACATACTATTTCATAACAAATTCATTACGCGAAAATTCTCAAGTACATTACTTATAACGAGAAAAAAAATCTTACCTCGGAATGTGTCTAACGATCACTAATTGCTGTAATCGGGGCCGATTGTGATGAACTTTGACTGGCATCTGAATTTAACTGTGTCCATCGATCGTTTTGAATGCAGCACGAGCGAGTAATTCGATCTCCTTGTAGCCACAATTTTGAGATGTTTCTGTTTTTTTTCGAGCCATTCCCAACAAAACTTGTTCCTTATCCCTTTGTCTTCTTGCTTTGTTGTCTTTCATGAGTTTTAGGTTCACCATTTTCACGAAATCGGGAAAACTCGGTTGATTGAATTGTCCGCCATTTGCATTTCGCTCCGTGTGTGGGATATGACAAAGGAATAACAAAATCGTCGATTGGTTGCTTCAATAAGTATCAGCCAATCAGTGGCCTTGTCACATTACATTACTGATCTCGCTGGGTAGTGCGTTCTGCGCGGTGGATTTGAGCAGCCACTCAAATCCGTCTGTTATGAGCGACTCGCCGCTCATAACAGACCCCCCACCACCCACCCCCAAATTTTCTCCTCGAATTTAGATGATTCACGAGAATGACCCTAGACATGATCAAATCCGAGGAATTCCTCAGATCCGCGGAGGATTCTCATCCCTGCTACATGGCTGCGCTAGCCCAAACATTAGCAGGTGTGCTAAATCCTGGCTGCTGGCCTCACATGCCTACGTACGCTGTTGTGTGCATCAATCCAACATGACTTCCAGCCACATGATTGGTTTGGTGCATTCTCAGTTTCACTGGCTTTCCGTGTTGTCTGTCAAAACACAGAATGAATGAATTCTATTGATGTTCTATTGAAAATGTATTATGTCTCTACCGAGGAAAAGTCATTTCACAATAATTATCATTATCATTTTATCACCCAGACATATCTGCAACAGATCCACTCTTTGCAGGAATAATAAAAAAGACTACAGTTCCAGCAGCCAATCACAGGGCAAATGTTTAGCCACCAACAACAAAGCGCCCTGTCTTTTTAGTGTTCTTACCCAGAACAAGAGTTACATAGTGCTGCTTTAAAGACACTCAAGGCATTCAAGACAGAATTTCCTCATCCAGCACCCAGAGCTTTTCGAACTGAAGTATGTGCATGTGTTTACCTTACTGCCTAGTAACAATTACATATACTAGACAAGTGCTTTCAAGGACTGTTGAGACTAAGGCCTGAAAATATTCTCGTCTTCCTTTCGCTTTCATTATGTATCGCTTTATATCCATTTGCATTGAGCTGGAGCAGGATAAAATTGTGATAGGAAAAGTTTGTATCTCTACCATCTAAATATTGATTTTGTCATTATTTACTTATAAAATATGTTTCAAAAATGTTACAGGCTTTAATATGTAGGCATCAATGCATGTCTTTAAAGTGCACAGATTATGCTGTTTTTCCATATCCTGACAAAGTTCCCAGGGGTATTAATGAAATGTCTGATATGTTTTGGTTGAAACATCACAGGGATTAAATGTTGCAGCACCATTTTCCACCCAGCCAGCTAAAACAGCCTTTTTAAAATGATCCATTTCAGTGGATGTTGCTTTAAATGCTAACAAGCCCCAGTTCACCCCACCCTCCCTCTTCTGTCACTTTTGAGATCTATGATTGACACCATATTGAGGGTAATGTTTGCTGGCTAGCTAATGGTTTCAGCAGTAAACACAGCCTCAGCTTTGTAAACTGACCGAATCCGGGACTATAAAAGACGATACAACATAAAGCACGTGTCAAACTTAAGGCCTACCGCGTCATTTTATGTGGCCCGCAGGAGCTTAAAAAGAATATTGTGCTGCCCTTGTTGGGCTGCAGTAGTTCCACCACATCACTAGTCACTACCTGTGCTTTTGTAGTTGAAGCCGTCTGATCAACCTGGCAGTAGTGCACAAATAAACAATTCTGAAGTTGTTTCAAAGAGCATTGAGAATATATTCCTGTATCAGCACATTATGAGTTAATGTTGAATAAGTGAAGTGAAACAGTTCTCTGTAGCCCTGTTTGAGATGACTATTGGGTCAATGTCAATAGTAAAGCGTTCATATTAAGCTAGTGGGATAAATGCTTAATATTTTCCCCACTCTGTTCTACTGGATGAATACAGGTCAAGTCAGACCCTGACCAAGTGAGCACCCCAAGTCTGACAACTAAGCTGACCCAGAGAAGGTTTTGGCTCCATTTCTGCTTTCAAAAGACTTTTCTTCTCCACCGCTGCTGCTCGTCAGCCCTGCTCATCAGTGCTGGCTGCCCTCAATTTTCAAATCTCTGCGTTAAAAAAAAAATGACTACAGAAAATACCTTGGATTTTGAGTCTTTGGGCACTTTTAAGATGAAAATTCATCATTGTAACATTGTATACAAGTCAGAAAACATGGAAAAACATGACATGAGTCCTTTAAGCAAACTATATGTTCATATCTTGGAATGTTACTTTTTCCATAGTAAAGACCTGTTCCTTGTTCAGTGTACATTTAAAAGCTCAAATCAAGTGGTATTTTTTAGCAGATGGAAATCTTGTTTTAGTTAGAGGAGTCAGGCTCCAAAACTTTCAGAGCAGTAAGTGTAGCATAATGGTGCTAATTACCCCGTCACTATGTTTAAAACAGCAGTAAGAATAGAGTTGTCAGCAGTTAACACCTACGGGTTTTTTTTCCGAGTCAAAAGGCTTGCCTTGGCAACTTGGCTAAATATACACATTTTTCACAATTACAGGTGCATGGAAGCTGGAATAAAGCTGACATAAGAAAAGCTTGCATTTGACCCACACAATCCCTAAAGAGGAGCTGTTAACTGAAGGCTCGGAGTCATAAAATTAATTACGGTGGGATAAAACACTGTCAAGCACTACTGAGTAACGGAAAAACAAGGTGCTCCAAGCAAAACACAAGAAAATAAGTGATTGCTGTCAGCTAAAACAGACCACACTGTAGTGTTAATACAGCTTTGATGAACCCTGATTAAAGACTTCCAGTACCTCTTCTCTTATATTACACAGTTTAGCCATAAGCATTTTAGAAACATCAAAAAACTATGTGGCTGTAGTAAGCACC
This sequence comes from Pholidichthys leucotaenia, assembly GCA_020510985.1. Classification (NCBI taxonomy): domain Eukaryota; kingdom Metazoa; phylum Chordata; class Actinopteri; order Cichliformes; family Pholidichthyidae; genus Pholidichthys; species Pholidichthys leucotaenia. The sequence goes on from CM035849.1 coordinate 228,131,818, forward strand.
CACATGACTTATTCATCATCTGTTTCCATACAGTACACAGAAAACATCTCACCTGATAGGACCTCATGCAACGCATCGATGCAGGGAGCTCAGAGTTGCTGTCACCCATTACTCGTTGCAGCTCCTCGCACACTTTCTGGGGCAGCACTACAGGATGTCCTATGGCGTTGACCTCCCAACTAGTTATGATGCTGAAAACACACAAACCAGACACATAGTGAGGGGAGAGTAGGTGTGATTTACTGCAACTCTGATGGCATTATGCAACAAGGTGATGCCTGGAATAGCTGCTGTAAATCTCATGCTGAAGCACTTGCTCCACCATTTTAATAGAGGGGTTCTAAACTGTAAAGTGAAACAGATAATAACTAGAGCTATGAAAAATGTGTATTAATGGTGTGTGTGCATGCATGTGTGTAAGGCAATATACAGTGTATCTGTTGGCCTAAGGGTGATGTGTGTTTCATAGAGACAAAAAGAAGAGGGAAAGTGACTGAAGAAAAAAGACTGATGCTCTGTCAGTGTGAGGTGCTGATCTAGTTTGTTAGGGTGACATTTAGCCATCTGTGCACTCCACAGGAGGAAAATGTCTGTCATGAACGCCCCTCCGGGGCAGAAAGACAAGCCCAAGCACTTAACTGCAATAGTGACATTTAATAACGAAAAAACCAGTACAGTGCAAAACACACAAAAAATGCAAACGAAGAATAACTCACAAGAAATGATGCTCCACAGCTGAGGACACTCTGGAGAAAAGGAGGGGGAGACTGTCTGTAGAGGAGTAGTCCAGTCTGAACACAACTGAGACTGCCGCAATGATGGAGGGAAACGGCAGCCTATAAATAGTGGGGAAATAATGAGCGGCAGGTGCGAACCGGTGAACGGGCAGGGCCTAATTCCTAACTGCTCGCAGCTGGGATGGCTGAGAAGCGAGCAGCTGGTGGGTGTGCCTGGGAGATGAGGAGGGAGCTCGTGCCACAGAACAGAAAATAGACCAAACATTACTGACAAAATAATCATAATAGACAAAATACACAGAAAGAAATTGAGAGTCTGAGCATTGTGCCCAGTCCTAGGCCAGCCAGACGGCCAGGTGGTACAAGTCGGGTGGCCTGCCGGAGAACGTGGGCCACCCAACCCAGCAGCTCAGTCTATTAGATAGCCGGCCAGAGTTCTGTGTCCACCAAGACCGGAGGAGTTACCCAGGAGATGGCTCCCCCACGGCGAGGCCCAATGAAGGGATAAAGGGCCGGGGGGGGCACGATGGTATCTGGTGGCGGAGGAAGGAGAACCACGACACCCTTGGTGGTCTTAGGCTGAGACAGTGTTGCACCATGGCAGCACCCGCAGTGGCTCCGGGCTGGAGCATGGCAGCACCCACGGTGGCTCCGGGCTGGAGCATGGCAGCACCCACTGTGGCTCCAGGGAGGAGCGGAGCGGCACCCTCGGTACTCCAGGCAGGAGCGGAGCTGCACCCTCGCTGGCTCCAGGCAGGAGCAGAGCTGCACCCTCGGTGGCTCCAGGCAGGAGCAGAGCTGCACCCTCGGTGGCTCCAGGCAGGAGCAGAGCTGCACCCTTGGTGGGCCCCGACTGGGCCAATTCTGCACCCATGGTGAGCCCCGGGCTGGAGCACGGCACCCAAGGCGGACTCATGCTGGAACACAGCACCCACGTTGGGTGAAAGCTGGGTCGCAGCACCCACGAGGGTCCCCGACTGGGACACAGCACCCACAGAGACTCGGGCCAAGGAGGAGGAACCCAGATGACGACCTCGGGCAGGGGGGAAGCTGCACCCATGGGGGTCCCGGGCTGGGACAGGACACCTGCGATGACCTCCATCGCCGGGGAAGCTGGATCCAAAGCGACCTCGGGCAGTGAGCCTGGACCCACGGAGACATCTGGTGGTACTGGAACATCTCCGGTGACCCTGGGAGGAAGCTCAGACAGAACACACAGAGAAGCAGAGTCAGGGTCACCGGTAGCGGTTGCATCCGGCGAGGTGAGTTCTGGTGCAGCGGGCGGCTGCACCTGGCTCTCCTCACCAAGAGCCAGGCAAGATTACGCTAGGACAGATAACAGAAAAACAAAAGAGCACTTGCCTGAGCTCGAGCTCCACCGCTGTCCAGGACTCCGTCGATCCAGGCAATGATGTTACTCCGGGCTCAGTCATCTGGAGGTCCAGCTCAGCTGCTGACTCTGCTGCGGCGGCCTCCGCAGCAGGCATGATGGTAGTAGCAGTCTTCGTCGCCCCAGGCGATGTAACCCACGCTGGTGGCTCTTCCGGCGTGGTAGCTGGGGGTCGGATCCGTGTTGACACTGGAATCAGGTCCTCCAGGGCCACAGGCTCCTCCATCGTCCGGCGGCTCGGTTCTGGAACCGGCGGACACTCAGGGATAGATGGGGGAGGCACGGAGAGGATATGTGAGGAATTATTTGCTGCAGCAGGTGGTGAGAGCTCAGGGGACTGCAAACCCTAAGCCTCATCACCGGGAATCAGGCAAGGCATATCATTATAAATTGACATAGAATGAAATGAAACTTGCCTGTCATCCCAGTGTGCGATGTTATCTGCAGCAGGAGACAAACAGTTATCCCTCTCTGTGTCTATGGTGAGCCTGGGACCCTCTGAGGATGGTAGAGGAGCCACCCTTTTAATCACGGAGGTGGACAGAGCCGGGGAGGACGCACTGAGCCTCCCAGCAGCTGGAGAAGTTACCGGGAGGCAGCAGCTGTACAGCGGGAAGAAGCTGGGGAATCAGCTGAAGAAGAGGGACGCTTAGAGCACACTGCTGCGGAAGTCTTCCGCTCTGGCGAAGGAGAGGCTGCTGGCGAGGTGGGGATGATGTTCCTCCAGTGGTCTGGAGCAAGATGACGTCGTCTTTGTGGCGCTGAAGTTGGCTTAGTTGGAGTGGGAACGGGCGTTCAGGACTGGCGAGGAGCGGACACAGCAGAGCTCCAGGAGTGCCTTCCCTCTGACGCAAGCCCGGGCTTCTTCGGGGACTTCCTCACCCTTCCACCGTTCTTGTGTCGCAGCACTGCCCCAAGGGAAATCCTCTCAACTCCCTCAGCGTGCTCCGAGAGCATCGATGAGCTGCTGCCTCCGCCAGATCCAAATACCATAATGCGTCTTCCGGGGTGGAATATTTGCATGCCATAGAGATCAGCCAGTCTATTTCCATAAGAGCTCGGCAGCATTCCCACCCAAGATGCATAGGATAGCCCCGTCCACCTGCTGTACCCATAATGAGCTCCAGGAAACACACGAGTGAAAAAAACAAAAACACAGAAAGAGTGAAAAAATGCCCTACTGCAGAAGCTGGGTCCAAATTTGTGGCAGTCTACTGTCATGAATGCCCCTCTGGGGCAAAAAGACAGACCCACGCGCTTAACTGCAATTGTGACATTTAATAACGAAAAAACCAGTACAGTACAAAACACACAAAAAATGCAAACAAAGAATGGTAAATGGTAAATGGCGTTCACTTATATAGCGCTTTTTCTCATCTTTGGATGACCAAAGCGCTTTACAGAGCCTGCTATCCACCCATTCACGCACACATTCACACACTGATGGCGGCAGAGCTGCCATGCACACATAGGCGCTAGCCTGGCCACCAGGAGCAAACCAGGAGCAAACAAAGAATAACTCACAAGAAATAACACTCTGGAGAAAAGGAGGAGGAGACTGTCTGTAGAGGAGTAGTCCAGTCTGAACACAATTGAGACTGCCGCAATGATGGAGGGAAACGGCAGTCTATAAATAGTGGGGAAATAATGAGTGGCAGGTGCAAACCGGTGAACGGACAGGGCCTAATTCCCAACTGCTCGCAGCTGGTGGGTGTGCCTGGGAGATGTGGAGGGAGCTCGTGCCACAGAACAGAAAATGGACCAAACATTACTGACAAAATAATCATAATAGACAAAATACACAGAAAGAAATTGAGAGTCTGAGCACTGTGCTCAGACTCATGACAACGTCTTCTGAAAGTTTTGGTACCTGCACTTGTTAGGGCTCACAGCAATGGCTATGTTCACCAGAAAAGAAAAGCTACATAAGCTCAGCATTATAATTTAGCTGAGCTGTTGATAAAATTACATAGAGTACACACAGCTGGAAACTTTACAAGGACACCCACAGAAAAAAGCAGCCAAAATTCCAAGAAAGCCTGGAGAACTACTCCTGAAGACTACTTGAAGAAATTACAAGAAAGCTTGGCTAGGAGAGTTCAGGCTGTGCTGAAGAATAAAGTTAGTCATATCAAATATTCACGTTCAAGCTCATTAGAATTGCGCAGTCTCTGGTTTTGCCTGATATACTGTATTTCCATTTATGTTTACACATATTCCCATAAATCACTGCACCCATTTCCCAAGCAAAGTTTGGAAATGAGGGGTGACTCAGTATATTGTATATAAGGTATTTTTTAAATGAAGGATTGTGAGAAAATTAAATATTACCATGATTATAGTAATTAGGGCTCTGAATAATATGTAACAGTCCAGAGCAAATATCTAAATATTCTGTTTCATCTTTCTTCTCCCTCAGTGAACTGCATCAGCATCAATGTTTTTCAGAGATATGAATTTAGCGCCGAACAAAATTGGAACTTTTTCATACAAGTCTGCAACTTTTCCCCTTGAATTCTTTTCTCACATAAATTTAGAGATCTTTTTTATAAATTTATTTACATTTTTAATACTGTAAATATGCATTTTTCATTGTAATTTTTCATAAATTTACAACTTTTGTTGTAAATCTATAACTTTTTCTCATAAATGTACAATTTGTCATGCAAATTTGCATTATTTTCTAATTTATTTGCAAATTTATTAAAGTAAATTTATGACCTTTTGTAGGTTTTGTAAATTGAAAATTTACCTTTACCAAAATCAATAAGCAAATACTCAAATACAAAATCTAACATCCGAATTCCATTGTAACAAGCAAAATATTTGGATAATCAAATATTTTGGTACAGCCATAAATATAACCTGATAATTTAGTAAAATCCATCTACCTATTTTTTTTTAATTTTTTTTTTTTTTGGGGGGGGGCTGAAAAGTTCATAGTGGTCAAATTTGACCAAATGTGGTTTATTTTTCAATGTAGTCTCCCCTTCGGTCCACACACTTCTTCCATTGGTGTTGCAGCGCTTGGATCCCTGCAGCTGAAAAATAAACCACATTTGGTCAAATTTGACCACTACGAACTTTTTAGCCCCCACTCATACAGTGGAGATCAAAATTAGAGAACAATGTATTAATATCTGATTTATTCTAAAATATGTTATTCTTCATTGTTCAGAATTTGACAGAATATCAGCTGTGGCTATACCACTGCTGTACTAGCATGTTGTTTTTTTTTTTGTTTGTTTTTTTTTTAAATCAAGGCACTTCAACAAAAACATTTATTTTGTAAAAAATAAAAGGAGCAAAACTAGAGACTTCCGGTTATGGCTGCCACGTAGGACGGACGTGTCTCGCTCTGCTCTGCTCCTGGAAAAAAAAAAAATCGGCAAATAACTCTCTCATTTGGGACAGAACGTATCCCAGCATTTGGGCGAAGATATGTCGGCGAAGCCTAAGGCTGGAAAACCAGGAAAAGGAAAAAGCGAGCCGCCGAAACAGTCCAAATTAACGGACTTTCAGGTCTGTGACGCAGTAAACAAAACTCCATATATGGCGGAGGAGGCTGGCAACGCTGCGATATCTGCGGGGAATGGCGCAGATGCGCTGATGGCTGCCATGAGTTCAATGAGAGCGGACTTTTCCTCTAGATTTGATGGGATTATGACAGCGTTGGAAGGAATAAGAAAGGAATTGGGTGACTGTGTAGAACGAACGGCGCAGATGGAGCTCCGTCTCGCTAGTGCTGAAGATGACGTCACCCGTCTTCAATTAAAGGTGCGCACTTTGGAAAAAAAAAATAAATCTCTGGAAGATAATATTTTGGATTTGGAATCTCGGTCGAGACAGAATAATTTGAGGCTGGTGGGTCTTCCAGAGGAATCAGAAGGTCGGGACGTATGTTCCTTTCTGGAAAAGTGGATTCCGGAGGTGCTGGGCAGCGAGGAGTTGCAATCAGCAGTGATTCTGGAAAAAGCACATCGTATTGGCCCACGGAGAGATAAGGGACCGCCGAGGACCTTAATTATGAAGTTTCTTAGCAACAGAGACAGGATGAAGATCTTCAACGCTGCACGAGCTAAAAAAGGAGAGATTAAACACCAGGACCAGCAGGTGCGGTTCTACCCAGATTTGGCCACAGGAATCCAGCAATTGAGGAAGCAGTTTGATCCCGTACGTAAGGAGCTGCGCAACCTTGGGATTCGTCATGGTGTAATCTATCCTGTGAGACTGCTGACCACGTATGAGGGCAGAACCCACATCTTCAAGACCCCAGAGGAGGCGCAGGAGTTCATCAAGAAGATCAAAGAAGAAGAAGAGACTGGTGGGAGCTAAGCATGAACAAAATATAAGGTAGAATAATTAAGCATTTGCACAGGCATCTGACTGACTTGAAGTAAATAGTAAGTTTACAAAATATAGATTGTATTATATATTAAAAAAACAAAACAAAAACAAAACAAACAAAAAAAAAACTATGATGTACAAAGTTGTTAAAAATTTTGGAGTTAAGTTGGAAAACTACAGAGGAGAGTTAATGTTACGTCATTAAAAGCAGTAGAGTTAGGGTGATTGGGAGGATGAAGAAGGAGTGGCTTAGGCTGTTCCCCGTGGGTGTGGAACGGTCGATGGCTATATCGGGAGACAGAATTTTTCTTTTGATTTTGGGGGGTTTGCCACAAGTGTGGGAAGGGGAAATTTGTTTGTGTGTAGTTTGTAGGATGAATGTTCAACCACTCATGTTTTTGCTTCTCTGTATGAGCATGTTTACACTGCAAGGTAATCCCAAACTCTCTATTGATCATGGACCAAAGTGTTAATCTTAATTTAACTTCATGGAATTGCAGAGGTCTACAAAATTTAAAAAAACTTAAACAAGTTATGAATAAAATAAAGGACATGGGTTCAAGAATTGTGTTTTTACAAGAAACTCATCTGATAGAGGAGGATGTTAAAAGAATTAGGAGTAGATGGCAGGGAAGTGTATTCACCTCTTCATTTTCATCCCGAGCCAGGGGAGTTATGACTCTCATACATAAATCAGTTCCTTTTCAAGTGAAAAATGTAATTGGAGACAAATTTGGAAGATATGTAATCATTCAAGGTTCTTTGCTATTAGAAAATATAAATCTTGTGAACTTATATGGTCCCAATATAGATGATCAGAAGTTCTTTGCTAATTTATTTCTCATCTTATCATCACTTACAGGGCAACATATAATAGCAGGGGATTTTAATTGTACATTGAATCCAGGTGTGGATAGATCAACAGGACTGGATTGTACGCACATTGGATGTAGGATGACTATTAATCATTTTATGAAAGAATTGAGATTGTTAGATATATGGAGAGAAATGAAACCACAAGTTAAAGCCTATTCTTGTTATTCCAGTACCTACAAGACATTCTCACGTATTAATTATTTTTTGATTTCCACAGAATTAAGGTCCAAGATTCAAAACTGCTTTTATGATAACATCGTGATCTCTGATCATGCACCCTGTTGTCTAATATATGTAGATAAAAAATTGACAAAGGAATCAGGTAGATGGCAATTTCAGCATAAATGGCTTCAGGATGAGGAATTTGTCAAGTATATAGAAAAACAGATAGACGAGTTCTTTGACATCAATACTACACAAACATCAGCATGTGTAAAGTGGGAGGCTTTCAAAGCTTTTATTAGGGGACATATTATTAGTTATACAGGATCAAAATCTAAGAAGACTCGAGAGGAGAGAGCTAAATTGGAACATAAAATAAAAAGTCTTCAGGAAAAAGTGTATGCAGGAAGTGACCCAAGGTTGGAGAATGAATTACTGATTTTGAGAGCTGAATACGACAAAAAATCAGCGAATAGAGCTGCCTCGAGTCTTCTAAGATTGAAACAATCTTTTTATGAACAAGGTGAAAAATCAGGAAAATTATTAGCATGGCAGATTAAACAATTGGAAATTAAAACACCAATTACCAGTATTATAAGTAATGGACAGGTAGTTATAGATCCTTTAGAAATTAATAGAGCCTTTAGAGATTACTATGAAAAATTATATGATACCAAAAATGAACCTGATTTAACAAAACTAAATGGGTTTTTGAACGAACTATCTATACCGTGTATACCAAATGAAAACAGGGAGATATTGGAGTCTAAAATTAGTCAAGAAGAAGTTGGGCTAGCCATTGATAATATGAAATCAGGAAAAAGTGCAGGACCAGATGGTCTTCCAGTTGACCTTTATAAAAAATTTAAGAATAAATTAATAAAACCTTTTTTGGAAATGGTTTTAGAAGCATTTCAAAATAATAATTTACCATCATACATAAATAATGCCTTAATTATACTGCTGCCAAAACCAGGTAAGCCCTCTAATAAATGTGAAAATATGAGACCAATAAGCCTATTAAACGCCGACCTTAAGATAATCTGTAAAATTTTAGCAAGACGAATACAAGAAATTTTACCAAATATTATTAATCGAGATCAGAATGGCTTTATAAAGGGTAGACAAGGCTTCCATAATGTAAGAAGACTATTTAATATTATTTATTTTAATAAAGAAGCACCGGATACAGCTCTCCTATCATTGGACGCCGAAAAGGCCTTTGATAGAGTTGAATGGCCCTTTCTTTTTGAAGTCCTACAAAGGTTTGGACTTGGAAATAATTTCATAAAATGGGTTCAAATAATATACAATAATGCTACAGCAGAAATCCTAACAAATAACAATATTTCAAAACCAATAAAAATCAATAGAGGATGTCGACAAGGCTGTCCACTTTCACCTTTACTGTTTACTATGGCAATTGAACCTTTAGCGATAGCGATACGTTTACATTCACAAATATATGGAATTAAAGTTGGACCAACAGAACATAAAATCTCCCTGTACGCCGATGATATAATTTTGTTTATGTCGAATCTAAAAAAATCAATTCCAACCTTGTTGAATTTAATAAAGAATTTTGGGGAAATATCAGGATATAAAATAAATAAAACTAAATCTTCAATATTAATGCTAAATGAGACCCAGAGAAATTACCCAGCCCCTGAGGCAAATCAATTCAATGTTGTAAATCAGTTTAAATATTTAGGAATCCAAATTATGCCTAAGCTAGAATCAGTCGCCAGCGTCAACTATGAAGCCTTAATGTCAGATATCAATGAGTTAACTCAGAGATGGATGTCACTACCAATGTCGATGATCGGGAGAATCAATATACTTAAAAGTAATATTTTACCTAAAATACTTTATTTATTTCAATACATTCCCTTATCACCACCTTTAGATCTATTCTCAAGAATAAAAAAAAAGTTAGTGGAATTTATATGGAACAACAGGAGGGCTAGATTACGTCTGTCTTTATTATATTTACCATTTGATCGTGGAGGTCTGAAATGTCCAAATTTTATGTTGTATTATTGGTCGGCACAACTGAGGTCTATGACATATTATTTTTCATCAAATGATCTCCCTCACTGGACTGAAATGGAATCATACAATTTACCTTTACCTCTTCCCATATTCATATACTCAGATTCGGCAAAAAAATTACAAAAACAAGTTAAAAATCCATTTGTAAAGCATATGATCAAAATATGGTGTGAAGCTAAAAACTATTTAAAAGAACCACAGTTATTGTCACAATTTAGTCCAATATGGGGTAATCAATATTTTAAACCAGGGAGAGCGGACGCTGTATTTAAAGTATGGAATTTAAAAGGGATACAAAAGATTCAGGATTTATATTTGCCATGTGCAGATAACATAATGTCTTTTGAAGAACTGAGGATCAAATTTAATCTCAATAGAACACATTTTTTTAAATATCTTCAACTTAGAAACTTTATTCGATCAAATCAAAATAAAGCTCTCACTCGACCTATTTATTCATCCTTGGAAAAAATGATGATGAAAGATAGTAAAAGAAAGGGTATTATTTCAGAGTTTTATAACTCATTGACACTATCTTCAAGTGAAAATTCACTGAAAAGATTAAACTACTGGAAAGAAGATCTGCAAATTGAAATTTCGGAGGAACAATGGGAATTGGCTTGTACAGAAGCTCAAACCAAATCAATAAATGCACGCCTTAAATTGATACATTTCAAATGGTTAATGCGGATGTATGTTACACCGGAGGAGTTAAATAGATATAACAAAAATATACCAGATACATGCACAAAATGCATGGAAAGTAAAGGAACCCTATTTCATTGTTTATGGGAATGTAGATTAATAAGAATGTTTTGGGAAGAGGTGAGGGTAACAATTGAAAAAATAATCTCAAAACAAATCATACTGAATCCTAAACTGTTTTTGTTGGGTCTGTACCCAGAAAAGCATAATTTTAATAAAAGTGAAAGAACATTCATAGACCTCAGTTTGCTTAATGCCAAAAAATGTATTGCACTATTATGGAAAAAGACTCATAGACCAGATGTGACTCAGTGGTTAAGACAGATGTTAACAAACCTTCCATTAGAAAGAATAACATATATACTGAAATCAAAGGAAATTGTGTTTGAGAATATATGGAGACCTTTTATTGATTATGTAAAAAATTTAAACATAACTCTTGAAGAAGAAGGTGAATGATGTGTGTGGACCTTGTAAATTCCAAACTGGTGAACATAATATGTATACTTATGTATTGGATTGTCTAGACTAAACAGAGGAGCATTGTTGAAGACTTGATTTTGTTGGTGGTTGTTGGTGTTTTTAGTGCATTTTTTTTTTTTTTGTAGTACTTTAGCGTTAGTGTTTGATTGTTTGTATCATGTTTGTTAAAAAAAAAAAAAGGTTCAATAAAGATATTGTGGAAAAAAAAAAGGAGCAAAACTAGAGAACAGTGACCACTGTGTCAGAAAAGAAGATTTAAACATTTTTTTGTTTGTTTTTTAGGGCTATAGGTTTCAAAAGTTAATAGGAAGTGTAGAGGCCCTTGCTTTAAATGACTTCAGCACATCTGTGCCCACAGGACATCACTAGTTTTTCACACTGCTCTAGTTTGATCTTGGTTCATTCTTCTTATAGTCTCTTCCACAGCTCAGTAACTGTAGTGGGTTTCTTAGCCATAACTTTGCTTCGGGAGTATGAGCTATCAGGCTTGTTGCTACGAGCTGTCTGGTCTCATCATGACCATTGAGAGAGTTTGCCAACAATCAGTCGAACTCATTCCCAGTGAAGTCGGACTCAGTCAGAGCTGCCCTTTGTCACCAATCCTGTTCATAATATATGTATATGGACAGGATTTCTAGGTGCAGCCAAGGATCGGAGGGTGTTATGTTTGGTGACAATTCTTCATCAAACAATGACCTACAGGCCTCGTTGAGATGGTCTACTACTGAGTGTGAAGTGGCTGGGATGAGAATCAGTACCTCCAAGTCCAAGTCCATGATGTTCAGACAGAAAAGGGTGGATTGTCCTCTCCAGGTTGGGGACGAGCTCCTGCCCCAAGTGGAGGAGTTCAAGTATCTTAGGGTCTTATTCACAAGTCAATGGAGAATGGAGCAGAAGATTGACATATGAATTGGCGCAGCATATGCAGTAATGTGGAAGGTGTACTGGTCTGTCATAATGAAGAGGGAGCTGAGTTCTAAAGAAAAGCTGTTGATTTACCGGTCAATCCATGTTCCTACCATCACCTATGGTCATGGACTTTGGGCAGTGACTGAGAGAATGAGATCACGGATACATGCAGCTGAAAAGAGATTTCTCCGTGGGGTTGCTGGTCTCACCTTTATAGATAGGCTGAGGAGTTCAGTTATCCGGGAGAGGCTCAGAGTAGAGCCGCTGCTCCTCCACTTCCAAAGTAGCCAGTTGAGGTGGTTCACGCATCTACTTAGGATGCCTCCTGGATGCCCCCTGGATGCCCCCTGGTTGATGTGTTTCAGGCATGTCCCACTGGGAGGAGAACCCAATCAGACCCAGGATGTGCTGGAGAGACTACTTGGACTACTTCCCTGCTTGGATTGCTGCCTCAGTGACCCTGATCCCCAGAAAAGCGGTAGAAGATGTATTGATAGATGGATGGCGTCCAGAAATGGAGCACAATGTAGAGAAAACATTCCTCGATAATGCCGACTTTGTCACGACATAGGGCACTGTCTGGAAAAGGAACCAATTATATGGAAGGCCATCCTATTCAAAACATTTAGTTATATTTCTGAAGAGATGCACGTCCGGTAAACATAAGCTATATATTCACTGCAGCTCAGCTAAGCTCTAGGTGGGGCCATGGTTGGTCAACGGGTCCTTGCTATCACTACTGTAGTATCATCAGGATTAAGCACTGCATGCCATATTCACGGGGTACTGATGCTAGTCTCCTAATAAATAAAAAGCAGAAAAAATATGAGGAGAATTTGACAGCATTAAAAACAGATTACAGAGCAGTTTATATACAGTGGTGTGAAAAAGTGGTTGCCTCCTTCCTGATTTCTCATTTTTTTGTATGTCACACTTAAATGTTTCAGATCATCAAACAAATTTAAACATTAGACAAAGATAACAAGTAAGCACAAAATGCAGTTTTTAAATGAAGGTGTTTATCATTAAGAGTAAAAAAAAAATCCAAACCTACATGGCCCTGTGTGAAAAAGTGATTGCTCCCGCCTGTTAAGACATAAATTAACTGTGGTTTATTACATCACTGGAAAGCTGAGTTCAATTTCTCGAGCCACACCCAGGCCTGATTACTGCCACACCTGTTCTCAATCAAGAAATCACTTAAATAGGACCTACCCGACAAAGTGAAGTAGACCAAAAGATCCTCAAAAGCTAAACATCAAGCTGTGATCCAAAGAAATTCAGGAAAAAATGAGAAAATAACTGAGATCGATCAGTCTGGAAAAGGTTATAAAGCCATTTCTAAAGCTTTGGGACTCCAGCAAACCACAGTGAGAGCCAATATCCACAAATGGCGAAAACATGGAACAGTGGTGAACCTTCCCAGGAGTGGCCGGCTGACCAAAATTACCCCAAGAGCGCAGCAACGACTCATCCAAGAGGTCACAAAAGACCCCACAACAACATCCAAAGAACTGCAGGCCTCACTTGCCTCAGTTAAGGTCAGTGTTCATGACTCCACCATAAGAAAGAGACCGGGCAAAAATGGCCTGCATGGCAGAGTTTCATGACGAAAACCACTGCTGAGCAAAAAGAACATAAAGGCTCGTCTCAGTTTTGCCCGAAAACATCTTGATGATCCCCAAAACTTTTGGGAAAATACTCTGTGGACTGACGAGACAAAAGTTGAACTTTTTGGAAGGTGTGTGTCTCATTACATCCGGCATAAAAATAACACAGCATTTCAGAAAAGGAACATCATACCAACAGTAAATTATGGTGGTGGTAGTGTGATGGTCTGGGGCTGTTGTGCTGCTTCAGGACCTAGAAGAATTGCTGTGGTAAATGGAACCATGAATTCTGCTGTCTACCAAAAAATCCTGAAGGAGAATGTCCGGCCATCTGTTCGTAATCTCAAGCTGAAGCACACTTGGGTTCAACAGCAGGACAATGATCCAAAACACACCAGCAAGTCCACCTCTGAATGGCTTAAGAAAAACAAAATGAAGACTTTGGAGTGGCCTAGTCAAAGTCCTGACCTGAATCTGATTGAGATGCTGTGGCATGACCATAAAAAGGCGGTTCATACTCGAAAACCCTCCAATGTGGCTGAATTACAACAATTTTGCAAAGATGAGTGGGCCGAAATTCCTCCACAGCACTGTAAAAGACTCATTGCCAGTTATCGCAAATGCTTGATTGCAGTTGTTGCTGCTAAGGGTGGCCCAGCCAGATATTAGGTTTAGGGGCAATCACTTTTTCCACACAGGACCATGTAGGTTTGGATTTTTTTTTCCCCCTTACTAATAAACACCATTTAAAAACTGCATTTTGTGTTTACTTGTGTTATCTTTGTCTAATATTTAAATTTGTTTGATGATCTAAAACATTTAAGTGTGATAAACATACAAAAAAATCAGAAATCAGGAAGTGGGCAAACACTTTCACACCACTGTATATGCAGGAAGGAGATGGGCATAATGGCACAATGCAATCATGCGTAATTTAGAAGGAATATTTGTGATATCTTGGACACATCCATAACCAGCTGCTTGATGTTACCCATTGTTATTTTCAGGAAGAATCACAGCTTTCCTGACAATGATAATCAGACTTTCAAGAGTACAGCTACAGAGCTGAAAACGTCTGGATTCATACAACACATTACAACTCATTCTATGGAGAACTTTCTATTAGACTCCATTTCTTTAACTATGAACCCTTCTGGTTTCCTTTGTACTGGACAATGGTGGTGCCTGAAACTTTCACTCAACTCATCAAGTCACCGCCAGTAGTGACAAGCATAATCCACTTAGGCTCTGGATGACTGGTTCTCCAGCCAATTATTGGCAGTTTTAACAGCGCATACTCCAACCTCTGGTTGCAGTCAAATGTAACCAACTGCAACCTGAATAAGAAGGCCATCATCATGGGAATTCTGCTCCCCAGGCTTAACATTTAATTTAAAAATGTCAGAGATGAGTGATGAAGGATGAATGGTAAATTGTGCAGAGCGAAATGGAAGCGTGACTCACACCAGCATTAAACTTTGCTACACTTGAGAAAAATGTCAGAAATGGGGTAAATTCAAATAAGCACCTGCTAAAATGTGAAGCTAATGTGAAACTAATGTGAGGCTCATTTTGTAACAGGTGAGGGGTTGGGTATTTACCTTATTTAGTGCAGCAAACAGCAGACAGCAACACATAAATTTTTTGGGCAGGTATTTACTTGGGACATTTGGGCCTTCATGTCACTGGAAAAATAACAGTTGGATGTGCTTGATGTTATTTAGAGCAAGTGTCACTATTCAGAGAAGTTTAACAACAAGCCAGCAATGGCAGGTCTCAAGAGAAAATGGATTATCCAGTGCATGTCTGAGTAACAATTTCTTTAATGGTTTATGAATGTTTAGATGCATTTGCTGATACTGAAAAATAAAAAACCAGCTGTCGATCCCATAGTAAAAGTGTTAAGGATTTACTGTGACACACTGACTTTACAGTTGAAATAAGCATGCTTACTGCTTATAAGAAAGATGATTTTGAATTCTAAATTACCCATTCATAATCACTGCACAGGATCTAAATATGTTTCGATAACATCCATCCATCCATCCATCTCTTATCCAGGGGTCCGGGCCGTGGGGGCAGGAGTTCAAGCAGAGTAGCTCAGACTGCCCCCTGGTTCACATAGTACCATGACCAGCTTTTCAGCTTGCCCAGTCAAAATTAAGTGGAACTAAAGGCTTGTATCATTGTATCGCCACATTTTCTCAACTTTTAATTTGCCAGAATTTCGAGATAAGGCTTTGTTTTCAAAATAAACATAAATTTAACTCACCACTGCCGTCAACAATGGAGCTGCAAAAAAAAGGTATTGTAATAACTATGCCGGCCCACTAGAGGTGGCAGTGCCATTTTTTTTTACAGCTCATGGACAACTTCCTGTCACAGTCAATCTCTTGCTGAGCTGTAAAATAGTGGTTGTTACCGAAAACCAAACATGTATTCAGCAACTACACCATTTATTCATCACATTGATTGTTTTCAGGCTCATTTCACCATTTAGTTTTGCAGAGGAAGGACAAGGTATTTTCCTCCTGTAGTTTTCAGTTCATCAGTAAAAACTACAAGTCCGGGACTTCTGGTTATGGCGGCCACGTAGGAAGACGTGTTTCACACTGCTCTGCTTGTAAATCTAAAAATTTTACTAAAACTCTCTCAGTTGGAACAAAAACCCATCCCAGCATTTTGGCGTGGATATGGTAAAGACCAAGGTTGGAAAATTAGGTGGAGGAAAAGGCAACTCAACAAAACAATCCAAGCTAACGGACTTCCATGCTCAAGGCGAGGCAGGGAAAACTCCAGAGGCAATGGCGGAGGATGGAGCCAGCAGCGGAGCGGGAACTGCTGGGGAGGGGACAAGCGTAGTGCTCGCTGCCATCACCTCCATGAGAACAGAGTTTTCGTCTAAATTTGATGGGATTATAGCAGAGATAGAAGGAATGAGGAAATAAATAAACAATTGCATGGAGCAAATGTCGCAGGCGGAGCTCCGAATATCAAGCGCTGAGGATGACGTCACCAGCCTGCAAATTAAGCTGCAAACACTGGAATTAAAATGGAATCGTCTGGAAGATAACGTCCTAGACTTGGCTCGTGATGGAATAATTTGAGGCTGGTGGCCCTCCCGGAGGGAGCGGAGGGACATGATTCATGCTCCTTTTTGGAAAAGTGGATTCCAGAAGCGCTGAACAACGCGGATCTGCAGTCATCGGTTGTTTTAGAGAGAGCTCACCGAATCGGCCCACCGAGAGACAATAAGACACCACCGAGGACGCTGATTATGAAGTTCCTCAACTACAGAGACAAGATGACGGTCACCAATGCTGCGCGAGCTAAAGGGGAAATTAAATACCAGGATCAACAGGTGCGGTTCTACCCAGACTTCGCCACAGGAATTCAACAATTAAGGAGGCAGTTCGACCCCGCCCGCAAAGAGCTGCGCAACCTTGGGATTCGTCACGGAGTGATTCATCCGGCAAGACTGCTGGTCACATATAAGGGGAGAACCCACACCTTCAAGACCCCTCAAGAGGCGCAGGCGCTCATCAAGCAAATCCAAAAGGAGGCTGGTGGGAGCTAAGCATGAACATGACAAAGGTAGAACATTTAAGCGTATGTACAGACATCTGATTGATCTGAAACATATAATAAGTCTACAAAATACAGACTGTATTTTTAAAAAAAAAAAAAGCTATGATGTACAACGTTGCTATAAAACTTTGAAGTTATGTTGAAAAAACTACAGAAGAGAGTTAATGTCATAAGAATAGTAGTAGAGTCAGGGTGATTGAGAGGAGAAAGAGAGAGAGTGGTTTGACTGATCCTCGCAGGTGTGGAACAGTCACTAGCTATAACAGGAGACGGAATTTTTTTGATTTTGGGGGGATTACCATGAATGTGGGGAAAGAGAATTTGTTTTTGTTTAGTTTGTAGGATGAATGTTCCATCATCCTTGTTTTTGCTTCTCTGTAAGAGTATGTTCATATTGCAAGGTAATCTCAAACTCTTTACTGATCATAGATCAAAGCGTTAATCTTAATTTAACTTCATGGAATTGCAGAGGTCTACAAAATCTTAAAAAACTTAAGTTATGAATAAAATAAAAGACATAGATTCAAAAATTGTATTTTTACAAGAAACTCATCTAATAGAGGAGGATGTAAAAAGAATTAGGAGAAGATGGCAAGGTAACGTGTTCACCTCATCATTTTCATCCCGAGCCAGGGGAGTTATGACTCTCATACACAAAACAGTCCCATTTCAAGTGAAAAATGTAATTGGAGACAAATTTGGAAGATATCTAATCATCCAAGGATCTTTGTTATTAGAAAATATAAATCTGGTGAACTTAAACGGCCCCAATATTGATGATCAAAACTTCTTTGTTTATTCCTTACTTTATCATCACTTACAGGGCAACATATAATAGCAGGGGATTTTAATTGTACATTGAATCCCAGTATAGATAGATCAACAGGACTGGACAGTACGCACAATGGATGTAGGATGACCATTAATCATTTTATGAAAGAATTGAGATTGCTAGATATATGGAGAGAAACGAAACCACAAGTCAAAGCCTATTCTTGTTATTCTAATACCTATAAGACATTCTCACGTATAGACTACTTTTTGATCTCTACAGAATTAAGGTCCAAGATTCAAAATTGTTTCTATGATAACATTGTGATCTCTGATCATGCACCCTGCTGTCAAATATATGTAGATAAGAAATTGACAAAGGATCCAGGTAGGTGGCATTTTCAGCATAAATGGCTTCAGGATGAGGAATTTGTTAAGTACATAGAAAAACAGATAGATGAGTTCTTTGATATTAATACTACACAAACAACGGCATGTATAAAGTGGGAGGCTTTCAAAGCTTTTATTAGGGGGCATATTATTAGTTATACAGGTTCAAAATCTAAGAAGACTCGAGTGGAGAGAGTCCAATTGGAACGTAAAATAAAAATTCTTCAAGAAAAAGTGTATGCAGGAAGTAACCCACAGTTAGAGAACGAATTAATAATTCTGAGAGCTGAATATGACAAAAAAATCAGCGAATAGAGCTGCCTCGAGTCTTCTAAGATTGAAGCAAACTTTTCATGAACAAGGTGAAAAATCAGGAAAATTATTGGCATGGCAGATTAAACAATTAGAATCTAAAACACCAATTACCAGTATTATAAGTAACGGACAGGTAGTTATAGATCCTTCAGAAATTAATAGTGCCTTTAGAGATTATTATGAAAAACTATATGATACAAAAAATGAAACTGACTTAACAAAACTAAATGGGTTTTTGGGTGGATTATCTATACCGTGTATTCCAAATGAAAACAGGGAGATACTGGAGTCTAAAATTAGTCAAGAAGAAGTTGGGCTAGCCATTGATAATATGAAATCAGGAAAAAGAGCAGGACCAGATGGTCTTCCAGTTGACCTCTATAAAAAATTTAAGAATAAATTAATAAAACCACTTTTGGAAATGGTTTTAGAAGCATTTCAAAATGGTAATTTACCACCATACATGAATAATTCCTTAATTATACTGTTGCCAAAACCAGGTAAACCCCCTAATAAATTTCAGCTGCCGGACTTTATTTTGAGAGACGGACACAGCGGTGAAAAAAGAAGCGGCAGGAGGAAGCGTGGAAGACGTGGAGGTGTGAAATTGCGCCTTAGGAGACGTCAGTTTGGTAACATTCCTCTTCCTTCGATAATTTTTGGGAATGCACAGTCTGTGAGAAACAAGGTGGAGGAAATTCAAGGCAACGTACGTTACCAGAAGGATTTTAAGAACTGCTGCATCATGGCTTTCACTGAATCTTGGCTTACTGCGCATGATCGGGATGCAGACCTGTGGATTGACGGCTTTGGAGCTCCGCTGCGATCGGATCGGCAGGAAGAGGTAACTGGGAAGCGTCAGGGGGGCGGCGTATGTTTATACATTAATAAGCAGTACTGCACATCTGTCACGGTCAGAGAGCGCATCTGTACACCCCATGTGGAGCTGCTGTCTGTGTCACTACGCCCCTTTTATTTGCCTCGTGAGTTTCCCCAACTTTTCATCACAGTTGTGTACATTCATCCGAGGGCAGACGCTGACTCCGCCTCCAGCACCATCTCTGATGTGGTGCAGCGACTGCAGTCAATTTCTCCAGAGGCGCCAAACTTCATTCTTGGGGATTTTAACCATGTTTCTTTAAAGAAGACACTTAAAAACTTTCATCAGTATGTCTCCTGCCCAACCAGGCGAAAAAAGACATTGGACCTGTGCTATGGATCCATAGAGAGGGCCTATAAATCACTCCCCCTTCCTCCTTTAGGATCCTCAGATCACAACTGTGTTCATTTGCTGCCCACATATAAAACTGCTCTCAGAAGAGGCAAGGTGGAGATGAGAGACATTGATGTGTGGACAGAAGATTCAGAGCACAGCCTCCAGGAATGCTTTGACTGTACAGACTGGAAGATGTTCATAATGGCCTGCGGGGATGATTTGGACTCTCTGGCTGAGCTCACATGCTCATACATGGCTTACTGTCAAAATAAGTTTGTTCCATGTAAACGTGTCAAAATATACCCCAACAACAAACCATGGGTAACTAAATCAGTTAAATCCTGCTTACAGAGGAAAGCTCTTGCCTTTAAACAGGGGTCTGTTTCTGAGCTACAGGTTGCCACCAAGGAGCTGAAGTCTGAAATTTTAAGAGCAAAACAGAATTATAAATCAGAGTTGGAAAGCAAGATGGCAGCAAATAAACTCGGTTCGGCTTGGGCCAGTATGAAAACTATTGCAGGCCTTCAGAGCACAGAGCGCAGTAATCGTGTGTTTTTAGATGGTTTTAGTTCAGACACAGAGCTGGCTAATGCTCTTAACTGTTTTTATGGTCGTTTTGACTCCTTTGATTTTAGCACAGAAATCCAAGATTTGAAACAGAAACTCAAAGACAATCAGCACTTTAATATTGAGATGCAGGATGTTAAAAGGGAGTTCCGCGCTGTAAAAGTGAACAAAAGTCAGGGCCCTGATAATATACTGTATGTGGACGCCTGGTAAAGTCCTGTGCACATGAACTGAGTCCTATATTTCATTATATTTTCAATAAGTCCTTACAGACACAACATGTGCCTAAGATCTGGAAAGATGCCGTGGTTGTTCCCGTTCCAAAATCCAGCTGTCCTAAAACGGTAAACGACTTTAGACCAGTTGCTTTGACTTCAATTTTAATGAAAATTTTTGAAAAACTGGTCAGATGTGAGGTCCTAAGGCAGACTGAACATGCATTGGATCCTCTGCAGTTTGCCTATAGGCCTCACAGAGGAGTGGAGGATGCCACTGTCACTCTGTTTGACATGCTTTTTAAACATCTGGATTTTAATGGGACACACGCCAGGCTTTTATTTGTGGACTTTTCTTCTGCCTTTAATACAATCCAACCTCATATTTTAGTTGAAAGGCTCCTGCAACAATTTGATTTAAGCAATAATCTGGTGGGTTGGATTCTGGATTTCTTAACCAACAGGACGCAGAGAGTAAGGGTCAATGGCACATTGTCTGACCTAAAGTGCTCTTCTACTGGCTCTCCTCAGGGGTGTGTGTTGTCACCACTACTCTTCATCCTGTACACAAACATGTGTCGGAGCAGACATGACAACAGACACATTATAAAGTATGCTGATGACTCAGTCATTGTCAGTCTCCTCCAGGATGGTGAGAGTGGCCACGGCCCAGTAGTTGATGACTTTGTTCACTGGTGTGAGGATTCCTACCTGCAGCTGAATACAACAAAAACGAAAGACATGATTATTGACTTTAGGAGGAAAACTCCCAGGCACAAAGTCACCATACTAAAAGGCCAGACCACCGAATGTGTACAATCGTACAAATATCTTGGGACGATTATTGATAGTGGATTGAACTTTGAGGTGAACTGTGAAAGGGTGTGCAAAAAGGGTCAGCAAAATTTGCATTGTTTGAGGAAACTTGCAAGCTTCCAAATAGACCGAACCATAATGACTATGTTCTATCAGGCTTTTATTGAATCTGTTTTATCCTTTTCTTTAATGTCATGGTTTGGTCAGATAAAACTGAAACAGAGGAAATCCTTGGATCAGGTAGTCAGATGGTCCAGTCGTTTGCTTGGTGAGTCACAGCTGAGCCTGACATCCCTGTACACCAGACAAGTACAGAGGATGGCCGACTCGATTTTAAATGATGACTCCCACCCTTTGCACTGCAACTTTCAGCTTCTTCCCTCCAGACGGAGGTTTGCTCTCCCAAAAAGTAGAACCCAGCGCTACAAAAACAGCTTTGTCCCTGCTGCTGTCAAAGAGTTGAACAAGCTATAAAAATTATATTGTACATATTTTATATTTACCCATTTTGTAAGATGTGTGCCTGTGTTTGTGTCTATGTTGAATGTAATTAGTGGCTTGTAAATATGGATGTCACCAACTGCAAAACAAATCTACCTACGGGTACAAATAAAGTAACCTGAACCTGAACCTAATAAATGTGAAAACATGAGACCAATAAGCCTATTAAATGCTGATCTTAAAATAATCTGTAAAATTTTAGCAAAACGACTACAAGAAATATTACCAAATACTGTTAACCGAGATCAGAATGGCTTTATAATGGGAAGACAAGGCTTCCATAATGTAAGAAGACTATTTAATATTATTTATTCCAATAAAGAAGCACCGGATACAGCTCTCCTATCATTGGACGCCGAAAAGGCCTTTGATAGGGTCGAATGGCCCTATCTTTTTGAAGTCCTACAAAGGTTTGGACTTGGAAATAATTTCATAAAATGGGTCCAGATAATATACAATAATGCTACAGCAGAAATCCTAACAAACAGCAATATCTCAAAATCAATAAAAATCAATAAAGGATGTCGACAAGGCTGTCCACTTTCACCTTTACTGTTTACTATGGCAATTGAACCTTTTGCGACGGCAGTATGTTTACATCCACAAATATATGGAATTAAAGTAGGACCAACAGAACATAAAATCTCCCTGTATGCCGATGACATAATTTTGTTTGTCGAATTTTAAAAAAATCAATTCCGACCTCGTTAAATTTAATAAAGAACTTTGGGGAAATATCAGGATATAAAATAAATAAAACAAAATCTTCAATATTAATGCTAAATGAGACCCAGAGAAATCACCCAGCTCCTGAGGTAAATCAATTCAATGTTGTAAATCAGTTTAAATATTTAGGAATTCAAATTTTGCCTAAGCTAGAATCAGTCGCCAGTGCCAACTATGAAGCCTTAATGACAGATATTAATGAGTTACTTCAGAGATGGATGTCACTACCAATGTCGATGATCGGGAGAATTAATATACAGTGGTACCTCTACTTACGAACGTCTCTACATACGAAATTTTCAGGTTACCAGACGCCTCAACGGGAAAATATTGCCTCTAGTTACGAACAAAATTTCAGGATACGAAAGGCAAAAAAAGTACGCGCTCCTCGCAGCTCCCGTATTTTACCGAACGTAAACATACCTGTAGCTGCTCTGCCATTGGCTATCGCCTAGC
Source organism: Pholidichthys leucotaenia (assembly GCA_020510985.1). Lineage (NCBI taxonomy): Eukaryota > Metazoa > Chordata > Actinopteri > Cichliformes > Pholidichthyidae > Pholidichthys > Pholidichthys leucotaenia. The sequence goes on from CM035849.1 coordinate 228,154,650, forward strand.
ATCTTCCTGGTATCCCACTGGCCACGAATGGATGCGTTTGGTTGATCTCGCTTTATCTTATTATTATTTACTATTCTTACTACTTTATTTTATCCTTCTTACCTCTTGTAAGACTGTTGACTGAACTACACAATTTAGAGAAAAAAAAATTGTTAACTGCCATGTTTATCACCATCTACGTTATAACTCTGTACTTTCACCTTGTTCTTAATAAAGTTTTGGGAAAAAAAAAACAACGATCAGCACGGTATTAAAACAAAAGGAAGCCCTTACAAGCCGATAAAAGCAAACGTCCTTGGATCGTTTCATCACAAAACGTCAGGCAAAAACCACTGATGAGACAGAACATGAACCAAAGAAGGCAAAAGGTGACGCCGACGCCGACGATCGCAGTTAAAAGGTAAATGAACATAATTTTTATTATTCTTTCGCTTTTATTATTCTTTCTCTCATTTTAAACTCTCATTTTATGTTTATTGTGCAGTAATCTAATTGTAACATGTATTTGTTACATGTTTTGATGCGTTTTTACGATTTATAAAAAATTTATGCCCGAATTTTGGGGGCTTGGAACGGATTACGGCATTTACATGTAAAACGCGCCTCTACTTACGAATTTTTCACGTTACGAGAATTCTTCCGGAACGAATTAAATTCGTAAGTAGAGGTACCACTGTACTTAAAAGTAATATCTTACCAAAAATACTTTATTTATTTCAAAACATTCCTTTACCACCACCTTCAGATCTATTCTCAAGAATTAAAAAAAAAAGTTAGTGGAATTTATATGGAACAATAGGAAGGCTAGATTACGTTTGTCCTTACTATATTTACCATTTGATCGTGGAGGTCTGAAATGTCCAAACTTTATGTTGTATTACTGGTCAGCACAACTGAGGTCTATGACATATTATTTTTCATCAAATGATCTCCCTCACTGGACTGAAATGGAATCATACAATTTACCTTTACCTCTTCCCTTATTCATATACTCAGACTCGGCTAAAAAATTACAGAAACAAGTTAAAAATCCAATTGTAATGATCAAAATATGGTGTGAAACCAAAAAATATTTAAAAGAACCACACTTACTGTCACAATTTAGCCCAATATGGGGTAATCAATATTTTACACCAGGAAGAGCGGATGCTGTATTTAAAGTATGGAATTTAAAAGGGATTCAAAAGATTCAAGACTTATATTTGTCACGCTCAGATAACATAATGTCTTTTGAAGAACTGAGGATTAAATTCAATCTTAATAGAACACATTTTTTTAAAATATCTTCAGCTTAGAAATTTTATTCGATCAAATCAAAATAATGCTCTCACCCAACCTACTTATTCATCCTTGGAAAAAATTTTGACGAAAGATAGCAAGAGAAAGGGTATTATTTCAGAGTTTTATAACTCATTGACACTATTCTCAAGTGAAAACTCACAAAAAAAGACTGAATTATTGGAAAGAAGACCTGCAAATTGAAATTTCAGAGGAACAATGGGAAATGGCTTGTGCAGGAGCTCAAACCAAATCAATAAATGTACGTCTTAAACTGATACATTTTAAATGGTTAATGCAGATGTATGTTACACCAGTGGAATTAAATAGATATAACAAAAACACACCAGATACATGCACAAAATGTATGGAAAGTAAAGGAACTCTATTTCACTGTTTATGGGAATGTAGAAAAATCAGAATGTTTTGGGAAGATGTGAGGGCAACAATTGAAAAAATAATTTCAAAACAATTCACATTGAACCCTAAACTGTTTTTGTTGGGTCTGTATCCAGAAAAGCATAACTTTAATAAGAGTGAAAGAGCATTCACAGACCTCGGTTTGCTTAATGCCAAAAAATGTATTGCACTACTGTGGAAAAAGACTCATAGACCAGATGTGACTCAGTGGTTAAGACAAATGTTAACAAACCTTCCACTAGAAAGAATAACATATATACTGAAATTAAAGGAAAATGTGTTTGAGAATATATGGAGACCTTTCATTGATTATGTAAAGAAATTAAACATAACTTCTGAAGAAGAAGGTGAATGATATGTGTGGACCTTACAAATTCCAAACTGATGAATGTATATTATGTATTCTTATGTAACAGATTACCTAGACTAAACAGAGGAGCATTGTTGGTGACTTGCTTTTGTTAATGGTTGTTGTTGTTTTTAGTACATTTTTGTTGTTGTTGTTAGTGTTTTTTTTAATTTTTAAATTACTTTAGTGTTAGTGTCTGATTGTTTGTGCTATGTTTGTAAAAAAAAAGTTTCAATAAAAAATATTGTGGGAAAAAAAAAACTACAAGTCCCACATTCTTCCCCTCGAAAACATGCCAGACTACATCGGACAGCTGAGTGAAGGAAAAAGTTTCAAAGTAAGTTATGTGCTTAAATTATTCATCGATTTCAATATTAAAACACTAGTAATTTCTACAACTACAACATTTAATTCTTCAAGAATATGTTACATCACATTATTTTTCTTCCAATGTCCAATTTCTCTTCCGTACTGGAAGCTGCTTGGTTACATTAATTATCCCTCGGTGCAAAGCAACGTAGGCATATGGTAATCACTACATGCATGTGTCTGTCTATGACCAGCTCTTCAGCTCACCCAGTCAAAATCAAGTGGAACTAAAGGCTTGTATCATTGCATTGCCCTATTTTAGCAAATTTTCATTTGGCAAAATTTCCAGATACGGCTTTGTTTTCAAAATAAACACAAATTTAACTCACCTTTACTATCAAAAAGGTATTATAATAAATATGCCAGGCCAGTAGAGGTGGCAGTGCACCTTTTTCACAGCCCCCCGCCGCCAATGCCACAGAGGCATCAGCACTTTGGTGTTTTCATTTTCATAGGGACCAAATGGATAGATGAAGGACCAGACTAGAGCAGTCCATTTGAGCCCTGTCCCTTATGTTTCTATAACCTACTCATTTATGAATTGTATTTAAGGGGCTATATGTCATTTTCAACTTTAAAATACTCAAAAATTACAATTACCTATAATTAGTGTTTAGAACCAACAGTTATGACATTATACCAAAGAAGCAAATGTACTCCATGACGGAGATCTATAATGAATTTTCCCTCAGGGTTGGGCCATTCCTTCCTGACATACCACTGTTTTGCCAGTAGGGTGAGTCTTGAGGTGTGACTATTACATCGACAACAGAGAGGCACGTTTTCGCACAATGCTGCCACCTAGTGTTGAGAGATGAAATGATTTCAAAGTTGTATATACAGTTGAAACCACCAGTCTACATAAACTGTATAAAAAGACAACCTTTTTTTTTTACTGTCTGACATTAAATCAGACAAAACTTTTCCTGTTTTAGGTTAGTTAGGATTACCAAGATAACTTCTATTTGCTAAATAATGTTTATATTTGCTAAATATTTTTACATAATTTTTTATTACTTTCTTTCAAGTAAGAAGTTCACAAACATTTCCTCAGTATTTGGTAGCATTGCTTTTAAACTGTATGACTTGGGCCAGATATTTTGGGTATCCTTCCACAAGCTTCTCACAATAGTTTGCTGGAATTTCAGCCCATTCCTCCTGAAAGAACTGGTATAATTGAGTCAGGTTTGTAGGGCGCCTTGTTCGCACACGTCTTTTCAGCTCCAGCAACAAGTTTTCTATGGGATTGAGATCAGGGCTTAGTGATGGGCAATCCAAAACATTGACTTTGTTGTCTTGAAGCCACTTTGTAACTACTTTAGCAGTATGTTTTGGGTCATTGTCTATTTGGATGACCCATTTGCACTTAAGCTTTAAATTCCTAGCTGATGTCTTGAGATGTTGCTTCAATATTTCCAAATAATGTTCTTTCCTCATGATGCCATCCATTTTGTGACATACACCAGTTCCTCCTGCAGCAAAACACCCCCACAGCATGATGTGGCACCCCTGTACTTCACAGTTGGGATAGCGTTCTCAGGCGTGCAAGCTTCCCCCTTTACCCTCCAAATGTAATGATGGTCATTATGGCCAAACAGTTCAATTTTAGTTTCATCAGACCACAGGAGATGTCTCCATAAATCAAGGTCTTTGTCCTCCATTTGCAAACGGTAATCTGTCTTTTTTATGTTGCTTTTGGAGTAATGACTTCTTCCTCGCTGAGTGGCTTTTCAGCCCATGTCAGTACAGAAGTCGTTTCACTATGGATAATGACACTCTTTTACCAGCTTCAGCCAGCATTTTCCTAAGGTCTTTTGCTTTTGTTCTGGGGTTGATATGCACATTTTGCACCAAAACTCATTCATCTCTGGGACACAGAACCTGTCTCCCTCCAGAGCGGTATTCTTATGGTGTTTATATTTGTGTATAATTGTTTGAGCAGATTAACATGGCACCTTCAGGCATCTAGAAATTGCACCCAAGGATGAATCAGACTTGGGGAGGTCCACAATTCTCTTCCTGATATCTTGGCTGATTTCCTTTGATTTTCCCATGATGTCACCTAAGGAAGCAGCATATTTGAGGTGGGCCTCCAATAAACTCAAATGTTGTCATAATGGCCAAGATATAGAGTGCTATATAGAGTAGGTGGAAGTAATGCACCTGTAAGCTGGTTGCCAACCGCCAATCAAATCTAAAAGAAGAAGAAGAAGAAGAATCTATCAGAAGCTTCCAAAGCCATATCATCATCTAGGCATTCTCAAATTGTTTAAAAGGCATAATAATCTTATGTGCATGTTAACTTCTGACTTTGAAACAAGTCATAAAAAATTCTCTAAAAAATTATTTAGCAAATATAAAAATTATTTAGCAAATAAGAATAATTCTGGTAATACTAACTGACCTAAAATAGGAAAAGTTTAGCTTGATTTAATGTCAGACAGTGAGTAAAAAGGTTATGCATCTTTTTAAACAGTGTATGTAAACTTCTGGTTTCAACTGTAGCACATTATGCCTTTAAAGCAGCATTATGTAACTTTGCTGTTCCTAGTAGAAACACTGATAAGGCTACAACTGGCACATTTTACAGCTTGAGTCCCAATAGCCAATTACTGGGTGCTTTATTAGTTGGAGGCTAAAGTTGTGCTCTATGATTGGCCAAAGGGACTCAGGCCAGCCAGTCTTTTCAGTGTTCCTTCCAGCAACACTCAAGTTATATAGTGCAATGTGACCCACTCAGGCTAAGGTGGAAGCGACATTCACCCGGGCAAAGGTTAATGACCCACCAAAATAAATTTGCGCACATTATTTTAAGGTGAAAATGTTACATAATGTGGCTTTAAATTTAGCATGATAAAGAGTGCAGTGTTTCCTCTGGCTTAAAGACCTTGGTGCGGTGGCAACATATTTTTCCGGGGGGGTGGGGGGGTGAGGGTGGGGTTGTAAACATACTGGAATATGTTAATTTTATACTATTTATTTCTTTTTTAAATTTTACACAGTAACGTTGCATATGGAACTTACCATTTGAAGTATTGTACAACCAAGGCTTGAATGTTGGAATACTGGGCCAGTTGGGGTCCCACCCAGACATCCTGTGTTTAGACTTTTTAGTGGTGTCATCCTTCTCTCACTTCTCCTGGACCCTCTGCCTGAACACTTTCCTCTCCTTGGCTCCTCTCTTCCGTCTCATCTTTCCCTCTCTGAGCTCTGTCTAATTCAGGTTCTCTCTCTGTCTATGGTGGTATACAAACAGGTTAGAAAATATTAAGTGTCATGTTTTGTCCTGCAGGATTTTTTTTGTCATGGTTTACATAAATGACAAAAATATGTGTATTTTTTGTATTTTTATTCTAGTATTTCTTTTTTTTCCCCCATTGAGAGAGTAGGGAAGAGAAAGTAACATTCATAATAGTAATGTACTCACGCATACTTAAATTATACGATCAGGTGGGTATAGTAACCAGAAATTCTACTCACGTAAAAGCAGTGCTGTGAAATTAATTAAAAGTAGACAACCAGAAATTTCTAGTTGAGTTAAGGGTACAAAGAGCATCCACTTAAAAACTTGAATAATGACTTCAGTCTTGAAGGTTTGAGGTTTTTCTCAAAAATTTATAATAATTTTCTACTTTTCTCTGTAAATTTATCTAAATTTGAAACCATTTTCCTCAAATTTGTATTTTTCTCTTGTAAAATTGACTTTTCTTGTACATTTGAAACTTTATTATAAATTTATGGATTATTTTATGACTAATTTTTGTCTTTTTTTAAATAAAATTACTGGAGGGTTTCCTCTGGTAACATTTCTCAGTGGCGGGCTGCCTCGCCAGAAAATTTACCGCCACGCCAAGAAGGAGATATGAATTTAAGAAAAATATATGAAGCAATGACTTTCCCCAAACGCGCACATGAACAACGCGCGGAGTTTAGAAGCGCTCACCCACGCGAGCTTTCCAGTCAGTCAGCAGGCATTGTCTCGCTAGCGGCAGCAGCATGTTTGTGGAAAAGAAGTGAAAACCGTGAAGTCAAACAGCAGAAATGGACTCTATTTGAAGAGAAACTTTGTGAAGAAGTCCGCCATTTCTTCGTTGGTGAAAATCCTGGCGCGCCAGTGCCTTGGCGCTACCTATCGGGTGGGAGTGAAACTACAAATAATGGTTGTGTGCATGCGTCAACCGCTTGGCCTGGGTAGATGAAAAAAGTGAGCATGTACAGTGCCGCGTGCGTGCCGCGCTTGTCCAAAGCGTACACGGACCAAGGCGGACTAGAGGGGAAATGCAGCATAATAAGGCTTGACTGTCCGACAGAAACATGAGTTTATTAACGCGGAAAAAAAAATCAGAAGAGGTATGTAAGCACTGGGGAATTAATCATGGTTTTAACCCACTGGAAATGGGAGCAATAATGGAAGAGTCGCTTCGCTAAGAGATGTGGTTAGAATTCATATGCAGCTGGCTTCATATGAAGGGAAAGGCAAGGGGGACTACTGAATTGCTGAGGATATATTTCACCAGCCACTATAATATTAAGTTATGTTCCCAATTATGTACCTGGCAAGTTAAGATGACCGAAATTCACCAAGTCAGTGACTTTAATCTGTCAGCAGCTAACAGACAAACTGAACGTGCCAAAATTTGGATTTCAAAATAAGGGAGGTTTTTCTTGGCGGTAAGGAGATTTCTAAAAAAAAACAAAAAACAACAACTATAAATATGTAGAAATATTATAACAGAAATAACAGCATCCTTGGCCATTTAAGTTAATTTAAATCATTAAATACAATTTTATTAATATTTTTTTCTTTGTAATGAGAGTTAAATTATTGTTCTGTTCTAACTGTAAAGTTATGGTCAAAAATATAAATTGCTATAAGGAAAAAGTAAAAAAAATAAATAAATACCACAGTCCGTTTCAAATTTATTTAAAAAATAGTAATTTTATTTTAAAAAACAGATAAAAATAAGCCATAGAATAATCCATAAATTTATAATAAAGTTTCAAATGTACAAGAAAAGTCAATTTTACAAGAGGAAATTACAAATTTGAGGAAAATGGTTTCAAATTTAGATAAATTTACAGAGAAAAGTAGAAAACTATAAGAAAATGTTATAAATTTTGGAGAAAAACCTCAAACCTTCAAGACTGTAGTCATTACTCAAGTTTTAAGTGGATGCTCTTTGTACCCTTAACAAGAAATTTTTCGTTGTCTCCTTTAATTTACATGGCACTTGATATTTTCTAACCTGTTTGTATACCACCATAGACAGAGAGAGAACCTGAATTAGACAGAGCTCAGAGAGGGCAAGATTAGACAGAAGAGAGGAGCCAACGAGAGGAATGTGTCCAGGCAGAAGATCCAGGAGAGGTGAGATCAGAGGAAGGAGAGAAGGATGACACCAGTAAAAAGTCCATACACAGGACGTTTGGGTGGGACCCCAAATGGCCCAATATTCCAACATTCAAGCCTTGGTTGTACAATACTTCAAACTGTAAGTTCCATATGTACGGCAGTGGCTCAGGAGGCAGAGCGGGTCGTCCAATAACCAGATGGTTGGCAGTTCGAATCCCGCTCTCCCCAGATATACTGCAGTTGTGTCCCTGAGCAAGACACTTTACCCACCTTGCCTCCAGTGTCCATAACACTGGGTATGAATGTGTATAAATGTTCGGTGGTGGCCAGAGAGGCCTGTGTACAAAGTTTGGTGACCATACTTTTACTCATTGTATGGTAACAGGACATAGGGTATCCCACTCTTGACCTTTAACTTTGTGATCCCAAAACCACTTACTCTTGAAGGTCAGAGGGTGAACCTGTGTATAAAGTTTGGTGACCCTAGCTGAACTTGTTCTACAGTAATTGGGCATAAAAAATGCTAACCTGACCTTTGAACTTTTGACCCCAAACTCAGTCAAGAGATGTAGATCTCGTGGTGAACCTGTGTACAAAGTCTGGTGGCCCCAGTTTTACTTGTTCTATAGTAAAAGGTCATAAGGAAGGTTAACAGTGACCTTTGACCTTTTGACCCAAAACCCATAATCAGAGGTCTGGATCTAAGCCATCCAAGATTTGTTTTAGATCGATATTGATTTGAAAAGGCTATATAATTTCTCTCTGTAGTCATCATGTTTACAAGATGCAGGGAAAAACGGGATACCTGACCTTGACCTAAAGGTCAGAGGTCACCCAAATTCGAACTTACCTGAGATTTTTCATCGATTTGATTTGAAAAGCTTACATTGTTTTATACAAGTTATTGCATTTCAAAGATTGGTCTGGATGCTGTCAATGCTGATGCCACTGCTGCCACCAATTCACCCAATGGGGTCACAATGATATCCCTTCAGTTTAAGGCTGATGGGGTAAAAAAAAAAAAAAAAGAAGAAAATTCATTGCCATCTGTGTTCACAAGCTCCACTATCACTTGCTCAGTGCTGGAAAATGGCTAGATGGGAATAATGAACATCATAGTGGCCACAGGCATCTCTTACAGTGGGGCAAAAAAGTATTTAGACAGCCACCAATTGTGCAAGTTCTCCCACTTAAAAGATGAGAGGTCTCCAATTTTCATCATAGGTATACCTCAACTATGAGAGACAAAATAAGAAAAAAAAAATCCAGAAAATCCCATTGAAGGATTTTTAATGAATTGGTAAATTCCTCAGTAAAATAAGTATTTGGTCACCTACAAACAAGCAAGATTTCTGGCTCTCACAGACCTGTAACTTCTTCTTTAAGAGGCTCCTCTGTCCTCCACTCGTTACCTGTATTAATGGCACCTGTTTGAACTCGTTAGCAGTATAAAAGACACCTTTCCACAACCTCAAACAGTCAGACTCCAAACTCCACTATGGCCAAGACCAAAGAGCTGTCAAAGGACACCAGAAACAAAATTGTAGACCTGCACCAAGCTGGGAAGACTGAATCTGCAATAGGTAAGCAGCTTGGTGTGAAGAAATCAACTGTGGGAGCAATTATTAGAAAATGGAAGACATACAAGGCCACTGATAATCTCCCTCGATCTGGGGCTCCACGCAAGATCTCACCCCGTGGGGTCAAAATTATCACGAGAACTGTGAGCAAAAATCCCAGAACCACATGGGGGGGACCTAGTGAATGACCTGCAGAGAGCTGGGACCAAAGTAACAAAGGCTACCATCAGAAACACACTACGCGGACTTCCGGTTATGGCTGCCACGTAGGACGGACGTGTCTCGCTCTGCTCTGCTCCTGGAAAAAAAAAATCGGCAAATAACTCTCTCATTTGGGACAGAACGTATCCCAGCATTTGGGCGAGGATATGTCGGCGAAGCCTAAGGCTGGAAAACCAGGAAAAGGAAAAAGCGAGCCGCCGAAACAGTCCAAATTAACGGACTTTCAGGTCTGTGACGCAGCAAACAAAACTCCATATATGGCGGAGGAGGCTGGCAACGCTGCGATTTCTGCGGGGAATGGCGCAGATGCGCTGATGGCAGCCATGAGTTCAATGAGAGCGGACTTTTCCTCTAGATTTGATGGGATTATGACAGCGTTGGAAGGAATAAGAAAGGAATTGGGTGACTGTGTAGAACGAACGGCGCAGATGGAGCTCCGTCTCGCTAGTGCTGAAGATGACGTCACCCGTCTTCAATTAAAGGTGCGCACTTTGGAAAAAAAAAATAAATCTCTGGAAGATAATATTTTGGATTTGGAATCTCGGTCGAGACAGAATAATTTGAGGCTGGTGGGTCTTCCAGAGGAATCAGAAGGTCGGGACGTATGTTCCTTTCTGGAAAAGTGGATTCCGGAGGTGCTGGGCAGCACCGTTCCGTTCCGTTTTGCAACAGCGGCTCGATTCCGAGTCTTTTTCCCTTCCTCTCTCTTTTGATCCGTCTTTTTTTTTTCACCCCACTTATATCACGGACACACAGATCGTCCTAAATGTCTCCTGAGCCGGTGGACGGAGCCACTGTTTATAGCAGGATACGATACAGCAGAGAACAGCTGCTAGCATTCAACCGCCACCCGGTCCCATTGGAAAAACTCGACATACCGAGAGAACTGAGGCGAAAACGCCGCGGCTGCCGGGCTGGAGTAAGGCGGAGGACAAAAAATATAAGGTACAGACCCTCCCTTCCATCTGTTGTCATGGGAAATGTACGGTCGATACTGGGAAAGTTAGATGAGCTAGCGGCTATCTCCCGTTATGATAGCACATACCGGGAGTGCTCTCTCCTTTTGTTTACTGAGACGTGGCTAACTGAACTAGCAGCAGATGCTAACATTGAGCTGGAGGGTTTTCACATGATACGAGCTGACCGAACACCAGACAGTGGCAAGGCTAGGGGCGGTGGAGTGATAATGTATGTTAACAACAACTGGTGCAGACCGGGACATATCACTGTTAAACAACGACACTGCAGCAAAGACATTGAGTTGCTAGCTGTTAGCATGAGGCCTACATATCTCCCGAGAGAACACTCACACGTGATCTGCATTGTTGTTTATGCAAATCCGACGGCGAACGCTGGGACAGCACGTGACGTCATCCATTCAGTAACCAGCAGGCTGCAGACAGAACACCCAGATGCTCTTCTCCTCATCTCAGGCGATTTCAACCACGTTTCACTGTCTCCCATTCTACCCACGTTCACCCAGTATGTCACATGCCACACTAGAGACAATAAAACACTGGATTTATTCTACGCAAACACTAAGGAGGCGTACACCTCATCACAACTCCCCCCACTCGGGAGATCGGATCACAACTTGGTTAATCTCCGGCCGGTGTACAAACCCCTAGTGCACAGACAACCTCCGGCCATGCACACTGTGGAGTTATGGTCTGAGGAGACAATGGACACCCTAAAGGGCTGTTTTGAAGCCACCGCCTGGAAGCAGCTCTGCGATCCACATGGTGAGGACATCGATGGCCTCATTCACACCTTCACGGGCTACCTCAGCTTCTGTGTGGACAAATCCGTTCCCACCAAGACCATACGGCGTCACTCAAACAACAAACCCTGGATCAACCCTGAGATAAAAACACTTCTGAGAGAGAAGAAGAGGATCTTCAGGTCAGGGAACAGGGAGATGCTGAAGTCCGTACAGAGGGAGCTGAGGAGAAAGATCAGAGAAGGCAAGGACAGCTTCAGGAAGAAGATGGAGGACAAGCTGCAACAGAGCGACATCAGCGGGGTCTGGAGAAACCTCAAAACCATCTCGGGGCTCCAGAATACCTCCCCCCAGGCCACAGGGGGCAGGGAGTGGGCGAACAACCTGAATCTGTTTTTCAATAGATTTGACCAACCGCCCTCCCCCCTGACTGCACAACAACCACTGCTGCCTCTAAAGAAATCAAGTCCTGCTGCCCACTCCCCACTCCACCAACACCCCCCCACTCCCAACACACAGCCCCCCATCCTGACCCTGACCAGGACCCAGGTGAGGACGGAGCTGAGGAAGATCAAGGCGAGGAAGGCGCCGGGACCGGACGGCATCAGCGCAAAGCTCCTCAAGTCCTGTGCAGACCAGCTGTGTGGGATTGTGACGTATATCTTCAACATGAGCCTGAAACTGGGGAGGGTACCACAGCTGTGGAAAACATCTTGTGTGGTACCTGTACCAAAAACTTCCCACCCCAAAGACCTGAACAGCTACAGACCGGTGGCCTTGACGTCCCACTTGATGAAGACCCTGGAGAGACTGCTCCTTGCTCACCTCCGCCCCCTGGTGGAACCAGCGATGGATCCACTCCAGTTCGCCTACCAGCATGGCATTGGGGTGGAGGATGCGGTGATCTTCCTCCTTCACCGTTCTCTGTCCCACCTGGAGAAGCCCGGGAATATGGTGAGGATCATGTTCTTTGACTTCTCCAGTGCTTTCAACACCATCCAACCGATGATCCTGAAGGACAAGCTGCTGCGCGCAGGGGTGGACCAGCACCTGTCATCATGGATCCTGGACTACCTCACGAACCGGCCTCAGTTTGTGAGAACCCGGGACTGTGTGTCCGACACGATCATCAGTAGCACGGGGGCCCCCCAGGGAACGGTGCTGGCTCCCTTCCTGTTCACTCTTTATACTGCGGACTTCTCACACAACACAACACACTGCCATCTACAGAAGTTCTCTGATGACTCTGCGATCGTTGGCCTCATCTCCAATGGAGATGAAGCTGAGTACAGAGGGCTTATCCAGGACTTCGTGGACTGGTGCCATCGGAACTGCCTCCAGATCAACGCGAGGAAAACTAAGGAGCTGGTGGTGGACTGCCGCAGGCATGGGCAGCCCCTCACAGTACCAGTAAATATACAGGGAACAGACATCGAGATGGTGACATCCTATAAGTACCTGGGTATTCATCTGAACAATAAACTAGACTGGTCACACAATACTGATGCACTCTACAAGAAGGGACAGCGCAGGCTGTTCCTGCTGAGGAGACTCAGGTCTTTTGGTGTACAAGGGGCGCTGCTGAAGTCATTCTATGACACGGTGGTGGCATCAGCCATCACTTTTGGAGTGGTCTGCTGGGGCAGTGGCATTACTGCAGCCGATAGGAAGAGACTGAACAAACTGATTAAGAAAGCTAGCTCTGTCCTGGGGCAGCGCCTTGATCCGATGGAGGAGATAGGAGAGAGAAGGACGGTGGCTAAACTGTCATCTCTGCTGGAGTCCGAGTTCCACCCTATGCAGGACATACTGAATGCACTGAGGAGCTCATTTAGCAGCAGACTACATCATCCCAGGTGCACAACCGAGAGGTTTCGTAGGTCCTTCCTACCAACGGCTGTCAGACTGTACAACCTAAGCAGGGCTGCTCGCAGAGATAGCAAAAAGACGTAACAAACTAATAGTTTTTTGAATGCAAAAGATGCAATAGACTTACACAATGGTCCCCTCCGGCATACAACTAGGAACTTACCGGTCGCTATGGAGGGTGAGAATATGTATGGGCACATAATCATACCATGTAGGATAACTAAGTAGACGGTTATGCTGTTTCATTCCATCTAGCAACAATGCTCTGCACTGTGTGTGTTTATATATTTACATATTTATTCCATCTAGCTACAATGCTCAGCACTGGGTGTGTTTATATATTTATATATCTACATATTATTCCATCTAGCTACATTGCTCCGCACTGTGTGTGTTTATATACTTGCATATTTATTCCACCTAGCTGCAATGCTCCGTACTGTGGGTGTTTATATATTTACATATTTATTCCATCTAGCTACAATGCTCTGCACTGTGTGTTCATATATTCATATATTTATTCCATCCAGCTACAATGCTCTGCACTGTGTGTGTGTGTGTGTGTATATATATATATTTTATAGTAATACGTACATATGTATATTAGCTGCTCTTGCTTGCTTGTTTTTTTTTTTTTTTTTTTTTTTTTTTTTTTTTCCTTGCCTTCTGATTGTTGCTCTGAGTGTTGCTATCCCTGTGCTGTTGCAATCCTGGAATTTCCCCGTTGTGGGACTAATAAAGGCTTATCTTATTCCGGAGGTGCTGGGCAGCGAGGAGTTGCAATCAGCAGTGGTTCTGGAAAAAGCACATCGTATTGGCCCACGGAGAGATAAGGGACCGCCGAAGACCTTAATTATGAAGTTTCTTAGCAACAGAGACAGGATGAAGATCTTCAACGCTGCACGTGCTAAAGGAGAGATTAAACACCAGGACCAGCAGGTGCGGTTCTACCCAGATTTGGCCACAGGAATCCAGCAATTGAGGAAGCAGTTTGATCCCGTACGTAAGGAGCTGCGCAACCTTGGGATTCGTCATGGTGTAATATATCCTGCGAGACTGCTGACCACGTATGAGGGCAGAACCCACATCTTCAAGACCCCAGAGGAGGCGCAGGAGTTCATCAAGAAGATCAAAGAAGAAGAAGAGACTGGTGGGAGCTAAGCATGAACAAAATATAAGGTAGAATAATTAAGCATTTGCACAGGCATCTGACTGACTTGAAGTAAATAGTAAGTTTACAAAATATAGATTGTATTATATATTAAAAAAACAAAACAAAACAAAAACAAAACAAACAAAAAAAAAACTATGATGTACAAAGTTGTTAAAAATTTTGGAGTTAAGTTGGAAAACTACAGAGGAGAGTTAATGTTACGTCATTAAAAGCAGTAGAGTTAGGGTGATTGGGAGGATGAAGAAGGAGTGGCTTAGGCTGTTCCCCGTGGGTGTGGAACGGTCGATGGCTATATCGGGAGACAGAATTTTTCTTTTGATTTTGGGGGGTTTGCCACAAGTGTGGGAAGGGGAAATTTGTTTGTGTGTAGTTTGTAGGATGAATGTTCAACCACTCATGTTTTTGCTTCTCTGTATGAGCATGTTTACACTGCAAGGTAATCCCAAACTCTCTATTGATCATGGACCAAAGTGTTAATCTTAATTTAACTTCATGGAATTGCAGAGGTCTACAAAATTTAAAAAAACTTAAACAAGTTATGAATAAAATAAAGGACATGGGTTCAAGAATTGTGTTTTTACAAGAAACTCATCTGATAGAGGAGGATGTTAAAAGAATTAGGAGTAGATGGCAGGGAAGTGTATTCACCTCTTCATTTTCATCCCGAGCCAGGGGAGTTATGACTCTCATACATAAATCAGTTCCTTTTCAAGTGAAAAATGTAATTGGAGACAAATTTGGAAGATATGTAATCATTCAAGGTTCTTTGCTATTAGAAAATATAAATCTTGTGAACTTATATGGTCCCAATATAGATGATCAGAAGTTCTTTGCTAATTTATTTCTCATCTTATCATCACTTACAGGGCAACATATAATAGCAGGGGATTTTAATTGTACATTGAATCCAGGTGTGGATAGATCAACAGGACTGGATTGTACGCACATTGGATGTAGGATGACTATTAATCATTTTATGAAAGAATTGAGATTGTTAGATATATGGAGAGAAATGAAACCACAAGTTAAAGCCTATTCTTGTTATTCCAGTACCTACAAGACATTCTCACGTATTGATTATTTTTTGATTTCCACAGAATTAAGGTCCAAGATTCAAAACTGCTTTTATGATAACATCGTGATCTCTGATCATGCACCCTGTTGTCTAATATATGTAGATAAAAAATTGACAAAGGAATCAGGTAAATGGCAATTTCAGCATAAATGGCTTCAGGATGAGGAATTTGTCAAGTATATAGAAAAACAGATAGACGAGTTCTTTGACATCAATACTACACAAACATCAGCATGTGTAAAGTGGGAGGCTTTCAAAGCTTTTATTAGGGGACATATTATTAGTTATACAGGATCAAAATCTAAGAAGACTCGAGAGGAGAGAGCTAAATTGGAACATAAAATAAAAAATCTTCAGGAAAAAGTGTATGCAGGAAGTGACCCAAGGTTGGAGAATGAATTACTGATTTTGAGAGCTGAATACGACAAAAAATCAGCGAATAGAGCTGCCTCGAGTCTTCTAAGATTGAAACAATCTTTTTATGAACAAGGTGAAAAATCAGGAAAATTATTAGCATGGCAGATTAAACAATTGGAAATTAAAACACCAATTACCAGTATTATAAGTAAGGTAGTTATAGATCCTTTAGAAATTAATAGAGCCTTTAGAGATTACTATGAAAAATTATATGATACCAAAAATGAACCTGATTTAACAAAACTAAATGGGTTTTTGAACGAACTATCTATACCGTGTATTCCAAATGAAAACAGGGAGATATTGGAGTCTAAAATTAGTCAAGAAGAAGTTGGGCTAGCCATTGATAATATGAAATCAGGAAAAAGTGCAGGACCAGATGGTCTTCCAGTTGACCTTTATAAAAAATTTAAGAATAAATTAATAAAACCTTTTTTGGAAATGGTTTTAGAAGCATTTCAAAATAATAATTTACCATCATACATAAATAATGCCTTAATTATACTGCTGCCAAAACCAGGTAAGCCCTCTAATAAATGTGAAAATATGAGACCAATAAGCCTATTAAACGCCGACCTTAAGATAATCTGTAAAATTTTAGCAAGACGAATACAAGAAATTTTACCAAATATTATTAATCGAGATCAGAATGGCTTTATAAAGGGTAGACAAGGCTTCCATAATGTAA
Organism: Pholidichthys leucotaenia; assembly: GCA_020510985.1. Taxonomy (NCBI): domain Eukaryota; kingdom Metazoa; phylum Chordata; class Actinopteri; order Cichliformes; family Pholidichthyidae; genus Pholidichthys; species Pholidichthys leucotaenia. Next base: position 228,171,164 of record CM035849.1, read on the forward strand.
GAAGACTATTTAATATTATTTATTTTAATAAAGAAGCACCGGATACAGCTCTCCTATCATTGGACGCCGAAAAGGCCTTTGATAGAGTTGAATGGCCCTTTCTTTTTGAAGTCCTACAAAGGTTTGGACTTGGAAATAATTTCATAAAATGGGTTCAAATAATATACAATAATGCTACAGCAGAAATCCTAACAAATAACAATATTTCAAAACCAATAAAAATCAATAGAGGATGTCGACAAGGCTGTCCACTTTCACCTTTACTGTTTACTATGGCAATTGAACCTTTAGCGATAGCGATACGTTTACATTCAAAAATATATGGAATTAAAGTTGGACCAACAGAACATAAAATCTCCCTGTACGCCGATGATATAATTTTGTTTATGTCGAATCTAAAAAAATCAATTCCAACCTTGTTGAATTTAATAAAGAATTTGGGGGAAATATCAGGATATAAAATAAATAAAACTAAATCTTCAATATTAATGCTAAATGAGACCCAGAGAAATTACCCAGCCCCTGAGGTAAATCAATTCAATGTTGTAAATCAGTTTAAATATTTAGGAATCCAAATTATGCCTAAGCTAGAATCAGTCGCCAGTGTCAACTATGAAGCCTTAATGTCAGATATCAGTGAGTTAACTCAGAGATGGATGTCACTACCAATGTCGATGATCGGGAGAATCAATATACTTAAAAGTAATATTTTACCTAAAATACTTTATTTATTTCAATACATTCCCTTATCACCACCTTTAGATCTATTCTCAAGAATAAAAAAAAAGTTAGTGGAATTTATATGGAACAACAGGAGGGCTAGATTACGTTTGTCTTTATTATATTTACCATTTGATCGTGGAGGTCTGAAATGTCCAAATTTTATGTTGTATTATTGGTCGGCACAACTGAGGTCTATGACATATTATTTTTCATCAAATGATCTCCCTCACTGGACTGAAATGGAATCATACAATTTACCTTTACCTCTTCCCATATTCATATACTCAGATTCGGCAAAAAAATTACAAAAACAAGTTAAAAATCCATTTGTAAAGCATATGATCAAAATATGGTGTGAAGCTAAAAACTATTTAAAAGAACCACAGTTATTGTCACAATTTAGTCCAATATGGGGTAATCAATATTTTAAACCAGGGAGAGCGGACGCTGTATTTAAAGTATGGAATTTAAAAGGGATACAAAAGATTCAGGATTTATATTTGCCATGTGCAGACAACATAATGTCTTTTGAAGAGCTGAGGATCAAATTTAATCTCAATAGAACACATTTTTTTAAATATCTTCAACTTAGAAACTTTATTCGATCAAATCAAAATAAAGCTCTCACTCGACCTATTTATTCAACCTTGGAAAAAATGATGATGAAAGATAGTAAAAGAAAGGGTATTATTTCAGAGTTTTATAACTCATTGACACTATCTTCAAGTGAAAATTCACTGAAAAGATTAAACTACTGGAAAGAAGATCTGCAAATTGAAATTTCAGAGGAACAATGGGAATTGGCTTGTACAGAAGCTCAAACCAAATCAATAAATGCACGCCTTAAATTGATACATTTCAAATGGTTAATGCGGATGTATGTTACACCGGAGGAGTTAAATAGATATAACAAAAATATACCAGATACATGCACAAAATGCATGGAAAGTAAAGGAACCCTATTTCATTGTTTATGGGAATGTAGATTAATAAGAATGTTTTGGGAAGAGGTGAGGGTAACAATTGAAAAAATAATCTCAAAACAAATCATATTGAATCCTAAACTGTTTTTGTTGGGTCTGTACCCAGAAAAGCATAATTTTAATAAAAGTGAAAGAACATTCATAGACCTCAGTTTGCTTAATGCCAAAAAATGTATTGCACTATTATGGAAAAAGACTCATAGACCAGATGTGACTCAGTGGTTAAGACAGATGTTAACAAACCTTCCATTAGAAAGAATAACATATATACTAAAATCAAAGGAAATTGTGTTTGAGAATATATGGAGACCTTTTATTGATTATGTAAAAAATTTAAACATAACTCTTGAAGAAGAAGGTGAATGATGTGTGTGGACCTTGTAAATTCCAAACTGGTGAACATAATATGTATACTTATGTATTGGATTGTCTAGACTAAACAGAGGAGCATTGTTGAAGATTTGATTTTGTTGGTGGTTGTTGGTGTTTTTAGTGCATTTTTTTTTTTTTTGTAGTACTTTAGTGTTAGTGTTTGATTGTTTGTATCATGTTTGTTAAAAAAAAAAAAAAGGTTCAATAAAGATATTGTGGAAAAAGAAACACACTACGCTGCCAGGGACTCAAATCCTGCAGTGCCAGACGTGTCCCCTGCTTAAGCCAGTACATGTCCAGGCCCGTCTGAAGTTTGCTAGAGAGCATTTGGATGATCCAGAAGAGGATTGGGAGAATGTCATATGGTCAGATGAAACCAAAATAGAACTTTTTGGTAAAAACTCAACTTGTCGTGTTTGGAGGCGAAAGAACACCATACCTACTGTGAAGTAACATCATACTTTGGGGCTGTTTTTCTGCAAAGGGACCAGGACGACTGATCCGTGTAAAGGAAAGAATGAATGGGGCCATGTATCGTGAGATTTTGAGTGAAAACCTCCTTCCACCAGCAAGGGCATTGAAGATAAAATGTGGCTGGGTCTTTCAGCATGACAATGATCCCAAACACACTGCCTGGGCAACGAAGGAGTGGCTTCGTAAGAAGCATTTCAAGGTCCTGGAGTGGCCTAGCCAGTCTCCAGATCTCAACCCCATAGAAAATCTTTGGAGGGAGTTGAAAGTCCGTGTTGCCCAGCGACAGCCCCAAAACATCACTGCTCTAGAGGAGATCTGCATGGAGGAATGGGCCAAAAAACCAGCAACAGTGTGTGAAAACTCACAGAAAACGTTTGACCTCTGTCATTGCCAACAAAGGGTATATAACAAAGTATTGAGATGAACTTTTGTTATTGACCAAATACTTATTTTACCGAGGAATTTACCAATTAATTCATTAAAAATCCTTCAATGTGATTTTCTGGATTTTTTTTTCTTATTTTGTCTCTCATAGTTGAGGTATACCTATGATGAAAATTGGAGACCTCTCTCATCTTTTAAGTGGGAGAACTTGCACAACTGGTGGCTGACTAAATACTTTTTTACCCCACTGTATAAGTTTGACTGGAAAATATACAGTTGCAATCAAAATCATTCAACCCCCACTGCAAGTTAGGTTTAATCGCAAAATGTACAAACTAGCAGCTGTTGGCAATAAACAAATCAAACAAGAACAATGTAAACAGGTCAACACAACTAATATTACAAGTGGTTTCTCCAAATTCAGCACAAAATGCCACTTTTCAAGACTACAGCAGGTTCAAAATTATTCAACCCCTTCACGACAAGCATCTTCTGCATCTTTAGGGGTTGAATGATTTTAATTGCAACTGTAATTGCTTTTATATATACACAATACAATTACTGCAATAACAGGATCCCCCATTAGAGTAACATACAGAAATTGTCATATGCATTTAACCTGTTGCACTTCGGTGTACCGCGGGCGGACACGTCTCTGCGTCCTAGGGCGCACGAGGGCATCCTAGGAGGCACTGAAAAAAAAAAAGCTGCATTTCCGTTCTTCCACTACAGACACAGCCGCGAACAGAAAGCCAAAGGAGTGCTTTGATTGGTTTAGTACATTACAGGTTAAAAGAAACTGTATAATATAACAACAAGGTCAAATTAGACAAAGACTCCTTCTACTATACAATTCCACGTGAGTTATCCGAAATGGGTGATGGCTGAAGCCGCAGCTTATATTGCCCACCCATATTCCATCCAAGAATTCAAAGGAGAAAAAAGAGAAAAACAAGACAAGAGCGATTACAATTTAAAACAAGGCTAAGACAAAATATTAAGATTGGTTTAGATGTGATTGACCTCTCATTCGACTAATAAGAGCCTTGAATTGGGTTTCTGAAACCTTGAAGAACCAATGACTGAAAACCTAGCAAGAAGGACCCGCCTACCAACGGCTGCAAATACAGCAAGCCAATTGAAGCACAGTAGTTCGAAAGCGTGCCTCCCTTGCAAAATTTGTTTTGTTTTGGCCGCTGGGTGACACACACACGTTCGCCAGCCTTTTTTTCTTACTGCTGTTCTTATTTGTTTTGAAATATCGTTCGCCAAAACTGCAATCATGGAAGTGCAAAACCGCAATAATGGAATTATGGTTTGACCGGGTCGCGTGACCAGAACCACGAGTCCGTAACAAGCGGACCAGCATCATGTTCGTCTGACAATGAGGAAGAGAAGTTCGCCAGCGACACTGCTGTTGTGAACAGGTAAGTGTTATAAGCTAAATTATTCTTTATCCCTGAAAATTGTAATCAAAAATGACTTTTGACCGATCGGTAAATTACAACTGTGCGTAGTAGACCGTGGCGCACCGTGACCACGGCGCACCGGGCAATGTCCGTCCTCTGTAGCGGGGGGTGGGACACCCCCCCCCACCCCACCCCCCCACACACACAGCCCTGAGTGTCACCTTTCATTAGAGCCCAACATCAAGCTTCTATATTGAATCATTCAAAAGTTACAGACGTTTTTCCAAACTGTGCCATTTGGCACAGTTCAAAAACGCCTGGGAACAACCTAAGAAAAAAGCTATGTAATATACTCATTTTTTGTGGTATTGTTACAAAATTTTGACCTCAGCTAGATAACACTTGGTTCTACATTTCTGTTGCATTTTCCAGCCCGGATCTGACAGCTGTGTGTTATTTGCAAGCATTTGTATCCAAAAAAACACCCAGGCCAAATTTATTTTCTTCAAGTTCAGTATGTTTAGATGACTATTACTCAGTGGTCGGAGCACTTAGAGATTATGACTGTTTTGCCAAAAAATTCAAAGTGTTTTCTTTTAAATGAGCCCAACCCCATGAAGATGCTGCAAAGGGTTGAAGAACAGCTTTTGATTTACTTTAGGTACGTTATTTTTTGGCGTTTTTAGGGAAACTGACCAGAGTGCAAGAGGTTAAACTTGTAAAATATTGTTTTTAGTCAAGACTGCAAACATTTCCATGTAGTATGCAAATCTTAAAAAAAAGAAAAAAAAACATAAAGCAGATATTAGTAGCAAGTAAATGTAGTGCTTAAACCAAACTGTAATAGTGGAAGAGGACTTGATGATTAAATCAACATTATCAGATTGAGGCAGGGAAAATATACCATCATACATTTTTGTTATAGATACGCTGGTCTGATATCAGTATCAGATTTTGCTCCAATACCATCCCAGCAGGCTGAAATAGATAATGGTGACAATGAAGACAATTCAGCATTCAGATCTTTTGAAAGTCTGATTTTTCAGTGTGAGAGAGAAAGACAGCAGTGTGCTGGTAGTTTGTGGGAGAGCACGGAGTAAACTAACAGCAAAGGTTTTGCAAATTGGAATTATTTCACTGTCACCACACCAACAGTGTGCACTTCTTTTCATGTGAAAATTTTAAATGCTGTGTTGTGTACCTTATCTTCCACACTGAGGTACTGTTTGAAAGTAGTTACTCCAAACTTTTAGATTAAAGCTTCACAGTGTACCATTTCCATTAAACCCGAACAGCATAATCCATGTTTCCATACACTTCATCTGAAGATACCAATAAAAAGGCAGCAAAGACAACATAAACAAATGCGGAGATACCGCTCGTGTGGTAGCTAACCAGTGTACAAATGCTTTCATTAATGTAGGTTTAATGTAGTAGTAAAAGTAGTAAATATAGTTGAACAACAACCAGTTCTGTGGCCCTGTGATTACGACACATCAAAGCTATTCGTTGTGCCACACTCCCCATTTGTGTAACCCTGCTTAATTACACTGGTCAACACCAAATTTATTGGTGAAGTTTTTTTTTTAGCTGATTTACGACAATTTTGATGTGCTGAATCCAAAAATCACATTGGTTTTGCTCAATCAGGTCAACTTTTTGAACTATGGCCACATGTTTTCTTACACTTTTGTTAATATGTACGGGTATTTTTGCTTTATATGATGCAAAATTCTTTATTTCTTGAAATTCTCTGAATTTTGAACAATGACGACATAACATTCAATTTACATGTACTTATCTTTATCAATGTCTACTATTCAATTTACAGTACAACTGTACAACTGTTGTACAACCGCTTATAACTTAACAAAAACCTGACCTGATCGAGAGAAACGGATGTCATTTTCAGATTCAGCGGTGCACAATTGTCTTAAATCAGCTGAAAAAAACACAGACAACTTACAAAAAAAATATTTTTGTTATGCTGTGTTATTAGGGCTGGGCAATTTAACCTTAAGTCAGCATCATGGTTAATTGAACCTTTCACATTGTTTTTTTGTTTTTTTTTGCCGATCTTTTCTCCTCCTTTCTTCTTCCTTATAGTTCACTGACAAGGCTCATAATTAAGCAATGTTACACAAGAGTCTGGTTCATAGCAGTCTGTCATGGGTGACAATGACTGTTTCATTTAGGTCGGATCAGATTCCTCCACGCAGCTCTGTCCTTCGCCTTCCGCTGCCAGGAACTCCTGTCTATATCCAGCTTCTTCAAGTTTCTTTTTACAATGTCTTTAAATCTGAGCCTTGGTCTACCCTGATTGCGTTTGCCCTCGCATAACTGTGAGTAGAGTAACCGCCGAGGGAGACGCTGGTGATCCATCCTATAAACATGTCTGAGCCACCTCAGGTTCGTCTGTATTAGCATGTCCTCCATTGATGGTAGACCAGCTCGTTTCAACACTTCTATGTTGGTTATCTTGTCTTTCCATGAGATGTTCATTATGGCTCGAAGGTGTCTCATCATGTACGCATGGAGTTTCTTCACCTGCACTCTGTAGACAGTCCAAGTTTCAGCACCATACAATAGAGTAGCCAGTACTGTTTCTCTGTACACTTTGCATTTCACACGGATAGACACATGTCGATTGTTCCACAGTCTCTCACTCAAGTTTCCAAACACAGCGCTTGCTCTTCCCATTGTGAGAGATAGTTCATCCTCTAGCCTAGCATTCTCTGAAAAAGTACCCCCTAGATCACAGGTGTCAAACTCATTCCATGGAGGGCCAAGACCCTGTAGGTTTTACCTCCACCCAGTGGCTTCAACAGGTGTTTTCTCTGAATTTCTTCCCACTGATTGCTGATCAGTGAAAACACCTGCTGAAGAGACTGGGTGGAAGTAAAACCTGCAGGGTCTTGGCCCTCCATGGAATGAGTTTGACACCCCTGCCCTAGATACTTGAAAGTCTTGCACTTGACTAGTGGCTGTGTACCAATGCTGATCTCTTCTGGTAGTGATGTTGATAACTGGAACTTTGGTGGTTGATAAAGGCACTCTGTCTTCTTGATGTTGATTTGGAGGCTGAATTGGCTAGCTGCTCTTGCAAATTTCTCCACTAATGATTGCATATCTTCCACACTGTGTGCAACTAGAGCACTGTCGTCGGCAAAGAGCATTTCTCTTACTACCTTTATCAAGGTCTTACTCTTGGCTTTACACTGTGCCACACTGAACAAGTCTGCTTCTTTCCTTGTTTGAATGTATACTCCTTCTGAAGTGTCTTTGAAGGCCACCCCAAGCATGGCTGCCAGATATAGCGAGAAGAGTGGAGGCACCAGCACACACCATTGTTTCACCCCGTTGCTTACTGAAATGTCTTGAGATACTGAACCACTCACTGCCACGTTTGCTTGCATACCTGTATGGAGTACCTCAATCAGGCTGACAACCTTCTCTGTACAGCCATATTTCTTGAGTACCTGCCAAAGTCCTTGTCGCGAAACAGTATCGAAGACTTTACTGAAGTCTATGAAGACTACATAAAGTGGCATGTTCTGTTCGATACACTTTTCTTGAACCTGTTTCAAGCAGAAAATCATGTCCATTGTGCTTCTTCCACTTCTAAAGCCGCACTGGATTTCCGGTAGTACATTCTGCGAGATGTGTTCATTGAGTCTGTTCAGTAGTACACGTGAGAGAATCTTACCAACAGTGGCTATCAGTGATATACCTTGGTAATTTCCACAATCTTTCCTGTCACTTTTCTTGAACAAAGGCACAATACTTGCATCTTTCCAGTCTTGAGGTACTTTCTGGGCATCCCATATCTCTTGGATGAGCTTGTGCAGGCAGTTGGTCAGCTGAACGCCACCAAATTTCCACACTTCTGCTGGAATTCCATCCCTTCCTGGAGCTTTACCATCCTGTGTTGTCCTGATAGCTGCCATTAGTTCATCAAGATTTGGTGGTTCATCCAGACTTGACACAGCTGGTCGCTGCACTAGAGCTTCTTTAGCCTCTTCAGTGAGATCTCCAGGGTTGTTTAGTAGTTGGTCAAAGTGGTCTGCAAATCTGTCCAGGATCTTGTCTTTCTCCTGCAAAACCGTTTCACCATCCATAGCCTTTAGTTGGATCAATCCTCTTGGTTTAGGGCCGCAGATTTCTCTCAAACCTGTGAAGAATGTTTTCATGTCCTTCCTGTCTGCTGCAGTTTGAAGTTCCTCTGCTTTTTCATCCCACCAGTTGGACTTCATCTCTCTGGTGTACTTCTGTAGGTCACTCTGAGCCTTTGAGTATTTCTTCTTCTTCGACCTTGTATTACACTGTAGGTTTTCCTGCCTAGCTGTATTCCTCGCTTCTAGTAGTTTCTTCAGATGTTCATCATGCTCATCAAACCAATCTTGATGTTTCCTCTCAGGGTGGCCTAATACATCACTCGCAGTCTGATAAACCATACTTTCAAGTTTTCATCCATTTCCTGTCTAAGTTCTTCCTGCTTCTTTTGGCCTTTCAGTGCACTAGCGTTTAGCTTCCGTGGTGGCTTCGCACCTGTCCTGCACTGCTGTTTTCGTCTGCAAATCCTTAATCTAGATCTCAGCATAACATGATCAGTACCACAGTCTGTACCTCTCATTGCTCTGGTGTCCAATACATCCCTTCTGTCTCTCTGCCTTACTATGATGTCGTCTAACAAGTGCCAGTGCTTGGATCTTGGGTGCATCCATGTCTTCTTGTGTGTGTCTTTGTGCTTAAATAGAGTGTTGGTTATCACAAGGTTGTACTCTGAACATAGTGCAAGTAGAAGTTCTCCATTAGCCTTGCACTTGCCTACTCCATGACTGACTAGCACTCCTTTCTATTTCTCAGTGTCCGAACTAACTCTGGCATTAAAATCTCCAACGAGTATCAGCCCGTTATCAGTCGGTACACGCCTGATAGTCTCACATAAATCACTGTAGAACTCTTCCTTCGCCTCCTCTGTGTTGGTCATTGTTGGGGCATATACACTGATGAGTGTGGCATACATCTTCCACTGTAGTGGGAGTCTCATAGTTATTATCCTGTCGTTGATTGGCACCAATTCCTCATCAAGCATTGCTGCTATCTCCTTTCTAACTACAAAGCCCACTCCTGCTTCTCTCCTTTCTTGAGTTGATTTCCCACTCCAAACAAAGATGTACCCATGGTCTTCCAAGCTGTCATATCCAGGCAATCTTGTTTCACTAAGTGCAGCTATGTTTACACTGTACCTGTTCATTTCCAGGGCCATAAGCGCGGTCTGTCTTTCTGGGCGCTGTGATGTTGTTCTGTCCAACAGAGTGTGTACATTCCATTCTGCTACACACAAGGTTGCGGTTTTCCTCTTCTTTTGTCTTCCTGCTCCTAGCTTACTTTTCGCTGCCTGTCGGAGTGTGAACAGATCAGCGCAGACCTTGTTAGCCCGGGCGACATCCGAGCTGGTATGAGTTGCTTTCTGACTGACCACTTCATGAAACTGCTTGCAAAGTATTTGAGTACTACTAACTTTTGCTGGACTAGCAGCACATTCTTGGCAGATAGCGACTGGCAAAAGTTCACCACAGACCTTGCGACAGATGTGCTTATCTGCCAGGATGTCCAGTCTCATCCCGTGTAACTGGGAGTGGTCCCCCACAGACCTGTGATAGATATTGTTTTTAGTTCTGCCAGGATGCCCAGTTTCACCCTCCACACCCTCGGAAGGGTGGGGTTGCCGATTGAGTCGCCGATGGCCCGACCCATGAGACAGGTAGTACCAGTTTTCATGGTTATCCAGTAGCAAGCAAACCAATGCCTGACCTGACAACTAGGTATTGAAAAACTAACACCATAAATACTTATGTAACTGTTCACTGGTTTCTACCATTCATTGACCAATGTGAAATTATGAGATTTCAAAGGCCCTACCATTATTCAGCATAAACCAATAGCATCGGTACTCTGGTCAATAGCTGTACACAGCTCATTTTGTAAGGACAACATTGAGCACCTAAGGTGCAAAAGTTCTTGTGCTCAGACAGTACATCACACCATTCAGCTTCACTCCTGCCTGAGATCAGCATTCTTTTGCCTTTGGGGTGTTTTGTCTCTAATTACCCTTTCTCTGTCAGTCAGCTGGTGGGCTTGTCAAAATGATAGAAACAATGAAACCTCTCTGTTCTCTATTCACTCATTCTGGCAGTGGGGAGAGAGAAAGAAAAGCAAGAAAGAAAGAGGAGGAGGACAGAATAAAATGCTGAGTGCTGATTCTGTTGAAACTAATGAGGGTGGAAGGCTCTTTCGGTGGGGTGCTTGCTGTACTGAACATGGAGAACCCACATGCACCACATCCACCTACACTTCACCAATAGATCACAGTGGCACTCGCAGAACCTCAGTACAGTCAAAACAATATCCTCCCTTATATTTGCAGCAAACACACAGCTGACAAATGTGAGGCGTCTTTCCATGGCGAGCTCATAAGCCAAAGAACAGACAATTATTTCTGAGCAGGGACCCTCAAAGGAATGTGTTCCATTAAGACCTAGAATCTTTTCAACGACAAAGCTGGCTTTCATCCCTCATAGTGAGCCTTGAGAGGTGATGATTGAGGGAGTGTGCAAGAAAGATGAAAGGATAAGATTAAAAAGAGGAAAACAAAGATTGGAGGGGAGGGGTGAGGATATGCTAAGTGTCCCAGCTTACTCTCTCTGTTGGATGCCTGTGTCAGAGCACGAGATGAAGAGGAGTTTCAGGGCTCTGGTGGCTCGGAGTGATGGACGATGAAAATCAGGAGAGCTGACGGACCTCTCAGCCTTGGCACCAGTCTCTGGGACTGATGATATGATAGAGTCGCTGTTCAGCAGCCAGAGCTGCAGGAGGAGCAAATAGGTCACATTTGAGACACACAGGCAACAAGTTAAACAAATATTCATCTATTTATTTAATTTCCTCTGTGTAGTTTTATTTGTGCAGGTGGAAGGTGTCTTGCAGATTGCCTAAAAGAATATTTCAGAGGAGCATTTCTTTTAATATTATTCTTTTTAGATGATTTAACCATGAATATAATAATGAGATTGGCACCAGTTATAATAACACTGCTCTAATGAAGGATTTAGCATATAGTTGATAATTAGGTTATTAATGACAGACAAATCATAAACATGCAATTATAAATAAGTTACAGGCTCACTATTTTGCAAAATTGAGATCTTTTTGTTAGAAATGCTTAAATTGCAAAAATGCTTGTAACTTATTGACAAATGTCTTAGAAAAACAGTGAAAGCTGAAGAGAAAACAGCTGCAATGGGATGATCACTTGCCCCAGATTATCAAGAGGGCTTACCAGGGCAGGAGCCCCAGTTTGTTTGGGGGGCCCTGAAAGAAACAGTTTTTTTTTTTTTTTTTGGCTAATTCTGCCATGCCCAACGTTTATTGGAGGGTTTGTTTTGGTGTATCAACTTTTTATCTGTTGAAGTATATGTATGTCCCGCCTGCTCAATTTAATTGGTCAAGAGTTGACATTTGACCTGATTAAGATTGGACATGGGCCGGTAGTGAATCCATGGACAAATGAATGAATGTATGATAGCGGCATCCAAAAGAGAAAAAAGTAGAAAGAAAAACAGGAACGTGAGAAGGAGGTTAAAAAAAAAAAAGACTCCTAAACTGACAGGATTTTTTAGAATTGCGATACAGACAGACAGTGTCAGCTTCACAGTCACAACAAGATGTCTGTCAAACTGTTAGCATCGCAAATGGTAACATGGGACGCACCGGCGGAGTCGCTGTTTGAAGATTCGTCAATTACAGCGGGCAGAAGCTCCAGGTCATCAAAGTTGTAAAACTCGAATGGGCCAGAAAATTACCAGAGAGATGCCAGAATAAGGACGCTGATATCACAGCATCTGAACGTTTCTACAAACGGCAGAAACATTTTTTCTCCAAGTGTTATTTCAATCACAAACTTCCAAATGGTGAGTAGTTTCAAGACTATGGCTTCCATTTTCTCCTTCTACGGCTGTTTGTATAGTTTTACCTGGCGCATATACAGCGATTTTTCTTCCCACTAAGCTGGGTTCACACTATAGCGTTTGGACCGACTTTTACAGATGTTTTGAAAAATCAGAGAAATTATTCCAAATGTCATGAAATTACATTCATAAGCAGTTTTTTTAAATTCAGCCCACACCAGCTTTTACAGACTTTAAAGGTCTGATGACACAATTTTGACATTTTTTTTTTAGCATGTTGTGTAAACCCAAAAGTCGTTGTCGATGATCAATATAATATTTACAATAAACATAAACTAGTTATCATCAAAAAACCGCAGCCACTGACTGGACTGTGGTGCCGCCCACTGAATTAAGGGTGGCACCACCATGACTTAAACGACAGAATGGATTCCGGTGTTGTTGAGTGGATTGACAGCAGCTTTGCAGCTCAGTTTCTCTGGTTTCTTGTTTTAATTTTACAGCTATGCCTTCGTGTTGTGTCGCAGGCTTAGATGAACAGCAGGCCGTGAAAGACCACATCCCGTGCTTCAGCTCCAACTGTCATAAGCCTCCTCGTGCGCTTTTACGCAGGAGGAGCGCATGAGGACGGGAAGGATTAATGGATTTATGGGCAGCTTTGACCTACTTTCTGTGATCGCATGCTGACACTCACTGGTCCGGCCACGTCCCCTCTCTCATTTTCACCAGCTGATTCAAACTCCCGCTGACCATGTTTCCCGGTCCTCGCCCAGGTGCTTCTCATCACACCATCACCAGCAGTGCATGTACTTAGCGGCCGTTTGCCAGTCACGCACTGCTGATCCATAGTGTTGTCATCTGTGCTGTTAGTCTGCCAGTATTTTCAGCACTCTCATGACATTAGTCACTCCATGTTTGCCGTGGTTTTTGTGCGTCCTTGAAGCGATGTTGGCTCTGGGGCACAACTGTGGCTAACACGTCTCCTCTCATTCGTTCTGTGGGCGATGCCGGCCCCCGAACACCATCAGTAAGTGTGTTTGTGTTTTTTGTACGTCTTCACCTTTTAGGGAATTGTCTGTCTTTCTGTATTAAATGTGCTGTGGTGAACCCTGCACGTCAATCCTCGTTATTTCATCCTCCCTCTCCGTGCCCTGCAAAACAGCGCACGGAGGGTCATGATGAATGGATTTACACGCAGAATTCACCACAGCACATGTATTGAACATAAGAATGATGACAACAGTTCCCAAAAAGGTGAAGACTTACAAAAATAAACAGAAACACTTACAGTTGGCATTTGGGGCTGACATTGTCCAGTGAACATGGAGAGGAGACATGTTAATCACGGTTATGCCCCAGGGCCGACATCGCTTCAAGGGGTGCAACAGAACCACAGCTGTGTGGAGTGGCTAACACGTCGTGATAGTGTTGGCAATATTGGCTGGCTGACAACACGGCAGATGATGCACACAAAACATGAACAGCTGACTGTCAAAGACAGAGGGCGCGTGGTCGGACCAGCAAATCTTGGACAGTGCCCACCTGAAAGTGGGTCAAAACGCACATAAAACACATGTACAAAACAAAAACAAGAACTCAAAATATAATACATAATAAACCCGATGCCTGAGCCACAGAGAATACACTGCTATGGTTTTATTGAAAAATCGGGTTTAAATAAATTATATTTATGAATAAATAATTTGTTGCAATATCTGTAACAAAAGCATAACACTCGGTGTTCCCCTGCCGTGTGTTTGTCGCTGCTGCTGCAGCGGGCATGTGTGCCTCTCCACTGTCACTCTCTGAGTCTGACTCACTAGGCACAATGCCCGCTTAGCACGGCTCAAACCTATACGGTCTGATGCCCCCAGATTCTTCATTGTCATCCCATTCTTTGGAACTATAATCGTCTGAAGACTGGACAACACAAACCAATTCCAGACTACATGTGCTGGAACCATCGTCAATGTTTTCTACCGCTTCCATCCTGTGTGTACAATGAGCAGCCAAGCGCTGTGTTCTGTCGTTGATGTCACAACATGGCCGGGGGGGTTTCCAGCCACTGACGCAATTGGTGACGTGGCGCTCATGAAAACGTCGGATATTCGCGTGAAAAAAGCCTATTTGACTTAGAACTGCACAGACCAACCTATTTCGTCATATTGTATTATGTGTTGAAAAATTAGATGAAGTCAAAAACGTGTCATCAGACCTTTAAAGGAGCTTTTGTAACTCCACAGCCTTGCTTGGCAGTGGATAAGAGCTGTCCGCTACAATTCAGAGATGATGCCAGTCTTTCTCTTTGACCAGGAGTTCTAAAATTTCCTTCAGTTATATTATCGTTCATCTCGGCCAGAGTTCTAATAATCTGCTCTGGTGAATGCAAAATTGTAGATTTAACTGAAAACAACTGTTGGGATATTTTCTGTAGCATCATCTCACTTTGGCTCAGCAACAATTATTCTTCTGCTTAAAGACATTTTGTTTTATCCAGGAATAACACAAAGAAATGGATTTTCTTCCCCCAGGCCACAGCTGAAATCCCATTCCTTTTGTTAAAACCAGCCTAAGGAATGTCCCCAATGTCCGGCTTCACTTTTATTGCCCCCATAAAACCTACACAGACCCACAACTCAGCTAATTTCCTTAAACTCTGGACATGCTGGATTTAACCAGTGAACTTTAAAGTACATTATTACAAACTCAATTCTAAACCTTCATTCTTTTCAGAACTATGAAAATGCAGATGGACTCTGATGTTTTTGATGTGGAAAATCAATAATATGTGTGAAATGCATTAATCTGTGATTTTATATATATGCATGTTAATGTTTAAATGAATGTTTATTCCTGCATGTTGATTTAGAAGCACTGCTTATAATTTATACTAATCACTAAAGTTATCTTAGTTTAATACATAAAGGGAAATATTAACTTCCAGTATGTATCAAAGTTTTGCCTCTAAAACCATGTGACTCCCGCAGCCAACCTCTGCATGACAACTCTTCATCCCAAAGAACTCCAAACAATAGACTGTTTGTTCATTGGACTAAAAGTTCATCGAGCCCGCCCACGAAGGACGCTCATTGGCTGAGATCCCGGAAGCCCGCGAAGCTCAACAGAATTTGTATAAATAGCAGAGGGACCCCTGCTTCTGCCTCTTTGGCTCTTTTCGTCAACTCTTTTCGGCTGCTCTCTTTCCCGGATCTTTTTTCGGCTGCTCTCTCTTTTGCTCCGGATCCTCTTTCCGGCTCCCCCTTTCTCTGATCGTCTCTATTGTCTACACACAGCAAGGAAGAACAAAGGACCGTCTGAACAAAGACTTCGACCACGTGTCGCTTTTCTGAACACAGAGCAGATAACTCGTAATTTGTTTATGTAACTTTGTATTTTCTTTTTCTCTTAAATACCTAGGAATTCCTATTTCTTTGAGTTCAATTCTTAATCGGAGTTAAACTCCAATTTTTATTCATCACTTTTTCTTTGTTAAACTTTCTGTAAAACAACCGTTTGTTTGATTTTAATGTAAACTTAATCTTGACTTTATTTTATAATATTTTTCTTGACTAAGCACCCACCAGAAGCTACTATTTTTACCTAAAATCCGAAGCCTTTTAATTTGAGATCGGATTAGATATCTTTTAATTATTATCGAAGACCTCTTGAGAAGACGCAGCTCCCACATCACGTGCAGCTGAGGAATCAAGGCTGTTCATCACACGCTGAAGAAAAGTCATCATCATCTAGCCCAGTTTCAACTCTGGGTCATACAGCCAAAATCCAGCATCTTCGACTGCTTGACTTTAAAGGTCGAACTGTGGATGCTGAAATATCTGCGGGCAGACATTTCCTCTAACATCCACGAAATCTTTGGCTGAGGACGACTACAGAACCATCATCACCGAGGAATCACGTGAGCTGCAAAACTTTAATTCATCTGCTGAATTAAAATTTTGAGGTTCGGTAATAATTTGTATATCTAATCAGATGCAAATTAAGAAGCCCTTAACATAACTCTTCTTTTCATTAAAATTCCATTTTTATTTTCTTAAGATGAATCAAGGACTTTTCACATAATTGGTAAACTTTCTCCATAGATTTGCATTTTTTTTTTAATAATCTGTTAACTCAAACTGATAGAAATTCATTTCTCAGTTTAACCCTGGTTCCGAAAATATTGACATTGTTAATCTATCATTTACAAGATTGATTTTATGATTAAGGAAATTACTGCAATGTCTGTTAATCATTTTGTTTAATAAATATTTAAAAATGAGAGAAGTTGTCGGGAATTTATTTTATTCTGAGTCTGTTTCAAGCCCAGGTATCGAATTCACGGAAAAGTTTTGAGACTGATTATTGATTAATTTATTGAGTGATCAAACAGGTATAAAGTGAAATTAAAGATCAAATTGCTTCTTAAAGATAGAAGCTGGTGCCCCTTACGAGTGTTATTAACTTTTCTGATGTATATGAAATGAGATTTGAGCTCAGATTCCAATACATCAATATAAATTAAATAATTCATACCTGATCATATTTATTATTTATTAATATTTCTATTTTACCCTACAGATTTATTGACGTCCCATGTGAAGGCCTGGTTGAACTTGACACGACTCAGAATGAAAAAAAATTAATACATAAGCTGTGTGGGATTTTGGTCAATTTTAACTCACAAAGGTGCTTCATTGTCTGCAGCCAGTCTTTTGTCTCTGTCTCTGTGTCACGAGGGGGAGGGGGTGAATTCGCCCCCCTGATTACTGCTGTGTGTGTGTGTGTGTCTGCTGACCAAGAAAAGGTGGGGGTGAAGAGACCCCACTGCACCCTAGTCAGTTTAGTTTTTTTCAATGCATGCTTAAAAGTGATTACACGCTGAATAATTAAAATAGGCCTGGGAACAAAATGGCAAAGAAATCCTATTTGTTTTCCCCATTATTTCAAAACCCCACAGGCGAAGCAAACCCTTGGGGGATTTAATTGAATTAACCATTGTATAAACTTGTTGAATAAAGTTTAGGGAGACCAAAGTTTTCCCGCCTTTGGAAAGCAAGGCGTGGTTTTATGGACTGAAGCTTGAGCTGCATCCACGTGGCACGTGCACGCTCAGTCGCGCACGCGACCGTCAAGCTGTGCATGAAAAAACTGCGCATGTGTAGATCGGCTCAGCGACGCCATCTTAAGTCTAGGTAGAGTTCCCTGTAGCCGCCATTTTGAGTAGAGATCCTTGACTCCTTGTGACGTCATTGGGTTTCCTCTTCTGGAAGTGCAGACGAAAACTGCCTCCATCTTGTGGTGAAACATAGGGACTGCAATTTTTATTTAAACTTCTAATCTTTAAAGACGATTTATAACCAAATTAAGTCTTCAAAGTAACTTCAAAGCCATTCATATTATTCGGAATAAACTAAATTTAACACTAATCCAAACTTTTATGCCAAGAATAAAAGTAAAAGGACCTCTTGGCTTCTGAAATTTTTTCTCAGTGGTGAAACCCCACTCACTATATAGATACCTATAGCAGGAACGTATACAAGCACCTCTATTGTATTTAATCACTTATATAACCACATATTATAATCTTTTAAGCTAAAAGCAAACATATTTACACACTTTTAAGCAAAAAGTTGCAAACTTTGAAGCTATATGTGTGCTTATTTTGCCGTTTTTAAATGTGATATGGTGTGATTCCCTTCCCACAGAAACCCAGTTTTAGCTTAAGGATTCTAATGCTGATGTTTACTCAAGAGTAGCATTAAAGTAGGATTAGTCCTGTGCATTTTAACAAATTTACAGATTTATTGAATATTTATAATTTTTCCTCTTTCTCAAATTTAGGAAACCACATCAAGCAATTAACACTTAAGAGAAGCTCTAGGTGTTATTTAAACTCATTGTGTCATTTCTGATTCATGCTTTCTCTACAGGAAAAGAAAAACATTTAACCAACTGGCATAATTTTCAAATTTTTCCCAGGATTTAAAAGAAAAGTCAAAAAGGTGCAAACATTGATTATTCTGTAAATAAGAAATTTATAGATGACAATCAAGACAGATCACTATTGGCTTCACTCCTAAGAAATCCTTGGATACCAAATATTCAAACAATTCACTTGTTTCTAATTTGTAAATATTTTAAACATTTAATGCTTCAAATGAAAATAGGCTTTAACAAATAAAACCAAAGGAAAGCCTTAACTTTAAAAGAAAGTGGAAACTTATAATCTTAAATCTTTAAAGCATTTAGCCTCTTTTGTTTTTGTATTTCTTTTGTAAATAAAATCCTCACTTTCAAAGTGACATTTTGCAAAATCCCAAAGCTTGTTATTGATGACAAATTCCAATACTAGACTTGAAAATCAAAGGAAAGAAGTCAATCCACACAATTGAAATTCCTGTTTTGTTTTGTGAACTTTATTCATCAACGTAGTTTCAACAAACGAATTAATTGAAGCATCTCTACATTTCTAAATAATTTCAAAATTCTATTTCCCATTTTGCAAGCCTACAAGTTGAAACAAATTCTAAAGGAACTTTCAACTATCACGGTTGTAAAATAAAACACTCAAGGTTAAACCTTTTTGAACAAATTTAAGAATAATCAACAAGTTGATTTTTTTTTTATAAAGGCTAAATAACAGCGGTCAAACATGACGAATCATCAGACAACCGACCAATTTGCCAAACTGGATGACCTTCAAACAACATTGGAAGCATGGACTTCTAATTTAATTTCTAGCTTCACAACACGGGTCAAGGAAACTCAGCCCGAAGAATTGGAGCAACTCGCTGAAGAACTTTTGAATGAACACACTGAAAAACCACCAGAAGGCAAGGACCTCACCAGTGTGTTAGGTAAGTTTGCGCTAACATTAGTCGCAAGATTAAAGGTAGCCGAGAACGAGCTAGCAAATCAACAAACAACGATCTTATCTCTCCAAGAAGAGAATGAAACACTGAAAGAAAATTTGGAACAATCTCAAGAGGAGAATGACAAAACTCAAAATCAACTGGCTGAAGCGGTACAAGATTTGGACTGTGCAGAGTCAGAAAAGGAACGGTTGATGCATAACAATGACATGCTTCATCAAGACAACAATGAACTTGAAGATGCCCTTCAAGACACAAAGAAGGAACTCAGAAGAGTTGAAGGTCAACTGGAAAATGTGAAGAAGGACTACAAGAAATGTCAACTGCTCCTAAAGGAAAGACATGAACACCGGGACATCCACCGCGCTCCCTCGCCCGATTCCCGTTTCGAATACGGACGACCGCGTGGACAGCGTGCGTGTGCCCCTTCAGACCGCGACCTTGACAAGATCGCGCAAAATATCACCAAATTTGATCCAGGACCTACGGGTTCACCTGATGCCAAAGTCTATTTACAGGACATTGATTACTACCTGCGTAAGTATCCTGATGCTACGAGTGACGATCGCATCTATCTGATTAAACTAACATCTAACAGGTCAGTATCAAAATTCATAGAAAGACAGCCGACAAACATCAAAGCAGACTACATGCTGCTCCGCGAAGCCATCGAAAAGGAGTTCTCTGACGACTGCCTACACGCAGGGCTAACCGCAGCCCTAGCCGTAAAGCAAGGACGCTCAGAGCCAACACAAGCCTACTACCAGAGACTCCTACTTGCATATTTTGGATCTCAAAACACACCAGGGATGGAGGAAGACCACAATTTCAAGACCCTCTTCATCCAAAACCTCCATCCCACTGTGAGTCATTACCTGGGAGTTACAGCTAATCCAAGGTCAAACTCAATAAGTCAGCTGAGAGAGTTTGCACACTATGCGTTCCAAAAACGGCAACAAAGTCGCAACAAGCACGCTGAGCTTGCAACTGTGCTAGCTATTAGCGATGCATCTAACACCTTGGAGTTGGAAGGAGCTCCTCGCTCTTCTCCACCTCTTACACAGCGAGTACATCAACAGCCGAAGCATTTTCCCAAGCGACCTCATCAAGGTCCAAACCACACTAGGTCCTCTGGATACCACTTTGGACCAACTTTGCGAAAACCCGACTACCGTCGTAGACCATATCCATGGGATAGGTCACGAGAACGCGATACGGACTACCATGATGACAGATACCGATACGAAGACACGCGTAACCGCGACAAATGGTCTCCATCCCATCACAGAAGCTCAGAAGCAGAGACCTATCACAAACCCTGGAAGGAAGAAGAAACTCCTACATTCAGTAGAGAAGCTATTGAAATTGTCAAACACCTCCTAGCAGAGATTCAAAACTACAAAGAGAATAAAACTGCTAACATTCTAGCTATATCAGCTGTGCCAACTCAAAACAAGCGTTCCAAACGAAGGAAACGCAAGAAGAAAATCCCTCATGCAAATGAGGAAGGACCAAAGGACTCAACACAGTCCAGTGCTGTCATGGCAGCCCAACCACAGGTCACAGACCACTCCTCTAACATGTCGCAACTCTGTGTCGAACCAGCGGTTCCACAATTCCTATGCGATTTAAACGAGAGGGGGGTGGCACGGAAATTCTACCTTCCACTGACCCTTGAAGACATGGTGTGTCAGGACGCTGTTTTAGACACCGCTGCTGACATCACTCTCATGTCACACACCCTTTTTGACAAACTACGTGTAGCCGCTAACCGCGCTAACAGACATTTGAAACTGGAACCCTGTTCATTAGCTGTGCGACCATATGCGCTCACTAAAACAACCCTGTTGGGCGTATCACTACTAAACATGTCCATTGGACCCATGACCTTGACACATCCGGTCTACGTGTCCAAACTTGACGCCATTCCATTGCTTGTTGGCAAAGACCTACTGAACCGTTTTGAGCCACTGATTGATTTCAAGAACCTCAAACTATGGGCTCAAACGCAACACCCTCACCCATTTGACCCAACAAGGACAACTGAATCACAGTGCTTTGTTCTGAACACTTTGGACACCCCAAGTCTCACACAACTAGCACTGTTGGAACAACTGCAACCGATTGAAAGCGACCGCCAAGACCAAGGTGAGTACTGTCCACAAGAAGTCAAAAGTCACCTTCGAATACAAGGTCAAGCCAAACACTCAAATGACTTAGAAAACTCAATGGCCAAGCAGAAAACCCCAAACGGCCCCCTTAAAACCCTTGATACCCATGATTCAATGGTGGTGTCACATTTTGAAACCCACCCACCCACCCATGAGGCCTGCATGGTCACAAGAGCCACACCAACCGGCTCTCTAGACCCTCTAAAACCTCAACTTTTTGCGACAACGAACCCAACTTTTACAAACGCAAGGCGCACACTCACTCAACCTTGCAAACAAATGATCCATAAAACCGTCAAACACCGGTTGGATAAAACGGTACATGCGCTGACCGCGTCTAAACCCTATGACATACCAAAATTGAAACCACTTCATGCGACACAATCTTCTCTGCAGCTATGCAATGGCACTCCTGTTCATGCTTCCGATGAACCATCATCGCCACCGCTCAGAGTTCCTCGAAACCAGAGGGGGGTGATGACTGCCAATGCCTATAACATTCCAGCTGCAGAACACAAAAGCGTCAAAACGACATACAAAGCTCCCAAGGCTGTATTTCAAAACCATTCGGACCGAGTCGCCAAACGACAGAAAGCGTACAACGATCAAAAACTCTCGCATGACAAACTGCGAAGGGGGGACAAGATCTTCCACCCCACATTTGTACTGCAGACACCTGAAATAAATTTACAGGAAAGGAAAATCACTCCTAAATTCCTGCCCAAGCGGATGAATCCACACATTATCACCAACAAACTTTGGCCACTCAAGTGCCAAACCCAGGACCCCATTTTCAAATGGGCTCACCAAAATCAGAGTAACCTTTATCAAAACCCCATGGGACTTGTCGGGTACAACACTGTCGAAGTAAGTCCATAAATAACATTAAAATCAAACCTACGTCGGAGAAATAACTGTAGCTAACTACTAGCCTCAGGTACACTCAGTCAAATTTCTCCAATTAGTTAACTGCATCAAAACCTCCAGAAAGGAAAGGGTATATTAAAACCAAATTAGCCCTTAAACAAATTTCAAAGACCTCTGTAAAATCTAATAAACTTCAATCAACTTACTATTACCAAATAGCATACACAAGACATTCAACACCATTAGCTTGAGCTAATAATCTTAAAACTCCCATCAAAGGTGAAAACAAGCACAAGGTTTAGAGTTTAATCTCTTAAGCTCTATTCTGTAATTTCCCAGTTTTGGGATCAATAAAGTACATCCATCTAAAAGAAATCATTCCACCTCTAAGAGGAATTTTCATTTGCCAACCAGGTATCTAAAGAAAGATCAACAAGAAGATTAAGATCCAAAACCACTCACTTTTGTTTACCAAGATGATGGCCCTCCTGTTTATCAGTTTAGCCATCTGCCTAGCAATCACACCCACTGTTACCCAGTCAGAATTGGGCCAAGCCAAAACGAAAGGTCAAAGATCCTTGGGTGGATTCTTGATAACAGCCTCATCGTTAGAGCCTCTAGTTAACCTTAGCATGCCCACTGTTAACTCGGTCAACACCGCTAAACCAAAACGCCAGGTTGTCAAACCACAAATGGTTACCAAAATCTTACAAGACACTGTGTTGGTTTTGAATGCTTGCTCCGAAGCTTCAATCAAACTCAACAAGGTCTTGAACTCTTTGCTCTTTGTGTTAAGGGTTGACTATGCTCACACACAGCCAATGTCTATGTTACTCTCAGAAGTAGCTAGAAACATTAGCTTTTCAGTTAAAGCTTTAGCAATGAATATGCTCTCTCATCATATCCTTTTTGCAGTAAATCCAAATTTACTTCTCATTGCCATCCAAAGAATGATAACGACATCCTATGCCCACTCAGTCTTTCTGAACAAAAGCCTCAAACACCCTATGATTTGGACATCTGTGGAACCATGGTTTAGTCTAACTAAACAAATTCAATTTGAACCTCCTTGAGTCACCTCAATATTGATTAGTCTGAATCTACCTCAAGTATGAAAGAATTTTATTTTTGCTTTTGACTAAGATTTTTGGATACATGCTTGTGTATATACAAATAATCCTTTATACTTTATTTAGATTTTATGCACATTTAAACAGTTTTTGAAATTTTGACTAGATATTTTTCAGCAAACCCAAAACATTTATATCAAGTATGTCAAAACCCACATACTTCTAGTTCACTTTTTTTTTGTACCCAGAATTTTTAAGTCTTTACAGGCTTATAAAGAACTTTAGCATATCCTAGACAATTATACAATGTTTATATTTGGTCACGCCAAAATTATTTTTGAAATTTCCAGAAGTTTTTCAGAAAACCAAATTTAAGGACCTACACTTTGGAATAGGTACTGTTTACAAGTTTAAGACTTATCGACATCAGAACTTTAGTTCAGCATTTGGATCAAGCCTCGCCAAATTGGGATTTGATGCCTAGGATTGCTATCAACACTGAATCAACGTCACCATTGATACGAGAGGGGGGACTGTAGCATCATCTCACTTTGGCTCAGCAACAATTATTCTTCTGCTTAAAGACATTTTGTTTTATCCAGGAATAACACAAAGAAATGGATTTTCTTCCCCCAGGCCACAGCTGAAATCCCATTCCTTTTGTTAAAACCAGCCTAAGGAATGTCCCCAATGTCCGGCTTCACTTTTATTGCCCCCATAAAACCTACACAGACCCACAACTCAGCTAATTTCCTTAAACTCTGGACATGCTGGATTTAACCAGTGAACTTTAAAGTACATTATTACAAACTCAATTCTAAACCTTCATTCTTTTCAGAACTATGAAAATGCAGATGGACTCTGATGTTTTTGATGTGGAAAATCAATAATATGTGTGAAATGCATTAATCTGTGATTTTATATATATGCATGTTAATGTTTAAATGAATGTTTATTCCTGCATGTTGATTTAGAAGCACTGCTTATAATTTATACTAATCACTAAAGTTATCTTAGTTTAATACATAAAGGGAAATATTAACTTCCAGTATGTATCAAAGTTTTGCCTCTAAAACCATGTGACTCCCGCAGCCAACCTCTGCATGACAACTCTTCATCCCAAAGAACTCCAAACAATAGACTGTTTGTTCATTGGACTAAAAGTTCATCGAGCCCGCCCACGAAGGACGCTCATTGGCTGAGATCCCGGAAGCCCGCGAAGCTCAACAGAATTTGTATAAATAGCAGAGGGACCCCTGCTTCTGCCTCTTTGGCTCTTTTCGTCAACTCTTTTCGGCTGCTCTCTTTCCCGGATCTTTTTTCGGCTGCTCTCTCTTTTGCTCCGGATCCTCTTTCCGGCTCCCCCTTTCTCTGATCGTCTCTATTGTCTACACACAGCAAGGAAGAACAAAGGACCGTCTGAACAAAGACTTCGACCACGTGTCGCTTTTCTGAACACAGAGCAGATAACTCGTAATTTATGTAACTTTGTATTTTCTTTTTCTCTTAAATACCTAGGAATTCCTATTTCTTTGAGCTCAATTCTTAATCGGAGTTAAACTCCAATTTTTATTCATCACTTTTTCTTTGTTAAACTTTCTGTAAAACCACCGTTTGTTTGATTTTAATGTAAACTTAATCTTGACTTTATTTTATAATATTTTTCTTGACCAAGCACCCACCAGAAGCTACTATTTTTATCTAAAGTCCGAAGCCTTTTAATTTGAGATCGGCTTAGATATCTTTTAATTATTATCGAAGACCTCTTGAGAAGACGCAGCTCCCACATCACGTGCAGCTGAGGAATCAAGGCTGTTCATCACACGCTGAAGAAAAGTCATCATCATCTAGCCCAGTTTCAACTCTGGGTCATACAGCCAAAATCCAGCATCTTCGACTGCTTGACTTTAAAGGTCGAACTGTGGATGCTGAAATATCTGCGGGCAGACATTTCCTCTAACATCCACGAAATCTTTGGCTGAGGACGACTACAGAACCATCATCACCGAGGAATCACGTGAGCTGCAAAACTTTAATTCATCTGCTGAATTAAAATTTTGAGGTTCGGTAATAATTTGTATATCTAATCAGATGCAAATTAAGAAGCCCTTAACATAACTCTTCTTTTCATTAAAATTCCATTTTTATTTTCTTAAGATGAATCAAGGACTTTTCACATAATTGGTAAACTTTCTCCATAAATTTGCATTTTTTTTTTAATAATCTGTTAACTCAAACTGATAGAAATTCATTTCTCAGTTTAACCCTGGTTCCGAAAATATTGACATTGTTAATCTATCATCTACAAGATTGATTTTATGATTAAGGAAATTACTGCAATGTCTGTTAATCATTTCGTTTAATAAATATTTAAAAATGAGAGAAGTTGTCGGGAATTTATTTTATTCTGAGTCTGTTTCAAGCCCAGGTATCGAATTCACGGAAAAGTTTTGAGACTGATTATTGATTAATTTATTGAGTGATCAAACAGGTATAAAGTGAAATTAAAGATCAAATTGCTTCTTAAAGATAGAAGCTGGTGCCCCTTACGAGTGTTATTAACTTTTCTGATGTATATGAAATGAGATTTGAGCTCAGATTCCAATACATCAATATAAATTAAATAATTCATACCTGATCATATTTATTATTTATTAATATTTCTATTTTACCCTACATTTCATTTTCAATCATTCTTTTTAAACAATGACAGTGAATGAGGTTAAAATTGTAAAAACTGTCATTAGATCATGAATATCGGTTTTGTGCACACATAACCTGCTCTTCTCCACAGGGATGAGAATGGGGTTTGGGAAAAAAGAGGAAACTAAGTCTGGGGTCTTGGGGGACGCAGGCCCCCAAGCCAGATCCAAGGCGGAGCATTGATGGGAGGTTTAGGGGGGCAACACCCCCCAGAAGCTAACGAAATCTGGTGTTTTAGAATGCTCAAATGTGGTCTTATATTTAAAGTTAGAAGTAAGTACAAATGCATTTGTAGTTTACCTTTTAAATCTGCTGCTGCATCACATGTGTAATCTTGTTCAATACTGTTTTGATTCAGTGTCACACTTGATTGAGAAATAGAAAATGTCACTTCCATATTTACATGCCTGTGCTACTACTCTATGAACTTATGTACAAGTCAATGTATTCTTCACATCTAATGGTGCAATTTCTTCTTCTTGGCTACCAAAGCCTGGAGCCGTTCTGTAGCCTTCCTCTTCTCTGATTTTCTGTGGGCAAGCAGTGCCTGTTTAGCTGGAGCTTCTCTGTTCTTTTTCATGGCTGCCTTGCTTGCCACAGAATCATGTTGAAGATTGAGTTCTTTCTGTTTCCTTTCCTTCTCTTTCCTTTTTTCTTCCTTTTCATGCCTGTAGGCACTTGCTGGATATGACAAAGGAAATCTAACAAAATCGCCGATTGGTTGCTTCAATAAGCATCAGCCAATCAGTGGCCTTGTTACATTACATTACTGATCTTGCTGGGTAGCGTGTTGTGCGCGGTGGATTTTAGCAGCCGATCGAAAATACGACTCGCCGGTCATAACATACCTCACCCCCCCCCCCCCCTAAAATTTTCTCCTCGAATTTAGACGATTCACGAGAATGACCCTAGACATGATCAAATCCGCGGAATTCCGCGGAAAATTCTCATCCCTGCTTAGAAGCCGTTTTCCCAGCAGGGCAGATTGGTCTGTGATAGAAAAATTCCATATTATCTGCATTATAATTGATATTAATAATGTATTATTATATTTGAGAAGTATCATACCTTTCATACGCCATGTTTAATGTTTATATTGTAGAAGAGCTTGAAATGATGAGGCGATTTGATATATAAACCAAAGTTTATTTATCAGCTCTCCTAACAAGTCTCATTCAGTGCAGAGGTAGCAGAAGGAAAAGAGACCGAATATCTCCGGCTCACTGACTTTATACTTGCACATAACAAAAGACATGCATAACAAAGGCTGACATCCCTCATTATCTTAATCCCCCCATTGTCTTGGTATTTCCTCTCCTCGCCCAGGGGGTGAGGGTAGCTCCTCCGGTCTCCACCGCAGTGTCTGGGTACGTCTTTGTTCTTCACTTGGCGGTTGAGAGCCTTTGTCCTTTCAGAGGTGTGAAGTTGCTTTACATATGTAATTACCAAACATTTCCACATGCTTCAACATATGTAGGTTATGGAATATATGATTAATATAGCCCACAATATGTGCATTCCATGTGGAATAAGTTCATATATTCTTGGCATGTTTCTGTGAGCAATTTCAGAGTTCAGACTGAAGATCAGTATAGGATAAGATAAGCCTTTATTAGTCCCACAATGGGGATACTCCAGGATTGCAACAGCACAGGAATAGCAATACTCAGAGCAATAATTTAGAAGATAAGAAAATAAGAGCAGTGAATATACGTACATATGTACACATAAATATATATACACAGTGCGGAGCATTGTAGCTAGATGGAATAAACAGCATAACCGGCTGTTAAGTTACCCTACATAGTATGAATGTACTATGAATCTCACTTCCGCCCTCCCAAGAGAGCAGACGCTTTTTTCTTCTCTCCTGCTGATTTTTTCCTCCCCTCCTACTGGATCCCAGCTTGCTGTTGTCTGTCTGCGTCTGACTGCGACCGCCGAAAAGAAATTATGGAGTTAATAAGCTGGGCTTTGAACACAATTGACACTATTTTTTCAACAAGGAAAAGTGCTCCGGGGGAAGCTGTTTGCCCCGCTGGAACGGCTCCAGTGGGCTATCTATGTGACACAGGTATTTGGAAAATGCTGTGTCTCTCTAATCTCTCTATCGAAGATATTGAAGATTTGTTTATCTTCGTAATCTTGGTGATTGGGATAATTCTGATTGGGACGGGAATTGTCTTGGTTTACCGCAAATTGCTGAAGATGGATTCAACCTATCAAAATGCTGGCCAGGCGAGGTGCATCCAACAAATTGAGAAACTGGAGAAGACCCTGATAGCGACTACTGGAGAACTGTCTCGTAAGGTGGATTACATCATGGGTTCGCTCAGGTCTTTCCACGACGAGTTCAAAGCTGCGCAATGAAGGATTAATGTACTGAATCTACGGAAGAAATACAAGTCTTCTCTGTGATCAGTCCTATTTGGCATTATTATTCCCCATGAAAATTCCTCCTGGCTGTCTGCAGACTGTGTTTTTTTTCAAAATCATGAGCACAAGGCCTTGGACAGCCAGCTGCAGCGCCAGATAAGACTGGGCGCCAGACAGACAAAACATCTTCTGCCAAGGGTCCTTGGGTCTCTCTTATTATCATCAACACTGCTCAACACCGCACACACATTGATTCATGAACTGATTAAAGATATACTGTACACTGCTCTCTTGTGTCTCGTGAATTCTGAGTTGTTGCTCTGTGCTATTGAGAGATTTTTTTTCATTGTAATCACAATCTGCTTAAAAATAAGCTGTATTTTGATAACGAAGTTTTTTTTCTCCTCCCCCCTTGTGTCGTTCCCTCCCTTCCCCTCCCTTTCTTATCTATCTCTGTTTGATGAGGCGCCTTTATGGCTGCCGTGTCGTTGTGTCGCGCGCATGCGCACCAATGTCAAGTCAAGTTCCTCGTGTGTTTTTTTACATGCTTGGCAATAAAGTTTATTCTGATTCTGATTCTGAATATGTACCCATACATATTGTCACCCTCCATAGCGACTGATATTGTCCTAGTTGTATACTGGAGGGTGAAGAGGATGATAAAATAATAAGCGGTGACCTGGTAGTTTTAAGGAGAGTTTAATTATATCATACCGTCGTCACGGGCTCCGCTCCCGGCGCCGTGCATGCGTGCCGGGAGCGAGCCCAGAGTGCTCTCAGCAGAGAGACATAATGTGTCTGCAGCGGCAGCTGAAGAGTGAGAGAATGAGAGGGTTTGCGTTACAGAGTTGCAGCATATATACTCGACTACAACAATACATCAAGGGCATACCCCAGCAGTTGGTATGATCAAAGAGATAACAGAACAGGCATAAGACATTTGCATTTGAGAGACATATTGATCTCAGTCCCTAGGTCACAGTGAGGACAGGACGCATGAGCACAATTCATGAAAGGCAACATTAACATCACAGAAGTGAGCCAGACGAAACGAGTCTGCCTGTAGACATTAATACACATTTCACTGTTCTGTTATTTGCTCTAGCCGAGCGCTGTGTTTGACCAGTCTGTTTGTGGGGGTTACACCAAAGCACATCTACATATCAGTAGTGCAGCAGAAAAAACCAAGAGAAGAGAGCTGAGTGTCCTTAATCTGTTGTGGGGGTTAACCGAACCGCCACACACGCTCCCCCCCAGAGGGCACGGCAGGGGGCCGAGACCTCGATAATCCCTCTATGGGAGCGAGCTGTGGGAGAAGCTCACTGCAGGCGGAGGGGGAGGGAGGAGGGGGGTAAGTGCCAGCAGGGGGACGGTGAACTCGTCTGAGCCGCGCAAAAATTGCTTGTGGGTCCGCGATGTCGAAGGGCTGTCCCGTTGAACGTGCAGAGGTCCACAAGAAGAAAAATTAGTCTCTGGCTCCTCTCGTGGCCATGAAGAAAACAGGAGCGGCAAGGCTGTAAGAAAAAAAGAAGCAGAGGGACTCGGCTTGTTGGCTTTAGGTGCAGGAGCAACCCTAAAACCCCCCGGGAACAGCTGACGGCTGAAATCCCTTATGTGCCGTGGCTGAGACCATTAAAAAAATCCAGTGGCGAGCTGCGTGCTTGCTTCAGGTGAACGAGCAGCCCTGAGGGTTCTGTGAGCAGCGGCGGAGGACGATGGCGGTCTCTGGAGCCGTTATTTGTCCCGTGCGTGATGCGCCGTCCTCGTAACTCCCCGGTGCTTGCGCCGGGGCTCGTGCGTGGGTGGGCCAGCTGGAGAGGAGAACCAGGGTGCAGAATCTTGGTGGGGATCGGCGCAGATGGCGCCAATAAAATCCGGATTGAGCTGTGGCTGCAGATTGGCCATGGTGCGTTGGAGCGGTGAGAGGAAATAGACGATCTTTTGTCCCTCAGGCTCGTGCAGATGCGTTGGAGCGGTGGGAGGGAATAGACGATCTTTGCCACCGCTCGGCCGTGGTGCGTTCAGGTCCACGTGTTGCGTTCTCCGCCGGCCATGGAGGACGCCTGCGCTCACGTGTGGAGGAGCTGCGAGCGCGGCCGGTCCAGCGTGGATGAGCAGATCTCAGACGTGCAGATCTCATCCTGAAGAACGGGTCACCAGTGCAGCTGTCCAGATCAGAAGGTTGCGTTTGCACAAAACGTGTGCATTCCAGGGTCACCAGTGAAGAGGGTGATAAAATAATAAGCGGTGACCTGGTAGTTTTAAGGAGAGTTTAATTATATCATACCGTCGTCACGGGCTCCGCTCCCGGCGCCGTGCATGCGCGCCGGGAGCGAGCCCAGAGTGCTCTCAGCAGAGAGACACAATGTGTCTGCAGCGGCAGCTGAAGAGTGAGAGAATGAGAGGGTTTGCGTTACAGAGTTGCAGCATATATACTCGACTACAACAATACATCAAGGGCATACCCCAGCAGTTGGTATGATCAAAGAGATAACAGAACAGGCATAAGACATTTGCATTTGAGAGACATATTGATCTCAGTCCCTAGGTCACAGTGAGGACAGGATGCATGAGCACAATGCATGAAAGGCAACATTAACATCACAGAAGTGAGCCAGACGAAACGAGTCTGCCTGTAGACATTAATACACATTTCACTGTTCTGTTATTTGCTCTAGCCGAGCGCTGTGTTTGACCAGTCTGTTTGTGGGGGTTACACCAAAGCACATCTACATATCAGTAGTGCAGCAGAAAAAACCAAGAGACGACAGCTGAGTGTCCTTAATCTGTTGTGGGGGTTAACCGAACCGCCACAGAGGGGACCATTTGTGTAAGTCTGTTGCGTCTTTTGCATTCAGTGCTATTAGGTCGTCACTTTTTTTTGCCGTCTCTGCGAGCAGCCCTGCTTAGGTTATACAGTCTGACAGCCGAAGGTAGGAAGGACCTGCGAAACCTCTCGGTTGCGCACCTAGGATGATGTAGTCTACTACTAAATGAGCTCCTCAGTGCGTTCAGTATGTCCTGCATCGGGTGGGACTCGGACTCCTGCAGAGATGACAGTTTAGCATCCATCCTTCTCTCTCCTATCTCCTCCACTGGGTCAAGGCGTTGCCCCAGGACAGAGCTGGCTTTCTTGATCAGTTTGTTCAGTCTCTTCCGATCGGCTGCTGTAATGCCGTTGCCCCAGCAGACCACTCCAAAAGTGATGGCTGATGCCACCACCGTGTCGTAGAATGTCTTGAAGAGCACCCCTTGTACACCAAAAAACCTCAGCCTCCTCAGTAGGAACAGCCTGCGCTGTCCCTTCTTGTAGAGTGCGTCGGTATTGTGTGACCAGTCTAGTTTATTGTTCAGATGAACACCCAGGTACTTGTAGGATGTCACCATCTCAATGTCTGTTCCCTGGATGTTTACTGGTGCTGTGAGGGGTTGTCCTTGCCTGCAGCAGTCCACCACCAGCTCCTTAGTTTTCCTCGCGTTGATCTGGAGGCAGTTCCGATGGCACCAGTCCACGAAGTCCTGGATAAGTCCTCTGTACTCAGCTTCATCTCCGCTGGAAATAAAGCCAATGATCGCAGAGTCGTCAGAGAACTTCTGTAGATGGCAGTGTGTTGTGTTGTGTGAGAAGTCCGCAGTATAAAGGGTGAACAGGAAGGGAGCCAAAACCGTTCCCTGGGGGGCCCCCGTGCTGCCGATGATCGTGTCGGACACACAATCCCGGGTTCTCACAAAGTGTGGCCGGTTAGTGAGTTAGTCCAGGATCCATGATGACAGGTGCTGGTCCACCCCTGTGCACAGCAGCTTGTCCTTCAGGATCATCGGTTGGATGGTGTTGAATGCACTGGAGAAGTCAAAGAACATGATCCTCACCGCGTTCCCGGGCTTCTCCAGGTGGGACAGGGAAGGGTGAAGGAGGAAGATCACTGCATCCTCCACCCCAATGCCATGCTGGTAGGCGAACTGGAGTGGATCCATTGCTGGTCCCACCAGGGGGCGGAGGTGAGCAAGGAGCAGTCTCTCCAGGGTCTTCATCATGTGAGACGTCAGGGCCACTGGTCTGTAGCTGTTCAGGTCTTTGGGGTGGGAAGTCATTGGTACAGGTACCACACAAGATGTTTTCCACAACTGTGGTACCCTCCCCAGCTTCAGGCTCAGGTTGAAGATGTACTCCACAATCCCACACAGCTGGTCTGCGCAGGACTTGAGGAGCTTTGCGCTGATGCCGTCCGGTCCCAACGCCTTCCTCGCCTCGATCTTCCTCAGCTCCGTCCTCACCTGGGTCTTAGTGAGGGTCAGGTTGGGGGGCTGTGTGTTGGGAGTGGGGGATGTTGGTGGAGTGGGGTATGGACAGCAGGTCTCGATGACTGTAGAGGTAGCAGTGGTTGGTGTGCAGGCGGGGGGGGGGGCAGTTGGTCAAACCTACTAAAAAACAGGTTCAGACTTCCGGTTATGGCGGCCACCTAGAAGGACACGTATCACTCTGCTCTGCTCCTGGAGATAAGATAAGATAAGATAAGATAAGCCTTTATTAGTCCCACAACGGGGAAATTCCAGGATTGCAACAGCACAGGGATAGCAACACTCAGAGCAACAATCAGAAGGCAAGAAAAAAAACAAGCAAGCAAGAGCAGCTAATAAACATATGTACGTATTACTATAAAATATATATATATACACACACACACAGACACACAGTGCAGAGCATTGTAGCTGGATGGAATAAATATATGAATATATGAACACACAGTACAGAGCATTGTAGCTAGATGGAATAAATATGTAAATATATAAACACCCACAGTACGGAGCATTGCAGCTAGGTGGAATAAATATGCAAGTATATAAACACACACAGTGCGGAGCAATGTAGCTAGATGGAATAATATGTAGATATATAAATATATAAACACACCCAGTGCTGAGCATTGTAGCTAGATGGAATAAATATGCAAATATATAAACACACACAGTGCAGAGCATTGTTGCTAGATGGAATGAAACAGCATAACCGTCTACTTAGTTATCCTACATGGTATGATTATGTGCCCATACATATTCTCACCCTCCATAGCGACCGGTATGTTCCTAGTTGTATGCCGGAGGGGACCATTGTGTAAGTCTATTGCATCTTTTGCATTCAAAAAACTATTAGTTTGTTACGTCTTTTTGCTATCTCTGCGAGCAGCCCTGCTTAGGTTGTACAGTCTGACAGCCGTTGGTAGGAAGGACCTACGAAACCTCTCGGTTGTGCACCTGGGATGATGTAGTCTGCTGCTAAATGAGCTCCTCAGTGCATTCAGTATGTCCTGCATAGGGTGGAACTCGGACTCCAGCAGAGATGACAGTTTAGCCACCGTCCTTCTCTCTCCTATCTCCTCCATCGGATCAAGGCGCTGCCCCAGGACAGAGCTAGCTTTCTTAATCAGTTTGTTCAGTCTCTTCCTATCGGCTGCAGTAATGCCACTGCCCCAGCAGACCACTCCAAAAGTGATGGCTGATGCCACCACCGTGTCATAGAATGACTTCAGCAGCGCCCCTTGTACACCAAAAGACCTGAGTCTCCTCAGCAGGAACAGCCTGCGCTGTCCCTTCTTGTAGAGTGCATCAGTATTGTGTGACCAGTCTAGTTTATTGTTCAGATGAATACCCAGGTACTTATAGGATGTCACCATCTCGATGTCTGTTCCCTGTATATTTACTGGTACTGTGAGGGGCTGCCCATGCCTGCGGCAGTCCACCACCAGCTCCTTAGTTTTCCTCGCGTTGATCTGGAGGCAGTTCCGATGGCACCAGTCCACGAAGTCCTGGATAAGCCCTCTGTACTCAGCTTCATCTCCATTGGAGATGAGGCCAACGATCGCAGAGTCATCAGAGAACTTCTGTAGATGGCAGTGTGTTGTGTTGTGTGAGAAGTCCGCATTATAAAGAGTGAACAGGAAGGGAGCCAGCACCGTTCCCTGGGGGGCCCCCGTGCTACTGATGATCGTGTCGGACACACAGTCCCGGGTTCTCACAAACTGAGGCCGGTTCGTGAGGTAGTCCAGGATCCATGATGACAGGTGCTGGTCCACCCCTGCGCGCAGCAGCTTGTCCTTCAGGATCATCGGTTGGATGGTGTTGAAAGCACTGGAGAAGTCAAAGAACATGATCCTCACCATATTCCCGGGCTTCTCCAGGTGGGACAGAGAACGGTGAAGGAGGAAGATCACCGCATCCTCCACCCCAATGCCATGCTGGTAGGCGAACTGGAGTGGATCCATCGCTGGTTCCACCAGGGGGCGGAGGTGAGCAAGGAGCAGTCTCTCCAGGGTCTTCATCAAGTGGGACGTCAAGGCCACCGGTCTGTAGCTGTTCAGGTCTTTGGGGTGGGAAGTTTTTGGTACAGGTACCACACAAGATGTTTTCCACAGCTGTGGTACCCTCCCCAGTTTCATGTTGGAGGCTCATGTTGAAGATATACGTCACAATCCCACACAGCTGGTCTGCACAGGACTTGAGGAGCTTTGCGCTGATGCCGTCCGGTCCCGGCGCCTTCCTCGCCTTGATCTTCCTCAGCTCCGTCCTCACCTGGGTCCTGGTCAGGGTCAGGATGGGGGGCTGTGTGTTGGGAGTGGGGGGGTGTTGGTGGAGTGGGGAGTGGGCAGCAGGACTTGATTTCTTTAGAGGCAGCAGTGGTTGTTGTGCAGTCAGGGGGGAGGGCGGTTGGTCAAATCTATTGAAAAACAGATTCAGGTTGTTCGCCCACTCCCTGCCCCCTGTGGCCTGGGGGGAGGTATTCTGGAGCCCCGAGATGGTTTTGAGGTTTCTCCAGACCCCGCTGATGTCGCTCTGTTGCAGCTTGTCCTCCATCTTCTTCCTGAAGCTGTCCTTGCCTTCTCTGATCTTTCTCCTCAGCTCCCTCTGTACGGACTTCAGCATCTCCCTGTTCCCTGACCTGAAGATCCTCTTCTTCTCTCTCAGAAGTGTTTTTATCTCAGGGTTGATCCAGGGTTTGTTGTTTGAGTGACGCCGTATGGTCTTGGTGGGAACGGATTTGTCCACACAGATAAAGATTCGGCAAATAACTCTCTCATTTGGAACAGAATTTTTCCCAGCGTTTGGGCGAGGATAGGATAGGATAGGATAGGTCGTGATTCATGCTCCTTTTTGGAGGGGTGGATCCCGGAGGCGCTGAACAACGCGGAGCTAAATTCATCAGTCGTCTTGGAAAGCGCCCACCGAATTGGCCCACCGAGACATAACAAGGCAGCACCGAGGACGCTAATTTTGAAGTTCCTCAGTTACAGAGACAGGATGACGATCTCCAACGCGGTGCGGGCCAAAGGAGAAATTAAATACCAAGATCAACAGGTGCGGTTCTACCCAGATTTGGCCTCAGGAATCCAACAATTAAGGAAGCAGTTTGACCCCATCTGTAAAGAACTGCGCAACCTTGGGATTCGTCATGGAGTGATTCACCCTGCAAGACTTCTGGTCACATATGAGGGCAGAACACACATCTTCAAGACCCCTGAGGAGGCGCAGGAGCTCATCAAGAAGATCCAGGAAGAGACTGGTGGGAGCTAAGCATGAACAGAATATAGGGTAGAATATTTGAGCATTTACATAGGCATTTAACTGATTTGAAGCATATAGCAAGATTACAAAATATAGATTGTATTACATATTTAAAAAAAAACAAAAACAAACTAAGATGTACAAAATTGCTATAAAATTTTGGAGTTAAATTGGAAAATTACAGAAGAGAGTTAATGTTACGTTATTAAAAGCAGTAGAGTTAGGGTGATTGGGAGGATGAAGAAGGAGTGGCTTTGGCTGATCCTCGTGGGTGTGGAGCGGTCGATGGCTATAGCGGGAGACGGAATTTTTTTTTTTGATTTTGGGGGGTTTACCACGAAGGTGGGAAGGGGGAATTTGTGTGTAGTTTGTAGGATGAATGTTCAACCACTCATGTTTTTGCTTCTCTGTATGAGCATGTTTATATTGCAAGGTAATCCTAAACCCCCTATTGATCATAGACCAAAGCGTTAATTTTAATTTAACTTCATGGAATTGCAGAGGTCTACAAAATTTAAAAAAACTTAAACAAGTTATGAATAAAATAAAAGACATAGGTTCAAAAAATGTGTTTTTACAAGAAACCCATCTAATAGAGGAGGATGTAAAAAGAATTAGGAGAAGATGGCAAGGAAGTGTGTTCACCTCATCATTTTCATCCCGAGCCAGGGGAGTTATGACTCTCATTCATAAATCAGTCCCATTTCAAGTGAAAAATGTAATTGGAGACAAATTTGGAAGATATCTAATTATTCAAGGATCTTTGCTATTAGAAAACACAAATCTGGTGAACTTATACGGTCCCAACATAGATGATCAAAAGTTCTTTGCTAATTTATTTCTTATCTTATCATCACTTACAGGGCAACATATAATAGCAGGGGATTTTAATTGTACATTGAATCCCGGTATAGACAGATCAACAGGACTGGACTGTACACACAATGGATGCAGGATGATCATTAAGCATTCTATGAAAGAATTGAGATTGCTGGATATATGGAGAGAAATGAAACCACAAGTTAAAGCCTACTCTTGTTATTCTAATACCTACAAGTCATTCTCACGTATTGACTATTTTTTGATCTCCACAGAATTAAGGTCCAAGATTCAAAACTGCTTTTATGATAACATTGTGATCTCTGATCATGCACCCTGTTGTCTCATATATGTAGATAAGAAATTGACAAAGGAGCCAGGTAGGTGGCAATTTCAGCATAAATGGCTTCAGGATGAGGAATTTGTTAAGTACATAGAAAAACAGATAGATGAGTTCTTCGATATTAATACTTCACAAACATCAGCATGTATAAAGTGGGAGGCTTTTAAAGCTTTTATTAGGGGACATATTATTAGTTATACAGGTTCAAAATCTAAGAAGACTCGAGAGGAGAGAGTCCAATTGGAACACAAATTAAAAATTCTTCAAGAAAAAGTGTATGCAGGAAGTGACCCAAAGTTAGAGAACGAATTAATAATTCTGAGAGCTGAATATGACAAAAAATCAGCGAATAGAGCTGCCTCGAGTCTTCTAAGATTGAAGCAATCTTTTTATGAACAAGGTGAAAAATCAGGAAAATTATTGGCATGGCAGATTAAACAATTAGAATCTAAAACACCAATTACCAGTATTATAAGTAACGGACAGGTAGTTGTAGATCCTTTAGAAATTAATAGAGCCTTTAGAGATTACTATGAAAAATTATATGATACAAAAAATGAAACTGACTTAACAAAACTAAATGGGTTTTTGGACTGACTATCTATACCGTATATTCCAAATGAAAACAGGGAGATACTGGAGTCTAAAATTAGTCAAGAAGAAGTTGGGCTAGCCATTGATAATATGAAATCAGGAAAAAGTGCAGGACCAGATGGTCTTCCAGTTGACCTTTATAAAAAATTTAAGAATAAATTAATAAAACCTTTTTTGGAAATGGTTTTAGAAGCATTTCAAAATAGTAATTTACCATCATACATGAATAATGCCTTAATTACACTGTTGCCAAAACCAGGTAAACTCTCTAATAAATGTGAAAATATGAGACCAATAAGCCTATTAAATGCTGACCTTAAGATAATCTGTAAAATTTTAGCCAGACGAATACAAGAAATATTACCAAATATTATTAACCGAGATCAGAATGGCTTTATAAAGGGAAGACAAGGCTTCCATAATGTAAGAAGATTATTCAATATTATTTACTCTAATAAAGAAGCACCGGATACAGCTCTCCTATCATTGGATGCCGAAAAGGCCTTTGATAGGGTCGAATGGCCCTTTCTTTTTGAAGTCTTACAAAGGTTTGGATTTGGAAATAATTTCATAAAATGGGTTCAGATAATATATAATAATGCTACAGCAGAAATCCTAACAAACAGTAATATCTCAAAATCAATAAAAATCAATAGAGGATGTCGACAAGGCTGTCCACTTTCACCTTTACTGTTCACTATGGCAATTGAACCTTTAGCGATGGCAGTACGTTTACATCCGCAAATATATGGAATTAAGGTTGGACCAACAGAACATAAAATCTCCCTGTATGCCGATGACATAATTTTGTTTATGTCGAATCTTAAAAAATCAATTCCGACCTTGTTGAATTTAATAAAGAATTTTGGGGAAATATCAGGATATAAAATAAGTAAAACTAAATCTTCAATATTAATGCTAAATGAGTCCCAGAGAAAGCACCCAGCTTCTGAGGTAAATCAATTCAATGTTGTAAATCAGTTTAAATATTTAGGAATTCAAATTGTGCCCAAGCTGGAATCAGTCGCCAGTGCCAACTACGAAGCCTTAATGACAGACATTAATGAGTTAATTCAGAGATGGATGTCACTACCAATGTCGATGATTGGGAGAATTAATATACTTAAAAGTAATATCTTACCCAAAATACTTTATTTATTTCAATACATTCCTTTACCACCACCTTCAGATCTATTCTCAAGAATTAAAAAAAAGTTAGTGGAGTTTATATGGAACAATAGGAAGGCTAGATTACGTCTGTCCTTACTATATTTACCATTTGATCGTGGAGGTCTGAAATGTCCAAACTTTATGTTGTATTACTGGTCAGCACAACTGAGGTCTATGACATATTATTTTTCATCAAATGATCTCCCTCACTGGACTGAAATGGAATCATACAATTTACCTTTACCTCTTCCCATATTCATATATTCAGACTCGGCAAAAAAATTACAGAAACAAGTTAAAAATCCATTTGTAAAACATATGATCAAAATATGGTGTGAAACTAAAAAATATTTAAAAGAACCACACTTACTGTGACAATTTAGTCGAATATGGGGAAATCAATATTTTAAACCAGGGAGAGCGGATGCTGTATTTAAAGTATGGAATTTAAAAGGGATCCAAAAAATTCAAGATTTATATTTGTCATGTTCAGATAACATAATGTCTTTTGAAGAGCTGAGGATCAAATTTAATCTTAATAGAAGATTAAGACATTTTTTTAAATATCTTCAGATTAGGAACTTTATTCGATCAAATCAAAACAATGCTCTCACTCGACCTATTTATTCATCCTTGGAAAAAATCTTGACGAAAGATAGTAAGAGAAAGGGTATTATTTCAGAGTTTTATAACTCATTGACATTATCTTCAAGTGAAAACTTGCAGAAAAGACTGAATTATTGGAAAGAAGACCTGCAAACTGAAATCTCAGAGGAACAATGGGAATTGGCTTGTACAGAAGCTCAAACCAAATCAATAAATGTACGTCTAAAATTGATACATTTTAAATGGTTAATGCGGATGTATGTTACACCGGTGGAATTAAATAGATATAACAAAAACATACCAGATACATGCACAAAATGTATGGAAAGTAAAGGAACCTTATTTCATTGTTTATGGGAATGTAGGAAAATTAGAATGTTTTGGGAAGAGGTGAGGGGAACAATTGAAAAAATAATTTCAAAACAAATCATATTGAATCCTAAATTGTTTTTGTTGGGTCTGCATCCAGAAAAGCACAACTTTAATAAAAGTGAAAGAGCATTCATAGACCTCAGTTTGCTTAATGCCAAAAAATGTATTGCACTATAAGACTCATTGACCAGATGTGACTCAGTGGTTAAGACAGATGTTAACAAACCTTCCACTAGAAAGAATAACATACATACTGAAATCAAAGGAAACTGTGTTTGAGAATATATGGAGACCTTTTATTGATTATGTAAAGAATTTAAACATAACTTTTGAAGAAGAAGGTGAATGATGTGTGTGGACCTTATAAATTCCAAACTGGTGAATGTATAATATGTATACTTATGTAATGGATTGCCTAGACTAAACAGAGGAGCATTGTTGAAGACCTGTCTTTGTTAGTGGTTGTTGGTGTGTTTTAGTACATTTTTTTTTTATTACTTTAGTGTTAGTGTTTGATTGTTTGTGTTATGTTTGTAAAAAAGGTTCAATAAAAATATTGTGGAAAAAAACAAAAAACAGGTTCAGACTTCCGGTTATGGCGGCCACCTAGAAGGACACGTATCACTCTGCTCTGCTCCTGGAGATAAAGATTCGGCAAATAACTCTCTCATTTGGAACAGAATTTTTCCCAGCGTTTGGGCGAGGATATGCCGGTGAAGCCTAAGGCTGGGAAATCAGGTGGGGGAAAAATTGAACCGCCGAAGCAGTCCAAATTAACAGACTTTCACGTCTGTGGCGCAGCAGGAAAAGCTGCGGATATGGCGGATGAAACTAGCGGTGGTGCGGTAACTGCTGATGATGGTGGCACAGGTGCAGTGCTGGCTACCATTAGCTCAATGAGAGCAGACTTTTCCGCTAAACTTGATGGGATTATGGCAGCGTTGGATGCAATGAGAAAGGAATTGGGTGACTGCGTGGAGCGAGTGACGCAGGTGGAGCTTCGTGTTTCCAGTGTGGAGGATGATGTCGGCCGACTTCAATTAAAGGTGCGCACTTTGGAAAAAAAAAAATAAATGTCTGGAAGATAATGTCCTGGACTTGGAGTCCCGGTCGAGACGGAACAACCTGAGGCTGGTGGGTCTACCGAAGGGAGCCGAAGGTCGTGATTCATGCTCCTTTTTGGAGGGGTGGATCCCGGAGGCGCTGAACAACGCAAAGCTAAATTCATCAGTCGTCTTGGAAAGCGCCCACCGAATTGGCCCACCGAGACATAACAAGGCAGCACCGAGGACGCTAATTATGAAGTTCCTCAGTTACAGAGACAGGATGACGATCTCCAATGCGGTGCGGGCCAAAGGAGAAATTAAAT
The DNA here is from genome assembly GCA_020510985.1 of Pholidichthys leucotaenia. Lineage (NCBI taxonomy): Eukaryota > Metazoa > Chordata > Actinopteri > Cichliformes > Pholidichthyidae > Pholidichthys > Pholidichthys leucotaenia. Next base: position 228,212,368 of record CM035849.1, read on the forward strand.
ACCAAGATCAACAGGTGCGGTTCTACCCAGATTTGGCCTCAGGAATCCAACAATTAAGGAAGCAGTTTGACCCCATCCGTAAAGAACTGCGCAACCTTGGGATTCGTCATGGAGTGATTCACCCTGCAAGACTTCTGGTCACATATGAGGGCAGAACACACATCTTCAAGACCCCTGAGGAGGCACAGGAGCTCATCAAGAAGATCCAGGAAGAGACTGGTGGGAGCTAAGCATGAACAGAATATAGGGTAGAATATTTGAGCATTTACATAGGCATTTAACTGATTTGAAGCATATAGCAAGATTACAAAATATAGATTGTATTATATATTTTAAAAAAAACAACAAAAAAAACTAAGATGTACAAAATTGCTATAAAATTTTGGAGTTAAATTGGAAAATTACAGAAGAGAGTTAATGTTACGTTATTAAAAGCAGTAGAGTTAGGGTGATTGGGAGGATGAAGAAGGAGTGGCTTTGGCTGATCCTCGTGGGTGTGGAGCGGTCGATGGCTATAGCGGGAGACGGAATTTTTTTTTTGATTTTGGGGGGTTTACCACAAAGGTGGGAAGGGGGAATTTGTTTGTGTGTAGTTTGTAGGATGAATGTTCAACCACTCATGTTTTTGCTTCTCTGTATGAGCATGTTTATATTGCGAGGTAATCTTAAACCCCCTATTGATCATAGACCAAAGCGTTAATTTTAATTTAACTTCATGGAATTGCAGAGGTCTACAAAATTTAAAAAAACTTAAACAAGTTATGAATAAAATAAAAGACACAGATTCAAAAATTGTGTTTTTACAAGAAACCCATCTAATAGAGGAGGATGTAAAAAGAATTAGGAGAAGATGGCAAGGAAGTGTGTTCACCTCATCATTTTCATCCCGAGCCAGGGGAGTTATGACTCTCATTCATAAATCAGTCCCATTTCAAGTGAAAAATGTAATTGGAGACAAATTTGGAAGATATCTAATTATTCAAGGATCTTTGCTATTAGAAAACACAAATCTGGTGAACTTATACGGTCCCAACATAGATGATCAAAAGTTCTTTGCTAATTTATTTCTTATCTTATCATCACTTACAGGGCAACATATAATAGCAGGGGATTTTAATTGTACATTGAATCCCAGTATAGACAGATCAACAGGACTGGACTGTACACACAATGGATGCAGGATGATCATTAAGCATTCTATGAAAGAATTGAGATTGCTGGATATATGGAGAGAAATGAAACCACAAGTTAAAGCCTACTCTTGTTATTCTAATACCTACAAGTCATTCTCACGTATTGACTATTTTTTGATCTCCACAGAATTAAGGTCCAAGATTCAAAACTGCTTTTATGATAACATTGTGATCTCTGATCATGCACCCTGTTGTCTCATATATGTAGATAAGAAATTGACAAAGGAGCCAGGTAGGTGGCAATTTCAGCATAAATGGCTTTAGGATGAGGAATTTGTTAAGTACATAGAAAAACAGATAGATGAGTTCTTCGATATTAATACTTCACAAACATCAGCATGTATAAAGTGGGAGGCTTTTAAAGCTTTTATTAGGGGACATATTATTAGTTATACAGGTTCAAAATCTAAGAAGACTCGAGAGGAGAGAGTCCATTTGGAACACAAATTAAAAATTCTTCAAGAAAAAGTGTATGCAGGAAGTGACCCAAAGTTAGAGAACAAATTAATAATTCTGAGAGCTGAATATGACAAAAAATCAGCGAATAGAGCTGCCTCGAGTCTTCTAAGATTGAAGCAATCTTTTTATGAACAAGGTGAAAAATCAGGGAAATTATTGGCATGGCAGATTAAACAATTAGAATCTAAAACACCAATAACCAGTATTATAAGTAACGGACAGGTGGTTGTAGATCCTTTAGAAATTAATAGAGCCTTTAGAGATTACTATGAAAAATTATATGATACAAAAAATGAAACTGACTTAACAAAACTAAATGGGTTTTTGGACGGACTATCTATACCGTGTATTCCAAATGAAAACAGGGAGATACTGGAGTCTAAAATTAGTCAAGAAGAAGTTGGGCTAGCCATTGATAATATGAAATCAGGAAAAAGTGCAGGACCAGATGGTCTTCCAGTTGACCTCTATAAAAAATTTAAGAATAAATTAATAAAACCTTTTTTGGAAATGGTTTTAGAAGCATTTCAAAATAGTAATTTACCATCATACATGAATAATGCCTTAATTATACTGTTGCCAAAACCAGGTAAACCCTCTAATAAATGTGAAAATATGAGACCAATAAGCCTATTAAATGCTGACCTTAAGATAATCTGTAAAATTTTAGCCAGACGAATACAAGAAATATTACCAAATATTATTAACCGAGATCAGAATGGCTTTATAAAGGGAAGACAAGGCTTCCATAATATAAGAAGATTATTCAATATTATTTACTCTAATAAAGAAGCACCGGATACAGCTCTCCTATCATTGGACGCCGAAAAGGCCTTTGATAGGGTCGAATGGCCCTTTCTTTTTGAAGTCTTACAAAGGTTTGGATTTGGAAATAATTTCACAAAATGGGTTCAGATAATATATAATAATGCTACAGCAGAAATCCTAACAAACAGCAATATCTCAAAATCAATAAAAATCAATACAGGATGTCTACAAGGCTGTCCACTTTCACCTTTAAGATAAGATAAGATAAGATAAGATAAGCCTTTATTAGTCCCACAACGGGGAAATTCCAGGATTGCAACAGCACAGGGATAGCAACACTCAGAGCAACAATCAGAAGGCAAGAAAAAAACAAGCAAGCAAGAGCAGCTAATATACATATGTACATATTACTATAAAACATATATATATACACACACACACACACACACACACACACAGACACACAGTGCAGAGCATTGTAGCTGGATGGAATAAATATATGAACACACAGTGCAGAGCATTGTAGCTAGATGGAATAAATATGTAAATATATAAACACCCACAGTACGGAGCATTGCAGCTAGGTGGAATACATATGCAAGTATATAAACACACACAGTGCGGAGCAATGTAGCTAGAAGGAATAATATGTAGATATATAAAAACACAGTGCGGAGCATTGTAGCTAGATGGAATAAATATATAGATATATAAATATAAACACACCCAGTGCTGAGCATTGTAGCTAGATGGAATAAATATGTAAATATATAAACACACACAGTGCAGAGCATTGTTGCTAGATGGGATGAAACAGCATAACCGTCTACTTAGTTATCCTACATGGTATGATTATGTGCCCATACATATTCTCACCCTCCATAGCGACCGGTATGTTCCTAGTTGTATGCCGGAGGGGACCATTGTGTAAGTCTATTGCATCTTTTGCATTCAAAAAACTATTAGTTTGTTACGTCTTTTTGCTATCTCTGCGAGCAGCCCTGCTTAGGTTGTACAGTCTGACAGCCGTTGGTAGGAAGGACCTACGAAACCTCTTGGTTGTGCACCTGGGATGATGTAGTCTGCTGCTAAATGAGCTCCTCAGTGCATCCAGTATGTCCTGCATAGGGTGGAACTCGGACTCCAGCAGAGATGACAGTTTAGCCACCGTCCTTCTCTCTCCTATCTCCTCCATCGGATCAAGGCGCTGCCCCAGGACAGAGCTAGCTTTCTTAATCAGTTTGTTCAGTCTCTTCCTATCGGCTGCAGTAATGCCACTGCCCCAGCAGACCACTCCAAAAGTGATGGCTGATGACACCACCGTGTCATAGAATGACTTCAGCAGCGCCCCTTGTACACCAAAAGACCTGAGTCTCCTCAGCAGGAACAGCCTGCGCTGTCCCTTCTTGTAGAGTGCATCAATATTGTGTGACCAGTCTAGTTTATTGTTCAGATGAACACCCAGGTACTTATAGGATGTCACCATCTCGATGTCTGTTCCCTGTATATTTACTGGTGCTGTGAGGGGCTGCCCATGCCTGCGGCAGTCCACCACCAGCTCCTTAGTTTTCCTCGCGTTGATCTGGAGGCAGTTCCGATGGCACCAGTCCACGAAGTCCTGGATAAGCCCTCTGTACTCAGCTTCATCTCCATTGGACATGAGGCCAACGATCGCAGAGTCATCAGAGAACTTCTGTAGATGGCGGTGTGTTGTGTTGTGTGAGAAGTCCGCAGTATAAAGAGTGAACAGGAAGGGAGCCAGCACCGTTCCCTGGGGGGCCCCCGTGCTACTGATAATCGTGTCGGACACACAGTCCCGGGTTCTCACAAACTGAGGCCGGTTCGTGAGGTAGTCCAGGATCCATGATGACAGGTGCTGGTCCACCCCTGCGCGCAGCAGCTTGTCCTTCAGGATCATCGGTTGGATGGTTTTGAAAGCACTGGAGAAGTCAAAGAACATGATCCTCACCATATTCCCGGGCTTCTCCAGGTGGGAAAGAGAACGGTGAATGAGGAAGATCACCACATCCTCCACCCCAATGCCATGCTGGTAGGCGAACTGGAGTGGATCCATCGCTGGTTCCACCAGGGGGCGGAGGTGAGCAAGGAGCAGTCTCTCCAGGGTCTTCATCAAGTGGGACGTCAAGGCCACCGGTCTGTAGCTGTTCAGGTCTTTGGGGTGGGAAGTTTTTGGTACAGGTACCACACAAGATGTTTTCCACAGCTGTGGTACCCTCCCCAGTTTCAGGCTCAAGTTGAAGATATACGTCACAATCTCACACAGCTGGTCTGCACAGGACTTGAGGAGCTTTGTGCTGATGCCGTCTGGTCCCGGCGCCTTCCTCACTTTGATCTTCCTCAGCTCCGTCCTCACCTGGGTCTTGGTCAGGGTCAGGATGGGGGGCTGTGTGTTGGGAGTGGGGGGGTGTCGGTGGAGTGGGCAGCAGGACTTGATTTCTTAGAGGCAGCAGTGGTTGTTGTGCAGACAGGGGGGAGGGCAGTTGGTTAAATCTATTGAAAAACAGATTCAGGTTGTTCGCCCACTCCCTGCCCCCCGTGGCCTGGGGGGAGGTATTCTGGAGCCCCGAGATGGTTTTGAGGTTTCTTCCGACCCCGCTGATGTCGCACTGTTGCAGCTTGTCCTCCATCTTCTTCCTGAAGCTGTCCTTGCCTTCTCTGATCTTTCTCCTCAGCTCCCTCTGTACGGACTTCAGCATCTCCCAGTTCCCCGACCTGAAGATCCTCTTCTTCTCTCTCAGAAGTGTTTTTATCTCAGGGTTGATCCAGGGTTTGTTGTTTGAGTGACGCCGTATGGTCTTGGTGGGAACGGATTTGTCCACACAGAAGCTGAGGTAGCCCGTGAAGGTGTGAATGAGGCCATCGATGTCCTCACCATGTGGATCGCAGAGCTGCTTCCAGGCGGTGGCTTCAAAACAGGCTTTACTGTTTACTATGTTTACGGTTGCTTTACTGTTTACTATGGCAATTGAACCTTTAGCGATGGCAGTACGTTTACATCCGCAAATATATGGAATTAAGGATGGACCAACAGAACATAAAATCTCCCTGTATGCCGATGACATAATTTTGTTTATGTCGAATCTTAAAAAATCAATTCCGACCTTGTTGAATTTAATAAAGAATTTTGGGGAAATATCAGGATATAAAATAAATAAAACTAAATCTTCAATATTAATGCTAAATGAGTCCCAGAGAAAGCACCCACCTTCTGAGGTAAATCAATTCAATGTTGTAAATCAGTTTAAATATTTAGGAATTCAAATTGTGCCCAAGCTGGAATCAGTCGCCAGTGCCAACTACGAAGCCTTAATGACAGACATTAATGAGTTAATTCAGAGATGGATGTCACTACCAATGTCGATGATTGGGAGAATTAATATACTTAAAAGTAATATCTTACCCAAAATACTTTATTTATTTCAATACATTCCTTTACCACCACCTTCAGATCTATTCTCAAGAATTAAAAAAAAGTTAGTGGAGTTTATATGGAACAATAGGAAGGCTAGATTACGTCTGTCCTTACTATATTTACCATTTGATCGTGGAGGTCTGAAATGTCCAAACTTTATGTTGTATTACTGGTCAGCACAACTGAGGTCTATGACATATTATTTTTCATCAAATGATCTCCCTCACTGGACTGAAATGGAATCATACAATTTACCTTTACCTCTTCCCATATTCATATACTCAGACTCAGCAAAAAAATTACAGAAACAAGTTAAAAATCCATTTGTAAAACATATGATCAAAATATGGTGTGAAACTAAAAAATATTTAAAAGAACCACACTTACTGTCACAATTTAGTCCAATATGGGGAAATCAATATTTTAAACCAGGGAGAGCGGATGCTGTATTTAAAGTATGGAATTTAAAAGGGATCCAAAAAATTCAAGATTTATATTTGTCATGTTCAGATAACATAATGTCTTTTGAAGAGCTGAGGATCAAATTTAATCTTCATAGAACACATTTTTTTAAATATCTTCAGATTAGGAACTTTATTCGATCAAATCAAAATAAAGCTCTCACTCGACCTATTTATTCATCCTTGGAAAAAATCTTGACAAAAGATAGTAAGAGAAAGGGTATTATTTCGGAGTTTTATAACTCACTGACATTATCTTCAAGTGAAAACTCGCAGAAAAGACTGAATTATTGGAAAGAAGACCTGCAAACTGAAATCTCAGAGGAACAATGGGAATTGGCTTGTACAGAAGCTCAAACCAAATCAATAAATGTACGTCTAAAATTGATACATTTTAAATGGTTAATGCGGATGTATGTTACACCAGTGGAATTAAATAGATATAACAAAAACATACCAGATACATGCACAAAATGTATGGAAAGTAAAGGAACCTTATTTCATTGTTTATGGGAATGTAGGAAAATTAGAATGTTTTGGGAAGAGGTGAGGGGAACAATTGAAAAAAATAATTTCAAAACAAATCATATTGAATCCTAAATTGTTTTTGTTGGGCCTGCATCCAGAAAAGCACAACTTTAATAAAAGTGAAAGAGCATTCATAGACCTCAGTTTGCTTAATGCCAAAAAATGTATTGCACTATTGTGGAAAAAGACTCATAGACCAGATGTGACTCAGTGGTTAAGACAGATGTTAACAAACCTTCCACTAGAAAGAATAACATACATACTGAAATCAAAGGAAACTGTGTTTGAGAATATATGGAGACCTTTTATTGATTATGTAAAGAATTTAAACATAACTTTTGAAGAAGAAGGTGAATGATGTGTGTGGACCTTATAAATTCCAAACTGGTGAATGTATAATATGTATACTTATGTAATGGATTGCCTAGACTAAACAGAGGAGCATTGTTGAAGACCTGTTCCTGTTAGTGGTTGTTGGTGTGTTTTAGTACATTTTTTTTTTATTACTTTAGTGTTAGTGTTTGATTGTTTGTGCTATGTTTGTAAAAAAGGTTCAATAAAAATATTGTGGGAAAAAAAAAACAGGTTCAGATTGTTTGCCCACTCCCTGCCCCCCGTGGCCTGGGAGGAGATATTCTGGAGCCCAGAGATGGTTTTAAGGTTTCTCCATACCCCGCCGATGTCGCTCCGTTGCAGCTTGTCCTCCATCTTCTTCCTGAAGCTGTCCTTGCCTTCTCTGATCTTCCTCCTCAGCTCCCTCTGTACAGACTTCAGCATCTCCCTGTTCCCCGACCTGAAGATCCTCTTCTTCTCTCTCAAAAGTGTTTTTATCTCAGGGTTGATCCAGGGTTTGTTGTTTGAGCAACACCGTATGGTCTTGGTGGGTACGGTGTTGTCCACACAGAAGTTGATGTAGTCCGTGATGGTGTGAGTGAGGCCATCGATGTCCCCACCATGTGGATTGCAGAGCTGCTCCCAGGCAGTGGTTACAAAACAGTCCTTTACAGCGTCCATTGCCTCCTCAGACCATATCTTCACCGTGCGCATGACCGGAGGTTGTCTGTGTACTAGGGGTTTGTACACCGGCAGGAGATGAACCAAGTTGGATCAGTATATGCGTAAGGAATGATCTAAGCCACTTTTTATAATCTCTTTGACATGTCCTGTTTCGGGTCACAGGAATGCACAGGAACTCCTCTGGCTGTATAGGTCAGCTTGTATAGATTAGGTATATAGACATTCCGTTAGTTTATGGACCTCATGTGCATGTCTCCACGACCCCATGTCTCCAGAGCGTCTGTGACGTTTCCCCGGATAAGCTTTGATTATCAGGACTGTCCTGTTCTATCCCTCCCCTTTTCCTCATCCTCCCACTCCTTTCTCCTACCTATATATATACACTACCGTTCAAAAGTTTGGGGTCACTCAGACAATTGTTTTGTGTTTTCCATGAAAAGTCACACTTATTTACCACCATGAGTTGTAAAATGAATAGAAAATATAGTCAAGACATTGACAAGGTTAGAAATAATGATTTGTATTTGAAATAATAATTTTTTTCCTTCAAACTTTGCTTTCGTCAAAGAATCCTCCATTTGCAGCAATTACAGCATTGCAGACCTAACATGATTGCACAAGGGTTTTCTAATCATCCATTAGCCTTCTGACGCAATGACCAAACACATTGTACCATTAGAACACTGGAGTGATAGTTGCTGGAAATGGGCCTCTATACACCTATGTAGATATTGCACCAAAAACCAGACATTTGCAGCTAGAATAGTCATTTACCACATTAGCAATGTATATAGTGTATTTCTGATTAGTTTAAAGTTATCTTCATTGAAAAAAAGTGCTTTTCTTTCAAAAATAAGGAAATTTCTAAATGACCCCAAACTTTTGAACGGTAGTGTATATATCAGACCAAAAGAAATTAATCCTTTAGAGATTCTAGGTGTGTATGAATGCCATGCTTTGTAGTCTCTCCCCCAAGTGGCCATTGGGGTGACACCTTATATACTTTTGTAATAAATGTACATAAATCCAACTTTCTGCCTGATTTTTGACTTTGAATAATTTAAGCTCAAAATTATTCTAACATTTTGGCGCTCTGAACAGCGGATCCACATATCTCCGTCTTTCCGGCGCCTCTGCTTGATTTCAGCAAGTGCACAGCTGATAAAAAGACCTTCCCAGGCTGAGTGAGAAAAAAAAAGGCTCAGTGTTACTGCAGTGAAGGCATTTCAGACCGGGGCACTGGAACTGACTGGGTGACGGATCTGAGAAACCTACAGGCGGCTTGGATGTAAGTACATTTGTTGTTGTTGTTTATAGATAAAAGATAGTGAGATTACCCGGACCGATTGAACATCGTGGATGCTGTTTGGGTGCATTTATTACGGCTTGATCGCTGGGTCATTCCTGCCCACAGTGAGCGCTAATCGCAATAATCCTTGGGAAGAAATGAGATTTTCCTCTGCAATGGTGAACGTTATCGCAAGACCCTGGCAGCGTTCCAGGGGTCTGCTGTCCTCTGCACCCTGTCAGTGCGGTGGAGGTGCCAGAAGTTGCACGCAAAGAAAAAAAGGGAAAGATCTGTGCTATTTTAACCACAGACGTTTTATTGTCTAAATAATTAGGCTCTCGACATCCCGTGGAGGAGTGACATGATCCCAGAAAAGTAGATTTTCACGGAAGATTCGTGCCCTTAGCGTGTCCGCTTATTGCCCATGGAATTTCCCTGCTACAGTGAGCTATTGCAAGATACCGGGGGAGGAGGTCTTACTGGCGCTTTCAACACAGCTGAGGGGTTACGTGACCGTTGAAATACTGGTAGATTTTATTTTGAGGATTTGTTGAAGTGCTGGATAAAAGTTACTGTAGTCTGGTTTGTTTTGTCTCTCTGTAATCTGCTCCGGTGTGAAAAAGTGACAAAGTTCTCCACGGAGGCGGAAAAAGCAGGTTGTAAAATTGTTGTTTGTAATTTTTTCTGGTATTTGTGGAGCATAAAAGAGTTGGTTAATTACTTATTATCCTTTTGGGAAATGATTAAAAAATGTGAACGCTTGCAAATTATACTTTTGGGTGAGAAATTCTATTGTGTTTTCATTGCGGTAGGGGAAAAAAAAAAAAGAACGGTGGGTTGCCACATTTGCTTTTCCAAGCATTTTTTGGGGGTTGCAATTTCAAGCTTGTTTTAAGGCTATCATTCTGTTACTCTGCTAAACAGCTGCCCGACAGTAACCTTGGAGAGATAACAGAACTGCGCTGCGTGTGTGTGTGTTGTATGTGTGGGCCCTTGTGTTTAACAGTCAGTGAGTGAGAAGAAGAGGAAAAAAAGGAGTGAGAAGAAAAACAAAAATCTATATATGGGTATTTTTGCAAAGTTCTGGGGTTTTACTTTTTTTCAGTCTAACTTTGTGGGTTTTGACCCTAATGTTGCGTACATGATAAACCATTTACATATTTTTAAAGCCAATATTTTCATTTCCTCCAGTTTTTCTTTGGAAAATGAAAAACATTGAGCTATTTTTTTCCCCAATTTTTTGACGTATCACTAACTTTTATTGACTCAATTGCCTTATTTCTCTGACTGAAGCATAACAGTGAACTTTACAGGAAAAAAAGGACACAGGACTAACGACCAGCCTCTGGGAGCCTCTCTCTCGACACTGTCCGTGCCTCCCTCGTCGAGACCACAGGCGCATAGAACATCTAAGTTAAGTACAATTGCTTGCATCTTAATCAATGCTACCAGCATGACAATGATGAAATTAACTGAATATTACAATATCATGCTGTCACCTAATAATGCCTAATCACTGAAGGCTTTCTGTACACATTATATTACACGATTCAAAGCACAGAAGAGGTTGATGATTACTGTGTTTGTGCATGTGATTTTCCAGTCTACTGACTATCAAACACAGGTTTTGGTGATTCAATGTCATATTGTTGCTTTGTTTCAATAACATTAAATTCACTTTTTAATAAATGGCATATGCAATCTTATTTATATTTTGATCTTCAGTCTGTCCATGTAGAAAAAAAAAACATAGCTTGTGTCAGACTGACCTAGATAAGGTAACGGTAAACAGACGGAATCAGCCTTCAAAGGACTCAGATGTTTGTAATAAAAAGAAGAATGTTCAAGGTCTGATGGGTTTTAGGACATAAAAAAACCCCCCACAGATTGTGGTCCTGTGCCATAAATTCCTGAAAACAGAGAATAGGTCTACACCTAATTCTAAATGCTGCATTGGTTTAAGGCTTCTACTATATGACACTGTTTTGTTTAAACATAATCCTAAACTAGTGATTACCCATGTCAATTGGTAAAACATTTACTGATTCACAGAATATTTAGCGAATACTTGCTGTGAATAGCAAAAACACATTCAAATTGTGGAAACTTTAGGTGTAATTTAAAGGTTTTTCTGCTATTCTTCATTCTTCGTTTTTCAACAGGAAAGGGAAAGCATTCACAATTTTTTTTAGCTTTCACCAGGAATTAGATTTGCCAAATTAACAAAGAATCATAACATCACCATTACCTTTCAATTTAATAAATCCTTGGTGACATATGCAATATGTAATAAAATAATAGAAAACAATAATTCACTTGTGTTTCTTAACATTACACGTTATAATAAACAGTGGGATAAACAACTGGGATAAACATTTAAGGGACACAAAATATTGATGACAACTGGAACATTAGTAAAATCAATTTATGAAGTGATAAAATTTGCACTCCTGTTGATGTAAATACTGACGTAAGGACGGGGAAGCCGGGAGGTTTCCCCAAATTTTTCTTTGCAGGATGGCACCGACATTTGATCTTTGTGGGAGATGGGAGGAGGCCGGACAGTGTGTGTGTGACGGGCTCATTGGCTGGAAGGGGGCGACAGTGACCACAGGGGAAAGGACCTCTCAGTTGACAAGCATTTTTTGAAGCTAAGTAGAACAAATGACATTGCAAATGACATAAAGCATAACAATTTGAATGACTTTGACTTTAAAAATATAGTGTTCATATGACTTCACAATGCAAGATACATCTAATGCCACTCACCACATAATGGTGTGACAATATCACATTTCAGAAATGTGACAGTAATAAGGAATGTGTTTTCTGTGCTCCCGGTGCTTAGCTATGGTCGAGCTCGGCCTTGGGACTACAGTCCACCCCATAATTTACCAAGGAATATATAAAATAAGGCATTCCTTGTACAAAATTAAGCCAAATTCTAATTAGGCAATATGTCCACCTTTCCATTCACTGAAGGAGTGTGACACAACCTTTCACAAGGATTCACTTACACAAATTCAACCTGTCTGTGTTCAACTGGACAGACAGATGTGATCTAAGTGACTAACTCAGAATGGTCGCTCTAAATGCTAAATCACATACTTTTTAGACTAAGTCAAGAGACGACACGCACATAAGAAGCTATAACTATTGAAACCTCATTTTGAAGGAGCTATACTACTCACCAATTTTCATCTAAATTAACTGTGTGTAACACATAAAAGTGGTGGCACGCTTCCTCCTAGTTAAAAGACACTACCCATCAAGCAAATACTCTGTAACTTTGCTGCATGTGCGTCTCCATGCATCAAAAGAGGGGTACCAAAGAAATTAATTAGCAAAAATAATTAGTAATCCTCAGAAAAATAGATAATACATAAAAATTATCAATAGATGATCAATAATGAAGAGAAAAATGTAAATGAAACCGCTTGGTAATGAAATCACAATATTCAATAGAAGTTGAAAGTTACATCAATAAATTTTCAGATATTTAAGAAAATATCTGCAGATTATTGTAAAAGAAATATCATGTTTATAAGAAACAAGGTAAACTGATAGGGGAGAAAACCATGCAAATTTATGAGAAAAGTTCCCAATGTCTAAGAAAGGTCCAACTTGTGCTGAATTTATGTTTACTGTGAGACTTAATTTTGAATCTACTACAAAGACAATACAGATTCTTACTCAATTAAGAGAACAATGCTTGAGGGAGCTCAAAGCAAAATAATTTGATCTTCCCTGCATAAACTTAGTCTTTTCAAAACCTTTGCATGGATCTCACTGAGCTAAATAAGAGTGAAGGTAAAATGTTGGCTTTCCCCTACACTAATTTAAATATTGCTATGGTGACACTGAAACCCTTAACTGAAACAATATCAAGATTTAAAATAGCTGAAATGATTTACTTAGATAATGGAAATGGAATACACTTTGTAAATCAAATCAAGTCACATTTAAGTGCAGCTCTTAAATTATTAGTACCAAACATTTACCTAGGAAACCATTTAGCTTACCATCAACTATCTACAGGATTAGTATAATACACAAATAAGAAAAATAGGGAAATTGTGAATGACAAACCCTATTATTGAAGCCATTTATCTTAGGTGATGAGGAAGGGTTTCTGGGTGATTATATGCAAAGAATGACAACTGACAGCGATATCATCCATACTGCCCTTCCCAGCAAGGACCATGTGACGAAGGAACTGTGGGAGGTGCACCCATCTCTTGAGCAAACCAGGGGATCTGGTCATCAAAGGAAACTGGCAAAACTCCCTGGCAAGGACAGCACAAAGGTTATCCTGCTGACCTAAACAGCCACAGGAAGCGAAGGACGTGGCACTTGGGTGCATCTAAAGTTTACCCCACCTGAAACCCTCAGCAAGAAACTGTTTAATATAAATTGTATACTTATTTAAAAAAAAAACAACAACAAATGACTGTTTCTCTATGCAAGTGTCAGCTGATGGTGTTAGCGTCCAGTAATGACCTTTGCTAATGGAGAAACAGACTGTTTATCATGACAAGGGAAAAAATACAAGGGAAAGAAAAGTGTGGTTAGTGTTGTTACCTTATCATCCTCATCATCCTCTAGTAATACTTAATATTGGTTATTAAGTTGTTCCATTGCCTATACACTGTAGAGAACTGTTATGTTTGCTCCTTAATAACACTAACAGTTAGGCAAAATATTTTTATTGCTAAAATAATGCAGCTACTACAGACTGTTTGGTTTCTTAACATAGCGAACTTCATTTTGAATCACACCTGACACAACACATCCCTCCACTGATTAGAAACATGATGACACTCCTTACTCTGCAAATGCAAGATTAATTTCATCAGGGAACTCCTCTTTTTGAAGTGGTCATGTCCCCTTCCCAGTAGCTTAACACTCTCTGAGTATGCAACAGCTTACAGTGCGTCTCTCCCCTGTACTGCTACCCTGCTTGACCAACGAAGCGAGCAAGTGCTAGACCAAGGATCTACATTGGCAAAGGTCACTGAGTCATTGGCCATATTCGCATTTGGCTAAGACACTGGGCAGATCTGTGTACCCCGTTTTGGCAACTGACCGTACCCACATCATGTCGGCAGGGCAGGTGGGCAGGGTGAAGAGAGATGCTTTTCTACCACATGATTCCATTTATGAAGCATGAATGCAATTTCAGGTGGAAAGTACAGGAGTGAGGTTTTTGTTCATTGTTTCTTTGAGTGAGAGTGGAAACAAAATACCTTAGGGATTAAAACACTTAATTGTAGACTACAATTATTTACAAAATTATAACAAAGGATAGAATGGTCCTTGGTCAACTAATTACCACCTGTAGGGATGTAGGCCCTATTATAGGAGATTATTGTTTTACTTCTATCCATGAAAATGATGCAAATGGCCATATTAATACCTCAGATACTCATCATAGAAGTTAGTGTTTCTCTTAATGGAGAAGTCTCATCATAAACTTGGTAATGATTTTTATAACTTCAGATTTTTCTTGTGTAAGTCCTTAATATGATGATGAGGATGTTTTTCAAGGTTGCAATATAATTTAAGGCTGTTTCATATTATTACCTCCGCCAAGGAGGTTATGTGATCATCGGCGTTGGTTTGTCTGTTTGTCTGTTTGTTAGCAAGAAAACTCAAAAACTTATGGACGGATTTTCATGAAATTTTCACAGATTGTCAGAAATGGGGTATCCTACAGATGATTACATTTTGGTGGTGATCCGGATCACCGTCCAGAAGAAAACCGCCATTACGGAAAATGCCATTTTCGTGAAAAACTACTGAACCACTAATCCTATCGTCAATCCAATTGCTAGTCATACGTTTTCGTGGTCAAGGAATCTGAAAAAGTACACACAAACACTGTATGGGGGGAACTGTGGCCGCCATTACGGAAAATGTCATTTTCGTGAAAAACTACTGAACCACTAATCCTATCATTGTCAATCCAATTGCTAGTCATATGTTTTCGTGGTCAAGGAATCTGAAAACGTACACACAAACACTGTATGGGGGGAACTGTGGCCGCCATTACGGAAAATGTCATTTTCGTGAATAACCACTGAACCACTAATCCTATCATTGTCAATCCAATTGCTAGTCATATGTTTTCATGGTCAAGGAATCTGAAAACGTACACACAAACACTGTATGGGGGGGGAACTGTGGCCGCCATTACGGAAAATGCCATTTTCGTGAAAAACTACTGAACCACTAATCCTATCATTGTCAATCCAATTGCTAGTCATATGTTTTCATGGTCAAGGAATCTGAAAATGTACACACAAACACTGTATGGGGGGAACTGTGGCGCTTGGCGGAGGTCTGCGCTCTCCGAGTGCTTTTCTAGTTTTCTATGTTCTTATTTGACACAGTCTAAAATTAATTTTAATCACTGCACATGTTCACTCTTAATGACATATTCTATACAAGTTTTTAACTTACAAAGACACATAACAGCATGTAAATTCTTATACATATCCTTATATTAACTAATTCACTTTATTTTACTTTTGTTATTTTTCTTTTAATCTTGATGCTTTATTAAGCATCAAGGGGGAATATGATAGAAATATTCCATACTATCTATATTATTATTGATATTAATGCCACTTTTTATAATCTCTTTGACATGTCCTGTTTCGGGTCACAGGAATGCACAGGAACTCCTCAGGCTGTATAGGTTAGCTTGTATAGATTAGGTATATAGACATTCGGTTAGCTTTATGGACCTCATGTACATGTCTCCACGACCCCATGTCTCCATAGTGTCTGTGACGTTTCCCCGGATAAGCTTTGATTATCAGGACTGTCCCGTTCTGTCCCTTCCCTTATCCTCATCCTCTGTATATACAGACGTGGACAAAATTGTTGGTACCCCTCTGTTAATGAAAGAAAAACCCACAATGGTCACAGAAATAACTTGAATCTGACAAAAGTGGTAATAAATAAAAATTCTATGAAAATTAACCAATGAAAATCAGACAATGCTTTTGAATTGTAGTTCAACAGAATTATTTTAAAAAGCAAACTCATCAAACAGGCCTGGACAAAAATGATGGTACCCCTAGAAAAGATTGAAAATAATCTGACCATAGGGACATGTTCAACCCAAGATGTGTCCTCTAATTAACATCACAGGTGTCTACAAACTTGTAATCAGTCGGTCGGCCTATTTAAAGGGTGACAATTAGTCACTGTGCTGTTTGGTGACATGGTGTGTACCACACTAAACATGGACCAGAGGAAGCAAAGGAGAAAGTTGTCTCAGGACATTAGAAAGAAAATTATAGACAAGCATGTTAAAGGTAAAGGCTACAAGACCATCTCCAAGCATCTTGATGTTCCTGTGACTACAGTTGCACATATTATTCAGAAATTTAAGATCCACGGGACTGTAGCCAACCTCCCTGGATGTGGCCGCAGGAGGAGACGGATAATACGAATGGTAACAAAAGAGCCCAGAACAACCTCTAAACACATTCATGGTGAACTCCAAGGTGAAGGTACATTAGTGTCAGATCGCAACATCCGTTGTTGTTTGAGCCAAAGTGGACCTCATGGGAGACGACCAAGGAGGAGGAGGACACCACTGTTGAAAACAAATCATAAAAAAGCCAGACTGGAATTTGCCAAACTGCATGTTAACAAGCCACAAAGCTTCTGGGAGAATGTCCTATGGACAGACAAGACAAAAATGGAACTTTCTGGCAAGGCACATCAGCTCTATGTTCACAGATGCAAAAATGAAGTATACCAAGAAAAGAACACTGTCCCTACTGTGAAACATGGAGGAGGTTCTGTTATGTTCTGGGGCTGCTTTGCTGCATCTGGCACAGGGTGTCTTGAATATGTGCAGGGTACAATGAAATCTCAAGACTATCAAGGTATTCTAGAGAGAAATGTGCTGCCCAGTGTCAGACAGCTTGGTCTCAGTCACAGGATAATGACCCAAAACACACTGCTAAAAACACTCAAGAATGGCTAAGAGCGAAACATTGGACTATTCTAAAGTGGCCTTCTATGAGCCCTGATCTAAATCCTATTGAACATCTGTGGAAGGAGCTGAAACATGCCGTCTGGAGAAGGCACCCTTCAAACCTGAGACAACTGGAGCAGTTTGCTCATGAGGAGTGGGCCAAAATACCTGCTGAGCGGTGCAGAAGTCTCATTGACAGTTACAGAAATCGTTTGATTGCAGTGATTACCTCAAAAGGTTGTGCAACAAAATATTAAGTTAAGGGTACCATCATTTTTGTCCAGGCCTGTTTCCTGAGTTTGTTTTTTAAAATAATTCTATTGAACCACAATTCAAAAGCACTGTCTGATTTTCATTGGTTAATTTTCATTGAATTTTTATTTATTACCACTTTTGTCAGATTCAAGTTATTTCTGTGACCATTGTGGGTTTTTCTTTCATTAGCAGAGGGGTGCCAACAATTTTGTCCACGGCTGTATATCAGCCTAAAGAAATGAATCCTTTAGAGATTCTAGGTGTGTATGAATGCCATGCTTTGTAGTCTCTCCCCCAAGTGGCCATTGGGGTGACACCTTATATACTTTTGTAATACATGTACACAAATCCAACTTTCCACCTGATTTTTGACTTTGAATAATTTAAGCTCAAAATTATTCTAACAGTCTGGCAATGTTTTTTTTTTTTTTTTTTCCTCTCTGTGTAGTGAAAAACCTTGTTCTGGCTTCAGATAGATAATATTTAACCCCTGAACAGAAAACACTGGCAAAGTGTGTTTTTTCATTGTCATAATTAAGAGTTGAGGGTTGATACAAGATATTTGTCAGTTGTTAGTCCTGATGGCACTATATTTTTCTGCTATTCAAGCTAAACCTAGAACTTTGTAGTCATTCACTTTATTTAGTAATTGTGACCTGTGCTAGCAAAATGAGTCACAATGAGGAAATTTTCAAAACTGAGATATTGTTATTTTCATATTCTGTATTGAAAGACTTTCAAAATGATATATAATTTGTAGGAATTGGGCAAAAACTGACCAGCAACAAGCCGATTTTGTTTATGTCTTGGCTGGTTTGAAAACTCGCATTCTATTGGTCCTGAGTTGCGTCTTCCGGAATTCCATGTGTATTTTTTAAAGTAGGAGTTCCAAGCTTTACAGTAATACCAGGCACTGACGGGGGTTTTCCCGGGACTTGCCGCCAGTGAGCAAAGAAAGAATCATGATTTTTGACTTCTAGTGCCTGTAGCTCGTAATTAGCCTGTGCGCATTCCGACTCATTTTGCCAGCACGGGTCACAATTGGCAGTGGCTATGGATATGGAAGCTGTATCCCTATACGAAATGTCTACTGGTACAGAAGAGCTGACAATTCGACAAAACCTTTTCAGATCAGCTCCAAGGCAACTGCTGCTGTGGCTTAGGTAGATAGTACGTTGGGCCTATGATCAGAAGGTTGCTGGTTCATGTCCTGCTATTGGCACCTTGCCCAAACCATTTTACTTCATATGAGATGAAATACAGACTTAAAATTAAGAGGTTAGCCTTAGGATTTGGGAGTGGGTAAGGTTAAAAAGGGAGTAAATAAGTATTGATTAAAATGTAAGATATCACAATACTGTGAATTTTTACGATAATATTTTCCGTGATATTGCAGAATACATTTTTTTTAATTCATGCGAAAAGGACAGTTTCACAGGCCAGCATTATTTACCTTCAACATATTCAGAAACTAGAAAAGCACTCAGAGAGCGCAAGGAGCAAAAGCTCCTTCCGTATCTCATGGATCACTTCTAAAATGTAATGAGTTCCTGTGTAGGCCTAGAGCCACTTGTGAAAACTGCATCAAAGTCTGTCCATTAGTTTTGGAGTATTGTTCCTAACACACTGTGAGAAGATAAGAGCCTTGGCTGAGGTGTGCATTCTCGGTTCATCACCAAAATGTTATGGATTCCTCTGTAGCCCAAGAACCACCTCTGGTGAAAATTTCATCCAAATCCATCCAGTAGTTTTTGTGTAATCCTGCTGCACAAATACAAACAAAGCCCTTGGTGGAGGTATGCACTCTCAGATCATCACCAAAATCTAATCATCTGTTCCGTGTGCCATTACACACCTTTCCTGAAAATTTCATCAAAATTCATTCATAGTTTTTTGAGTAATGTTGCTAACAGTCAAACAGCACTGAAAACATAAGCTCCTCCCTTGGCGGAGGTAAAAACAAAAAAACTCTTTTCTCCCGTTTACAAACAGCAGCTCAGATTTAGTTTAAAATGTTTTTTGTTCTGTATCAAATATTACAAGAAAATAATATAAACCATTACAGCTTAAGTGCACACAGATGTTGGGTTTTATGCTGAATCATTTTACCTGCATTGTAACTCTCATTGCACGGACCTTTGCTGGGGCTTTCTGGCTCTTGTTGCACTGAATAGATGGTTTTTTTTTCCCTCTTCAGGTAGTTGAATAAAATAAAGATGAAGCTGCCAAAACGGAATGAAAATACAGAGTTTGAGCGGAACATCGTTCGACGTTAACACCGTTTCAGCAGTGTTGTTGACGTACGGAAAAAATGCAGGCAGATTATCCACATTGCAGCACCGTTTTTGTTTTTTTTTTAACATGGCAGCAGTCTGAAAGAAAAGTGAAACTTAAATATTTCCACTCAAATGGATGCAAACGGAACAGCACCTTCTCGTAACATTTTTGTTTTGCCATCACGCCTAACTTCCGTTGGTAGCGTTGTGACGTCACGCAGCAGACCCCAAATATCGCAATAGCCGTTTTTAACACCGGTATCAATATTTATACCGGTATTATCGTGGACGATACGATATGGCACACCCCTACCTCAGATTTCCATACCTGTAGCTAGCTGCTTTTAAGATACACATTAATAGAACGTACTGGCCAATCAGATTCTTGCCGTATCTGTAACGAGAATTCTATGGGTACGGTTCCGTATCCATAGCCACTGCCTTAGTAATTTAGGACCTTGAAGGTCAAGCTGATCCATCAGTGACCCCGGCTACATGGCCACAATAATCTGATAACTAGGAATCATCAGATAATGGTAATCGGATTTGACATGTTTACATGCACTGAATAAATGGATTATTGGACAATAAACTGTATGTGTTAATGTAATTTCACTTTATGTAACGCAATAATTGCCTTTTATCTGATTATTAAAGTAGTCATGTAAAAACAATCAGGTAACTCCACAAATCCAGTTATAAATTGTTTATTACCATGCATGTAAACATGGCCATTTTGCATATCATACTCCCATAAATATGTGGGAGGACCCAAAAAATTGCTTTAGCCCAGGGGCCCACAACCTCCTTAATCCGGCCCTGATGATCACAACCCCAATTCCAGTGAAGTCGGGATGTTGTGTAAAAGGTAACTTAAAACAAAATACAATGATTTAAAAAATCCCTTTCAACCATATATTCAATTGAATACACTACCAAGACAAGGTATTTAATCTTCAAACTGATAAACTTTGTTTTGTTGCAAATATTCTCTCATTTTAAATTTGATGCCTGAAGTACGGCATACAGTTTACAATAAACGGCAGCACAGTTTACCCTTGGCCGGGGGATTGTGGGGATCATGGGATCGTGGGTTCGATCCCAGCCCCCGACCAACAGTGATCTGTGTGGAGTTTGCATGTTCTCCCCGTGTTGCGTGGGTTTACTCCGGGATTTCTCCGGTTTCCTCCCACATGCCAAAAACATGCATGTTAGGTTAATTGGCTGTTCTAAAATTGTCCCTAGATATCCGTTTCCTATAGGCCCTTAGAATAGAGGGTTAGTATTAATGAAAGCGCTTTGAGTGGTCTTTGTGACTAGAAAAGCGCTATATAAGTGCAGGTTAGTTAGTTAGTTAGTTAGTTAGTACATTCCAAAAAAGCTGGGTCAGGGGCAGGAAAAGACTGGGAAAGTTGAAGAATGCTCATAAAACCCCACGTTTCTGGAACATTCCACAGGTGAACTGGTTAATTGGAAACAGGCCAGTGTCATGATTTGGCATAAAAGGAGCATCCCCAAAAGGCTCAATCATTCACAAGCAATGATGGGGTGAAATTCACCACTTTGTAAACAAATGTGAGGGCAAACAGTCCAACAGTTTAAGAACAGCGTTTCTCATTGCACAATTGCAAGGAATTTAGGGATTTCATCATCTACCGTCCATAATATCACCTAAAGATTCAGAGAATCTGGAGAAATTTCTGCATGTAAGCAGCAAGGCCGAAAACCAACACTGAAAGCCCTTCACCTTTGATCCCTCAGGCAGCACTGCTTTAAAAACCGACATCATTCTGTGAAGGGTATTACCACATGGTCTCAGGAACACTTTGGAAAACCATTGTCAGTTAATACAGTTTGTCACTACATCTACAAGTGCAAGGTAAAACTCTACTATGCAAAGCAAAAGCCATATATCAACAAAACCCAAAACACCACCAGTTGCTCTGAGCCCATGCTCCGAGATGGACTGACACAAAGTTGAAAAATGTGGTGTGGTATGAAAAGTCCACATTTCAAACAGTTTTTGCAAATCATAGACATCATGTTTGGTTAAGTTTGGTGACTCTAGCTTTACGCGTATAGTAATAAAGCATAGGGAATGTGAATGTTAACCTTTTGACTCCAAACCCATAGTCAGAGGTCAGGATCCCAAGGTGAACCTGTATACCAGGTTTGGTGGCCCTAGCTTTACTCCTTTTCTCGTAACTAGTGCATGCCCGTAGAATGCAAGTATTCCTGTCTAAAACAGGTATCCCAATTAGGCTTTCCAGGCCCAAATGTAGGATGTGTTTGAAAGTGGAACACAAAGAGGTGTAGCCTATATGTAGGCAATCACACATGTTGCACTTTGACAAATATAAAAGGGACTGAACACTAAGATTTATTTGATTGTGTGAATATTAATTACAGAATTACTGAAAATGAATGGGGCATCCAATATTAGCGACTTGTTTATTTGTTTGCCAGATCACTTATTTGTCTGATCTTTTATGACTTACATTCATAGGTGTTGTATCTTGCACTTTGGGGAATGAGAGTTGTTCAGTCATCATTATACTTGTTTTAGTTTATATGTGTAGTTTATAGTGTATTGTCAATAAACTCATGCAGTACTATAACAGGACACGTTTACAAATATTTGAGACCCATTCTAGTGCATCCTTTTATATTTTAGCAATATTATAAAGTACAAAACATCAGTATTATATACAGCAGAATGACCCGTTTGGCTACAACTGTTGCATCAGTGTTGCCCATTTGTCAGTAAATAAAAATAATTTCGTTATTTCAGTGTTTTTGTGTCCCGTTTGGTGACAGTCTTCGTTTAGTCAAACCATGCATATGTGTCTGCATAAGACATGCAATCGATCTGGGCATTCTGCTTCACAATCATGGTGGTATTATTATTAACTTTTAATTTTTAGATAGCCGTGCAAGCACACCAACACCGGGAGGAGCGCCATCGGCGACGGTGACTTGCGGTCCTGCAAAGGGACTCCTGTCTACCGCTGACCGGGCGGGCTGGGCCTGCTTCCCTGTGAAGGACTGAGTTACGGCTGCTGTTTCTCCAACACTGGTGTTCTTTAGCAGACCCGGGTCCCCGCTGACGCTCCCCAAGTTATCCTTTAGACCTATGCAATCACGGCAACATTACTGTATTAATTTTTAAGCATAACATCTGCAGTATTCTCTTTTTCTGGTCAAATTTGTCACTTTTTACTTCCTTTTTTTGTTTGCGGAGGGCTGTGGTGAATGACTGGTTGTGATGCTGCATATTATCCAATCAGTACAGAGTCAATCCAAAACCCCACCTACACTTCCAGAAGCCAGAGCATGAGGAGACAGAGCGGTGGCTAAACTTTTATTGATAAAAATTACATATTTTGACTGAGCAACTCCATATTCGGGGATATATACCCTTGTAACCTCGGCAAAGCACTTGTAAAAATCTGAGGTCACTCTGACGAACAGTTTGAGAGATATGTGAGGAACAGAAATACAGACACACACAGACCGAGATTCTTTGCATTTATAAATAGACTGTGTTTAGAAGACTTAGGGAAAATCTGACCTCTGACCTCATCCGATGAGTGAAATTGCAATATGCGCATCCTCAGAGTATATCAAACCATGGTACCAAGTTTCAAAACATTTGGAACACAACTATAGGAGGGGTTAATTTCCCAAGACAGTTACTGTCTATGAAGTGAGGTGGAATAAGAGGTCATAGGTAAGGGGCTACAATTCCTGCAAAAAGCATACGATCAGAACCAAACTGCAATATGCGCATAATCGGTGTATATTAAACCCTGGTAGCAAGTTTCAAAACAATCGGAACAAACCTGCAGGAGGAGTTGATTTCACAAAAGCGTGACAAAGTCGGACGGACGGACTGAGCCATAACATAATCCCCCTTCAGTCTTTGCCCAAAGTACTCTTCGACCCCTTTGGGCTTCGACCGATGGGGGATAAAAAAATTCCTCAATTCTTCAATCAAAAATATTGGCTAAAATTGAAAATCAACCTGGGGATTTTATTTTTAGGCCATATCGCCCAGCCCTACCTGGCAGTTATGACTGACTGGAAAAAATATTTAATATATCCATTTATTCAGATAGCAACCACATTTACATTTAATGAAACTCTTAAATACAAATTTTATGTTAACTTGTTTCTTCAGAAACACGTGAAATTTGAATGTGTTTTAACAGTCATATGGCAGAACCACAAATGCAAACAAAACATCATCGGAGTGGTGGCTCAGTTGGTTGAGCATCCGCCCCACACCCAGGAGGCAGGGGTTCAAATCCTGTCCGGGTGTTGCCGAAGACCATATAAAAGTGGAACTTCCTGCCAGCCAGTTTGGTGCTCAGCAATAATGGAATGGAGGACGGAAATTTGTGGCGGCGCCTTGCATGGCAGCGGCCCGCTGATTCTGCACTTGGGGTGTGCGTGATTAACACAGTAGATAGGTAAAACACAATCTCGTTCTACTGTACATGATTGGTTGTACAGTTGAATGACAATAAAGGGTGATTTTTATTAAAAAAAATATAGTGTCTATTTAATGACAGATATTTTGTTCAGCTTTATGTGACTCTGAAGAAGACATGGTGTCAAAACATCAGTCTGTGCACCAATAAAGGCTGTAAATTGGACAGTGTGCTCCAGACTCTCTTTCCTTAATGAGAAAATATATGTTATACACAGCTCTACAAAAAAAGGGGAAAGATATGTCTATATTTGGTGTAAAGATACTGTATATAAATATTTACAGTTGTTATTGCTACCTTTCTTGAGCCAAAGGTAACCACTATAGTACTTCTATCATATATGAGTTAATAAGGCCTGAAGGAAAGGAAAACATTGTTGAGGGAAAGGCAAACATTGTTTTTGCAATCTTTTTTTTTTTTCTCTCCTACAGTCTGCTCCATTTTGGTCCAATTTCACACAAGATCAATTATATGGTTATTGCTACTCTGAGTTTCAGTGAAAAGTTTTAATGTCCTGCAGTTTCAATTCAGACAAGAAAACAATCATAAAACTGAAATGATACTTGAGACATTATACTTCTATTATATGTCTACACAAAAGACATATACAGTCATGTGAAAAAATTAGGACACCCTGTATAAGCCTGTTTTTTTTTAAAACATATTTGGACATATGGATATTTAATAATGTTAAAAATACTGGGAGATTTATGTAATACAACTAAACAATTAAAAATGAATTAAAGACTTTTTACAAATTTTCTGTAAAATGTAATTCTAAACAAATAGTGAGGAATAAATTAGGATACCCCCCCATCTTTTTTATGACACCCCGCATTCATTCCCACTTAAAATCGCTAAAATAAAAGTTAAAAAATGCAAATAAAAACAAAAACAAGATTAGACATAGATATGTGAACATTTCTTAATAAAGAACTGAATATTTAAAGGGATGCCCTAATTTTTTCACATGACTGTATGAAGGGGAGAAATTCTAATGAACTGTATGTCTAAAAGTCTGCTAAGCAACAATGAATAAAACCCAATTAATTACTTAATTATCTTTATATACCTAGAAATATATTTTTGTTATACTACATAACATTATCTTATAATGTATGAGTTCTTACCAGCAAGAAGGCTTTTCCACCAGGACTCTGAACCAAGAAGTGGAAGGTGCTCAGTGAGTTAGAGAGGTCAAGTAGCCTGGCTGCTACCGTCCTCTCTAAAAACAGAGATCTGTCCAAAAGAAACTATGTTATTATTGTTGATGAATCATGAAGACTCAATAAAAATATAAACACAACCTTGATGCCATTGCTACCATCTTTTACAAGTCACAGAACAAAGGTTTTAAAGGGTTCAAAAGTTATATTATATCTCTATCATTTTTTGAGCAGAATCTTTTAAAAAATTTTAGTAAGGACTTCTCCTTTCCCAAGGTAATATCTAACTAGTGTGACATACCAAGATGCTGGGTAAATGCTGATTAAAGGAGCCATGAGTAAGAAAAAATATGACAAACCATAAAAAGAACCATTACGCATCACCAGAGATTAGACCTTTAAACTGAAAAATGGATTTCTCCAACAACAACAACCTGCATATTCCTATTTGAAAAGTTCACAACCAATCCTGAAAAGGTTTGTTTTCATTTCAATCTCCTGCCAGATAAAGGATGGGCAAATTTTTCTTGTAGAAAAAAAGCTGTGTGCTGCAGTCATAGAGACAGGCAAGAGAGCAAGACCAGAGATCATTTCTAGCTGGCATAAAAACAACAACATACTACACAGGAGCCATCGTCACTTTCTAGTGTGTGCTGGAACTCCCATTTTTCCAGTCCTCACCTTGGCAACTTCTGCCACTCTGGTCAGGAGGGGAGCAGGGACAACTCTCTTAGACTGTTTTAAATCTCAACTGCGGGACAATTTGCCCGTGTGCATTTGGAAACTACAATCTGGCTTTATTATGTTGCTTTTGGATTAGTGGCTTCTTCCTTGCTGAGTGGCATTTCAGCCCATATCGATACAGGACTCATTTCACTGTTGATAATGACGCTCTTTTACTAGTTCAGCCAGCATCTTCATAAGGTCTTTTGTTTTCACCCTGCGGTTTATAGGCAAATTTCACACCAAAACACGTTCATCTCTAGGACACAGAACCAGTCTCCCTCCTGAGCAGTGTGATGGCTGGACATTGCCATGGTGTTTATACCCATGTATAAGTGTTTGAAAAGACAAACGTGACGCCTTCAGGAAATTGTACCCAAGGATGAACCAGACTTGTGGAGGTCAACAATTATCTTCCTGATATTACTGTCTGTAAACTTTTGACTTTGAAGAAAGTAATAAAAAATTCTCTAAAATAATATTTAGCAAATATTAAAAATGATTTAGCAAATATAAATAATTTTGGTAATCCTAATGGACCTAAAACAGGAGAAGTTTAGTCTTTAATACTTTATTTAACTTGTCTTATTGATGCTGGACTTGATGGGGGGGATGGGGGAGGGAGTTAAATCAATATGAAGTAGTCGAATGTGTGTGTGTGTGTGGGGGGGGGGGGGGACCAAGACCACAAGAAACAACTGCTACTTCTGAGTAGATCTCAGCACAAGCTAGGTATCAGCACCTGAAAAAGAACAGACAAGTGTGTGCACACGTGCATACACTCACAAATACATGTGTGGTTTGTCAGGAAACACACGGAAAAATTAAGATAGGAGGCCACAATAATGTCCCCCCCCCAATCTGCAGAAAAGTAGGACAGTGCCCCCATCACCATGGCAGCCTGCAGCCCTCCCAGAGCTGGAGTGCCCCGAGTCCACCCAGTCCCATGACAGCCAGCACCCACCCTAGAAGGAAGGGCAGAGGAAGGCCCCATGTGAAGTGCCCGCAGCCACAGGGTGAGAGCCCAAGGAGACCCAGAACAGCAAGCCCCAAGCCCTGGCCCGCAACCCGCCACCCTGGCACATGCAGAGCATGGCACCCAAGGCCCCACGAGCCTGAGAACCATCCAAACCATCAGCCAAGGCCCCACCAACCCAAAGGGGCCAGGGCCACCCCGGACACCCTCCCGCGACAGTGGACCTGCTCCCACCCCAGGGCCCCAGACACAATTTGGGAGTCACTAGACACTCACGCCCAGAGGAGAAGATAGCGAGCAGGCCGGGGGTCCAACACCTGTCTGTCCAGCACCTGCCGACCTCAATCCAGCATTCCTCCCTCCCTCCCTCCCTCTCTCTCTCTCTCTCTCTCTCCCTCTCACTCACTCTCTCACACACCAAAGTCTCCCTCCCTTGACCTTTCCCCCATCCATTCATACGACCGTGCCCTGTGACACCACCCACAAGACCAGCAGCATCCCGGTGATGACACGACACCACAACCCAGGCCCCAAGCCCATAGCAGAAGGAAGGAAGACACCCCCCCCCCCCCCGGTCCCCTTCCCCAATGACAAGTATGTATGATGGAGAGAGTGTGTGAATTATGGTGAATATTATGGTGAATATTTTTAGGCCATATCACCCATCCCTACTGGTTCCATTCTCTTGTTTATCATAATGTGTGCAATACACCACACTGTGTTTTCTATTGCAGAAGTTTTCCCACCTCTTATCTGGCGTTGCAAAGAGCTGAAATGTGATTGGCTCTGGTTCTATTAAAAAAAAAACAACAACTTTACGGCATAGCAAGGAACTTTTCAAATAGGAATATCCCAGCTCTAAAGTTGTTGAGAGTTTTCTTCTGCTTAAAGCTCTTGTGACCTGTGGCACAGGTGTAGTGTGGTTGACTGATTGGAGGGTCAGGGGTTTGATTCCCGCTCTGTCTGCAGTCTGCATGTTGAAGTGTCCTTGAGCAAGACACTGACGCCCCAGTTGCTCCTGGTGGGTCAGGCCAGTGCCTGTACATGGCAGCTCTCCCGCCATCAATGTGTGAATGTGTGTGTGAATGGGTGGATAGTAGAATCTGTAAAACGTTTTGGTCATTCAGAGATGAGTAAAACGCACAATATAAGTGAATGGCATTTACCATTTGTGACACAATTATCTTTATGATCTAGAACATAAAATTTCTTACAGATTTCTCCATTAATGTAACACTGGTAACCCCCAAATTTTACTGAAATCCTTTCAATGACAAATGACAAAGCAGCCAATCATAATGGCATTCATGTAGAGAAACTAATGAAATGATTCTTACAGTTATTTTAAAAAAGAACGGTACCATAAATTGACTCACAGATGCTTGTGTGTATATTAAATTATTAAAAATACGATTATGAATATTAAATTATTCAGAGCAGAGCGGTGAGAGACTTTGTTATTAAAATCTTTCATTCAGATCTACATTGTAATTATTCTGGAAAAACCCAGAATATAGAGCTGATATGCCTCATTCCCCAAAGTTTCAGCGGTGGAAAAAAAATCCAATCAACAGATATTTGAGACAAACATACAAATGAGCCTGAACTGATTTATAGTCCCAGTACTGATTTTATTCTGAAGGGCTAAAAATAAACAGCAGTCGCAGTAATTAAATAGGAGAGACTGAGTGAGACTTTTTCCTCATTTGTTCCCTTCCTCACATGTATAGCATATGCTGGAACTTCAATACATCCTTTGAAAGAGCAGTTGCAATGAAAAACTTGCCTGTTTGCTGAAGCTTCTGGCTTTCTATCTCCCACAGCAGGCTCTACCACCACCTGTGTGATGTACAATTTCAGGGTCTCTGCAAGACACAAAAGAAAAACACTCATGCGCTGATGGAAATGGTGTTTGTTTTTTAAAAAAAAAATCTGCAGGAGTGGTGCATACCTGGTGTAACAGCCTCTCCCAGCACCGACAAACAGCTCGCACAGGAGATAAGGGTCAGTCTGTGGCACGGTTTCTGCACACATCACACCAGGTGGTCACCACACTCTTTAATCTCATTATTAATCCAAAATTTGTAGCTGTTATAAACAAGATGGAAGAAAGTGGAGAGACCTAGTCTTGAAGTAATGGAAAAACCGTGCGTCTGCTTACTTGCTATATTTTTGCTGAAAAAATAAACCGCAATTTGTGCTGTGTTTGCATTTAAGGTAGGGCTCGTCGATTAACAAAAAGAACCCAAAACCAACATTCGGGGTGCAGAAACGACCTAATCTTGTTCATGTCAGTTTGTTGTTTTCCCCTCTCCTTGTGTGTGCGTGTGCATAGAGAACTTTTCATGTACTTCCCCTTTAAAACGTGCCCATGGAGTTAGGTGCACAGGCACATACCTCTGCACCCCGGATACACTGCACCTAGAAATGTTCAAAAGCAGCAGGAGAAAAGTGAAATAGCTTGTAACGAAAAGAAATGTGGTCTCCATCCATGTAGTATGTGATGATTGACCCTTTATTTTATCTAAAGGTACCAAGAAAAACCGCGGAAACTAATATGTAGATGCCCAAAGCCAAGTTGCTACTAGCCTCCGACAGCTATCCGTGTCATCTTAACCATTTTTTTCTGCTGGGATGGATGACCATACAGTGAACAAGCTAAGGCCCCCATAGTGAGTCACGTGATCCACAAGGTATGTAAACACACCGACTTCTGCTAGTGATACAATACCGCATTGTTGTGTAATACTGCTTTATTACGAACCGTGGCAGTGAACTGAAAGCGAGAAGAAAGGAAGGGGGGAAAAAAAGACCCGAAAGGGTCAATAAACTGTGATGTTGATTTAAGGTCAAATTGCCCAGCCCTAATTTAAGGTATTAACAACACTGAAAATTTGTGCTTAAAACCACAACATTCATGGTGGCTATCGATTCATTTTTGCTGATCTGTACCATTAAAAGCATCTTCTTTTCAATTACAAAAATAGTTTATGGTTGACAATACTGCTTTTGTTCAAAATGTAAAGGATTGTTTCTACTCCAGGGTACCTTTAGTATAATTGCTAATATCTCAAAAACAGAGGCAGCACAAAACAGTACAAATGCAGCACTAACCAATGACACTGCTTTTTCACCATTTCAAGAAAAGTGGTTGAGCCAATAGAAAGAGAAAAGAGACATATACAGCAGGCAGACTGTTTTATTGCTCCATCTCTCAGTTTCAGTCATGCAAAGTGTGTCCCTCATGTGGTGAATTACTAATAGAAGTTGAAGATCAATCTTCATCTCCAGAATGCAAGAGGGTGACCTCAGTGAGCTTGAGGATAGAGTGCATGCATGTGGGTTTCAGCTGTATGGAAGAAAAAAAAAAAAACAACGCAGATTTTGTGTACCATTCAAATCTTTAGTCTTTTCCAAACACTGACCTTTGGATCTTGACTGTCATCTGTGCCAACTGGACTCACTTCCTCTGTCAGCGTCTGTTCACAGCTGCCATCTCGGGCCAGGAGGACAAAGGTGTCACCCAGTAAACAATCCTCGGCACGGGGGAGCAGCTTCTTGTTGGCAAAAGGATCTGGGTGGCAACACCAGTCATCCACAATAGCATTCCAGTTCCCATTAGGGAGAGGAAGTACTCGCTTAAACACTCTGCAGGAAAGAGGAAATGACAAAGAAAACTTAATGGGTTTCACTGTGCTGGTGTCAAGTGTTACACTATTTTTTTTTACAGTGTATATAAAGAGTCTACACACCCCTGTTCAAATGCCAGGTTTTTCTGATGTAAAAAAATGAGACCAAGATAAATTATTTCAAAACTTTTTCCACCATTAATGTGATCTATAACCTGTACAACTCAACTGAAAAACCAAATCTTTTAAGGGAAAAAATAAACTTACAATAACCTGTCTGCATAAATATGCACACCCTGTTATAACTGGGGATATGGCTGTGTCCAGAATTAATCAGTCCCATTCAAACTCATGTTAAATGGGAGTCAGCACACCCCTGCCACCATTTAAAGTGCCTCTGATTAACCCCAAATAAAGTTCAGCTGTTCTAGAAGGCTTTTCCTGACATCTTTGTAGTCACAGCTTACAGCACAAGCCATGGTCTGCAGAGCGCTTCCCAAGCATCAGAGGGATCTCATTGTTCAAAGGTATCAGTCGGGAGAAGGGTACAAAAGAATTTCCAAGGCATTAAATATAACCATGGAACACAGTGAAGACGGTTATCATCAAGTGGAGAAAATATGGCACAACAGTGACATTACCAAGAACTGGACGTCACTTCAAAATTGATGAAAAGACGAGAAGAAAACTGGTCAGGGAGGCTGCCAAGAGGCCAACAGCAACATTGAAGGAGCTGCAGGAATTTCTGGCAAGTACTGGCTGCTTAGTACATGTGACGACAATCTCCCGTCTTCTTCATATGTCTGGGCTATGGGGTAGGTTGGCAAGACGGAAGCCTTATCTCACGAAGAAAAACATCCAAGCCATTTGAAATCTCCTAAACGCATGTGGGAAGTTGTATTATGGTCTGATGAAACCAAGGTTGAACTTTTTGGCCATAATTCCAAAAGGTATATTTGGTGCAAACACAACACTGCTAATCACTAAAAGAACACCACACCTACAGTGAAGCATGGTGGTGACAGCATCATGCTTTGGGGCTGTTTTTCTTCAGCTGGAACTAGGGCCTTAGTCAAGGTGGAGGGAATGAACAGCTCCAAATACCAGTCAGTGTTGGCACAAAACTTTCAAGCTTCTGTTCGAAAGCTGAAGATGAAGAGGAACGTCATCTTTCAACACAACAATGACCCAAAGCACACATCCTAATCAACAAAAGAATGGCTTCACCAGAAGAAGATTAAGGTTTTGGAATGGCCAAGCCAGAGTCCAGACCTGAATCCGATCAAGCATCTGTGGGGTGAGCTAAAGAGGACTGTGCACAGGAGATGTCCTTGCAGTCTGACCAATTTGGAGTATTTTTTCAAAGAAGAGTGGGCAAATATTGCCACATCAAGATGTGCCACGCTGATAGACTCCTACCCAAAAAGACTGAGCGCTGTAATAAAAGCCAAAGGTGCTGTAACAAAGTATTTGTTTAAGGGTGTGCATATTTATGCAAACAGGTTATTATAAGTTTTTTATTTTTTCCCTTAAAAGATTTCAGTTTGTTTTTCAATTGGGTTGTACAGATTATAGGCCACATTAATGGTGGAAAAAGTTTTGAAATGATTTATCTTGGTCTCATTTTTTTACATCAGAAAAACCTGGCATTTGAACAGGGATGTGTAGACTTTTTATATCCACTGTATATGAATTAGTTCTTGTTCCAGTGAGGGCTGTTATCTTTGAACAGATGCAGTGCTTTTATAGAGCAAAAAAAAAAAAAAAAATCAGAATATGAGAAATGATTATTAGATTTGTTAAATACAACAGCCAAGAAAAGGAGGGATAGGTCATTCAAAATAAAGGTTATTCTCATTTTCTTTAAGGCATTTTTATAGATGATAGTAGACAATGTTAACTCACTGCCAAGAAACAACTGCATGTTTGTATACTCAAAATATAAAAATAAAAGACTTAAATTAAAAAAGTTTGCCCTTGGAACACACACACACACACACACACACACCTCTAATAATCGACACCAGGAGGCAGCACAATGCCGAAAGAAGCAAATCTGTCAATGTGACAATCATAACTCAAGACTCACCCTACTGGCAAAACAGTGGTATGACAGGAGGGAATCGCTCTTGTGGGAAGTCATTCTAGAGCTATGTAACGCAATGCATTTGCCTTGTTGGTATAATGTCCAAAATGTTGTTTCTTTGATACAGTGGATCACAAAATTCTTCTTAACAGACTCAGAAACTAGGTTGGCCTTGGAGGAACTGTTCTTCTGTTGTTG
The DNA here is from genome assembly GCA_020510985.1 of Pholidichthys leucotaenia. NCBI lineage: Eukaryota > Metazoa > Chordata > Actinopteri > Cichliformes > Pholidichthyidae > Pholidichthys > Pholidichthys leucotaenia. The sequence goes on from CM035849.1 coordinate 228,245,313, forward strand.
TTTTTTTATCCTATTTATCAAATAGAGTTTTTAAGGTTTAAGTTGACAGTTTTACCTCCTCAACTACCCACATGACATGTGGAGTCCCGCAGGGCTCAGTCCTTGTCCTTATTTTATTTAGTCTATATCTTCTGCCTCTTGGTCATGTAATTAGCCAGTTTACTGCTGTTACTTTTCACTTCTATGCTGACGACTTCCAGATTTACAGTACATTTCATTCAATTTCAAAAGCCTCAGTCATCTGGACTCAACATTACTGAATTACTGCCATTAAGGACTGGATGGCTTCAAACTTCCTACAGCTGAACACAGATAAAACTGAAGTTTTACTCATTGGTCCCCATCATTTATCAAACTGCATCACCCCTTACTTGCCATCTCTCACAAACAATATAAAGTCTTCAGCCAGAAATCTAGCAATTATATTTGATAATAAACTTAATTTCAATCAACATGTCACAAGTATTACCCGATCCTGCTAATCACCAGTCCCTCTAGGATTTCACGGGATGTTTTTATGATTGTTGTGGCCCAAAAAGCCTGAATTCGCGGGAGCTTTTTTAAAAAGTTGTGATAAAAGTTGCAATGTTTTTAGAGTGTTTTTTTGCACTAAAAGTTGTGGGAAGAATTACAAATTTTAAAGCAGATGTTTTTTTTCCAGTTTACTGCAATGATATTCTATATACCAATACAAGAAAAGCACAGGATTGTCAAAAATTTCATATTACAGTGATTTGTAAATTAAGCAGAAACTTCTGCTATACAGAAAAACTTTTGTGCAACACCAAGTACAGATTTTAACACAATATCCGTTACGACAGCTAAATTGCATTGAATGTATATTAAAGAGTCTAGATTTGGAAATTATTACCAGCACCTTCATTTGAAAACTCCTTACGGTCCCCAACCACTCAGTTCAGAGCGGAGAGGAAAAAATAAATAATTCATTCTGTTGCTCTGTATTGTCTATAGGAGTCTGTGTTTTTCTGGAAAAAAAAAATACAGACAATATTCTCTCTCTTTCTGTGCCTAACTCCTACCTGTCTATCTGCTACACATCGGTCTTGACACACACACTTGTCTCTTCAGACACACATCTTTCATTTACGGTGGGGGGGCGTTTGTCTGTCCAGAATGGAGATTCACAGCTTTGAAGTTCATTGTCAAGATGTAGTCATGATTTTACCTCTAAAGATGTATAAAATGTTCAGACACTGGCTGTAGTGTTAGATTTGCTTATTCTGTTTGTGGTTTTGTTTGTCCTCACGCACACTCCCGCGCCGGGGTGCTTTTAGGGCAGGCGGACATTATTCAATACAAACCCAGCGCTTCATACACACGGTCAGGACAGAGACGTGGTGAGACGTCCACCGGCAGGCTGGGGGGGACGGAGGATGGGACAGTGTTGGAAACCTTGCAGGTGATTTTTTTTTTTTTTTTTTTAAATCACATACTCTGTTTTTGCTGATGTGTTCCGTTAATACTCACTGTAAACATGGAAGTGAACGCGGTGCAGCGATGCATTTGACTGGTTAGACTGACCGTTTGAGCGCCAGTCAGACACATTTGATTGGTGAAAATGGCAGAAGTTGACAACGATTGGCCAAAGTTGTGGGAAAGTTACAATGATTGGACAAAGTTGCAAGGTCGCACAATAGTTGCGCTGATTTTGCATGAATTGACACGATCGCAACGTCGCAAAATCCTGGAGGGACTGATTTACATATTGAAAATATTGCTAAAGTTAAACTGATCCTCCCTAAATCTACAGCTGAACAGCTCAACCATACCCTCATTTTTTTCCCATCTTGATTATTGTAATTCCTTACATGCCTTAATGACAAAACACTCCGCTGTTTACAGCTGGTTCAAAACTCAGTTGCTCGACTTCTTACATACCCAAAATAGTATATTGTGGCTTTTTATACACAAAAAAACCTTCCATTGCCTTAAAATTGCTTGGAAAGAGCTTTTACATCTTCCACCTACTTAAATATGTGAAGATCTATGAATATTCTAATTAGCTCCATCCATACTCCCACCCACCAGTAGCTGGAAGAGGACACTGGGCCAGAGCTCCAAGAAGGCGATCCAACTTGAGAAAAGATCACTCGGTGAAGCGGACAGTCGCTGCCCAGCCCCGCTTGGACGCTGGAGGGCTCCCCGCCGGTTTCTGGTTGTCCACTCGCCGAGAAGCTCCCGGCGAGTGGTGCCCCGTCCATCGGCGAAGTGGGCTGAGAGCAGCTTACTGGGGGCCGGTGGTCTGGTGCGCCTGCCCGCAGCTGTGGAACCGCAGCCATGGCCTTGCCAGTTCATCCTGGCCATCACGTCACGCGCGGGTGAGTAGCTGTCTTGGCGCCTTCATGCCTGCAAGAGCAGACATCTCTCTCTGGTTCAGCCTTCCGACCATGTGCCTTCCATTCCTTTGTCTCCCCCAGCATGCAGGGTGAAATGCAGGCTGCAAACCCATGTCCTCACTTTTGTATTTCAAAAGGGACACTGAGGTTTTTCCAAATAAAATGAATTATTGCTGTCATATTTTCATGTCTGTGGGTAAAACATGTAATTTAAAAGGAGGATTTCTTGTTCATACAGCCAAAAACTAAACAGGTATAATCTGCCATCTTTTCAACTGGGAAAACACACACACAAAAAAAATTACTGCTCCTCGGCTCCTCCCTCTTCCCCCGAGTGAATGAACTCAAGTCTGTAATCATGCCCAGTGCTTAGCCTGATTGCTTATAACATTAACTAGTCAGGCTAAGCAGGAATGCTTACGTAGCTAGAAACGCTCCAAACTCATCTTTTTTGGGGAGTGCGTTGCCTAACTGGAAATTCACAGGAGAAAAACACAAACTTGAGAGTTGGAACTGAATTTGCTCTTGAGATGTCTTGCAAGTCACAAAAAACATGTTACAGACTAGGGGTGGGAAAAAAGATCGATTCGGTGATGGATCGCGATACTTGGCACTGGCGACAAAAACAAAATGCCTACACATATACTTTTGGGGTTATCAGTTAATCGATAATGTTTGAAGTCCACTAGATGGCGCAAAGAAAACACCCAGTCAAGTGAAGTAATAGCTTGTCTCGGTGATTTGCAGCCAGCTTTGAAAGTTAGGAAGCAGTTAGCTCAGTTACCTCAAATGTTGGGCCTTTTTTGGATTTTATAACAAAGATGGAAAGAAAGACCTTGCCATGACACAACCCGCAAGAAGCACTGCATAAAAAAAAACCGAAAAAAAAAACAACACTTGGCATACTGCGGGCCACACACCTCTCAAAGCAGCATTAGCAATGGCTAAGCTAAAGAGACACCGGCATAGAGCTTTTTCTCCAAGCGTCAAGTAAGTAAAGTTTATTTATGAAGTGCTTTTTACAGAGTCACAAAGCGCTGCACAATAAAATGGAATAAAAGGAAGCTGACAGATAAAAATCATTTAAAAAAATACAAAAACAAGTTAAAACTCAAGATTAAAATAATTTAAAAATACCAGACTTACCATTAAAAAGCAGTTAAAGTGAAACTCAACGGAAATCCTTGTTAAACAAAAGTTTTCAGCTACTTTTTAAAAGAGTCCATAGAGTCAGCTAAACGTAGCTGGAGTGGGAGTCAATTCCCAACACCATCCACCACCCTCCTTGTGCAAAGACATGTCTCCGTGGAAAATGAAGCCCTGAGAACTAGGACTCCCTGGCTCTCATAAGGTGAAAAAATATTGAATATATGGGATTGCGATACTCGACTATCGCAATATCGTGATTATTGTTGACTTGTGATGGGATCAAATTGTGACCCAAGAATCGTGATCTGAATCAAGTCCCTCACGATTCCCACCCTTATTACAGACATGTTAACAACAGAAAAAAAAACTTGACTATTGCGGAGTGTCACTTTAAGATTTTACTGAACAGCCTCCCCCTCAGTATCAGATCAGCTAGCTCAGTGCCAGAGTTTAAGAAGCTATTAAAAAAACCCATCTGTACAGACTTGCATTTCTATAATGTTTTAATGTGAACTACTATCTATATACCCGTGTGTATATGCCTATGTATACATACATACATGTAACTATGTGTGTATGTACTTGTATGTCCATATATATATATATTTATGCAGACACATATGCGTCTGAGTATGTTCCTGTCTACTTGATGTTTTTGTTTGCTGTTGCGGTGAAGCACTTTGTTATTCTGGTTTAGAAAAGTGCTATAGAAATTAAATTTATTATTATTATTATTATTATTTCCTAGGAGTAGCAATATTTCTGAAATCACACAAGTGCCAAGAACACCTGACCTTTGGCCTTGGCCTTGAGCACAAGCTGGATGCAGACCCACCTGAGGGCCATTATGAATTTGGTGAGCATCAGGGCAAATGTCTAGGAGTAGCGATTCCTGACAAATGTGTACGGACGACAAATGCTGGTTCATCGCATTAGCTCCTTTTGAATTCAACGGAATGAGCTAAAATAAATTCAAATATAAATAAGATACCTTATTATTATTACGCTTTTCTACCAGAATCCAAAGTTCATTTTATTTCCGTTATGCTGGAACATGGGAAAACATCACACACGCATCTGCACTTCAGAGTCCTTCCAGACCAATCTGCCTGGAACCATAGACTATATAGGCTGTCATCTACTGGATATTTTGTCAACTGGCAGCTTTAGAGTGCAGGAAATAAAACAAAAACTACTGCACAGCTGTGAAACCATCAGCCAGTTCGATCGATGAGTATTAATATTTTTACTGATAGGATGATGGCAGTCAACCACTTGACTATTGGCTGATATTGATGTTCAGCCAATACATCTGTGCATCCTTGGCAAATATCAAATTTAACAAGAGCGCTCTAAGGCAAGTCAATGATCCCCCGCCTCTGTTTTCTTTGACAATCCCAACAGCAGACTTTCATTAGAACATACTACAAAGTAGCTTCTCCCCCCCCCCCCCCCAAAAAAAAAAGTGAAATAAGCATATCAAGTTATGGGGCAAAATTATTAGCTATGGTATAAATGTAACATTGCAAGTCAGGGGCTATAACTCCTGCAAAAACCATCCGACTGGAACTAAATTACAATATGCACATCATCAGTGTATATCAAACCGTGGTACCAAGTTTTGAAACATTTTGGAACAAACTGTAGGAGGAGCTGATGTCACAAAACAGGTATCATTTGTGAATAGACCAGGAATGTCAAACTCATTTAATGTCAAGTAGGCTGGACCAGTAAAATAATAGCAAAACAGCCTAATGGCAACTTCAAATTTCATTGTTTGTTTTAGTCCAAAGAAGTACATTATGAAATGTTTACATTTATTGAACCATTGACCTTTTACAAAATGTGAACCTGATTTTTTCTTTACTGCTCTGTTTTGAACTGAAGCTGCTGACGAACAATATCTTAATCACAATAAAAATAAATGCCATTTAAGGAACCAGATATCATATTGCTGCCATCTACCGTTTAGTCCTGGAACTTGTTTGCATTTTGAACAATGGCCCCGGTTACATGGTCACAATAAAAAGATTACTGGCAATAAACTGATAATGCCAATAATCAGTTTTCTCGTGTTTGCATGCATTGAATAAATGGATTACTGGAGGGTAAACCACTTATAGTTTACGGATTTAATTGTCAGGGACCATTCATTCATTCATTCATTCATCTTCTTCCGCTTAATCCTTTTCGGGTCGCGGGGGGGCTGGAGCCTATCCCAGCATCTTTGGGCGAGAGGCAGGGTACACCCTGGACAGATCGCCATTTGATGCCAATTAACCTAACTTGCATGTTTTTGGCATGTGGGAGGAAACCGGAGAAATCCCGGAGTAAACCCACGCAGACACGGGGAGAACATGCAAACTCCGCACAGACCACTGTTGGTCGGGGGCTGGGACTGAACCCAGGATCCCCTGGCCAAGGGTGAGTGACTGTACTGCCGCAGTGCTAACCACTCTGCCACCGTGCTGCCCTGTCAGGGACCATGTACAGAAAAAACAAACACAGGGTAAAGATGCTCTGTACCAGATTATAGCATTCTCACTAACTTCCATTTGTAGTCTCTGAGGCAGGCAAGAGGCAAGAAGACGGTAACTTGAGTTATTGACCCTAGTTACATGGCCTTTATCGGATTATTCTGTTTACATGGTCACTTGAATAATCAGATAACTGCAGAAATCCAATCATAGCCAGTTTATTAGTGTACATGTAAACATGATCATTGACCATGTTTACATGCATGATCATTGACCATGTTTACATGCACATGAATAAACCGGTTATGAATGGATTTCTGGAGTTTCCTTTAATTTTTGGAAGGTGAAATAACATATTTATAAGCCTTAACAGCCCTTTGAGACTATTCACAGGTTGGACAGATCATGTTATAATCTTCACAGTTCAGCCTTGAAGAACCAAATCAAGTAATTTTTTGGCAGATAAAATGTTTCAATCCACATTTAGCAAATGGCAATGAACTGCTGCACCCCCCCCCCCCTCCCGGCACGAGCCACATGCGTGAAGTTGGCCCCCCACCCAATGCAAAACCCCACAAAAATATTCTCAGTCAACACGTGCCGAGCTGCGAGACACGGGGGTTAATGTATTTTTAAAGAACAGTTGGTAAATACAGTAAATACTGTGACATTGCAGCATGTGCTGGATCCAGCATCCATAAAAAAAAAGACTTGTTGCATATTTTTAGTGATTGGTTAGGGTGGAGAATGGATAACAGACTGCAGTGGAATCAGAGGAAATTGAGGACCACTTTTGCATCTGCTCCTCTTGTGTGATCCCAAATGGAAAAACTGGGAATAGCAGTTACTTTACTGAAAAACTGCTGCTTGTGTGTTGTATTATTTAATTTTCACACTTTGCAAATTCATCCCACGGGCCAGTTTGGGCTTTCTGGTGGGCCAGTTTTGGCCCACGAGCCGCAACTTTGACACCCCTGAGATAGATGGACGGACACAGGGACAGACATCACCATAATGTAACATAATCCCCCTTTGGTCTTCGACCTTCGGGGATAAAAACATAACATCAATATTTGGGTACAGCAACAAACCTCTTACAAACAGCCTCACATGGTGCATGCATTGCCGTTAAAGTCCTCTCTCACACAGAACATAATCAAAAACTGAGGATCTATGAAAGCTAACAGTTGGTCCTCATGCCTCTAGTTACCAGTTTAATTGAGCTGTTGCATGGCTGACAGATGGTCTTTCTTTACGTGTGTTTGTTTGTTGAACAGGTAGTTTTAATAAAGCACTCTAATTGCATTTTTACATCTGAAGGTTTTATTAGAGTCATGTAATGTTCTGCAATAGCTGGGTTTACAGGTGTACAACTCTGTACGTGTGCACGAGAGAGGGAGAGTGGTCAGCACTTCCATGCTGAATTAAGCCATTGTATGTTATCACCCTTTTTGTTGAAGGAATCAGACGTTTCTTGGGCTGTATCTTGATCTTTTTTAAAAATTTGCAAACATGCTCCAAAAGCCCTCTTACAGTCTACAACCATCTACAGTCCTTCACCATTTTTTTCATTAACAGCATGATCTAAATTTCACTTTCCAACCAAGTCCTTGCTTATTTCACTCCAGATAATACTGACATTGAAAAATTCCACTATAGTGCAACACGGAAATGAGATCTTTAAAAGTGATAGAGACAAGTTTCTGACCTCCAGGCCAGTAGGTGTCACACTTACTCATCACTGACTTATTGGTAAAGACACTCGATATCAACCCAATCATGCTATTTGCTGTGACAGGCTGTGACATCTTCACCGACCATAGATATGTAAACATCAGCTAGAACATGGCTAGCAACTAGGCTAGTCATGTTTCATATAGCTTCCTTATAGGATTACATTAAATACAATGAACAATTGTTTGTGTATCCTGCTATCACAATGCTGAAGGTGAACCATTATAATTACCTACAAAATATGACACCTCTATTTGCCATGAAAATGTTAGTAATGGCCTTTCTAGGGTGTCATATATCTATGTTACTGAGCACTGGAGCACAGACTGGAGTCGCGTCATCCAACTGCTCAGATGTACATATTATGATTATTTAGGACCTGTAAAAATTAATAAAACATTTTTTCCATTAATATATTATTTTTTGAGGAATACAAAGACTTATTTCTGCACCTTTCTAAACATTTTTTGATGTTATATATATATATATACTGTATGTATTCATGAAAATACAGTCCTGCTCATCTTTAATGGTTCCTTCTGATGATTTGTATGCTGGTTCTAATTCTAATTCTTTTACCAACCTTTTTCATTTTTTGTCTTTATTTATATGCTGTACACGCCAAGCTCCCCTGCAACAAACTGCTAGATGCTATCAAAAGAAAAGAAAAAAAAACTTGCTCAGCTTTAGATGGTTTAAATCACAGATGAAATGGCCATTATTTTATTTCAGTACAAGGTGACACAAAGAAATTAAAGGCCTACAGCGCAACTGGTAACACCTCAGAAACGCCATACAAAAATGGAACATTTTCTTATAAGTGTTACGATGACACCATTGACAGAAATAGCATGTAAGAGCTCACTGCAAAAGCTTGATGTCCTTTACCACTCCGCCATCCGGTTTGTAACAAATGCTCCTTTCAGAACACATCATTGCACTTTATGCTCCTCTCTGAATTGGTCATCAGTATATACCTATCGGAAAAGTCACTGATTTATGTTAATATACAAAAGTCTCCTTGGTCTGTCTCCGCCCTACTTGAATCAGCTGTTGCACACTTCATCCTCTGTATACAACACCCGTTCTGCAAACTTAATTTGGTTGACAGTCCCAAAAACAAAACTGTCAATAGGTTTATCATCCTTTTAGTCTGCTGCTGCCAGACACTGGAATGACCTACATAACATTTAAGTTGGATGCCTTCGTCTATAAAGCAGCCTTTAAAACTAGGATTACAAACCATGTTAAGGAAGAATGCTACTGTCACTCCAACTGCTAGACATAATATGATAAGGTTCATCAGCCAACCTGTCCTCTTTGGCTGTATTTATGTATATGTTTTAGCGATGTCTATGTTATGTCTTGTGATAGCGCTTTGTTTTAGCCGTTATTATGACTGTATGTGTTTTGGCAGTGTCTTCGTAAATGTTTCTTTTAATATACTAGTGCATGCCCGTAGAAAGCAAGTACTCCTGTCTGAAACAGGTAGGCCAATCAGGCTTTACAGGCCCAAACGTAGGCTGTGTTTGAAAGTGGAATACAGAGGTGTAGCCTATATGTAGGCAATCACACATGTTAGACTGACAAATATGAAAGGGACTGAACTGAGATTTATTTGACTGTGTGAATATTAATGACAGAATAATGGAAAATGAATGGGACATCCAATAATAGCCACTGTTTAAGAACTGCTTGTTTATTTTTTGTCAGATCACTTATTTGTGTGATCTTTTATGAGTTATATTCATAAGTGTTGTATCTTACACTTTGGGGAATGGGAGCTGTTCAGTCACCATTATAATTTAGTTTAACTTTTCAATAGTATATTCACCTCTGTCCTTATTCTCATGCAGGGCACAGTAGCAATAGTGCCTCAGCATAATGATGCGTAATAATGATCCAAGCTCTGTGAAACACAACAGACACTTCACCTTGCAAATAAAAGTAAAATTACAAGAATGACCCAGCTGGGATTTGAACCTCAGCCTCCCATGTACAGTGTTTCCTCTCGCTTAAAGACCTTGACGTGGTGGCAACATATTTTTCCGGGGAAAGGGGGGGGGGGGTGGTAAACATACTGGAATATGTTAATTTTATATTATTTATTTCTTTTTTAAATTTTACACAGTAATGTTGCATATGCAACTTACCATTTGAAGTATTGTCCATCCGAGGCTTGAACGTTGGAATACTGGGCCAGTTGGGGTCCCACACAGATGTCCTGTGTTGGAACTTTTTAATGGTGTCATCCTTCTCTCCTTCCTCTGCTCTCACCTCTTCTGGACCCTCTGCCTGAACACTTTCCTCTCCTTGGCTCCTCTCTTCTGTCTCATCTTGCCCTCTCTGAGCTCTGTCTAATTCAGGTTCTCTCTCTGTCTATGGTGGTATACAAACAGGTTAGAAAATATCAAGTGTCATGTTTCGTCCTGCAGGATTTTTTTGTCATGGTTTACATAAATGACAAAAATATGTGCATTTTTTGTATTTTTATTCTAGTGTTTCTTTTTTTTTTCCATTGAGAGAGTAGGGAAGGGAAAGAAACACTCATAATAGTAATGTACTCATGCATACTTAAATTATATGATCAGGTGGGTATAGTAACCAGAAATTCTACTCATGTAAAAGCAGTGCTTTGAAATTAATAATTAAAAGTAGACAACCAAAAATTTCTAGTTGAGTTAAGGGCACAAAGAGCACTAAAAACTAACTAAAAACTTGAGTAATGACTTCAGTCTTGAAGGTTTGAGGTTTTTCTCCAAAATTTATAACAATTTTCTTATAGTTTTCTACTTTTCTCTGTAAATTTGTCTAAATTTGAAACCATTTTCCTCAAATTTGTAATTTTCTCTTGTAAAATTGACTTTTCTTGTACATTTGAAACTTTATTATAAATTTGTGGATTATTTTATGACTAATTTTTATCTGTTTTTTTTAAATAAAATCACTGTTTTTTAAATAAATGTGAAACAGACTGTGGTAATTTTTTTTTTACTTTTTCCTTTAACAATTTACATTTTTGACCATAATTTTGCAGTCAGAACAGAACAATAATTTAACTCTGATTACAAAGAAAAAAAATATGAATAAAATTGTATTTAATGAAATAAATTAACTTAAATGACCAAGGATGCTGTTATTTCTGTTATAATATTTCTTTATATTTATAGTTTGTTTGTTTTAGAAATCTCCTCACCACCCAGACAGCAGAAGAACCTCCCTTATTTTGAAATCCAAATGTTGGCACGTTTAGTTTGTCTGAAGGCTGCTGACAGATTACAGTCAATGACTTCGTGAATTTCGGTCATCTTAACCTGCCAGGTACATAATAGGGAACATAACTTAATATTGTAGTGGCTGGTGAAATATATCCTCAGCAGTTCATCAGTCCCTTGCCTTTCCCTTCATATGAAGCCAGCTGCATATGAATTCTAACCACATCTCTTGGCTAAGCGACTCTTCCATTATTGCTCCCGTTTCCAGCGGGTTAAAACCATGATAAACGCCAATGCTTATGTAACCCCTGGGTTATTGTTATAAGTGCGCACATAACTTCTAAATAACCCTTGCATAATATTAAATACAATGCATTGTAATATTTTTCACATATCTACAGATGTGATACTACATTAGTATTATTATTTTTCATGTTCACAAATAGTGTAACATTCTTGGGTTTTTTTAATATAGGCTTTACATATAGTGTTTAGTCTATTCGTCTCAAATTTTCTACAGAAACTCATATTTACTAGTGTAAGCAAATGAGTCCTTCTCTAACTACCTCCTATTTGCTGCCTACTGATCAGTCAAGGACAATATTAGTGTTTTAATGTTGTGATTGGCTTTTGTTGTTGGGTGTAGTGGTTTCTGAGAGTTAACGGTTTTTTTCCTTAGCAGTTGGCCGGCGGCCGCTCCCAGAGTAAGCTGTGTCTCTTGCTGCCTGTGGACGCCGACCGTTGGACCTTCTAACCTAGCTAACTGTGAGTTTCTCTGAACTTAAAGGGTTTTTTTTTCCTTAGTTAGTGGGCTGGTGGCCGCTCCAGGAGTAAGCGGTGTCTCTTGCTGCCCGTAGACGCCAACCGTTGGATCCGCTAAACTACGTAGCTAACTCTGAGCTTTCCCTGGACTTAACGATTTTCTTCAGTTGGCTGGCGGCCACTCCCGAAGTAAGCGGTGTCTCTTGCTGCCTGTGGATGCTGACCGTTGGACCCGCTAAACTAGCTAACTCTGAGCTTTCCCTGGACTTAACGATTTTCTTCAGTTGGCTGGCGGCTGCTCCCAGAGTAAGCTGTGTCTTTTGCTGCCCGTGGATGCCAACCATTGGACCTGCTAAGCTAGCTAAAGCAGTTTTCCCAGAGCTGTGGGTTACTGCAGAGAGTCTTTTGGCTTCTGGCTGCCGTTTAGAGTGCCTTGTTAAGGAGGGCTGCTCTTCTGTGACCTCTGCTTTGTGCACTGTTCAGTGGGTGCCGTGTTCCCACCGAACAACGTCCTGCTGGAGTCGTGGCCGGGGTTTGGGGTTTGGCCAAATTCCCTGCAACGGAGGATCTCCGCCAACGCTGAGGACAGCACGGGATTTTCTCTGACTACTCGACCCGCTGAGGACATCGCTGGATGTTTTGTTTTCTTTTTGTTTTTCTCTCCCTCTTTCTTTCTCTCATTGACGTCGCTAGATTTGTCCCTGAGTCACCTTGTTGTTTTTGCGCCACGTTCTTCGTCCCCTGAGATGGCTCTCTGCTGTCCGCCATTACAGACGGCAACTGTGGTATGGGTGAGTACCCCGCTTCACCCTACAAGGTTGTTAATGGCGGCCACCATTTTGTATTTGCCGTTGGAGTGGCGTTTTAATATTAGAACAGGCCTGCAACATCAGAGACCTCTTTATATTCACTCGGTACCGAGTAGGGACCTATATAGACCTACAAATTAATAAAATATGCCGGCTTAGATTTATTAAGAGTTCTGTTTGTTTGTGGATCCACCATTTGTGATTTGTTGCCTTTTTTCTCATTTTGAACATTTGTTTCTTTTTTCTTTTCTTCCCTACACGCATGTTGCTAACCAAACAGTTACTTAATGGTACTGTGTTATATGTTTGAAACTATTTACACTGCCTTGGTTCCTTCTGCTGACCAGTGGGTAAATAAATTCTGGCTTTTTTGAAATATACAAATTGTTTACTTATTTTAAGGAAGGTTTACACTATACACCCTACAGGTTTTAAGCTACCCTATACCATTTTCACACACAACCTAATCTTGATTAAAGTAGCCCTTCACGCACTCTGCTTACTCTGTAGACTAGTTATTTGTGTTTACACTGGTTTAATTGGACTAGTCTACAAGTTAGAGAGTAAGTACACGGACTTGGGCGCTGTTCATAGCGGTAAAGCGGAACAGGCATTACACTTACATACCTCTTCTGATTTTTTTCCGTGTTTAAAGTACTTTAATAAACTCATGTTTCTCTCGGCCAGTCACGCTAGCGAGACATTCTTCCTGGTGAATGACTGGAAAGCTCGCGTAGGCGGGGCACTTCTAAACTCCGCAGAGATAGTTGTCCTTCTAGAAGGTTCTCCTCTCCCCACAGAGGAATGCTGGAGCTCTGACAGAGTGACCATCGGGTTCTTGGTCACCTCTCTGACTAAGGCCCTTCTCCCCCGATCGCTCAGTTTAGATGGCCGGCCAGCTCTAGGAAGAATCCTGGTGGTTCTGAACTTCTTCCATTTACGGATGATGGAGGCCACTGTACTCATTGGGACCACCAAAGCAGCAGAAATTTTTCTGTACCCTTCCCCAGATTTGAGCCTTGAGGCAATCCTGTCTGAGGTCTACAGACAGTTCCTTTGACTTCATGCTTGGTTTGTGTTCTGACATGCACTGTCAACTGTGGGAACTTATATAGACAGGTGTGTGCCTTTCCAAATCACGTCCAATCAACTAAATTTACCACAGGTGGACTCCAATTAAGCTGCAGAAACATCTCAAGGATGATCAGTGGAAGCAGGATGCACCTGAGCTCAGTTTTGAGCTTCATGGCAAAGGCTGTGAATACTTATGTACATGTGATTTCTTAGTTTTTTATTTTTAATAAATTTGCAAAAAACCTCAAAAAACTTTTTTTCATGTTGTCATTATGGGGTATTGAGTGTAGAATTTTGAGGGAAAAAATGAATTTAATCTCTTTTGGAATAAGGCAGTAACATAACAAAATGTGGAAAAAGTGAAGTGCTGTGAATACTTTCCGGATGCAGTGTATGGGTCCGCATATAATATGCAATTGATCTGGCCATTCCGCTCCAAAATCATGGCATATTATTAAGTTTTAAATTTTTAGATACTCGCACGGGAGGGGGGACTCGTGGTCCTGCAAAGAACAGTGGTACCACATGGGTGAAGCAGCAGTCGGGAGACCACAGACTGGGCAGGCTGGGGGTGCCTCCCCGCGAAGGATCGTGGTATGGTTGGTCGGAGACCAGTGTTAGAGAAGCAGCAGCTGAACCAGTAGATTGCAGTCCTTTGCAGGGAGCCAAGCCCAGCCTGCTAGGTTAACAGGAGTCTTGGCTGCTGCTTTACCTGTATGCTAGCGCTGTCCTTTGCAGCATCACGGGTCCCCGCCAGCGGACCCACACACCTTGTGTTCTCCATGTTGAATTTTAAATTAGACCAACACAATCATGGTAACTTTATGGTATAATTTTTTAAGCATTAACCCCTTGCACTCTGGTCAATTTCCCTAAAAACGCCTAAAAGTAGCATACCCAAAGTAAATCAAAAGCTGTTCTTCAACCCGTTGCAGCATCTTCATGGGGTTGGTCTCATTTAAAAGAAAACACTTTGAATTTTTTGGCAAAACAGTCATAATCTCTCCAAGTGCTCCTGCCACTGAGTAACAGTCATCTAAACATACTGAACTTGAAGAAAATAACGTTTGCCTGGGTGTTTTTTTAGATACAAATGCTTGCAAATAACACACAGCTGTCAGATACTGGCTGGAAAATGCAACAGAAATGTAGAACCAAGTGTTATCCAGCTGAGGTCAAAATTTTGTAACAACACCACAAAAAATGAATATATTACACAGCTTTTTTCTCAGGTTGTTCCCAGGCGTTTTTGAACTGTGCCAAATTGTGCCAAATGGCACAGTTTGAAAAAACGTCTATAACTTTTGAATGATTCAACATAGAAGCTTGATCTTGGGCTCTAATGAAAGGTGACACTCAGGGCTGTGTGTGTGTGTGTGGGGGGGGGGGGGTTGTTTATTCATTCATGAATGAATGAATGAACAAACAAGCCCCCCACACACAAAGAAGCATGCCACGTAAAAAATGTGTGGCCTTTTTTTTTTTACAAGAAAAAATAACCTACAGTGTAATAAAAATTATACTAAAATATCTGCAATGTAGAGGATAACAACTCCCCCCCCCCCCCCCGCTACAGAAGAGCTTGGCGCACAAAAAAACGGTCCGTCAACGGTCCGTCATGTGGCGATGACGCACCGTTGCAATTACTGATCAGTCAAAAGTCATTTTTATTACTATTTTCAGTGATAAAGAATAATTTAGCTTATAACATTTACCTGTCCACAACAGCAGTGTCGTTGGCGAACATCTGTTCCTCATTGTCAGACGAACATGACGCTGGTCTGCTTGTTACCACTCGTGGTTCTGGTCACGCGACCCGGTCAAACTATGATTCCATGATTGCGGTTTTGGCGAACGATTTTTCAAAGCAAATAAGAACAGTAGTAATAGAAAAAGACTGGCGAACACTACCGTTACACACAGCGGCTTACACAAAACAGATTTTACGCACGGGACACACGCTTTCAATCGTCTGCTTCAATTGGCTCGTTGTATCCGCAGTTGTTGGTAGGCGGGTCCTTCTTGCTAGGTTTTCAGTCATTGGTTCTTCAAGGTTTCAGAAACCCAATTCAAGGCTCTTATTAGTCGAATGAGAGGTCAATCAAATCTAAACCAATCAAAACACTCCTTTGGCTTTCTGTTTGCGGCTGTCTGTACCGGAAGAACAGAAATGCAGCTTTTTTTTTTTTCCAGTGCGCACTGAGACGCACTAGGACGCAGAGACGTAACCGCCTGCGGTATCCCGGAGTGCAAGAGGTTAAATCTTAAGTATTATCTTTTTCTAGTCAAATTTGTCGCTTTTCGCTTCATTGTTTTGCTCACGGAGCGCTGTGGTTACTGATGCTGTAATGCTGCATATTATCCAATCAGCACGGAGTCTATCCAAAACCCCACCCACACTTCTAGAAGCCTAGGCATGAGACAGAACAGTGGCTAAACCTTCATTGATAAAAATGACATTTTGACTGAGCAACTCCATACTCAGGGATGCACACCTTCGTAACTTCAGCAAAGCACTTATAAAATCTGAAGTCAGTCTAACAAACGGTTTGAGAGATATGTGAGGAACACACAGACCAACAAAGATTCTTTGCATTTATAGATAGATGTATTTCTCTAGTGTTAGTTTGTCCCATGTCCCGACACTTCCCCCAGGCCACAGTTGTAAATAAAAATGTGTTCTTAATCTGTCCTGTCTGGTTAAATAAAGGTTAAAAAAATAAGGCATACTGAGGCATAATGTGGAAGAAATTACAATTTCTCACCTTACTGCGAATCATTCCCCTGATGTTCCTACTTCTTGTAGTCTGTTAATACAGTGGTGTGAAAAAGTGTTTGACCCTTTCCTGATTACTCATTTTTTTTGTATGTTTGTCACATTTAAATGTTTCAGATCAAACTAATTTAAATATTAGACAAAGATAACATAAATAAAGACAAAATGCAGTTTTTAAATGAAGTGATTGGGCAGCACGGTGGCGGAGCGGTTAGCACTGTGGCAGCACAGCAACTCATCCTTGGCCGGGGGATCCTAGGTTCGATCCCAGCCCCCGACCAACAGTGATCTGTGTGGAGTTTGCATGTTCTCCCCGTGTCTGCGTGGGTTTACTCCGGGATTTCTCTGGTTTCCTCCCACATGCCAAATACATGCAACTTAGGTTAACTGGCATCAAACTGGGGATTCTAAATTGTTTTTAGGTATGAATGTGAGAGTGAATGGTTGTCTGTCTCTCTGTGTTGACCATGCGATGGACTGGCGATCTGTCCAGGGTGTACCCTGCCTCTTGCCCAAAGATGTTGGGATAGGCTCCAGCTCCTCCCCACCCACCCCACCCACAACCCAAAAAGGATTAAGCAAAAGAAGATGGATGGTTGATGTTTATGATTAACGAAAAAAAAAAATCCAAACCTACACGGCCCTGTGTGAAAAAGTGATTACCCCCTAAACCTAATAACTGGTTGGGCCACCCTTAGCAGCAACAACTGCAATCAAGCGTTTGCGATAACTGGCAATGAGTCTTTTACAGCGCTGTGGAGGAATTTTGGCCCACTCATCTTGGCAAAATTGTTGTAACTCAGCCACACTGGAGGGTTTTCAAACATGAACCGCCTTTTTAAGGTCATGCCACAGCATTTCAATCAGATTTAAGTCAGGACTTTGACTAAGTCACTCCAAAGTCTTCATTTTGTTTTTCTTAAGCCATTCAGAGGTGGACTTGCTGGTTTGTTTTGGATCATTGTCCTGCTGCAGAACCCAAGTGCGCTTCAGCTTGAGGTCACGAACAGATGGCCGGACATTCTCCTTCAAGATTTTTTGGTAGACAGCCGAATTCATGGTTCCATTTACCACAGCAAGTCTTCCAGGTCCTGAAGCAGCACAACAGCCCCAGACCATCACACTACCACCACCATATTTTACTGTTGGTATGATGTTCCTTTTCTGAAATGCTGCATTACTTTTATGCCGAATGTAATGGGACACGCACCTTCCAAAAAGTTCAACTTTTCTCTCGTCAGTCCACAGAGTATTTTCCCAAAAGTCTTGGGGATCATCAAGATGTTTTCTGGCAAAACTGAGATGAGTCTATGTTCTTTTTGCTCCGCAGTGGTTTTCGTCTTGGAACTCTGCCATGCAGGCCAATTTTGCCCAGTCACTTTCTTATGGTGAAGTTATGAACACTGACCTTAACTGAGGCCTGCAGTTCTTTGAATGTTGTTGTGGGGTCTTTTGTGACCTCTTGGATGAGTCGTCACTGCACTCTTGGGGTAATTTTGGTCAGCCGGCCACTCCTGGGAAGGTTCACCACTGTTCCATGTTTTTGCCATTTGGGGATAATGGATCTCACTGTGGTTCGCTAGAGTCCCAAAGCTTTAGAAATGGCTTTATAACCTTTTCTAGACTGATAGATCTGTTACTTTGGTTCTCATGTTTTCCTGAATTTCTTTGGATCGCAGAATGATGTCTAGCTTTTGAGGATCTTTTGGTCTACTTCACTTTGTCAGGCAGGTCCTATTTAAGTGATTTCTTGATTTAACACAGGTGTGGCAGTAATCAGGCCTGGGTGTGGCTAGATAAATTGAACTCAGTTTTTCAAAGATGTGATAAACCACAGTTAACTTATGTTTTAATGGGGGGGAATCACTTTTTCACACAGGGCCATGTAGGTTTGGATTTTTTTTTTACTCTTAATAATAAACACCTTCATTTAAAAACTGCATTTCGTGTTTACTTGTGTTATCTTTGTCTAATATTTAAATTTGTTTGATGATCTGAAACATTTAAGTGTGACAAACATACAAAAAAATGAGAAATCAGGAAGGGGGCAAAGACTTTCACACTACTGTATATGATAAACTTTTATTAGTTCCACAATGGGGATTTTTTTCCCAACTTTTAGTGGGTTAGTGCTGACAACCATGGCTAGAGGGCGAGGGGTCTCTACAATGCAGCTATTGCAATTTTCAACATGTCACACTACTGACTGGAGAAAAGTACAAGGCACTAAGAATAACACCACTGTCTGGCTTTGAACCACCTCAAGGTAACAAACAATTGTTTTTTAATAGGCAGCACAGACCTTTATGTCTCACATATACACACACGCACTCTATAACTCTAACCCAGTCAGTCTGACAACTGTGCACTACACCGAGGCTCCATCCATCAATTTTTCTCTCCATGACTATCACTTCTACTACTGGGCTGCACCATCATTAAAAAGCAGCTTGTCTTCCTTGCGAAGAAGAGTGTAAATAATAACCTATTTCCAGTGACGCCCTACCTTGTCCTGGCTGCCGCTCACCTGTCCTCCAGTAGCCTGGTCATGCAGCCCTGGCAGTTGAAGCAATAAGTCTCTTTGGCCCGGAGCCCCTCAGTCACGTTGGCAGGGGAGTCTGTGAAGAGCCAAAGGCAAACAAACAAATGAGGCAGATTTGGAGAAAGGGTGGCAACCTTCGACTGCTGGGCACAAAAATCGATAAAATACTGGGTGGCAAAGTCAATCCATCTGATTTTGATTGGACTGTCTATAGGCTGGAACTTCATGATACCATGACACAAAGAAAATACCAAAAGATGGAGTTTGGGGAATACTGTACAATGACTTTGTGGCACACTTTATGTGAAGTCACTCAAAACCTTTTAAAGGGAGATTTCTTCAAGATTATGATTAGTTGCTTGCAGGCTGTTGAGGACCCTGAGAGGAAAATTTACACCTTCGCTGTCTCAGATGACCAAGTGACTCAGCCCAATTAATTCAGAATAGACAGAGAGCTCTAAATAGCTACCAAAAGACTTTGTTCTCATCTGGCAGGGAGGAACGCAGCAGCACAGAGGGAGGCTGCATGTCCTCGGCATTACCTTCATCTGTTCTCTGCTCAATGTTAATGCGCAGCCTGAAATGAAGCTCCTCTCCACTGGATTCTCCTGCAGGTGTGGGAATGCAGGATCCCTGCTCAAATGTGACTCCTGCCGGTAATGTCAGGCTCAGCTCGCCTCCAGGAGTCCGGATTCGAAGACAGGAATCTTCACCTGTCACAACCACATCTTTGGGGCTTTCTGATATGTTTTTCCTAGAGAGCAGAGTGAGAAAGAGCTTAAAATGCACAAGTTTAAAAGTAAAACACTGAAGCACATGCATGGATGGCAACACTGAACATGAGTCATTAAACATGGAAAATATTCCCATGGGTCCTAGTCATCATATAATTAAATTATGAAATAAACACCAAGCTAAAGCCCAAACTCATCCTGTGTTTCTTTCTTCCCTTTTCTTTTTATTATTATATTATTTTTTAATTTAACTTTTATTATTTCTTAAATATATTGTGTTGACCTCATCCTACTCCTTTTCAAGCATGCAGATTGTGATGCATCTGAATGAAGAGAGAAAATTCACAGTTATTATGTTCTATTTTTGCCTTGTGTTTTATGGATTTTACATTTACATGTTTGAAATAAATATTCAATCAATCACTGTTTATGAAAAAAAAATGGCTAGATACATCGTGGTATTTCTAGATGATTACAGAATTAAGTTTTATTTATGCAACATTGGGCAGTAGAGTGCCCATTAATAGCATTGTACATGTATTACCATGCAATGCCATCATTGTATAGTATTATAAAATATACTTACTGTATGTGTAGTACTAAGTTAGAGAGCTGTCTAAACAGCTCTTCAGGAAAGAGCAAATACACAAGAACATTCAAATCCTAGCAGCACCATCTATTGATATTCTCGGTGTATTGCATGGATTAAGTAATATACATTATTCACTACATAATATATAAAAAAGTAAAAATCTTTGCAGCCATATATGTAAAGCACCATTGAATGCAAAAAAAAAAGAAAAAAAAAAGACTGATTTGTGGGTAGCCCTTAGACAAGTTTATCTCATCTAAGGTAAAGGGATAGCGCCGTACCGTGGCTGCTTCATCCATCCAGGTGGGTGCCCTCAATTTCCTCTCTGGGGATCAATAAAGTATACAAAAATCATCTAAAACCCTTAGATGAATTCACTCATGTCTTAATGAAGTGTTTGTGACATATTTTGTTCACATTTTCTTTAATTTTTTTAATTATTGAAGCAATTTTTTTTTTTTAAATTTTTCCTGGCTTTCTTGAAACTAGTGCATACCCGTGCATGCCCGTAGAAACCAAGTAAAAGCAAGTATTTCTGCATGCCCGTAGAAAGCAGGTGTAAGCAGGGTGTAAGCAAGCATGTCAGCACTCTTCTTCTTTTAGATTTGATTGGCGGCTGGCAACCAGCTTACTCGTTCAGTGACGTCTGCCTTTGATCTCTGAGTGTGTCATAGCAAGTCCTCTGATCTTTTGATGCCATAGCGAGTCCTATGACCGTGAGTGATGACTGCCTTTGATCTTTGATGATGTCATAGTGAGTCCTGTGATCGTGAGTGATGCTTGCGTTTAATCTTTGATGATGTCATCGCGAGTCCCATGATCGTGAGTGATGCCTGCCTTTGTAACATAGGAACATCATAGGACATTTCACACATAAGCAGTCATTATATGCAGGAACATCATAGGACATCATGCAGACACCATAGGAACATCATAGGCGGCGGTCCTATGATCTTTGGCTGTGACACACTGACAGACACACACACTGACGCAGAGATTTCTTGAATTTATAGATGCTCCAATTTAAAGCCTGTCACTTTAAGAAACATCCTTCAACTATTCAACTTTACCCTCCCTCTTACGTCAGTCAGCCATTAGCTGACTAGCTTCTAGCCTCCTTCTAGCTTGGTTAAGCAGCACTGGTTCACTGATCCACAGTCGTTTGTGTATGTCTCATCACTCCGGCCCATCTCCCAACAACTTCGCCAGGATACCACAACAAATTGCCAGCACCGCACGCCCCACCGATCGCCACAACCCGAGGCTGCTGGCCAAGTCAAGCTGCCGAGTCACGGGATCTCAAAGGGCAATGTCTCGCTCCGTGGTACTTGGGTCCTCTCCCACGGCTAGCTGGGGGATGCCCCGTCATTAAGTGGCTCCCCTATGTTGCCTGTGAGAGAAGAGTGGAGCTGCGCAGAGCCCGGGAGGATGGTAGGGGAGCTGGCCGTGAGAGCCAGCAGCTCCAGGCAGCAGCCTTGGGTTGCGGCGAAGGCGGTTGCCGCGACCGGCACGCCAGCAACCTGCTGTGGAATCACGGCGAAACCACTGGGAGATGGGCCGGAATGACGCGAGGTATATTGTGGACTGGTGAACCAGGTGGTGACAGGGATGGTTATTAGGGTGACTAAGATCTGAAGAAAATAACAATATAAGCTGTAATAGCTCAGGGGCTAATAGGCTACCTTTAGCACCCCTTCCATCCACATGACAGACAGTTAGGCAGGCCAATAATAGAGGAGTGGGCGGGTCTCAAGGATAGCGGTAGGTTGGCTTTTTCTAAACATGCTGTATACGATTTAGACGGAATAGTCAAAAACGTTTCTGCCGTTTCTGAGAAAGAAAAATGAGACGGGCTGTGTGGTTTTTTTAAGAGAATGGACTGTTTTGAAAAATTTTTGATAATCAGGTGATCAGTACACTCATTTCAGACAGTTAAAACCTACAAACACACTATTTTTCAGTCAGTGACCCCTTTAAAATGTTCCTTCCTTCAAAAATCCAGAAGAGAAAAAAAATTGTTGCAATAACATACTGGGAGAAGAACCAACAGTTATACACTTGAAGGTAATGTGAGGGACAACTGAAAACTCAGATTTTAGTGACACCTGTGGCTACTAGTTGAACTGCAGCCCCCAATTTTTCCATGTACCATTTTTAATCATGGACGTGCAGACATTAAGGCTTTTGTTGCCCAGGCAACAGCTCCTTAAATAAAATAACCCTTGTTCCTTGTTATTATAATAGTGGTGTTGGAGCTATACATTACAGACCTTTTTTTTTTTTTTTTCTTTTTTTACAACATTTTTTAAATTTCATGATTTTTTTTTTCTTTGGGGGGGGGGGCGTTGCTCATGAAATTACAACCCCAGTTCTAGTGAAGTTTGGACATTGTGTAAAATGTAAATTAAAAAAATACAATAATTTAAAAATACTTTTCAGCCTATATTGACTTGAACACACTACAAAGACAAGATATTTAATTTTCAAACTGATAACCTATTGTTTTTGCAAATATTCACTCATTTTGAATTTGATGCCTACAAAACATTCCAAAAATGCTGAGAAAGGGGTATGTTTACATCACCTTTGCTTTTAACAACACTCAATAAGCATTTAGGAACTAAAGACACAAATTGCTGAAGATTTGTAGGTGAAATTCTTTCCCATTCTCGCTTGATGTACGACTTCAGTTGCTCAACAGTCCGGGGTCTCCATTGTCATATTTTGTGCTTCATAATGTGCCACACATTTTCAATGGGAGACAGGTCTGGACTGCAGGCAGGCCAGTCTAGTACCCATCCATCCATCTTCTGCTTAATCCTTTTTGGGTCGCGGGGGGCTGGAGCCTATCCCAGCATCTTTGGGCGAGAGGCAGGGTACACCCTGGACAGATCGCCAGTCCACTGCAGGGCCAACACAGAGAGACAGACAATCATTCACTCTCACAGTCATACCTAAGGACAATTTAGAATCCCCAGTTTGATGCCAATTAACCTAACTTGCATGTTTTTGACATGTGGGAGGAAACCGGAGAAATCCCGGAGTAAACCCACGCAGACACGGGGAGAAAATGCAAACTACACACAGATCACTGTTGGTTGGGGGCTGGGATCGAACCCAGGATCCCCCGGCCAAGGGTGAGTTGCTGTGCTGCCGCAGTGCTAACCACTCCGCCACCGTGCTGCCCCAGTCTAGTATCTACAGTCTTTAAATATGAAGCCTCGCTGTTGTAACACATGCAGAAAGTGGCTTGGCACTGTCTTACTGAAATAAGCAGGGACGTCCACAAAAAAAAAAAAAAAAGACATGGCTTGGATGGCAGCATATGTTGCTCCAAAACCTGTAGGTATCCTTCAGCATTAATGGGCCCATCACAGATGCACAAGTTACCCATGCCATGGGCACTAACACACCCCCATACCATCACAGATGCTGGCTTTTGAACACTAATACCAATCTGGATGGCCCTTTTCGCCTCTAGCCCAGAGGACAAGATGTCCATGATTTCCAAAAGCAATTTGAAATGTGGACTTGTCACACCACAGCAGACTTTCCCACTTTGCATCAGTCCATCTCAGTTGAACTTAGGCCCAGAGCAACCGGTGGTATTTCTGGGTGTCGTTGATATATGGCTTTCACTTTGCATGGGAGAGATTTAACTTGCACTTGTAGATGTAGTGATGAGCTGTGTTAACTGACAATAGATTTCCGTAGTGTTCCTGAACCCATGTGGTAATACCCTTTACAGAATGATGTTGGTTTTTAAAGGGCCTGTATCATGCAAAATCGACTTTTTTGAGCTTTTAAGCATGTTATAATGTTAATTCCTCACCAAAAACACCCCCAAAGTGGTATTTTGCTCCATTCACGCATCTCTGAGTATTCCTCCTCAACCCTGCTCTCTGAGCTGCTGCTCTGCCCTGACCCTGATAATGACTGGGTCCCCACGTTCATAAGTATGAACGTGGGTGAGCCCCCCACTCCAGGAAGTGCCTGTGCTCCCAGCACCGCCCCCAGGCTAACGCACACACCCACTTTCTCCGCGCAGCTAACGGAGCGGTGATCGGCAAAACTCTTTCACTTTAGCATTGACGCTGTGAAGAAGTAGTTCCTCTCGCACCTAATCTGCTCAGTGACAACAACTGTTTGTTACGACTCGTGCTCGCCTGTCTCCCACCTCAGCTGCACGCACACCTGTGCCTCATCAGTCTCGGGCTATATAGCCCACTCCGCCTGGAGCCTCAGCCTGGAGCCGTCTGCTAATCTTCGCTCATTGTCTCAGCACACGCCAATTCCCTGACAGCCTGCGCTCTCTGGATTGCTTCTCGTCTGCACGTAAGCTCATCATCATCTTACCTTGTCTCCAGTTTCTCCCCTGTGCACAGGTGGATTCCCTGGCGGCGGATTTTGTCCCTCATCCTCGCCATCACTCTCCTCACCGCGCCGAGCGCGCTCCTAGGACACTGTCTTCCAGGCAGGAGACCTGCGGCTTAAGCCAACTCCAGCCACATTACCATCAGCAAGTAAGCACAAGACTGTGTATTAATTCCGCTGGGTGTGCACCGGCAGCTAATCTCTGTTCTGCTCTGCCCTTAGGGTTGCCTGGCTGTACGGCGCTCCGCTTCGCCCTCGACGCATCCTGCTCACCTGCAACACATATCACTCCACAGACACACACCCATACACCTGCTTTTCTCACAATAAAATTATTGAATCACACTCGAGCCTGTGTGCGTGTTCCCTGGGTCAGACCTTATGTCACTGTTTGCTTTTTTTACGCAAGACATTGTCTTCTAAGTGGCGTAAATGTGTCTCTGGCTGTGAGAGATTTAGGAGTTTGTTCAGCTTTCCTTGTTTTCGTGGGCGGAACTCAGTGACACGCTGCAGCAGCCGGCTCAGGGGTTACGTCATGAAATGGGCGGCAGCCACAAGAAGGAGAGGCAGAGCCTCAGAGATCAAGGCATCTTACTTCCGGGCTCGCAAAAATAACTCATATTTCATAAGAAATTCATTCTCCAGTGTACCAAAGGTAATATACTATCACATACATGCATATAGTTTACTCTGAAAAGCTTAAAATAGCATGATATAGGCCCTTTAAAGCAGTGCTGCCTGAGGGATCGAAGGTCAAGGGCTTTCAGTGTTGGTTTTCAGCCTTGCTGCTTACATTCAGAAATTTCTCCAGATTCTTTTGATGATATTATAAACTATAGATGATGAAATCCCTAAATTCCTTGAAACTGTATGTTGAGAAATGCTTTTCTTAAACCATTGGACTATTTGCCAACACTGTTGTTCACAAAGTGGTGAACCTTACCCCATCCTTGCTTGTGAACGACTGAGCAAGCCTTCTTCTTCGTCTTCTTTTAGATTTGGTTGGCGGTTGGCAACCAGCTTACAGGTGCATTACCGTCACGTACTTCACTCTATCTGGTCAGGAGCTGCAGTCTTTACCGCCACATACAGTACTTCACTCAGTAAACATCACTCCGACTGAGCAAGCCTGTCAGGGATGCTCCTTTTATACCCAATCAGGACACTCACCTGTTTCCAATTAACCTGTTCACTTGTAGAATGTTCCAATAAGGTGGGTTTTTTTGAGTATTCTTCAACTTCCCCAGTCTTTTCATGCCCTGTCCACATATTTTTGGAACATGTTGCAAGCATCAAATTCAAAATGAGTGAATATTTGCAACAAAACAATAAAGTTTATCAGTTTGAATATTAAATATATTTGATTTGGAGTGTATTCAATTGAACAGAGATTGAAAAGGATTTTTCATCACTGTATTTTGTTTTTATTTACGTTTTACACAACATCCAAACTTCACCGGAATTGGGGCTATACTTTGTTGAATTTGTGACTCCAGCATCATAAATCCATCTCTTTTTTTGTTGTCTTCCAACATTGCACTTCCCCTCAGTGATTAACTCCCCTTTTCTTTCCATTGATTTTTTTTCTTAAAAAAATAAGACATTTTTTATTGTAAATGTGCTATTTTTGTCTTTTAATTTTGTGACAATTTACATTTTTTTCTAATGAATTTTGTTAATCTTTTTAAAATAATTTACTGTGTTTTAATACATTCATTTTAGTTTTTTCCTCATAAAACTGCAGCATTTGACATGAGTTTGTGACTTTTGTCTCATAAATTCATGTATGTTGTTCTTGTAGTTTTCTTTTTTTCCCTCATGAATTTAGTACCTCTTTTGTTATGTTTTGTTATATTTGTTATGACCATTAAAGATGCACTCCAGCGGTTCTAAAACCACCTCAAAAACCAATGTGTTTTGCCCAAAATAGTATACTGTGGCTTTTTTATACACAAAAAAAACTTTCATGTCTTTGACCTCTGTATGCACAGATCTATGAATATTCTAATTACTCCACCCATATTCCCACCCACCAGTAGCTGGAAGAAGATGAGGACATTGTACAAGGTTCCGAGAAGGCGATCTAACTTGAAGAAGTACGGTCGTAGGTGAACCCATGGAAGAGTTGTTGCCTGGCCCGGCATGGAGGCTGGAAGGCTTCCTGCCAGTCTTCGGTTACCCACTCACCGTGGATCACCTCGCTGGGGGCCGGTGAGCAGTTTGCCTCAGTCCAGTGCGCCCGCCAGCCTGCTCACCTCAGAGGCACTCCCCAGCCCCCTTCCTTCGGAGTTCGCCTCGCATCAAGGTGCTCTGAGACGAACTGTTCACCGGCCCTCAGCGAAGTGATCCGCAATGAGTGGGTAACCAGAGACTGCTCCTTTGGGGGAAGAGTGAGGAGCCGAGGAGCACTCAGTTCCTTTGGAGCATTCTCCCCAGCTCACTCCGGGAAGAGGCGAGGTGGCTGGTGGGGCGCACTGGCACGTGGTCCCAGCAAGGCAAGGGGAGCCCTCCAGCCAGGCAGCGACTGCCTCTCCGCTCCACCGAGAATGATCCTTCTGCAGGTTCACCTACGATGACACTTGCCCCAGCCGTTGCGCCACACACACCAGGACCATCTCTCCCAGCATGCAGGCTGCAAACCCATATCTTCTCCGGTATTTTAGCAGAGACACTGAAGTTTTTTCCAAATAAAATTAATCATTGCTGTGCTGTAGTATTTTCATGTCTGTGGTAAGACATGTAATTTAAAAGAGGATTTCTTGCTCACACTGCCAAAAACTGAACACGTATACGGGGCTGAAAAGTTCATGGGGTCAAATTTGACCAAATGTGGTTTATTTTTCAACATATTCGGTCCAACACTTCTTCCATCGCTGTTGCAGCGCTTCGATCACTGCAGTTGAAAAATAAACCACATTTGGTCAAATTTGACCACTATGAACTTTTCAGCCTATGAACTTTTCAGTTCCCCCCTCAAAAAAAAAAAAAAAAAAAAAGCCATCTTTCCCAATACAGAGCCTAAGCCATGCCCCCTCGACTTCTGCATATGGAACCTTAAATCGAAAAAATTATCCACTGAAATGAATGCATTGAAGTGGGTATGATTCATGTACCTGCATGGGTCAGCATCTATTCATCTTTGATGTACAGTATGTAAGTTATTTAGACAGTTTTACTTTCCATGGGTAATCCCTGTGTCTGTGATGCTGTGTGTGTTTCTGTCGTTTTGGTCATCTACAGTCGTGCTGCTCTTACACTGCAATTTCCCAGTTTGGGATCAATAAAGTACATCTATCTATCTAGCTAATGGCAAGAGCAAAATTATCTTTTGATCCCGATCAAATTTTACCATGAGTTACACATATGTTTGTCAATTTAAAAGATAATTTTCCACATAATTAAAGTTGTCAGCTGTCGTATATAATAACGGCGTAATATTTAGTTTTTCTTTCACCGATTAGCAGACAACAACCATCATCCCACATCACAAAACATGGGCATGGTGGGAGATTACTAAAACCTCACCTCCTGTTTTCCTCCTGATGAAAAAAGGATCCAAAGACGAGAAAAACAACACAAAGGTATTGCTCTGTATTGTAAGAGATGCAGCTGACCCAGAGGACTGTTAAGGCCCTTTTCCACTAGCCCCACTTGGCCCTACACCGCACCACTCAGCCCGCTTTAGGCGCTTTTCTACTAGCCCCAGCACCGGTTAAGCAGGTACTTTTTTCGTACCTGATCCAGGGCAGGGTCTAACCGGACCGAGTAGGGCTGAGTATGGCTGTGATATGACTTTAAGAGACTGGTCGCCGCTGATTGGTCAGGTTGTAACGTCATGAAAGCGACTTTTTCTGCTGAATTTACTCCACGACCGCCATTTGTAATTGTTCAGCAGTGAACACAGTGCGCCCCTTTAATACGGTATATTATATTAATATACTGTATAATATACTTATATAATAATATACTCCTAATATTATATATTAGGAGGTGCACAATTTTCTTTCTATATTAGGCCACGATCGCATCCAGCGCGAGTTGGACGGATCTACTTGAAATGCAGGTGTCCGAGCAGATGGCTTCTCAAGGGCACATCCGTACTGCCAACCAGAGTCGGGAGAAGCTGAAAAAGCTGAAAAGCGATTACCGAGCAGTGAAGGACCACATTGATCCAAGTTCAGCGGATGGAAGGAGTGGAAGTGGTTCGCTGAGAGACATTGGGCTCCACACGATCACGGTCACGGTCACGGCCCTTGGAAACCGTGGATGGTGAGTGTTTATTTGATATTGCGCATCTGTTCGCCACTTGATCCGTTCTGTGCCAAGCTCACTGTTTTTAAGAAATAGGAAGGTTGTTAGATTGTGGGTAACGGTTGTTACTGAGGCTTGCGTATCGTTTTGCAGCCAACTGCAGATTCACGCTTGCTTTGTGTTAAGTATTAGCGCGAACAAAACGCTGAATTACGCTTATTGTATTCCGGTTAAAAACTTGAGAGTGTTGTGTACATGTTGCACTTTGGTGTTAAGTTTTAAATTGCGTGCATTTTCTTTCTAGAATCGCATTTCATATCACAGGGGTCCACCTCAGTGGAGATGACTGACACAGCGGACTCTCCTGGCGCTGCGTCTGCGTGTGCGTCTGCTGGAGCGCCAGCTGGATCAGCTCCACATCACCAGCTCCATCTGGATCACGTTCAAGTGCCGGTAAGGCACAATAACCATGATTTTTTTGGGGGGTTGAAACAGGTCCAGCAGCGGAAACCAGGGTCGAAAATCCATCCATCCATCCATCTTCTACCGCTTAATCCTTTACAGGTCGCGGGGGGGGGGGGGGGGGGGGGGCTGGAGCCTAACAAGTTATGTACCAAATTGATTAATGCAATTTCCTGTAGCTGCATATTAATTAATTGAAAATGTCTTTTTAAATGTACAAAAAGGTTATTCTTTGGTCTTCACTTATCGGTATTCCACAACTATTTTTAGGTGTGGTGATTGAAGTGCTGTTGTAACTCCTGTTTTAGACAAACAAAGCTGATGAACTGCCGTTGAAATCAACATGCTTCATTGAAATGCTTTGCGTCAGCTGACTGTATTAACCCATTCAGATTTCTGCGGCCACACTACAAGCAACTAGTTTAAACATTACCCATCCATCCATCCATATTCTTAATCTTAATCCTTTTTAGTTTTGCAGGGGGGCTGCAGCCGAAGACAGCACACTGCGTGTTGCAAAATCTGCTCTACTGGGGGGCAGCAACATGACAGTTCAGCTTATATACAGCAATGAAGCATAATATAATAGTGACATTCCACCACAGACTTTCACCTGTGTAATTCCATAATATATGCAGTGATGCAGCTTTAACGACCATGCCTTTCTGTCTTTCCATCTAGGCAAGACGAAAACAGACGCTTACATTACGCTTACATTACGCTGACCTTACATTAGCGATGGTCAACGTGCATGACGAAGAGATGCGGCTCTTGGAACGGCAACATGACCAGTGGCAAGAATCAGGAGTACATGCAGCATTTGCGACAGGCGGCCGCAGATGTGCGGGCAGATGCACATGAAGCCCTGGAACAGGACGCTGTGTTACGAAGGGAAGAGCTCGCAGAGATGTCATCACCCAGTCTGTTTTTTTGTTTGTAAATTTTGCTTCTGGAATAAAATTGTATTGTTTGCATCAAAAGTCTGGTTTATCTGTTATGACACCGTATGAGAAAAGCCAATAATTACATACACATTCCATTCTCTGTTCACTCCACATGCTGCTGTTCATCAGGTCAGGTGTATAGCCTTCTAATGGTAATTTAATTTTTAACAACACAACGAAACGTAATGTCTTGGTAGGTTTTTTTTTTTAATTTTAAACAAATTTGCAGTGCTGAATCCATTTCTCTTGAACGGGTACATTTTTTAGGTTATAAGCAGTTGTACAGGTGTGCTTGAACTTGTAGACACTGATAAAGGTAAGTACGTGTAAGTTGAATGTTGCATCACCAGTCAAAATTTAATAAATTAAGAAGGAATCTAGCAAAAATTTGGCACTAATAACAGTAGACAAATCGGACAAGGATACACAACTGTGTTTTTGTTGCACACAACTGTTGTTACCAACAAGTGCAAAATTTATATTCCCTTTTCCCAAAAATTAAAAATCAATTTGTAAGTAAAAGTGGGAGACCTTTACATGGGAAAATATGACATGTATCAGCACATGATTTATAGTTCAATTTGCATTTCCACCTAAGCAAAAGTGGCTTGTCGAGCTGGATTTTTGTGAAGATGGCCTGTGCGGTGTTTCTGCATGTAATTACATACCTGTCAAGTGATACGGTTTCGCTGTATTTTAATACGGGGAAAATGCAATTTTAGCAAATACGGGCGTATTGCCATTTCTGTACGCCAAAGAGAAAAATATACGGGAAAAAAATTTGAGAGTGTGGGGAGGAACACGTTGTGTGTGACCCCCACAGCGTACGGGGCTGTCAGAGCGCTCAGCGTGAGCAATTATCACAACAGAAGTGTGGACTCATCATTAGGCTGATGGCTTCGCACCTTCTTAACAGATAAGCGTTATGAACAAGAGGACAGGTAGATGGACCATGCACAACATTTTATTTACAAAAAACATTTTTGAAATATGTATGCACATAAATGTGGACAAAATAGACAAGTATTGCATCACGTATTATATTGTAACGTGCAGCTTGACATGGCGACGTCCCACCGGGAGGTTTGAACTCACGTCTCCCGCTCCGGAGTCCCACACTCTACCTGTGTCACCAATAGGGTCAACCCTCTTGTCAAGCCAAGTAGGGTGCTTATATTGAGTTTGCTACAATATCACCACCCTGCTCCTCTGCTCTCTGTGCCGCTGCCACCACTGGTTCATCTACTGCATCATCCAATGTAGTGTCAAACATCTCTCCATGACTCTCACACAGATTGTGCAGAGCACAACAAGTCAGCACCATAGATTTAACCAGTTTCATGTCACAGTCATTCCTCTCTCCTTCTCTCCTCGTCATCAGCCATGTTTGTTGTGGAGGATTCAGTCGCGCGTGTTTCACGTCACGAGGGTGTGGCGCCGCCTGCTGTTCAACAAATCCCACCCACAGCAGGTGTGCCAGCAGGTGCGCCAGCAGTAGTTGAAAAGCAACTGAGGCCGAACCGAACCGAAGTGAGTAGAGCCGGGTTTTCAAACCGGGGCTGAGTGGGGCTAGTGGAAAAGCGCCTTTAGTTACTTCTCCCTGGGTGTGCTTTGAAAAGATGACGTAAGCACCATCCATCTGTGTTCGTAGTTTTTTTTAATTTACATAATTTCATAACCTTATACCTTAACATTTAGACAACAGCCTACATCATTATTTACATGGAAATTATCTTTTAAATTGACAAACATCATATGTGCAACTCGTGGTAAAACTTGATCTGGATCAAAAGATAATTTGCCATTCATTTCAGTGGAGAATTTTTCTGATTTAAAGACCAACTGCAATGGCTAAACTCCCTCCAAAATGTGATATTTATGCCTCAACATTTTGCACGTCAATGTTTTAGCAAAAAAACCCGACAGATCAGCCTAAAAAGTCTTATTTAGAAACACCATTCCTGGTGCTCATTAGCCATGCGCCTCTGGCTAGAGGCCCCCCGAAGGGCTATGCAATATGACGATATACAGCGGTGACGCGATAAAAACTTCTACCGTTTCATATAAAACTGTATCGTTTATATCGGGATTTAAGCGACATACCCGCTTCTACTTGTTACCGCCCTGCCTCTCCCCTGCAGTGTGCTAGGTGTGCCACAGCAGCCAGCTGCAAGCTAATGTTTTGCCGCTACTTCTTCTTCTTCTAGAT
Organism: Pholidichthys leucotaenia; assembly: GCA_020510985.1. Classification (NCBI taxonomy): domain Eukaryota; kingdom Metazoa; phylum Chordata; class Actinopteri; order Cichliformes; family Pholidichthyidae; genus Pholidichthys; species Pholidichthys leucotaenia. The sequence continues at coordinate 228,277,774 of CM035849.1, forward strand.
TTGACTGGCAGTTGGCAACCAGTTTACAGGTGCATTAAAGCCACTGACTTGATTATCATCACTCTATATCTTTGTATAAGGAGTTCTGAACAACTCCTCATGTGTGAAAAAATTATCCATCCTTGGACTGTGTCCCGTCAATGCCCACAGAAACCAAGTATAAGCATTTCTGCATGCCCGTAGAAAGCAGGTGTAACCAAGCTCGTCACCAGCAATGCCTGCTTTTGATCTGTGATGATGCCATAGTGAGTCCTATGATCTTTGATGTCATAGCGAGTCCAATGATCGTGAGTGATGCCTGCCTTTGATCTTTGACGATGTCATCGCAAGTCCTATGATCTTGGATGATGTCCTCATATAGACACCATAGGCTGATGGCATAGCGAGTCCTATGATGCCTGCATTTGCTCTTTGATGATGTTATAGCGAGTCCTATGATCTCTGATGTTGCCATAGCGAGTCCTATGATCGTGAGTGATACCTGTGTTTGATCTTTGATGTCCTATGAGTGATGCCTGCCTTTGATCTTAGATGATGGCATAGCGAGTCCTATGATCATGAGTGATGACTGCCTTTGATCTTTGATGTCATAGTGAGTCCTATGATCTTTGATGATGTCATAGCGACTCCTATGATGCCTGCATTTGATCTTTGCTGATGTCAAGTCCTATGATAGCAAGTCCTATGATCTTTGCTGATGTCATAGCGAGTCCTATGATCGTGAGTGATGCCTGCCTTTGATCTTGAATGATGTCATAGCAAGGCCTATGATCGTGAGTGATGCCTGCCTTTGATGTCCTATGATTGTGAGTGAGCGTAAGTGATGCCTGCCTTTGATCTTTGATGATGTCATAGCGAGTCCTATGATCGTGAGTGATGCAGTCCAAGGACAGATAATTTTTTCCACACATAAGGAGTTGTTATACATAGGAACATCATAGGACATTTCACACATGAGTCGTTATACATAGGAACATCATAGGACATCATGTAACAGAACTCCTTATAAGAACTCCTTATTATACAAAGTGGCGGACAGCCACAGGATTCGGCAGCACCTCGGACACAGTCCAAGGACGGATAATTTTTTTACACACAAGGAGTTATTTATACAAAAATATAGAGTGATGATAATCAAGTCAGTGGCGGTAATGCACCTGGAAGTTGGTTGCCAACCGCCAATCAAATCTAAAAGCAGAAGATACTCACTGTTTGAAGAAGAAAATTGTTCAGAACTCCTTATAAGAACTCCTTTTACAAAGATATAGAGTGAAGAACACAAAGAAGAGGTTGCCAACCGAGAAGAATTCTGACTTTTGATACATAGAGTGATGTTTACTGAATGAAGTACATGGCGGTAAGGACTGCAGCTCCTGACCAGATATGGCCCTTTTCCACTTGTCCCCACGTGGCCCTACTTGGCTCTACTCGGCCCAGTTTGTAGCCTTTTCCATTTATTTTAGTACCGACTCGAGGCCAGGGTACAGCCGAGCTGAGTCGAGCCGAAAATGTGGTGTCAACAGACTGCAGGCCACTAATTAGTCAGGGCATAACGTCACGAAAGTGTCCGTCTTCTGAAGAATCGCCAAACCGCCATTTGCAAAAGTTCACGGAGTAAACTCGGTCACCGAGTAAACACGATATTAATTGAGATGGTGTTGTAGGTTTCGTGGAAATCTACACCGTGGTCCAACGAAGAGGTGCAGAGTTTTCTATGCTTGGTGGCAGATATCAGTATCCAGAGCGTCATGGAGTGACCCTGCAACGATACAGATGGCAGCCCAGCATAGAACCGGACTACGGACAAACTGAAGATGAAAGTGAGAGAACCATCGATGGTGAGTGATTTGTGATATTGTGCATCTTTTCGCTTATTTATCCTGTTGGTGGTAAGCGCACTTTTTTTGAGCAATACAATGCCGTCCTGTGCTGGCTAACGAGTGTTAGCTAGTAGCTAGCTAGCTAGTAGCCAACTGCTGATTCATGCTTGCTTTGTCCGTAGTATTCGCTTGTGAGAGCAAAATGATAAAATACTGTATGTTAATCCTGGTTAAAGTCCTGGTTTGTGTACATGTTGCACTTTGGTGCTGTGCATTAAGTTGTGTGTAATTTCTTTCTAGAATCTGTTTCCACATGCCAGGGTAACGTTAGCCTCCCTCGGGAGTGTTGTGTTTTACAGGTGAAGACGACCCCAGGATCCAAAATCTCAGCATATACAAGTGCATTTTCAAACCAGTGATTTATAAAATGATTCATATAATTTTCTAAAGCGTCAGTATAGACCCAAACACCTATTCTGTGGATTTTCCAAAAAAAGTGTAGGAACAGTGTTGTTGTGCTGTTTCTGTTCCACCATAAATCCTGGATTGAAAATGTACTTGTACATGTACAGGGTGGATTCTGGGGTGCTCACTGGTCAGAGAAACAAAGCATTTTTGTCACATCCCACCACTGACTTTCACAAGTCTATTTCCCTAATACAGGTACAGACGTGGACAAAATTGTTGGTACCCCTTTGTTAATGAAAGAAAAACCCACAGTGGTCACAGAAATAACTTGAATCTGACAAAAGTGGTAATAAATAAAAATTCTATGAAAATTAACCAATGAAAATCAGACAATGCTTTTGAATTGTGGTTCAACAGAATTATTTTAAAAAACAAACTCATCAAACAGGCCTGGACAAAAATGATGGTACCCCTAGAAAAGATTGAAAATAATCTGACCATAGGGACATGTTCAACAAAGGTGTGTCCTCTAATTAACATCACAGGTGTCTACAAACTTGTAATCAGTCAGTCGGCCTATTTAAAGGGTGACAAGTAGTCACTGTGCTGTTTGGTGACATGGTGTGTACCACACTAAACATGGACCAGAGGAAGCAAAGGAGATAGTTGTCTCAGGAAATTAGAAAAAAAATTATAGACAAGCATGTTAAGCACAAGGACGCACACAAGAAGACATGGATGCACCCAAGATCCAAGCACTGCCACTAGTTATAGACTACATCATAGTAAGGCAGAGAGACATAAGGGATGTATTGGACACCAGAGCAATGAGAGTTGTGGACGGTGGTACTGATCATGTTATAGAAGCAGGAAGAACTTATACAGGAAATGGATGAAAACTTGAAAGACTGGGACAGCAACAACTCAGAATGACATAGAAGAGAAATGGGCAACACTGAACGGTACGGTGTATCAGACTGCGAGTGATGCATTAGGCCACCCTGAGAGGAAACATCAAGATTGGATTGATGAGCATGATGAACATCTGAAGAAACTACTAGAAGCGAGGAATACAGCTAGGCAGGAAAACCTACAGTGTAACACAAGGTCGAAGAAGAAGAAATACTCAAAGGCTCAGAGTGAGCTACAGAAGTACACCAGAGAGATGAAGTCCAACTGGTGGGATGAAAAAGCGGAGGAACTTCAAACTGCAGCAGACAGAAAGGACAGGGAAACATTCTTCACAGGTTTGAGAAACCAAGAGGATTGATCCAACTAAAGGCTATGGATGGTGAAATGGTTTTGCAGGAGAAAGACTAGATCCTGTACAGATTTGCAGACCACTTTGACCAACTACTAAACAACCCTGGAGATCTCACTGAAGAGGCTAAAGAAGCTCTAGTGCAGCGACCAGCTGTATCAAGTCTGGATGAACCACCAAATCTTGATGAACTCATGGCAACTATCAGGACAACACAGGATGGTAAAGTTCCAAGAAGGAATGGAATTCCAGCAGAAGTGTGGAAATTTGGTGGTGTTCAGCTGACCAACTGCCTGCACAAGCTCATCCAAGAGATATGGGATGCCCAGAAAGTACCTCAAGACTGGAAGGATGCAAGTATTCTGCCTTTGTTCAAGAAAGGTGACAAGAAAGATTGTGGAAATTACCGAGGTATATCACTGCTAGCCACTGTTGGTTAAGATTCTCTCACGTGTACTACTGAACAGACTCAATGAACACATCTCGCAGAATGTACTACCGGAAACCCAGTGCGGCATTAGCAGTGGAAGAAGCACAATGGACATGATTTTCTGCTTGAAACAGGTTCAAGAAAAGTGTATCAAACAGAACATGCTGCTTTATGTAGTCTTCATAGACTTCAGTAAAGCCTTCCATACTGTTTCGCGACAAGGACTTTGGCAGGTACTCAAGAAATATGGCTGTACAGAGAAGTTTGTCAGCCTGATCGAGGCACTCCATACAGGTATGCAAGCAAACGTGGCAATGAGTGGTTCAGTATCTAAAGATTTTTCAGTAAGCAACGGGGTGAAACGATGGTGTGTGCTGGTGCCTACACTCTTCTCGCTATATCTGGCAGCCATGCTTGAGGTGGCCTTCAAAGACACTTCAGAAGGAGTATACACTCAAACAAGAAAAGAAGCAGACTTGTTCAATGTGGCACAGTTTAAAGCCAAGAGTAAGACATCGATAAAGGTAGTAAGAGAAATGCTCTTTATTTATCTTTTGTTCTTATGGAAAGGAGATGTCTTTACCTTCTTAACAGGTTTCGACTGTACACTGCAGCCTTCGTCAGAAGAGTCAGCTGATTGCTGCCAGGTGACATTTATCAGCTGATTTTCGTAGGCGGGACAACGCAAAGATTATTGGATCGGCGAGCAACAGACACAAACGCTGGATCAAGGAGGCCATAGAGATCAGGAAGCGGGGAAAAGACACCATGAACCGAGATGAGGGGGCCTTTATGCTTTCCCACACCTGGGATCACATTCTCCAGAGACCATCTGACGGCGGGAGGCGGGGCCGGCTTGGTGGATCTGACAGATCTGCTGAGCTGGCCCCACCTATGAAAATCAGCTGATAAATGTCACCTGGCAGCAATCAGCTGACTCTTCTGACGAAGGCTGCAGTGTACAGTCGAAACATGTTAAGAAGGTAAAGACATCTCCTTTCCATTTTATTTTTGTCTTTTATAAGAACAAAAGATAAATAATTGAAAGAAGACAAAATGAACTTATTTGACCTAGAAATGCTCTTTGCTGACGACAGTGCTCTAGTTGCACACAGTGCGGAAGATATGCAATCTTTAGTGGAGAAATTTGCAAGAGCAGCTAGCCAATTCAGCCTCCAAATCAATATCAAGAAGACAGAGTGCCTTTATCAACCACCAAAGTTCCAGTTATCAACATCACTACCAGCAAAGATCAGCACTGGTATACAGCCACTAGTCAAGTGCAAGACTTTCAAGTATCTAGGGAGTATTGTTTCAGAGAATGTTAGGCTGGAGGATGAACTCTCTCTCAGAATGGGAAGAGCGAGCACTGTGTTTGGAAACTTGAGGGAGAGACTGTGGAACAATCGACATGTGTCTATCCGTGTGAAATGCAAAGTGTACAGAGCGACAGTACTGGCTACTCTACTGTATGGTGCTGAAACTTGGACTGTCTACAGAGTACAGATGAAGAAACTCCACATGTACATGATGAGACATCTTCGAGCCATAATGAACATCTCATGGAAAGACAAGATAACCAACATAGAAGTGTTGAAACGAGCTGGTCTACCATCAATGGAGGACATGCTAATACAGACGAACCTGAGATGGCTTGGACATGTTGAGAGGTTGGACCACCAGCATCTCCCTTGGCAGTTACTCTACTCAGTTATGTGAGGGCAAACGCAATCAGGGTAGACCAAGGCTCAGATTTAAAGACAATGTAAAAAGAAACTTGAAGAAGCTGGCTATAGACTGGAGTTCCTGGCCTGAAGGCTAAGGACAGAGCTGCGTGGAGGAATCTGATCAGACCTAAATGAAACAGTCATTGTCGCCCACGACAGACTGCTATGATGATGATAATGTATACCACCATAGACATAGAGAGAACCTGAATTAGAGAGAGCTCAGAGAGGGCAAGATGAGACAGAAGAGAGGAGCCAAGGAGAGGAAAGTGTTCAGGCAGAGGGTCCAGGAGAGGTGAGAGCAGAGGAAGGAGAGAAGGATAACACCACTAAAAAGTCTAAACACAGGACGTCTGGGTGGGACCCCAACTGGCCCAATACTCCAATATTCAAGCCTTGGTTGTACAATCCTTCAAATGGTAAGTTCCATATGCAAAGTTACTGTGCAAAATTTAAAAAAAAGTATAAAATTAACATATTCTGGTAACAATTGTGTCATATATTTACCCCCCCCCCCAAAAAAAATATGTTGCCACCGTGCCAAGGTCTTTAAGCCAGAGGAAACACTGCAGATCGTCCATGCCCAGAGGCCCCTCTGCGTCTGACAGGGAGTAAAACAGCGTGCAATGTGCATTTTCCCACGAGGCAAACAGATCTACGACAGCTTGGCCGAACCCCTGCCAGATCTGCTTCACCACCCGAGGGTGGAGTCTCCACTCCCCGAACAGTGGGTTCCCTCTGTATAACAAATCTGCCCCCCTGTTCAGGATCCCTGGCACAGGAGTTGCCCAAACAGAAAGGGACCTTGTACTGGTCCACACAATTATCCTCCTGGCCAAGCTGTGAAGCTGAAGCGACCGGATGCCATCCTGACAGTTGATATAGGCTGCCACTGTTGAATTGTCTGTTTTGATCAAAACATGTTGTCCCTGAAGGTAAGGGAGGAAGTGCTTTAGGCTAAAAACACTACCTGCAATTCCAACACAATTATGTGAACCTGGGCTTGGCTTTGAGGCCACAGGCCATTCACTGCTCCGCCCATCATAGTTGCACCCCATCCTACCAGGGACGCATCTGTGGTCAGAGTGACTCTGGATAACACTGTTCCCAGCGGCATCCCTGCAGTGAGGATTGCTGGATTTCTCCAAGGCTGGAGTGCTACAATACACCGCTGCATTATCTTCACACTGCGGCGGAGATGACGGTGGGGGCATAAATGCAGGTTCGCTACCCATCGCTGAAAATCCCTCATCATGAGAAGTCCCAGCTGAACCACCAATATGACTGAAGCCATGAGGCCTAGAAGGTGGAGGCCAAGATGGAGTGACACGACTTTCCTTCACTGAAACTGGGTGAGACACTGTGTGAACGAGAATTCTCTGCTCTGACAGTGTTGCACGATAAGTGAGGAAGTTTATTTTTAGCCCCAAATACTCTGTGCACTGTGCAGGTATTAAACGGCTCTTTTCCCCAATGATTTTGAATCCGAGCTTCGTGAAGTGATTTAGCACCCCATGTGAATCCCGGATTGCTTGCTCCTGGAATTGGAGCAGATTAAATAGTCGTCTATATACGAGAATATTCTGATGCCGCTGTTCCTTAACGGAGACAGCGGTGCCTCTACACATTTGCTGAACACTCTCAGAGCACGTGATAGTCCAAAAGGGATAGTTTGAAACTCATACACTATGCTCTGATACGCAAACCTGAGAAATTTCCTGTGAGGAGGATAAATGGCAATATGAAAATACGCGTCAGACAGATCGATTGTCACAAACCAATTGCCCGGCTGGACTGAGCGACACAGTGTTGTGCATGAGCATTCTGAACCTGTATTTTCTTAAGTGTTTGTTCAGTGCCCGCAAATCCAAAATAAAGCAGAGGGTTGAACTGCCCTTCTATGGAATGAGAAAATAATGGGAGAAAAAGCCCTGCTGCACCTCGCTGCTTGGCACCTCCCTGATTGCTCCTTTGTTTAAAAGAGACAGAATTTCATTTCTTCCTCTAAAACTTGAGCAGAGTCTCCACTGGCCTCTGAAATCAACATACCTTTGAATTTCAGGGGCTTTGTGGCAAATTGCAGTCTGTAACCTTGACATATAGTGGACAGGGCCCATGGGTGAACTGCGTATGCGCGCCAGTAAACCACCTGGGAAGAGAGTGGGCTGAAGGCTGCACGCCTGAGTGATGTCACTCCCTCCATGAGAAGGGAGCGGCCCCAGTCGGGAAGAGCGTGAGCTCCCCCCACAGGCGGCAGAGGTACATGACTGCCATTTTGTTTTCATTTTTGCATTCAGCCCATGGCAAACTGCCTGGCTGCAGAGATGCGCATTTTAATTTGTTTTTCACAGGGAAACAAGTAACTTGTTTGTGAACTTGAGCAGTGCTTGGGGACACAAAGGATTTTTAAATCCACTCGCTGACACTGAGGAAGTGCTTGGTGACACTTTGCCAGCTGCTTTTGCATCTCTCTCTTCTGAACAGGAAAAGAGGGAAACTGAGAGAGGACTCCTGTTGAACTGGGAACCACAGGAGCTACTGAACTCTGAACAGTTTAGTGGTTTGTCTCCACACCTGTCACTCTTCTTTTCTTCAAGGGGGGAATAGTGCTAGGCCGCACGTTACTTCTTCCCATCCCCAGGGTGGGACGAGCGATTCTTGGCAGCCACAGCTGTAAAGGAACGCTTACCCCATGGTCTCAGGTTATCAGCTCTGGTCTGGGGAGTGTGCAGACTTGTTCCCTGCCTGTGAGGGCTAGCACCACCATGTCTCCTTCTCGCTGCCACAGTGGCTGCTACAAAGCCAGCCCGAGGCACCTGGGGAGGTTGGGTGTTTACCTTGCAGGGTAGACAGAGGTTAAAGACTTCACCCTCCTGCTTCCTCTGTGTGCTTGTCTCTCTTATTCTCTCCAAGGCAGGACCAAAGAGACCCTTGGTGGGGTCATATGGTGCATCCATGACCTCCCCCTTCTGTGTGTCACCCAGTCCTGACAGATTCAGCCACAAGGCTCTTTCACCAGCGATGGCAAGACCCATGACACGCACGGACCCCTGGACTGGCCCTCTGGAAGAGTGCAAGACCAGATCATTGACCACACAGATTTCATCCCATAAGGCAGGGTTTGGGGACCCAGAGTCCAACTGACTGCCCATTTCCTCCAATAGTTCTGCCTGATATGCTGACAGTAGAGTGACTGCATTAAGGGAGCAAACTGACTGTGCTGCATATTTGTACATTCGTTGGTAAACTGATGCTGCGAGGCAATCTGACTTACTAAGCAGAGAGATGGTTGTGGAAGCTGAGACAGATCTACGGTTAGGATGAAGGTGATAAACCACTGAAGACTCCACTGCTGGGGGTTTGTTTAATCCCAGCTCACCCATACTGTGGCTCTCGAGCTTAGAGCAGCCCTTGGTGGGAAGGCTGCTCTGGTATGGGCTCAACTAGTAGCGACTCATTTCTTTCACGCAAGCGGGGACCACTGGTAAGATTTGATTTGCTTGTGCTGAAGCAAGTGGCAGCCTCTTTCCACCGTACAGATCGCCTTCTGTCCCCTCCGCATCCTGAGCTGCCGGCAACGGGATGTTGAGTTTCGCCGTGGCTCGCCTGCAGATCTCACACAGGTTGCTGTCCACTGGGATTACAGCACCGGCTCCCCTGGGGTGGGGTGGGGGTGGGGGGGGTCTAGACTGCTGAGGAGGAAAAAAGGAGTCATCTTTCTTTTCCTCCATATCAGTTCAGACTGTGCGTCGTCGTCCTCGCTGCCCGGTTCACCCAGACCACTCTCCAGAATGTCCTCCGGGAGTGAAGGGTCGATTGGGGACTCAGCCTCCATCATGTCCACCCAGCTCGCAGAGGCTCGTGGCTGATGGATGTCACTCATAGCACTCGCGAGGCAGGGGTCTTGACCGCTAGCTTACGCTACTCTAAGCCTCCTTTTCAAAACTTTTTCTGGCATAGAAGCACAATGGGGACCCTCAGGGGTGTCCACCCCTGAGGGTCCACTAGCAACACCTGAGCATGTTTAGTGCCCATGCAGACTATGCACATAGGATGAAGGTCCCTACCCGAAATGGAGGCGCCGCATGATGCGGGGCACAGGCGGGATACAGCCTCTTTGACCTTCGGGTCTAACACTGTAGATCCGAAGGTCTAAAAAAAACAAAAAACAAAACACACACACACACACACACACACTATAGAATTTACAGAAAATGTATATCGTGGCATATCCTTACTGTCAAATAAGACTACTTATATCATATGAAATTTTCATCATATTTCGTCATATTGCACAGCCCTAGTGTACTGTTATCCCTACATGTTGTATACACTGTGTATGTTAACGCAGATCAACAGCAAGCCAAACTCGTTTTTCACGAGCCAGGAAACCGAGCGTCCTGCTCCTTTATTTCCAGTCTTCTTAGACAGCTTACAGTTGTTTATAACTGTGGCTCGAAGCTCAATGAAAAGCCCGAGTGAAACTGAAAAGAAATATCCATCCATCCATCCATCTTCTACCGCTTTTCCGGAGGTCCGGGTCGCGGAGGCAGCAGTTCAAGCAGAGAAGCCCAGACTTCCCTCTCCCCAGCCACCTGCTCCAGCTCTTCAGAGGGGATACCAAGGCGTTCCCAGACTAGCTGGGAGACATAGTCTCTCCACCGAGTCCTGGGTCTGCCCCGGGGTCTCCTCCCAGTGGGACGTGCCTGAAACACCTCAAGTGGGAGGCGTCCAGGAGGCATCCTAATCAGATGCCCATACCACCTCAACTGACTCCTTTCAATGTGGAGGAGCAGCGGTTCTACTCTGAGCCTCTCCCGGATGACTGAGCTCCTCACCCTATCTCTGAGGGTGAGTCCAGCAATCCTACGGAGAAAGCTCATTTCAGCCGCTTGTATCCGCGATCTCGTTCTTTCGGTCATTACCCAAAGCTCGTGACCATAGGTGAGAGTAGGAACGTAGATTGACTGGTAAATCGACAGCTTTGCCTTAGAACTAAGCTCCCTCTTCACCACAACAGACCGGTACAACGTCCGCATCACTGCAGATGCTGCTCCAATCCGTCTGTCGATCTCTCGCTCCATTTTCCCCTCACTCGTGAACAAGACCCCAAGATACTTAAACTCCTCCACTTGGGGCAGGAGCCTGTCCCCAACCCGGAGAGGACAATCCACCTTTTTCCGGCTGAGGACCATGGACTCGGACTTGGAGGTGCTGATTCTCATCCCAGCCGCTTCACACTCAGCGGCAAACCGTCCCAGCAAGAGCTGTAGGTCATTGCTGGATGAAGCCAACAGGACAACATCATCTGCAAACAACAGAGATGAGATCCTGTGGTCACCAAGCATGACACCCTCCATTCCCTGGCTGCGCCTAGAAATCCTGTCCATAAAAATTATGAACAGGACCGGTGACAAAGGGCAGCCCTGGCGGAGTCCAACTCTCACTGGGAATGACTCCGACCGAGTGTTGGCAATGCGAACTAAACTCTCACAACGGTCGTACAGAGACCGAATAGCTCGTAACAACAAGCCCGATACCCCATACTCCCGAAGCACCCCCCACAAAAATCCACGAGGGACGCGGTCAAATGCCTTCTCCAAGTCCACAAAACACATGTAAACTGGTTGGGCAAACTCCCACGAACCCTCAAGAATTCTCGAGAGGGTAAAGAGCTGGTCCGATGTGCCACGGCCAGGACGAAAACCACATTGCTCCTCCTGAATCCGAGGTTCGACCAACGGCCGGACTCTCCTCTCCAGTACCTTGGCATAGACCTTCCCAGGGAGGCTGAGGAGTGTGATCCCTCTAAAGTTGGAGCACACCCTCCGGTCCCCTTTTTTGAAGAGAGGAACCACCACCCCGGTTTGCCATGCCAAAGGCACTGCCCCCGACCTCCACGCAATGTTGCAGAGGCGTGTCAACCATGACAACCCAACAACATCCAGGGCCTTGAGGTACTCGGGGCGAATCTCGTCCACCCCCGGGGCCCGGCCACCAAGGAGATTTTTAACCACCTTGGCGACCTCAGCCCCTGTGATAGGCGAGTCATCCCCCTCGTCCCCAAACCCTGCTTCCTCTGTGGAAGGCGTATCAGTGGGATTGAGGAGATCCTCGAAGTATTCCTTCCACCGCCCGACGATATCCCCAGTTGAAGTCAACAGTGTCCCATCCGCACCATACACAGTGTGGACGGGGAGCTGCTTTCCCCTCCTGAGCCGCCGAACAGTTTGCCAGAATCTCTTTGAAGCCGACCGAAAGTCTTGTTCCATGGCCTCACCGAACTCCTCCCATACCCGGGTTTTTGCTTCAGCAACCACCCGAGCTGCACTCCGCTTGGCCTGCCGGTACACCTCAGCTGCTTCGGGAGTCCCACAAGCCAACCAAGCTTGATAGGACTCCTTCTTCAGCTTAATGGCCCCCCTCACCACTGGTGTCCACCACTTGGTTCGGGGGTTGCCACCACGAGATGCACCGACCACCTTGCGGCCGCAGCTCTGGGCTGCCGCTTCAACAACAGAGGTGGAGAACATGGCCCATTCAGACTCCATGTCTCCAGACTCCCTCGGAATGTGGTTGAAGTTCTTCCGGAGGTGGGAGTTGAAGACCTCCCGGACAGGGGCCTCAGCCAGACGCTCCCAGCACACCCTCACTATACGTTTGGGTCTACCAGGTCTGAATGGCTTCCTCCCCTGCCATCGGATCCAACTCACCACCAGGTGGTGATCAGTTGACAGCTCTGCACCTCTCTTTACTCGGGTGTCCAAGACATACGGTCGCAGGTCTGATGATACGATAACAAAATCGATCATCGACCTGCGGCCTAGGGTGTCCTGGTGCCAGGTGCACATATGGACACCCTTATGCTTGAACATGGTGTTCGTTATAGACAGACTGTGGTTAGCACAGAAGTCCAATAACTGAACACCACTCGGGTTCAGATCGGGCAGGCCGTTCCTCCCAATCACCCCCCTCCAGGTTTCACTGTCGTTGCCCACGTGCGCATTGAAGTCCCCCAGTAGGACAATGGAGTCTCCAGGAGGAGCACCCTCCAGCACCCCAGTCACAGACTCCAAAAAGGGTGGGTACTCTGAAACATCATTTGGTGCATAGGCACAAATGATGGTCAGGACCCGTTTCCCAGCCCGAAGGCGCAGGGAAGCAACCCTTTCGTCCACCGGGGAAAACTCCAATATAGAGGCAGCAAGGTGGGGCGATACAAGAATACCTACCCCTGCTCGTCGCCTCTCGCCCGGGGCAACTCCAGAAAAGGCCAAGCTCCAGCCCCTCTCCAGGAGACTGGTTCCGGAACCGGAGCTGTGTGTTGAGGTGAGGCCGACTATATCTAGCCGGTATCGCTCAATCTCGTACACCAGCTCAGGCTCCTTCCCCACCAGAGAGGTGACATTCCACGTACCAAAAGCCAGTTTAGAAAGCTTGGGATCAGTCCGCCAAGGTCTCCGCCTTTGACTGCCACCTAATCCACATAGCACCGGACTTCCATGATCCCTCCTGCAGGTGGTGAACCTACTGGAGGGCGGACCCATGTAACTCCTTCGGGCTGAGCCCGGCCGGGTCCCATGGGTGGAAACCCGGCCACCAGACGCTAGCCTTCGAGCCCCTCCCCCAGGCCTGGCTCCAGGGTGGGGCCCCGGTAACCCCATACCGGGCGGGGTACACTGAATCCCTGATATACAACTTATCATGAGAGTCTGTTGGATCGTTCTTCGTCTGGCCCTTCACCCAGGACCAGTTTGTCTTGGGAGACCCTATCAGAGGCAAATTGCCCCGGACAACATAGCTCCTGGGATCACTGGGGCACGCAAACCCCCCCACCACGATAAGGTGACGATCCATGAGGGGGTGAAAAGAAATAAAAACAGAAAATAAATACATATAATTAAGCTAGTGGGCCCCTGGGGTAAGACTAATTCCTGGAACAAACAGAGAACACAATACGTTAAACAAGCTAGCGGGGCCCTGGGATATGACTAATTACTGGAATGACAACACACTCTTAAAACGATACCAAATCCACGTATAACGAAACTTATAAACTGACAAACACTAGTTGGACTTACAGCCATTGCTTTCAGAGGTGTAGGAAAAGGGTTTAACACACAGGAGGAACGTTTTCAGACATTCGCCGGCAGGTTAAGCTCTCTGCCTTTTTTTTCCCCCCTTTCTCTCTCTCGATGTCCGTTTCTTCTACCCACAAAACCTAGCGGCAACTGGCTGCGCTTTCAATATAAAATACATGCAGATTGCCACTGACTGTACAAAGTCACTCTTAACCTAATAACTATTTTTAACATAAATTATTACAGACGAATTACGATATTTAATATGAACTTATGAATTATTCTTAACTTTCTATAAACACACACTACTGAGGGCAGAACACCTACTCTCCTGCATGGCAGCTCCTTCCTCATGTGTGTACCGGAGGCTCAGAAGCCACTCCCACAGCCTTCTTGGGCCCATTCCCTACAGTCTGCTGATCGGAGGATGAGATTGGAGCTGATTGGTTTGGCTCTGCGACATAGAAGAATCAGGCCAGATCTGAATGGTGCAACTTAGGCTTGAACCGGAAGTAGTCAGAATCACCCTCAAAATATGCAGTCTTAGGCTCTATAGCTGATTTTGTTCTGGATATGTGTTGGAAGTGATGATAAACACTTTTTAAACATGCTGAAAGTTAAAAATAGTTGATTTTGACTGCAGTGGGTCTTTCAGATCCCATATGTGGAAGGAGAGGGGGCGTTACTTAGGGTCTCCATTTGTAAAAAGCTGAGCTCCTGCTTGCTCCTCCCTCTTCCCCCAAGACAGTCAAGTCGGGGTCTCAGTGCTTAGCCTGATTGGTTATAACATTAACCAATCAGGCTAAGCAGGAATACTTACATAGCTAGAAACACTCTAGCTACGTTCCAAGCCACAGTACAGTGATCCCTCACTTATCGCGGTTAATGGGTTCCAGAATCGACCGCGAAAAGTGAAAAACCGCGAAGTAGCGTCACCCCCCTTTGTGGAATTCCAGCCTGATCTCATTAGTTTTTTGATACATAAAATAATGTATAAATAATATAAATAATACGTACGATCATTCTCTCACTCTCTCTCTCTCGGGAGCGAGAGAGAGTGTGAGAATGAAAAGAATCTCGCGAGAGTGCATCTCTCGCGAGATTCCCAAGCCGAGCCAACACGAGAACAAAATCTAGAGTCGGGAGCGATCTCTTGGGGGGGGGGGGGGGGGGGGGATGCTGGCCAGCGAATCAGACAGGTGGATTATTGTATATATAATATCAATAAGTGTATATTAACCCTATAAATGCATATGTTATCATTAGAACATTAAAGAATAGTTTGAAACATGTAAATAAAATATTAATAATATAAATAATATACATAAAATAATGTATAATATAAATAATACGTACGTTCATTCTCTCACTCTCTCTCATATGATACGTGTGTGTGTGTGTGTGTGTAAGTGTACATACATACGTAGATGTAAATAAAGTGTACATAAATATGTTTTTAGAACTCTTTTATTCTTATAACAAGATACATAAACTCAAGATGAATATGATTTACAGTACTGGAAAAGTTTTTTCGAACTCTGGAACTTTAGAACTCTTTTAGAACTCTTTAGAACTCTTTTATTGTACTGTAGTCTTATAACAAGATATGTACATACTGTAACTCAAGGAGTATCCGACGCTTCTGCAGGAGGTTTTCGGTGCACGAGGAACATCGTGATGGGGAGTTGTTGCCGTTGTTTTTTCTTCTGAGCAAAGATGCCCTTGTACAACGCCATTACACCGTCAATACGGTTACTGAATTCGACGGCTCTGACCATGTTGTCGTCGATTTCTTGCGCCCTTTGTTGCAGAGCCCGTGCCATGTTGCAGAGCTCTTGCAGGTTGTCCAAGGTAAGGCCACGTTCTTCAGCTTCGTCGTCGTCGCCGGCGGCGGCGGCTGCCTCCTCTTCTTCCTCACTCGCCGATCTTGTCATTTCGATGAGGTCCTCGTCGGTTAGGGGCTCCGAGTGGCACTCAGTGTGTTGACGTCTTCCGTCGTCATGTCGGAGAACCCTTCGGTGGCTACCAACCGCGCCAGCCTCACAGCCTTATCTACGGCGGAGTGGTGAACTTCGTCCGGCGTAAATCCCTCGTAGTCATGGGCGACGTCTGGCCACAATTTTCTCCAACTTGCATTCAGTGTTTGCTCTTTCATCTCATTAAGAGCTTTCTGAATGTTGGCCAGGCACGTTGCAATGTTGTATCCCCGCCAATATGTCTTGAGGCTGAAGTCCTCGACGCCTTTGTCAATGGAGGAGATGAGGCCCTCCATCGTGGACCTCGTGTAGAGGGCCTTGAAGGCCCGAATGACCCCCTGATCCATGGGCTGTATGAGGGAAGTGGTGTTGAGGGGCAGGAACTCCACTTGGACCCCGTCGTAATGGAGGTCCGTTGCATGTCCTCCTGCACAGTCCATCAAGAGGAGGACCTTAAAAGGCAGCCCCTTTTCCACGAGGTACAGCTTCACCTGCGGGATAAAGCAGTTCACGAACCAGTCAAGTGTGAGGGCTTTTGTTACCCATGCCTTTTTATTACTCATCCAGTAGACGGGCAGCAAGGCTTTGTTTTTGTTTTTCAAAGCCCGAGGATTCAGGGACTTGTAAATTAAGCCGGGCTTGAGCATGAAGCCCGCGGCATTCCCACACATGAGGAGAGTCACTCGATCTTTGTGGGCCTTGAACCCTGGCCTCTTCACTTCGTCCTTGTAAAGGAACGTCCGGGACGGCATCCTCTTCCAAAAGAGGCCAGTCTCATCCATGTTAAAGACCTGCTCCGGGAGATAGCCACCCTCTTCAATTAATTTCGGAAACTGGTCCTCGACGTAATGAAGAGCTGCCTCTTGGTCTGCCGAGGCGGCCTCCCCATACAACGGAATGCTGCGAAGGCCAAACCTCCTCTTGAACTTCTCGAACCAGCCCTTGCTGGCAACAAAACCACGTTTTTCTTGTGGGGTAGGATCACTCGAGGCACTGGTACTAGGCTGAGGTTCATCTGCTTTGTCGTTGTCACCACCTTCGTCGTCTTCGTTCAACTCTCCTTCAGGAACGAGGCTATCATACAGGGCTTTGGCTTTGGTCCGAATCATGTTGGTATCGAGACTAACCTTCTTTTCCCGACAGTCCGATATCCACACTGATAACGCATTCTCTATTTGCACAATCCTCTTATTACGAGGAGTCACAACGCGCTTAGTGTCCTTGGAAAACGTTATCGAGGCAGTTTTACGGATTTTCAGCTCATCTTTTTTGATGTAGCGAACCGTCGATTCGTTCAGTCTGTAATGGCGTGCGACAGACGCATAAGTATGGCCTGCATTAAGCATGTCCAATAATTTAACTTTCACCTCCACCGTCATCATTTTTCTCTTCCTCTTGGGTTCAATAGAGGATTTAGAGGGTGGAGGACGTTTAGGAGCCATTTTAAAGGGCGTCGCAAGCACTATTTCGCACAAAAAGGCACAACAGTCTTCCTTCGATGTGTATGGGCGCTCGGCAGGGAGAGAAGCTGGGTAAAACGTCTCGGCCAATCAGCTTGCGAGATTCCCGAGCCGAGCCAACATGAGAACAAAATCTCGGGAGAAGAGAAAAGAGTCGGGAGCGATCTCTTGGGGGATGCTGGCCAGCGAATCAGACAGGTGGATTTTGAGTTGTGCGGGCTCTCCGTGTTGATACCTGATGTTCTCATGTAGTCTCCCTGCCTTCTGCTAGCGGCCGCCCATTTTTTCTCAATTTTGAATTTTTGATGAATATTTTTGAAAAAAATCCGCGATGCACTGAGGGCGCGAAAGGTGAAGCACGAAGTAGCGAGGGATCACTGTATACTTCAGCTGCATTCCCTAGTTCCTGCTCCGTTCTCAGGGAATATCAGTCAACTGCCCTTCACAAAATTTCTCCATTTGAAACACCCTGTAACCGTCGGCTCCCTCCTCCGTGCTTTACCATGGTAACCATGGACAGGAATTGATACTATGGTGGATAATTTATATTTCTTAAATAAAATATTAATATATTTTTATTACTATCAGCTGATGTAAACAATAACCAACATCAGTTTAGCTTATTAATAACACTAGCAACAATAGTTTGTTTTACTCGTATTCGAGGCACAATGGCTTATGGGTAATCTTCTTGTCAACTTCCGGTGAAGTGATGTACCGTTGTTCACTTCTTCCCTGCTCAGTTCCCTTCGAACTGAAGACCGTTTGCTCCCTTCAGTTTGGAATCTCACATAATATGGCGGAATACCCTGTGCAGTCCACTTCAGAGTACAGTATTGGGCGATCGCAACGCATCTTCTGTCCAAATCCGCCTTTTTTGGGGGGTTGGGGGGGGGGGGGGGTTGGGTGGAGCTTAAGCAGACATTCACACCAGAAAAACACATACTTGGAAGTTTGTAATGATTTTGCTCTTGATATGTCTTGTAATGTGGCACACATATGCGTTTTGCTTAGACTGCATATGTATATTACTCTTGCTTCACGTCTCAGAATGAACAATAGGTCTGGGTCTCCTGGGGATAACAGGAGGGTGCGAAATGTGATCTTTAGAGATGGCCTTGAGAGATTTCCTGACCACCAGTGGTTTTAGGTGGAGGGGAGAAGACCTGGAGGATGATGTATTGTGTCTTGGGATTTAAAGACGATGTGACTCTGTACTTTGATGTCCCGGGTATAAAAAGGACAGATGTGGGAGGATGTTTCTCTTTTTTTCTGTTTGGAGGATGTTGGAGACAAGTGAATAAATATGATTTGAGAAATAAACTCAGCCTCATCTTTTCACGCTCTCCACACTGGTGACCTTAAGACGCATCATGGACAAAAGAAATTCCCCCGAGCCGGACTCGCCAGGAACCAGCCAGGCGAACGCAGTCTCAGTCAAACTACCAGATTTCTGGCAGGACAACCCGGACTCCTGGTTCCTCTTGGCCGAAGCTCAGTTCGCTCTCCGGGGAATAACGGCAGATGACACAAAATTCTACCACGTTATCGCCAAGCTCGACAACCGCACAGCTCGACATGTGCAGAGCCTGGTGCAGCACCCACTGGCCGAAGACAAATACGGTGGGTTGAAGGCTGCGTTCATCCAGCATTTCACTCCCTCAGTCCAGGAAAGAGCGGAGAGACTCCTGGCCCTGAACAACTTGGGAGACAGCACACCCGTCGACCTGATGGAAGACACGCTGAGGCTGAGGGGCTCAGACGGCGATGACCTTCTCTTCACCCACATATTCCTGAGAACCCTACCGTCGGCCACGAGAGCGACCCTGGCCGGTTCACCGTTGTTGGCCCAGCGAGACTTCCGCGTGCTGGCCCAGGAGGCACAGCGGATTCTCAACGCCAGCAGACAGTGCGCGGCCACCGCAGCAGCGACAGGACTCGACTCGAGGGCCGGAGATGGCAGGGGGCCAGAGGCGGCGGCAGCAGACCCACTGGTAATGGCGGCGGTGAAGGCCAAACATCGCGGAGGAGATGACCTCTGTTTCTACCATCGTCGCTTTGCAGAGAGGGCACGCAAGTGTATACCACTGTGTCAGTTCAAGAGCTCGGGAAACGCCAGAACCGAGGGTCGGTAGCAGCCGCGGCCCTCGGTGAACAGAACAAGCTGCTCTACTTAACGGATGCGCGTTCGGGGAGGCAATTCCTCGTGGACACAGGCTCCCAAGTGAGTTTCATCATGCCAACCTATGCTGACCGGCTGGCAGGCCCCGGGAGTCATGGAGCATCGGCAGCAAACGGTTCGAGCATTAAGACCTTCGGTGAGAAGACTCTGCTTCTGTCCCTGCAAGGCCGTACATTCGAGTGGACTTTTATTATAGCTGCGGTGAGCTTCAACATGTTAGGGGCTGATTTTCTGTGCTCACATGGGTTGTTGGTTGATCTTCCCAATAGACGCTTGGTTAATGCACTTTCTTTTTACTCTATTCCCTGTGCAGCCCGAGTGACCCCGCCCACAGCACAAGCCAACGTCGCTACGGCAAGCGGTAAGTTCCACACACTCCTCACTCAGTTTCCAGCACTCACGGTTCCCACATTTTCAGCAGCCGTCGCTAAACACGGAGTGGAACATTTTATTACTACCGCCGGTCCCCCCGTTTTTGCAAAAGCTCGGCGCTCGGATGCAGCTAAACTGACCATAGCGCGCGAGGAGTTCACCAACCTTGAAAAGTTGGGCATCATCCGGCGTTCGAACAGCCCATGGGCTTCCCCACTTCACATGGTCCCTAAAGCTGACGGCTCGTGGCGACCTTGCGGTGATTTCCGCAGGTTGAACAACGCTACAGCGCACAACCGCTACCCAGTCCCGCATATCCAAGATTTTTCCGTTCATCTGGCGGGGGCGCGCATTTTTTCTAAAATAGACTTGGTCCGCGGGTACCATCAAGTCCCAGTACGCGCTGAGGACATACCCAAAACAGCGGTAATAACTCCGTTTGGCCTTTTCGAGTTTTTGCACATGCCGTTCGGGCTTAAAGGCGCTGCGCAGATGTTCCAACGCATGATGGATGCGGTGTTGCGCGATCTCCCCTTTGTGTTCGTCTACCGGGACGACATTTTGGTAGCCAGCGCGTCCGAAGAGGAACATGAAAAACACCTCACGGCAGTTTTCCGGAGGTTGGGAGAGCACGGGTTAATAATCAACCCAGCGAAGTGTCAGTTCAGGGTGACGCAGATTGATTTTTTGGGGCACCGCGTCTCTCCAGAAGGAGCAGTTCCGCTGCCGGACAAAGTGCGTGCAGTAACAAATTTTCCCCAGCCACAAACGGTCAAAGCATTACAGGAGTTTTTGGGAATGGTGAATTTTTATAACCGTTTCCTCCCCCGCGCGCAGCGCAGCTTATGCAACCACTGTATGCCGCGCTTAAAAAACAAAAACCCGCAAATAAAATCGAATGGTCTCCGGAGCGGGAGCGCACATTCTCTGAGGTTAAAACCGCCTTGGCAAACGCTGCGTTGTTAGCACACCCAGACCCAACGGCCCGCATAGCGCTTACTACTGACACGTCAGATGTGGCCATAGGCGCGGTTGTGGAGCAGCGGGTCGCCGGGGCTTGGCAGCCGCTCGCTTTTTTCAGCAGGACTTTACGCGATACCAAGCAAAAATACAGCGCGTTCGACAGGGAGTTGTTAGCGCTCCACTTGGCCATTCGCCACTTCCAGTTCTGGCTGGAAGGATGCCGTTTCACTGCGTTTGTTGACCAAAGCCGCTGACTTTCGCGATGGCTAAGGTTTCAGAGCCGTGGTCAGGCCGGCAGCAGAGGCAGCTGGCTGCAATCTCCGAGTTTACTACCGATATTCAACACGTAGCGGGTAAACTAAATGTAGTGGCAGATTGTCTCTCGCGCGCCGTAACTACTCCAGTCCGCGTAGGGGTAGATTGTGCAGCCATGGCCGCGGAGCAGGCTAGCGGCGCAGAGGTGCGCGCGGCCCCAGTCCGCGTGGGGATAGATTATGGATCAGGTTAGCGACGCGGACGTGTGTGCGCTCCAGTCTGGACCAACAGGGTTAAGGCTGGAGAGCAGGGCGCTGCAAGGTGGTATGCCCCCCTTAATCTGCGATGTCTCCACGGGACGACTACGTCCCGTGGTGCTGGCCGTGTGGCGCCACCACGTTTTTGACTCGATTCATTCTCTGGCACACCCCAGGGTGCGCGCGTCGGTCAAAATGGTAGGAGAGAAATTTGTATGGCCGAGCCTGCGCAAGCACGTTAAGGAGTGGGCAAGAGCCTGCATGGCTTGCCAGCGAGCCAAAATACACAGACACACTAAAGTCCCCTTGGAGCCGTTTAACATCCCAGCTAAGAGGTTCGATCATGTGCATGTCAACCTTGTAGGCCCCCTCCCACCGTCACAGGGGTGCACACATCTTTTGACAATGGTGGACCGCACCACGCGTTGGCCTGAAGTGGTCCCACTGGCATCAACCACAGCCGAGGAGGTGGCGCGCACGTTTTTAACGGCTTGGGTAGCGCGTTTTGGAGTTCCGTCGGATATTACGTCCGACAGAGGTCCTCAATTTGTTTCCGAGCTTTGGTCAGCAATGGCCCGCAGCCTGGGGGTAACGATCCACCGCACTACCGCGTACCATCCCCAGGCTAATGGTTTATGTGAACGTTTCCATAGGTCATTGAAAGCAGCCCTCAGAGTGTCGCTTACGGATGCAAATTGGGTAAACAGGCTACCATGGGTTTTATTGGGGTTGCGTTCTGCACCTAAAGAGGACTTAAAAGCCTCCCCAGCTGAATTGGTTTTTGCGCAGCCACTCCGGCTGCCCGGGGAGTTTCTCCCAGATAATCCTGCGCCAGAGTGCCCCCCTGCTCAGCGGTTACTGAGCGACACGGGAGCGAGCGCTTCCTGGCCCCGTTCATCACAGTTTTCCGCACGTTTTTGCACCTAAGGCTTTAAAGAATGCGGAGTTTGTTTTTGTCAGACACGATGCTCATCGCCCAACCTTGCAACCGCCTTATGATGGCCCATTTAGAGTGCTGGAAACAGGTGATAAGCACTTTTTGCTAGATTTGGGGGGCAGAAGAGAAATGATTGGCATAGACAGACTCAAACCCGCTTTTGTGAAGGCTGACGAAGCTGTGCAGTTGGCGAGGGCTCCTTGACGCGGCAGACCTCCTAGGGAGCATTCCCCAGAGCTCCCACAGGGATTGACTAACAGTTCTCATCCTCAGATAGCAGATTCACAGCGGGATGGCGCCACGGGAGTGGTAAAGCCCGCTTATAGCAAGTTCGGAAGACGATTGAAGCCCAAACAGCACGTGGACTAATGTGATTTTATCATGATATGCAGACTGTGTTGTATTGTTTCATCTTAGACGTTTGGGGGGGGGGGGTCATGTGGCACACATATGTGAGTTGCTTAGACTGCATATGTATATTACTCTTGCTTCACGTCTCAGAATGAACAATAGGTCTGGGTCTCCTGGGGATAACAGGAGGGTGCGAAATGTGATCTTTAGAGATGGCCTTGGGAGGATGTTTCTCTTTTTTTCTGTTTGGAGGATGTTGGAGACAAGTGAATAAGTATGATTTGAGAAATAAACTCAGCCTCATCTTTTCACGCTCTCCACAGTAAATCACAAGAAACATGTTACAGACATGTTAACAAAAAAAACCCAAAAATTTTGCCGGAGTGTCACTTTCAGTGTGACTGTTGAATCTTGTTACTTAAAGAGCCTGTATATCGTCGACATGAAGCCATGTGCAAAGCTTCTATTAGAAGATTTACGGTAGGCCGTTAACTACTCAATCTAGACACGTGTCAGAGATCGGGGTGCCCTTCTTTCAGGATAAAACAACAGCCTCTCAAAATGTCTGTGCACGTCCCTGCTGTTAATGTACTACTTTCCCTGTCACCGTGATCAAACAGCTGTAATTTCCAGAAAACAAAATTCCAGTTAAGAAAACCTCTTTTTTTTTTTAAAGTTTCCACTTAAAATTCAGCAACGTAAAGATATGTTAACATTTAGCTATCGAAGCGTCAACCAATGTAGCTAATGTTTATAGCTAGCATAGCACGAAGCGAAGCCTACTAAACGCGTAGTTCTCTTTCGTCATGTTGTGCCGGACAGTTACCCGACAATCAGCAGTCCACTCTGGAGCCTTTTCCTCAGCTCTAAGAAGACTCCGACTCCATGTGTCGTCACTGGCATCTTCTTTGCCATTCAGTCAGCAACAAAAAATAAAAAATGGAATTAAATCACGTACTGAACAGAAGCGACTGTGGTCAGAACATAATCTTCAAAGCAGACCAAACATAAACGCAGTTTTGTCCAATTTAGCAAGCATCTCACTGTATTGTTGGTACTCGTGGGCAGCGTGATTACGCAGCCATTTGAAGTCGGATGTAATTAGAGAAGTGCATCCGGTTAAACCTTTCGGAATAAAAGCGTTTTGACCAGCACACCCATGGTATTAAATGCTTTTGCTTTGCAGGAAAAAAAAATAAAAGGCAATGTACATCCCTATGACTTTGACCACTTTGGACTAAAGCTCCAGTAATGGTTGCTTCTTTTTTTTTGGCCAAATAGATCTGCATAAAACTGCAAAACATACAAACCTTAAGTGAATAAAGCACCCCAGTTGTAAACTAGGGATATGCCAATATATCTGCCTAACAAGGTTGTGTGTTATGTCAAAGTCTTATATTCCATCTTTGCTATAAAATCCAAAAAACACCTGACATTTGAATCAACTTTTTGCTGCATTCAACTGCTTTCTAACTTTCAAAGATGGCTGCAAATATCGCCAGACAAAATATGACTTCACTTGACTGGGTGCTTGCTTTGCACCATGTAGTGGACTGAAAACACGATTGGTTGATTAATATCCAAGAGTATGCAATGTTTACATACTATATGTCAATAATAAAAGATTGATCCATGTGTTTAGGGGCTGGTGGATCATTGTTAGTGTCAACTATCAACATCGATCACAGGCGATCCTATGATCTTTTAGCAAGTCCTATGGTCTATATTATGTCATACATCATTGGATATCATGTAGACATCAAAGGAACATCTTAGGCGGTAGGAACATCATAGGTGGTCCAATGATCTTTTAGCGAGTCCTATGATCGTGACACACAGACACACACAGACATCATGTTGACATCATAGGAACATCATAGGACATCATGTAGACATCATAGGAACATCATAGGTGGTCCTATGATCTTTTTGACATCATAGGACATCATGGAGACATCATAGCATCATAGATGGTCCTATGATCTTTTAGCATGTCCTATGATCATGACAGACAGACAGACACACAGAGATTTCTTGAATTTATAGAGTGATGATGACAATGAAGATTGTCATCCCACCAAGGAAGCTACCTGTGCATGCCCGTGCATACCTGTGCTAGACAGTGGTTGGAGATAAATTATGCATGCCCGTAGAAACCAAGTAGAAGCACATATTTCTGCATGCCCGTAGAAAGCAGGTGTAAACAAGGGTGTAAGCAAGCACGCCAGCACTTGTTCAGTGATGCCTGCCTTTGATCTTTGATGGTGTCATAGTGAGTCCTATTATCTTTGATGATGTCATAGCGAGTCCTATGATTGTGAGTGATGCCTGCCTTTGATCTTTGATGATGTCATAGCGAGTCTTATGATCTTTTAGCCAGTCCTATGATTGTGACATCGTGACAGATAGATTTCTTGAATTATATAGCTTGATGATTGTTTCCTGCCTTTGATCTTTGATGATGTCATAGCAAGTCCTATGATTTTTGATGATGTCAGTCCTATGATGCCTGCATTTGATCTTTGATGATGTCATAGTGAGTTCTATGATTGTGAGTGTATATAGAGTGATGCCTGCCTTTGACCTTTGATGATGTCATAGTGAGTCCTATGAGTCCAAGTCAACAGGTCTCTTAACACTTCTGTGGAAAACAATCTTTGTAAACGTTCAGCTGAGACAAGCTTATAAACATATTTTATTAATTTTAAGGACAAAGCCCCGTTTCCGTGATTCTGCGGCATGAAAGTGGGAAACTTGTCAGATGCGGAAGAGTCCTGACTCCTGCGGAAGAGGTTCGGCTAATCAGGCTGGGGCTGCAGTGCTCTTGCCGTTTTAGCAGAGATGAACCGCTGAGAGCTAGTGATGCTCTCATCACTGTTTATTTACCCTCAGCGGGTCATTCCAGAGAGCCAGTAGAATTACCTACCGTCTGCCTCCATCACCTTTCTGTTAGGGCCCTGACTGTTTCTGCTATAAACGGCTGACTCCAGAGCAGGGCCCTTCATTTAAACAGCCTGCTACCAATATTAGCCACATACCTGTCATATTATTCCTGACGCTGTCAGTCGGTTTTCCTCACCGACCTGGATTCGTGTTTGAATGACAGCTGCTTGTCTATATCCTGCGACGGTAAGCCTTTCATACATATATATTATTTTTTGTTGTAATACAATCTGCGCTGCATGAAATAACCTCACCTAGCTAGTGACAGGTAGCTGTTAGCTAAACCTCTGTAACCAACAGCAAAGGTGGTGTAAATGTGTACATGATGAGGCTTTTACTGAATATGCTGTTTTATTGTGATGCCATTAGGATAAAGTAGTGTAAAGAGGTATATGCATTACAAGTGACAGATGTAAATAAAGCTGCTTCGCCGTTACTGTATTGTAGTTGTTGACGTCTTTATTTTATTGTAACACAGTTGTCATAAACTAAGGTCTTAACGTTTAATTTGTCTGATATATTACATTGTTCTTCAGTCGAAAAGAAGACTAAACGTTAGCGTTAAGTTTCTCGGTTTTTTTTCCAGTAAAGGCCAAGAAAGGCACATGACGCCTAGTGTGACTAATGAGTTTAATTAGTAACGGGCATCCATCCATCCATCTTCTTCCGCTTAATCGTTTTCGGGTCGCGGGGGGGCTGGAGCCTATCCCAGCATCTTTGGGCGAGAGGCAATATGTCTGGTCTTAATTGTGGGAAAGTGTGTATAGGCCAACTTTAATAACAAAAGCACTCTTCCTGAATTTTTTTTTTTTTTTAATTTAAATTATATATTAAGAGCGATCCAGTAGACTGTCGTGATGGCTGCTCAGTCAAGGATTCGGTGTGTCCCGCTGGCTGTGGGGTTACTGGGCCTGACTGGGGGCCAGGCCCAGGGGAGAAGTAGGCACCTGGTGGCCGGGTTTCTGCCCATAGGACCGCATGGTCAGCTGTGTCTGCCACGCGTGCCGCGTCCTCCACCGCAGAATTGTAGCGTGTGTCTCACTTCAGTGAGGAAAAAGTCGGATGAAATGCGACGTGACAGTTCAGACTGAGGTCGCTTTGGAAAATGTCAGATACGTATCCAAATTAGGACCACATATAAAAGTGGCCTGGGTGTGGTGTGAAAAAAATGGATATGTGCTGTTCAGACAGTCATTACAAAATCAGGTATGGGTCACATGTGTGCAAAAAATCAGAATTGAGCATTAAAACTTGCAGTGTGACCATAGCCAGAGACCTTGGCGGACTGACCCCGGCTTACTAAGCTGGCTTTTGGAACGTGGAACGTCACCTCTCTGACAGGGAAGGAGCTTGAGCTTGTGCACCAGCTTGAGAGATACCGGCTAGATCAAGGATGTCAAACCCATTCCATGAAGGACCAAAACCCTGCACATTTTACCACCACCCAGTATCTTCAGCAGGTGATTTCACTGAATTTCTGTGTACTGATTGCTGATCAGTGAAAACACCTGCTGAAGAGACTGGGTGGAAGTAAAACATGCAGGGTCTTGGTCCTCCAAGGAATGAGTTTGACACCCCTGATCTAAACTGTGGAATATACAGAATATATAAAATTTGTTATCATGGTATACAATGACTTACGTACTTATCTTTTGATCCTGATCAAATTGTGCCACAAGTTACACATATGATGTTTTTCAATTTAAAATATAATTTTCCACCTAATTAAAGTTATCAGTTGTTGTATAATAAAAGAGTAATATTTAGTTTTTGTGTAAACACTTAATGGACTACATCCCCCATCATCCCACTTCATCAAGCACGATTATGGCGGATCCACTCTCAAGGCTCACCTGTTGTTTTGTGACCGATGAAAGAAGGATCCAAAGAGGAGAAAAACAACACATTTTGTATTTTGAGAGCTGATCCAGAGGACTGTTAGTTATTTCACCCTGGGCACTCTTTAATATGATGACCGACGTAAGGTGTGTGACTGTGTTTGTAGTCTTCCTACACTGTTATTTACGTGGAAAATTATCTTTTAAATTGACAAACATCATGTGTAATTTGTGACAAAATTCGATCAGGATCAAAAGATAATTTTGCTCTTCCCATTCATTTCAATGGAAATGGGGTTTTTTTTATTTCATGTCCCATATGCAGAAGTAGAGGGGGTGTGACTATAGGCTCTTTATTCTTCTTTATTTATTATGGAATAAAACAAAAATAATTCTAAATAACTTTCTAAATAATATACAGGTGCATCTCAATAAATTAGAATGTCATCAAAAAGTTAATTAAATTCAGTAATTCAATTCAGAAAATGAAACTCCTATATTATATAGATTCATTACACACAGAGTGATATATTTCAAGTGTTTATTTCTTTTAATTTTGATGATTATGGCTTACAGCTCAAGAAAACCCAAATTCAGTGTCTCAAAAAATTAGAATATTACATAAAATTAATTTTAAAAAAGGTTTTTTTTAATAGAAATGTTGGCCGACTGAAAACTATGTCCATGTACACACTCAATACTTGGTCGGGGCTCCTTTTGCATGAATTACTGCATCGATGCAGCATAGCATGGAGGTGATCAGCCTGTGGCACTGCTGAAGTGTTATGAAGGTCCAGCTTGCTTTGATAGCGGCCTTCAGCTCTTCTGCATTGTAGGGTCTGGTGTCTCTCATCTTCCTCTTGACAATACTCCTTAAATTCTCTATTGGGTTGAAGTCAGGCTAGTTTTCTGGTCAATCAAACACAGTGATGCCATGGCCATTTAACCAGGTTTTGGTACTTTTGGCAGTATGGACAGGCGCCAAGTCCTGCTGGAAAATGAAATCAGCTTCTCCATAAAGCTTGTCAGCAAAGGGAAGCATGAAGTGCTGTAAAATTTCCTGGTAGACGACTGCGCTGACTTTGGTCTTGATAAAACAGTGGACCAACACCAGCAGATGACCCCTTTTCAGATGAAAGCAAATTTTGCATTTCATTTGGAAATCAAGGTCCCAGAGTCTGGAGGAAGAGTGGAGAGGCACAGAATTTAAGTTACTTATAATTTTTTTTAAAAAAAGTGTGGCATTGATAGACAGTCTTCACATATACAGTGGGGAAAAAAAAGTATTTAGTCAGCCACCAATTGTGCAAGTTCTCCCACTCAAAAGATGAGAGAGGTCTCCAATTTTCATCATAGGTATACCTCAACTATGAGAGACAAAATGAGAAAAAAAAAAAAATCCAGAAAATCACATTGAAGGATTTTTAATGAATTAATTGGTAAATTCCTCGGTAAAATAAGTATTTGGTCAATAACAAAAGTTCATCTCAGTACTTTGCTATATACCCTTTGTTGGCAATGACAGAGGTCAAACGTTTTCTGTAAGTCTTCACCAGGTTTTCACACACTGTTGCTGGTATTTTGGCCCATTCCTCCATGCAGATCTCCTCTAGAGCAGTGACGTTTTGGGGTCGTCGCTGGGCAACACGGACTTTCAACTCCCTCCAAAGATTTTCTATGGGGTTGAGATCTGGAGACTGGCTACGCCACTCCAGGACCTTGAAATGCTTCTTACGAAGCCACTCCTTCATTGCCCGGGCGGTGTGTTTGGGATCATTGTCATGCTGAAAGACCCAGCCACGTTTCATCTTCAATGCCCTTGCTGATGGAAGGAGGTTTTCACTCAAAATCTCACGATACATGGCCCCATTCATTCTTTCCTTTACACTGATCAGTCGTCCTGGTCCCTTTGCAGAAAAACAGCCCCAAAGTATGATGTTTTCTCCCCCATGCTTCACAGTAGGTATGGTGTTCTTTCTCCTCCAAACACGACAAGTTGAGTTTTTACCAAAAAGTTCTATTTTGGTTTCATCTGACCATATGACATTCTCCCAATCGTCTTCTGGATCATCCAAATGCTCTCTAGCAAACTTCAGACGGGCCTGGACGTGTACTGGCTTAAGCAGGGGGACACGTCTGGCACTGCAGGATTTGAGTCCCTGGCGGCGTAGTGTGTTACTGATGTAGCCTGTGTTACTTTGGTCCCAGCTCTCTGCAGGTCATTCTTTACTTTACTTTACTCGCTCTTTACTTCCGGCTTCGAGAGAGAGCAGACGCCTTTTCTAATCCTCTCTTTTCCCTTCTGATCCCAGCTTGCAATGTTGCGTTTTTGTCTGTGTTTAGTCGCTCTTGTCTGCTGAATCTTAATCTAAATGGAAATTATGGATTTGGTAGCGGCTTAAACGGGCTATTGTCACTATTTTTTCAACAAGAATCGGGCCAAGGGGGAGCCCAAGAATTGGAACCTGCTGAGTGTATGATTCGACTGGAGATGCAGAAGACATCTATTGGCTACGACACAGGATTCTATTTTTGGCTCTGGAGTTTCCTGGTGTTTGTTTCAAAATTGAGGAAGATGGGAGCTGTTCAAATGCGGATCCAGGCAAGCTCCTTCACCAATTCGACTAGTTGGGGAGGCACGAGGCAGCATGGCGAACTGAATGGAGATTCAGATGGTGGAATACATCTTGAAGTCGCTAGTGCTCTTCAGAGTATGTTAATGTTTAAGCCTGCACATGGAAATTCTGAAGCACAGAATTGCTCGGGTGAGGAAATTCTATTCTCTGAGTGCTGTGCAGATTTGACCTTCTTTGGTGCCCGGTATTTACATTCCTCCTGCAAGATAAGTGATAGGAGCGGCTCTTAACCCAAGCAATCGACAGACAGCTGCTGTTTTCAGCGGATGAACTTCTCAGGGACAGTCCATGTGCCTTTATTTGCAAGCGAAGAGACAGACTCCGGACTTGTTTATAAGTCACATGACTTTAACATCTATCTACTGCCTGGAGGCGCCCTCTGCTGTTCACTAGCAACTGTCACACCTACACTACACAAATGCACACAACATTACACGAACTGACACACATATACTGACTCATATATACACTGCCTCTCTCAACTCTTGTTTGTGTGATCTATTGTCTGCCTGTTAATTGTGCATGAGGGTTTTTTTCTGTGTAGTCAAAATTTGGCTCATTGATACGAGCGTTATTCTGATTACTATGTTTTTTTTCTCTCTCCTATTGTGTTTTCCTCCCCCTCCCTTCCCCTCTTTACCTCCACTGTTGACAGGCGCCTTGTATGGCGACGCGTCATTGGATGCGCCTAACGTGTGCGTCCAATGTCAAGTCAAATTCCTCGTGTGTT
The DNA here is from genome assembly GCA_020510985.1 of Pholidichthys leucotaenia. Taxonomy (NCBI): domain Eukaryota; kingdom Metazoa; phylum Chordata; class Actinopteri; order Cichliformes; family Pholidichthyidae; genus Pholidichthys; species Pholidichthys leucotaenia. The sequence goes on from CM035849.1 coordinate 228,308,401, forward strand.
TACTTGTAAATATACTTGGCAATAAAGCTGATTCTGATTCTGATTCTGATTCACTAGGTCCCCCCGTGTGGTTCTGGGATTTTTGCTCACCGTTCTCGTGATCATTTTGACCTCACGGGGTGAGATCTTGCGTGGAGCCCCAGATCGAGGGAGATTATCAGTGGTCTTGTATGTCTTCCATTTTCTAATAATTGCTCCCACAGTTGATTTCTTCACACCAAGCTGCTTACCTATTGCAGATTCAGTCTTCCCAGCCTGGTGCAGGTCTACAATTTTGTTTCTGGTGTCCTTTGACAGCTCTTTGGTCTTGGCCATAGTGGAGTTTGGAGTCTGACTGTTTGAGGTTGTGGACAGGTGTCTTTTATACTGATAATGAGTTCAAACAGGTGCCATTAATACAGGTAACAAGTGGAGGACAGAGGAGCCTCTTAAAGAAGACGTTACAGGTCTGTGAGAGCCAGAAATCTTGCTTGTTTGTAGGTGACCAAATACTTATTTTACCAAGGAATTTACCAATTAATTCATTAAAAATCCTTCAATGTGATTTTCTGGATTTTTTTTTCTCATTTTGTCTCTCATAGTTGAGGTATACCTATGATGAAAATTGGAGACCTCTCTCATCTTTTAAGTGGGAGAACTTGCACAATTGGTGGCTGACTAAATACTTTTTTGCCCCACTGTAATTCACTGTCCAAAACCGACATCATGATGTGTCTGCCGGAGATCCACTGCATCCCAGGGAAGTTGGTCAACATGCCCCTGGAGCAGCTTCCGCTCTTCTTCCGCTTCTGCTCCTGCTTTTAATGTCCAACATTGTGCTGCTCGAAGTGTCTGTAGTTGTATTTTCTTTCCATTTTGGCTGCTTCATCTTGATTTTATTCAACCACCCGGAAGGGGGAGGGGGTCCATTCAGTGCAACGAGAGCCAAAAAGCCCCAGCGGAGGTCCATGCAGCGAGAGTTACAGTGCAGGCAAAGCGATTAAACATAGAACCTGACATCTGTTTGCACTTAAGATATAACGGTTTATATTGTTTTCTTGTAACATTTAATAAAGAACAAAAAATATTTTAAATTAAATCTGAGCTGCTGTTCATAAACTGGAGAAATAAGCATTTTTGTTTAGTTTTTCCTGAATATGTTGAAGATTATGCTGGCCTATGAAATTGTCCTTTTCACATAAAATTTAAAAGAAAAAAAAAAACCTGTATTCTGTAATATCATTTAAAATATCGTTATCATGAAAATTCACAGAAATATTGTGATATCATTTTTGGACAATATTGCCCACCCCTACCTCTTCTCCTCTTTTTGTCCATGACAGCTCCCTCTAAAAAACAACAACACACACTGCACTTTTCCTTTAAATATAAAGCTATTGAGTGCCGATATGAAAAAATACGGTAGGCTGTTTATGTCGGGTGCATTTTGCAGTCCAGTTTGTTAAAACGGAGGACGAGCAACAACCACTGAACTATAGATTGGTTATTCCAATCAACCACTGATCTGCATTGAGTTTGACACAGGGCATCAAAATTAAATGACCTATAGAAATGCTGGTGACTCTCCTCTCATCAGTAGTGGCCGGCATCACAGCAGTCATGGGGTTCATTTATGTGCTTACTTGGAGCGGGAGCAGGAGAGCTCCTGTTGCCATCTTCACCACCTAGGAGCATTTAAACAAAAGTCTGCTTTTTAGGTGGGGTGATTGACTTGACAAATTACCCTCCTATAATGGTAGGAGAGAGACTGCGGATTCAGTTTTGTCTCTCGGACGGTGATGCTAGGTAGACTTGGCTGGCGTCTGGCATTGTCACAAGAGCGGCGCACACTCCCAAACTCTGACCATCCCAGATGCCGCAAGTGACTGTTTTGATGAGTGTTGTTCACGTTAGGGCTGTGCGATATGACGAAAATTTCACATCAAGATATAAGTCATCTTATATCACAATAACAATATACAGTATATCGCAATATACATTTCCTGTAAATTCTACAGTTTAGATGATCACATAAAAATGCTAAATGGCATTCACTTATATAGCGCTTTTTCTCATCTCTAGTTGACCAAAGCGCTTTACACACTGATGGCGGCAGAACTGCCATACACAGGCGCTGACCTGACCCACCAGGAGCAACTGCGGGTTCAGTGTCTTGCTCAAGGACACTTCAACCTGCAGACAGAGCGGGAATCGAACCCCTAACTCTCCGATCAGTAGTCAGCCACACTACACCTGTGCCACAGCCAGCATCACGATATAAAGGACCATCTTTTTTTAACTGTTTTTTACACGCACCTTTTTCCCCTCGTAGTTTTGCAGTGTTGTTATGAAAGTTTTTTAATATGCATTTGAGACTTGATTCTCATCAATTTCAGGTTTTTCTTCTAAATCATATCATATGAATAAAAAAGTAAACAACAGTAAGTTCCCAGCTGGTCTGGGAACGCCTTGGTATCCTCTCTGAAGAGCTGGAGCAGGTGGCTGGGGAGAGGGAAGTCTGGGCTTCTCTGCTTGAACTGCTGCCTCCGCGACCCGGACCTCCGGAAAAGCGGTAGAAGATGGATGGATGGACATCAATAAGTTAAATATTTCCTGAGCCAGAGGAGAATAGCAAAAAAAAAAAAAACACATAACATAAAAAAAATGTCTGATAATGAGAAAATTACCCATCGCTGCCATCTAGAGATACTGTATAAATTGGCTGTTAGTTTAAATCAGGGGTCACCAACGCGGTGCCCGTGGGCACCAAGTCACCCGCAGGGACCACATGAGTTGCCCGCAGGCCTGTTCTAAAAATAGCACAACTCGCAAGTGAGCTGCGTCTAAGATATAATTTTTTCTGCTGCTATTTTTTAAAATCACACTTGCATTTATATAGATTTTAAAATGACAATGTCTTAAAAATAAAAAAAATGAAAATATGTTTATTATACGTAAAGTTAAGGTGAACTCTGACCTAGTTCAAAGGTCAGTGTTGCGCGCATGACAAAATCTTTGCACTTGTGGAGCGTAAGCTAGCGGCCAGTGAAGATGGTGAGCGGAGTGCAGTTTCCTAGCCCAAAAACATGGCAAAAAAAAAAGGACAGAAAATTTATCATTTTCAAAGTGAGCGGGAGGAAGAGTTCTTTTTTACTACCGTGAAAGGAAGCTGCGTGTGTTTCATTTGCGGGGCGACTGTGGCCCACTGCTGCCCACTCTTTTTTTTTTTTTTTGACTTATTTTGTACCCGTAGGTAGATTTGCTCTGCAGTCCGGTGACAAGCCACCAGCTGCCGGTCGCTGCGTGCGCAAGCGCCCCTTAACTCCCGAACCTGCATGTTTTTGGCATGTGGGAGGAAACCGGAGAAATCCTGGAGTAAACCCACGCAAACACGGGGAGAACATGCAAACTCCACACAGATCACTGTTGGCCGGGGGCAGGGATCGAACCCGCGATCCCCCGCCGAGGGTAAACTGCTGCCGTGGTGCTAACCACTGCACCACCGTGCATATAAGCACTCAGCGCTGTTTAGCTTCTTCTCATGAAAGGACAGCGCTGGTTATTACTCAAGCATGATTCTTGGCAAGAACTGTATGGATATAATTCCAGTGAAGAAGAACACACAAAAGTGTGTTTATTAAATGTAACAGATTTGGAGCAGAATTGCAGCAGATTTGTTCAGTTAAAAATGTGATAAGATTTATTTAATATGAAAGTTGATTTTTCTTAAATGTTGCATAACTTTTTCAAACATGGTTCAACATAGTTCATGAATTAAAAGGGTTTAGTTTTTTATGGTTAAAAGGGACTGGTGAAAACTGGACATTTTTTTAATGAAATGTAGAAGTGATCATCTGAACAATTGCTGAGATTAATAAAAATAAAGTGTTTTTGATTGATTTTTATTTGAACATTGTTAAAGAAAGAAAAAAGAGAGTTCAAAACACAACAAAAAAAACAAACCAAAAATAAAATGTTCAAAAGGAGTGGGAAGAAGCCAATGCTTATGCAGTCCCACCCCTTCTCCACACCAAACAAATTACAGTATTACTCATAATGATCATTTTCCCACAACCACATTCACTGTAATACACCATAGTCAATTTATACAACAAAAATGACACAACAATGACAGTCCATATCCAACAATATTACAACAACAATAAACATACAATTCTGGCATGTTGAATGCAAACACAAACAACACCATCACCTTCACAATCTCCATAACACACAACAACCTTCCCTCACTGAAGACACAATGTAACATCACTGCCCTTCATTCTCATACTGCTCAAAAATCATTTCTTTATATGTTGATTTAAATATATGGATGTTGGGACATTGCCTGTGTTTCTCCCCCAACCCATTCCACAATTTTACCCCACACACAGACACACAAAAACTCTTCCGTGTAGATCTTACTAAGTGAATTTTAAATTTTGTATTCCCCCGTGAATTATATTTCCCTTCTCTCTCCCTGAATAGATTCTGTATATTGTGTGGCAAGAGGTTTTTACTAACTTTAAACATTAATTGTGCTGTGTAATAATGAACCAGATCCCATAATTTCAATAACTTCGAATGTAAAAACAATAAATTAGTATGTTCGAGGTACCCGACTTTGTGTATAACACGGACTGCCCTTTTTTGTAATATTAACAATGAATTAAGTTTACTTTTATAACTGTTACCCCAAACTTCTATACAATAAGTCAAGTATGGAAGTACTAATGAACAATACAAAATATGAAGTGATTTATAATCTAGGACCTGCTTAATTTTATTTATAATTGCAATATTTTTTGCAACTTTATTTTGTATGTATCTGACATGTGGTTTCCAACTAATTTTATCATCCAGTACTACACCCAAAAACTTGATCTCCTTAACTTTTTCAATAACTACATTATCTATATGAATGTGTATATCTTCTTTATTTTTACAATCACCAAATATCATTACCTTAGTTTTATCTATATTTAGTGATAGTTTATTACAATCCATCCATTTTTTCCCCATTTTACAATCCACCCACTCAAAGTTATTGATAATTATTGATATATATATATATATATATATATATATATATATATATATACAATTTGTTATTTTAGAGGAGTGTGTCAAGCTGGTGCCCTTCACATGACTCGATACCCATGAAGTAGCTCTTGGTTTCAAAAAGGTTGGTAACCCCTGGTTTAGATCAATGAAAATGTAAGTGTGGAGCTTCAGCCTGCAGCCTGCCATTCTGGCCTGATTTAACCTGTTTGCTTCTGAGTAAAGATATTTCAGATTGGTCGTGATCTGAAAATCAAAGACACAAAAGGTAATGTATTAAAATACATCTGATGAATTTAACTTTATTCAATATTACTACCTGACTAATTAAAATTATTAGAGATTAAATAAATTACTTTAGGAGGCAACTTGCTCCGCTGACCCATTTTAATTAATTGGTTTATTTTGCGTGTATGTGCCACCATCATGCACTTTTGCAGCTTTAATGAATTTTTTCCAGACAAAACTAAGAAACTCAGCAGTAATTTAAACCAAAGAAACAATGGTCTTATACACTATAATGTTTCCAGTTAGCACAATTTAGCATCATTTAGTGTTTGCCATTTTATAATTAGACATGATGTTAACGATACTTACCTCCTATTAAAACGAGATTAGCAGACTATCCTCTTTGACGCAGCATGGTGGAAAACAGTCCCACATCCCTGACAAACAGGAGCAGCAGCTATTTGACCAAACTGGTAGTTTGGAGTTAGCAACCACCGGAGAGCCTAGCCACCCACCACACATGTGTTCCACTGTGCACAGCCCTGTGGGGGACAGACGGGGAGCTGGCAAGTAGTGTGTGAGGAGCTTTGTTCAAGAAACGGGAGTATGTGCATTTTAAATCACGATGTAAACGATAGAGTATTCTATGAAACGATAGATGTTTTTATATCGTCATCCGATATATATCATCATATCACACAGCCCTAGTTGGCGTGCGTGCTTGCGGAGTAATATCCCTTCATTTATTTTCTTAGCATATATAATATACTGTATATGTCAGGGGTGGCAAACCTGCGGCTCTTTGATGTCTCTCTTACAGCTCTTTTCTCTTTTTTTAATTGGCTTCTGTGCAGTTTTTTTTTTTTTTTTAATTCTACATTTTTCGTAGCATGGTGGCTGACAGCATTGTGATCTGCAGTGAGAGTACATAGCAGCTGAAATAGAACCTGGAGAGGTGGAGGAATGCACTGGAGAGAAGAGGAATGAAAGTCAGTAGAAGCAAGACAGAATTCCTGTGTGAATGAGACGGAGGCAGCTGTAACTGTGATGCTGCTGCAAGGACTAGAGGTAGTGAAGGTAGATGAGTTGAAATACCTGGGGTCAACCATCCAATGCAATGGAAAATGCACAAGAGAGGTGAAGAAAAGTGTAGCCAGGCAGGGTGGAGTGGGTGGAGATGAGTGTCAGAAGGGTAGCAGCTAGAGTAAAAGGGAAGATGTACAAGTTGGTAGTGGGACCTGTAATAATGTATGGTTTGGAGATGGTGGCAGTGACAAAAAGACAAGAGGTGGAGGTGGCAGAATTGAAGATGCTGAGATTCTCATTGAGATTGACTAGCAGGGACAGGATTCGAAATGAGTATATCAGAGGGACAGATCAGGTTGAGCGGTTTGGAGACAAAGTAAGGGAAGCAAGGATGAGATGGTTTGGACATGTGCAGAGGAGGGATAGTGGATATACTGGACAAAGGATGTTGAAGATGGAGCTGCCAGGCAGGAGGAAAAGAGGAAGACCACATCTCAGTCCTCCTCCCTAAACCCTCAAGCCCTGAGCCCTTGTAGACTTAGGCTGCCGCCATCAGTAGTGCACAAGTGTGTGAGTCTGTGAGGGGATGAAGTGGCTCAAAATGATAGAAATGGGACACACTTTGCTACCTTGCCAACACTAAAAGTTTTTTTATTTAGTTTATTAAAAGGATTAGGAAACAAAAATAGTGTGTATAAGATCACAAAAATAAAATCACAGGACAAAATAAAAACAGATTCCAGACAAAACTAAAATCAGAAACAAAGCGTTTATTGACAAAGGATAAAAGAAAATGATCCTGAAAGTTCAAGGCTGTGTGTGTGTTTCAGGGTCTTTCGAGGTTTTTGTGTAACTTCTTAAAATAAAATCCAAATTCTGTTTTAAATTATTGCATTCTCCTTCATTTTTGCCCATCTATATTTATAATTATATTTTCTTATTGAAATAAAGGGGATCAAATTACGTCTTATTTCATTTTCAGTGTTACCATTTTAACAAAATTCTATCTTTTCCGCTTATTTGTTTTAACCAAACTTTTAATTTGTGACACGAAAACATGTGACCAGCTATTGTGGGTCTCAGACTTACTACTTTCTTCAGAATTACATTTAATTCTACACAATTAAATGTGCTGCAGCCTCTTAAGATGATTTGATTGATTACAACTGCAAATCATCTTTTTTCAAACTGCATAATTAACCAAAAATGTAATTAAATTGCTTAAATGGTGTGTATTTCAGTATAAACTCAAAGTCTTTATGTCATGTATTTTTATTTTGGCAAAGATCTTACACTCTTGTCAAGGAAATTTTTAAATTTTATTTATTTTGTAAGGTGGAGCAGGAGGTGAAGGGGTGGTCAGTGATGAACAGGTGACCAATCAGGAACTTTCCCTTGAGAAACCCCGGCATGGCACAATGAACTGTGGGTAATTCCCTTACCTTAAGTCAGCATAGCGCTGACTTAGGAAAAGGGGGTCATTTAAGGGCTCAAAAAGTCCGCGAGTGATCAGTCAGCCACGTCCTCATTTCAGATTGGGACAGCCCTAAACCCTCAGCCACTTAATGTGAACATGCCTAAAGTCAACGAGTCTGCAAGGGTGGAGAATGAGATTCAACTGAAGACCAGAGAGAAGATTCATGGATGTAGTGAAGGAGGACATGGAGAGGGTTGATGTGAAAGAGGAAGAGATACAAGGGATGGGGTGAGATGAGGCAGATGATGCGCTTTGGCGACCCCTAAAGGGAGCAGCCGCAAGGAGAAAAAGAAGAAGTATAAAGTGTTATAAAAGCTGAAAATGCATGCCTAAAATGCAAACCTGTAATATTGAAAATAAAAGCCTAGCAAATTGTTTACTGTACTCATAGTGAAATGTTGTAAGAGTAATACAATGTCTTGCATCTGCTTTATTCTGTCAACAGTACTGGGGTTCCTCCAGGTCCACCCTGCATTTCATTGTTAGTGATTAGTAACTCTTCTGTTACTGTCGTCCTTTGGTGCAGGCTGTGATGTGTGTGTGTGCGGCTGGTGTTTTACGCTAGTGCGATAGCCACCCAGTAGAATGAATGCAGAGGAAGTGGAGCTGCTCGGTGACCCCAAATACAGGAATTATGTGGCAGCTGTGGACAAAGCCCTCAAAAACTTTGAGTACTCCAGTGAGTGGGCTGACCTCATATCTGCACTGGGAAAACTCAGCAAGGTAAGCATACGACACCCCGTTTGGCATTGCTTTACATACATGATTGGCAGGATTTATTTGAATTGTGCAAATAAATCCTCGATGTTGTCTGACCCAGGTTCTGCAGAACAATGCAAAATACCAAGTGGTTCCCAAGAAGCTGACGATTGGCAAAAGGCTCGCCCAATGCCTCCACCCTGCCCTGCCCAGCGGGGTCCACCGCAAGGCCTTGGAGACCTATGAGATCATCTTTAAGATCATTGGACCCAAGAGGCTTGCTAAAGATCTCTTTCTTTATAGGTAGTATTGAACGAAAAGCTTCTAAATCATACAAATTTTAAGCCGGGGTCAGATGTTAACATCAGTTGTTTTTTTCACCCCCATCACTTTGCTACAGCTCTGGGCTCTTCCCTTTACTCTCCAATGCTGCTATGTCAGTGAAGCCTGTGTTGCTGGGGCTCTATGAGATCTACTACTTGCCTCTGGGAAAGACCCTGAAGCCAGGTCTGCAGGGGCTTCTGACCGGGGTCCTGCCTGGTCTGGAGGAGGGCTCCGAGTATTACGACAGGTATGGAGAACAGTGAGAGAAAGAAGAGCTCTCTAACGGATGTTAATGTGCAGCCATTAGGATATGCCATTTGTAGGGTGCATTTTATTTCATAATGTAGAGAGGAAGTTATTGCATAAATGATACATGAGATATTGAAGTCATACGATGAGATTTAAACAGAAGTGTTGTGGAAAAAACAATTCTTAGTTCTTGTAGAGGTCAAAGGAACTATCCACACAAATGTTTGCATGCAGTAGATTAGAGTAACTAATTGTGGAAAGTGGGAACTTATCAAGCATTGTTTAAATTTACTGACTCACATCATTATTTGAGTAATTGAAATTGAGATCACAGATTTGAAAAATTACATTCTACAAGAAGCAGACCCTAGAGGGCGCTGCAGTTCTATTTAGTAAGTTAGGGTGGCATAACTAGCCTAAAATCATACTGCATTATTAGGCTTCTGAAACTTATTTTAGAGGGGAAAGTACAGGCCCTTTTAATGCTACACTCCATATGCAGTTGTTGTGAGGAAGAACACAACATTTTGTCTTTTATTAAATACCAAAAATTGCTTTACAGGGCCTATTTTTATGCAGCCTTTTTGGAAATTCCAAAATGCAGTTACTTCTGCTTGTGCTAATTAGTTTGCTTTGGGTTACTCTTTTTAATCCCATTTGTGAAAGTGTTGCTTACATTTTCTGATGCAGATTTTTTTTTTTATATACCTCTAAGGAGCTCCACTTAGAGAAATGTACAGTATTATAGTACCATATTGAGGAAACTGGTGAAAAGCTGGTGTTTGTGTCTGTGTGCTTAAAGTGCCCCATTATGCTTTTTGGTGTGTGTGTGGTACGATATGTAGAATTTTTGTGACATCATATAAATAAATAAACCCTTGGAGGAGAAGAGGGAGGGACATGTCCAGCTGAGCCTTGGGATTCAAGTTGGCTCAGCTGCCCAATTGTGGATTTTAGAGCTGTTCTCTGTAAATTTGAGTCACCCCACTAGACGTCTGTGGCCCCAACTTGTTCATTAATCCTCAGTTGATAATACACTACTCACAAAAAGTTAGAGATATTTGACTTTCGGGTGAAATTTCAGGATGCATCTAAAATGCACTATAACCTTTGCAAGTGAACTTAATTTGACCTTCTCTAACCTTTTGAATGCACATGTCCAACTGTTCAGTGTTTCAGTACTTTTTGGATAACTTGCTGTTCTCTAACAAGATGCTTAACGCCAAAACTCTCAACAGGTGTTTGATCCATGAATCGACCAATAAATTTTCTGGTTCAATTAGATTTGGTGTTTAAATAGTCCTCTTCATCATGCTATTCACATTTTGACATCATGAGACCAAGACGACACCACAATTGATCAACAGTACCTCGCCAGTGCAAGGCTTCAAACAGGATGTTCTCAGAGGGAAGTGGCCACTGAGCTTAGAGTGTCACAGTGTGTCATCAGCAGGTTGCAACAGAGATACAGAGACTGGAAGAGTCACAGAAAGGCATAGAAATGGACATCCTTTGGCCACATCCCACGTTGATGACTGCTTCATTGTGAACAGTGCCTTGCAGAACCGGATGATGAATGCCACTCGACTCCAGGCACATTTAAGGGAGGTGAGAGGCACCCAAGTGTCACATCAGACCATTCAAAACCATTTATATCAGCGTGGTCTGCGTGCTAGACAACTTGTAAGGGTACCTGACCACACTAGGCTCAGGCGTCTTGCTTGGGCCAGGGAGCATTTATGCTGGACAAGGGACCAGTGGGCCTCAGTGCTGTTCTCTGATGAAAGTCGATTCACGCAGAGCAGGAATGATGGCCACCAACGATGTTGGAGACGTCAAGGAGAGCACTATGCATCAGCAACTGTTGTGGTGGCATTACACTCTGTGAAAGTGGGTCTAGTCCGTACAGGCCTGCCCTACACCTTGTGAATGGTACAGTGTCAAGCCAATACTACCTGAAAAACATCATTACTCCAGTCATTGTGCCCCCTGCATGAACAACACAGGCCTAATTTCATCTTCATGGACGACAGTGCTCCAGCTCATTGAGGCTGCATCATTAGGGAACGGCTGCTGGAGGCTGGGGTACCTCACATGGAGTGGCCTGCATTTTCTCCAGACCTGAATGCCATAGATATCCTATGGGATCAGCTGAGTCACCGTGTAGAGGCTCGTAAGCCTGCACCCCACAACCTCAATGACCTGAGGGCCGCTCTTCAAGAAGAGTGGAATGCCATGCCTCCGCAGACTATAAGTCGACTTGTGAACAGCGCGAGATGTCGTTGTCAAGCTGTAATTGATGCACAAGGGCACATGACAAGTTATTGAGACACTGACATTTTTTGTTGTGGTATACCTACCACTGTTGTTGGCTTTTGATTCAATAAATTGTTTAAAATGAGGAACTCACCATTGCATGCTTCTACTTAAATGCCCTACTTTCATGACAATATCACTGTAGCGTGAACTTTTTACATTTTCCATAAATCTCACCTGAAAGCCAAATATCCCTAACTTTTTGTGAGTAGTGTATATGTCTCATCCTTCTGGGCCTTTTTTTTTTTTTTGGCCTTCATGACCCATGTATTTGGCGTGTCGGTGACATGAGGCAGCGTGTTCAGGATTTTATGGTTCTTTGTTGTAAATTCTAGACACACCATACTACACCAGCTGGTTCATTAATCTACAGTTGATAATATGTCTTGCCCCAGTCTAGCTTATTTTAGTATACTTTGGCAGGATAGCCAAAATAGAGTGGGCTTGGAGTGGCCCAATCTATCCGCCAATCTCACACCTGGTTTTTCTAACCGAGTTGACCTTTCAGCAGTCAGTACAGACCGACAGTCTAGCCCACTAGCGTTTAGCTTAGCCTTTAGTCGAAGCCTGTTTTGTTATTTTCTATATATTATATTCAACTTCATTAGATATCTGTGTTCTCAGCTGGATAATCGATAACACTTCACCATATATCTCACTGTTCGATGTTATTTTAGTTTACTTTATCACACTTTATTCTGGCTGTCATGTGGTTAGCTGCCATTAGCAGCTAACAGCAGAGGTTAGCTGCTGTTGGCTAACTGCTGCAACAGCAGTTGATTGATTCAAGCTTATTTCTGTTCTTATTGTACTCCAGGGGCTGGTCATATTCTGTTGACCATACAAACCACAAACCCTTGTGTCTGATAATGCTTTAGTTGGGCTTTTATGTTCTCAGATTCAGCCAATTTTACAATAATTATCTAAGGTTGTATTTGCTACTGAAGCTAGTAGCTATTAGGCTCAAATAGCACTGGCCGTGTCATAACTCACAAATAATGAGAGGGGGAGGGGAACTGGGGCTCATTAGCATTTAAAGCAAATGCATTGAAATGGCTCATTTTGAGGAAGGCTCCTTCAGTTGGGGGGGACAGTGGTACTTCAGCATTTAAACTCTGAGAATTTTTGACCACAGCATAACACAGGCGCTGCATTGATGCCTCTGTGTCTGCATGTGGAAATTACATAATAGAGGCACCTTAATAAAGTTGGTCACAGCATTCTTTCTGTGATTCCCACAGAACCAACACCTTGTTGGAGAAGGTGGCTGCAGCCGTGGAGCAGGCGGCCTTCTATAGTGCCTTGTGGGGCAGCATCCTGACCAGCCCTGCTGTGCGTCTCCCTGGGGTGTCATTTGTTCTGCTGCACCTTAACCGCAAGCTGTCCATGGAGGACCAGCTCTACGTCATGGGCAGTGACATCGAGCTCATGGTACACTACAAGACAAAACAATCCACTTGAAAACGCTTTATTGCACTTTTCAATAAAAAGGAAGTTGAACTACTGACATTATCAGTAACTGTTTTTATTAACCCAGTCATGTCAAGTTTGACATGTGTCTCTGGCATTGGTTGTCACCATCATGTTTTCGGCTAGTGGACATAGTGAATAATAATGTGTTTGTACTGTGGCCAGGTGGAGGCAGTTAGTACCTCAGTCCAGGACTCCAGTGTTTTGGTCCAGAGGAGCACACTGGACCTGATCCTCTTCTGCTTTCCCTTCCATATGAGCCAGGTAAATGTATGTGCATGCTTTGGTTAGAACACTGTACCTTTGTGGTGTCTGCTGTAAGATAATAATGAATGAGTTTCTGTTGAGACCTTCATATGTGTGGAACTCGGCTGGTATGTATGCATTGTTCTGTGCATTTGCAGATTTATGTTTGGGATTTTGGTGAGGTGTCTTAGGCAGCCAGCTAGGCCATTCATGTTGGCTTTTTGTCAAATTCTTCACCTCAAAGCATTTCATGCTCTGCTTGGTGCAGGAACACGGTTTCTGACTGGCATGTGCATCCCCCCTACCAATATAGGGCCCTATTTTGACAGTCATCAGTGGACTTTTGTGCCAGACTTTCCGGTGTTTGCTAGTGTTTTTGTTAGTTTCTGTCAGCGCATTGTTTGTTTTTTACGCTTTGCGTCACACCATCTAATTACCAGTGGACAGTGCACCCGTTTTGCACTGGGAGGAGAAGGGTCATTTCAGAGGTGTGGTGACATGCAATCTCATGCGCACCTTTATTATGGTGCATGTTATGCCAACGTGCTTTTGATCAGGAAAAAGGAGGTCTGCCTTCAGAAGCACATTGTTTAATGGTATTTCAGTGGTATGTTTTGAAATTGCGGCGCTCAGGACTTCATGAGGAAACAGCATGCAGTGGGATTTTCTGTTATTTTAATGAAGAGAGTTTTAACAGTTATAATTTATTCACCCACCATTTTAATTACAATATGAAAACTTAATAGTATTTTATTACATCCACATTCTCATTTTAATTGCGGACTTAACGTTGGAGTCTATAGATTAAGCATTAATGTATGAATTTTTTTTTTTTTTTAGGGGAAGGAATGAATGAACAAGGGAGTGTGTGTGCATTCTAGTGCGGATAAGGTGCATGGGGGAGGTGGTGGGATAGGCTACTGTCAGTCTGAAGATTTTAAACTACAAACCTCTTCTGTGAAAGCATTTTGTCCACTAATCTGTTGTGTGTTGGGTCACCATATCACATCAACATAGCTGGTGTCTGCTTGTGCTTGCACTTCTCGATTAATGAAAAAACACTCAGCTGGTGTTTGCTGTTAAATGAGAACAGTTAAATACAAACTATTTGAAGACACAACAGGGTTTTTCACTACACGGAGAAAAAAAACAACGTTATGTGAGTTTATGCTTCAGTTCTGTACCAGACTGCAGTGGGACCAGTCTGTTCTACTGGGAAAACAGCTGTCACCACAACCTCGGAGAAGAACAGGTATGTTCCCACAAACCCAATATTCATTATCTAATGATGACAGTTTTTACAATTTTAACCTCATTCACTGTCATTCTTTTAAAAGAAGGATTCAAAATGAAAATATCCCGACAGCTGTTTTGAATTGCATTCACCAGAGCGGATGAATAGAGTGCTGGTCGAGATGAGAAGCTCACTCTTTCTTGGTTTAAAAGGGAAGCTCGGATGGACGATAATATAACTGAAGGAAATTTTACAACCCTGTCAAACTCATGGACAAAGAGAAAGACTGGCATCATCTCTGAATTGTAGCCAACTCTTATCCATGGGCAAGCAAGGCTGTCAGTTAAAAAGCTCCTTGTTCTTAAATGCATTTTCACTTTGTGAATGACCCTGCATTATCCTCAGTGCAAAATGGAATTGTCCTCCCATTTAAATGTTTTCATGTTAGCATCATGTGTTTGACATTGCGTCCGTTTATTAAAAGGAATGAGAGCAAAGGTGTAGTGATTGGTTTATTTCACATTACACCTTAAACACATGTCTGAATAATTAAGAGCGTTAGTACAGCCCTTTTTGACTTTGCGCCCTGCAGAAAGTTTGGTTTTGCGTGGCTGTGATAGCGAAATTAACTTGAAAACACCCATAAACGCATCCTGCCTCACAAACAACTGATGACTGACTGCGTACTTGTTACACGGCCCATAGGTGTAATGCCCCCATTGGTGGGGGTAGCAGGAAAAATTGTGACTGTTTTGCTCTGTTTGTGTTCAGGCAATTCGTCCTGACATGATCCGGATCCTGTCAGCTGCCTTGCACGTGGTTTTGAGAAGAGACATGTCCCTCAACCGCAGACTTTACGCCTGGCTGCTTGGTGCGAAAAACTCTCACAGACACAACACTGACAGTCTGCTGTATCAGAGTTCTTTCTCATGGAATTGTTGGATATTGTACAATTTGAGTGGTTCTTTTGAGGTTTTAAGGGGAGGATTTTGTAAATGAAACAAAGATTAAGAGAATCCTAACCGAAAACTTTTCTTTATTTTAGTTATAGAGCCATTTTAACTTGTATGTAACAAAAACATTTTCATGAGCAAGAATCCTGATACACAACTCTCTCCAAAAACATTGTTCTGTTTTGCACTTGCACGTACACTATATATTTGTGCTTTTTTTTCCTCTCTCCATTCTTTAAAACAAGGTACAATAGACTTGCATTTTTGTGGTCATTGTCTTACTTTATTTTTTCTTGTTTACAACTCACTGCTGACGAACTCACTGGTAAGTGCCAGCATGGTTAAAAGATGCACACTGAATGTGTCAAAGAATGTTTTACCACAGCTTTTTGCAGTGATTGCAGTGTTATTGGTCAGATTTCACTGAGCAGAGAAAATAATGAGCAAACATCAGTCAGGGTCTTCAGCTGAGTTACAAGATTAATTGTGATTCCTGTTCTGTCTGCAAACTTGGTGTTTTACTTTTCATATTATTGAGGAGGTAATTGGCCGATATGCTTTACTCAGAGTGATGCGTGTTTGTCATGAGGCTGAATGTGAATTTCTATTTGGACGTATGCGCGCCTACCAGGGAACAAATTATACACCTACACTCCAAGCAAACTTATACATCATGTCCCTCAAATTTATATGTACAAACACGTTTAATCCCAACCTATCAGGGGTTACGTTAGTATGTTTTTTTTAGTTACTCATTTTATTTTTAATTAATGGAATTAAATTTAGTGGTGTTAGTATTCCAATGGTATGAACTGGCTGAGAGATACCAGAATGCTGCAAGTTTTGTTTAACTTTGTAGTGATGTAGGAGAATTAATTACTTAATCTATCATGTTAAACAGTGTGAGATTTCCTGTACTTATTAGTTGCTTTTTCCAAATAGTGTGCAGAGGGATTTTGCGACCATCATACTTTATACATCTGAAGAAAAGATTATGCATCAGTGGATAAAGTTAACAAGAAGAAAGTCCAGCACTTTCTGGTAGCTAAGCCGCCTGTGAGAAGTCATGATAGCATGAGGTATAACAAGTTGAAAAAGTGTGCATTAAAACACGTAAACAGTGTCAGTGATATTTGGTTTCTTGTAGCAGCAAAATATTTGTTTGGCTGCCTGCACATGAGGCGATTTTCAAATCTTGGCTAATTTTACAAATGTGGGAGAAAAACGGACAAAAAGACAGTTTGAACTATTAACTAACATTACAGTCCTCCAAACACACACACACACACACACACACACACACACACACACACTAGATGACTTGGCCAGACCTACATACCTGCCATTTGTTGGAGTGAGTTTACACAGTAATGCCGCAGACACAAGACCTCACAGAATCGTGTGTGATCAGATTTGACTTCAGACAGATTCAGACTATTGATGTCGTGAACTGGTTGTCGTATCAGAGAAAAATATGAGAGAAAAAGAATATGGGTGAAATCCTTGCTGAGAAGACATTATAGGTAGTTGGTAAGCAAACTGCTTTAGTGGCGCGTTTGTAGCTAAAACTCAGAAGAAATTGATTAACTCTTAAAGCAGCTGTGTATAATAATCGCTATGCCAAATCATACAGTGTCAATCTATAAACAGTAACTAATCAACCACCATTAGTTCCTCTCTTAATAATTGCTTTTCACCTTTTCCTGTGATTATTTTTTAAAATGTATATCTAAGGATTCATATAATTCAGACTGTCTTTGCTTTTTAAAGGTTTTGACAACAATGGGGTGATTATAGGCCCCCGCAGCACCCGACAGAGCAACCCAGAAGAGCATGCTAGCCACTATTTCAACACCTTCTCTAAGGACATGCTAGTCCAGGTGAGGTTTGAAGCTCAGTGCATATTCAGGTCACCAATAAATATCTCTGTAGGCTTTGAGCCTACTCCTGTCCTGCTTTATTCCCAGCAGCCAGAGCTTTGAAGACGGTTCCTCTTTCTTGTGTAATGTGTACTGCCAGATGAACAGTAGTCTTGGGACACGATGTACTCTGGTACATTAAAGGCTGAACAGAGGCCACCCAAAGCAGCCAGGAAGAGAGGAAGTTGTGCTTTTGAAAATACATTTGTTCCCTTTTTGGTTTTGTTTATTTTATTTATTTATTTTTGTCTTTCACCATCTGTTCAGAGATGGGTAATTGGTGCTCCCTCCGTAGGGACACGGTAGGTACTACAGGGACCGTCTGTTCCGTGGTTCAGCCAATGATATAATAGACGAAGCGTGAAATGCACAACAAAGAAAAAAATGAAAGGGGATCAATGTAAATGTAAATTTGGTTCTGCAGAACACTGTAAAAAAGAAAAAAAATAGTTGGATACCAAATGAATATGTTTCCTATGACAAAAGTAGCTTTGTGTCAAACAGATATTGTCTTACATCTAAATTATACGGTTTGTGTCACGTTGTGCTTACAGGCGATGGTGGGGATCCTGCAGGGTAAAGCCAGAGGGGGAGAAGAAGAGAGCATTCTCATGCATGACCTGAAGCCATTTCGCATCTTGATCAGTCTGCTGGACAAACCAGAACTTGGTAACCAGTTTGTCAGTGTGTGATCACCAACAACTTTGTGATAGGGTTGTACATTCTATACATGTTATACACACACCCCATTGTGTGAATTATGTATTTTTATCTTATTATATACAGCTCAGGAAAAAATAAGAGACCACTGCAAAATCTTTCCAAAATTAGCATCTCTACATGTATGGTAGTCATTCAATTTGAGTATCTGTTGAATTCCAACACAAGGACACCTCAGTCTACTTAAGGAGATACTGATTGGGTGATCATCGAAGCATGGTAAGACGTATGAAAACTATGAATAAAAATCAGTTATTACACAAATACAGATTTATGAGTTCTTCCTAAAGGCCCTGTCACACCTAGATGATTTAGGCAGCCAAAACGTATGAAAAAATGTGGAGAATACGCTGGCGTACATTGAATCAGTTACGGCTAAGTTTTGTCTAAGTTAAGAGCATGCTGAAGAACGCCGAAGCACATTGGTATATGGCGGAGTTTGCCGAGCTCCTCTGAAAATTTTCAGCATGCTGAAAATTTTCCAATATATCCAGCGTATGGCTGATACGTACCGTAGTCACGGAACAAAGGTTGTTGGGAAGTTAAGCGTTCATTTACACACGTTACTTGTAAGCGACTCATAGTTACTCAGAAGTCGAAATACATTGAGATTAATGTCTAGCGTACCCAAAAATTATCTCTAACATATAAGTAACGCTCTTTGAACCTATGTGTAACTTAATGGGTTTCAAACTTGCAGCTACCCTATAATGGCGTATTTGCAGTGTTGGTTCACAGGAAAACCCTGCCTACAGCGCATGCATACACACATACACACACACACACACACACACACACGTACTTTTTCATATAACGGGACCTGTCGGAGATGTGTCTGAGCACTTTCAAGCTACAGGATAAAGATCCAAATCACTGTTTAGCCCTCCTCCCATGTTTTTTTTTTTTTACCTTTGACTGCAGTCTGTACCATCAGCTGTCCCGTGTTGTTCTGATAGATATGCCAAAATGCCAGAACACCGGAAAAGGTGGATCCAATCAGCTGATCGCTCGAAGCACAGAGCTCAACTGTTTTCCATGATAAATCACACTTTGCTGTTGGCTGCGCCTCCCGGCAAAAGCACACTTCATACATTATCTTGGGTTTTTTCACTTCATTGAAAATAAACTTTTTTTAATCGCCATCAGTTAGCGTGATGACAGTTTTCAGGTTGCAAAAACTGTCATCTGATGTTCCTGATGTGTCATGTCAGCTGTTTTAGGCGTGACTGACCTGACAGATTTCACAGCTCTGTCCGGTCGGTCACACCCCCTGCCGTGGTCTTTGGAGGGAAGAATCATCTTGGTTGAACAGAGATGATCTCTTGCATACCTAGGATTCATGGATCGGGAGGCTATGGCAGTTTGGCATGACTGCACTATGCAGAAGTTAGACTATTGTTGTGCATAAGTTATGAATGTCAGCAACACACTAAGCATCACATCGCGTTCCAAATTATTATGCAAATGATATTTGTCTCTGACTTTCCTAAAGAGTCGATGCAAATGACAGTCAATATAATTTTCAAGTCATCGACTGTTGGAGCAAATTCAAATTTTATTGACCAAACCTCCCAATGATTATTTTTTTACAAAAATACAAAAACTCAAAATGCACTGTTCCAAATTATTATGCACAACAGAGTTTCAAAACATTTTATTGGTTATAAAGAACTGAAAATGATCATTTGTTGAATTTGCAGCATTAGGAGGTTATATTTACTGAAATCAAAAGCTATTTCAATCAAAAACATCTTAACAGGCCAAGTTACATGTTAATATAGTACCTCTTCTTTGATATAACCTTCACAATTTTTGCATCCATTGAACTTGTGAGTTTTTGGAGAGTTTCTGCTTGAATTTCTTTGCAAGATGTCAGAATAACACCCCACAGCTGCTGTTTTGATGTGAACTGCCTCCCACCCTCATAGATCTTTTGCTTGAGGATGCTCCAAAAGTTCTCAGTAGGGTTGAGGTCAGGGGAGGATGGAGGCCACACCATGAGTTTCTCTCCTTTTATGCCCATAGCAGCCAATGACACAGAGGCATTCTTTGCAGCATGAGATGGTGCATTGTCATGCATGAAGATAATTTTGCTATGGAAGGCACGGTTCTTCTTTTTGTACCATGGAAGAAAGTGGTCAGTCAGAAACTCTATATACTTTGCCGAGGTCATTTTCACACCTTCAGGGACACTAAAGGGGCCTACCAGCTCTCTCCCCATGATTCCGGCCCAAAACGTGACTCCGCCACCTCCTTGCTGACATTGTAGCCTTGTTGGGACATGGTGGCCATCCACCAATCATCCACTACTCCATCCATCTGGACCATCCAGGGTTGCATGGCACTCATCAGTAAACAAGACTGTTTGAGCCACAACAATCATAAAAACATCCCGCGAAATCCTGGAGGGACTGAATAGTGAAACCAGATAAAAACCAATAAAACCAGATAAAGTGATAATTTTGCAGTGGTCTCTTTGGCCTCTTAATTTTTTTCCAGAATTTTATACACAGTAACACATTCTACCCTGTTCTTTTCATGCCCTCTCAGGACCAGCGATCCTGGAGGATGTTCTGATTGAGGTTTTTCGAACTCTTCACACACAGTGCCGAACAGAACTGGACCTGCAAATCCAGAGTCCGTTTAGTAAAGATCACACTCACCTCAGCAGGTAAATCCTGTCTACTGCTCACCTTACTGTTCTAAATATACATTAAGGGGCAGATTTACCAAGGCTCGCAGAGTGGCCAGTTTTTGCAAGAGATCTACTAACACACAAAATTATGAATACAGACGCAGTCACTTCATTTCAGTAATGACTACCCATCCACCAAGAGCAGCGCACAGGCACACCTTATGAGAGAGCAAGTCATCAACTAACAGTACAGGCACACAGACGCAGCCAGTTGCTTGCAATCAGAGGAGCAGAATATAGCATTTTTTTTAAAAGCTTTTGTTTGAGTACAAAACCTACTAAAAATAGTTTATTTTTTTCATCATATTTCAGGATTTTGATTTTCATTTCACTTGGCAGACTATTGTTTAATTTGTAAAAATGAGGAATTTGTGTCTTATTTAAAAAGGACTACTCCTGAATAAATGGGTTATTTGACCAACATTAGGGCTGCAACGCTTAGTCGACGTCATTGACGACATCGATCATAAAAATTTGTCGACGCAGATTCTTATTGTCAATGAATTTTTTAATTTTAAAGTTGATATGCATGCCGTGGAAATGTTCAGTTTAACTGTTCCAGCGGAGAAGAAGAGGAGCACATCATTGCAATACAGAAGAGAGAAAATCACGGAGAAGAAGAGGCCAAAACTTTCCACAGTATGCAAGCATTTTAACGAAAATAAACAAATGAAACAAGTTAAATGCAAACTCTATAAAGCAGAGTTGTCATCATCACATCAGCACTACAGCGACGCATCCATCTGCCTTCCCCTCCTCCCTCCACTCTGTCCACTGGCTCAGCCACCTGTCAGTGGGCTTCTGCTGCGTTCTGCCCCGGTAATGAAGGATTGAAGTTGGGCCACTTATAAACACAGCACTGGTAAGGTTAATGAGTTTTAGCGAGTAAAGTTAGCGCTTCTTATTTTCAGTGAGCAGCTGTCTCAGCAACTGTCTCAGTTTTAGAAAACGGATTAAACTGTTAGCGTGTACTGCTTATGTTAGTTTACCTTTAGGAAAATAATCTCTCTTCGATGATGGTTGCTGACGGCTGAGCTGTTTCAGTTTTGCTGGCTAACGTGTTAAGTGCACTAAATCAGTGAATTACAGGAGGGGCTTACTCTTTTATCTTCCCTCTTTTTGTCATGGCAATAGCCCTCATTCTGAATATTGGTCCATCTCAGTAAATTACAATATCATGATCCATCCATCCATCTTCTACCGCTTTTCCGGAGGTCCGGGTCGCGGAGGCAGCAGTTCAAGCAGAGAAGCCCAGACTTCCCTCTCCCCAGCCACCTGCTCCAGCTCTTCAGAGGGGATACCAAGGCGTTCCCAGACTAGCTGGGAGACATAGTCTCTCCACCGAGTCCTGGGTCTGCCCCGGGGTCTCCTCCCAGTGGGACGTGCCTGAAACACCTATCATGATTTGTAATTTAATTTCTAAAAACTAACCATAATAATCATCAAAAATAAATTGAAAGAGCTTAAATATTTAAGCAATATTACACGAGAGGGAGTATGCAGAATGCATTAGACATATTACACCCATAGTTAGTATATTCATTGATACCGTATGACCTCAAGTGCAATATTGCTTTTATATAACAGTTCTGGAAGCACAAGCTATTAACCTGTTGAACTCTGGAGATTCCGCGGGCGGTCACGTCTTTGCGTCTTAGTGTGTCTCAGTGCGCACTGAAAAAAAAAAAGCTGTATTTCCGGTCTTCCAGTACAGACACAGCCTTGTTACAACCTGAGAAAAAAGCTGTGTAATATATTCATTTTTTGTGGTATTTTTACAAAATTTTGACCTGAGCTTGAAAACACTTGGTTCTACATTTCTGTTGTGTTTTCCAGCCAGTATCTGACAGCTGTATGTTATTTGCAAGCATTTGTATCTAAAAAAATACCCAGGCGAACTTTCTTGTTACTCAGTGGCAGGAGCACTTAGAGAGATTATGACTGTTTTGCCAAAAAATTCAGAGTGTTTTCTTTTAAATGAGACTAACCCCATGAAGATGCTGCAAAGGGTTGAAGAACAGCTTTTGATTTACTTTGGGCATGTTATTTTTAGGCGTTTTTAGGGAAGTTGAACAGAGTTCAACAGGTTAAATGACCACAGTACTGTACAACATATTATGATTTGTTTGTTTAACCAGTTATTTTATGCAGCTGAGGAAAAAAGTTCCTTCTAAATGTAGCCAGTAACTGTTGCTAAACACCTCAATCAACATGAAGACATCTATTGTCATTTCACACACATGTAAACAAATTAAATATTGTCAAGTGCAAAAGTAAGTGTTTGTAAAACATATGTGTCACCTGTTGAATCGGTACCGTAGAAGGCCTCAGATCAAAACGTGATCAATGCTGGTGGCTAGTTAGCATGCTAGCAATTTGGCTTCGGCACACTTTGCTTGCTTTTTCTTGGCATTTTCAGATGAAACAAAGAGTCCATCACCACAAGGGTATTGTGGTTTGTTAATGGAGACAATAAATCCAACTCTAGCACTGCCCCCTTTTTTTTTTTTTTGGAACAGACATGAAATAGCTTAACGATGTTTATACAAGGGCAGACTTTTCTAAACTGAATAAAGTGTTTTTTCAAAAGGCTGAGACTTCTGGGTCAGGTAAGAAATCTTTTCAAACAGCACCTCACTGTGGAAATTAAGATATCCAACACAGTATTGCAATTCTCACTGAGAGTTGACAGTAAATTACTGTTAGTAATTAAAGGTTACATGAACACCTTTGGAGCGGAGTATCCAGTGACACGTTGGAGTGCAGTTATCATAGAATATAGTAACTCCTGGAATCCCTGTTGTCCAATCAAATTGCTTGGTCGGAACTGTTGTATACTTCACTGTATGTGTAGGGAAGGCTGACATTCTTGCACTGCAACTTAAAGCATTTGCAAACTGTTATTTTGGACTTGAAGACATTCTTTTATTTTCATCTGAAGCCTAATTGAACTTTTAAACTTCTAGACCCAGAAAGGTTTTAATAAGATGGACTAGTTTGTTTTCTTTTTTACTTTTATGGATTTTAATGTTGCTCTAGTTTGTTTTGAACATGGAGAGTTACAACAGCTTTCCATGCTGCAGCAGAAGCTGCTATTTGAGTTTTTGCACTTTATTTTTGGGTTAAAAGACTGCATTTTAATTTGTTATTTAATTGTGTTGCTCCAAACATTTTTTTATTAAGCTGTCAAGTTCAAGTTTCCAGCTTGTTTAATGAGTCATTGTGGAGGCTTAAACAGGTGAGGTTAAACGTGCACTGCAGCCCCGAATGGGAGCCGTGCTACCCCTCCTTCCCAAAAAGGGAGCTGTGCCAACAGAAAGCAGAGATGGTGGACATGACAGAAATAATCATGATTAGCTGACTAATTGAAAAAATATTCATTAGATTAGTCGACTACCAAAATAATCGTTAGTTGCAGGCTTAATCAACGGGTTTATTTTACTAACACTAAAACTGCCAAGATGGTCTTATGGACTTTTTGGGATTTTGTTATGTAAATAACTTTGTTTTAACAAAATTTGCAGGTCTCACAGTCCATGACTTTTCCTGAATACTGTATGCATGTTTTATGTCTTCAGAAGTCTTGGACGACCTAAAATTAAACACACATGGTTTAGCAACACTTATTCCTCGGACCGCCACGGCAGAGACTGCTGTCATTTAGACCACAGCTTGCTATGGTTATAACCATATAAGGAGTTTTGCCCATGTGTGGAATTATGATGTTTTAATTTTGTGGGATGTTTACGTGGGCCTGTGCTTTTTTAAAAAATCTTATTGTTGTTTTTCTCCTAATATTATGTTGTGTTTCCTGATCTGGGAGAGAGAACGAGAGAGAAGAGGGAAATGTATCACCATTTTATGCACCATATAGCAAAAAGAAACAAATATGTAAATATGGATAGAGCAAAAATGAAGAACAAAAAGTCACTGTCCACTGACACATCTGGATGTCCACCCCAGATACGATGGACTACACAGATATTAGGTATATTTTATGGATGCAAATTCATTTATTATATGTAAACGAATTAAATTACCTCCCAAGTAAAGAATTATAGCGTAATCCACTCCTATAAATAAGATAAGATAAGATAAGATAAGCCTTTATTAGTCCCACAACGGGGAAATTCCAGGATTGCAACAGCACAGGGATAGCAACACTCAGAGCAACAATCAGAAGGCAAGAAAAAAAAAAAAAACACAAAAAAAACACAAGAGCAGCGAGTATACATATGTACATATAAACATAAATATATAGACACACGATGCGGAGCATTTCAGCTAGATGGAATAAATATATAGATATATAAACACAGTGCGGAGTATTGTAGCTAGATGGAATAAATATATGAACATATAAACACACACAGTGCGGAGCATTGTAGTTAGATGGAATAAATATGTGAATATATAAACACACACACAGTGTGGAGCGTTGTAGCTAGATGGAATAAATATATGAATATATAAACACAGTGCGGAGCATTGTAGCTAGATGGAACAAACATGCAAATATATAAACACACACAGTGCGGAGCATTGTAGCTAGATGGAATAAATATGTGAATATATAAACACACAGTGTGGAGCGTTGTAGCTAGATGGAATAAATATATGAATATATAAACACACACAGTGCGGAGCATTGCAGCTAGATGGAACAAACATGCAAATATATAAACACACACAGTGCGGAGCATTGTAGCTAGATGGAATAAATATGTAAATATATAAACACAGTGTGGAGCATTGTCGCTAGATGGAATAAATATATAAATATACAAACACACACAGTGCGGAGCATTGCAGCTAGATGGAATGAAACCGCATAACCGTCTACTTAGTTATCCTACATGGTATGATTATGTACCCATACATATTGTCACCCTCCGTAGCTACCGGTATTTTCCTAGTTGTATACCGGAGGGGACCATTGTGTAAGTGTATTGCGTCTTTTGCATTCAATACTATTAGGTTGTCACGTCTTTTTGCTATCTCTGCGAGCAGCCCTGCTTAGGTTATACAGTCTGATAGCCGTTGGTAGGAAGGACCATGTCCTTCCTGTCAACAGCACAAATGCACAAATGTCAACAGCACAACCACTGAATGCTCAGCTGCTGCCAGCTGCTGTCGTATAATCTGTTCTTCTCTCATGCTAAACAAAGTAACACGCAAAGAGAAGATTCTCTCTCTTCTGCCATGTGTCCTTTGTTCTTGGTGGTGTCTCCTCCTGGCACTAACTATCACAGCCACGCCAGGCGCAAGTGAGTTAAGACATGCTTTTTTGAGTGCAATTTGCAGGAAATTGACAGCCACAAACCTTTGTAAATCACCTTGTGGCAATCATTTAAATACGCTCCTCCCCCAAATTGGTGCTTTGACATGGCAACTCCTACAAATACTGTACATATGCAATGAGGCCAGATGCAACATTTTCTTTGTCCATGCTTTTCCATTGCTAACATTGCACTGCGACCTTTAGTAAATCTCACAGTAGTTTTTAACACAAAAAGAGGGTTTTGCGTTGGCACAGTGTGTTAGTGGTAGAGTGCGATATAAATGCCGTATGAAAACAAATCTTCATTGTCTAAATTGGTATCTTGTGTCTTTTTTTCTACCAAAAGGAACCTTTCATTTTCTTACAGTTTCATGTTAAAATCTTTTCACATTTCCTTCTCCTTCAAACGACAGGATCTGTGAATAGGTCCAGCCCCATCCCACAAGGCTAATGGTGGCTAGCGCTACATTAAACAGAATAAATCATGTGATAAAAAGGCTTGCCAGCTGAAGGACATGCCCTGTTGTATGCACGGTGGCCCAGGATAATGACTGATACTGTCATCATCATCATCATAGCAGTCTGTTGTGGGCAACAATGACTGTTTCATTTAGGTCTGATCAGATTCCTCCACACAGCTCTGTCCTTAGCCTTCCGCTGCCAGGAACTCCTGTCTATGTCCAACTTCTTCAAGTTTATTACTGTGTCTTTAAATCTGAGCCTTGGTCTACCCTGATTGCGTTTGCCCTCGCATAACTGTGAGTAGAGTAACTGCCGAGGGAGATGCTGGTGGTCCATCCTCTCAACATGTCCGAGCCATCTCAGGTTCATCTGTATTAGCATGTCCTCCATTGATGGTAGACCAGCTCATTTCAACACTTCTATGTTGGTTATCTTGTCTTTCCATGAGATGTTCATTATGGCTCGAAGGTGTCTCATCATGTATGCGTGGAGTTTCTTCACCTGCACTCTGTAGACAGTTCAAGTTTCAGCATTGTACAATAGAGTAGCCAGTACTGTCGCTCTGTACACTTTGCATTTCGCACAGATAGACACATGTCGATTGTTCCAGTCTCTCCCTCAAGTTTCCAAACACAGTGTTCGCTCTTCCCATTCTGAGAGATAGTTCATCCTCTAGCCTAGCATCCTCTGAAACAGTACTCCCTAGATACTTGAAAGTCTTGCACTTGACTAGTGGCTCTGTACCAATGCTGATCTCTTCTGGTAGTGATATTGATAATTGGAACTTTGGTGGTTGATAAAGGCACTCTGTCTTCTTGATGTTGATTTGGAGGCTGAATTGGCTAGCTGCTCTTGCAAATTTCTCCACTAAAGATTGCATATCTTCCATGCTGTGTGCAACTAGAGCACTGTCGTCGGCAAAGAGCATTTCTCTTACTACCTTTATCGATGTCTTACTCTTAGCTTTAAACTGTTCCACATTGAACAAGTCTGCTTCTTTCCTTGTTTGAATGTATACTCCTTCTGAAGTGTCTTTGAAGGCCACCTCAAGCATGGCTGCCAAATATAGCAAGAGGAGTGTAGGTGCCAGCACACACCCTTGTTTCAGCCCGTTGCTTACTGAAAAGTCTTTAGATACTGAACCACTCATTGCCACGTTTGCTTGCATACCTGTATGGAGTGCCTCAATCAGGCTGACAAACTTCTCTGTACAGCCATATTTCTTGAGGACCTGCCAAAGTCCTTGTCGCGAAACAGTATGGAAGGCTTTACTGAAGTCTATGAAGATTACATAAAGCAGCATGTTCTGTTCGATACACTTTTCTTGAACCTATTTCAAGCAGAAAATCATGTCCATTGTGCTTCTTCCACTTCTAAAGCCGCACTGGGTTTCTGGTAGTACATTCTGCGAGATGTGTTCATTGAGTCTGTTCAGTAGTACACGTGAGAGAATCTTACCAACAGTGGCTATCAGTGATATACCTCGGTAATTTCCACAATCTTTCCTGTCACCTTTCTTGAACAAAGGCAGAATACTTGCATCCTTCCAGCCTTGAGGTACTTTCTGGGCATCCCATATCTCTTGGATGAGCTTGTGCAGGCAGTTGGTCAGTTGAACACCACCTAATTTCCACACTTCTGCTGGAATTCCATCCCTTCCTGGAGCTTTGCCATCCTGTGTTGTCCTGAGGCCCAGGATAATGACTGATACTGTACCTGTTCATAAAAGCAGTTTAATGGTAAAATCCATCTTAATGGTCAAGTTTTCAAAGCGACTGTCCAAAAATGCTAAATGGCCTTTGGAGGCTAACTTCAGTTACACCAGAGAGTCCTGATTGGCTCAACACTACAGAGCTGCTATAGTTACGTCACCAAAAACACTCTGTTTAAACTCAAGTGTTTTTTCAGGGGGTGGGGATTAACTGAAATTTCCAAGACACTTGACACATTTGAGTGATTTTGCTCTTGATATGTCTTGTAAGTCATAAAAAAACATGTTACAGACATGTTAACAAGGTGGTGGTGGGGATTTTTGGCAGAATGTCATTTTAAAGCAATAACTGACCAAGCCATCAGTTTGGTTGTTGCCTTGTATGGTCCACGCCAGTGTGTTCTATTATTAAAAATGGCAACAAATATGGAGGAGTAATCCAATAGAATTATTTTTATACAAAAACTCAAGCATACAAAGCTGGAATGGCACATTAATAACACCCTATGTCATTATGAAAGTTATGCATACAGATACTGTACATGATGCCAGACTTGCTGTAATTAAAAATATATTTTGTAAGATTTTAAATGGTCAGAAAAAGAGTTTTTAACAAAGTATGATTTGTCAAATAGTAAATGTTTTACTTGTGAACTACATACTATGGTAGTGGTGGTGTTTGCAAGCCCTGCATGATATAGAACATGTCAAACGTGATTAGTTTTTTTTAGTTTTGAAAAAAGGGCATGTAAAATCTGTTTTTTAATTAACTTACTTTGCTCATAATTCTTTCCGCTTGTCTAGCTCATATTTATTACAGACTAGCATCCTGTGTTGTGCTGGTATAGTGTGAATATTTTGTAATTTTCTTGTTTTTTGATAGTAAACTACGGGAGAACAAGAAGACGGCAGAACTGATTAAAACAGCCAACCTCCTTTTCAACTCATTTGAGCCATACTACATGTGGGATTATATTGCTCGCTGGTTCGAGGAGTGCTGTAGGTCTGTATGTTTAAAATATATCTAAGTAGATAAATGTGTACACACACACACACACACACACACACACACACACACACACACAAAAACAATCCCACTATGACTATACTCCCCTCTTCTTTCAGCTGCAATATTGGCACTGACACTTTATGGGTAGATTGGCGAGGCAGTGCTTTTATATATTGCATATTTGGGCATGCAGTTTTGCACATTCTTTACAGTTTTTAAAATGACTTTATTGTGTATTTTAGTATTCTATCATTATTATACATTCTATGATTGCATTTTATCATTACTTCTGCTGCTGTGTATGTATATCATGTTATTGAACATCTTGTGTGTTTCACTTTTTCTTTGCTGCTAGAGCAGAGAGCCTCTAAATTGCTTTTCATTGTTCAAGACAATGACAATAAAGATATCTGTCCATCTCACACAACTCCAATGGACGGTATTTTTCGTAAACAAAAAAAAAATAAAGATTTTTTTTTTAAATCTATAGATGGTATTCTTATGGTGATTACAGAAACACTGCTCCCTAATATGGCAGCCTGTCCACAAATGTGATGTCATAATTGCAAACATCATTAATGGGTATGTCGAAGTCCATTTTGCTATTACAACAGTGGAAAAGAAATCGGGTGTTGTGCCCGCAAAAGCACTTGAACGTTGTCTTTAGTGCTTTTCATTATTCATAGGTGTGCTTTGATCGTATTGTGCAATAAACCGGTCAGAATTTCTCATCACCTCACCTTTAAAATGCAGGCGTGGGTGATCTGTGAAAGATTGCCTTTATAATGGCGTGTTTACCTGGGAGGGCATATCTTTTTTTTTTTTTTTCTGCCGAGGAAAGAGATGTGTTTGTATGTGAAGTGAAAATGCATGCCATCATTTACAGGAGTGCCTCTGTTCCACTTGAGTCCTTCAAGGAGAAGCAGGTGTGGGATGAAGTAATGACAAGTGTGTCCTTGTTTTCTGGCACCCACGTTTTTAAAACACTCTTAAAATAGCAGCTGTTAATGGGCCACTGACTTTTTGTTGGTGAAAAGCTCAATGGCCCTCATTTATCAGAAGTGCGTAGAAATTGGTGCACATTTGGGTGTAGAAATGATCGTACACTAAGGTCGATGTGGCATTTATAAACTGTCATTGATTGTCATCAGTCATTGATAAATCTGGCAGATGGAAATTATCATAATTTACATGTCATGCCATGCCCTCAGCATTGACAACACGGCAATGCAAATAATAAAATAATGACAAAAAGAAAAGTAGAAATCAACAATACCATATATATAAGAGAAGTGAAAAATAATAGTGTTATGTGGCAACCTCAAAAGTAACTTTAAATGTAAAAGAACCACTTTTTGGAGAAGGTCAGTATTGTGCAACACTTGGTTTGACAAGCTGATCTCCAGTTGAGGATTATAATCTAAATCTACATTGTTTGATTTATTGACTAAATGTACATTTTGTCATGTTAAAGCATACTTGTCAAACATAGAAATGGCATGAAACTGTACTGCTGCTCACTGATTGTCACCTCTCCTCTTAACCTGACTTCAGCAACTCTTTCCCATATCTTTATAGTGTGGCTGATCAACTTTATGCCTCTGTAGTAGCTCTGAGTGTCATCTTTGTTCTTGAAAATTCACAAAACACTTCTTCTCCACTCGTGAGGCATATTCTCACTCTCCAATATTGTATTAAACAATCTGTTTAAAAAGTCCACTGCTATCTCTAAATATTTCTATAGCTCCACAGGTATTTCAACTGGACCAGTGTTTTATAACCTTTTTTAAGCCACGGCCCCCTTCTTGGTAAATGGCGTACACACACACACACACACACATTTTTGTATTTTGTATACTTTGCAGGTACATCTCAAAAAATTAGAATATCATGAAAAAGTTCAATATTTTTTTGTCACTCATTTCAGAAAGTGAAACCCATATATTATATAGATTTATTACAGAGAGAGTGATATATTTCAAGTGTTTATTTATTTTAATTTTGATGATTATGGTTTACAGCCCACGAAAACCCCAAATTCAGTTTCTCAAAATTATAATATTACATAAAATTAATTTTAAAAAATAGTTTTTAAATAGAAATGCTGGCTGACTGAAAAGTATGTCCATGTACACACTCGGGTCGGGGCTCATTTTGGATTAATTACTGTATCAATGTGGCGTGACATGGAGGTGATCAGCTTGTGGCACTGCTGAGGTGTTATGAAGGTCCAGGTTACTTTGATAGTGACCTTCAGCTCATCTGCGTTGTTGGGTCTGGTGTCTCTCATCTTCCTCTTGACAATACTCCATAGATTCTCTTTGGGGTTTAGATCATGAGAGTTTGCTGGCCAATCAAACACAGTGATGCCATGGTCATTAAACCAGGTTTTGATACCTTTGGCTGTGTGTGTGTGTGTGTGGGGGAGGGTGGTGCCAAGTCCTGCTGGAAAATGAAATCAGCATCTCCATAAAGCTTGTCAGCAGAGGGAAGAATGAAGTGCTCTAAAATGTCCTGGTAGACGACTGTGCTGACTTTGGTCTTGATAAAACACAGTGGACCAACACCAGCAGATGACATGGTTCCTCAAATCATCACTGACTGTGGAAACTTCACACTAAATCTCAAGCAACTTAAATTGCTTCTATTTCTCACAGAAACTTAAATAGATTCTGTGCCTCTCCACTCTTTCTCTAGACTCTGGGACTTTGATTTACAAATGAAATGAAAAATTTACTTTTATCTGAACAGAGGTCATCTGCTGGTGTTGATTATGTCCAACATATTTTAACAAAATGCAACCAACTTTATTGTGGTGGAGACGTGCTGGCAAAATTTGAAATGCTTACCGCGTCATTACGAAGTACAGGCAACGAGAAGTCATAAATCATGACTCTTTCTTTGTTTGGTGGCGGCAAGTCCTGGGAAAACCCCATGAGTGCCCGGTATCATTGGAAAGCTTAGAAATCGTACTTTCTAAAAATACCTGTTTTTGCAGAAGACGTAACTCCCGACCGATCAAACGTGAGTTTTCAGCCAAGCCATAATATAAACAAATCGTCTTTTTCTGTGTCCGTTTTTGTGCACTTCCTACAAATTAAATATCATTTCGAAGGTCTTTCAATACAAAATATGGAAAAAACGTTACATCAGTTTTGAAAATGTCCTCAAAGTGACTTATTTTGCCAGCACGGGTCATTTGTTTACAGCGTTGGCATCTTAGCAGTGGCACTAATTAATGGAGCGACAGTCTGCCAGGCCACTTTTTAATGTCATCTTCTCAGCCCTCGATAGTCGTGGGAAGTGGTAGGATTATATTACTGTTTTGAGGCGCAAGAGGCCGTGTTCCCACATTTCTGATGCTGAAGTCATTGTTTTTTAACAAGGAAAAGTGTCCTGTTTCAGTGACAACCGTATGTTCTTAACTAGTACTGGAAGTTGCTACCATAATTCATTCAAGGCATCATGGGTTCTAGGAATAAGATGGATTGAGATTTTCAGGTTTTCCACTCAGATGCAGTTCTGACAGTCAGTCACCAGATGGCAGTCTTTATTAGATGTTTCATAACACTGTGTCGCTCATGAAGCAATTGTCTCAAAATTGCTCATTGTTTCATAAGGCCTCAGTTTCAACATCACTAGGAGCAGGATCAAGATTTAACAAGTTTAATTTGAAGATATGAACTGTTTACAGAAAACAAGAATGACAGTAATGTCCAATGAATTCCAGATTAATAACAGCTGCCTAGGTCTGTGTCCGTGTCTGGGAAGAATCTCAGTAAAGCAAGGAGGTGGTGAGAGTCTATAGACTGGCTCAGCACATTGGGCCCAGGTGCTCCCAGTCTATCAGATTGGCAAACCACTCCCACCAATCACCTGAAAGAAAAAAAAAAACCCACACACACAGTGACACAGCAAGCTGCCCACACAGGGACTGTCACACCAGCTAACTCTCTGCTTTTACCAGTCTTAGTCCCTACATTTAAAGTCCCTGGTCTCACCTCCACACTTCTGCCTTTCCTTTTTTCTCTCTGCCTCCAAACACACCTCCCCATCTCGTCAACCTCCTCCTCCTCAATCTTCAACCAACAGTAGGCCAATTTCCACAGGCACCCTGTCGGTTAACAGCACCGGTGGCGGTCGTTGTTAACCCAGGCCTTGACCGATCCAGTATGGAAGTCTCATTCGTCATGATCCACATGTTTGATTTGGCAAAGATTTTACGCCGGATGCCCTTCCTTGCACAACCATCTCCATTTACTCAGGCTTGGGACTGGTACTGGGAGTACACTGGCTTGTGCACTCCCAGTGGCTGGGTTACTCAATATAATTTGATATGATCAAATAATACTCACACACAGCAAGGTTTCTCTGCTGCACTGTGTCTACAGTGACTTGAAAATTTGTGGACATGAACTCAAACCTGCCGTGCGATTTGAACATGCTGTATGATCATGTTCAAATTGGAAAATACCGATCTTTGCATTGAAATGATTATATGACCAGTTTGATGAATGAGGACCAATGTCACTGCACTTCTGTAAAGTAGCAATGTGCTGACTTGTTGCTCAGCTGCAACCCTTAAAAAAAGGCACCACTGCTATGAGCACAAAGTATGTACGGTTTCATTTGCTATTTGGACGAGGGCACACAGAGTGAAAATAGGCAATACACTACGAGAAAATACCAAAAGCCACTGGCAGAAGGTGAAAATTCGCTCCTTAGATCATTCTGTTAGGGCCCCCTATCTGCACAGCTTACTTATCTATTGTCCAGGCGTTGTGTGTTCAGAAGGTGGTTGTTCAGAATACTTATAAGACGTATTCTATATTTCACATCTAGTATAACTGTGAAAACAAACTAATATATGCCTTTTTTTGCAGGACGACGGTGAAAAGAAGCACTTGTGCTACACAGCATGCTGGGGAGGTGGAGCCTCCTGAGCTGCCATTGGTGGAGTTCTGTCAGCTGGTTGATTTTCTACTAGACATTGTTTCCTTGGTAAATCATTTAGTGTTCCTTCCTTCGTTTGTCTTTCTCCCTTCTTTACTTCTTTCCTTCATTTTCTCTTCTTTCCCCCTTCCTTTTATCCTCTCTTCCTCCTTTCTCTCTAGATTCACTTTTACTGGATCAAACATTTTTCCAATATATGTTTTTGCCCTTTGTGGACTCAGGTTTAGCTTGTTAATGAATTGTGTTTTATTCTACAGTTAGGTATGTCACAACACCAAATATTCACTAGCTGCCACAGTTTACCAGGATTCTTAAGTTCACACTATACAGTATAAGCAGACATAAAGACAAATGGGAGTGATTGTAGCCCAGGAAGAATAGAAGACACTGTTGCCTCAGTGTAGTTGTAAGCTACATGAATTGCTATACATTGTTAAATGGCCAAAGAAATTGGAGCACACACCATAGTATGTAAACAATATTTAAAGATTACCGAATGTACATATGCTAGAAGTTACAAGTAGAGTAATTTGTTTGAAGTATTTGTAAAAATCTGTGGTATTTCTTTCTTGTGTTCAAAAAACTTATTTTTTCCACAAGTAACATGTGATGTATTGCTCAACTTACAGTGGCCAGTGTTTACCCCAGTATCTTCAGTACTTTATTACCATTTCAGCCTATTATTTTTTGGGGAAAAAAACTACACAAAGGAGTGTTGGTTTGTGACATCCCTATTCTTCATTGATTTTCTTCCTGTGCTCCCATACTTCAGTTCCCATTCTTGAAATGTTTTAGTTCCTTGTTTGGTTTTGTGTCTCTCTGCTGCACCTTATCTCTTCCCTCTCCTACAGGCCTTTGTCACTGCTGCTTGGGCTCTCAGTCCTGA
Organism: Pholidichthys leucotaenia; assembly: GCA_020510985.1. Taxonomy (NCBI): domain Eukaryota; kingdom Metazoa; phylum Chordata; class Actinopteri; order Cichliformes; family Pholidichthyidae; genus Pholidichthys; species Pholidichthys leucotaenia. Next base: position 228,343,299 of record CM035849.1, read on the forward strand.
TCCGTCTCTCCTTCCTAGCTCACACATCTCCTCCCTTATTCTCCTATCTTCCACCTTTGACAAGCATTTACAATCTGGCATCTGCATTGTCAAATTTGACCTATAACCCAGTGTCTGTAACATCCATTCCCTGAATGTTACAGCCACTGTCATTCAGATGTGTGTCTCTGTGTTATGTCCACTTTCAATAGAGGTTAAAAAAATCTGGTTTTAATTTTCCTGCTAAATATTTGTTTGCAGTTTCTTAGAAATATGCTTGTGTAAACTGTATTTCCAACTTGAATAATTTGGAAATACAGTATTTTTTTTTTCATAACCCTGTGTAAATGCTTTTGTGTATGAATGCCTGTGAGTATGTTTGGGTGTGCGGATGAGAAGAGAGAACCACAATCTAAGTGAGATTGTAAGACATGTTGATGGTGAGAGAGAGAGATTGTGGCCTGTGCTCTGCTTGCTCCTGTCTGTTCAAACTATCTGCTCTTTTTCCTTGAAGCCTACTAGAAGCATGAGGGTAATCTGCCAGGTAAAGTACTGCTCTTTCCTGCTTTTTCACCTCACCCTGCTTCACTGAGGCTACGATAACATTTCTGCAATGTCCTGCCAACATCCCTCAGGTCATCTTTGTTCCTTCGCTGCTTTGAATTCAGAATGGCTTGCGTGTTGTCATATTGTAATGCCACAAAAGAATTCCATCCCAACAGATTAAAAACATCATGCAAATTTAACCTGGCTGTTTGGTGTGGATCTTGTGAAAATGAAATCACTGCCCAGTGTGTATGTGCTGTTTTTTTTTGTTTTTTTTTAAGCATGCATGCAGTTGTGTTACTGCAGGGCCCATATACTGTATGTGTTTTTAAAGAAATCTTTAAATTAATCTTTTTGTTTCCCATTTTATGTGATTTTTTTTCTTTATTGTATTGTTTTGCCTGTCAAATACAAATGCATAACTCATACTGCATATATACAGCCATAGTTAAAATATACACATTTAACATTAAAAGATATCATTTTGTAAGTTTTTTTCATGAGCAAATGAAAACCATCTTGAATAACAGGTGGTTGCTTCTTTAAACCAGAAAATAACAAATTAACAGGCTTTAAAAAGATGGATATGCACTGGTTAAGGAGTTAAGATTTCCCTAACAACCAGGAGAAGAAATTAAAGGACAATTTGTGGTGATCCAAGCGCTGAACTTATCCGCGCTCGGGTTACTCAGTATTTTCCCTTTTTTTGCCCATATTATTTCGGTTTTGTTATTATTGTTCTCCCAGGGCTTTTATTGTGACAGCGTCGCGGCTGAACTTCCGGCTGTCAAAGCCGAGCCGGCGCTGTCACAGCTGATCTTGACTTCGGTAACTACATTCCCCCTTTCCTGTTTGGTTCTTTTTCTTCTGTTATCAGTATTTAAGGAAGCAGCTGAGGCTCACTCCTCACTGTGACCTACATCTGTGTATCAGGACTGGAGTCCCTATCCCCGGCTCCAGTCTTCCCTCCGTGTTTGATCCGTCTTTGCCCCAGCACTTCTAAGTGTGTATTCTATAGCGTCAGGTTCCGTCCTCACTACACTCTTACATTTGATGTCAGTGTACATTATTTTGTGTCCTAGTTTAATGTATGTGTTTTGCCCCATGTGGCTCTTTACTTTGTTCCTTTGTGCTTTCTTTAATAAACAAGCAAACTCTCTGTTGGCATCTGGTGCCTCATTAATGCCCTGAAAGGGGCATGCATGACAGAAGGTGGCAGCCAAGAGAGGTGCCAGCCACAGTGAGTTTGCTTTTCGGCTTGAGTTTTTCCCTTTTCCGGGTGCCAGTGTATGTTGAGAGATGGCGTCATCAAGGACTGGGTATCCTATGAGCCTGGGCTTCAAGCTTATCCAGGCTCTAATGGAGATAGATGGTCTCCTGGCCAGTGCCCGTATGTTCGCCACCTCCATAAATGCCCGCTGGTACCTGGACCTCACAGAGGCGGCAGTTAAGCACCATCCTCGCCTTGCTGATCACACTGAGGGCAGGGAGAGGATGGCTGAAGTATCGGCGCTTCTTCAGAGGAACCGGGAGTTGGACCAGAAATCCTCCAGGAAGCCCAAGAGGGGGCCGACGGGGAAGCACACTCACTCCTCAGCTCTCTATGAGGTTTCTACCTCAGGTCCAGCTCCAGTCTTGGCGCCGATGACGGACTGTCCCCCTACACAGCGGAGGAGGAGGGCAGCCAGAGGTCCCAGTGAAGAGGTACAGTGGACAGCTGAACTCATCAGGGGCCATGTAGCTGAAGCACGCTCTGCCTTCCATCCCAGCAAGATTCTTGAGAGCGTGGTGGCTGCTGTCAGACTGGTGGAGGTTAATCCTGAGCTTCACAACTTTCCCGAGTTTGCTGAGCTGCTGGCTTTGGTTTTTGCGCAGCAGTGGCGCTTTCCGGATTTAAATCTAGCCTCACCTCCAGCGAGAAGACGTCACTGCCCAGCTCGTGATCCATCTCCTCCCCGGGACACGATCGTCCCGAAGGGGAGGGAATTTCCTGACTGGATTAATCCTCCGCGAGGTCCCCGTGTGGATCCTGTTCCGGGCCGCCGTAAGAACTCCGCCTCGCAGCCAGCTGTTTTCCCCGCGCCACGACGGAAGGTAAAGACAGCAGCCTCAGCCTCCAGGTCATCTTACCCCGCTGTTCTGTCAGCTCCTCGTCCCCAGACTGCCTCAGCTGCTCCTCCCTCCTCCTCGGCGCTCCCTCCAGCTGCTGTGAGCCCAGCGAGTCCTGCTCTGGCTCCGCCCATCACCAATCCTGTTGGGGCGGCTCCTCCTTGTCTCCCCGAGGGGCCTTCCGTCACCATCCCTAGGGAAGAACCAAGCCTGCTGCAGCAGTCACCATCGTCCCCCGGGAGAGCAGACAAGTGCTTTTTCATTCTAACTCTCTGCGTGATGAATCACCTTGTCTGATTCCTGGGGTGGAGCTCAGGTTTCACAGTCCTCTGAGCTCCCTCCACCTGCTGCAGCCATTAAAACTGAACCTGCTACCTCTGTGTTTCCTCCCCTTCTCTCCGAGCGTCCCCCGGTGCCAGGAGTAGACCATCGGATGGAGAAGGAGCCTGCGGCACTGGAGAGCCTGGTTCCAGTCCCGCAGCCACGTCATGGGCAGAGGAGGAGGGCTGGCTGTCATTGGGAGCCTGCGCCGGCGATAAAGCATCCCCGGGTCTCCGTGGAGCAGCAGTCAGTTCCAGCGGGCAGTCGACCCCCTGCCACCATGCCGAGTGGGCCATCGGCATGGGTTTCAGCACCAGGGAGTTATCGGACTGTGGACACCATCATGCCGGCTGCAGAGGCCACCGCAGTCGAGTGGGAACCGGAAGTGGACCTCCAGTTCGTTGAGCCTGGATCGTTGGAGTCCTGGACGGCGGTAGAGCTCGAGATCAGGCAAGTGCTCTATTTTGTCTTCTTGCTTTCAGTCTTGGAGCATTCTTACCTGTCTCTTGGGGAGAAGGGCTGGGTGCAGCCGACCGCTGCATCCGAGCTCGTCTCGCCGGGCTCTGCCGCTGCCGGTGATCCTGAACCCTGTTCTCCCTCTGTGTCCGAGCCTTCTCCCAGGGTCACCGGCGATGAGCCAGCTCCGGTCTTGATCATCGAGGCTCCGGGTTCGCTTCGGGAGGTCATCCCAGGTGCTGCGTCGGCCTGGTCCAGGTCCACCGAGGGTGCTGCGCTGGCCCGGTTCGAGGTCGGTGAGGGAACTGCAGATCCCCTACCGCCTGACACCGGACTGGTTCCCCGTTTCCCCCCATTCTCCTGCACCAGACACCGCTGGGGTCTCCTTTATTCGGGTTGGCTTCCCCTCGCTGTGCCTTGGTAGGGAAGCCGCCTCCGAGCTCCCCCCTCCGGTCCTGGTGGTCTGAGGATGCGGGTTGGCCACCGGAAGGACTGTCCCGCCGGTTCTGCGTTCTGGGTCGGCCGCCTGACGGACTGCGTCACTGGTTGGGCGACCGGGGTTGGTCACCTGAGGTACTGTTTTCCCGGGTCTGGGACTTGGGCAGGTCACCCGAACATTTTCTTTTTTTTTTTGTCTTTTCTCCTGATGTGGAGTTGGGATGCCTCCCGGCATGCCGGTATCCCTATACTTGTGTTTTCATGGTGGTTTTTTCCTTCCCTGTCTCTCGTATATTGTGAGAGAGTTGTTTTTCCTGCCTTGTGTTCAAGTTGCTGTGTATGTTGATATTTTTGTGTTCGCCCTTCCGCTGTGCTCGAGCATGTCTGAGATGAAGATTACATGCATTTTTGTTTTTACTTGTTTATCTTGTTTTTCTGTTTCATTATTCGTGTTGTTAGGTGAGTGTTAGCCGCACTATTCTGTATTATTTGTCGCTGTGGGTTTTTTCTGTATTTTGCTGGTCGACTTTTTGAGCTTGCTCCTTCCAGGTTTCTCTCCTTCCTAACCTTTTTCCCTCTCCGCCCACCCGAGGGCGGTCTGGTTTGCTTTCTGGTTGGGGGGAGGCTCCCTGGGTGTCACTATGGGCACCTGGAATGCACCCTTTGAACGGGGGGTACTGTGGTTATCCGAGCGCTTAACTCATCCACGCTCGGATTACTTAGTAGTTTCCTTTTTTCTCCCATATTATTTCGGTTTTGTTATTATTGTTCTCCTAGGGCTTTTATTGTGACAGCACTGTGGCCGAACTTCCGGCTGTCAAAGCCGAGCCGGCGCTGTCACAGCTGATCTTGATTTCGGTAATTACGTTCCCCCTTTCCTGTTTGGTTCTTTTACTTTTGCTATCAGTATTTAAGGAAGCAGCTGAGGCTCACTCCTCGCTGTGACCTACATCTGTGTATCAGGACTGGAGTCCCTATCCCTGGCTCCAGTCTTCCCTCTGTGTTTGATCCGTCTTTGCCCCAGCACTTGTGTGTATTCTATAGCGTCAGGTTCCGTCCTCGCTACACTCTTACATTTGATGTCAGTGTTCATTATTTTGTGTCCTAGTTTAATGTATGTGTTTTGCCCCACGTGGCTCTTTACTTTGTTCCTTTGTGCTTTCTTTAATAAACAAGCAAACTCTCTGTTGGCATCTGGCACCTCATTAATGCCCTGAAAGGGGCATGTATGACACAGTTCTCCTTGTCCCATTACAATGATCTCACATGTGAATTTGCACCACATTTTGCACCTTTGGTCAATGGTTTTGATAAGTTCTGGTGGCACATTTTCCATTTTCATACTTTGGACCTTGTCTTCCAAATAGCAAATGACAATGCCAGTGCTTTGCATTCAGAGAAGTGCTGTCTTTTAACAAGAGTGTGGGTGGGTGCAAAGTCAGCATGTTGCTAGTTTACAGCAGTACAATGACAGTGTGCTGTTTAAGTGATGCATTGTAAAAATGTGCAGGTGTCAGACAGCGTTGACACTCTCGCCCAACTTCATCTCACACCTGCTTCACATCAAAAGGTTTAGCTTGGACAGTGGTTCTCCCAAAAATTACATTTTCATGCATTTTCACAGTGCACAAACATGCACATTTCCTATATACAGTGCATCCGGAAAGTATTCACAGCGTTTCAGTTTTTCCATATTTTATGTTACAACAACCGATCTGCTCTCCCAGGTGAACACACTCTTAAAATACATTAAAGGTACCTACCTTTTAAAGGTGTGCTAGTGAGCCATTCAAATTGGTACATTGCATGTTATGCCCAAAACACACCTCAGAGTAATTTCACAGAATTAGGACAACTTCTTTGTGCTGTTCCCTGGCACAAAATCAGTTTTTTTATTTTTTATTTTGATGTAATAGTAAAAAGGACTAGAAAACACCCATGAATGGTGTTTGCGTACTTTAAGCTAGACTATCGTAGCGGGGCCCTCTGTGTTTAACTGTATTAAATCAAGCAAGCTGTTGTATGTGTTTAAACATCAGCTTTTCTAACAGCTTTAATAAAATCACATCATGCTCACTCTAAAACCCTAGTAGTTTCAGTAGTTGCAATTTTTAATTCAGATGGGATTTTTCTTTTCCCTTCATTTCTAGGAGACGTACATAGAAATCCAGACAGAGCATCTCCCTCAGCTGCTATTACGGATGGTGGCTGCTCTTACTAGTCACCTGCAGGCCTTGGGCCTTGGCGAGCTCACCCTTTGTCTTCGTCTCTGCTCCAAGATTCTCAGCAAAGTGCAGCCCCCTCTGGTCTCCCCACTCGCTCTGCCCTCGGGCCCCCAGGCTCAGGGCCTTTCTAACTCTGGAAGCAACCCTTCAAACTCTTCAAGGGAGAAAAGCAGAGACGCTGAAGACAAACAGGTGAGAAAAGTTAAAAAAAAAATATATATATTCTTTGAGAGTAAAAGATAAATGCTGACATTGGTGTCCATTTATCTGCCAGTTGGAAATGAAAGTTGCCCTTAAGACCTGAAACAGAAGCTACTGCCAGTAGGGGTGGGGTGATCGATACATTGTAATGTTGCGATATTTTGCTGTGACAATGTGGTATTGACACAAAGACATTAGTATGGCAATATTTTATGAAATTATATTAATTAGTTGCAAATACAAAGTCCGATTTTGGACACCAGTATAATAAAAATCAATTGAGTTTTCAGTCCACTAGATGGTCCACTATGAGTTGGACAAGTCATAGATGGTAAAATACAATGTATGATATCCAATAATGAGTGTATCGATAGATTGCGTTAGTATGGTATCTTGAGGTTTCTGGTGATTCCCACCAACTGCCATGCTAAGCTAAGACCATTTTCAGTTAGTGATTTAGTTATGTCTGGATAAATGTTTGAGGTGGTCATGGGCCACTTTGCTCCACTAGGCAGTTTGACTAATTTGACCCACTTCCCTACAAGTGATTACCCAAAATCTCATCAGTTCATACTGTGATGGTGTGTCCTGGTCCATGAACAGGGCTCCCGTTGCCTCCTGCCAGTCCCCTGGCCTGTGCTGCAAAAGGCTGGGTGCCATTCCACACTCCCTTGACACAATGCATGTGAAAACTTGTTCAGAGCAAGTCCTTGTCCAGCAGCCTGGTTGTTTTAAGTGTTTGGAAACCTGGTGAGTCATAATAAAAAATTCTGTTGGTCTGTCCCATGCCCATGAGTTGGACAGGGGCAGAATGGTTTGAAGTAAATCCATGAGGATCTGAAAAAAAGGATGAGTAGAAAGGCAGAAGATCGTAAGCAAACACCTGAGCCCAGCTCACCTTTTTTGTCTGAGGGAGTAGACGAGAAAACTAGCTTGAGATGCCTCTGGGGTGTACCATATCCATCAAAGTGGAAATTATTCTGCTAACATCCAATATAATGGCCCCACCCCCCCATCCTGAGGGGGACTTTGAGAACGTTTTGGCAAATGAGCCATCTGAGTCCAGGCTCTAGAATGCGGATGCAACCTCAATCAAAAACTATCCCAGGAAGCCCCTCAGGACCCCAAAGGATGACTGTGACAAAGAATTACAAGAACTTATATCTGTAAGTTTGCAGTGTGATGCTTCAACCATTATACAGTTGAGTCTACATACTTCCCAAAGGTCAGGCCCAGCAGCTGTGTGCACAACTTGACTGTATAAAGACCAGTGCACAGAACACAGTGTAGTCACAACTTTGTATCTGCTGAAGGACCTCCACTATGCTGTGTTACTGTATGTGTGCTCTTAGGTTGTTGCCGACATACTGGAGCACATTTTTATCAATGTTCTCTAAAGGAGGATATTATATGAGGCATAGAAAGCATAAAAAGGCAACATGGATAATATTATTATGTAGTTTGTCTGCAGTATTTAGTGATCCTAGAGTTTTTGTCTGTAAATGATGTGTATAATGTGTTTTTGAACTATTAACACTAGAATCTATTATTTTGTCGTTATCTTGTACTGTTGGAGCACAAAGGGAAATGTCATGGAATGCAAGCTTGGTTAGAAAAGGCTGAGTTTAGAAAAAAAAAACATTGTCAAGATGTCAAATGCTAATATGACTTAAGTCCATTTATATAAAAAGTTCATATTGAAAATAATGAGATAGACCTGAGACATAATTGTGTCAGGTTGCTTATTTGTCTTTTCTTTGATTAGGTCTTTTTGAATTATACACATTTTCTTGGAGTGAGATGGAGTTTGTGAATAAATTTGAAATTTGCTTCTTTGAAAATATATTCTGTCACAAATGTTTAGTCATGTGTTTTCATCTGTCTCCATACCTAAGTATTTTTTCCAAATTTTTAACAGATTTGAGAAAGATGAATAGCTTCCTTTAGACAGCATATCAAAAAATTCATTGTTTTTTTCTTTTTATTGTGGCTGAGGTTATTATTATATAAATCAGAGTACCTTCCTTGATGGGTGAGCAGACTACACTCTGCACTTGTAAATATTTTTAAAAATCTGTACCAGGGATACCATATCCTATTTCAAGATGGTTAAATGATTTTAATGGACTGGTTTAAAAAAAATAAATCTTCAAATTGTTTTACACCAAGGTCAGACCATTAATGAATATTAAATCATTTCTGGTATTTATTCAGATCTGGGTTTTGATGTATAGGAGAGTAAATGGAAATATTGGTAGAAGAGCCAAGATTTTTATTACAGTCCTTCCATGCTAAAAGTGTACTGAACACAGTAAAGGACTGGTTTGTATTTTTTACTTTTTAATATTTTTAGGTAAAGGATCAAATATACTAGCTTCCTTTTGGAAGCGAGTCCTGCCTCCCCAACGACCACGACATAATATTTCACATTTGAGCTGACCAAAAATAATACTGGAGATTGGGGAGACCAAGACCGCCCATGGATTCTGGCCTCACGAGATGGATACACTAATTCTTGTTTTTTGTTGCACCAAATAAACTTTGAAATATTTTTGTTCAGAGATTAAAAAATGCTGTAGCTAAATAACAAGGTAACATTTGGAAAAGAAAATTAAACTTTGGGAGAACATTCGTCCATATTACATTTATCCTTCCGAGCAACAACAGTGGAAGAGTTGACCATTTGCACAGACCACTTTTAACCTTATCTATGAAGGCATGTAGTTTTGTTCATACTGATTATCCAAATGTGGAGTGATCTGTGGAGTGTGTACCCCCAAATTTTTAAAACCCCCGAGGTGAGTTATACATGTTTTTAGCTGCCAATGTCCTTTTTGTGTGCTTGGAGAAGGGGACAAAAAACCTCTTATTTACCTCTATTGTAAAAAAAACCCCGTCATATAGTCAATAAAATGGCTTTAAATTATTCTCTTTTGCGCAATTATTGTGAAAACTTGGCTGCATATATTCCCAGTCACTACACAACTTAATGTTTCCCCTTTTCCACTTTCTTGATAGACCCTTCCTTCCACACTGGATGTTCCTGGGTGTGGAGAAGTGTTCGAGGATGTGGAAAATCCTCTCAGCAGTCGCTCATCTGAAAGCGGCTTCACAGACTTTGTACAGTATCAAGAAGATGGTCCTGAGGAGACGGAGCAAACACCAAATCCTCATCCAGCTCTCAAAACAGGCCGCCGCTCCTCAGGCCTGTGTCACAGCAAACCTATGGACAAACCAGTCATGCAGTGCTGCTTGGAGTACTTCCAGCAGTTCATCTCCCGCCTTATCATCCAGTACATTGTCCCTCAGCAGGTGGATGTAGCTGAAGGTCAAAGGGGTGAGGTTATGCACTCAGGGCACCAAGTGTCAGAGACATCCAAGCACGCTGATCACATGAACACAGGCTCGGGATCTGAATTTGTGCAGAGGGAGCATGTTGCTGCCTTCACTGCTGCCTGCCAGCTCTTCCTAGAATGCTCCAGTTTTCCTGTCTATATCGCAGAGGGAAACCTCAAGTCCTCACCCAGACAGGACGAACAGTTTGGTATGTTTGATAACTGGTTACTACTTACTTATACTATGCACTCCACACTAACTGACTGTTATTGCTTCATAGCTCAAGTGTCTTCTTTTTTCAATGATTTATTTCGTGTTTCTTTTTTATCAGACAAGATGAGTAGGAGATGATGTTTTACCTTGACATGTTTTGACTGACATTTGTAGTCTTCCTCAGAAGCATCAGTTATGGTGGTCCTGAGAGCTCAAATGCACGGCAAGTTAAGAAAGCAAATGCAAATAGACAAAATAAAACTAAACTCAAAGCATCTGTATCAAAAAGGCAACACATAGGTGCTACAAGTGCTCACAGCAACTGCAAATAGAGAAATGCGCTGCAAAACCAACTGTGAGGAGCACACAGTAAAGTGACGGAACAGATCAGGAAATGACTTCGGACACACTATAAAAAGAGGCCTAAATAAGATGCTTTCTTAAAACAATTACTTGATTTACAAATAGGACATCTGAATCATGCCATCAGAACACATTGCCGAAAGCATTTACCTTTTATCTTTTTCCCCCTACACACCAAAAATTTACCTCATCGTAAGCATCTTTTTTAAAATAAACTTTATTTAAAACAAGACAGTGTGTGGCAGTGCTTAAGCGTCTTATCTGTCCTCCTGTTTGTAAAGAAAGTTAGCCCAGTTAGCTTAGTATAACGCAGCTAAAGTATTGTTCATGTCTTTCACATTCCAAATACCACCTCATGGACTCTGATCATCGCTGATTTAAGCAGTGAAGACACACTGAAACAGTTGTTATCAGACTTGTTTTAATATGTTTTGTGTGTACAGCATCCCTTTGTTATTGCTGTTACTGTTAGCAGTTATTACCACTAGCCTAGTTGGCTTCCAGCTGTTAATGTTTTTATGTGATGCTGCCTTTCTTGGCCAGATCTCCCTTGGAAAAGATGTTTTTAATCTCAGTGGGATTTTTACCTAGTTAAATAAAGGTTAATAATAATAATAATAGTGTGTTATTAATTCTTTTATTAAGTAAAATCAGAGTCTTTGCCATAGAATTAGTAACTTGTTCCTCAGGTTCATTTGAGATGCAAGGTTTTTAGGAGTGAGTCAAAGTTCCATAAGAGAATCAATGACACACTAGCAACTGGAAGCTAACTAGGCTAATAACAATAACCCATATAGTGGTATTTGGAATGGGAGAGATATAAGCAACAGAATAGCTGTGCTATGCTAAGCTAACTGGGCCAACAATGAAACAGCACAGTATGATTACAAAAATTATCAAAATGTGAAACACGAACTTTATAAACAAACAAACAAAAAAAGATAAGATAAACCTTTATCCTTTTCAAGTTGCGGGAATCTGTCAGTACACTGTTTCCAGTATGTACAATGATAAGTGAAAGTGACAAAATTGTTGTATTGTTGAGAAAGCACTAATTCGTGGGCAAATATAAGTCCCAGGGAGATTGGAACATGGAAGTACATCATTCCACATTGTGCAAGCAATCCAGGAAGTTTTTTTTTTTTTTTTTTTAAGCATCTTATTCTGATCAGTTTCTGTGTGTCCAAAATGACTTCCTGATCTGGTCTGTCACATTTTTGTGTCCTCCTCACAGTTGGTTTTGCAACACATTTCTGAATTTGCAGTTGCTTTCAGTATTTGCAAAACATTTCTGTTGGCTGTTCTTTTCTGAATTTACTGTGCATTTCTCTATTTGCAGTTGCTTTGAGTACTTGCAGCACATATGTGTTGCAAATTCTTTGTGTTTGGTTTAGTTTTATCTATTTGAAGTTACTTGGCATGCATTTCAGCTCTCAGGGCTACTGTCATCATCTAACTGCTGTGACGTGTGGTTTATCAGTTGTTCTTCCTCGGCGTGGCCAGCCTAACCTGACAGATCCACCAGGCTGGCCATGGCACCAGCTGTCCAAAACACATGAAACACAGATGAACACTGTAAGTAGACAGCAGCACATCTGAAATCTTAAGTACCCCACAGAAGCAAACAAAAGAACTCTAAAAGCCCTTCTTAAAACCATATTAGAAAGCAAAAAACAACACAGGGTGCATGTGATCACTTAATACAAATGGCAATTTTTACCCTCCCAGATTTATGGAGCACCAAAAATACACAAAAAGGACATCCCACTGTGACCTATAATTGACAGCATTGGCTCAGTCACTTACAACTTGTCAAAAGCTCTGGTTGAAACCATCAAACCCATTCTTGGTCTATCAGAACACTATTGCAAAAACTCAAAACAACTGGCACAACATCTTACCAACATGAAAATGGAAACAGGTGAGAGCCTCATTTCACACAATGTACTATTCACAAAACCCCCCACTGATTTCACACTACACATTGTACAAGAATGCCTTAGGAATGACAGGCCACTCAAAAAAACACACAATCCTTACAGTTGATGACATATCTGGTCCATTACAATTCATCACCAAATCCACCTATTTCCAATACAAGGGCAAAATATACAGACAGAAGAAAAGTTTTGCAATGGGAATCCACTACCAGCAATTATGAGCAAAGATGACGGCAGCATAAAAATAGCAGTTCACAGAAAGCCAACTCACACGGATCAGTATCTACTCTGGACATCTGAGCACCCCACAGCACATACTGTAAGCTGTCAGTAGTCAGAACACTACATGAATGGAGCAGCATCATAACTGGTGGTGTGCCATATCGTATCGTTCACGATAATACCAGGATAAATTTTGATACCGGTGTAAAATGAATACTGCAATATTTGGGGTCTGCTGCGTGATGACATCACACCGTTACGCTGTCGACAGAAGTTACACATTACCATAAAACGGTGAAACAAACATTGTGCGGGAATCTGCCACTCCGTCTGCACCCAGCTGATTGGAAATATTTGTTTTTGTTTCAGACTGCGGCCATGTTTAAAAAAAACAACCCACAAAAACGGTGCGGCAATGTGAATAATCTGCCTGCATTTTTTTCCGCACATTAACAGCACTGCTGGAGCAGTGTTAATGTCGGACAATGTGCTGCTCAAAGTGTCTGTAGTTGTATTTTCATTCGGTTTTGTTGCTTCATCTTGATTTTATTCAACCACTCGAAGAGGGGGAAAAAAGAAAAAACAAACATCCATTCAGTGCAATGAGAGTCAAAAAGCCCCAGGAGACGTCCATGCAACGACAGATGGAGTTTTTCCTCTCCACCACTGCCAAGTGCTTGCTCACAGTGGATTGCCTGATTGCTGGGGTCTTTCTGCAATTGTGGGGTTTTCCCCTACAGTTCGAAAGTGCAATGAGAGGACTGTTGTTGTGAAATGACACTATATAAGTAAAGTTGAATTGAAAATTGAAAAAAATTGACAGTTACAATGGAGGTAAAGTGATTCAGCATAAAACCCGACATCTCTGTGCACTTAAGATGTAACAGTTTATATTATTTTCTTGTAATATTTGATACAGAACAAAAAATATTTTTAATTAAATCTGAGCTGCTGTTTATAAACTGCAGAAATAAGAGTTTTTGTTTTGTTTTTCCTGAATATGTTGAAGGTAGATAATGTTGACCTGTGAAACTGTCTTTTTTGCATAAATTTAAAAGAAAAAGTTACTCTGTAATATTGCGGGGGAAATATCATTATCATGAAAATTCACAGAAATATTTTAGGCCATATTGCCCACTCCTAATAATAACAGATGAAGAAGACAGACAGGAGGAGGAAAAAGACTTATGACATGCACTCACATGCTGCCAATGCCCGATATGAGCCATGAACAAAGGAACAGCAAGTCACAAACAAAGAACTTAAACGAAAAACAAAACACACACAAAAAGCCAAAATCAGTAACAAAAGACATAACAACCATACCATGCATCTGATGGACAACAGAACCAACACAAAGGATCATGAGAAAAAAAAAAAACCCACAGCAGAAAAACCTCACATAAAAATCTGACTGTACGTCCCAAGGACATAATAGAATAGGACAAAAAACTAACATACAAAATACCATGCAGTTTGTGTGACAAAACATTCATGGGAGAAAAAGGAAGAACATTTGACCCAAGAAAGAACACCAGAAGGAATGCAAGATGGAAACAGCAAGATGACTCATAAGAACACAGAAAGAGAACACAGAACAAGGAATCCTAGAATCAACTGCATCGGATCACTGGAAAAGAAGTAATTGCATTATGGACTGGGACACTTGAAAAATTATTGGCTCAGAGAGTAATGGACACAAATGCTGGAAATCAGGAAATGGGCCAAGGACACCATCAGCTGGGATGAGGGAGCATTCATGCTCTCACACACCTAGGGACTCTGTCCTCCAGAGTCCATTGGCCGTTGGGCCGTGTGGCCAGCCTGTTGGATCTGTCATGTCCGTTTGACTGGCAACACTTCGTAGGAACAGCAGATAAACGACATGTCACAGTGGTCAGGTGATGCTTCTTACTACAAATGTCAGTCAAAACATGTAAAGGTAAAACATAATCTACTCATTTTGTATGACTGAAAAAGAAACAGTAAATTATTCTTGCTCAAAATGTGCTACTTTATATTCTCTCTGAATCCATACAGACAGTGAGCAGGTTCGTCTCCCAGCATGGCTGCAGACTCTGATGGATGCCTGTTGCCTTGCCAGTGATTTCAGCCTACAGGGCGTAGCCATCTCCCTTCTCATGGACTTAGTGGGGCTCACCCAGTCAGTTGCCTTGGTGACTGCTGAGAGCGTGGCATCTGGTGGCAGCTCCGAGTCCACCCAGCCCATGAGTCCCAGCCAGGGTCGAGTAGCTGTAATCATTAGGCCTCCGCTCACTCAGGGAATCCTAAAGTACATTGCTGACAAGACAGACTTCTTCAAGGTAGACATCTTAGACAGTGGAACTGCAATGGCACATACACATTCATACCCAGTGTTCATGACACTGGGTATGAATGTGTATAAATGTTCGGTAGTGGTCGGAAAGGCCGTTGGTGCGGATTGGCAGCCATGTTTCCGTCAGTCTGCCCCAGGGCAGCTGTGGCTACAGTAGTAGCTTACTACTACCATTGCCTGTGGAGTGAATGAATAATGTGTCCATTGTAAAGTGTCTGTGTCCATGAAAAGCGCTATATAAATCTGATGCATTATTATTATGATTATTAATGGATATAAAAATTGCACACACATCTTTTAAAATGCCAGGTTTTTGTGATGTACAAAAAAACAAAATTAGATGATGAACCCTTTCCAAACGTTTTCATTTTCATTTTATTGATTTTTCGTCCATGTAAGTACTTCATACCCACACAATACAACTTCAAAATTTATACGTTTCATGAACGAAAGGAGCAGAAGGAAGACACTGTCTTCTTCCTGCTCCTTCATAAACAGTTAAACTAAACAGCAACTAAACAATTAAAAATGAATTAAAGACTTTTTTTCAAATTTTCTGTAAAATGTAATTCTAAACAAATAGTGAGGAATAAATTAGGACACCTCCATCTTTTTTAGGACACCCCCACATTAATTCCCATTTAAAATGGCTAAAATAAATTAAAAAAATGAAAATAAAAACAAAAACAAGGTTAGATATGTGAACATTTCTTAATAGAGAACTGAATATTTAAAGGGGTGTACAAATTTTTTCACATGATTGTACCTACCCCTACCTTATGACCAACATAAACAATAAGTCTATGCTAGTACTGATGGTCTGCCACTGCAATATTGTTGGATATTAATATTGTACAGCAGTTACTGTAACTCAATAACCATTTAAACTTTTTTATAGTATTAACCAAACAATTCATACATTACTCATATTCATAACGACCAAGTCACATTTCCATCTGGAATGTGACCTATACCCTCTTTAGTTCTATTGAAAAACAAGACAGTCTCTGAGGGAAATGTATACAGCGGAGAAAATAAGTATTGAACACGTGAACATTTTTCTCATTAAACATATTTCTGATGTAGCCATTGACCTGAGATTTTCACCAGATATCAGTGACAACCCAAGTAATCCATACATACAAAGAAATCAAGGCAACTGTGTTCACAAAACAAGTTATATTTAATAAAGTTGAATGACACAGGGAATAAGTATTGAACACATGAAGAAAGAGGTGCAAAAAGGCATAGAAAGCTAAGAAACCAGCTGAAATCCATCAGAATTGAGGAAGCCATCCCATCCCCCATCAGTGCAAATTAATTTCAGCTTGTTAAGTCCTGACTGATAGCCTTTAAAAAGGTCTGTGACTATCAGATTGTCACACCACAAAGAACTCATGATGAGTAGAAGCAAAGCGCTCTCTCTAGACCTTTGCAACCTTATTGTTGCAAAACACAATGATGTCATTGGTTACAGGTGCATTTCTAAACTGCTGAATATTCCAGCAAGCACTGTTGGGGCCATCATTTGGAAATGGAAAGAACATCATTTTACCATAAACCAGCCACAACCAGGAGCTCTTCACAAGATTACTGACAGAGGAGTCAAAAGAATTATCAGAAGAATTATCCAACAGCCAAAGCCCACTTGTGGAGAGCTCCAGAAAGACCTGGAGTTAGCAGGTACTGCTGTTTCAAAGAAAACAATAAGTAATGCACTCAACCGACATGGGCTCTATGCCCGCTCGCCTCGCAAGACCCCATTGCTGAAGAAAAAGCATGTTGAAGCTCGTTTAAAGTTTGCTGCACAACATTTGGGCAAGCCAGTAAAATACTGGGAGAATATAGTTTGGTCAGATGACACCAAAATCGAACTTTTTGGATGCCACAACACAGTATGTTTGGAGGAGAAATGGCACTGTACATCCCATCATGGTGTGGGGGTGTTTTTCAGCACAAGGTACAGACAGACCTCATATGAATGAATGAATTTATTTATTTCGGATAGTACATTACAGGTTAAAAGAAACTGTATAATATAACAACAAGGTCGAATTAGACAAAGACTCCTTCTACTATACATATACATATATAATTGAAGGACAGATGAATGGACAAATGTACAGAGACATCCTTGATAAAAACCTGTTGCCATCTGCCAAGATGCTGAAGATGAAATGAGGGTGGACATTTCAGCAAGGCAATGATCCCAAACACACAGCCAAGGAAACTCTCAACTGGCTCCAGAGAAGGACAATAAAGCTGCTAGAATGACCCAGTCAGTCACCTGACCTGAATCCAATTGAAAATCTATGGAACAAACTGAAGATCAGAGTTCATAGAAGACACCCATGGAACCTTCAAGATTTGACAGTTTGTGTGGAAGAATGGGCTAAAATCACTCCCGAGCAATGCCTGCGCCTAGTTTCTCCATACAGGAGGCATCTGGAAGCTGTTATTACCAACAAAGGCTTTTCTACTAAATATTAAATGAATTTCATCAAATGTGTTCAATACTTATTCCCTGTGTGATTCCACTTTATTAAGTATAACTTTGTTTTGTGAACACAGTTGCCTTGATTTTTTTGTATGTATGGATTACTTGGGTTGTTACTGATATCTGGTGAAAATCTCAGGTCAATGGCTGTATCAGAAATATGTTTAATGAGAAAAATGTTCACATGTTCAATACTTATTTAGAAATTTTGCAAATTTTTGATCTTTGGGATCGGTTGGGAGATCCTTGTATGTTTTGGACTGAGTCAAAACTTAAGGAGACCGTGGTGATTATGCAGATCCCTGAAGATAATTGATAGATAAAAATTGGCCAGATTGTTGAACAATTTCTCAGTGATCTCCAACCCTGTGTAAAGGGGGGTATCAGTAAGGGGGGTATCAGTATGCACACCTTTAAAGTAATACTTTGTTGAAGTACCTTTTGATTTAATTACAGATGTGGGGTGCTTTTGCAAGACGAGTGGGCAAATATTAGTCTCATTATGTGGCATGCTGGTGAATTTTTACTCAGAAAGACTGAATATTGTAATAAAGTCAAAAGGTGCTCCAACATAGTGCTCCAATAATTAGCCAATTAATTGACTAGTCGATCGGCAGAAAATTATTTGTCAACTAATTTGATAATTGACTAATCAGCCATGCACTCCTTTCCAGTAAACATTCTAAAAAAATATTGTTTCAGGTTCTCAAACATAAAAGATTGCCGCTTTTCTTGTCTTTGCACTATAAGTTGAATAATTTTTGTTCTTTTTGTTTGAGAAACCAAGACATTTGATGGGGTCACCTTGAGCTCTGAGATATTGTGATGACCATTGAGTAGTTGACTAATGAAAAAAAAATTGGTAGATTAATTGGTAGCATAAATAATCATTAGTTGTAGGCCTTCTTCAGCAAAGTATTTGTTTAAGGGTGTGCACACTTATGCAACCAGGTTATGGTACATTTTAACTTTTATTTTTTAAAAATATATTCTTTTCAACAGATTTTTTTTTTGTTTGTTTTTCAGTTGAATTTTATAGGCTATATGTCACAATAAAGGTGGGAAAAGATTGGAAATGGTTTATCATGTTCACTTTTTTACACCAAAAAACCCTGGCATTTTAAAAGGGGGTGTGTACACTTTGTATTGTATATCCAGTGTGTTGTTAGATTTACTTGTGTGATACTTTTGACCTTGTTTAAACTTCACTGTTTCGCTCAGTCTGTGGCTCTGATCTTATGGGACCAACTAAGTGAAGGAACACCTCAGCACCATCAGCGCAGTGTCGAGCTCTTTTATCAGCTCCACAATCTGGTTCCTTCCTCCAGCATCTGTGAGGACGTCATCAGCCAGCAGCTCATGCACAGAGACAAGGTGAGCAGTGTGAACACATTTTTTTTTTTTAAACAGGCAAAAAACCCCAACCCAAAACAGCTAACTGAGATCTGTACTCAATTGCTTTTCTTTTAGCATATTCGGCTGCAAGCCCACGTGAAGTTCTCAGTGCTGTGGCATTTAACTCGAGACTTGAACATCACGAAGGCCTCTCCTTTTAGTCGCACATTTGATAGGTACATGTGAATTATATTTAAAAGGATTTATCATTTCTGAAATTGCAGTTGCACTTTAAAAAAAATGTTGTGCTTCTTTTCCCCCTTCAGATCGCTCTTCATCATGCTTGATAGCTTGAGTTATTGGGATCCATGCACCAGTGCCGTTGGTCGGGCTTGGCTGAATCAGGTTCTTCAGAGACATGACATTGCCCGGGTCCTCGAACCACTTCTCCTTCTCCTTCTCCATCCCAAGACCCACCGCGTGTCCATTCAGAGGGTTCAGGCACAGCGCCACTGGGCCCAGATCTTTCCTGAACCAACCGAACAGGAACTGCCAGAAGCCATCTACACCCGTGACTCTGGCTTCTCAGATAGTGAGTCGTGGCTGTTAACACAAATCTGTTCAGTTTGATAGTTTTCTGTCAGGTTTGCACTTAATGCATCTTAATTAACATTATTGTTTTTCTTGTTAGACTTTAACCAGATCCAAGGGGAAAATATTGAACAGGAGGAGCTCCGAGGCCTGGCAATGAATGGAATGGAACCTTTCTGCCTGACTGTAAACCCCTTGAGTGACAGCCTCTCTATACTGAGCCTCAGCAGTGAGAATTTGCAACTAGCCGGTGAATATCAGCCCACTGACCAGCAGAGGGAACCCCAGAGCTCAGAGTCCAGTGGCTCTCAGTCATCTACGGTGGAAAACGGGAGCTTCGAGGACCCAGAAGGGGTCAGCTGCACAGTGAATGACTCGGACCAAAAACCTGGCTCCTCAGATGAGCTGTCTGAGGGCTCTGTAGAGGAAGTTGTTTCCTGCGTTGTAAATGAGCTTATCAACAAAGTTCTTCAATTAATTGATGAGGGATCTCCTGAAGATTCTCCTCCACCTGAAAACTGGCCCCAAACTGACACTGATAGCACATCCTCGGATACCTCCACGGGTACCCGTCTGGACTCTGGCCTTCCTCATGGCTCCAATCACCAGACTCTGCCTGAAATGTTAGCTGAAGGCACACTTGAGTTTCTCTCCGTTACACCAGCTGATGTGTCAGCGGAGCAGCAGCACAAAGAGGGCATAACCCGCCACAGTTCATCACCTTCCATTGTCACTCTGCCAGACAGCTCAGATCCAGCCACCCCTGACCACACCCTGCAGGTTGATGACCCTCAGGCTCGCAAACGCAGCCATAGCAGCACCCAACTAAGCTTTAAAGGGAAAATCATGGAGAGGTTGGCAGATAAGTCTCCAGGGGCCAAGCCCAAGATCAAGAAGAATAAGAGGAAAGAAGAGGAGAGGCAGAGAAAGGCAGCAAACCAGGCAGACAAATTGCGTCCACCCAGTATTTTCTTTGGTGACAGTCTAGATCTAGAGAACTGGTACAGCTGTGGGGAAGGTGAGGTGTCAGAGATTGAGAGTGACATTGGCTCACCCAGTGCGGGCTCTGTAGGGACTGTTGGGGATCGGACGGTCACTGGACGCAGATCATCCTCAGCTCCGCCTCGCTTTAACATCCATCCTCTCTACCAGCATGTTCTGCTTTACCTTCAACTGTATGAC
Source organism: Pholidichthys leucotaenia (assembly GCA_020510985.1). Lineage (NCBI taxonomy): Eukaryota > Metazoa > Chordata > Actinopteri > Cichliformes > Pholidichthyidae > Pholidichthys > Pholidichthys leucotaenia. The sequence goes on from CM035849.1 coordinate 228,363,591, forward strand.
TCTTCCCGGGCCCTCCACGCTCTGTCAGCCATCGCAGCCATGCTGAGAGCTGCTCCCTCAGGATTTGTCAGTGCCATCTCCACCACCAGCATCAATAATACCTACACTCCACAGCTCTCTTTACTCCAAAACCTCCTGGCCCGTCACAGGGTTTCCGTCATGGGCAAAGACTTTTACTGCCCTATTCCCCAGGACTCACACTCCCATTCATTCCGCAGCGCCATGTACCTGGAGATCATCATCTCGCTCTGTCTCTATTTCCTGAGGAGTTATTACTCTGCTCATGTGGCTGCAGGCCCTCAGGACTTGGCAGGGAACCGTGCCATGCAGCTGACCAGTGTGGAGGTCTTAACTCTCCTTTTCAGTGAGCTAGGCAAAGTCACAGGTGGCTCCACAAAGGGCTTTGCTAGTTTCATCAGTGATGTCCTGTCTAAATGCAAAGTTCAGAAGGTGGTTCTCCACTGCCTACTCTCTTCCATATTCAGTGCACAGAAATGGCATGAGCAGCGGGTGGCAGGGGTCAACATGGCCACGGTGGAAGAAGGCCTTTCTGAGGACAGTATCATCAACCTGTCAGAGGACCAGATTGATAGCTGCAGCGCCGTCCAGTCCCAGCTGCTGAGGTTGCTGCAGAGCCTAGTAGTACTGGAGCACAGGGTGCTGGTGCCAGCTGATGAAGGTGGAGAAGGAGGACCAGTAGGAGGAGGGTCAGGAGGTGGAGGAACTGGGGGCAGCACCAGTGCAGGGGCATTTGAGATCCTGGGTGGGGAAGTGGAGCACGTCAACCCTCAGCAGCCCATGACGTCGCTGCAGTACCTGCACGGACAGCCTATCACGGCTCAGGGCATGTTCCTGTGTGCAGTGATCAGGGCCCTGCATCAGCACCATACATGTAAGATGCATCCTCAGTGGATAGGACTCATCACAACCACCCTGCCATACATGGGGAGAGTGCTGAGAAGGGTGGTGGCCTCGGTCACTCTGCAGTTGTGCAGGAACCTGGATAATCTCCTCCAGCAGTACCGATATGAAACTGGAATAGCAGACACCAGGTAGGTGGTGTTCTTCTTCTGAGGTCTGTGTGGTTCTCACTTTACAGTAATTGTGAAATTTGACAGCAGTGCAATGCAGTAAAATGACACGGTCACCAGAGGGCAGCCTTGACCATGGAATGAAATGGCTCATTTATACTTCTTCCTTATGTTCCATATACAGTCAGGTCATTGCCTTCAAAGGATTCTCAACAAAGTTTTAAAAATGAATGTTTTATTTATGCTAATGTTTATTAGTCCAATCACTTTTGAGCCCCTGAAATGAGGAGACTTTTTATAAAAATGGCTGCAATTCCAATGCAATACCAAATCTACCTACGGGTACAAATAAGTAACAAAAAAAAAAAAAAAATTCATAAAACATAACTCCAGTTTGGATGTGAATACCCTCAGATTAAAGCCAAGAGGAGGCTGCACTTCAAGCCCGTATTGATTATATATTGTAACTGTATGTTGAATATGTTTTGATAAAGGGCTAAAATAACAAAACTTGAGTCAGTGACAGTGTCATATGGACCTAACTGTATTGTAAATTTCTAAAATTTAAAGCAATTAATGTATTGTGTCTTGTAAATGACATGCTCTCCTTCTGTCTTCTTAGACCTCAGTGGATGGCTCTGTGTATCCCTCCTGACCTGATTCTCACCGTGCTGGAGGGGGTGACGGCCATCATCCATTACTGCTTGCTCGATCCCACCTCCCAGTACCACCAGGTGAGGGCATCAGGCACAAACTGATTGCAGCAGTCTCTAATTTAATACATCAGTGAATGTTGGCTGCGCTGTCATACTGTGTGTTTAATAAAAATAATTCTAAGCGGAAGAAGATGAATGAATTCTGAATCATATCACTTTTTAATATTTTGCCACAAGTGTCTTTATTAGCCCCTCATGGATTGTCACCTTATCATGGTGGGGGGTTTGCGTGCCCTAGTGATCCCAGGAACTATGTTGTCCGGGGCAATTTGCCTGTGGTAGGGTCACCCAAAATAAACTGGTCCTGGGTGAAGGGCCAGACTAAGAACGATGCAACAGACTCTCATGATGAATGTTAGAACAAGGATTCAGTGTACCCTGCCCAGTATGGGGTTACCGGGGCCCCACCCTGGAGCCAGGCCTGGGGGTGGGGCTCGGTGGCTAGCGCCTGGTGGCCGGGTTTCTGCCCATGTGGCCCAGCCGGGTCACATGGGCAGAAACCCGGTCTCCCATGGTCCCTCCTGCAGGGACCTGCAGGGACATAGCACCGGACCCCCATGGTCCCTGCAGGAGGGACCATGGGGGTCCGGTGCTATGTGGACCAAGTGGCGGTTGAAGGCAGAGACCTTGGCGGTCTGGTCCCAAGCTTCCTAAACTGGCTTTTGGGATGTGGAATGTCATCTTTCTGATGGAGAAGGAGCCTGAACTGGTGCACAAAGTTGAGCAATACCGGCTAGATATAGTTGGTCTCATCTCAACACACAGCTCTGGTTCCGGAACCAGTCTCCTGGAGAGGGGCTGGAGCTTGGCCTACTCTGGAGTGACCCCGGGTGAGAGGCGACGAGCAGGGGTGGGTATTCTTGTATCCCCCCACCTTGCTGCCTCTAAATTGGAGTTTCCCCCGGTGGACAAAAGGATTGTTTCCCTGTGCCTACGGGTTGGGAACTGGGTCTTGACCATCATTTGTGCCTATGCACCAAATGATGGTTCAGAGTACCCACCCTTTTTGGAGTCTCTGACTAGGGTGCTGGAGAGCGCTCCTCTTGGCGACTCCATCGTTCTACTGGGGGACTTCAGTACGCACATGGGAAACAACAGTGAAACCTGGAGGAGCGTGACTGGGAGGAACGGCCTGCCCGATCTGAATCCGAGTGGTGTTCAGTTATTGGACTTCTGTGCTAACCACAGTTTGTCCATAACGAACACCATGTTCAAGCATAAAGGTGTCCATATGGGCACCTGGTACCAGGACACCTTCTTTGTAGGATTGCTGGACTCACCCTTAGAGATGGAGTGAGGAGCTCGGTCATCTGGGAGAGGTTCAGAGTAGAACCGCTGCTCCTTCACATTGAAAGGAGCCAGTTGAGGTGGTTTGGGCATCTGATCGGGATGCCTCCTGGACGCCTCCCACTTGAGGTGTTTCAGACACGTCCCACTGGGAGGAGACCCCAGGGCAGACCCAAGACTCACTGTAGAGACTCCCAGCTGGTCTGGAAATGCTTTGGTATCCTCTCTGAAGAGCTGAAGCAAGTGGCTGGGGAGAGGGAAGTCTGGGCTTCTCTGCTTGAACTGCTTCCTCTGCGACCCAGACCTTCGGAAAAGTGGTAGAAGATGGATGCATGGATGGATGTCCTTATTAGTTATTAATAAGGATAATCTATATTATGCTATGAGGTATTATGTTTTTATTTGTTTCTGTTATCTGCTGTTCAGTTACAAGCGAGTGTTGACCAGAAGCACCTGGCTGAGGCTCGTTCAGGCATCTTGTCCATCCTCCACACCATCATGTCTTCTGTCACACTGCTGTGGAGCGTCCTGCACCAGGCAGACAATTCCGACAAGCCAACTGCTGCCTCTGCTGCCTCCACTTCAGACATCAACCTGGGCTCTACCAAGGTACTGCAAGAACTTAGTACTGTATTTTAAATTTAATGCAGATTAATTTTGCCTTTCCACCTGTAACTCTGCTAAGTTAGGTAGAATTTTTAACATAGTCAGACCTATAAATTATTTGGTATAGGAGGTTCCGTGTTATTTCAGTACATGGATGTAAACAATACATTGTGTTTGTGTAACTGTAAGAAATCAAGTTTTAAGGCAAGGTTAAGAATAAAAAGATGAGTTTGATGTGTTTCAGGTGCTGCAGTCAAGAATTAGCAACCATTTCAAATATTTGATGCACATACAGTACTGTATAAAAGTTAGTTAATGTCAAACTGTTGTCAAGTCAATTGTGTAGAAAGATCATTGTCATAAAGGTGTATATGACATGCACTATATTAATCTTTTTTTATTGGCACACAGAATCTTGACTTTATTTCTGTCTGTTGCTATCATGGCTTTTTGTAGGTAAACAAAAGTCTTTAAACAGAGTTTGTAGTATAACATCTGATGTACTGAATATGTAGTATAATAAACAGTTCAATTGTTTGTTTAAAGCACTGTTTTAAAACTACAACATAGTATCCAATACACTTTTCTCTTAGTTCTTTGTCACTTTATGTTAGTGTTGTAGTTGAGACCTCGTCAAGACCTCCTAAGTCTGTGACCAAGACCTACATACACAGTAGACTTAGTCTTGGGAGACTCTAGTCTTGGTCTGGTCTCGACTACAACACTTTGTATTAAATGCTTGTGTCAAATCATAATCAAAATCTAGAGAATTATGGTAGTATAGGTTACCATGATGATCTATCCCAAATAAAAGTGATACAGGAGCAATAAATTGGCCACACTGGACTAATCTTGGTTGAGGCAATCTGGATAATCAAAACAAAATAAATTATAAAGCTGTCTTGGAGCTAACTTAAACATGTTTACATCTTAAATTAAAGTGTTTGCACAATCGTTCAATACCTGGGGAAAACTGTTAAAGTAGACCCTAGTTTCTGATGCTGTTACTTGTTCTTTTTCTTCAGCAAAGAATCAGTAAACCCTCACTTGATTTCTATTTTTCAGGTTGTTTGGAAATGCAATTTTCCATTAATATGTTATCTTGTCACACTAAAACATGTTAGGAAATTTAAACAGTGTTGAATTACATACTTCATATCATTCTGCTTGTCCGGATACAAGTGTGACAGTTTGAAATTATTTTATTCATGGTTAGTTATCTGGTGCTTGTGTCTAATTTTAGTTTCTTGTTTGCATCTGTTCTACAGAATCTCCGTCAGCAGATCCTGGAGCTGCTGGGTCCAATCTCCATGAACCATGGTGCTCACTTCATGGCAGCTATTGCATATGTCTGGAATGAGAGGAAACAAGTTAAGACTCCTGTGAGAAATAAGGTAAAACACTGAATGCTTGTGTCCCTTCAAGAGGACATAAGGCACTTTTATCCACGTGTTGGCATGGTTCCCAGAGGTGTTAATGAAATGTCAGTGACAGTGTTTTTTAACCAGGGTACTAGGGATGGGCATTCAGTGAAATTTTCTTCACCGATCGTCGGGAGAATTAATGATTAATAATCGGTTAATCATTAACATTTTTAGGTACGTAACAAGGCAGGTAGACTACATTAGAACATCAGGAATCAGCACGGAGAGCCCTCTCTGTTCTCGCGTTGGCTCGGCTCGGGAATCTCGCAAGCTGATTGGCCGAGACGTTTTACCCAGCTTCTGTCCCTGCCGAGCGGCCACCCAACAAACGAAGACCGCATTCATTGCTCTATCGCTCGTGTTACTTAGTCTAGCCGCGCAGAACTTTTTGCTGTTCTCTTGTGCCATTTTGTGCGAAATAGTCTTCCCGTCGAGCCACTACGCCGCCTCCTGCAGCTTCCCTCGACGTGTGTACACCGAATCTTCATGACCTTCTCAATAAAGTTTCCGGAAAAAAAAAAAAGAATCTTCACGACCGCCATTACTCAGCGTGCAACCACTGTTGGCGGTTTCTTCGCGTAATAAGGGTGTTCCATGGACCCTGTCGATGAGGTATATTTGTATGCTGCATTGCAGTGATTGCAGTACACCTGGTCATTTTTTAAATTGAAATGGTCCCACGCAACACTTCGCCGTAACCGCTTCATGATTTGGCGATTGCCCTACGGAAGCCCGCATGTATCAACTGAGGCACGCCAGGGTACGGCGATGGTGTAATGTTGCCCCCTGGTGCCCAAATTTTGCCATTGCATTGTTTGAGGACGGCCGTGCACTAGGCCTAATAACCTCGGATTGTTTAAAAAAAAAAAAAACGGTTTGTCGACGAAAATGAACTTCCTCGGTGAAATTGTTAATGATCAATTATCGGTTAATCGGTACATTATGCCCATCCCTACAGGGTACCCTGCTATTTTCAGGTTTTTGTGGGAAATTTTCTAATTTCACTTGTTAATTGGTCCAAAATTGCATTTTTTTGGACCAATTAACAAGTGACACCACCTGTCATGAACCTCCCTGTGCACTTCTATGCAGCACACGGAGGGGGGAGAAATGATGAGGATTTACGTGCAAGGGTTACACCACAACACATTTATTAATGTAAAGACTGACAGTTCAACGAGGGTGAAGACTTGCAAAAATATAAAGATAAACTTACAGTTGGCGTTCGGGGGCCGGCATTGCCCAGCGAATGCATGAGGAGAGACGGATTAACCCCAGTGACGTCCCAGAGCCGACATCGCTCAGAGGACGCCAGAAAACCACAGGAAACGCGGAGGGGCTAACCCATCCTGGCACACAGATGAACAAGATTATCTACAGACAACGCAGCAGACAATACATTCAAAGACCCAACAATGTGTGACTGGCAAAAGGCTGCTTAAGTACACGCGTTGCCGGTGATGATCTGATTGCCAGCACCTGGGCAAGGAGCGGGGAGATGGCAAACGGGACTGGGAACAGCTGATGGTAATGAGTGAGGGGGCGTGGTTTGACCGGCAGGCTGTCAGCCAGTGCTCACAGAACAGTGAGCCAAAGAGAGCTGCCTCACAGCTGCCGGCCAGAGAGCAGTGACTAGGGATAGGAAAGCACACTGAAATACATAATATACACACATACAGCAGCACCTAGACCCACAGGGAGGTCAGGACCGAGCCGGGGAAACCAAGCCGGCTCGGCTCCTGACACCACCATTTTGTGAGCTTCTGTTAATCAGATGCATTTACATAAATAAAGCTCATGTTCACATTTACATTAACTCTGCCTGACTGTACTGTTTTTCATGGTTATTTACCTTTGGTAGTGTGGGCATGTAACAACGAGTCATAGAATTACTCATACTCAACATAAAAATGTTCTGTAAGTTCTGGAAGTGGTGCTGTGGTGAATGAGCAGAAACTTCTGGGAGGTTGACAGCTTATGCCCTTTTCCTTTTGTTGGTGGAAGGTGGTAGTGGGTGACAGTGTACATCCCCACCTATACTGGTGACACCACTACATATCACTGAATAAACACCAGTTGAAAAGGACTACCAAGTTAGCAATTAATTGACAACTAATTTAATTTAGTTGACTAAATTATTATGTGACCTGTATAGTCGACTGTAAATTAATGAGCCAGCTGGGAACACTGATGTCTAGTTGGGTATGAACAATATATCTATCTATAAATTCACGAAGTTTCTGTGTGTGTGTCTGTCTGTGTGTCTGTTCCACGCATATCTCTTGAACTGTTCCTCAGGTAGACCTAAGATTTTATACGTGCTTTCCTGAGGTTACGAGGGTGTTCATCCCTGAATATGGAGTCATTCAGTCAAAATATGTAATTTTTATCAATAAAAGTTTAGCCACTGCTCTGTGTCTTCATGCCCTGGCTTCATGAAGAGTGGGCGGGGTTTCGGATTGACTCCATGCTGATTGGACAATATGCAGCATTACGACCATGCTGATTGGATAACACACAGCATTACAACCTGTCAGTCACCACAGTGTTCCCCGGACAAAACAAGGAAATGAAAGTTAGAAAGGTAGAAAAGATAATACTGAAGATTTAATGCTTAAAAAAATTATACCATGAATTTGGCGTGATTGCGTAGGTCTAAAGGATAATTTGACATGAAGAACACGAAGTGTGTGGGGAGTGGGGGCACTGGCAGGGAAGCAGCAGGTGAACCAGTGGATTGCAGTCCTTCGCGGGCACACGGGTAAAGCAGCAGCCAGTGGGTCTCAAATATTTGTAAACGTGTCCTGTTATAGTACTGCATGAGTTTATTGACAATACACAGAAGAAATTCTATATTACACTGAACTCCATCACTGAACAGTGATATAAACTAAAATAATTATAATGATGACTGAACAACTCCCATTCCCCAAAGTGCAAGATACACTATTATCTTAAATAAGTGATAAAAGATCACACAAATAAGTGATCTGACAAACAAATAAACAAGGGATCTGACACAGTCGCTAATATTGGATGTCCCATTCGTTTTCAGTATTTAGGTATTCTGTAATTAATATTCACACAATCAAATAAATCTTAGTGCCATTTAGTCCCTTTTATATTTGTCAAAGTCTGACATGTGATTGCCTACATATAGGCTACACCTCTTTGTATTCCACTTTCAAACACAGCCTACATTTGGGCCTGGAAAGCCTGATTGGGATACCGGTTTCAGACAGGAATACTTGTGTTCTCCGGGTAATGCACTACTAGATATAGAATATCCATAAAAACTGCAGTCACTCCGCGAAGCTAAACCCACTAGTGGCACTGTCGGTGTGTGGGTTTGAATAGGAAATTTCAGTAATATGGGAGGGCTGATATAAAGCTGGAGGGTGGTATCATTCCAGTGAGCTGTGGTTGTCACATCACCACCAGAGCATCATGTATCCTCTTAAAAACATTTTTTCTTTTGTTTTATGTCATGAGCAGGAAGACGTCATCATTTTCTATGAGTGTGTTGAAATAAAAATATACTGAATGTAGATTATGTTGGTAGCACGTTTTGCCATCCCACTAACACTGGTTTCTGTTACCTCCAGTATTGAACATGATGCTACTGTGTTTTTGTTCTCAGGTGATTCCTATAGCCAGTGAAGAGCAGCTGCTGCTGGTAGAGCTGGTCCGTTCAGTGAGCGCCATGCGTACTGAGACTGTTATGCTGACAGTGAAGGAGGTCCTAAAACAGCCACCTGCCATTGCGAAGGACAAGGTTGGCATTTGTGTTTGTTGTTATAGTCGGTTAACTGAAAATGTTTTAACATTATGTTTTTCCAGAGTGTTTAGTTTTCTGGTATGGCATCTCCATTCAGTCATGAATCTTTTTTTATTTATTTATTTATTTATTTTAAGTTTGAGTTGGTCAAAGTCAATTCCCAGTACACTGAGATTATTTATCCCATTCCTCAGAAGCACCTGTCTTTAGAAGTCTGCATGCTGCAGTTCTTCTATGCCTATGTTCAGAGGTGAGTCCTCTGCTTCCCAGGATGAATATGGATTTTGATCATTTTGATCACTATTAAATGTGAAACATGGAGTGCATTTTGCTTTCTAAGGTCTCATTTGTTCAGAGCTTTTTAACAACAAAATGTTTTTCTGTTTATAACTGTGGCGTCTTTGTTGTAGGATTCCTGTTTCCAGTTTAGTTGACAGCTGGCCATCTCTGCTGGCTCTGCTAAAGGACTCTGTACAGCTCGGTCTGCCTGCTCCTGGACAGTTTCTCATACTGGGGTCAGTTTTTTTTTTCCTTTTACCATCTCTGTTTAATTGACATTGGCTTGTTAACCATCTCGGCATGGGGAGAAAATTACTTTTAATTAATTACACCTTAGATGCAATTAAAAAAACAGATGAATGATTTTAATAAGAAGCATGATAAAACACACAGAAAAAAGCTTGTCTTGTCTGGAATCTAGTTTTTCCCTCACTGTTTAAAGAGAGTACTGGATACACCCCTGCCATGTCACCCAGTGAGGAAATGCACCAGGGAATTCCTGCTTCAGTGGGACAATCTGGGCCTTGTGGATACATGGAACAATCATTCATTTTTTTTGAGGACTTGAATAAACAGATTGAAAGTCACCGGACACATGCACAAGAGGAAAATTGTGGACTAAAATCCAGGAAATGAGGGAGTAGAGGAGAAGTGCGAGCGAGACTGGAACACCGGGGGATGAGATGATGATGATAAGATGAGATTCAACTTTATTGTCATTACACATGTATGAATACAAGGTAACGAAACGTGACTTGGCATTTGGGCACGCTCTGCAGAGTGCATCCAAGGCCGGGGCAGCCGCTAGGCACCAGTCATAAAGAAGAAAGGGAAAAAAAAAAGAAAAGAAATGATATGACACAATAGGCGAGAGAAAAAAACATGTTTTATCAAATTGACGCTTAATGGGTAAGCGAAATTTTGATTGCAGGCAAAAAAAACCCTCAATGCATATTTAGCAAACATTTAGTGGACAAAAAACCAAAAGACCAAAAGTCAGAGAGAGTCAGTGAATGGATGGGTGTAATTCAGTATTATGAATCAGTGTGTTCGTGTATGTTGAATGCAGGTGGGTGTTTATCAGTTACTGGAGGCAGCAAAATCTCTCCCAGCCGAGATGTTATGTCTTAGTGTCTGAAACTCGGAAGCATGTCCTTGAGGCATGGCAGATGGAAATTTCCTGAGCCAGTCACATGTCAATGAGAGTTCAGATGCATTCCCAGATTGTTTATGAAAGAGAAGCACAATCTTCTGTTTTGTCTTAATCCAGGAGGAAAATAGACAACAAGGCATCGAATTGAAGGTCTGGTAGACACAGATCACAGAGCATAGAATTTTACATCTCATGCGATCCTGTGTCCATAATTCCCATACTTAGGCTTTAAATCCATTCCTTGGAGGCACCAAAAACGACTCCAGATGTTTCCCTTCTAGAACATGGGTAAACATGTCCGGTAGAGTCCATTCTCTCTACAATGCATGCCAGGTGGAAATTTCCATGTTAATCATTGCCGATAGTTAGTGCACTCCCCCGTCTAGTCGAATTGTTGAGAAGCAGCTATGCCGGGTCCGCTTTTAATTAGCTCTTCCAGTTAATTTTTCGATACACCAGGAAAAACTTCAGAGTCAATCAGCAGAAAATCCTGTGATCCTAGCCAAACCAGGTAGATGTTTCCACATCCTCAGTCGAATTATGCAGACACATGCGTTCCAATCCATGGGTCTCTCCATAGGGGCTCCCCCTGGCCCGAATTTATATAAAATGTTGTTAATTTTATTAAAGCCGCTCACCAAATCCATTTTTTTCGTTTGGATCAAGATTCAGCCAGAAGAACAGCGACGCAGACAAGACAGCAAGCTGGGATTCTCAGTTAGGGAGGGAAGGAGGGTAAAAGAGGGGAGCAGCAAAGAAAAAGGTGTCTGTTCTCTCTGAAGGGCAAGAAGAAAGGATGAGAGGCGCATCTCCCTCTCATCGGTGGTCCTCACTAATGTTCACTAATGTTCCGTTGCTCAGAAATAAAATCAATGAGCTTCAGGCCAACATACAACATCTAAGTGAATACAGGAATACCCATATTATGGCCTTTAATGTTACCAGCTTTGGAGGACCTCTCAGACTTGATAGGAATGCAGCAACAGGGAAATCCCAAGGGGGCGGAGTCTGTGTCTATATCAACAAGCAGTGGTACAAGAATATAATTATCAGAGAGGCTGTACGTATGACTGATATCGAGCTGTTGACTGTCTCTATTCCTCCATTTTACCTGCCAAGGGAATCTCCCCGGTTATTGTGACTGTTGTGTATTTTCACCCCAAAGCAAATACAGAAAAGGCAGAGGACATAATCACAGCTTTTCATGGGGGGGATGAAGAAGGCATAAGAGAAGCACACAGACGGGTCAGAACAGAAGTAAGAAAGGCTAAACTCAACTTCCGGTTATGGCGGCCGCCTAGAAGGACACGTATCACTCTGCTCTGCTCCTGGAAATAAAAATTCGGCAAATAACTCTCTCATTTGGAACAGAACTTTTCCCAGCGCTTGGGTGAGGATATGCCGGTGAAGACTAAGGCTGGGAAATCAGGAGGGGGAAAAATTGAATCGCCGAAGCAGCCCAAATTAACGGACTTTAAAGTTTGTGGCGCAGTAGAAAAAGCTGCAGATATGGCGGATGAAACTAGCGGTGGTGCGGTAACTGCTGCTGCTGACGATGGCGGCACAGGTGCAGTGCTGGCTGCCATTAGCTCAATGAGAGCAGACTTTTCCGCTAAACTTGATGGGATTATGGCAGCGTTGGATGCAATGAGAAAGGAGTTGGGTGACTGCGTGGAGCGAGTGACGCAGGCGGAGCTTCGTGTTTCAAGTGCGGAGGATGAAATCAGCGGACTTCAAATAAAGGTGCGCACTTTGGAAAAAAAAAAATAAAGATCTGGAAAATAGCGTTCTGGACTTGGAATCTCGGTCCAGACGGAACAACCTGAGGCTGGTGGGTTTACCGGAGGGAGCCGAAGGTCGTGATTCATGCTCCTTTTTGGAGGGGTGGATCCCGGAGGCGCTGAACAACGTGGAGCTAAAATCATCAGTCATCTTGGAAAGCTCCCACCGAATTGGCCCACCGAGAGGTAACAAGGCAGCACCGAGGACGTTAATTATGAAGTTTCTCAGCTACAGAGACAGGATGACGATCTCCAACGCGGTGCGGGCCAAAGGAGAAATTAAATACCAAGATCAGCAGGTGCAGTTCTACCCAGATTTGGCCTCAGGAATCCAACAATTAAGGAAGCAGTTTGACCCCATCCGCAAAGAACTGCGCAACCTTGAGATTCGTCATGGAGTGATTCACCCTGCAAGACTTCTGGTCACATATGAGGGCAGAACACGCATCTTCAAGACCCCCGAGGAGGCGCAGGAGCTCATCAAGAAGATCCAGGAAGAGACTGGTGGGAGCTAAGCATGAACAGAATATAGGGTAGAATATTTGAGCATTTAACTGATTAGAAGCATATAACAAGATTACAAAATATAGAATGTATTACATATTAAAAAAAAAAAAAGTACAAAATTGCTAAAAAATTTTGGAGTTAAATTGGAAAATTACAGAAGAGAGTTAATGTTACGTTATTAAAAGCAGTAGAGTTAGGGTGATTGGGAGGATGAAGGAGGAGTGGCTTTGGCTGTTCCTCGTGGGTGTGGAACGGTCGATGGCTATATCGGGAGACGGAATTTTTCTTTTGTTTTTGGGGGGATTGCCACAAATGTGGGAAGGGGGAATTTGTTTGTGTGTAGTTTGTAGGGTGAATGTTCAACCACTCATTTTTTTGCTTTTCTGTTTGAGCATGTTTACACAGCAAGGTAATCCCAAACTCCCTATTGATTATAAATCAAAGTGTTAATCTTAATTTAACTTCATGGAATTGCAGAGGTCTACAAAATTTAAAAAAACTTAAACAAGTTATGAATAAAATAAAAGACATGGGTTCAAAAATTGTGTTTTTACAAGAAACTCGTCTAATAGAGGAAGATGTAAAAAGAATTAGGAGTAGATGGCAAGGAAATGTTTTCACCTCATCATTTTCATCCCGAGCCAGGGGAGTTATGACTCTCATACATAAATCAGTTCCATTTCAAGTGAAAAATGTAATTGGAGACAAATTTGGAAGATATGTAATCATTCAAGGATCTTTGCTATTAGAAAACATAAATTTGGTGAACTTATATGGTCCCAATATAGATGATCAAAAGTTCTTTGCTAATTTGTTTCTTATCTTATCATCACTTACAGGGCAACATATAATAGCAGGGGATTTTAATTGTACATTGAATCCCGGTATAGATAGATCAACAGGACTGGACTGTACGCACAATGGATGTAGGATGACCTTTAATCATTTTATGAAAGAATTGAAATTGATAGATATATGGAGAGAAATGAAACCACAAGTTAAAGCATACTCTTGTTATTCCAATACCTACAAGACATTCTCACGTATAGATTATTTTTTGATCTCCACAGAATTAAGGTCCAAGATTCAAAACTGTTTTTATGATAACATCGTGATCTCTGATCATGCACCCTGCTGTCTAATGTACTGTATGTAGATAAGAAATTGACAAAGGAACCAGGTAGATGGCAATTTCAGCATAAATGGCTTCAGGATGAGGAATTTGTTAAGTATATAGAAAAACAGATAGATGAGTTCTTTGATATCAATACTACACAAACAGCATGTGTAAAGTGGGAGGCTTTCAAAGCTTTTATTAGGGGACATATTATTAGTTATACAGGTTCAAAATCTAAGAAGACTCGAGAGGAGAGAGTCCAATTGGAACATAAAATAAAAATTCTTCAAGAGAGTATATGCAGGAAGAGATCCAAGGTTGGAGAACGAATTACTGATTTTGAGAGCTGAATATGACAAAAAATCAGCGAATAGAGCTGCCTCGAGTCTTCTAAGATTGAAACAATCTTTTTATGAACAAGGTGAAAAATCAGGAAAGTTATTGGCATGGCAGATTAAACAATTAGAATCTAAAACACCAATTACCAGTATTATAAGTAACGGACAGGTAGTTATAGATCCTTCAGAAATTAATAGAGCCTTTAGAGATTACTATGAAAAATTATATGATACCAAAAATGAATCTGACTTAACAAAACTACATGGGTTTTTGAATGAACTATTTATACCGTGTATTCCAAATGAAAATAGGGAGATACTGGAGTCTAAAATTAGTCAAGAAGAAGTTGGACTAGCCATTGATAATATGAAATCAGGAAAAAGTGCAGGACCAGATGGTCTTCCAGTTGACCTTTATAAAAAATTTAAGAATAAATTAACAAAACCTTTTTTGGAAATGGTTTTAGAAGCATTTCAAAATAGTAATTTACCATCATATATGAATAATGCCTTAATTATACTGTTGCCAAAACCAGGTAAGCCCTCTAATAAATGTGAAAATATGAGACCAATAAGCCTATTAAATGCCGACCTTAAGATAATCTGTAAAATTTTAGCAAGACGAATACAAGAAATTTTACCAAATATTATTAATCTAGATCAGAATGGCTTTATAAAGGGAAGACAAGGCTTCCATAATGTAAGAAGACTATTTAATATTATTTATTCTAATAAAGAAGCACCGGATACAGCTCTCTTATCACTGGATGCCGAAAAAGCCTTTGATAGAGTTGAATGGCCCTTTCTTTTTGAAGTCTTACAAAGGTTTGGACTTGGAAATAATTTCATAAAATGGGTTCAGATAATATATAATAATGCTACTGCAGAAATTCTAACAACAATATTTCAAAATCAATAAAAATCAATAGAGGATGTCGACAAGGCTGTCCACTTTCACCTTTACTGTTTACTATGGCAATTGAACCTTTAGCGATGGCAATACGTCTACAGTCACAAATATATGGAATTAAAGTTGGACCAACAGAACATAAAATCTCCCTGTATGCCGATGACATAATTTTGTTTATGTCGAATCTTAAAAAATCAATTCCGACCTTGTTGAATTTAATAAAGAATTTCGGGGAAATATCAGGATATAAAATAAATAAAACTAAATCTTCAATATTAATGCTAAATGAGACCCAGAGAAATTACCCAGCCCCTGAGGTAAATCAATTCAATGTTGTAAATCAGTTTAAATATTTAGGAATCCAAATTGTGCCTAAGCTAGAATCAATCGCCAGTGTCAATTATGAAGCCTTAATGACAGATATTGATGAGTTACTTCAGAGATGGATGTCACTACCAATGTCGATGATCGGGAGAATTAATATACTTAAAAGTAATATCTTATCTAAAATACTTTATTTATTTCAATACATTCCCTTACCACCACCTTTAGATTTATTCTCAAGAATTAAAAAAAAGTTAGTGGAATTTATATGGAACAACAGGAGGGCTAGATTACGTCTGTCTTTATTATATTTACCATTTGATCGTGGAGGTCTGAAATGTCCAAATTTTATGTTGTATTATTGGTCGGCACAACTGAGGTCTATGACATATTATTTTTCATCAAATGATCTCCCTCACTGGACTGAAATGGAATCATACAATCTACCTTTACCTCTTCCCATATTCATATACTCAGATTCGGCAAAAAAATTACAAAAACAAGTTAAAAATCCATTTGTAAAGCATATGATCAAAATATGGTGTGAAGCTAAAAACTATTTAAAAGAACCACAGTTATTGTCACAATTTAGTCCAATATGGGGTAATCAATATTTTAAACCAGGGAGAGCGGACGCTGTATTTAAAGTATGGAATTTAAAAGGGATACAAAAGATTCAGGATTTATATTTGCCATGTGCAGAAAACATAATGTCTTTTGAAGAGTTGAGGATCAAATTTAATCTCAATAGAACACATTTTTTTAAATATCTTCAACTTAGAAACTTTATTAGATCAAATCAAAATAAAGCTCTCACTCGACCTATCTATTCATCCTTGGAAAAAATGTTGATGAAAGATAGTAAAAGAAAGGGTATTATTTCAGAGTTTTATAATTCATTGACACTATTTTCAAGTGAAAATTCACTGAAAAGATTAAACTACTGGAAAGAAGATCTGCAAACTGAAATTTCAGAGGAACAATGGGAATTGGCTTGTACAGAAGCTCAAACCAAATCAATAAATGTACGCCTTAAATTGATACATTTCAAATGGTTAATGCGGATGTATGTTACACCGGAGGAGTTAAATAGATATAACAAAAATATACCAGATACATGCACAAAGTGCATGGAAAGTAAAGGAACTCTATTTCATTGTGTATGGGAATGTAGATTAATAAGAATGTTTTGGGAAGAGGTGAGGGTAACAATTGAAAAAATAATCTCAAAACAAATCATATTGAATCCTAAACTGTTTTTGTTGGGTCTGTACCCAGAAAAGCATAATTTTAATAAAAGTGAAAGAACATTCATAGACCTCAGTTTGCTTAATGCCAAAAAATGTATTGCACTATTATTGAAAAAGACTCATAGACCAGATGTGACTCAGTGGTTAAGACAGATGTTAACAAACCTTCCATTAGAAAGAATAACATATATACTGAAATCAAAGGAAATTGTGTTTGAGAATATATGGAGACCTTTTATTGATTATGTAAAAAATTTAAACATAACTCTTGAAGAAGGTGAATGATATGTGTGGACCTTGTAAATTCCAAACTGGTGAACATAATATGTATACTTATGTGTTGGATTGTCTAGACTAAACAGAGGAGCATTGTTGAAGATCTGATTTTGTTGGTGGTTGTTGGTGTTTTTTAGTGCATTTTTTTTTGTAGTACTTTAGTGTTAAGTGTTTGATTGTTTGTATCATGTTTGTTTAAAAAAAAAAAAAGGTTCAATAAAGATATTGTGGAAAAAAAAATACAAAGATACTGGTCTAATGTATTAGCAGAAATGGAAAAAATATTTGGTCTGGATCTGGAATTGGACCCAGTATGCCTCCTTCTGGGCCTTCCGAGTAGATCGCTACCACTACAAAATAAAAAGCTGTATTGTATTTTAGCATATGCTGCAAGGAAAAATATTCTGCTTCAGTGGATCAGTGAAAAGGTACCAACTGTTAAAGGTTGGCAGAAATTTTTCTTTCATTTGGTACCACTGGAATCTTTGACCTGTATGCAACATTCTAAGAAAAATCAGTTCTTTAAAACCTGGGAGCCTTATTTAAATTACATAAACCCGGTTGTTTCAGTTATTATGCTAAAAGGAGTTTTTAAAAAATACACTGCATGAATATTTAGACAACTGATAGAATGTTGAATGTTAGCTTGAGCCCAGTGTTTTCTCTTTTGGAGGAAAAGGTATTATTATTATTATTTATTTTTTGTTAAATGTCTTATTTAATTTTCTTATTGTTGTGCAGATGTCATCTTATTGGTTACTGCTTTTCTTATTTTTGTTGGGGTTTTTTGTAAAAAAAAAAAAATTGAGAATTAATTAATAAACATATATTTGAAAAAAAGAAAGGCTAAACTCAAATATAAAAATAGGCTTGAAGAAAAAATGAGCAGCCATAATCTTAAAGCAGCATGGGATGGGATGCAAAAGATGGCAGGTATGGCTAAAACTGAATATAACCCGATTGTCATCAAAGATTATGATAGAAATAAGGAGCTAGCTGAAGCTCTAAGTAGTTTTTTAAGGTTTGACACTCAAGAGTTTCATAGGGAAAATGTAACATTGCTAAACTGTCAGTCTAGTGTATAGTTAAAACTTGATGTACACAATGTCATGTCAGTGTTTTAAAAAAAATAAAGGTAAATAAGAGCCCAGGGCCAGATGACATCACAGGAAGACTGCTAAAAAAAAGGTGCAGAACAACTTAGTCATGTGTTTTCATACGTGGACAAAATTGTTGGTACCCCTCTGTTAATGAAAGAAAAACCCACAATGGTCACAGAAATAACTTGAATCTGACAGAAGTGGTAATAAATAAAAATTCTATGAAAATTAACCAATGAAAATCACACAATGCTTTTGCATTGTGGTTCAACAGAATTATTTTAAAAAACAAACTCATGAAACAGGCCTGGACAAAAATGATGGTACCCTTAACTTAATATTTTGTTGCACAACCTTTTGAGGCAATCACTGCAATCAAACGATTTCTGTAACTGTCAATGAGACTTCTGCACCTCTCAGCAGGTATTTTGGCCCACTCCTCATGAGCAAACTGCTCCAGTTGTCTCAGGTTTGAAGGGTGCCTTCTCCAGACGGCATGTTTCAGCTCCTTCCACAGATGTTCAATAGGATTTAGATCAGGGCTCATAGAAGGCCACTTTAGAATAGTCCAATGTTTGGCTCTTAGCCATTCTTGGGTGTTTTTAGCTGTGTGTTTTGGGTCATTATCCTGTTGCAAGACCCATGACCTGCGACTCAAACCAAGCTGTCTGACACTGGGCAGCACATTTCTCTCTAGAATACTTTGATAGTCTTGAGATTTCATTGTACCCTGCACAGATTCAAGACACCCTGTGCCAGATGCAACAAAGCAGCCCCAGAACATAACAGAACCTCCTCCATGTTTCACAGTAGGGACAGTCTTCTTTTCTTGGTATGCTTCATTTTTGCGTCTGTGAACACAGAGCTGATGTGCCTTGCCAAAAAGTTGCAGTTTTGTCTCATCTGTCCATAGGACATTCTCCCAGAAGCTTTGTGGCTTGTCAGCATGCAGTTTGGCAAATTCCAGTCTGGCTTTTTATGATTTGTTTTCAACAGTGGTGTCCTCCTTGGTTGTCTCCCATGAAGTCCACTTTGGCTCAAACAACAACGGATGGTGCGATCTGACACTGATGTACCTTGACGTTGGAGTTAACCATGAATGTGTTTAGAGGTTGTTCTGGTCTCTCTTGTTACCATTCGTATTATCCGTCTCTTCCATTTTTCATCAAGTTTCCTCCTGCGGCCACGTCCAGGGAGGTTGGCTACAGTCCCGTGGATCTTAAATTTCTGAATAATATATGCAACTGCAGTCACAGGAACATCAAGCTGCTTTGAGATGGTCTTATAGCCTTTACCTTTAACATGCTTGTCTATAATTTTCTTTTTAATCTCCTGAGACAACTCTCTCCTTTGCTTCCTCTGGTCCATGTTTAGTGTGGTACACACCATGTCACCAAACAGCACAGTGACTACTTGTCACCCTTTAAATAGACCGACTGACTGATTATAAGTTTGTAGACACCTGTGATGTTAATTAGAGGACACATCTTGGTTGAACATGTCCCTATGGTCACATTATTTTCAATCTTTTCTAGGGGTACCATCATTTTTGTCCAGGCCTGTTTCATGAGTTTGTTTTTTTAAAGTAATTCTGTTGAACCACAATTCAAAAGCATTGTCTGCTTTTCATTGGTTAATTTTCATAGAATTTTTATTTAATTTTTTTTAGAATTTTTTTTTTATTTTCAGATTCAAGTTATTTCTGTGGCCATTGTGGGTTTTTCTTTCATTAACAGAGGGGTACCAACAGTTTTGTCCATGTGTGTATTTAGCATCTCTTTGAAGCAGAGGAGAGTGCCAAAACTGTGGAAGGAGTTTATCGTTGTTCCTTTGGCTAAATGCAGTTCTCCCAAACAGTTGAATGACCTCAGACCAGTAGCCCTGATTTCACTGGTGTTGAACTCCTTCAAGAAGCTGATGAAAGCTAATCTGTTGAATCGGGTATAAGCCTTTCTAGACCCCCATGAAGTTTGCTTACAGACCTGGGAAGGGAGTGGGGGATGCTTGCATCACTTTACTTCATCTGCTTCCAGTACTATCCAGCCAAATATTTTAGCACAGAAACTGTTGGGTGATTTTAAATTTGACTTTAATTTGATATATTGGATTTTAGATTTTTTTAACAGGCCTCAGAGGGTGAAAGTGGATGGCACAATGTCTGAGTGTTGTTTCTCCTCCACTGGCTCTCCTCAAGGATGGCTCCTGTCACCTCTGCTGTACATTCTCTCCACCAGTGTTTTTCAACCAGGGTGCCCTGGTATGTTATGGTTCCCGTACAAAATTATGCAAATAATTAATATAATTAAATAATTAAAATAATGCAAATAATTAGCTGTTGTTGTGCAGGGGTGCCTGCAGAACCCATGCACAACAATGGCAAATTATTTGCAATTTTTTGGGACCAAGTAACAAGTGAAATTAAATAATTTCCCACAGAAACCGGAACATATCAGGGCACCCTGGTTGAAAAATACTGTTTTGTACTAACAACTTCAGGAGACAGCATGAGAACAGGTGCAACCTTAAATGCACAGAGGACGCAGTTATTATTAATCTGCTGTACAGTGATGAGGATAAGCATGGACCTGTGGTGAAGGACATTGTCAGATGGTGCGATGAAGCCTGCCTGCACCTGAACACTGAAAAAAACAAGGGCGTGGTGATTAATTTTAGGAAGTACTCCCACCCTCCATCAGAGACCAACTTTGACGGCACAGACATAGGAATGGTGGAAGGATATAAATACCTCCGAATGGTTATGGGTAATGATCTGAAATTTGAGGCAGTCACTAAGAAGAGCCATCAATGCCTGTACTTTCTTAGGAAGCTGTAGGTTTTTAATGTGGATAGAAACATGATGACTCTTTTTTTATGAGTTTTTTTTTTTTATATTGAATTGGCTTTAACATTTTCCATTATTGCCTGATTTGGAATTGTTACACTAAAGGCTCCACTAATTTCAGCAAGGTGGTGATGGTGGCCAGTAAAGTAATAGGCCTCCCCCAAAACTTTACTGCCTGCTGTATATGGGCAGCAGGTGGTGTGGAAACCAGAGCCATCTTGAAAAGCCAGAACCACTGTCTGCACAAAGAATTTGAACTGCTTCCCTCAGGCTGCAGATTCAAAGCTCCATGAGGGTGGAGTAATAAGATCAAAAACTTCTTTGTTTCCTGTGCAACAGGTTTTTAAAATAATTTAAATGTTTTTGTGAGTTTATCCCATTTTAGTGGTTTTTTGTGATTTTATTGGAGGCTCATGTTTTGTGTATTTGATACAGGGTTTCCTCTGGTAACATTTCCCGGTGGTGGCCCACCACGCTTGTAAATTTCCCACTATTCTTATGAGGAAATATAAATTTAAGAAAAAAATATGAAGGAATTACAGTCTGCAAGCATGCACATGAACAACGCGCGTGACCGTCATCCGCGTGGAGTTCAGAAGTGTCGTGCTCGCGTGACTGCTTCACTCGCCAAGCAGAGTGGCTCGCTCGCGTCATTGTCCGAGAGAAACATGAGCTTATCAAAGTACTTTAAATGCTGCAAAAAAGCAGAAGAGGTATGTAAGCAGTGAAGGCATCTATCATGGTTTTAACCCACTGGTAAAGGGAGCAATAATGGAAGAGTCGCTTAGCTAACAAATGTGGTTAGGAGCTCGAGGTGGTTCATTTTGTCTTCTTTTTAATCATTAGTTTTTTGTTTTTCTTATTTCAGCCAAGAATGGAAAGGAGCTGTTTTTACCTTTACCTGAGTTAATATTAATTAACTCAGGTAAAGGTAGGGCGGCAGTGGCTCAGGAGGTTGAGCAGGTCGTCTAATAACCGGATGGTTGGCGGTTCGAATCCCGCTCTCCCCAGATATCCTGCCGTCGTGTCCCTGGGCAAGACACTTTACCCGCATTGCCTCCAGTGTCCATAACACTGGGTATGAATGTGTGTAAATGTATAAAAATGTTCGGTGGTGGCCGGAAAGGCCGTTGGCGCAGATTGGCTGCCACGTTTCCGTCAGCCTGCCCCAGGGCAGCTGTGGCTGCAGAAGTAGCTTGCCACTACCATTGTTTGTCTGGAGTGAATGAATAATATACCTATTTGTAAAGCGTCTTTGAGTATATATGATAAAGCGCTATATAAAATCGATGCATTATTATTATTATTAACTAATTTATGTTCACTATTATGTACCTGGCAAGTTGAGATGACCGAAATTCTCGAAGTCAGTGACTTTAATCTGTCAGCAGCCTTCAGACAAACTAAACGTGCCAACATTTGGATTTCAAAATAAGGGAG
Organism: Pholidichthys leucotaenia; assembly: GCA_020510985.1. Taxonomy (NCBI): domain Eukaryota; kingdom Metazoa; phylum Chordata; class Actinopteri; order Cichliformes; family Pholidichthyidae; genus Pholidichthys; species Pholidichthys leucotaenia. The sequence goes on from CM035849.1 coordinate 228,385,750, forward strand.
GTTTTTCCTGCAGTCTGGGTGGTGAGGAGATTTCTAAAACAAACCTATAAATATATAGAAATATTTTAACAGAAATAACTGCATCTTTGATTATTTAAATTAATTTATTTTATTAAGTACAATTTTTTAAATTTTTTTTTCTTTGAAATCAGTGTTAAATTATTGTTCTGTTCTGGCTCTGCAAAATTATGGTCAAAAATGTAAATTGTTATAAGGAAAAAATAAAAAAAAAATACCATAGTCTGTTTCAAATTTATTAAAAAAAACAGTAATTTTATTTTAAAAAATAGACAAAAATTAGCCATAAAATAATCCACAACTTATAATAAAGTCTCAAATGTGCAAGAAAAGTTAATTTTACAAGAGGAAATTGCAAACTTGAGGAAAATGGTTTCAAATTTAGGAGAAAAACCTCAAACCTTCAAGACTGAAGTCATTACTCAAGTTTTTAAGTGGGTGCTCTTTGTACCCTTAGCTCAGTTAGAAATTTTTGGTTGCCTACTTTTAATTATTAATTTCAAAGCACTGCTTTTACATGAGTAGAATTTCTGGTTACTATACCCACCTCTGATCATATAATTTAAATATGCATGAGTACGTTACTATTATGAATGTTTTTTCCCTTCCCTACTCTCTCAATGGAAAAAAGAAATACTAGAATAAAAATACAAAAAAATGCACATATTTTTGTCATTTATGTAAACCATGACAAAAAAATCCTGCAGGACAAAACATGACACTTGATATTTTCTAACCTGTTTGTATACCACCATAGACCGAGAGAGAACCTGAATTAGAAAGAGCTCAGAGAGGGAAAGATGAGACAGAAGAGAGGAGCCAAAGAGAGGAACGTGTTGAGGCAGAGGGTCCAGGAGAGGTGAGCGCAGAGAAAGGAGAGAAGGATAACACCACTAAAGTCTAAACACAGGACATATGGGTGGGACCCCAACTGGCCCACTATTCCAACTTTCAAGCCTCGGTTGTACAATACTTCAAATGGTAAATTCCATATGCATAGTTACTGTACAAAATTTAAAAAAGAAATAAACAGTATAAAATTAGCATATTCCGGGTACAATAGTGTCGTGTTTTCTGCCCCCCAAAAGTCTGTTTTGCAAAAAAAAGTTTTCCATCAGAGACAAAGTGGCTGAACTGAACATGTCTGCAAAAAGTGCTTTACCCACTAAAATGCTTTTGTTTAAATTAAAACCATAATGTATTGGCAATCTGTCCAGGGTGTACCCTGCCTTTCACCCAAAGATGCTGGGTCTTTTATGTAAGCATAAGGAAATACTGTGCATTAATTAAATTTGTCAGTTTGTTAAGTTTGTGGAAATAGTAGGTTGAAGTCATTATGAATTGCCAAAGTTTGGGTGGTGGATTGTGCCTCCTTCCATCTTTTCATTTCTTATCATTATTATCACATTATTGTAGTTTAACGGACTAATTTTCTGTGTGTCTCTCTAGCATACTGAATGAGTTCATTTTGAAGAATCCCAATCTGGAGAGTAAGAAGGATCAGCGAGAGCTTCAGGTACTCACTACATTTGCCTCGGCAAATAATTTACTCATATTTTCTTCACTTATATTCAGAGTTAGATTACGTATGTTGCCTTTATGCGTAAAAGTTTCTCAATAGCCAGTTTTCTTTGTATTTATGGTCTACAGTGATGCGGGGTTTATGATATAAACCACATTAAAATGATTATGTTCAACATGATAATTGATATTAATGTGACATTTTGTGCATTCAGGATGTGACTCATAAAGTGGTGGAGGCCATTGGGACTATTGCTGGCTCATCTTTGGAGCAGACCACGTGGCTAAGAAGAAACCTGGAGGTGAAGGCTTCTCCTCAGATAGTTGTGGATGGATCCAGCCTGGAAGCTGGTGGAGAAGGTGTGCTGCAGAGACCTGAACTAGAAATGTGCATGTAAAGGCCTTATGTGACTGTGTGACATGGAGTAAGACTGATCTGGCTTGGCTTGGCATTTTACTTGATTGGATTAATATGCATTTTGCAACACATTTATTCCAAGAACACCCAGAAGTTCTTCCATAGTAAAGTCAGGTGTTGCTGTTGTAAATGTGATGAATAAACAGTCTTTGGAAGCAGACAGAAGCCCATACAAATCCTTTACAAATTTAATGTATTTCCATTATCAGAGATTAATATAATCCATATTAAAATCCAGTTTAATTCTAAATATTACACTATAATCATCAAGCAAAGCATTGATCCATTTATTTACATTTGATAAAATCTTTTAAAAATAACATTCACATTATAAATATGTGGCTGGATGACTGTAGCACTGTTATAATCTGCTGTGCAGCTGCTGCTAATGTTTGGTTTGTGTTTTTTGTAGATTTAATGCTCACAGTGATGGAGGCCTCCAGCTTCACTCCATCAGTATACAGTGTTCACGCCCTCACACTGTTAGCCGAGGTAACATATCAGTTCAACCCTTAATTCGCTCTGCGGCTTTGCCATTGTTCTAGTTTCACTACAACTGACAAGTAGTGTTTAGGCCTACTGCTATCAAGGTTAACCCTCCAGCACACTGACACACTCCCGGCGAGCTCCTTAGAGCTGATTTATGACCACCTCCTTTTCTCTTTGATCATTAGTGAACCAATAAGTCCATTATTTGGGTGGTGGTTTAGCATAAGGAGACAAAGCAACTGCAGGCCAATTTTTGTCATTTTTGCTGCTTCAGCTCACTAGGACACAAATTATTTAAATGTCTCTGTGCTCAACTAATACTGCAGCATATAAATTAATGTTTTTATTCATTTCAATCAATCAGTCTTGTATATCCTGTTGTGCAGTTTGCGAAACTGTTGGCTGATGCAGTAGCATTGTGCCTCTTCAGCATGTTTCAGCCTTGGGTTCTAAGCTCTGGGTCTGATTCATTAAAGATATTTGTACCCGCTAAATGGCAGCAAACCAGAGATTGAGCATCCATCTAATTCACAAAGTCCTTGTAAAAGAAGATGTGCACCTCCAACTGCACTGCCAATGAAACTGTGTCTCTGTCTGCTCCAGTGCACTTTTTTGGATGGATTTAGATGTTAAACCCGTGTTTATATAATTTACTGTTATAGCAAAAAGTGTCAAATTTTCATAGATCAGCACTATGTGCTGCTAAGGCTGGGAACCTCTAGCCACCTCACAGTTCAATTACAGTTCAGAAGGCCACAATGGAATAATAAAACGATATGATGTATATTGTTTTTCTTTCTTATTTTTCTTCTTGTAGCTTTATTCCCACATTCTGGTGGGGTCATTGTGGCAGACATCGATGCGTCTGCTATATCCTTATAGGTTGAAGCTGAGTTTTACCCCGAATGCCCTTCCTGACGCAACCCTGCCCATTTCTATCCGGGCTTGGGACCGGCACAGGGAGTACACTGGCTTGTGCACCCACTGTGGCTGGAAACCAACATTTCCCTCCTCTGTTCCAAGAAGTTCCATTTCTATATGGTCTTTGGCATGACCCAGCCGGGACTTTAAACCCAGCCTCCCGGTTGTGGGGCAGATGCTTTACCTCTAGACCACAAATCCGGGTTGTTGTTTTTTTTATTCAGGTTTTCTTTTTTCTCATGGGGTTACTACTTGGTATTTTGAAAGCAAAGTTTTTGTAATGGCCTGTAATTAATTAAATTCCAATGCCCTTAATTAATAAAACAAATGGAAGGGAGGTGACATGTCAACTGGAATGTTACATTTAACCAGCTACTACAGCTACCACAGTACCTGGTTATTTCCTCTTCAACTCTGACATACAGTCATGTGAAGAAATTTGGACACCCCTTTAAATATTCAGTTCTTTATTAAGAAATGTTCACATACAGTGCATCCGGAAAATATTCACGGCGCTTCACTTTTTCCACATTTTGTTGTTACAGCCTTATGCCAAAAGGGATTAAATTCATTTTTTTTCCTCAAAATTCTACATACAATACCCCATAATGACAATGTGAAAAAACGTTTTTTTGAAATTTTTGTAAATTTCACAGAGTTATCCTGAAGCCACTCCTTTGATATCTTGGCTGTGTGCTTAGGGTCGTTGTCCTGCTGAAAGATGAACCGTCGCCTCAGTCTGAGGTCAAGAGTGCTCTGGAGCAGGTTTTCATTCAGGATGTCTCTGTACATTGCTGCATTCATCTTGCCCTCTATCCTGACTAGTCTCCCAGTTCCTGCCGCTAAAAAACATCCCCACAGTCAGATGCTGCCACCAACATTGGCACAGTTATGAACGGTGCCTGGTTTCCTCCAAATATGATACCTGGAATTCACGCCAGAGAGTTCAATCTTTGTGTCATCAGACCAGAGAATTTTGTTTCTCATGGTCTGAGAGTCCTTCATGTGTCTTTTGGAAAACTCCAGGTGGGTTGCCATGTGCCTTTTACTAAGGAGTGGCTTCTGCTTGGCCACTCTACCATACAGGCCTGATTGGTGGATTGCTGCAGAGATGGTTGTCCTTCTGGAAGGTTCTCCTTTCTTCACTGAGCAATGCTGGAGCTCTGACAGAGCCATCGGGTTTTTGGTCACCTCCCTGACTAAGGCCCTCCTCCCCCGATCGCTCAGTTTGGACTGATGGCCAGCTATAGGAAGAGTCCTGGTGGTTCTGAACTTCTTCCATTTACGGATGATGGAGGCCACTGTGCTCACTGGGACCTTCAAAGCAGCAGAAATTTTTCTGTACCCTTCCCCAGATTTGTGCCTCGAGACAACCCTGTCTCTGAGGTCTACAGACAATTCCTTTGACTTCATGTTTGGTTTGTGCTCTGACATGCACTGTCAACTGTGGGACCTTATATAGACTGGTGTGTGCCTTTCCAAATCATGTCCAATCAACTGAATTTACCACAGGTGGACTCCAATTAAGCTGTAGAAACAACTCAAGGATGAACAGTGGAAACAGGATGCACCTGAGCTCAATTTTGAGCTTCATGGCAAAGGCTGTGAATACTTATGTACATGTGATTTCTGAGGGTTTTTTTTATTTTAAATAAATTTGCAAAAATCTAAAAAAAAAAAAAAACTTTTTTCACATTGTCATTATGGGGTATTGTGTGTAGAATTTTGAGGAAAAAAATGAATTTAATCCCTTTTGGAATAATGCTGTAGCATAAAATGTGGAAGAAGTGAAGTGCTGTAAATACTTTCCGGATGCCCTGTATCTATGTCTAACCCTGTTTTTGTTTTTATTTGCGTTTTTTAAAATTTATTTTAGCCATTTTAAGTGAGAATGAATGTGGGGGTGTCCTAAAAAAGATGGGGGGTGTCCTGATTTATTCTTCACCATTTGTTTAGAATTACATTTTACAGAAAATTTGAAAAAAAAAAAGTCTTTAATTCATTTTTAATTGTTTAGTTGTATTATGTGAATCTCCCAGTATTTTTAACATTGATATTAAATATCCTTATGTCCAAATATGTAAAAAAAAAAACTAAACAAAACAAACACACAGGCTTATACAGGGTGTCCTAATTTTTTAGATGACTGTAGACAAATTTTACAGTGGTAGAGTGGACCTAAAAAGTCTACACACCCCTGTTCAAATGCCAGGTTTTTATGATGTAATAAAATGAGACCAAGATAAATCTTTTCAAAACTTATTCCCATTAATGTGACCTATAACCTGTACAACCCAACTGAAAAACAAACTGAAATCTTTGAAGGAGAAAAATATCCATCCATCTTCTACCGCTTAATCCTTTCGGGTCGCGGGGGGGCTGGAGCCTATCCCAGCATCTTTGGGCGAGAGGCAGGGTACACCCTGGACAGATCGCCAGTCCATCACAGGGCCAACACAGAGAGACAGACAACCATTCACTTCCACATCCATACCTAAGGACAATTTAGAATCCCCAGTTTTGATGCCAATTAACCTAACTTGCATGTTTTTGGCATGTGGGAGGAAACCGGAGTGCCCGGAGTAAACCCACGCAGACACGGGGAGAACATGCAAACTCCACACAGAAGGGTCACCGATGGTCTGGGGGTGGGATCGAACCCACGATGGTCAAGGGTGGAATTGATCCCATGACCTTCTTGCTGTGCTGCCACTGTGCTAACTACTGCGCCACCGTGCTGCCCAGGAGAAAAATAATAAATAAAAAATTTGCAATAACCTGTTTGCATAAATATGCACACCCTGTCATAACTGGGGATTTGGCTGTGTTCAGAATTAATCAGTCACATTCAAACTCATGTTAAATGGGAGTCAGCACACACCTCCCACCATTTAAAGTGCCTCTGATTAATCCCAAATAAAGTTCAGCTGTTCTAGTAGACTTTTCCTGACATTTTTGCAGTCACATCTTACAACACAAGCCATGGTCCGCAGAGAGCTTACAAAGCATCAGATGTATCTCATTGTTCAAAACAATCAGTCAGGAAAAGGGTACAAAAGAAATTCCAAGGCATTAAATATAGCATGGAACACAGTGAAGACAGTCATCATCAAGTAGAGAAAATATGGCACAACAGTGACATCACCAAGAACTGGACGTCACTCCAAAATTGATGAAAAGACGAGAAGAAAACTGGTTAGGGAGGCTGCCAAGAGGCCGACAGCAACATTGAAGGAGCTGCAGGAATTTCTGGCAAGTACTGGCTGTTTAGTACATGTGACAACAATCTCCCATCTTCTTCATATGTCTGGGCCATGGGGTAGGGTGGCAAGACGGAAGTTTTCTCTTACGAAGAAAAACATCCAAGCCTGGCTACATTTTGCAGAAACACATCACCCATCACATCACCGCACTGCCCTATTTAGCGGGCTAGCTTCCATAACACGGCCTCTTATGCCAGATGATCCCACTGGTGCCTACTGTGTATTGCTCTGTACATAGTTCATCAGTAAATCTGTGTTTGCCAACTTCATCTGGCCTCATTCATCACCCAGGCATTTCCATACATAACATTTGGCGACTTAGGGTTAATGTATGGAGGTGTGCATTGCACTACTCTGTCCGTTCCTTGAGCTCCCGGGCGAGTCACCGGTTCCATGGCAGCATTGGTTGGAGGCCTATCAAACGTACATTACGGCACTGGACCTCAGGAAGGTCGATAAGGTGAGGGCGCGGGCGCTTCTCGTTCACAACCTGGGTATTGAAGGCTGGAGGGTCCTACGGACATTTGGCATGACAGACTTGTATGAGTACATTGTGGAGCTGCTAGCTAAACGTTTCTCCACCCCAGCAGCATAAAATGCCAGCGTGTAGGTGAGCCTGTCCACCAATATGTCATTGACTTGAAGCAGCTAGCTAGTGAGTGTCATTTTAGATCGCTTAAAGACGAGATGGTACGCAACCAACTAGCAGAGTACATGTGCAACGCTGAGCTGCATGCTAGGCTATTAGTGGCACCTAATGACTTGACATTAGCTGAAGCAGTTGAGCTAGCTCTCCGGTTGGAAGCTGTTGATAAGCTAGCTGTGGAGCTAAATTGGCACCAGCCACAGAAGCTGCCGGAGCCACCCACCTCAGCTAATGTTGCGGACCCTGATAGCGAGGATAGCTTGGACGAAGATTATTGGGAAATCATTGCTGCCAGCCGAAGGTCTGCCCTGGGAAACTCCTGTTGCAGGGGTTGTGGGTCCACGACACACCACCATAAAGCCAAGGAATGCCCGGCAAGAGGAAAACGTTGTAGTAGATGTGGACGCTTGAATCACTATGCCAGGGTGTGCCGTTTGTCTTACCCAGGGAACCCATGGGAGAAATCACCGCACCCGCCCCGACGGACACTGGGAGCAAATGGTACGAAGAACTAATGGACACCCTCGCTTTCAAGTTGACCAGTTCTCGCTCAGTGTCAGTACCTATGCCGATGAGCAACACCATGCTAGCCCCAGATGCCTCCGGTACTTGGCCACATTTGGGTGGAGAGTCTGCAGCTACGATGGTGTACACTACAACGTTTATAGAAGAGGACGGGACAAAACCGACAAGCATGGAGTTACCGCATGCTCAGCAGCAGTACATTGGGCTGCGTAAAATTCTATTTCGGGTTATGGACTTGGTCCTGGTTCAGGGGGATGAATATCCACAGCAAAGATGGGCCAAACGATAGCCAGCAAAACATCAAGTACGTCTGCAGATAGTGGCAAAGTTGGGAGCGGCGTGCTTCTGGTTGTCCGACGGCTCAATGAGGCATGCCAACCAGCTGCAGCCTGTCTAGGAGGACACTCCAGGTGGTGTGGCTTGACGGGAGTCGGTGAAAGCGGTGTGGGGTTGCCTGCTGCCTTCAGGGGTGTGCCTGCTGAGGGGCTGCCCTGGGCTTCCCCATGCCAGTTCCATCTTTCCCACCCAAGTGACTGTGCGGTAGCACTTTATTTATATTTCTGTGTGTGCATGTGTTGTGGGGTTGTATTTATATTTTTGTGTTAGTATAGGAGCACGGCAGATATTTTTAGTTTGAATAAAGACTCTTTTTAATCATTTGGTGGCAGAATAATCCACCATGCCGTGCGGGCTGTGTGGCAGTCCACCCACCAGTCCTGCTTTAGGTTGTTTTGTGTGAGTGCGTTAGGCCAGTTTAGTACATGAGTTCTCGTTTTTTTAGTGCATGATTCGGGTCCCAAATTTGAGTGGGTTTCAACTGTGTATGGTTTTGGACTTTTCTAAGGTGGGGGGGATGTGGTATTGTAGAGGATTGACGAGACGAGACACGAGCATTGCAGACACAGACTTTATTCCGCTATCATCAAGTCAGACTGCACTCCGGGTGCCAAAGTGAACTTTTTATACAGCTTACACTCTCTTCCTTGGCACCAAGAGTACATACATTACAACAGAGCACATCACAACAAAATGCATGAAGGCACATCTTCACATAGTTTGTCCCTCCTGGCACTCTGGTGCCTACCTTTGCATCTTCTCCTTTCTTCTCCCACATTTCCATTTCTCACCCCTTCCTCCTATTCCCCAAGCCACTGGGTGGGAGTAAGACCTCCCATTGTGCCACCATACAGCGCCCCCCGGAACATCCAGAAAGGGCCGTAACCCTCCAGTACCTTGGACTTGTGCAATCGCGCGTAACGGCTGTAAAGTGGGGCCGCTGGGCCAACCGAAGTGCCTTCCTGTCGAGGTGGGTAGGAGAAAGACTCAGTTCCTGGTGGACAGTCTCTCTGGAGGGGGAAAGGGTGGGGAGGGGAAAAATTTGGTCTCCTGCAAACAGTTCTCTGAAGGGGGAACACAACCCTACGAACCCACCACAGGCGGGCATCCACGCCAGGGAGCCTGGGCCAACACCACCTGCTGATGGGCCAACACCACCTGCTGATCTGCCAACACATAAGTGGGCTTAAGCCTGTCTATGCAGATGGTTTCCTTACGCCCCCCAAAATCTAACATAAAATGTTTCGCCCCCGTTTCCAAAACGCTGAACGGGCCGTAGTAAGGCAGATGCAGCGGGGTTCTGTGTGCGTCGTGTCTTATGAAAACAAATTTGGTGTTCTCCAAATGCTTTGGAACAAAAGTGCAGGGAAAACAATGGTGCGCCGGCCCCGGAACACTGCCAGCCTTTGCCCCGGAAAAAAGGCGCACAGACGAGTCCGTACCGGGCGCTGGACTTTCCAGCAAAAATTCAAAAAAACAAGCTCCGCCGGGCAAGCTGCCAAATCTTCCTTGGTGCGGAGTGCAACCCCAGTAGGACCCAAGGCAGGTGGTCGACCCAATTCGTGTCTGTTAGCGAGGCTCTGAGCACTGCTTTAAGCGACCTGTGAAACCTCTCGCACAAACCATTAGCCTGCAGGTTGTACGCGGTGCTGCAGTGGATTTTGACCTCCAGGCTCTCAGCCATCGCGGACCAGAGTTCCGAAACAAACTGGGGACCCCTGTCGGAGGTGATGTCCAACGAGGAACTGAAACGTGTGACCCAGGATGACAAAAATGCACGGGCCACATCGGCGTACGTGGTGGAAGCCAGCAAAAAGGCCTCTGCCCAACACGTGGTGCGGTCCACTACTGTTAGAAGGTGCGTGAAACCCTGTGACAGTGGAAGGGGTCCCACCAAATCCATGTGTACGTGGTCAAACCTCCTGCTTGGAATCCGGAAAGGTTTAAGGGGGGCTTTGGTGTGCCTCTGAACCTTAGACCGTTGGCACACAACGCACGCCGCCGCCTACTCCTTCACATCCTTGCATAAGCGGGGCCAGAAGAATTTGGACCCCACCAGCTTAACCGAAGCCCGTACGCCCGGGTGTGACAGGGAGTTGACGGACTCGAAAACGCAGCGGTGCCAAGAACTCGGAACCATCAGGCGGGGAGAGCCAGTGGAGACATCGCAAAGCGGGGGGGGGCCTCTTGTACGGCCCTGCTCTCCAGTTTTAGTCCGGTGGCCGCTGATCGGAGCGTGCAAATGTCCATGTCCCCTGGTTGGTTGGCGGCCATGGCGGAAAAATCCATACCTATGTAGACCGGGGAAACCAGCACATGCGACTGGCAGTCAGCCACGACATTGAGTTTACCGGCTACATGTTGAACGTTGGTAGTGAACTCTGAAATTGCAGCCAGGTGCCGTTGCTGCCGAGCCGGCCACGGTGCCAAGACTTTGGACACTGCAAAGGTTAGGGTTTGTAGTCAACAAACACGATAAATTCACGACCCTCAAGCTAGAACTGAAAATGACACGTGGCCAGGTGGAGGGCCAACAGCTCTCTGTCAAAAGTGCTATACTTACACTTGTTGTCGCCCAAAGTACGGCTGAAAAAGGCAAGAGGTTGCCACGAACCAGACGTACTGCTCCACCATGGCTCCTACCACGACATCGGACGCGTCTGTCGTGAGCGCTATCTGCGCCGACGGGGATGGATGGGTCAGCAAAGCCACATTAGCAAGTGCCATTTTGGTGCCTGTAAATGCCTGGACCCAATCGGGGGTTCAGTCAATGCTATCCATGCATTTCTTTTTCTTGAACGCGCAGTATAGTGGTTGCAGCTGCTGAGCTACCTGGGGAATGAAATAGTTGTAAAAATTAACCATCCCCAAAAATTCCTGCAGTGCCTTCACGGTCTGCGGATGCAGAAATCTGACACCACTCGTACCTTATCCGGCAGCGGAACTGTGCCCTCCAGCGAGATGCAGTGGCCTAAGAAATTGATCACCAGCAGCTCAAACTGACACTTTACTGTATTAACGATCAGCCCATGTGCTTCCAACTGATGAAAAACTTGCTTCAGATGGGCAAGGTGCTCCTCCTCTGACGCGCTAGCCACCAGAATGTCATCTAAGTAGATTAAAACGAATGGCAAGTCGCAGAGCACCGCATCCGTCATCCTCTGAAAAGTTTGGGCTGCACCCTTTAACCCAAACAGCATGCGTAAAAACTCGAAGAGGCCGAAACGTGTTATTACCGCCATTTTTGGGACATCCTCAGTGCAAACTGGAACCTGGTGGTAACCGCGGACCAGATTCACTTTACAAAAAATGCGCATCCCGGCCAGGTGCACCGAAAAATCTTGGATGTGTGGGATGGGGTAGTGGTCGTGTTCAGTGACATTGTTCAGGCGACGGAAATCACCGCACGGCTGCCACGAACCATCGGACTTGGGCACCATGTGCAGCGGGGATACTCAAGGGCTATTGGAGTGCCTAACAATCCCTAGACGTTCCAAGTTAGCAAACTTCCCGCACGATGGCTAGCTTAGCTGTGTCCAGGTGGCACGGACGTACAAAAACCGGCGGGTTCTTAGTAGTGATGAAATGCTCGACCCTATGCTTGGTCACAGTAGTGGAAAAGGTGGGCACTGTGAGCGCGGGAAACTCAGAAAGCAAATGCTGATACACGTCCCCCGAGGCTAAAAAATTTGCATGTGTTGGTGGCCCAGCTCCACGAGCCATACAAGGCAGTGAGGCAAAAGACACAGCATCCACTAAATGTCTGTTAGCAACATCGACAAGGAGACCATGAGCACACAGAAAATCAGCACCTAAGATAGGAACTGAACAAGCAGCTACCACAAAGTCCCACTTGTAGTTGCGCTCATGCAAACACACAGTCACTGACCTTTCTCCAAAAGACTTGATGGGGTATCCATTGGCGGCTGTTAGTGACAGGCAGCAGCCTTCCGCCAGCCCATCAGCGCTGACTAGGAAAATGAGACTCTTCTGGGAGCCAGAGTCCACCAAAAACCATCTCCCGGAACGTGTGTCCTCTATGAAAGGCAGCTTCTCCCTGTTGCTAGCGGTCGTAGCTGCTATTGACCGCTGGCTGGCCCGTTTCTCCGGCATCATGAAGCAGCATGGCGGGAGACAGCGCCGTGCATCAGCGCCAAAACGTTGATGTTAAAAACACGCCGTCCCGTTCCGGCATTCTCGAGTGGTTGTCCCGGCCACAACCTTCGGCTCCTCAGCCTTGGTGTGCTCTGCCGAAGATCCTGGTCTCACCGCCTGGACTCCGAAACTCCTGCTTGCCAAGATAATGCGATCCGCTTCCTCCGCCAGCGAGCGGTAGTCCCTGGCAACTAGCAGCGGTGAGTTGGCCAAAATCGTCCGTGCCCAAACCAGCAGTTTCCTTTGCCCAGCAAAGCCAGCATACTCTCCATAAGCTCCACAGCCGATCCGTCCCTTAAGTCCGGGTGGGCGAGGAGCTTCTCTGCTCTCTCTCCAGTGGAGAGGGTGTAACTCCGCAGCAGCAGCTGCTTGAGAATGTCATACTTTAACTGGGCTTGGGGGCTCGGAGCAGGCTCATGGCATGCTGAGTGGAGCGCGGGTCCAGTGAAGCCACCACATAATGGTACTTTGTGTCATCAGTGGAGACTCCACTGAGGGCAAACTGAGCTTCCACGTGAATGAACCAGGCAGCTGGGTCGTGGAGCCAAAAGTCCGGGAGTTTGACCGCTACGGCGAATGCAGCGGGGGAAACCCTAGCACGGATGTTCCCACAGAGGTGCTCGATCTGTCTTCCATTTTCACATCTCAGGGTCACCAGTGTAGAGAATTAACAAGATGAGACACAAGCATTGCAGACACAGATTTTATTCCTCTATCATCAAGTCAGACTGCACTCCGGGTGCTAAAGTAAACCTTTTATACAGCTTACACTCTCTTCCTTGGCACCAGGAGTACATACATTACAACAGAGCACATCACAACACAATACATTGTGTAAAGGTACATCTTCACAGTTTTCTCCCCCCTGGCGCTCTGGCGCCTACCTTTGCATCTTCTCCTTTCTTCTCCTGCATTTCTGTTTCTCACCCCCTTTCCCCATTCCTCAAGCCGCCCAGTGGCTAGTCACCATAGCATGGCCTCTTATGCCGGATGATCCCGCTGTTGCCTACCGTGTATTGCTCTGTACATAGTTCATCAATAAAGCTGTGTTTGCCAACTTCATCTTGCCTCATTCATCACCCAGGTATTTCCATACATTACAGGAGGGAATTATGAACAGTGTCAAATACCAGTCAGTGTTGGCACAAAACCTTCAGGCTTCTGCTAGGAAGATGAAGAGGAACATCATCTCTCAGTACGACAGTGACCTAAAGTACACATCCAAATCAACAAAAGAGTGGCTTCACCAGAAGAAGATGGAGGGTTTTGAATGGCCCAGCCAGAGTCCAGACCTGAATCCGATCAAACATCTGTGGGGTGATCTGAAGAGGGCTGTGCACAGGAGATGCCCTCACAATATGACAGATTTTGAGTGTTTTTGTAAAGAAGGGTGGGCAAATATTGCTACATCAAGGTGTGCCATGCTGATAGACTCCTACCCAAAAAGACTGAGTGCTGTAATAAAAGCTAAAGGTGCTGTAATAAAGTATTAGTTTAAGGGTGTGCATATTTATGCAGCCAGGTTATTGTAAGATTTTATTTTTTATTTTTCCCCTTAAAAGATTTCAGTTTGTTTTTCAATTGGGTTGTACAGGTTATAGGTCACATTAATGGTGGAAAAAGTTTTGAAATGATTTATCTTGGTCTCATTTTTCTACATCATAAAAACCTGGCATTTGAACAGGGGTGTGTAGACTTTTTATATCCACTGTATTTGCACAACATTAATAAATCATTGTCACCACAGACAAATCTGTGTTTGACATTGTTGCAAATTATCTGTGTACACATAAATTATCAAAAGAGTTTAAAATTCCACTGTAATGCTGTTTTATATTTTGAGTATGTACCAGACTTTCTCGTTGTCAGTCACTTTGACTTCAAGGGTTGTAAAAATTCCATCATAATCTATTGTATGCCGTCATTCTAATTTTCATATAATGAGTAGGACTGCATCTATCAATTGTTACTGATTAATCTGTCAATTTCAGTTAGTTGACAAATCAGTTGATTGATATATTTTATAAAGAGTCAAAAATGCTCATCATATCCCAGAGCTAAAGGTGGCCTCATCTGTTGTCTTGGTTTGTTAAATAAATAGTCCAAAACCAAGAATTACACTGGTCAACACCAATTTTATTGTCTAAGTTTGGTTGTTTTTTTTTTAGTTGATTTAGGACAATTTTGATGTACTGAATCCAAAAATCACATTGGTTTTTCTCAATCAGGTCAACTTTTTTGAGCTATGGCCACATGTTTTATACGTTTTTGTTTACGTGTACGGGTATTTTTGCTTTATGTGATGCAAAATTATTTTTGTCTTGAAATTCTCTGAATTTTGAACAATGATGACGTAACATTAAATTTACATGTACTTGCCTTTATATAAAGTTAAGTACATGTACAGTACTAAGTAACTACTAAGTAAGTACAGGTTTGTACTTGGCGCCTGATCGAGAGAAAGGGATGTCATTTTCAGATTCAGCGGTGCAAAATTGTCTTAAATCAGTTGAAAAAACACAGACAACTTATAAAACAATTATTTTTGTAGCCCTGTGTTACTTAACTTGTAATGCAATATCAAGAAAAGTGGCAAATTTTCATGTTTGAGAACTTGAAACAATCATATATATTTTTATAATCTTTATTGAAAAAAGATGCATGACAATTAGTCAGTTATCAAATTAGTAGATTAATTTTCTGACCATCTACTACTCGATTATTCAACTAGTTGTGGGTGCACTGCTGATTAGGCTATAAGACACTGAATAGCTTTTGTTTTAATTTGCATTTTCAGTTTTAATTATGAATTTAAAGCATGAACATTTAGATGATACATTTATTATGGGAATTGAGGAGCAGTACAGAGACATAGAGATAAAGACAGATGGGCAGCTGCACCTGCTTGAAGTGCTTTCACATAGGCTGCAGTCGGCACTGCACCGTATTATCAAACCCATTTGTGTCTATGTGTTGCATGATGGGAGAAGGTATCGCTGTGCTGAGCTGAGCACAGTAGTGCAAATCGCATCCAGTGTGCAAACTGCATTGTCCTATTATTAGCATTGTCTTACTATTGTGCTTTGTGAATCAGATGGTGGGAGCAGATAGCAATGGTAGATGAAGTGCAACATTTAGCGATAAAAGTGGCCACAGTTCAGTCTTAGTGAATCAGGCCCACAATCTTGAAAGATTGAAATCTGTTACATTTCTGGAAAGTCTCAATAATCATATAAGTGATGTTTAATATCATTGTCAAGTGTTGATGATGCAAGTCAGACTTAATGAATTAATTTGACAGGTGCTGGCTCACCTGCTGGACATGGTGTTCTACAGTGACGAGAAGGAGAAGGTCATCCCACTGCTTGTTAATATCATGCACTATGTAGTACCCTACCTCAGAAACCACAGGTATTGAGGGGCCTCTCTGTGTTTGTCATTGTGATACAGCGGGGAAAATAAGTATTGAACACATCAACACTTTTCTCATTAAACATATTTCTGACTGAGCCATTAACCTGAGATTTTCACCAGATATCATTAACAACCCATGTCATACATACATACAAAGAAATCAAGGCAACTGTGTTCACAAAACAAGTTATATTTAATAAAGTGGAATAACACAGCGAATAAGTATTGAACACATGAAGAAAAGAGGTGCAAAAAGGCATAGAAAGCCAAGAAACCAGCTGAAATCCATCAGAATTTAGGAAGCCATCCCATCCCCCATCAGTGCAAATTAATTTCAGCTGGTTAAGTCCTGACTGATGGCCTTTTAAAATGGTCTGTGAATATTAGATTGTCACACCACAAAGTACTCATGTTGAGTAGAAGCAAAGAGCTCTCTCTAGACCTTCACAACCTTATTGGTGCAAAACGTAATGATGGCATTGATTACAGGCGAATTTCTAAACTGCTGTATGTTCCAGTGAGCACTGTTGGAGCCATCAATTTGTAAGTGGAAAGAACATCATTTTACATAAACCAGCCACAACCAGGATCCTCGCAAGATTTCTGACAAGTGTCAAAAGAATTATCAGAAGAGTTATCCAAGAGCCAAAGACCACTCGTGGAGGGCTTCAGAAAGACCTGGAGTTAGCAGGTACTGAAAACAATAAGTAATGCACTCAGCCAACATGGGCTTTATGCCCGCTCACCTCCCAAGACTCCATTGCTGAAGAAAAAACATGTTGAAGCTCGTTTAAAGTTTGCTGCACAACATTTGGCCAAGCCAGTAAAATACTGGGAGAATATAGTTGCTCAGATGAGACCAAAATCAAACTTTTTGGATTCAACAACACAGCATGTTTGGAGGAGAAATGACGCTGCACATCAGCCCCAAATCACCATACCAACAGTAAGATCTGGATGTGGGAGCATCATGGTGTGTGTGGGGGGGTTTCAGCCCATGGTACAGGCAGACTTCATATAATTGAAGGAAAGATGAATGGACAAATGTACAGAGACATCCTTGATAAGAACCTGTTGCCATCTGCCAAGATGCCGAAGATGAAACGAGGGTGGACATTTCAGCAAGACAATGATCCCAAACACACAGCCAAGGAAACTCTCAACTGGCTCCAGAGAAAGAACATAAAGCTGCTAGAATGACCCAGTCAGTCACCTGACTTGAATCCAATTAAAAATCTATGGAATGAACTGAAGATCAGAGTTCATAGAAGACACCCACAGAACCTTCAAGATTTGAAGACCGTTTGTTTGGAAGAATGGGATAAAATCACTCCTGAGCAATGCCTGTGCCTAGTTTCTCCATACAGGAGGCACCTGGAAGCTGTTATTACCAACAAAGGCTTTTCTACTAAATAGTAAATGGATTTCACAAAGCGTGTTCAATACTTATCCCCTGTGTGATTCCACTTTATTAAACATAACTTGTTTTGTGAACACAGTTGCCTTGATTTCTTTGTATGTATGGATCACTTGGGTTGTTACTGATATCTGGTGAAAATCTCAGGTCAATGGCTCCATCAGAAATATGTTTAATGAGAAAAATGTTGTGATCAATACTTATTTTCCCCTGCTGTGTCTAAAGAAATAAACATGATTATTATCATTTTGTCATTGAAAGGAGAATGTATCACACAGTGCAGTGATCTGCCAAAACTGGAGCTGTGCTGCATTTGATCATATGCATGATTAGTCTGTAAATGTACCATTATCTGTTTCTCTTGGCAGTGCTCACAATGTCCCCAGCTATAGGGCATGTATCCAACTGTTAAGCAGTCTAAGTGGGTATCAGTACACCCGCCGTGCATGGAAGAAGGAGGCTTTCGACCTCTTCATGGACCACACTTTTTTCCAGATGGACTCCTCCTGCGTCAGCCAGTGAGTAAAAGAAGAAATGTCACGGTGTGATTGAACACTCAGAATTTGAGATTTAATGCACACTTTCCAATTGAAAGACAAATTTGCAGTTGTGGTCGAGTTCTTTTTCACAAACAAAAATGAGGAGCTTTGTATCCTCTTAATTTTCAAGCCTATTACTGAATTAGTTTTTGAGTTCAGAAGCTTTTGTGATTAAAATGGTAAATGGCGTTCACTTATATAGCGCTTACTCATCTCTGGATGACCAAAGTGCTTTACAGATCCTGCTATCCACGCATTCACGCACACATTCACTCACTGATGGCGGTGGAGCTGCCATACACAGGCACTGGCCTGACCCATCCGGAGCAACTGGGGGTTCATATCTTGCGCAAGGACACTTCGACTTGCAGACTGCAGACAGAGCGGAAATTGAACCACTGATCCTCCGATCAGTAGTCAGCCACACTACACCTGCACCACAGCCACCCAGGAAACTCTTGACTTCATGCTACCTTTTTATCTTGTGTTCTCAAAGTACTCACAAAGTTAGTGTGTCTGTTTAGTGTGTGATCATATTATAATTAAAATGACGTGCGATTATATTGTGAATTGTTACAACTCTCTCCGTTAAAATGACAGAAAAAACCCAGCATGCGTTGTTTCCTTATGAGCTCCGGAGCTGCGCGGTTTCAAAACACACCGCTGAAATATCATTAAACAATGCACTTCTGACGACAGACCACCTTTTTCCTGGTCAAAAGCACATTGGCGTAGCATGCGTCATAATAGTGTTGCGTCTGAGATTGCACACCACCACACCTCTTTGAAATGAGTCCCGACTTCTCAGCACTGCGCACTGTCTACTGGTAATTAGATGGCGTGACGCAAAGCGTAAAAAGTAGACAGTGCGCTGAAAGAAACTAACAAAACGCTGGCGTACGGTGGAAAGTCTGACGGAAAAGTCTGCTGATGAATGGCAAATTAGGGCCCTCTGTCTCCCAGCTGGCCTGGGCACTCCTTGGTATCCTCTCTGAAGAGCTGGAGGATGTGGCTGGGGAGAGGGAAGTCTGGGCTGCTGCCTTCACGACCCAGACCCCACGTAACTGGTAGATGATGGATGGATGGATATGTTTTATCACAGATGTATGTCAGGACAGCCTGGGTATGGGTTTGTAGTTAACGGATCAAGGCTGTGTTTATCCAAGGATTTCATAAAGCTGGTGAAGTCTTAACTAACATAATTTTCCTCTTTTTTTTTTTTTCAGCTGGAGAGCCGTCATCGATCACTTGATGACTCATGACAAGACCACATTTAGAGACCTCATGAGTGAGCTTCACATTTCCTTAGTGTAGTTTAATTTACAAATAGATGCAAATACAGTCACAGATAATTTATCAGATTATAATTACCTAACTCTTGGGGCAGAGAGTCTTTTTGCCCTTTTCCATCACTAATTTCAGCCAGAATAAAACATGTCTGGGGTTTTTTTGTGTCATTATGTACCAAATGTGAGCTGGAGTCTTAACCGCCCTGTGTTTTGTCCTCAGCCCGTGTGGCTGTAGCTCAGAGCAGCTCTCTGAGTCTGTTCACCAACAGAGATGCTGAGCTGGAGCAGAGGGCCATGCTGCTCAAACGTCTGGCCTTTACCATCTACAGCAGCGAAGTCGACCAGTACCAGAAATACCTGCCAGATATACAAGGTAACCGCTCCCACACGCTGCTTCCACACCTCTGCTGTGGGAGAGCTTTGATCACAGAAAACCACATGAAAATTGGCTGTAGTTTACATGAAAGGGTTGATGGAGGTCCTGCGTCATGCTGTTGTTTCGCTGCACGTTTGATTATTTTAATCCAGCAGATGCTTGATTACTACTCTGTTTGATTCGTGCCGTGTTTGTGTGTTCAGAGCGTCTGGTGGAGAGCCTGCGTCTGCCTCAGGTGCCCATCCTTCATGCGCAGGTGTTCCTGTTCTTTAGAGTGCTGCTGCTCCGCATGTCACCTCAACACCTCACCTCTCTGTGGCCCACTATGATCACTGAACTGGTGAGCACTGTGCAGCAACATGGGCTACGCTCAGACTGCAGGCAAAAGTGGCTCAAATCTCCACTTCTCAAATTCCACCCCCTACACACACACATACACTCACATTTTTTTAAATTATTTTCAATGGCATGGCTATTGACATAATGGATAACCGGAGTGGTGGCCTAGATCCACCATCCGTCCCTTAACTGGGAGGTCATGGGATCAAGCCCTGGCCGGGTCATACCAAAGACCATATAAAAATGGTGCTTCCCGTCTTCTAGCTTGGTGCCCAGCATAATGGAATGGGGGAAGGAAAGTTGGTTACCCAGCCACAGGGGGCGCACATGCCAGTGTACACCCTGTGCCGGTCCCAAGCCCGGCTAAATGGGTAGGGTTGCATCAGGAGGAACATCCGGTGTAAAAATCCTTGCTGAATCGGCATGCGGACCATCGTGATATAAGGTAATGATACGCTGTGGTGACCCAGAAAGGGAGCAGCCGAAAGACAAAAAAAATAGTAACACTCTGAATAGTATAAACTGACACAAAATCTGACTGTTTCAAATCAGATCTGAGCCACTTGTTGTCCTAAATCAGATATAGATCCATGCTTTACAAACTGACCTCAGTCTGCACAATCATGACACCATTCATCCCACTTTTCTGTCACTTTAGTCTAACAGTTTTTCCTATAAATATGACTTTCTTCATAAATTGTGAACTTTTGTCTTATTTTTTTCTTTTTTTAACTGTAACTTTTCTACCTTTTCTTTATGCATTTACAAGTTTCTTCTCATAAATGTTTGACTAAACCTAGCCTATGGCGGTTTCTTACTTTACCTCAGTGTATTTGTTCAGTCATTGACAGATTTGGTCAGTCTGTCATGTGTCTGTTTCCCTGCAGGTTCAGGTGTTCCTGCTGATGGAGCAGGAGCTGACTGCAGATGAAGACATATCCAGGTATGTTAATAAATGTTAATAGCAGCACCTTTACAGCCGTAAATAAGCATTTCTCTTATTGTTGATTTATCCTTCCTGTTCATCACCAGGACGTCGGGACCGTCTGTGGCTGGGCTGGAGACCACCTATTCTGGAGGGAACGGCTTCTCCACCTCCTACAACAGCCAGCGCTGGCTCAACCTCTATCTCTCCGCCTGCAAGCTCCTGGATCTGGCTTTGGCCCTGCCTCCGGAGAGCCTGCCCCAGTTCCAGATGTAAGTCGGCTTTGACTGTGACACAGATGGCTCAGAAAATCTGTAATAGTTTTAAGTGGAATTGTCTGTACTAAGGTTTGGAGACTCATTAAACAAAAAGGCTCCTCTTTCTGAGCAAGTCCCTTTTAATTTCAGGTACCGCTGGGCATTCATCCCAGAGGCTTCAGACGATTCAGGGCTGGAAGTGAGACGCCAGGGGACCCATCAGAGAGAGTTTAAGCCCTATGTGGTACGACTGGCCAAACTGCTGAGGAAACGAGCCAAGGTATCTCATCCTCTCTCTGTCTATATTGGGGGTCGGTGACCTCCACTATTATGGAAGGAGCTATTTTGATTAATATTTGTCCAAAACAATGTGCATGGAGCCACAAAAGATATAATATTTCAGCCCAAAAATATAAAGGTACAACAGGTGAGTAATAAGAATAAACTGGGCTGTCAATGTAAGAAGACCAGTTTTTTCCTCATAATTATGTGGATTATACCATAAATTCATGGCTTATCTTGTAAATTTTTGCTTTTCATTATCTTAAATTTGTGACTTTTGCTCATTTCTACGTTTCCTTATTTTGTAAATATGCACATTCATTTGCTTTGATTTGCAACTTTTGTCTTATTTCTTGTAAATAGTAGTAATGGATTGGAGTTACAGTATATGGTGCTTTACTTGTCACCTCAGAACCTTTACATTGTGTCCATTATTCATTCACTCAGACAGACACTGGTAAGTTACCTCTGTAGCCACAGTTGCCGACTGACAGTTAGGAGCTTGTGGCTGATATTCCGCACCAACAGCCTCTCCAACCACCACCACACATTTATTCAAATTCATCCACCAGTGTTATGGACACAATGGCAGCATGGATGGGGGAACGGGATTTAAACTGCCAACGACCCACTCAAATCTCCTGAGCCACTACCACCCACTTCTTCCCTGTCACTACTGCCAAGGGAGGTTACTGTTTTTGCATCCGTTCGTTTGTGTACATGTATTTTGTAATTTATTTATTTTTAGTTTTTCTATTTTTTCTTTTCTTTTCTGGCAGCATCTCACCCATACAGCACTTCCTTAACTGTGGTGTCACTATTTTTTTTTACAGCAGAAGTGACTGAGTTCAAAGTGAGCGAATCAAAGACCATCTCAAAATAGTTTTATCCACATCTGATATTCAGAAAAATAAAAACCACAAAGATAGCATACTTATGCTAGCAGCACAACCATCCCTTGCTTCCTGTTTGGTGTTCAGTCGACAGTCCTGCTGCTCCCACCTGCTGGTCTGTGGAGAGGACAGGTTTCATATGCACATGTAAATAAAAGAACACTTTTATTAGTGTAGTGCTGTTTGCAAACAATCGGTTTTGATAAATTATAATATGAGGGAAGAAATTGGCTTCCTTGGTCGATGTTGCATTTTCTGTTTTCTAGCTTGTTTTGGTTGTTTTCAGGTTGCAGACAACTTTATCTGGTAACTGTTGTCCAAAATGCTGTAGAATGACATTTTCAAATAAACTTCCCACGTGAGTAAATTTGTTTCCCTCTCTGACAGAAAAATCCAGAGGAGGACTGCTCCACCCGGACACTGTCATGGGAGCCAGGCCACCTGATGCTGACCCTCTACGTGATTCGCAGCATGGAGCAGCTGCTGCCCTTCTTCAACCTGCTCAGCCAGGTGTTTAACAGCAAGGCCAGCAGTCGCTCCGGCCCCGCCTACACCCACAACCCCTCAGATGCCTCCTTCCACGGCCATAAGGAGGGCCACAAACCGGAGAGTCAGAAAGTGTTCTGGAGCCGAGCTCGGCAGAACATCGAGGAGATGGTGGAGAAAGACTTCCTAGAGGGCCTCATCAAGACATGAAAACACAATGAGGAGAAAGACCAGGAGATTAACACACACAACTGATCAACACTAGTGACAAACCTCAACCTGTACATTAATGAACAATAACAGGGACTGTAAAAGGGGAAATAGTTTGTACATTTTTTGTATCTATGATTTTACTTTTCAGAAGCTACTGTATTTAATTTTAATTATTTATATATATGAGCAGCTTTGATGACTTCAGACATTTTGTGCAAGTCCTTCAGGACAGGGTGGAGATGCTGTGCCATTCCATATCGATGTGACTTAATAAAGATTTCTAATGAGAGGACGACTTCTGATATGTCTCTTTCACATTTAAAATGAGCTTTTTTTAAACGTTGGGCTTTAAAGGGATGTGTGTAAATGATTAGTAGTTATAAAACTGCCACTAGGTGATGCCACTCGGTCTGCATGTGCCCAGGCTGTGGATGCAGTCTCTATTGCATCACCAGAGACCCTCTTGTTTCTGCGGGATAGAGGTGAATTTCTGATTATTTTCTCCTTGTGTTCTGAAGCTATACCTCCTAAGGCCTGGTGCACAGGACAGCGTTTTTGTTTAGAACTGGAGAGAAGGCTCTGCGTACACACGACACCTCGCAGAAATAACCACACGTGCACATGGATCCACCGAAGGTGTGAAAACTGCTGTTGCAACTAACGGATGACAAGTGGAAGTTTTACTTTGGATTATAAAACCACAACTATAAACACCAAATTCCACCTGCAAAAATATTTATATTTGTTTGTTTGTTTTAAGTTGAAAGAATAAGAGAGTCATAAATAAATAACCTGTTTAAGTGCGGGCAATAAAAAAATCTGACTGACAGCTGGTTTGAATATTTGATGAGTCTTCAGTCATAACTTACGCAAAAGCATTACAAGTAAAAAAAGTAGTGATATGGGTTGGCTGAGCAGCTGCGCAAAACTGGATTAAAACATAAGCTGCTCCACAAAGATATTTTTTTTTCATCATTCAGCAAAGGTACACAACATTTTAAGAATGTGTTTCAGTCTGTAAATCCTCCTTGGTTATAAATTTGATAAATATTTTCCTCTATAAGGCTGCATCTATTGTGTTAAAAGTTTTACAGATACCATTAAGAGCCCTTTTGTTACCTAATTCTCTAAACACAATCTTAAAGTTTAATCATGGAGCCTGTATTTCTGTGAGAAATACAGGCTCCATGGTGGGTGGGCTTGCAGAAATCTATTGTGAACTGGGGCTGTAACGTACCTTTGCTGTTTATTTCGGTGCACACAGATGCTGAAAATTGGTGCCGATAAAACCTCTCCACTCTGGGGACTAGTTTCAGATCTCTGCACTTCAACAACTTCAAATACCCCATGTCATATTCATGGACACCTAAACTGTAGACCAACTTCCCAGTTTGGGGTAAAGACATTGCGTGCACGGCCCCTAATTGAGATGAGAATCTGAGAAACTAACACTGCATTTGCAAATCATAATTTAGCTTCTCCCCACCCCAAAATAATAATAATAAGTTTATTTATAGAGCACTTTTCACAGACAGAGTCACAAAGTGCTTAACATGGTAAAAAACAAAATAAAAACACAGGCACATAAAACAGTAAAAAAAAACCAAAGTAGACAGTAGAAGCACATAAAAATACAAAAGCCTTTTAAACACCACTGAGAAAATAACACAAAAGAATCCCTTGCTGTATTAAGACTTAAAAGCAGTGATTTAAGCCATGAACGGCAAATCACAGGTCACAACAACCAAAGTATCCATGTAAAATTCCATAGAATTTAACATCTCACTTCCTACTGGTTAACAAAAAAACTATATTTTTCATCATGCAAGCATACGACAAACAAAATGCACATTTGGGGTATTGTGCAACTGTGAGTAACCCAAGGGGCACCTTTGCAGCAATCATACTGTTCAATAGATGTACAAGATTGCAAATTTACAAATAAGAAAATGCAATTTTAAATGAGGGGTAAAAGTTGCCGATGCAAAAGAAGATACAAACGTATGAGAAAAAACTGCACATTTAAGAGGAGATGACTTGCCTATTATCCCCTGGCAGCTGGAGCCCAAAGGCGTCAGTCCATCCGTCCATCCCGCTTTTGTGAAATCAACTCCTCCTACAGTTTTTTTCCAATTGTTTTGAAAGTCCAAGTCCATGGTCCTTAGCCGGAAAAAGGTGGATTGTCCTCTACGGGTTGGGGACAAGCTCCTGCCCCAAATGGAGGAGTTTAAGTATCTTGGGGTCTTATTCACGAGTGAGGGGAGCATGGAGCGAGAGATTGAAGATGGATTGGAGCAGCATCTGCAGTGATGTGGACATTGCACCGGTCTATCATGGTGAAGAGGGAGATGAGCTCTAAAGCAAAGCTGTTGATTTACCAGTCAATCTATGTTCCTACCCTCACCTATGGTCATGAGCTTTGGGTAATGACCGAAAGAATGAGATCGTGGATACAAGCAGCTGAAATGAGCTTTCTCCATAGGATTGCTGGACTCACCCTTAGAGATAGAGTGAGGAGCTCAGTCATCTGGGAGAGGCTCAGAGTAGAACCGCTGCTCCTCCACATTGAAAGGAGCCAGTTGAGGTGGTATGGGCATCTGATCAGGATGCCTCCTGGACGCCTCCCATTTGAGATGTTTCAGGCACGTCCCACTGGGAGGAGACCCCGGGGCAGACCCAGGACTCGCTGGAGAGACTATGTCTCCCAGCTGGTCTAGGAACACCTTGGTATCCTCTCTGAAGAACTGGAGCAGGTGTCTGGGGAGAAGGAAGTCTGGGCCTCTCTGCTTGAACTGCTACCTCCGCGACCCAGACTTCCAGGAAAGTGGTAGAAAGTGGATGGATGGATATTTTGAAACTTGGTACTATGGTTTGATATAGTTTGGGGATGCACATATTGCAATTTCACTCATAGGATGACCTTGAGATCAGATTTTCCCTAAATCTTCTAAACGTAATAACTACTGAAAGAAATGGTGTAGACTTTTCAAAACGATAGTTGTTCAATCTAATACACATCTTGCTTACTCAGATTAATCTGAGTAAACTGGACTAGCCTGCCACAATTTCGATATGCAGCTTTTTTTTCCCCATTAAAATCTGATGTGTTTTCAAAGTGTTCCCTTTATTTTTTTGAGCAGTGTATATATTTTATGTTCTAATCTATTTTAACGTATTCCCTTATAATATTCTCTATTATATACTGCATTTCCTTGTATTCTTATATATTATATTTTCTTCTACTATTGTATAATGTACTATTTTATTAATATATGTTCTCCATAGTCAATTATTTATATGAAATATAATATGACGATGTTTTATACCAGTATATCTGACCATAAAACAAGAACAAAGAAAGAGGAAAAACAAACAAGACAAAAAACAAAACCAATGTGCATACCAGGCGTCAATCAAACCCCTTCTCCCTACACTTAGTGAAGTGATATTCACTCTGTACATATTTTTAAACTGTGTGATGTTTATGCATTTTGTTATGTATGGTAAAATACCTTGGGTGAAGGATGAGGCAAGATGACTAGAGGAGCACAGCTTTATTAATGTTGAGGAACAGCGGTAACATGGTAGGCACCTGGCAGAGGGCACTGGTCAAAGAGGCCAGAATATGGATGTCCTCTGCTATTTATTGGGTGGTGCAGTGACGTGACAGGAAGTGCACATCACTACACCGCACTTCACAATAAGGTGCCAGAACACAACATCACATTCTCTCCCCCCCCGTTAGATAAGTCCATTTAAGACCCTCCCCAATTTGGGACCCGAATCACACACTAACATAACAAAAAATAATGTACTCAAATGACCTAACACATTCACACAACATAACCTAAAACATGGCTGACGGGTGAATTACTGTGCAGCCCGCACAGCAGGGTGGATTATTCTGCCACCCAATAAACTAAAAAAGAGTCCGTACATAAACTAAAATTACACGCCATGCTCCTGAACTAAACAAAATACACAAAATAATCCCATTTTACAACATACATACATTAAAAAAAAAAACAGAACTATTAACACAATTATTTACAGCACTGTTCCTTGGGCAGGAGGAGTAGAACCGGCATGGGGGGCCCAGGGCAGCCCCTTAGCAAGCGTGCCCCTGAAAGCAGCAGACCCTCGGGATGATGGCTGATCTTCCGGACAAAAGCGCCTCTCTTCTTCACCACTGACACTCTCTCTCGTCCAGCCCCATCACCTGAAGCCTCTTCCAGGACACGCTGAAGCTGATTGGCATGCCTCACCGAGCGATCGGACAACTTGAAGAATACTGCATCTAACTTAGCCACTATGCGCAGACACCCATGATGTTTAGCTGGTTGTCGTCTGGCCCATCTTCACCGTGGACGTTCTTCACCCCGAACCCGAACTAAGTCCATAACCCACAGTGGGGCCCGGCTCACCTGAAATGGTGCTGCTGAGCATGCAGTTCCTCCATGCTCGTCGGTCTGGCCCCAACCTCTTCTAAAGCCATCATAGCGTTCACCATTGCAGCTGCAGACCCTCCATTTCCCTGCGGCAAAGCTCCGGAGGCATCTGAGGCTAGCACATTGGTGTCAGTCGCCGGCGCAGGCATCTCGCTGCCACACTCAATACCCCCCTCTACTATTTCTGGAGCACTGGCACTGAGACCCTCCTGCGCCGAACCTGAGTGAGGCTGGTCCTGCTTCACCACCATGGTGTCCGTTAGCTCTTCGTCCCACACAACATCCTCATCGACCACTGGAACCGGAGGGTTCCACTGGCCACAACCCGACCATTCGTTCCCAGCGTTGCCTTTTATGGCCAAACCCAGTCCGTTGAACAAGTCACAGCCCATGATGTTATCGCCTCGGGCTGTCACGTGGAACGTGAAGTCAACCATCGTTGCAGACTTGTACCAAACCATTAACTCCAAAGTCCCAACTGTGTACAGCCTGCCACCTCCATAACCGTACCGCAGCGCTGGGTTACCTTTAATCCTGTAGCGGGGAAAAAACTTGCTCACCGTGGCCCAATTCAGCAACCACCCCTCCGCCCCCTGTGTCAAGCAACAGCAGCACCTCCATGCCGCCCAGTTCCACTGTGCAAAACCCATTGGTACCGGGGGACACCGTATGGATGGCTGTTGGGGACCGGCACAAGGAGTACACTGGCTTGTGCACCCCCTGTGGCTGGGTAGCCAGCATTTCTCTCCTTTGTTCCATTTTTGCTGAGCACCAAGATGGACAACAGGAAGTTCCATTTTTATATGGTCTTTGGTATGACCTGGCTGGGACTTGAACCCCAGCCTCCCAGTTGTGGGGCGGGTGTTCTACCTCTAGGCCACCACTCCATATGGTGTAACTGTGATGATTCACTCTGCCTGCCTGATTCTCCATAGCTGCACGCACACCTGCTCTCTCTCATCAACGGAGCCATTTAAGCAGTGCTGCTCGCAGGTCAGCACGGAGTCGTCTTTCTCCCTGGTCTAATGAGACTGGCACACCACTTCGTCTGCTTCCAGAGTTCTTTCTCTTTGTCGTAGTTCTCCAGAGGTCTCTGCTTTTCATTGTCGTTCTCCTGAGGAGCCTGTTTCCCTCACCATTCGTCTGGGAGTGCTCACTCCCCCACGACAAGTAAGCCATCTTCTCCTACACCACTATTCTACGCTCTAATCCCCTGTGCACAGGCGGAGATCCGTGGCGGCGGACTTCTCCCTCCTGGCGGTGGACCAAGCCCACACTACACCTCTACAACACCTCCTTGTCTCCATTCGCAACCGGGCCTGTAGACGCTGTCTCCCTGGTTGGAGCCTTCGAGGCTAAGCCAAAGCTGCTCACCATTTCATCGACAGTAAGACCTAAACATAACTGTACATTCCCTTCTGAATTTTGACACTAATCCTCCCTGTCTTTGCTCGTCCATAGGGTTGCCAGGCTGTACGGTGCTGTCCTCACCCCGGCTGATACAGCTACACATACACGCACACACTCATTACACAATAAAGATAATTGAGTTTACTTTTGAGTCGGTGTCTGCTTACTGGGTCCCAAAACATGTCAGTACGACTCTGTCAAAACGACCCAGCAGACAGTGTGCTAGCGCACAAGGTTAACATCTTGGAGGCTCGAGTAGATCAGTTATCACATCAACAACAGGTCATACTCACCCAGCTGGTCCAGATTAATTCCCGTTTGGATCGCCTGTCTGGTCCTCAGCCCTTTCCTCCGGCTTCAGGTAGCTCTACCTCCCCCGCTAGCTCCCAACTTGCTCCATCTCCACCACCTCGGCTGACGCCAATTCCCACGCCCACTCGCTTTAGCAGTAAGGTAGGGGAGGCTAGGGGATTTCTATTGCAGTGTGGGATAGTCTTTCAGTGGGTGCCAGGGGATTTTCCCACCAGTCACAGCCGCATAGGCTATGTAGTTAATCTTCTGGAGGGGCGGGCATTAGCCTGGGGCTACGCGGTAATGGCTAGGGCTGACTACGCTACTTTGACTTATGACCAGTTTGTCAGTGAGTTTAATGAGGTCTTTAACCACTCCGACCACGATAGCGTGCTTACCTCCCGGCTACTTAACTTGAGGCAAGGGAGCAAATCTGTAGCCGACTACGCTGTAGACTTCTGGGTGGTAGCCGCAGAGGTGGGGTGGGAGGATGCCTCTCTTTGCAGTATCTTTGTCCGAAGTCTTAGCCCTAGCCTGAGGGATGAGCTAGCCCGCCTAGAAAAGCCCAGTAGGTTAACCAAGCTTATCTCCGTAGCCATCAGCCTGGACAATCGGCTAAGGGAACGGGCCACCGAACGTAGGGCTTCCAGTCGCTCAGGCACCCAGTTTCGCTGCCCCCCGCAGCCACCCCCCCCCCCCCCGCTGGCCCTACCGCTCTTTGATTCTCTGAGCCAATGGTAGTTGGGTGGTCCATGTTACCGCAAGCGGAGAAACAGCGCCACCATGAGTTAGGGCTATGCCTCTATTGTGGCAGTGAGGAGCATGAGGTAGCTACTTGTCCCATACGGCCAAAAAAGGGAGTCCGTGCGTCGCAGTAGGGGGACTCACGGACTCACCTCAGAATAATCCCCTCACTAGATTTCTATTACCCATCCACTTTGTTCGTAATCAGGTTGAGATAGCCACACACGCTCTTACTGATTCAGGGGCCGAGCAGAGCTTCATTTCTGGGGAACTGGCAACCCGGTTGGGGCTTCCATGTCACCAGTTAAAGACCCCCCTTAAACTTATCGCTCTGTCCAAAGCCCCACTGGCCGTGGTGTCTAAACAAACTGCTCCAGTATCAGTTATAGTGTCTGGGAATCATCGGGAGCAGCTCAGGTTGTTTGTGCTTGCGGTGTCCACCTCCCCTGTCATCTTAGGTTACCCCTGGCTCCCGTTACACAATCCTACGATTGACTGGTGCTCCGAAAACGTAGTTTCCTGGAACTTGTTTTGTCTCAGTGCTTGCCTTCAGTCCGCTGCTTGTTCGCCATCCGTGCCTCTCGGTGTCCCCAACACCCCCCCCCCCCCATCTGTCCAAGGTTCCTCCGGAATACCACGACCTGGGGGCCGCCTTTAGTAAGACCCAAGCTCTATCTCTCCCCCACCCCCATACGATTGTGCCATCAACCTCCGGTCTGGAGCCCCGCTACCATCGAGTCGGCTTTATAGCCTGTCAGCTCTGGAGCGGGAGGCCATGGAGACGTACATCAAAGAGTCCTTGAACTCGGGTATAATTTGGCCTTCGTCCTCAGTGGTGGGGGCGGGATTCTTCTTCGTGGGCAAAAAAGACGGCTCGCTGAGGCCATGCATTGATTTCCATGAGCTCAACAACATCACCATCAAGAACAAATACACTCTCCCTCTAATCAATATGGTGTTTGATTCCCTCCAGGGGGCCTCCTGGCTTACCAAACTTGACTTCCGCAATGCTTACCATCTGGTGTGGATCCAGGAGGGTGATGAATGGAAGACAGGGTTCCGGACCCCTAGCGGTCATTTCGAGTACCTAGTCATACCATTTGGGCTGACCAATGCCCCTGCCGTATTCCAACGGCTTATTAATGACGTTTTGAGGGACATTTTGGGCTCATTTGTCTTTGTATACCTTGGTGATAGCTTGATCTTTTCCCAGTCCCTGGATGAACACCAGGTGCACATGAGACGAGTCTTGCAGCGGCTACTAGAGAATAAGTTGTTTGTGAAGGCAGAAAAATGTGAATTCCACACTCTCAAGACGTCATTCCTGGGCTTCATCATTTCTCATAATGAGGTCATCGTGGACCCAGGCAAGGTAAAAGCGGTGGTAGAGTGGCCGACTCCCTCCTCCCGGAAGCAGCTACAACAGTTTCTGGGATTTGCCAATTTCTACCGCCGCTTCATCAAAAACTACAGCATTACTGCCCTACTGCCCTTCTTTTTACCCATCTCACCTCCTCCAACTCCAAGGTGCCCTTCCGGTGGACGGAGGAGGCTGAGGCGGCATTTATGAATCTAAAATCTCAATTCTACTCTCCTCCGATCTTGGCACAGGTGGATCCCACTCTGCAATGCCTGGTGGAAGTAGACGCCTCGGACTCTGACTTGGGAGCCATTTTGTCTCAGTGCTCCCTGGTAGATGACAAGATTTGCCGCTGTGCGTTCTTCTCCCGTTGCCTCTCCCCGGTGAAGACGAATTATGACATCGGGGACAGGGAGCTCCTGGCGGTCAAGCTGGTGCTGGAGGAGTGGCGCCATTGGCTGGAGGGGGCCTCCCAGCCGTTCATCATCTGGACGAACCATAAAAACTTGGAATACCTCAGGATGGCCAAACGTCTGAACGTGCGCCAGGCCTGTTGGTCCCTGTTTTTTGGTTGTTTTGACTTCATCATCACCTACCGTCCCGGGTCCAAGAACACCAAGCCTGATGCCTTATCCAGGCAATTCGCCTCAGATGCCGCGGAAGTGTCGGAGCACCCCATCATCCCCCTGTCATGCATCGTGGGCGCCCTCTCATGGGGTATCAAGGAGAGGGTCCTGAGAGCACAGGAGACCGAGGCGGACCTGGGCGGGGGACCAGCGCGGAAGCTGTTTGTTCCATCTGCCATCCAGGGCAAGGTGATTAATTGGGCCCACTCCTCCATGCTCTCGTGCCACTCGGGGATGGCATGCACTGTGGCCCTTCTGCAGAGGACCTTTTGGTGGCCTTCACTCCAGAGGGATGTTGGAGAGTATATCCGCTCCTGTCCCCAATGCGCCACCGGCAAGACGTCCTCCTCTCCTCCGGCTGGCCTGCTTCACCCTCTCCCTATTCCTGGCAGGCCCTGGTCCCACGTGGCCTTGGACTTCATTACCTGTCTTCCACCCTCTAACAACCACACCGTCATCCTCACCATCGTGGACAGGTTCTCGAAGGCGGCCCATTTCATCCCCCTGCAGGGTCTACCCACAGCAAAGGAGACAGCGGATCTGCTCGTCCTCCATGTGGTGAGGTTGCACGGCATCCCTCTGGACATCGTGTCCGACCGGGGGTCCCAGTTTGTTTCTCAGGTATGGAGGGCTTTCTGCAATGCCATCGGAGCTACAGCGTGCTTGTCATCGGGGTATCACCCGCAAAGCAATGGGCAGTGTGAGCAGGCCAATCAGGAATTGGAAGCAGCGCTATGGTGCATCACCACTGCCAACCCAGCTTCCTGGAGCACCCACCTACCATGGATTGAGTATGCTCATAACACCACCATGTCGTCTGCTATAGGCATGTCTCCTTTTGAGGCCTCTCTGTGCTACAATCCCCCGCTGTTTCCCGAGGAGGAGGGAGACATTGCCGTACCTTCCATGCGAGCCCACCTGAGATGCTGCCGCCGATTGTGGAAAGCCACCCGGACCACACTGCAGCGCACGGCGGAGTGCAACATCACCATCGCCAATCATCGCAAGACACCGGCTCCACCCTACTGGGTTGGTCAACAGGTATGGCTCTCCACTAAAAACATCAACCTCAAGGCTGAGTCGAGGAAGCTCTCTCAGTGGTTTATTGGGCCGTTTGCTATCACTCACATTGTTAATCCTGTGGCTGTGCGCCTAGCTCTCCCCACCCCCGCATCTATCCCACCTTGCACGTCTCTCAGGTGAAGCCATTCTGTTCCAGCCCTCTGTGCCCTCCTCCCAAGACGCCACCTCCACCAGTTGTGATCGATGGTGATCCAGCGTGGAAAGTCAACGCCATCCTGGACGTCCGTCGCCATGGTTGCGGCCTACAGTACCTGATGGACTGGGAGGGCTACGGTCCTGAGTGGAGGTCCTGGGTGTGTCTCTCCTTCGTGTTGGATCCTCAGCTAATCAGGGACTTCCACCGGATGCACCTGGGTAGATTAGATCAGTTGCCAAGAGGCGCCACGTAGGGGGGGGGAGTACTGTAATGATTCACTCTGCCTGCCTGATTCTCCACAGCTGCGCGCACACCTGCTCTCTTTCATCAACGGAGCTATATAAGCCATCTTTCTCCCTGGTCTGATGAGACCGGCACACCATTTCGTCTGCTTCGAAAGTTCCTTCTCTTCGTCGTAGTTCTCCAGAGGTCTCTCCTCTTCATCGTTGTTCTCCTGAGGAGCCTGTTTCCCTCACTGTTCGTCTGGGAGTGCTCACTCTCCCACGACAAGCCATCTTCTCCTACACCACTATTCTATACTCTAATCCCCTGTGCACAGGCGGAGATCTGTGGCGGCGGACTGGGCCCACACTACACCACTACAACACCTCCTTGTCTCCATTCGCAACCGGGCCTGTAGACGCTGTCTCCCTGGTCGGAGCCTTCAGGGCTAAGCCTGAGCTGCTCAACATCTCATCGACAGTAAGACCTAAACATAACTGTACATTCCCTCCTGAGTTTTGACACTAATCCTCCCTGTCTTTTCTTGTCCATATGGTTGCCAGGCTGTACGGTGCTCTGCTCGCCCCGGCTGATATATCTACACATACACACACATACGCACACACTCATTACACAATAAAGATAATTGAGTTTACTTTTGAGTCGGTGTCTGCTTACTAGGTCCAAGAACATGTCAGTAACACATTTCCAACTCACCTAAAAAAGCTAGAAATTCTCTAAAAGAAAGTTATACATGCCTTATCATGGTCTGAATATAATTCTCCTTACAGTCATCTTTTCCATCTTTACAATCTCCTAAGACTTGGTGAGCATAATTACTTCCACAATGCCTGTATAATGTATCAGGTTGTCCACAAACTCAACTATAAATTACATGAACTCATTCCAATCTTCCTTCCCATGCACACCTATACCACCAGAAATAAAAATCAAATTACTGGGAAAAAAATGAAGACTAAAATCTATCAGTTTTAGTATTGTGTGCAAAGGACTGCAGATTTGGAATGCGCTTGATGAGAATCTAAAAATGTCACCTTCCATCTCCATCTTCAAGAGAAAACTAAAAATGCAACTACTATCATTATATAATTAATCCACTATTTGTTACACAAAACTTGCTTATTGATGAGTTGTCACCCCATTGTTATTTTTGTTTTATATATTGATGTCATTCCACTAGTATTTAATAACTTGCCAATGTATCTTGACCTTACCTACTAATTCAATGTAAACAAATGCTAGGATTATGTTATATGTCTGCTATATGTTTGTATGTTCCTGTACACAAAGACATCTGACCAATGTCTGTTATCATTTTATTGGACAAATGGGCCCCCTCTTAAAAGCTTCAAATAGCTTACTTACGGTGACCTTTTCACACTCCAAATCAATGTGAAAAAAGCTTATTGTATACTGCAATTCATCCATCCATCCATCCATCCATCTTCTTCCGCTTAATCCTTTTCGGGTCACGGGGGGGGGGGGGGGGGCTGGAGCCTATCCCAGCTGTGGATAACTCATACTATAATTCATTCATTCATACTGTTGATAATGTGTGATGTGATGTGTGTGTGTGTGTGTGTGTGTGTGTGTGTGTGTGTGTGTGAATAAACTGGGATCATAAGTGAGATCAAGGTGCCAACTTACTTTGTGGAAGTCGGTTGCAGAGGCTTCATTGCAAAATCCACCCAGCAATTCCTGAAGGCCGTGGGAATTACCAGCGTTAAGCAGAAGAGGGCGCTCAAGGAAATGGCAGCAGAGGCAGCGCAAGGAAGCTTCTGGCTCTGGCTTAGGAGGAAGGCTGCAAAGTGGGGTAAATAAAGATCTCAGGGTCAGCTGCAGAGAGCGGTAGGGAGATGTCCCTATTGCTGCCCCTCCACCTTGAGATGTTCTGGGTTCAAAGGGATAAAACATCTATGAAGGGTGGTCCCCAGCTGATGATTCTGTAGCTGGCCTAATGGCACTGACAGAGGTGCATCATGCCTGCATTATGCAGGCAGTTTAGTCCTGTGCTACACACTGTTAAGTCTGGAAAGCATGGAAGGACCAACATAGAGTGGAGTTTGCTGGGAACACGAACTTTATTACAAAACACTATTACGGTGGTACAACAGTGTGTTGGTTAGGAGGCCGAACCAGAGAGAGCCGTAAAAAAGAGACTGTAAAATGGCTGTCCCTCACATTTATATGTTTGGCATGATGACGTCACCGAGCAGCCGCCTCATCACGCCGACTGACCAAACTTGTGGTTTCAACATACAACAATCACCCCCACCCCCCATCCCCTTGGAAAAGCAGAAAAACACACATGAATGAATTAAACCTCCCTAATTTGGTACACAAAGAACCCCAAACTTTGGAAATGACCAAAATTGTCCAACAAGTTGTACAACTCACAGATGACATTGTAGAAGCTTATGAAAAAGGTTATAAGGCAGGTGTCCTCCAGGTTGATCAAACAGCAGCATATGACACCGTATGACACCAAGGGCTGATTATGAAGCTTCTGCAGATGGTTCCTGACTGTCATATCATACAGTTTATTGGCACAATCATCTCGAACCACAGCGTCATCCTTAAGACCAGTGATGGACAAGTCAGTAGACTTCGCCAGTTGAGAAATGGCATTCCCCAGGGCTCTGTTCTGGCACCTTACCCTCTTCAACATCTATATTAGCGATCTACCACGGACAACCTCCCAACAGTATGGTTATACTGACGATCTTGCTTTGCTGTACTCCAATATCAGCTGGTCCAAGATGGAGGAAATTCTCACTGAAGACATTGCTGCCATCTCAGACTATCTAAAGACGTGGAGGCTGAAACTCAGCATGGAAAAAACTACTGTTAGAGCATTTCATCTCGCTAACAGGGATGCTAACCACCAGTTCAGTGTCACCCTGGGAGATTCTACCTTGCCATACACCCCCATGCCAACATACCTTGGAGTCAAACTTGACAGACAACTTACCTACAAGCACCATCTTGTCTCTCTGCGTGCTAAAGTATTATCAAGGAATAATCTCTTGTGGCGCCTTGCTGGTTCTTCATGGGGAGCCTATACATGCACACTCCGTACTGGAGCACTTGCACTGGTACACAGCGGAATATGCCTCTCCAGTCTGGAGTAGGAGTGTTCACACTAAGAAGCTGGATGTCACACTCAATGAGACCATGAGGATAATCACAGGCTGCCTTCGTGCTACACCTGTGGATTACCTGCCTGTTTTATCTGGCATCGCTCCTCCTTCCCTTTGCAGAAAACAACAAACACACATGCTTGTGAAGAAGGCCACTGAAAAAAACAAGCATCTCTTACATCATCATATTCAAGCTGTCCAAGATCTAGGCACTCAATGCCTAAGCTCTCTCAACCCCTTCAGTAGATATGCTGTCTCCCCTGAAATTTCCAACTTTAATCTTTTGGAAAGCTGGAGACTCACTTGGCAAGAGACAAGAAAACCATCTCAGCTTAACATCACTCCAAGCACAAAACCACTATCAGGTGCCCAGCTTGGCCGCAGAGATTGGGTTATACTCAACCGTCTGTGAACGGGAATCGGCCATTTCAATGCCAGCATGTATCATTGGGGCCTTTGCTCGTCATCAGCTTGTATTTGTGGCAACCCAGAACAGACAGCACATCATGTCCTATTAGAGTGCCCTTACCTTGGACCACCTGAGGGTATTCATGTGGATCTCATCAACCCCACACTGGAGACAGTGACCTGGCTTCACAGCTTACATGACATTGCTTAGTGACTTTGGGAGTCATACGAAAGAAGAAGAAGAAGAACCCCAAGCTAGCTAAGACCCGCGGGTAGACTACCGTGTTGCCCCATGCGGCTGAGTGATTTATTATTCCACTTCTGTTGGAAGCCTTACCCCTAGCTACACACAGTCCTTCTGTGATTTTTTTTATATTGAGGAAGGCAGTTCAGTTCAGAGGGCCCCGAGGCGAGCCCATGGTGGACGTGCCCCTGGAGCGCTGGCTGCAGCGGACCTGGACGCCATCCCTCTGGAGCTACGGCTCACCCATCAGCAACATACCAGCCAGGATCCCACGCCAGCTGGGTTGGCGCCAATGCTGCATCTTGATCCGTGGCAGCTGCTCTTACCTTCCACAGATGGCTGGGTTGCCATCTCAGTCCATCAGCCATCTGGATGGCAGCTAGTCTCAGCTGTGTGGCGATCTTCATGGGTGTCAGTGGTGGTGATGATGTTGAGGCTGACTGTTGGTCTGGGCGTTCTGATCCGCGGACCTGAACCCAATCCATCACTGCAAGTGGCGTTCTGTTTGGCTGCACTTGGCATTGTGGTTCTGATGGTGTGGCTCTCACGTCTGCTGCGGGGCATTCACCAGGTTGTGGTGGTTCTGCTGCATCCTGTTGGGTCACGGACTCTTCATCCTGTGGCTCAGTGGCAGCTTCTGGAGGCTGATGCCGGTCATGGATTCAGAAGGCGTCCAGTCGCTCTACAACGTTTTGTTGGGTCACAGACTGGTTGTCCTACATCTCAGCAGCGGCTCCTGGAGACTGATGCCGGTCATGGATTTGGAAGGCGTCCGATTGCTCTACTGCACTTTGCTGGGTCACAGACTTTTCATCCTGCAGCTCAGTGACAGCTCCTGGAGGCTGATACCAGGCATGGATTCAGAAGGCGTCCAGTCTCTTCACCCCCTCTCCTGGGAAGTCTGGTTGTGGCGATGTGTTGCTGTCGCCATTGGTAGAACCTGCACTGGGTTGTTGTGTCCCGGGGTTCCCAAAAGATGAGGGCTCTCTCTCCTGCAGCTCTGCAGCAGCTCCCTGAGGCTTATGCTGGGTGAGAATCTGAGGTGAGTCCTGTCTGTGCTCTCTCTCCATGCTGTGTTCGCTCTCTATGCTGTGTTCTCTCTCTGGGCTGTGTTCACTCTCTGCGCTGTGCTCTTTGGCTAGCTTGTCACGGATTAGCTTGTCTTCTAAGGGCCTGAAGGCATACGTGCTTGCTAAGCCTCGCAGCTCCGTAGCATAACGGTGAGTTGACTCACCCCCATGCTGTCTGTGGTGGTAAAACACATGTCTTTGGGCCATCATGCTCTCTGGAACATTGAAGTGTTTGGTTAGTAGACCAACACGCTCATTGTAGTCGTTGTAGGCATCCACGGGTCCAAACATTCTGAAGATACGCAGTCCCTCGATGCCAAGGCAGTGGAGTTGCATGCCCTTTAGCTTAGCATTGCAGGTGTGTCTCAGGCCGGTGACAATTATGAACTCTACAAATGGTCCAAATACCAGTGGGACCAAGGGATAGGCGGCTTACCAGGCTCACTAGAGAATGGTGGCGTCTTCATGACTGGGTTCTTTATCCTCTGTTTTGCGTGGGTCATCCCCATCGCCATTTGTTATGTCTGGAAAATGTAGAAGGACCAACACAGAATGGAGTTTGCTGAGAACACAAACTTTATTACAAAACACTATTACAGTGGTACAACAGTGTATTGGTTGGGAGGCCAAACCAGAGAGACCCGTAAAAAAAAAAAGAGACTGTAAAATGGCCGTCCCTCACATTTATATGTTTGGTGTGATGATGTCACCGAGCAGCCGTGCCATCATGCCGACTCTGACCAAAGTCGTGGTTTCAACACACCACACTGTGATGGCTCGCTACAGCTCATTATGATCCGCAGCTGCGTGCACACCTGCTCTCCATCACTAATGGGCTATTTAACCCACTCTGTCCTCAGATCGGTGCGGAGTCTTCTGATCCTCTTTGCGCATCGAGACTACGCTCGTCTTCGCCTATCTTCTGAGATCCTCTTTGACTATGTCGTTCTACCTGAGTCATCTCTCGCTTCCTATTCTCCTGGAAGGAGCTATGCTCTGAAACCAAGTAAGCCATCCTGCTACTCACCTTCTCCTCGCTCATCCCCTGTGCACAGGCGGAGTTCCGTGGCAGCGGAATCCTTCCTCCTGAGCGGCAGACTGAGCTCCCTCTTCGTCGTCAGCTGTGCTGTGGCTTCGGGCGCTGTCCTCCTGGCTGGAGCCTTCAGGCCAACCTGAGCACGTCTCCATCCCAGCAAACAGTAAGCCTCTGTCATTCTCGCATGTCTCCATCTGGGCATTACTAACGCCTGCTGTCTCTGCTCTGTCCATAGGGTTGCCAGGTTGCACGGCGCTCTGCTCACCCCCAGCTGCCACGTCATCCCTTATCCACACTCAGACACACACACTCTCATACACGCACTCACTCACGCTCAGACACATACACACACACTGGTTAACACAATAAAGATAACTGTATCTATCCTAGAGCCTGTGTCTGTTTACTGGGTCTAGTAATCATGTCAGTACGGCTCTGCCATAACGACCCAGTAGACAGCGCGCTAGCGCGCCGAGTTAACAACTTAGAAGCTCGGGTAGCTCAGTTAGCTTACCAGCAACAGATCATCCTCTCTCAGCTGGTTCAGATCAACAGTAGGCTGAATAGGTTGTCAGGTTGACAGCCTCCCCCACCGGCCTCGGGTAGCACTTTTGCTCCTGCTAGCTCGTCACCTAGCCAGGTTTTCTCTCCCCGGTTAACACCTGTACCCACTCCCACTTGCTTTAGTGGTAAGCTGGGGAGGCTAGGGGTTTCTTGCTTCAATGTGAGATAGTGTTCCAGCGTGTGCCCGGGGATTTCCCCACAGATCACAGCCGTATCGGCTACATAGCCAACCTATTGGAAGGGCGAGCATTAGCCTGGGCTTATGCTGTGATGGCTAGGGCAAGCTATGATAATCTTACTTACAGTCAATTTGTCAGCAAATTCAACGAGGTGTTTGATCATTCTGACCGTGATAGCGTGCTCACCACCCGGCTATTGAATCTAAAACAGGGTAGCAGGTCGGTAGCGGACTATGCTGTAGATTTCCGGGTGGTGACTGCGGAGGTTGGATGGGGGGACGCCTCATTATGTGGCATTTTTGTCAAAAGCCTGAGCCCTTGTCTGCGGGATGAGCTGGCCCGCTTAGAGAAACCAGAAAAGCTAACCGAGTTAATCTCCTTAGCTATTAGCCTCGATAACAGGCTGACGGAGCAGGCAGCCAAGCGTAGGACTTCCGGTCGCTCTGGTTCCCAGTTTCGTCGCTCCCTACAGCCCCCTCTATTGGCCCTGCCTTCCCTAGATCCCTGGATGCACCAGAACCTATGGCTGTAGGGTCATCCAAGCTATCTTTAGCGGAGAAACAGCGCCGCAGGGAGTTAGGGTTATGTTTCTACTGTGGCAGTGAGGAGCATGAAGTAGGGTCCTGTCCCATTCGGCCCAAAAGAGGGAGTCTGTGTGTCGCAGTAGGGGGACTCACGGACTCTCCACAGTTAAATCCCCTCACTAAATTCCTACTACCTATTAGGTTCATACATAATCACAGGGAAATTGTCACTCAGGCCTTGATTGATTCGGGGGCTGAGCAGAGTTTCATCTCAGGGGAACTGGCAACCCGACTGGGACTCCTGTGTCATCAGTTGAGGACTCCCCTCCAACTTATTGCCCTGTCCAATACCCCTATGGCAGTGGTATCCAAGCAGACCACCCCGGTGTCTGTCATCATTTCGGGTAACCATCGGAAGGAGCTTAGGCTGTTTGTGTTACCGGGTTCCTCCTCTCCGGTCATGCTGGACTATCCCTGGCTTCAACTTCACAACCCCACGATTGACTGGCGCACTGGGAGCGTGGTTTCGTGGAGTTCCTTCTGTTTGAGTGCCTGTCTGCAGTCCACTGCCTGCTCGCCGTCCATGCCCCTGTCTTCTCCTTCCACTCCTCCTCCTGATCTGTCCAGGGTTCCCCCGGAATATCCTGACCTGGGGGCTGTATTCAGTAAACCCCAAGCACTGTCTCTCCCCCCCCACCGCCCATATGACTGCACCATCAATCTTCCGGCTGGAGCCCCGCTGCCGTTGAGCCGTCTCTACAGCCTGTCAGCTCCGGAGCGGGAGGTGATGGAGTCATATCTTAAGGAAACGCTTAACTCCGGCATCATCCGTCCTTCGTCTTCAGTGGTGGGGGCTGGATTTTTTTTTTTTTTTGTCAGGAAGAAGGATGGCTCCTTCAGACCGTGCATCGGCTTCCGTGGCCTGAATGACATTACCATCAAGGATAAGTACACTCTTCCCCTGATGGACACGGCGTTCGAGTCTCTCCGGGGGGCCTCCTGTTTTACTAAACTGGACCTTCGTAACGCCTATCATCTGGTGCGGATCAGGGAGGATGATGAGTGGAAGACAGGTTTTCGGACCCCTTGCGGGCATTTTGAGTACTTGGTGATGGCGTTCGGGCTGACCAACGCCCCTGCTGTCTTCCAGCGCCTGATTAATGATGTTTTGAGGGATTTCCTGGGCTCGTTCGTCTTCATATATCTGGACGACATCCTGATCTTCTCCCAGTCCTTAGACGAGCATCGGGTACACGTGAGGAGGGTTCTGCAGTGGCTCCTGGAGAACAAGCTTTATGTGAAGGCCGAGAAGTGCAAGTTCCACGCCCCCCAAACATCGTTTCTTGGCTTCATCATCTCGCATAATCAGATCATCCCTGACCCCAGCAAGGTAAAGGCGGTGGTAGATTGGCCCACCCCCACCTCCAGAAAGCAGCTCCAGCAATTCCTGGGGTTCGCCAATTTTTACCGCCGCTTTATTCAAAACTACAGCATCATTGCTCTTCCTTTGACCCGCCTCACTTCCCCCAAGGTGGTTTTTCATTGGTCAGCGGAAGCTGAAGTGGCATTCTCCGCATTGAAATCTAAGTTCTCATCCTCTCCTATCTTGACACAAGTGGATCCCGCCCTTCAATGCCTGGTGGAGGTGAACGTCTCGGACTCGGGGGCTGGAGCCATGCTGTCCCAGCGCTCTCTGGTTGATGGTGAGATCCGCCCATGCGCGTTCTTCTCCCGCCGTCTGTCCTTGGCAGAACGTAACTATGACATCAGGGACAAGGAGCTCCTGGCGGTCAAGCTTGCCCTGGAGGAGTCGTGTCACTGGTTGGAGGGGGCCGCCCAGCCATTCATCGTCTGGACGGACCATAAGAATTTGGAATACCTGAGGACGGCTAAATGCCTGAATGCCCATCAGGCCCGCTGGTCCCTGTTTTTTGGACGATTCAATTTTACTATCACCTACCGTCCCGGGGCTAAGAACACGAAGCCGGATGCGCTGCCCAGGCAGTTCTCCTCAGATGCTGCGGAGGTGTCATAGCATCCTATCATCCCCTCATCCTGTGTTGTGGGCACCCTCTTGTGGGGTATCAAGGAAAGGGTCTTAAGAGCACAGGAGGTGGAACCAGATCTGGGCGGGGGTCCAGCGGGGAGGTTGTTTGTTTCTTCCTCCGTCCGGGGTGAGGTTGTTCATTGGGGTCACTCCTCCGGGCTTTCGTGTCATCCAGGGAGGGCTCACACAGTGGAACTCCTCCAGAGGACGTTCTGGTGGCCATCGCTCCGGAAAGACGTCGCTGAGTACATCTGCACCTGTCCCCAGTGTGCCACCAGGAAGACATCTTCATCGCCTCCGGCTAGGTTGCTCCACCATCTTCCTCTTCCTGGCAGACCCTGGTCCCATGTCACTCTCGACTTCATTACCGGTCTCCCACTGTCTAACCATCACACCGTCATCCTCACGATCGTGGACAGATTTTCAAAGGCCGCCCACTTTGTCCCCCTACAGGGGCTGCCTACGGCTAGGGAAACGGCCAATCTACTCGTCCACCACGTCATGAGGTTGCACGGCATCCCCACGGACATCGTCTCTGATTGGGGTCCTCAGTTTGTGTCCTGGGTGTGGAGATCGTTCTGCAACGCCCTGGGAGCCATGGTGAGTTTGTCTTCTGGTTACCACCCGCAGAGCAACGGGCAGTGCGAGCGTGCTAATCAGGAACTGGAGGCTGCGCTGTGGTGTGTTGCCACTGCGAATCCAGCATCTTTGAGTGCTCATCTCCCTTGGATCGAGTATGCCCACAACACCACCGTGTCCACAGCTATTGGCATGTCCCCATTTGAGGCCTCCCTGGAATACAACCCCCGCTGTTTCCTGAAGAGGAGGGGGACATCGCTGTGCCATCCGTTCGGGCTCACCTGCGGCGCTGTCGTCGGCTGTGGAGGGCGACCCGGACTGCACTTCGCCATACGGCAGAGCGCAGCACCACGACAGCCAATCGCCATAGGACGCCAGCTCCTTCATATCAGGTGGGTCAGCAGGTTTGGCTTTCTACCAAGCATATTAACCTCAAAGCTGAGTCAAAGAAGTTGTCTCAACGGTTTATTGGTCCCTTCCCCATCGACCGCATAATCAATCCTGTGGCTGTGCGCCTTGCTCTCCCCCCTCCCTCTGCATTTGTCCTATCTTTCATGTCTCCCAAATTAAACCTTTTTTTTCAGCCCTCTGTGTCCCCCTCCCAGGTCTCCACTTCCACCTGTGGTCATAAATGGCGAACCGGTGTGGAGAGTCAACGCCATCCTGGACGTCCGCTGTTGGGGTCGCGGCCTTCAGTACCTGGTGGACTTGGAGGGGTATTGCCCGGAATGGAGGTCCTGGGTGCGTCCGTCCTTCATGCTGGATGGTCAGCTGATCAGGGACTTCCATCGGATGCACCCAGGTAGACTGGACTGGGCACCAGGAGAGACCCCTCAGAGGGGGAGTACTGTGATGGCTCGCTCCAGCTGATTATGATCCGCAGCTGCGCGCACACCTGCTCTCCATCACTAACGGGCTATTTAACCCACTCTGTCCTCAGATCAGCGCGGAGCCATCTTGACTCATCGAGACTACACTCGTCTTTGCCTATCTTCTGAGATCCTCTTTGACTATGTCGTTCTACCTGAGTCATCTCTTGCTTCCTATTCTCCTGGAAGGAGCTATGCTCTGAAACCAAGTAAGCCGTCCTGCTACTCACCTTCTCCTCGCTCATCCCCTGTGCACAGGTGGAGTTCCGTGGCAGCGGAATCCTTCCTCCTGAGCGGAGAACTGAGCTCCCTCTTCGTCGTCAGCTGTGCTGTGACTTCGTGTGCTGTCCTCCTGGCTGGAGCCTTCGGGCCAACCTGAGCACGTCTCCATCCCAGCAAACAGTAAGCCTCTGTCATTCTCGCATGTCTCCATCTGGGCATTACTAACGTCTGCTGTCTCTGCTCTGTCCATAGTGTTGCCAGGTTGCACGGCGCTCTGCTCACCCCCAGCTGCCACGTCATCCCTAATCCACACTCAGACACACACACTCTCATACACGCACTCACTCACGCTCACACACATACACACACACTGGTTAACACAATAAAGATAATTGTATCTATCCTAGAGCCTGTGTCTGTTTACTGGGTCTAGTAATCATGTCACTCACAGACTCTCCCTCTCTCTCTGTGTGTCTCTCTCTCTCTCTCTTTATATATATATATATACAGTATATATACTGTATATATATATATATATATATATATATATATATATATATATATATATATATATATGTACACACTACAAAAGTTTGGGGTCACTTAGAAATTTCCTTATTTTTGAAAGAAAAGCACTGTTTTTTTCAATGAAGATAACTTTAAACTAATCAGAAAT
Organism: Pholidichthys leucotaenia; assembly: GCA_020510985.1. Taxonomy (NCBI): domain Eukaryota; kingdom Metazoa; phylum Chordata; class Actinopteri; order Cichliformes; family Pholidichthyidae; genus Pholidichthys; species Pholidichthys leucotaenia. The sequence continues at coordinate 228,430,371 of CM035849.1, forward strand.
ACACTCTAATATCTAATATACATTGCTAATGTGGTAAATGACTATTCTAGCTGCAAATGTCTGGTTTTGGGTGCAAAATGTACATAGGTGTATAGAGGCCCATTTCCAGCAACTATCACTCCAGTGTTCTAATGGTACAATGTGTTTGCTCATTGCGTCAGAAGGCTAATGGATGATTAGAAAACCCTTGTGCAATCATGTTTGGTCTGCAATGCTGTAATTGCTGCAAATGGAGGATTGTTTGACGAAAGCAGAGTTTGAAGGAAAAAATTATTATTTCAAATACAAATCATTATTTCCAACCTTGTCAATGTCTTGACTATATTTTCTATTCATTTTACAACTCATGGTGGTAAATAAGTGTGACTTTTAATGGAAAACACAAAATAATTGTCTGGGTGACCCCAAACTTTTGAACGGTAGTGTATATATACACTATATACAGTATATATAGTTCTGAGAGAACTGGGAATAATGGAACATGAAAAAGTATTTAAAAAATAGGAGTGAGGTGACCTCCATGAAATAATATAATGGAGCAGTTCAGCACCATGGAAAGAGGTGGCCATTTTCTGCAGTTTGAAGTGACTCACTGATGAAAATCAGGATTTTTTTCTTGTTGACATGTCTAACATGTTTTTATGAGTAACAAGACATACAGTGGATATAAAAAGTCTACACACCCCTGTTCAAATGCCAGGTTTTTGTGATGTAAAAAAAAATGAAACTAAGATTTCAAAAGTTTTTCCACTGTTAATGTGTTACATTTTGCAAAAACACATTTGAAATCTCCCAACCGCAGGTGGGAAAATGTGTTTATAGTACAATGAAACCAAGGTTGAACTTTTTGGCCATAATTCCTAAAGGTATATTTGGCACAAACACAGCACTGCTCAGGTCTCTGCCTTCGACCGCCACCTGATCCACATAGCACCGGACCCCCATGGTCCCTCCTGCAGGTGGTGAGCCCACTGGAGGGCGGACCTGGTAAAACCATACCGGGTGGGGTACAATGAATCCTTGTTCTAACATTAATTCAAGATTAAAGATTCAAGGTTCAAAGACTTTATGATCATGTGCACAGTTAAGAAATGCAACATTTCCTGAGCAATGAAATTCTTACTCTGCTCTCCAAACGAATGCCAAGGTAATAGAAACACATTAATACTAATAAGGTAACAACACACCTAATACTAATGAATACTAATAACACACACTAATAACACACATTAGGCAATTAGGACACCTTAAACACACCTTAATACTAAGTACTAATACTCATCATCATCATCATCATCACCATAGCAGTCTGTCGGGGACGACGATGACTGTTTCATTTAGGTCTGATCAGATTCCTCCACGCAACTCTGTCCTAATGAATACTAATAACACGCATTAGGCAATTAGGACAGTTAAAGCAGTTAAACTAGAGGAAACAAGAAGAATGAAAATTGAAAATTCACTGGATGATTATAATGGACAATGGTATATTAATATCACAGATGATATGAACCTGAGATGGCATAAGCCTATGTACAGTGTGCAAATAAGCAGTGTGCAAATGAGCAATGTACAAATTAGCATCCAGTATCAGAATTTCTCTGTAATGATAATACCCAGTAGACTGTACAATGATAATTTAACAGCAGAGATGATATGGACATGAGACAGGGTGAGGCTATGTACACTGTGCAAGTGAGCAATGCGCAAATTTAGCAACCAGTGTGTGAATTCCTATTTGCAAAGCTGTGCTGGAGTTTGTTATTTATTCAGGAGTCTGATGGCAGTGGGAAAGAAGGATTTTTTTAGTCTGGATGTCCTGCATTTCACACTTCTGTACCTCCGGCCTAAGGGTAGAAGTGTGAACATTCTGTGCAGCGGGTGAGTAGGGTCCTGGAGGATGGCGGCAGCTTTCCTTTGGACTTTGTGGTGATAGATGCTCTGCAGAGAGGGGAGTGGAGTCCTGATGGTCTTCTCCGGTGTCTTCACCACTATCTGCAGGCATTTGCGGTTCAGGGCATTAGTGTTTCCATACCATGTAGTGATGCAGTTGGTCAAGATGCTCTCGATGATGCAGCTGTAGAAATTGTTGAGGATCTTGGGGACATGCCAAACTTCATCATTCTCCTCAGAAAGTACAGCCACTGCTGAGCTCTCTTAACCAGCTCTGTGGTGTTGAGTGCACACGTAAGGGCCTCGCTGATGTGGATGCCCAGGTATTTAAAGCTGCTCACCCTCTCCACCTCAAGCTTCCGGATGAACAGCAGCCGATGGGGTCTCCTCCTCCCCTTCCTCATGTCAACTATCATCTTCTTCATCTTGTCCTTGTTGAGGGTGAGGTTGTTGTCCTCACACCCTGACATCAGGCTGGCCACCTCCCTCCTGTATGATGCTTCATCACCACCAATGATGTGTCCTATTACTGCCGTGTCATCCGCGAACTTTAAGATGATATTGTCCTTGTGGGAGGCAACACAGTCATGGGTGAAGAGGATGTAGGGGATGGGGCAGAGAACACAACCCTGTGGGACACCTGTGTTCATGATGATGCTGGCTGAGGTCCTGTTACCCATCCTGACAGACTGGGGCCTGCCCCTCAGAAAGTCCAGTAGCCAGTCATGGAGAGTGGGGTGCAGGCCAAGTGAAGACAGTTTGTCGGTGAGTTTGTGGGGGATGACCGTGTTGAAGGCAGAGCTGTAGTTGACACAGAGCATCCTGATGGAGGAGTCTTTATCTTCCAGGTGGGAGAGAGAATAATGGAGTGCTGCAGCGATGGCATCTGAGGTGGACCTGTTGGGCTGGTAGGCGTACTGCAGGGGTCCAGGGTATTGGGTATGCTGTCCTGAATGAGGGGCAGCATCACTCTCTCGAAGCACTTCATGATGATTGGAGTGAGTGCTACCGGCCTGTAATCATTCAGACAGGTTTGATTAGGTCACTCCAAAGACCCATCCATCCATCTCTACCGCTTTTCTGGAGGTCCGGGTCGCAGAGGCAGCAGTTCAAGCAGAGAAGCCCAGACTTCCCTCTCCCCAGCCGCCTGCTCCAGCTCTTCAGAGAGGATACCAAGGCGTTCCCAGACCAGCTGGGAGACATAGTCTCTCCACCGAGTCCTGGGTCTGCTCCGGGGTCTCCTCCCAGTGGGACGTGCCTGAAACACCTCAAGTGGGAGGCGTCCAGGAGGTATCCTAATCAGATGCCCATACCACCTCAACTGACTCCTTTCAATGTGGAGGAGCAGCGGTTCTACTCTGAGCCTCTCCCGGATGACTGAGCTCCTCACCCTATTTCTGAGGGTGAGTCCAGCAATCCTATGGAGAAAGCTCATTTCAGCCGCTTGTATCCGCGATCTCGTTCTTTTGGTCATTACCCAAAGCTCGTGGCCATAGGTGAGAGTAGGAACGTAGATTGACTGATAAATCGACAGCTTTGCCTTAGACTTAAGCTCCCTCTTCACCACAACAGACCGGTACAACGTCCGCATCACTGCAGATGCTGCTCCGATCCATCTGTCAATCTCTCGCTCCATTTTCCCCTCACTCGTGAATAAGACCCCAAGATACTTAAACTCCTCCACTTGGGGCAGGAGCCTGTCCCCAACCCAGAGAGAACAATCCACCTTTTTCCGGCTGAGGACCATGGACTCGGACTTGGAGAAGCTGATTCTCATCCCAGCCGCTTCACACTCAGCGGCAAACAGTCCCAGCAAGAGCTGTAGGTCATTGCTGGATGAAGCCAACAGGACAACATCATCTGCAAACAACAGAGATGAGATCCTGTGGTCACCGAGCATGACACCCTCAGTTCCCTGGCTGCACCTAGAAATCCTGTCCATAAAAATTATGAACAGGATCGGTGACAAAGGGCAGCCCTGGTGGAGTCCAACTCTCACTGGGAATGAGTCTGACCGAGTGTTGGCAATACGAACCAAACTCTCACAACGGTCGTACAGAGACCGAATAGCTCGTAACAACAAGCCCGATACCCCATACTCCCGAAGCACCCCCCACAAAAAACACGAGGGACGCAGTCAAATGCCTTCTCCAAGTCCACAAAACACATGTAAACTGGTTGGGCAAACTCCCACGAACCCTCAAGAATTCTCGAGAGGGTAAAGAGCTGGTCTGACGTGCCATGGCCAGGACGAAAACCGCTCACTCCAAAGACTTCATTTTGTTTTTCTTAAGCCACTCAGAGGTGGGCTTGCCAGTGTGTTTTGCATCATTGTCCTGCTGCAGAACCCAAGTGCGCTTCAGCTTGAGGTCACAAACAGATGGCCGGACATTCTCCTTCAGGATTTTTTGGTAGACAGCAGAATTCATGCTTCCATTTACCACAGCAAGTCTTCCAGGTCCTGAAGCAGCAAAACAGCCCCAGACCATCACACTACCACCACCATATTTTACTGTTGGTATGATGTTCCTTTTCTGAAATGCTGTGCTACTTTTACGCCAGATGTAATAGGACAAACACCAACTGCAGGCCTCACTTGCCTCAGTTAAGGTCAGTGTTTATGACTCCACCATAAAAAAAGAGACTGGGAAAAATGGCCTGCATGGCAGAGTTCCAAGACGAAAACCACAGCTGAGCAAAAAGAACATAAAGGCTTGTCTCAGTTTTGCCAGAAAACATCTTGATGATCCCCAAGACTTTTGGAAGAATACTCTGTGGGCTGACGAGACAAAAGTTGAACTTTTTGGAAGGTGTGTGTCCCATTACATCCGGTGTAAAAGTAACACAAAGCATTTCAGAAAAGGAACATCATACCAACAGTAAAACATGGTGGTGGTAGTGTGATAGTCTGGGGCTGTTTTGCTGTGCTGCTTCAGGACCTGGAAGACAAGTGAGGCCTGCAGTTCTTTGGATGTTGTTGTGGGGTCTTGTGACCTCTTGGATGAGTTGTCATTGTGCTCTTGGAGTAATTTTGATCAGCCAGCCACTCCTGGGAGGATTCACCACTGTTCCATGTTTTTGCCATTTGTGGATAATGGCTCTCACTGTGGTTCGCTGGAGTCCCAAAGCTTTAGAAATGGCTAGAAAACAAAACTCAGCTTTTCAAAGATGTGATAAACCACAGTTACTTTATGTTTTAACGGGTGTGGGGGGAGGGCAATCACTTTTTCTCACAGGGCCATGTAAGTTTGGATTTTTTTTACCCTTAAAAATAAACACCTTCAATTAAAAACTGCATTTTGTTTTTACTTGTGTTTTCTTTGTCTAATATTTAAATTTGTTTGATGATCTGAAACATTTAAGTGTGACAAACATACAAAAAATGAGAAATCAGGATTGGACAAACTTTTTCACACCACTGTACAGTATATACACAGCGGGGAAAATAAGTATTGAATACACAAACATTTTTCTCATTAAACATATTTCTGATGGAGCCATTGACCTGACATTTTCACCAGATATCAGTAAAAGCCCAAGTAATACATACATGCAAAGAAATCAAGGCAACTGTGTAAACAAAACAAGTTTTGTTTAATAAAGTGGAGTGACACAGGGAATAAGAATTGAACACATGAAATAAAGGTGCAAAAAGGCATAAAAAGCCAAGAAACCAGCTGAAATTCATCAGAATTTAGGAAGCCATCCCATCCCCCATCAGTGCAAATTAATTTCAGCTGGTTAAGTCCTGACTGATAGCCTTTAAAAAGGTCTGTGAATATCAGATTGTCACACCACAAAGAACTCATGATCGGTGGAAGCAACAAGCTCTTTCTAGACCTTGAAAACCTTACTGTTGCAAAACACAATGATGACATTGGTTACAGGTGCATTTCTAAACTGCTGAATGTTCCAGTGAGCACTGTTGGAGCCATCATTCGGAAGTGGAAAGAACATCATTTTACCATACACCGGCCACGACCAGGAGCTCCTCGCAAGATTTCTGACAGAGGAGTCAAAAGAATTATCAGAAGAGTTATTCAAGAGCCAAAGACCACTCGTGGAGAGCTCCAGAAAGACCCAGAGTTAGTAGGTATTGCATTTTCTAAGAAAGCAATAAGTAATGCATTCAGCTGACATGGGCTCTATGCCCGCTCACCTCACAAGACTCCATTGCTGAAGAAAATGTCAAGCTTGGCCCCTCCAGGGCAGAATTCAGAGCCCAAATGCTGAACTGTAGTTTGCAGATTTATTCCAGAGTTTGTAGATGTAATGCAGAACACAAAATAAGGAACAGCTCATGGGGCTGAAATAATACTCAAAGTCCAGACAAGCAGAGCAAAAAACCAGCAGAAACAATCCCAAACAGACTCATGAAAAATGAGATATTAACACAAGGACGCCACGAGGATTATGCCTGCAGCCAGCAAATATAGTGAGAGAAATAATTAGGAAAACAAGAGGCAGCTGTGCCAAATTAGAATGAATGATGATGAGGCTAAATGGAAGATGCTACACTAACCGGAAGTAAACAAAGAATACTGTCAAAATAAGAGTCCATATAGAAACAACAACAATGAAAGGCAAAAAGATATTAATAATAATAATAAAGAGTCAGAACGAGGAACATAAGGTGTGGACAGGGTCCGACCCTCTTCAGATCACAACAGTACCTCCCCCCCCACAAGGGACAGAACCCAGATAACCACCAACTACAGAGAAAGAAAGAGAAAGAAAAAACCCCCCAAAACCCTCAAAAAGTGAATGGTTGGGGTACAAAGCCAGGTGGGCCTAAACAAACTGTAACCCCCCCAGCAAAGTCCAACACTAACACAATGTCAAATAAGGCTCAAGGTCCTGACATCCAAAACAAAGCGGGTCAGGTGGTCTACCCAGGTCCATGGGCCACCAGACCGGAACAAACAATGGGTCAGGGGATCTACCTGAGTCCAAGGGCCACTGGACAGGTGAACATGGTGCATCAGGTAGCCTATCAAAGTCCAAAGGCCACCGGACAGGTGAACTAGGAGAGTTCTGTCTGTAATACGGGAGATAACAACACAGGGGCATTTTGTACAGAGGATAACAACACAGAAGCATTACACTGTGAAGATAATGACTTGAACACTCTACCCTCCGAAACTCTAACCCCTGGGGGTGGCAACAGAGAACTCTTAAGCTCTGGGGATGGTAACAGGAAATTCTTGAATGCAGGAGATGATGATAACATGGGACCCTCACGCTCAGGAGGTGACAACATGGAGCTTTCAACCCTGGGAGATAACATGGAGCCCCCCACCTCAGGAGGTGTCAACATGGAATCCTCAACCCCTCAACCTCAGAAGGTGATAATAACACAGGAACTTTAAACTCAGGGGATTACCCCCAAAACCCTTTAAACTCGGGATGGGGGGCAACCAAAAATCTCTAGGCTCTGGAGAAGATAACGGAGGAATTTTAAACCCAGGAGGAGACACCAGAGAGCCCTTAACTTCGGAAGGTGAAAATATAACCCCCTTACACTCAGGCCACACAGGTGCTTCAACCTCCGGAAGAAATGACAACACCGGCGATCTGCACTCAAGAGAAAATACCATGGGAACACCTCTCTCTGGAAAAAATAATGCAAGACCCTCCTGCCCTGGAGAAAACAAAAGGGGAGTCCCCTGCTCTGAAGAAAACAAGACAGGAGCCATTTGCTCCAAGGAAAACAAAGTAGGAGCCCTTTGCTCTGGGAAAACAACACAGGAAATTCTTGCTCAGCAGAAAACAACATAGAGGTTTTAAGCCCAGGAGATAACATAGGAATCTGTTGCCCAAAAGAACACAGCATGGGGGTTTTAAACTCAGGAAATGGTATTGGAGCTCTTTGCCCTGGAGACCACAAAGGAACTTCTTGCTCACGGGACAACAACATAGGAGTCTAGCACACAGAAAATAACACAGAAACTTCAAACTCAGAGGATAGTGATAACATTGGAATCTTCATCTCAGGAGAAAACATAGGAACTCTTTGTCCTGAAGAAAACAAAATAAGAGCCTCTTGCTCAGGAGAAAACACAGTAGGGACCCTTGGCTCAGAGGATGATAACACAGAGGCTCCAAATTCTGGGGAAAGCAACCCCGGGGGTTCTTGATTAGCAGAAAACAAGGGGGGTCCAAATTCAGAAAATAACATTGGAGTCTCTTGCTCAGGTGCTAATAACACAGAAGTCTCTAGCTCTGGGGTTACCAATATAAGTCTTTAGTCCAGAAGCAGGAAGTAGCAGAACACCAACCTTAAGGACAGCAGATGGAGACCCCCCGACCTCTGAAATAATGGGAGGAGGTCCACCGACTCCAGGAACTGCGATGGGTGGAGCGGACTGCTCGCCCTCAGGAACTGCGAAGGGTAGAGCAGACCGCTTGTCTTCAGGAACTGCAACGGGTGGAGTGGACCACTCGTCCTCTGGAACTGCGACGGGTGGAGCGGACTGCTCGCCCTCTTGGATGGTAGGTTTTGTGTGGTCCTCCTGTGGCTCCATCCTCGATACAGTCACCTCGGATGAGGAGGGGGAACAGGAAGTCAGTGAGGTGACATCACAGTCATTAACAGCAGAGACTGGTGGGGAGAACCACTGGTGGGTTCTGTGCTTGTTTTCTCCCTCCAGAAGTAAGGCAAGTTCTTTCTCTATTGGTAGTAGGAAATGAATGAAAGACACTTGCCTTAACTCATGGTCTCCTGCTGCCAGGGTGATCACCTCAGGATGCATAGCTGGAACTGGAACGCGCCCCTCTTGCTGGACTGGAACTGGAGTGTGCACCTCAGGTTGAGCTGGAACTGGGTGAGAAGACGTGCGAAACAAGACCAAGGAACGTCTCACAGATGGCACTGGGTCCCATAATGCCAAAACCAGGGAACGCTCTGTTGTCAGCACAAAAACACTTCTCTCCTTTCCAAAATGTGGCTGCAGAGCTGGGGAGGGGTGGGCTGGAACAGGTGGGTGAAGAGAGGCTGAAGTCAGGGCTGCGGCTGGAGAGGAGACCCCCATCTCTGATGAGATGAAGGCAGATGGCTCCTCCACCTCTGGCATGAAGGAGTATTCATCCGACTGTGGGAACTTGTGGAGGAAAGCAGGAATGTTCTCCCTGAGACGGGGCTTCACTGCCACTAGCTGATGAGCCCTCTCCCACGTCAAGTTCCTCCATACCATATGCTGCCCTCCCTCCATCCACAGACAAAGTTTGTAGCACTCCCCCAGCTTCCTGATGAGGTCTCACAGCTCCTCGGGGTGGGTGACGTCCTCAGGCATGGAGCTCGGGGAAAAGGAGAGAGGAGAGGCAGGTGAGAGTGATGGTATGGAGGTGACAGGAGAGATTACTGCAGAGCCCTGTGTAGAGAACTCAGCAGTGGTTGGCGGTTGCTGCTGAGCCTCCCCATCGGGGAAAAGGCAAGACCCCTCATTAATAGGTGTTGAAAAATGAGAAAACGGTACTTGCCTTGTCTCCTGCTCTACTGCCGCTGAAATGCCAGACGACTCCCTCTGGACAGCCACAGAGATCGTTCAGAGGAGATCAATGGAGATTTGAGCTGGAGGCAGGGCGGAGCGTCAGGAGAAATGGTGCTGATGCACTCCTTGCTTCTCTACTGCAGTCCTCGGTGCTGAGGTGGACTGTGAAGTCCTGCAAATGTGGAGCTCCTGCACCCATGGAAACACCCTCAGATGCAGGGTGCGCTCCAGTTCTCGTGCTGCTGCTGTCCACAGCCAAGCCACCTCTTCTGGAATGGTGGAGCGGCAGGCTGCAGCGAACAACTCCTTTAGATGGTTCATGGATTTTAATTCCATTTGAGTCAGAAGCACAAACCCATCCATAGTTGCAAACAAACAGTTCGCCGGGTCCAAACTGGCGGTGTCCTTCTGTCAAGCTTGGCCCCTCCAGGGCAGAATTCAGAACCCAAACACTGAATTGTAGTTTGCAGATTTATTCCCGAGTTTATAGATATAATGCAGAACACAAAATAAGGAACAGCTTGTGGGGCTGAAATAATATTAAAAGTCCAGACAAGTGGAGCGAAAAAACAGCAGTAACAATCTCAAACAGAGTGGTAAAAACGAGATATTAACACAAGGATGCCACGGGGATTAATGCCCACGGCCAGCATATATAGTGAGAGAAATAATTGGAAAACAAGAGGCAGCTGTGCCAAATTAGAACGAACGATGATGAGGCTAAACGGAAGATGCTACACTAACCGGAAGTAAACAAAGAATACTGTCAAAATAAGAGTCCATACAAAAACAATAACAATGAATGGCAAAAAGATAATAATAATAATAAAGAGTCAGAACGAGGAACATAAGGCGGGAACAGGGTTCGACCCTCTCCGACCCTGTCCAGAGCACTACAGAAAAAGCATGTTGAAGCTCATTTAAAGTTTGCTGCACAACATTTGGGCAAGCCAGTAAAATACTGGGAGAATATAGTCTGCTCAGATGAGACCAAAATTAAACTTTTTGGATGCCACAACACACAGCATGTTTGGAAGAGAAATAGCACTGCACATCAGCCCCAAAACACCATACTAACAGTGAAGTTTAGAGGTGGGGGCATCATAGTGTGGGGGTGTTTTTCAGCACATGGTACAGGCAGACTTCATATAATTGAAGGAAAGATGAATGGACAAATGTACAGAGACATCCTTGATAAGAACCTGTTGCCATCTGCCAAGATGTTGAAGATGAAACGAGGGTGGACATTTCAGCAAGACAATGATACCCAAACACACAGCCAAGGAAATTCTCAACTGGCTCCAGAGAAAGAAAATAAAGCTGCTAGAATGGCACTGTCAGTCACCTGACAGTTTGTGTGGAGGAATGGGCTAAAATCACTCCTGAGTAATGGCTGTGCCTAGTTTCTCCATACAGAAGGCATCTGGAAACTGTTATTACCAACAAAGGCTTTTCTACTAAATATTAAATGAATTTCACCAAGCATGTTCAATACGTATTCCCTGTGTGATTCCACTTTATTAAATATAACTTATTTTGTGAACACAGTTGCCTTGATTTCTTTGTATGTATGGATTACTTGAGTTGCTACTGATATCTGGTGAAAATCTCAGGTCAATGGCTCCATCAGAAATATGTTTAATGAGAAAAACGTTGATGTGTTTAATACATATTTTCCCCGCTGTGTATATATATATATATATACTGTATATATATATATATAGTGTGGGGGTAGTGTGGAAGGTGAAAGCTAACGAGGCAGCGAGCTGAAAGACACAGGAACTTTGACTGACTCAAAAATGTGGCGGCGCCAAGAGCTCGGAACCACTGGGCATGGGCGACCGGTGGAGACGTAGCAGAGCAAGGGGGGGGGGGGCACCCTTCTTGCACCGCCCTGCTCTCCAGTTTTAACCCAGTAGGTGCAAACTTGAGCGCGCAAATGTCTGCGTCCCCCGTTTGCTCCGCGGCCATGGCGGGGAAATCTATTCCCATGTAGACCGGGGAGACTAACGCGCCCGACAGGCAGTCGGCCACAACATTAAGCTTACCGGCTACATGCTGGATGTTGGTTGTAAATTCCAAGATCGCAGCCAAATGTCGTTGCTGCCGGGCCGACCACGGTTCTGAGGCTTTGGACATTGCGTACATTAGCAACTTTTGATCAACGAACGCAGTGAATTTGCGCCTTTCCAGCCAAAACTGGAAGTGGCACGTCGCCAGGTGGATGGCCAACAACGCTCTATCAAACGTACTGTATTTGCGTTCGTTGTCGCGCAAAGTACAGCTGAAAAATGTGAGCAGCTGCCACGTACTGGAAATGTACTGCTCCACCACTACCCCTATGGTAACATCAGACGTGTCAGTGGTGAATGCTATCCATGCTGACGGGGCAGGGTGGGGTAACAAAGCGGTGTTAGCGAGCACTGTTTTGGCATTTGCGAAATCCTGGACTCGCTCGGGGGTCCAGTCGATGTTTTCTGCGGGCTTCTTTTTTTTGAGTGCAGCGTACAACGGCTGCAGCAGCTGGGCTGCTCGGGAGAGGAAACGGTTGTAAAAGTTGACCATGTACAAAAATTCCTGCAGGGCCTTCACGGTCTGTGGACGTGGAAAATCCGACATGGCATGCACCTTATCAGGTAGCGGAATCGTGCCCTCCGGTAAAATGCGGTGACCCAAAAAATCCACATAATAGCTCAAGTAGGTTCATTTTGTCTTCTTTTAATTATTTACCTTTTGTTCTTATTAAAGACAAAAATAGAAAGATGTTTTTACCTTCTTTACATGTTTCGACTGTTCACTGCAGCCTTCATCAGAAGTGTCAGCTGATTGCTGCCAGGTGTCATTTTATCAGCTGACTTTCATAGGCGGGGCCAGCCCAGCAGACCTGTCAGATCCACCAAGCCGGCCCCGCTTTCCGCCGTCCGATGGTCTCTGGAGAATGTGGTCCCAGGTGTGGGAAAGCATAAAGGCCCCCTCATCCCGGTTCATGCTATCTTTTCCCCGCTTCCTGATTTCTATAGCCTCCTTGATCCAGCGTTTGTGTCTGTTGCTCTCCGATCCAATAATTTTTGCGTTGTCCCAGTCCATGATGTGATTATTTCTTTTGCAGTGATCTGATATTGCTGAGTTTAATGTTTCTTGTTCTGCCTTTTCTTTTTGTGATCTTGTGAGTCTTCCTTGTGCTTCATTCTCACATTCCTTCTGGTGTTCTTTTTTCCTTGTGGTGAATGATCTTCCGGTTTCTCCAATGTAGGTTTTGTTGCATGATCTGCATAATATTTCATATATTACATTACATTTTTTTGTCTTGTTCTATTTTGTCCTTGGGGTGTACTAATAACTGTCTTAATTTTTTGTGTGGTTTTACTGCTGTGTTTATTTTGTATTTTTTCATGATCCTTTGAATTGGTTCCATTATTCCTCGGATGTATGGTATAGTTATGGTGTCCTTGTTTTTGATTTCGGCTTTTGTTCTGTGTCTTGTTTCCTGTTTGTTTTCTTTGTTTTTGACTTGCTGTTTCCCTTTGTTTATGGCCCATACTGGATATTGGCAGCGTATGAGTGCATGTTTTATGTAGTTTTCTCCTCCTGTCTGTCTTCTTGGTCTGTGATGATGGTGGCCCGTTCATATAACGTCCTGACAACTGATAGTTTGCATGCTATGGGGTGTTCTGATGTCCATAGTAGGTATTGATCCATGTGGGTTGCTTTCCTGTAGACTGTGATTTTTATACTGCCATCATCGTTATGGTGGATTTTCATGTCCAGAAAGGCTATGGTGCCATTTTCTTCCTCTTCGTATGTGAATTTTATATTCCCAGTGCTGTCCATGCTATTCAGATGGTCAGTGAGTTCTTGCGTATGTCCTTTCCTTATTTTCTCCAAAATGTCGCCCACGTATCTCTTCCAGAGGGTGGGTTTACATTGTGTAGTTGCTGTGTTGATGCCTTTGTTTTCCAGATCCTCCATGAAAAAGCTGCTCATGATGGATGATAGTGGGTCTCCCATTGCAAATCCTTCTTTTTGTCTGTAGATTTTTTCTCTGTATTGAAAATAGGTGGATTTTGCAACAAATTGTAATAGTTCAGATATGTCGTCCGCTGTGAGATTGGTGCATCTTTTTAGGGTTCTGTCATTTCTGAGGCGTTCCTGCACTATGTAAGGTGTGACATCAATAGGGGTCTTTGTGAATAATGAAAAGACATCATGTGAAATGAGGATCTCGTCTGATTCTATTTTCATATTTTTGAGTTCTTGTGCCAGCTCTTTTGAGTTTTTGCAGTGGTATTCTGATAGTCCAAGGAAGGGTTTGATGATTTCATCCAGGGCTTTTGATAAATTGTATGTAACTGATCCGATACTGTCTATTACTGGCTGCAGTGGGATATCCTTCTGGCTCGGGGGGGGGGGGGGCAGGGGGCTTGGTGGCTCTGACAGGTCTGCTGGGCTGGCCCCGTCTACGAAAGTCAGCTGATAAAATGACACCTGGCAGCAATCAGCTGACACTTCTGACAAAGGCTGCAGTGAACAGTCGAAACATGTAAAGAAGGTAAAAGCATCTCCTTTCTATTTTTGTCTTTAATAAGAACAAAAGGTAAATGACCCAAAAAATCAATCACTGGCACATCGAACTAGCACTTCGCCGGGTTAACGATAAGCCCATGTGCTTTCAACCTCTGGAAAACTAGTTTGAGATGGGTGAGGTGCTCCTCCTAGGATGTGCTAGCCACCAGAATGTCATCTAAGTAGACAAAAACGAAAGGCAGATCACGGAGCACCACGTCCATCATTCTTTGGAAGGTTTGTGCCGCACCCTTTAACCCGAACGACATGCGTAAAAACTCAAAAAGGCCAAAAGGAGTTATTACCGTTGTTTTGGGAACATCCTCCGTGTGCACCGGGACCTGGTGGTAACCGTGGACCAGATCCACTTTCAAAAAAACATGCATCCTGGCCAGGTGCACGGAAAAATCCTGGATGTGAGGAATGGGATACCGATCGTGTTCCGTGGCATTGTTCAAGCGCCAGAAATCGCTGCACGGTCACCACGACCCAGTTCCCTTAGGCACCATGTGTAGCGGGGATGCCCATGGGCTGTTGGAGTGCCTAACGATGCCCAGCTGCTCTAAGTTGGTAAACTCCTCGCGCGCGCTGGCTAGTTTAACCGCATCCAGGTGCTGTGGTCACGCGAATACCGGCGGGCCTTTTGTGGTTATGAAATGTTCAACCCCGTGTTTGGTTACTGTAGCAGAAAACGTCGGAACCGTGAGTGCTTGGAAATGTGACAGTAAATGTTGGTACTTACCCCCTGGAGCTATAACGTTAGCCTGTGTTGTTGGCCCAACTCCCCGAGCTGTGCAGAGCAAGGAGGAAAAAGAGACAACATCCACTCAACGTCTGTTGGCAACATCGACTAACAACCCATAAGCACAAAAAAAATCTGCGCCTAAAATGGGGACAGGACATGCCACCACCACAAAGTCCCATTGGTAATTGCGTTCGTGTAAGTACACCGTCAACGTCCGTTCGCCAAACGTCCTGATGTTGGATCCGTTGGCGGCCATGAGCTCGAGACCGCTGCCTCCTGCTGATCTGTCTGCACTAACCGGCAGAATGAGGTTCTTCTGGGAGCCGGAGTCCACTAAGAAACGTCTCCCCGAACATGTGTCTGTGATGAAAAGCAGCTTGTTCCTGTTGCCAGCAGTCGCAGCAGCTACTGACTGCTGGTCATACCGTTTCCCTGGCTTCTTGAATTGGCACGGCAGCAGACAGCGTTGGGCATTCAAGCCGAAGCAGCGGTGATAGAAACTGAGCGTCCTATTCCTGCATCTCTTGGCGTCCGTCCTAGCCACCACCAACGGCTCCTCGACCTCGCTGGAGTCATTCCCGGATGCTGGTGTCGTTGCGTGCACACTGAGAGTTCTGGTCACTAGGATGATGCGGTCTGCTTCCTGCGCCAGAGCCCGGTAGTTCTTGGTTACCAGCAGCAGTGAGTTGGTCAGGATCGCCCTTGCTGTAGCAGGTAGGTTTCTGAGGAAAAGGTGGGCGAACAAGAAGGATTTGTTGTTCTTCCCCATTAATGGTAACATACTCTCCATCAGCTCCACAGCTGATCTGTCACCTAACTCTGAGCGCGTTAGGAGTCTCTCTGCTCTCTCACTGTCCGACAGGGTATACTGCTGAATTAGCATCTGCTTGAGCATATCGCATTTCCCCTGGGCTGGCGGTTCCTGGAGCAGGCTTGTCACTTGCTATGTGGCATACGCATCCAGCGCAGCGACCACATGATATTTGGTGTTGTCCGTTGTGATCCCGCGGAGTGCGAATTGGGCTTCCACATGTAGGAACCAAGCGATGGGATTGTGAAGCCAGAAGTCTGGGAGCTTTACTGTGACAGCACATGCTGCGCTGTTGTTCTCCCTCTAGGTTGTCTCCGGGGTGGTGCTCGGCTCGTTCTCCATTGCACGTCTTAGGGTCACCAATGTGGAATATGAAAGCCAATGAGGCAGCGAACTGAATGACACAGGAACTTTATTCCTCTTCCAACATAAAACACAGAAACTCTTACTCTGAGTGCCTGAGCGAACTCTTTTATACACTTCTATTCCTGCCTCCGGCACACAGGGTAAACATATTAACATACAGACAGGAAAGACATGTACACACATTAACATGACATTGACACACACATCACAGAGCAGGTCTTGCTACCATACATTCGCACCCCTGCATCCTCAAGTGTGAACCTGGCGCGGCGGGGGGGGGGGGGGCACATCTTTGTTTGTTTAGCTCCTCTCACCTTTCTCCATTAGCATCCCTAACTATCATCTCCCCCACCAACCCTGTTGTCCTGGGTGGAGTGCCATGTGTCCACCACAGTAGTAGTATTGACTACTTGCAATACATTAATAGTGCTCTTGAATTCCATCCATCCATCCATCTTCTACCGCTTTTCCGGAGGTCCAGGTCGTGGAGTCAGCAGTCCAAGCAGAGAAGCCCAGACTTCCCTCTCCCCCACCACCTGCTCCAGCTCTTCAGAGAGGATACCAAGGCGTTCCCAGACCAGCTGGGAGACATAGTCTCTCCACCGAGTCCTGGGTCTGCCCCAGGGTCTCCTCTCAATGAGACGTGCCTGAAACACCTCAAGTGGGAGGCGTCCAGGAGGCATCCTAATCAGATACCCATACCACCTCAACTGACTCCTTTCAATGTGGAGGAGCAGCGGTTCTACTCTGAGCCTCTCCCGGATGACTGAGCTCCTCACCCTATCTCTGAGGGTGAGTCCAGCAATCCTGCGGAGAAAGCTCATTTCAGCCGCTTGTATCCGCGATCTTGTTCTTTCGGTCATTACCCAAAGCTCGTGGCCATAGGTGAGAGTAGGAACGTAGATTGACTGGTAAATCGACAGCTTTGCCTTAGAACTAAGCTCCCTCTTCACCACAACAGACCGGTACAACGTCCGCATCACTGCAGATGCTGCTCCAATCCGTCTGTCAATCTCTTGCTCCATTTTCCCCTCACTCGTGAATAAGACCCCAAGATACTTAAACTCCTCCACTTGGGGCAGGATCTTGTCCCCAACCCAGAGAGAACAATCCACCTTTTTCCGGCTGAGGATCATGGACTCGGACTTGGACGTGCTGATTCTCATCCCAGCTGCTTCACACTCAGTGGCAAACCGTCCCAGTAAGAGCTGTAGGTCATTGCTGGATGAAGCCAACAGGACAACATCATCTGCAAACAACAGAGATGAGATCCTGTGGTCACCAAGCATGACGCCCTCCATTCCCTGGCTGTGCCTAGAAATCCTGTCCATAAAAATTATGAACAGGATTGGTGACAAAGGGCAGCCCTGGTGGAGTCCAACTCTCACTGGGAATGAGTCCGACCGAGTGTTGGCAATATGAACCAAACTCTCACAACGGTCGTACAGAGACCGAATAGCTCGTAACAACAAGCCCGATACCCCATATTCCCGAAGCACCCCCCACAAAAAACCACGAGGGACGCGGTCAAATGCCTTCTCCAAGTCCACAAAACACATGTAAACTGGTTGGGCAAACTTCCACGAACCCTCGAGGATTCTTGAGAGGGTAAAGAGCTGGTCCAATGTACCACGGCCAGGACGAAAACCACATTGCTCCTCCTGAATCCAAGGTTCGACCAACAGCCGGACTCTCCTCTCCAGTACCTTGGCATAGACTTTCCCAGGGAGGCTGAGGAGTGTGATCCCTCTAAAGTTGGAGCACACCCTCCGGTCCCCTTTTTTGAAGAGAGGAACCACCACCCCAGTTTGCCATGCCAAAGGCACTGCCCCCGACCTCCACGCAATGTTGCAGAGGCGTGTCAACCATGACAGCCCTACAACATCCAGGGCCTTGAGGTACTCAGGGTGAATCTCGTCCACCCCTGGGGCCCGGCCACCAAGGAGATTTTTAACCACCTTGGCGACCTCAGCCCCTGTGATAGGCAAGTCATCCCCCTCGTCCACAAGCCCTGCTTCCTCTGTGGAAGGCGTTTCAGTAGGATTGAGGAGATCCTCGAAGTATTCCTTCCACCGCCCGACGATATCCCCAGTCGAAGCCAACAGCGCCCCATCCGCACCATACACAGTGTGGACAGGGAGCAAGGAGGAAAAAGAGACAACATCCACTCAATGCCCCCCCCCCGAGGGGGGGGGGGCTCTTGAATTCCTTGTGCAGCATTTCAACAAGCACCATCCTTGCATCAGGTCCAGAGAGTTTACTGTTAATTGAGACCAAAGTGTCACTGACCTCTGTGCAGCAGAGTAATACTAAGCAGAAAAAATAATATTTTTACCTCCGCCACGGAGGTTATGTTTTCATCGGCGTTGGTTTGTCTGTCTGTTTGTTTGTTTGTTTGTTAGCAAGATAACTCAAAAAGTTATGGACGGATTTTCATGAAATTTTCAGAGATTGTCAGAAATGGGGTATCCTACAGATGATTAGATTTTGGTGGTGATCCGGATCACTGTCTGGATCCAGGAATTTTTTAAAGGATTCTTTTTTTTTTTTTATTTAACATTGCGAGATAGGGCCATTTTCAATATTTTTCAATATTTTTTTTTGTGCATGTAACTCTGCCAAAAAATCGTCAGAACACTTGGACAAAAAAAAAAAAATACAAGACAACATGCCCACAGGGGAACTGTGGCGCTTGGCGGAGGTCTGCGCTCTCCGAGTGCTTTTCTAGTTATTAAATTGGTCCTGTTTACTGTTATGTATGGAAAATACCTTGGACAAGGATTAGGCAAGATGAGTTAGCGGACACAGCTTTACTGAAGATGAAGGGTAGCAGCGTACAGCATGGCACGTAGTGTGGGCATCGGGTATAAGAGGCTGCAACATGGATGCCCTCTGGTATTTATAGGGCAGTGCAGTGGCGGAACAGGAAGTGCCTGTTACTGCACCGCACTTCATATTTACATTTGCCTTTTGGTGGCTGCTATCTTGAATCACCTGTTTTGTGAAATCTCGCATCATTCACATCCTCCTCCAAAATATTAATAATAAAAAATAATAAAAAAATAAAAGTGATTTTTTTAAAAAAAAATTAAACCATATTTTTCAACTGTAGTGCGTCTTTCACAACTACGTGTCAGATCATTAGAGCCGTCCCTGAAGCTCCATGCTTGAGATGACCTTCGTAGTAGAGTAGCTTCATTAACCCTAATCTCCTCCTCCTCCTCCTCACACACTCACGGCCGCAGTTGTGTTCTCGTCACTTGAGCTATCGCGATGAAAGCAAGCCACCGCGGGGTTGGTGCGGCTGCGTCACCTGACTCACAAGAGAGTGGGCAGGGCGTGACGACAGAATATAAAAACATTAATAATTAAATAAGCAGGCTGATGTAAAGCCACACTCAGCCTGCAGCACCGCTAGCTCAAAGAACCGGTTCGGTGAGGCCTCTGAGGCTGGGGAAACCGCAGCTCGGGGTGGTGCGGCAGGATGATGCGCCCTTGCAGGTCCCGCTGATAAGTCAGGGACAGTCGGACCGCGGCTGCTGTTGTTGAGGGGGAGGAGGAGGAGGATTATCCGGGAGGCTGGAGGTGGAGAGGGAGGAGGGGAGGAAGCGGGCAGCATCATCTGGAGCGGACGACGGATACACGGAGAAGTAAGAAATAAATATAAGGAAAAGAGCCCACATTAAAATCTGAAAAACGAAAAGGATATTTCGAGTCGAGTTGAGTGTTTTCGCTAATTGACCCCATAGACTTTTGTTAAAGCATATCCTGGCCTACGGGAGAAGAAATTCAGTTCATGATCCAAACGCCAGAACTGAGCGAGAACCAGCCCCTGTTCACTTATGCAATAGAAAGTATCCCACTGTTTTTTTTTCCTCTAGCGCTGTGGTTTCCGAGGGCAGCTGGGATTACCGAGGCTGGTCGCCTTCTTCCGGTGTGCGTGTTGGGGGGGGTAGGAGCGTGTTGAACTCTCGGCAGTCGAGGCTGGAGAGAAGATGTCGGGGCAGACGCTGACGGACCGCATCGCCGCGGCTCAGTACACCCTCACCGGGTCGGAGGTGTGCCGAGCTGTGTGTAAGGCCACCACGCATGAGCAGACGGCTCCAAAGAAAAAACATCTGGAATGTAAGTCGGTCTGTCTATCTGATGCATATTTAATTCTTCATTCATCCCTCTCATGCACATTTTATCCTGACATCAAAACCATCATTATTACCCTCTGTCACCTCCATTCAGTCCTCCAGAGTGCTTGGAAGGGTCCCATTCGACCACACTATGATATGGACACAAAATCACAAACGTGCACATTCCTATATAATAAGGATTCGCAACCACTTAAGTTGCCACAGTTCCCGGTCTGTCTTGCCCATGCTGACAGTGCTACTGAACGCAAGGGTGGACAGTACCTCTAAACACACAGGTCTTCATGCCTGGAGGCTTTTTTTTTTCTTTCTCAGGGATAGTACAGAAGATGAGTGAGTGGTGTTGCTGTCAGTGATTATTTTTGCACAGTCCTTTTGCTCCAGTTGTTCCCTTGTATGAACGAGGACTTAAAAAAAAAGAAGGAACAAGAAAGTGTTATTTGAATGGATTAAAGACAGCGTGCAACAGCCTGTTTTCGGCATGCTTTTTTTGAGAATTAAGTGTATTGAAAAATATTTTGACAACATGAAAGTATTGCGCCTGATTGCACCTTGTGTTGGATCAACATGCCGCCATGTTGCTCGAGCGTCACAGACTGCATCACTGGGTTGGTTTGTTAGTAGGCCAGCCCAGGCAGACAGCAGTGGATGCTAGGGAAACCTTCAGGTAGAGTTTTATTGCATTCAGATCTAAATGAAATGAAATAAGTTGAGGAGATTTACATACAGAATAATTTAGATATTTGAGCTAGTGAGGAGAAGAATGAAAGAGTGAGTCAAAGTTTGTAGAGCAGTGCAGCCTTCCATTCAGCCAAGTGGGATTAGGGTGTAGGGAAAAAAAGGCATACGAGCTTTTCAAAAATGGTGTGAAGACTTTTATTTATTTATTGTTGGTGAAAATTGATGTATAAAGTATTTTAAACAGTGAATACAAGAATGAATATTATAAGAATATTTTTGACATGAGCCAAAAACATGCAAGTTAGGTTAATTGGCATCAAAACTGGGGATTCTAAATTGTCCTTAGGTATGACTGTGAGAGTGAATGGTTGTCTGTCTCTCTGTGTTGGCCCTGCGATGGACTGGCGATCTGTCCAGGGTGTACCCTGCCTCTCGTCCAAAGATGCTGGGATAGGCTCCAGCCCCCCCGCGACCTGAACAGGATTAAGTGGAAGAAGATGGATGGATGGATGGAGAGGATCGATGCAGCTGTGCTGTATTTGGGATTTAGAACTCCAAAAGTCTTGACTTACTTTTGAGTCCTCTTGTTATTAAATCATTAAACCTAACTTTGTTGTTACTTAATTGCTTCCACTCATATTTCAGGGCTTTGAAAAAATATGTGAAGATAATGCCATAAAGGGTTTTTAGCTATTGAGGCCATTGAGACACTATGCAATCAACAAATTATAAAATAATGTATACATTTCATAGTCAAAATCAATAATAAATTTCTTAGAGGTAAACCTTAACACTTCAGCCTGTAAAATAAAAAGTTACACACAAAAGTCAAATGGGGTTTGCATAATGTAGAGTAGCTTTAAGTTAGCATTATGTAGTTAGAAACATGTGGAAGTGCCACATTATTAAAATCTTTACCAACGAAAAAGGAAGGTGTTAAAGTTGGAAGTACATAAAACTATGAGAAACAAACAGCTGGATGAGCATAAAAACACAGCATCACACCAACTTCAGTAGAATGATAATGGTTCATGGGTTAAAAGCAGCCGAAAACCATACAGTAGTAGGAAGCAGAAATAAAACAGGGATGCATGGTGGACTTGGGTCATAACTATTTTTTTTCCACAATATCTTTATTGAACCTTTTTTTTTAACAAACATGATACAAACAATCAAACACTAACACTAAAGTACTACAAAAAAAAAAATGCACTAAAAAACACCAACAACCACCAACAAAATCAAATCTTCAACAATGCTCCTCTGTTTAGTCTAGACAATCCAATACATAAGTATACATATTATGTTCACCAGTTTGGAATTTACAAGGTCCACACACATCATTCACCTTCTTCTTCAAGAGTTATGTTTAAATTTTTTACATAATCTATAAAAGGTCTCCATATATTCTCAAACACAATTTCCTTTGATTTCAGTATATATGTTATTCTTTCTAATGGAAGGTTTGTTAACATCTGTCTTAACCACTGAGTCACATCTGGTCTATGAGTCTTTTTCCATAATAGTGCAATACATTTTTTGGCATTAAGCAAACTGAGGTCTATGAATGTTCTTTCACTTTTATTAAAATTATGCTTTTCTGGGTACAGACCCAACAAAAACAGTTTAGGATTCAGTATGATTTGTTTTGAGATTATTTTTTCAATTGTTACCCTCACCTCTTCCCAAAACATTCTTATTAATCTACATTCCCATACACAATGAAATAGAGTTCCTTTACTTTCCATGCATTTTGTGCATGTATCTGGTATATTTTTGTTATATCTATTTAACTCCTCCGGAGTAACATACATCCGCATTAACCATTTGAAATGTATCAATTTAAGGCGTACATTTATTGATTTGGTTTGAGCTTCTGTACAAGCCAATTCTCATTGTTCCTCAGAAATTTCAGTTTGCAGATCTTCTTTCCAGTAGTTTAATCTTTTCAGTGAATTTTCACTTGAAAATAGTGTCAATGAGTTATAAAACTCTGAAATAATACCCTTTCTTTTACTATCTTTCATCATCATTTTTTCCAAGGATGAATAGATAGGTCGAGTGAGAGCTTTATTTTGATTTGATCGAATAAAGTTTCTAAGTTGAAGATATTTAAAAAAAATGTGTTCTATTGAGATTAAATTTGATCCTCAACTCTTCAAAAGACATTATGTTTTCTGCACATGGCAAATATAAATCCTGAATCTTTTGTATCCCTTTTAAATTCCATACTTTAAATACAGCATCCGCTCTCCCTGGTTTAAAATATTGATTACCCCATATTGGACTAAATTGTGACAATAACTGTGGTTCTTTTAAATAGTTTTTAGCTTCACACCATATTTTGATCATATGCTTTACAAATGGATTTTTAACTTGTTTTTGTAATTTTTTTGCCGAATCTGAGTATATGAATATGGGAAGAGGTAAAGGTAAATTGTATGATTCCATTTCAGTCCAGTGAGGGAGATCATTTGATGAAAAATAATATGTCATAGACCTCAGTTGTGCCGACCAATAATACAACATAAAATTTGGACATTTCAGACCTCCACGATCAAATGGTAAATATAATAAAGACAGACGTAATCTAGCCCTCCTGTTGTTCCATATAAATTCCACTAACTTTTTTTTAGGGT
Source organism: Pholidichthys leucotaenia (assembly GCA_020510985.1). Taxonomy (NCBI): domain Eukaryota; kingdom Metazoa; phylum Chordata; class Actinopteri; order Cichliformes; family Pholidichthyidae; genus Pholidichthys; species Pholidichthys leucotaenia. Next base: position 228,453,701 of record CM035849.1, read on the forward strand.
CATAACTATTGATTACATATCAGATCATAGATCGTCTAGCTACCTCAGAACATTGGAACACGGAATTAGCCAGTGAGTGCAGTTATGATTATTATTTCTCTGTTCTTTAGTAATATTTGAGGTAATGGCAACAAGTCCATATGGACAATCTCAAACCCAGAGGGACAAATCAGTATACCCATTTGCTCCTACTACAATATAAAACCAGACCGTCAATGATGGAGTAGCTCTTTCCAGCCTGACAAAGTCACCCCGGGAGTGCTCAAATCTCCTGACCGTTGATCTTGACCTTGACAGCCTAGATACAGACCCGTCTATTACTGTATGTGCTTCAAGTCAAGGTCAGTGGCCTAGGGGGAATCTTTTTTTTTTCACAAAATTCTAAATGCCCAGATCTTCTGACCTTTGACAATGACCTTGACCTCCACCTGGATGCAGACAAACTGGAGTGTCATTGTGAGTTTCATGAGAATCGAGGTAATTACCTCGGAGGAGTAGTGATTTTTCTAAAATCATGTACAGTAAGTGCCCAGATTTCCTGACCTTTGACCTTGACCTTGAGAACAACTTGCAGACCCGCCTGAGGATCATTGTGAGGGAGTAAGGCGATCATCGAGGAAATTTCCTAGGAGGAGTAGCGATTCCTTTGAAATGTGGATGGATGGACGGACAGATGGATGAATGGACAGACAGACAATGGACGCCATTCCATTTTTAACTTCTGGAATGAGCTAAAAATGAATGATTGAGTGCAATAAATCATAGGAAAACAAGGAAGAAGCTGACCATTTTACTGCAGTTTCAGTCAGCACTTTGTGTCAGGAGTGGCGAATGTAGATGAGGCACATAAGTTCAAAATCTCTGATGACATGAACATGTAATTTACTCCACATGTGCCTCCTGCTTTTATTTGTTAATTCGTGAAGTTGAGGCAGAGCTTCATTAACTTCTACCTATGCAGTTTCTAGTCTTTCTGGGAGTCTCAATTAAAAACAATAATATAATGTCTTTGCTAGTTTGTATTTTTTTGGGGGGGGGGGGTCATTAAATAGGAGCATTAGACAACATGGTCTATATGGTTCACCCTATTTGTTGTGACCTCTATTTTTCTGTTGCTAATGATAGGTCTAGCTGCAAACTTGGCTGTCATATTAAAAAAAATCCTAAAGTTAATCAAATAATTACTGCTAGGTTACTTGCGATAATGATGGTGATATTTGGATGTCGATTAATGGTTAATGTGTAGCTGTTACATTAGCATTAAAAGAAAAGTGGAAGTTTTACCTTTTGATGTGCTCAAGAAATGGTGTATCTTTTGGTGTGAGCGCTAGTGATCCCATGAGCTATGTTGTAGGGGGCAGTTTGCCCCTGGCAATGTCTCCCAAGATGAGCAGGTCCTAGGAAAAGGGCCAGACTAAGAGCGGTCCAAGGAATTTCCATGATAGTTTAAAAAGCAAGGATTCGGTGTACCCCACCCAGTATGCGGTTACAGAAGCTCCACAACTAATCTACTACTACTACTACCCTGGAGCCAGGCCTGAGGGAGGGACTTGATGGTAAGTGCCGGGGATGGATGCTCTACCATGAGGCCACCACTCCAGTTGATGTTGTGGATTTTGCTAAAAGGATGGAATTGGCTGTGGTGAACACTTTTCAAGAAAAGGGAGGAACATAGGAGGACATACAAGAGTGGAGGAAGGTGCATACAGGTGAACTATATCTTATGCAGAAGGAACAATCTGAATGAGACAGGGGACTGTAAGTTGGTGTCAGGGGAGAATATAGCTAGGTAGCATTGGATGGTAGTCTATTGGGTGACTTTGGAAAGTGAGAAAGAGAAGGAAGTGAGTGAAACCAGAGCCAAGGATTAAATGGGGGAAGTTACAGAAGGAAGAACATTGCACAGAGTTTAGGAAGGAGTTGAGACAGGTTCTGGGTAGTAGGGAAGAGGATTGGGCAAGTGCAGCTAAAGTATTGAGGGAAACGGACAGAGAGGTATTTGGTGTATCCTCTGGACAGAGAAAAGAAGACAAGGAGACTTGGTGGTGGAATGAGGAGGTTCAGGAAAGTATTCAAAGGAAGAGGTTGGCAAAGAAAGAGTAGGATAGTCAGGGAGATGAAAAAAGTAGACAAGAGTATTTGGAGTTTTTGCATATGGCAAAGAGAGGGGAAGCAAAGGCAGAAGAAAAGGCATGTAAAGGCATGTAAAGGCATGAAAAGGCTTTTTTTTTTTTTTCTCTCCCGGCGCCACACGAGTCGGCCGCCCTTTGCAACAGCGGCTCGATTCCGAGTCTTTTTTCCCTTCCTCTCTCTTTTTGATCCGCCTTTTTTTCACTCCACTTATATCATGGACACACAGATCGTCCCAAATGTCTCCTGAGCCGGTGGACGGAGCCACTGTTTATAGCAGGATACGATACAGCAGGGAAGAACTGCTAGCATTCAACCGCCACCCGGTCCCATTGGAAAAACTCGACATACCGAGAGAACTGAGACGAAAACGCCGCGGCTGCCGGGCTGGAGTAAGGCGGAGGACAAAAAATATAAGGTACAGACCCTCCCTTCCATCTATTGTCATGGGAAATGTACGGTCGTTACTGGGAAAGGTAGATGAGCTAGCGGCTATCTGCCGTTACGATAGCACATATCGGGAGTGCTCTCTCCTTTTGTTTACTGAGACGTGGCTAACTGAACTAGCAGCAGATGCTAACATTGAGCTGGAGGGTTTCCACATGATACGGGCAGACCGAACACCAGACAGTGGCAAAGCAAGGGGCGGTGGAGTGATAATGTATGTTAACAACAACTGGTGCAGACCGGGACATATCACTGTTAAACAACGACACTGCAGCAAAGACATTGAGTTGCTAGCTGTTAGCATGCGGCCTACATATCTCCCGAGAGAACACTCACACGTGATCTGCATTGTTGTTTATGCAAATCCGACGGCGAACGCTGGGACAGCGCGTGACGTCATCCATTCAGTAACCAGCAGGCTGCAGACAGAACACCCAGATGCTCTTCTCCTCATCTCAGGCGATTTCAACCATGTTTCACTATCTCCCATTCTACCCACGTTCACCCAGTATGTCACATGCCACACTAGAGACAATAAAACACTGGACTTATTCTACGCAAACACTAAGGAGGCGTACACCTCATCACAACTCCCCCCACTCGGGAGATCGGATCACAACTTGGTTCATCTCCGGCCGGTGTACAAGCCCCTAGTACACAGACAACCTCCGGCCATACGCACAGTGGAGTTATGGTCTGAGGAGACAATGGACACTCTAAAGGGCTGTTTTGAAGCCACCGCCTGGAAGCAGCTCTGCGATCCGCACGGTGAGGACATCGATGGCCTCACTCACACCTTCACTGACTACCTCAGCTTCTGTGTGGACAAATCTGTTCCCACCAAGACCATACGGCATTCCTCAAACAACAAACCCTGGATCAACCCTGAAATAAAAACACTTCTGAGAGAGAAGAAGAGGATCTTCAGGTCGGGGAACAGGGAGATGCTGAAGTCTGTACAGAGGGAGCTGAGGAGAAAGATCAGAGAAGGCAAGGACAGCTTCAGGAAGAAGATGGAGGACAAGCTGCAACAGAGCGACATTAGCGGGGTCTGGAGAAACCTCAAAACCATCTCTGGGCTCCAGAATACCTCCCCCCAGGCCACGGGGGGCAGGGAGTGGGCGAACAACCTGAATCTGTTTTTCAATAGGTTTGACCAACCGCCCTCCCCCCTGACTGCACAACAACCACTGCTGCCTCTAAAGAAATCAAGTCCTGCTGCCCACTCCCCACTCCACCAACACCCCCCCACTCCCAACACACAGCCCCCCATCCTGACCCTGACCAGGACCCAGGTGAGGACAGAGCTGAGGAAGATCAAGGCGAGGAAGGCGTCGGGACCGGACGGCATCAGCACAAAGCTCCTCAAGTCCTGTGCAAACCAGCTGTGTGGGACGTACATCTTCAACCTGAGCCTGAAGCTGGGGAGGGTACCACAGCTGTGGAAAACATCTTGTGTGGTACCTGTACCAAAAACTTCCCACCCCAAAGACCTGAACAGCTACAGACCGGTGGTCTTGACGTCCCACTTGATGAAGACCCTGGAGAGACTGCACCTTGCTCACCTCCGCCCCCTGGTGGAACCAGCGATGGATCCACTCCAGTTCGCCTACCAGCATGGCGTTGAGGTGGAGGATGCGGTGATCTTCCTCCTTCACCGTTCTCTGTCCCACCTGGAGAAGCCCGGGAATATGGTGAGGATCATGTTCTTTGACTTCTCCAGTGCTTTCAACACCATCCAACCGATGATCCTGAAGGACAAGCTGCTGCGCGCAGGGGTGGACCAGCACCTGTCATCATGGATCCTGGACTACCTCACGAACCGGCCTCAGTTTGTGAGAACCCGGGACTGTGTGTCCGACACGATCATCGGTAGCACGGGGGCCCCCCAGGGAACGGTGCTGGCTCCCTTCCTGTTCACTCTTTATACTGCGGACTTCTCACACAACACAACACACTGCCATCTACAGAAGTTCTCTGATGACTCTGCGATCGTTGGCCTCATCTCCAATGGAGATGAAGCTGAGTACAGAGGGCTTATCCAGGACTTCGTGGACTGGTGCCATCGGAACTGCCTCCAGATCAACGCGAGGAAAACTAAGGAGCTGGTGGTGGACTGCCGCAGGCATGGGCAACCCCTCGCAGCACCAGTAAATATACAGGGAACAGACATCGAGATGGTGACATCCTATAAGTACCTGGGTGTTCATCTGAACAATAAACTAGACTGGTCACACAATACTGACGCACTCTACAAGAAGGGACAGCGCAGGCTGTTCCTGCTGAGGAGACTCAGGTCTTTTGGTGTACAAGGGGCGCTGCTGAAGACATTCTATGACACGGTGGTGGCATCAGCCATCACTTTTGGAGTGGTCTGCTGGGGCAGTGGCATTACTGCAGCCGATAGGAAGAGACTGAACAAACTGATCAAAAAAGCTAGCTCTGTCCTGGGGCAGCGCCTTGATCCGGTGGAGGAGATAGGAGAGAGAAGGATGGTGGCTAAACTGTCATCTCTGCTGGAGTCCGAGTTCCACCCTATGCAGGACATACTGAATGCACTGAGGAGCTCATTTAGCAGCAGACTACATCATCCCAGGTGCACAACCGAGAGGTTTTGCAGGTCCTTCCTACCAACGGCTGTCAGACTGTACAACCTAAGCAGGGCTGCTCGCAGAGATAGCAAAAAGACGTAACAAACTAATAGTTTTTTGAATGCAAAAGATGCAATAGACTTACACAATGGTCCCCTCCGGCATACAACTAGGAAAATACCGGTCGCTATGGAGGGTGAGAATATGTATGGGCACATAATCATACCATGTAGGATAACTAAGTAGACGGTTATGCTGTTTCATCCCATCTAGCAATAATGCTCTGCACTGTGTGTGTTTATATATTTACATATTTATTCCATCTAGCTGCAATGCTCCGCACTGGGTGTGTTTATATTTATATATCTATATATTTATTCCATCTAGCTACAATGCGCCGCACTGTGTGTTTATACATCTACATATTATTCCATCTAGCTACATTGCTCCGCACTGTGTGTGTTTATATATTTACATATTCCACCTAGCTGCAATGCTCCGTACTGTGGGTGTTTATATATTTACATATTTATTCCATCTAGCTACAATGCTCCGCACTGTGTGTTTATATATTCATATATTTATTCCATCCAGCTACAATGCTCTGAACTGTGTGTCTGTGTGTGTGTGTGTATATATATATATATATTTTACAGTAATATGTACATATGTATATTAGCTGCTCTTGCTTGCTTGTTTTTTTTTTGTTTTTTTTTCTTGCCTTCTGATTGTTGCTCTGAGTGTTGCTATCCCTGTGCTGTTGCAATCCTGGAATTTCCCCGTTGTGGGACTAATAAAGGCTTATGTTATGTTATGTTATGTAGTAAGTTGTATAAGAAGCTGGACACTAAGGAAGGAGAAAATGACTTTTATAGATCGGATAGACAGAAAGATCAAACTGGAATGGATGTGTAGCAAGTTAGGTTGATTAAGGACAGAAATGGTAATGTGATAGTGAAGAGGGTGTTGAGAAGATGGAAGGAGTACTTTGAGGAGCTAATGAATGAAGACATGAGAGAGAGAGAGGAGGATGGATGTAGGAAAGACAGTGAATCAAGAAGTGATGAAAGATTAGCAAGGTGGACGTGAGTGCAGCTATGAAGAGGATGAAGAGTGGAAAGACAGTTGGTCCAGATGACATACCTGTGGAGGTATAGAGATGTTTCAGAGAGGTGATTGTTTAACACAGTCTTGAAGAGTGAGAGGATGCCTGAGGAATAGAGAAGAGGTGTAGTGGTACCAACTTTCAAGAACAAGGGTGATGTTTAGAGCTGTAGTAACTACAGAGGCATAACGTTGATCAGCCACACTATGAAGATATGGGAAAGTGTTGTTGAAGCCGAAGCCAGGTTAAAAATAGAAATGACAGTCATTGAGCAGCAGTATGGTTTTATGCCAAGAAAGAGGACTACAGATGCAATGTTTGCTTTAAGAGTGTTGATGAAGAGTATAGAGAAGGTCAGAAGGAGTTGCACTGTGTCTTTGTGGATCGAGAGAAAGCACATGATAAGGTGGTAATATATGAGGACTATGGAGTGTCAGAAGTATTTGAGGGTGGTGCAGGACATGTATGAGAACAGCGAGACTGTGGTGAGGTGTTCTTTAGGAATGACAGATGAATTCGAGGTGGGGGTGGGATTACATCAGGGATCAGCTGATAGATGAGGTCAGGCAGGAGTCTCCGTGGACCATGATGTTTGCAGACGACATTGTGATCTGTAGTGAGAGTATGGAGCAGGTGGAAGAGAACCTGGAGAGGTGGAGGTATGCACTGGAGAGAAGAGGAATGAAAGTCAGTAGAAGCAAGAAAGAATATGAGTGTGAATGCGAGGGAGGCAGGTGTAACAGTGAAGATGGAAGGAGTAGAGGTAGTGAAAGTAGATGAGTTTAAATACCTGGGGTTAACCATGAAAAGTGATGGACAGTGCACAAGAGAGGTGAAGAAGAGAGTGCAGGCAGGGTGGAGTGGGTGGAGACAAGTGTCGGGGTGATATGTGACAGAAGGATAGTAGCTAGAGTAAAAGAGAAGATTTGTATGGTTTGGAGACTGTGGGACTGATGAAAAGACAGGAGATGGTGCTGGAGATGGCAGAGTTGAAGATGGTAAGATTTTCATTGGGAGTGACTAGGAGGGACACGATTAGAAATGAGTATATTAGAGGAACAGCTCAGGTTGAGCGGTTTGGAGACAAAATAAAATAGGCAATGCTGAGATGGTTTGGACATGTGCAGAGGAGGGATAGTGGCTATATTGGACAAAGGATGTTGAAGATGGAGCTACCAGGCAGGAGGAAAAGAGGAAGACCACAGAGAAGATTCATGGATGTAGAGAAGGAAGACATGGAGATGGCTGGTGTTACAGAGGAAGATGCAAGGGAAAGGGTGAGATGGAGGTAGATGATCTGATGTGGCGACCCCTAAAGGGAGCAGCCGAGAAGAGGAGGAGGAGGACAAGGGGGAGAAGAAGAAGAAGTCGAAGAAGACATTCTTCAAAATGACATTCCTAAAATTCCAGCTAATTGGCTTTGCTATTTTTTTATATGGTATTGTTCATATTTATTGTTCGTATTTATAGTCTTGTCAGTTTGTTTGTCAAACTAATTGCGGAACCCTGTATTACACTGTGGAAACTGTTATGTATGGAAAATACCTGGGAGAAGGATGAGGCAAGATGAGTTGGCGAACACAGTTTTATTGTTGGAAGTACACTACTTATTTATTATTATTTATTGTTGGAAGTACACTACTGGAAGTAGTGGTTACACGGGAGGCACCTGGCGATGGGCACCAGTCAAAGAGACCACAACATGGTCACCCATCCCTTAGGGCAGTGTGGTGACGTGAGTGCCGTTTCCTATATATCACATTTCCTCCCCCCCATAGAAAAGTCCAAAACCCCACACAATTGACCCCCCCCCCCACAGTTTGGGACCCGAATCACGCACTAAAATAACGAAAACTAATGTACTAAATTGGCCTAACGCACTCACTCAAAACAACCTAGAATAGGGCTGGCGGGTGGACTGCCGCACAGCCCACACAGCATGGTGGATTATTCTGCCACCAGTATCTAAAGAAAAAGTCTTTCATTAAACTAAAATTACTTGCCGTGCTTCTAAACTAAAATACAAACACTAAATAACCCCATACCATAACATGCATGCAAAACACAGGAACTATAAACAACTTTATTTTACAGCACAGCCACTTGGGTGGGAGAGGGGAGAGGGCAGCCCCTCAGCAAGCGCGCCCCTGGAAGCAGCCAACCCTCGGGACGATGGCTGATCTTCTGAACAATGGAGCCAGACTCCTTCACCACCAACATCGACTCCTGCCCAGCCTTGTCACCCGGAGCCTATTCCCGGACACGCCGAAGCTGATTGGCATACCTCGATGAGCCATCGGACAGCCGGAAGTATGCTGCGCCCAACTTTGCCACTATGTGCAGACATCCTTGGTGTTTTGCTGGCTGTTGTTTGGCCCATCTTTGCTGTGGACGTTCTTCACATCGAAGTCCAAAACCCTTGGCAGGGTCCAGCTCAGCCTGACGTGGTGCTGTGGAGCATGCGGTAACTCCATGCTCATCAGTCTGGCCCCATCCTCTTCTAAAACCATTGTAGCGGTCACCTTTGTAACAGCAGACCCTCCATCCCCCTGCAGCCAAGCTCCGGAGGCATCTGGGACTAGCACATTGATGTCACTCACCGACGCAGGCACCTCGCCGCCACGCTTGGTACCCCCTTCTACCATGTCCCGAGCACCAGCACTGAGACCCTCCTGCGCTGAACCTGAGTGAAACTGGTCCTGCTTGACCACCGTGGTGTCCGTTAGCGCTTTGTCCCACACAACGTCCTCATCGACCACCGGAACCAGAGGGTTCCAGCAGCCACAACCCGATCATTTGTTCCCGGTACCATCTTTAATGGTGAAACCCAGTCCGTAAAACAGATCACAGCCCATGATGTTATCATCTCGCGCTGTCACGTGGAACGTGAAGTCAGCCATCTTCGCAGACTTGTACCGGACCGTTAACTCCAAAGTCCCAACCTTACACAGCCTGCCACCTTCATAGCCATGCAATGGTGCCGGGTTACCTCTAATCCTGTAGTGGGGGAAAAACTTCCTCACCATGGCCCAATTCAGCAGCGACCCCTCTGCCCCCGTGTTGAGCAGCAGCGGCATCTCCACGCTGTCCAATTCCACTGTGCAGTACGTGTACCCGTTTGTGCTGGGGGACACTGAATGGATGATTGTCGGGGGCGAGCAGAGTGATTTCTTCTGTGGGAAGCTAACTGAGGTTTGGAAGTCCTCAAGCCACCTGGGCCAAGGCACCGGCAGTTTGCCGGGAAGCTCGAGGAAGGGTCGAAGTGGTATCATACACGCCTCCATGTGTTAATCCTCGATTGCCAAATGTTTTGTATGGAAAATACCTGGGTGAAGGACGAGGCAAGATGAGTTGGCGAACACAGCTTTATTGTTGTAACTGGAAGTAGCGGTTACACGGCAGGCACCTGGCGATGAGCACCGGTCAAAGAGACCACAACATGGTCGTCCATCCCTTATATAGGGCAGTGCGGTGACGTGATGGGAAGTGCACGTCACCGCACTGCACTTCACAATAAAGTGCCGTTTCCTATATATCACAGAAACTCATGTATTCTGAGAGCTTTGCATGCTATCAGAGTGCTGTGAAGAACTACAGTCAGCTGTAATTCATAATGAGGGTCCAACACAGTGGGGGTTAAATCTACTGACTCTGACTGCCATGATTTTATTTTATGTGAATACTGTGTTGAAATATGGAAGTAATGTTTTTGCATGGTTTGTTGTATAAATCATATTTTGTATTTTCTCTGGTGACATTTAAACCAAGGTATTGTGAACACTTGTCCATTTATGTCCATTTCTTCAGCAACTTTTAGCAGAAAGATAAATATTAATCATTAGTAAAACCTGTTATATTTATTTTCATATTCACATGAGCTTGACATTTACTGTTGCCCTGCACATATACTGCATTACTCTCAATTGCATACATTTATTTGTGTCTTTGTGTGCTGGGGAGTCTCAATTCAGATGATCTGAATATGTAAAGAGGCTATTATTTTATGTATTTTGGAAGTTTCTGGTATTTAGTCTAATGAGCTGCACCCAAGTTTGACACAACCTTGACACTAACACATCAATTAAGATTACTGATAGATACTGTGTATCTTATTTTAGATTTTTGTCAGTCTCTGATTGAGCTTCACTGATCGGCTGAGACAACCCCATTAGATAATGTAGCTGGCCAATGAACAGAACGTACACACACTGGCTTAAAGAGGTAAAAAAAAAACAGTAAAAGGGGCTCCTGCTTATGGCTGTGTTCATGGACTAAAAATAGCTCTCATAGATTGTTCCACTGACAGCTAAATGTGTGGTGGTCTGGTTCAAGTGACATCCAGGGCAGTAATCTCCTCATGCTGTGATTCCAGAGCCCGTGATAAAGAGACAGGGGAAAAAGGAGAAATTTAGAAGTTTGTATTTGGACTGAATCAGGTCGTCTGAGGATACGAAGTGCCATAAATGGATATTGCTACAAATTTACCTGTCATTTTATATCGTATATCTAACCCAAAACAGTGGCCAAATGTTTTTTGTCTTCAATCCACACACCGATTACCTTAGACAAATGCATTGTGGAGAAAAATAAACCAAGTAATGGTTCAGCCATAGGTGTGTGTCCCTTCAGGTTTAGCAGGACTTTGGAGACACATCTATTGTTTATTTTGAGAGCCAGACAGATGACTGTGATACAGATTGGAAGTCTTCTAAACTCTTAAAAGATTAAAGCTCAGGCAGTAGCACAGATTGCCCGACACCCCAGTGCTTGTGTGTCTTGCATAAGAATTGCTATCTTAGATGCCATGTGTGTGTATATGCACATTCGCAAAAAGGTTCTTGTATGCCACAAGCCTTTGGCGACATCCCAGTGTGGATTGACGGGAGTGTGGAACCAACTGAGGAGGTGCAGCTGTGAGTCAAGTGCCTGAATAGGTCCAAGTTTTCAAGGCATTAGGATGTTGTAAAAGAATGCTATTTCTAAGAAGATAATATCTGAAAACCTGTGGTAATGCTGTAATATTTTGTTTTATGCCATAAAGTAAGTAACTTTGGGGCAAATAACCCTGTCTTAAATGGTATTCACTTATGTAGCGCTTTTATTCTCATCTTTTGATGACCAAAGCGCTTTACAGATCCTGCTATCCACCCATTCACACACTGATGGCGGCATGCTGCCTAACATGGCGCTTCCAGACCCACCAGGAGCAATTGGGGTGAAGTGTCTTGCCCAGGGACACAACGACAGGATACCCGGGGAGAGCGGGATTCGAACCGCCAACCATGTGGTTATTGGACGACCTGCTCTACCTCCTGAGCCACTGCCGCCCCACACATATATAAAAAATAATGTTGACAATGACAGGAGGGTTTTAAAGATGCCATTTTGGGGATTAATTTTAAATTTTGGCATCCTCATGAATACAAATGTCATTTTAAAAACCAGAAAACTTTTTTGCGTGTTGTTTTACAGCTAGTTAAAAAAAGCTTCTGTTCTGCTAATATACAGAACTGAAAGTGGGAATTGTTGATTTACAATGTCACAAAACCCAAGTAGTGCAAACCATCATTTCTATAAGAGTTTATCTAAATAAAGGCAATGTTTATTTCTCTGTAAAGTGAGAATTTTGATATTTTACCGCCGCCAAGGAGGTAATGCTTTTTGTCGGTGTTGGTTTGTTGGTTTGTCTGTCTGTCTGTCTGTCTGTCTGCCTGCCTGCCTGTTAGCAACATTACTCAAAAAGTTATGAACAGATTTTGATGAAATTTTCAGGAAAGGTGTGTAATGGCATGGGGAACAGATGATTAGATTTTGGTGATGATCTTTGAGTGCATACTGTACCTCTACCAAGGGCTTTGTTTGTATTTGTGCAGCAGGATTACACAAAAACTACTGAATGGATTTGGATGAAATTTTCACCAGAGGTGGTTCTTGGGTTACAGAGGAACCCATTACATTTTGGTGATGATCCAAGAATGCATACCTCTGCCAAGGCTCTTATCTTCTCACAGAGTGTTAGCAACAATACTCCAAACCTACTGGATGGATTTGGATGAAATTGTCACCAGAGGTAGTTCTTGGGCTAGAGACGAACCCATTACATTTTGGTGATGATCTGAGAATGCATACCTCAGCTAAGGCTCTTCTCACAGTGTGTGTTAGCAACAATACTCCAAAACTAATGAACAGACTGTTCATTAGTGGCTCTAAGCCTACACACAAACCCATTACATTTTGGAGGTGATCCATGAGGGATGGAAGGAGCCTTGGCAGAGGCATGAGCTCTCTGAGTGTTTTTCTAGTTGGTAAATATGTGACCCATGGATCTATTTTTTTTTGAAGGTTAGGGGCCTTATTATGATGATCTAAAGCAGGGGTCATCAACTACTGTACATTTGTCCAAGGGCCAGATTTTTCTTGGCACACACTGTGAGGGTCAGATGCTCTTGTAAAATAAAATTAATATTGTTTCCTAAGCAATATATTATTATTTGATGTATTAAATTTCCTTCTAAATTTATATTATTTTTTTAGATGAGTAAGAGCATGAAAGCATGTACTTAAAAACTTATTTCAGATGTGATTTTATTCTTGACAGTTTGAGGGGTTTTTCCTCATAAATTTAGGACAGTTTTCTTGTTAATTAAGATAAGATAAGATAAGCCTTTATTAGTCCCACAATGAGGAAATTCCAGGATTGCAACAGCACAGGGATAGCAACACTCAGAGCAACAATCAGAAGGCAAGAAAAAAAAAAAATTAAGGACTTTTCTGTTGTAAATTTGATTTTTGTCACATAAATTGTGATTTTTTTTCCTCATTATTTTTGTTTTTGCCGCTGTGAATTTAGGACTATCGTACATTTGAGATTTGTTCTCATAAATTTGTAAGGGGTTTTCTCATAATTTTCAGACATTTTTCTTGTAAATTTATTACTTTTTCCCAAATCAATCTGTGGATTTTTCACTAAATTTATGTCTGTTTTAAAATGAATTTACTATATTTTTTCTAAGGCATTTGAAAAGCTTGTGGTAAAATTGTGACTTTTTCAAATATATCTTAAACTCAATTTGCAGAGCCAGAATAGAACAATGATTTCAGGAAGCATTGGAGGTCTTTCCTGGACTGGGGAGAAGGCCAGTCTACTACCACCTTGATTTTCGCCGGCTCGGCCTTTGCCGTGCCCTTGGCGATGAGGAACCCCAGGAATGAAGTTGAATGAGTGGAAAATTCGCACTTCTTCGCTTTCACGAAAAGCTGATTCTCCAGCAGCCCCTGCAGGATGAATGTGGACTACGTGCTCCTCTAGTGTGCGGGAAAAAATCAGAATATCGTCCAAATACACAAAAACAAACTGGTTCACCATATCTTGCAAGACGTCATTGATTAACCGCTGGAAGACGACAGGGGCGTTGGTCAGCCCGAATGGCATGACCAAATATTCAAAATGGCCCAACGGTGTTTTAAATGCCATCTTCCACTCGTCTCCCTCACGAATGTGGACCAAGTGGTACTCATTATGGAGAGTGAGTTTGGCAAAAAAATGCGCCCGTTGGAGTAGCTCAAACGCTGAGTTGATAAGGGGTAGCAGATACTTATCGTTACGGGTAATCGCGTTAAGCTCACGGTAGCTCATGGGCCGCAGTGTCCCATCCTTTTTCCCTACAAAAAAGAACCCAGTGCCGAGAGGGGCAGACGACAGATGAATAATACCGGCTCTGAGGGAGTCTTTAATGTAGGTCTCCATCGCCTCCCTCTTCGTTCCAGATAAACTGTAGAGCCAGCTGGATGGCAGCTGCGCACCCGGAAGGAGGTCGATAGCACAGTCGTAGCCCCGGTGAGGTGGTAAAGACAGGGCCCTGGACTTGCTAAAGATCTCCCCTAAGTCATGCTAGACCTCAGGCACGGAACTGAGATCTGCCGGCTCAGCCAGAGGGGAGGAGATCGGGAGTGAGGGCGAGCATGCAGCCGATCGGAGACACAATAAGAGGCAGAAAGGGCTTCAGGACGAAATGGAGCCCTGACTCCAGTTTATGATTGGATTATGAATGTGAAGCCATGGATACCCCAGAATCATGGTGGTGGTTGATTGAGGCAGGACATAAAACTGAATAGTCTCGCGGTGATTTCCGGAGAGAATGACCGAAATGGGCTCAGACTGTTCGGTAATCACCACGATACTGTTTCCTGAGACCGCTGAGACAGTCAAAGGTGTCGGGACATTCCTGGTGGGTATCTGCAATTTACGCATCGTGGCCTGTTGAATGAAATTTTGCTCCACCCCAGAATCAACCAGGGCAGAGGTTTTGAACTCGGCCCCCGGTAATTGAATGAGGGCCGGGAGTTCAAAACGGTTGGGAGGATTTTGCGAGGACCCTCCCACCAGACCCCCACGGTTACTGATGGGCTGGAGCTTTTTGGTCTCACAGGGCATTTCGAGACTGCGTGGCCTGGGACCCCACAATACATACACGCCTCCACCCTCTCTCGATGCCAACGCTCCTCCAGAGTCAGATGGACCTACCGAGGGCCATTGGCTTGGAGGGGGCCGGCAGAGCTGCGCCATAAGGGGGATCAGCCGGCCAGGGAGCGAACAGAGAGGCAGTGGCTTTCTGCTCTCTTGCTTGCTCCCTAAACCGGTTGTCGAGGGCCACAGCCTGCACGATAAGCTCATTCAAAGAGGAGGGGGGCGCACTGATAGCCAGCTCATCGCAGAGATGCGAATTCGGGCCGCAGAGGAAGGCGCTGAGAAGAGCAACGTCATTCCATCTGGAGTCTGCCACAAAGACCTGGAACTCGACAGAAAAATCGGCCACAGACTGATCACCCTATTCCCCTCACTCTCTGAAAGGTCAAAAGCATTGGAAAACTCTCGCACAGACCGCTCGAATGAATAAAGGGGCCCGTCCGGGCTGCTCAAGATGGACTGTGCCCACTTGAGCGCCCGGTCCCGTAACAACAAGGTCATGAAGTGAATCTTCCCTATATTCCCCCTCCACCTGCTGGAAATACAACCGACAGTGCAGCAGGAACCCCTTGCATCCCCCCCCACCTCCCTCCCATATGGGGCAGGCATAGGAATGGAAATGTTTCTGCGGATGGCATGTGCTGCTGGGGCGACAGGTGCAGGAGGAGGCGCCGCACCAGGAAGCTGACACAGGTGCTCGGAAATGGTCACCAATTGCTGGGAGATGGTTTGTAATTGTTCAGAAAGAAACCTGACCTGACGCTCCGTGGCATTCAAGCACGTGAGTGCTGACTGTTCGCCTGGCTGAGCGCCCGCTGAGCCTCAATCCTGGCTGGATCATTCTGTCATGATTCAGTGTAGTGAGACTCAAACGCAGAGCTGCCAGAACAAACACTCAGACTCGGGAGCAAAAGTTCACCATTTTATTGTAAAAATAAAATACACAACACTAAATAAAGGAGCACAACGAAGGAAAAATGCACACTTAAATAGACACAAAACTGGTGCCCCCTGGAGCGCACGTAGTCTACGGGAAAGAGCAGAGATTATTAGGGACAGGATCTCCTGAAGGGGAGAATAATAATGAGAGAGCACTCTTACTCAGTGAGCAGAGGAGCCCGGCAGGGAACTCCTGCGTGGACCAGAGGGACAGGGGGGAAGACGGTGACCTGGGTGGACGTCTGGCGTCTTCTCGGTCAGGCGAGCATGATCAGCTCCGGAGGACACACCAACAGGTGGCGGCAACCTGGGAGACAGAAGGACAGAGGAGTGAACACGTAGGTCAACCGAAAGATAATAAGATACAAAGCTTAGACGTTTTTCAGTGGTAGCAAACCCCAACGATCCAGCGATGGGTTCTCCACATGCTGGCTCTTAAATACGCCGGGTCATCAGGACGCAGCAGGTGTGTAATTATGCAGGTGTGGCTGATCCTCCGGAGCCGAGAAGACAGGAGGGGAGGGGGAGCACGCTCGCCTGAGCATCACTAAAAACTGTAAAAAAGAAGCAATTATTGAACAAAGCATCAATATTTGAAAGACATTGAACGAAATATCTGAACATTTGTTTATTTATATGGCAATTATTCACAAAGTGTGGCGCTTTTGTCACTGCAATGTATTTTTCTGGGCTTCTGGAAAAACATTACAAGAGCCTCTTTATATGGGAAGTCTGACACATCTGGCCCATTTATTGAGATTCTCATGCAGGCTGCAAGATGTTCTGGGTCAAAACCTGTCATCCTGTGATGACTGGACATTTGCTGCTTGTCGGGGGCAAGGCGTGCAGCGCTTGGGCTTTTTTCTACACTTGGACCCAGAGCAGGAGAGCTATTTCGGCTGCTACTAGCAGGAGAGCTAGTGTTGGAACCTTCCTGGGTGTGTTTAAAAAATGCAGATTTTTTTTCTGCTTCTCAGTTGGCTGACGCAACATGCTTTACTATGCGCTCTCTCTCCTTTGGTGCGAGTGTGTTCACCTGTATGTGTGCACATATCTCTGTGTGTGCATGCACGTTGTGTCTGTGTGTGTGTGAGTGCACGTGTCTGTGTTTAGGTGCAGTGGAGTTCCACCCTGCTGCATGATACGGAGTGCAGAGAGAAGAAGAGACAGAAATGAGCTACTGTTGTGTAAATAAGATACAGCAGGGAAAATAAGTATTGAACACGTCACCATTTTTCTCATTAAACAAATTTCTGCTGGAGCCATTGAGCAGAGATTTTCATCATACAGTAATCCATACAGACAAAGAAATCAAGGCAACTGTATTCACAAAACAAGTTGTGGTATATGTAATAAAATGGAATGACACAGAGAAGAAGTATTGAGCATGCTTGGTGAAATTCATTTAATATTTAATAGAAAGGCTTTGTTGCTAATAACAGCTTCCAGACACCTCCTGGATGGAGAAACTAGGCGCAGGCATTGCTCAGGAGTGATTTTAGCCCATTCTTCCACATAAACTGTCTTCAAATCTTGAAGGTCCAGTGGGTGTCTTCTGTGATTTCTGATCTTCAGTTTGTTCCATAGATTTTCAGTTGGATTCAGGTCAGGTTACTGACTGGGCCATTCTAGCAGCTTTATTTTCCTTCTCTGGAGCCAATTGAGAGTTTCTTGGCTGTGTGTTTGGGATCATTGTCTTGCTGAAATGCCCACCCTCGTTTCATCTTCAGTATCTTGGCAGATGGCAACAGGTTCTTATCAAGGATGCCTCTGTACATTTGTCCGTTCATCTTTCCTTCAGTTATATGAAGTCTGCCTGTACCACGTGCTGAAAAACACCCCCACACCATAATGTGATGTGCAGTGCCATTTCTCCTCCAAACATGCTGTGCATTGTGGCATCCAAAAAGTTCAATTTTGGTCTCATCTGACCAGACTATATTCTCCCAGTATTTTACTGGCTTGCCCATATGTTGTGCAGCAAACATTAAATGAGCTTCAACATGCTTTTTCTTCAGCAGTGGAATCTTGTGAGGTGAGTGGGCATAGAGCCCATGTTGGTTGAGTGCATTACTTATTGTTTTCTTTGAAATGGCAGTTCCTGCTAACTCCAGGTCTTTCTGGAGCTCTCCATAAGTGGTCTTTGGCTCTTGGATAACTCTTCTGATAATTATTTTGACTCCCCTATCAGAAATCTTGTGAGGAGCTCCTGGTCGTGGCTGGTTTATACTAAAATGATGTTCTTTCACTTCCGAATGATGGCTCCAACAGTGCTCACTGGAACATTCAGCAGTTTTGAAATGTGCCTGTAACCAGTGCCATCATTATGTTTTGCAACAATAAGGCTGTGAAGGTCTAGAGAGCACTCTTTGCTTCTACCCATCATGAGTTCTTTGTGGTGTGACAATCTGATATTCACAGACCTTTTCAGGACTTAACCAGCTGAAATTAATTTGCAGTGATGAGGGATGGGATGGCTTCCTAAATTCTGATGGATTTCAGCTGGTTTCTTACCTTTCTATGCCTTTTAGCACCTCTTTTTTCTTCATATGTTCAATGCTTATTCCCTATGCCATCCCACTTTATTAAATACAACTAGTTTTGTGAACACAGTTGCCTTGATTTCTTTGTATGTATGGATGACATGGGTTGTTACTGATATCTGGTCAGATCAATGGCTCCATCAGAAATTTGTTTAATGAGAAAAATGTTGACGTGTTCAATACTTATTTTCCCTGCTGTAAATAGCATAAGGATATTTAGTTTGTTTAATAAAAGGACAAGGTAAAGACTTGTTCTATAGTGACTGCATCTTCAAATGACTTCTGTTGTGATCTGGTGCTATATAGAAAAATAAAATTAGAAAAAATTAACTTGACACTCTGGGGGGATGGGGGGTCCATGGGGGGGGCACCCCCTTCCCCCTCCAATATAATGGTAGGGGAAACACTGGAAAACAAACAAAACTAGAGGACACTCAGAGTATACCTCCACCAAGGTCTGCTTGTCTGCTTTTACTGGATGGATTTTGATGAACTTTTTACCAGAGGTGGCCCTTGGAGTATGGATGAACCTAATAGATTTTGGAGGTGATCTGGGTCATGATGCAAATTGTAGATCACGTTTTCAATTTCTTTAACATTGCGAGATAAGGCCTTGGTGGAAGTATGCACTCTCCGATCACCTTTAAAATCTAATGGGTTCCTCCACAGCCAAGGGAGATATCTGGTGATAATTTCATCAAAATCTGGCCATAGTTTTTGGTAATTCTGCTAACAGACATACAGAAAGACAGGCAGACAGACAGACAAACTGCCCCAACTGCATTACTTCCTTGGCAGCAGTAATGAGCTACAGGAAGATCATAAATTTCCCTGGAGATGGGTGAGCACAACAGTAGGGTGAGCAGAAAGACAGAGACACATTTTTTTCCAAAATAATACAGGAAGTAACAGTAAAGAATAGCTCATTGCAGAAAACACAGGATTAATAATAATATAATATACTTCCCATACAGTCCATTATTCCAACCCCAATCATTTTGTGCTACTTTTGTCTTGCCCTGTCTGGGTTGAGGCCTAGAGATGAGCTTTTGTGTTCACCCTGGTGTTGTCTATGTCATTGTTGTTTTTATTAGTAGTTGTTGCCATTGGAGTTGCGGGAAATGTTAAGCTCCAACTTAAAGTTTTTACAGACAAACATGTTGCTCCCACCTTCTTATTGTTCTTTCTTCTTTTTCAAAGGTAGAACAAAAAAATTGCTGATGTCAGTTGTAGTTGGAATCTATGCAGCCACAGTCTTTTTCTGTCACTTATAGGAGACTAAAGAGTTGGAGTTTGTCCAACCACACAATAAGAAAAGATGAAGATGAGTTAGGATTGACAAACCTATAGCCAGATCCATTTTTGTCAGGGAGATGAGAAATAATAGAAATAACTTGTGAGCAGAGACTGCACTTTTAAAGTAAGATCAAGACCATTCTCTATTAGTAAATATACTGCACTGTTCTATTTGACAAATTAAAAAAAAAATAGAATTTGAGTGGTCAATAATATACCTGGACCACCTGCCCAATAACAAAAAACAGTACTATGAGACTTTAATTGTAGTATTGGCAATAAGCTTACATTACAATTAGGCTTCAACAAATAATTTTACAAAGGTGAATTCATTTTTGAAAGGACATGCTGTCAGCTTCCTTTAAGTTTGATATTCATGAAAATCGCCCTCCTATGAATCTGTGTGACCATCTGGCTTGCTGGCAGGCACACAGCTCAGGGGTTCATGGTTAAGCAAACCATAAGTCACATTCACTGACACTTGTAAATCTAACAGTAATGTGATATGTGGGATGAGAGTCAGATGATGCTGTTAAATGAATTATAATTTATTAAATGTGAAGTTAAACTGAGGAATCTGGGGATGTTTTAGATGCGTCAGTGGTTCTGACAGCGTTTTATTGCTTGAATAATGTTGTATTATGCAACATTTGGCAAAACATCAATTTAACTGTCATTCCTTTCTCTGCTGACTCTGCAGAACACTGATGTCTGCTGTGTTACCAAAAACAACTGCCAAATGATGATTTTGATTAAAGAGCCGATTTTGGTATTACTTGCAGGAAGGACAAATGAAAATCTTACTTCTAATCTTATACAATAAGGAAAATAAGTATTGAACAATTTATTTCCTGTACTTATATTTCCAAAGAGGCTTCTCACATAAAATATTCCAATAGAATTAACTCAAGAAATCTACACATAGAAAAAATCTAAACACTTAAGTTCATAAATACAGAAATCTGTAAGTCATTAGAGAGTACAGTGGTGTGAAAAAGTGTTTGCCCCATTCCTGATTTCTCATTTTTTTTGTATGTTTGTCACACTGAAATGTTTCAGATCAAACAAATTTAAATATTAGACAAAGATAACACAAGTAAACACAAAATGCAGTTTTTAAATGAAGGTGTTTATTATTAAGGGTAAAAAAAAAATCCAAACCTAGATGCCCCCCCCCCACCGTTAAAACATAAATTAACTGTGGTTTATCACATCTTTGGAAAGCTGAGTTCAATTTCTCTAGTCACACCCAGGCCTGGTTACTGCCACATCTGTTCTCAATCAAAAAATCACTTAAATAGGACCTGCCTGACAAAGTGAAGTAGACCAAAAGATCCTCATCATGCTGCAATCCCAAGAAATTCAGGAACAAATGAGAAACAAAATAATTGAGATCTATCAGTCTGGAAAAGGTTATAAAGCCATTTCTAAAGCTTTGGGACTCCAGCGAACCACAGTGAAAGCCATTATCCATAAATGGCAAAAACATGGAACAGTGGTTAACCTTCCCAGGAGGGGCCTGCTGACCAAAATTACCCCAAGAACGCAGTGACGACTCATCCAAGAGGTTACAAAAGACCCCACAACAACATCCAAAGAACTGCAGGCCTCACTTGACTCAGTTAAGGTCAGTGTTCATGATTCCACTATAAGAAAGAGACTGGGCAAAAATGGCCTGCATGGCAGAGTTCCAAGACGAGAACCACTGCTTAGCAAAAAGAACATAAAGGCTCGTCTCAGTTTTGCCAGAAAACATCTTGATGATCCCCAAGACTTTTGGGAAAATACTCTGTGGACTGACAAGACAAAAGTTGAACTTTTTGGAAGGTGTGTGCGCCATTACATCTGGCGTAAAAGTAACACAGCATTTCAGAAAATGAACATCATACCAACAATAAAATATGGTGGTGGTAGTGTGATGTCTGGGGCTTTCTTGCTGCTTCAGGACCTGTAAGACTTGCTGTGGTAAATGGAACCATGAATTCTGCAGTCTACCAAAAAATCCTGAAGGAGAATACCTGGCCATCTGTTTGTAACCTCAAGCTGAAGCGCACTTGGGTTGTGCAGCAGGACAATGATCCAAAATACACCAGCAAGACTACCTCTGAATGGCTTAAGAAAAACAAAATGAAGACTTTGGAGTGGCCTAGTCAAAGTCCTGACCTGAATCCAATTGAGATGCTGTGGCTGACCTTAAAAAGGCGGTTCCTGCTCGAAAACCCTCCAATGTGGCTGAATTACAACAATTCTGCAAAGATGAGTGGGCCAAAATTCCTTCACATCGCTGTAAAAGACTCATTGCTAGTTATCGCAAATGCTTGATTGCAGTTGTTGCTGCTAAGGGTGGCCCAACCAGTTATTAGGTTTAGGGGCAATCACTTTATCACACAGGGCCATGTAGGTTTGGATTTTTTTTACCCTTAATAATAAACACTTTAATTTAAAAACTGCATTTTGTGTTTACTTGTGTTATCTTTGTCTAATATTTT
Source organism: Pholidichthys leucotaenia (assembly GCA_020510985.1). NCBI lineage: Eukaryota > Metazoa > Chordata > Actinopteri > Cichliformes > Pholidichthyidae > Pholidichthys > Pholidichthys leucotaenia. The sequence goes on from CM035849.1 coordinate 228,475,708, forward strand.
AAATTTTCTTGATGATCTGAAACATTTAAGTGTGACAAACACACACAAAAAACAAATGAGAAATCAGGAAGGGGCAAACACACCACTTCACACCACTGTTGATACAGTGGGGCAAAAAAGTATTTAGTCAGCCACCAATTGTGCAAGTTCTCCCACTTAAAAGATGAGAGAGGTCTCCAATTTTCATCATAGGTATACCTCAACTATGAGAGACAAAATGAGAAAAAAAAATCCAGAAAATCACACTGAAGGATTTTTAATGAATTAATTGGTAAATTCCTCAGTAAAATAAGTATTTGGTCACCTACAAACAAGCAAGATTTCTGGCTCTCACAGACCTGTAACTTCTTCTTTAAGAGGTTCCTCTGTCCTCCACTCCTTACCTGTATTAATGGCACCTGTTTGAACTCGTTATCAGTATAAAAGACACCTGTCCACAACCTCAAACAGTCAGACTCCAAATTCCATTATGGCCAAGACCAAAGAGCTGTCAAAGGACACCAGAAACAAAATTGTAGACCTGCACCAGGCTGGGAAGACTGAATCTGCAATAGGTAAGCAGCTTGGTGTGAAGAAATCAACTGTGGGAGCAATTATTAGAAAATGGAAGACATACAAAACCACTGATAATCTCCCTCGATCTGGGGCTCCATGCAAGATCTCATCCCGTGGGGTCAAAATTATCACGAGAACGGTGAGCAAAAATCCCAGAACCACATGGGGGGACCTAGTGAATGACCTGCAGAGAGCTGGGACCAAAGTAACAAAGGCTACATCAGAAACACACTACGCCGCCAGGGACTCAAATCCTGCAGTGCCAGACGTGTCCCCCTGCTTAAGCCAGTACATGTCCAGGCCCGTCTGAAGTTTGCTAGAGAGCATTTGGATGATCCAGAAGAGGATTGGGAGAATGTCATATGGTCGGATGAAACCAAAATAGAACTTCTTGGTAAAAACTCAACTTGTCGTGTTTGGAGGAGAAAGAACACCATACCTACTGTGACACATGGGGGTGGAAACATCATACTTTGGGGCTGTTTTTCTGCAAAGGGACCAGGACGACTGATCCGTGTAAAGGAAAGAATGAATGGGGCCATGTATCGTGAGATTTTGAGTGAAAACCTCCTTCTACCAGCAAGGGCACTGAAGATGAAATGTGGCTGGGTCTTTCAGCATGACAATGATCCCAAACACACCGCCTGGGCAACGAAGGAGTGGCTTTGTAAGAAGCATTTCAAGGTCCTGGAGTGGCCTAGCCAGTCTCCAGATCTCAACCCCATAGAAAATCTTTGGAGGGAGTTGAAAGTCTGTGTTGCCCAGCGACAGCCCCAAAACATCACTGCTCTAGAAGAGATCTGCACGGAGGAATGGGCCAAAATACCAGCCACAGTGTGTGAAAACCTTGTGAAGACTTACAGAAAACGTTTGACCTCTGTTATTGCCAACAAAGGGTATATAACAAAGTATTGAGATGAACTTTTGTTATTGACCAAATATTTATTTTACCGAGGAATTTACCAATTAATTCATTAAAAATCCTTCAGTGTGATTTTCTGGATTTTTTTTTTCTTATTTTGTCTCTCATAGTTGAGGTATACCTATGATGAAAATTGGAGACCTCTCTCATCTTTTAAGTGGGAGAACTTGTACAATTGGTGGCTGACTAAATACTTTTTTACCCCACTGTACATATTCACACAAAAATTATTTTTAACTTACATCCTCCTTAACCAGACCAAAAATCTTTATTTTCAGTTGCAATAGATGCATTATATCTTCAGTCACTTTTATCAGTGCCGTTACTGTTGATCTGTTAGTTCTAAACCCATACTGACATTCATGTAACAATTTTTGTTTTTCTATAACTTGGTCAAGCCTATGAACAAAAAGTTTTTCTAAGATTTTTGAAACCTGAGGAAGAAGAGAAATTGGCCTGTAATTTAACAAAGAGTGTCTATCTCCATTTTTATAAATGGGGACAACTTTTGCAATTTTCATTTTTTGGGGAAATATACCAGTTTGTAGTGATTAATTAAAAATGTAGGTCAGGGGTTTTGTTGTGTATTCTATAGTACTTTTTTTTACTAAAACCATATCAATACCATGACAGAAGATTTTTTTGTTTTTAAATTTATTTACCTCAAATAATTCATTCTCTTTAATTTATTTTAAAAATATAGTTTTGTATTTATATCAATATCTCCTTGTGTTCTTTTTGGTATACTTGGATCTGTTATAGTATTTGCTAATTTATTTCCAATATTTACAAATAAATCATTAAATTTGTTTACAATCTCAAATTTTTCACCTTTAATTGATTTTCATTGATAAAATAATTTGGATAATTATATAATTAAGTACTGTTTTTAATTAAGCTATTGAGCACTTTCAAATTATCTTGTGTATTGCTTTTATGATACTTCAATAAATTGCTATAATAATTCCTTTTACTTATTGTCATTATACTAGTTGATTTATTCTTATATGTTTTATACTTATTTTCTGCTTCTTTTGTTCTGTTTTGTAAGAAATGTGTGTATAATTGAGTTTTCTTTTTACAAGCATTTTCTATTCCCTTTGTTATCCACGGTTTCTTTAAATTTTAGTTTTTTTCATACTTGTAATGAATAGTATTTATCGTATAAAGCAATAAAAATAGACAGAAATTCCTCATAAGCATCATTAGGATCATTCTTTGAATAAACTCCATCCCAAACTTGCATCCATAAGTTCTCTTTAAGAATCTTCATAGCCTCTGAATTTCTATATGTTATCATTTTATAGGTATTTAATTACCTCCGCCAGGCCGAAAGGCCAGGAGGAGGTAATGTTTTTGCCGGGGTTTGTCTGTGTGTTTGTCTGTGTGTTTGTCTGTTTGTCTGTTGGTTAGCAAGATAACTCAAAAACTTTTGGACGGATTTCAATGAAACTTTCAGGCGTTGTTGGAAATGGTACAAGGAAGAACTGATTAAATTTTGGGGATGATCCGCATCACCGTCTGCATACAGGAATTTTTTAAAGCATTTTTCCACACTGTGACATACGGCCATTTTCAACATGTGCGCAGGCGCAATGGAGGGCGCTGGGCGTCGTGTCTGACCAACACAAACTCCGCCTTCTTCAACGTTTTAGCCACAAAAGCATGCGGAAAACACTGGTGGCCTGGGCCCGCCAGCGTGCCTGTGCCAGCCATAGGCGCTGCGCACATTGCGCTGGTCGTCGTGTATGACCAACACAAACTCCGCGTTCTTCAACGTTTTAGGCACAAAAGCACGCGGAAAACACTGCTGGCCTGGGCCCGCCAGCGTGCCTGTTTTTGCGCCACGCTGCAAAACCTGACACGGCCACCTATCCACCGCCCGATTATTTGCCACAACACCACTTTACCACTTCAGTTTATTACCTCCGCCAAGGAGGCAATGCTTTTACAACCGTAAAACGGGGCTATAAGGGACGGCGGGGTAATATGGGACACTTTTCTAAATGTAATTCTGCTTTTTTAATTTTGCTTCCGCCTTGATTTGATGAAGGATTCATGGATATTTGACAATAACAACACAACTCAGCGTCCTGCTCAAAATAAAAAAAGCAGAATTACATTTAAAACATTTCCCAGAAAAGTGTCCCTTATTAACCCGCCGTCCCTTATAGCCCCGTTTTACACTACTGAACCACTAATCCTATCACTATCACATTGATTGTCATTCATTAATTGTCTGTTTATTGCACTGTCCATGTCAAATAAACAAATAATCATTGTGAATCCAATTGCTAGTCATATCTCTTCATGCTCAGGGAATCTGAAAACATACACACAAACACTGTATGGGGGGAACTGTGCCGCTTGGCGGAGGTCTGCGCTCTCCGAGTGCTTTTCTAGTTTTCTTTGAGATACTTTAAAATTATGTAGGGCTGCAAACACAGGGAGATGGTCACTTGTATCATTTAAGAGCAGTCCACTTGTAATTTTATTTCCAGCTTCTTTTGTAAATATATTATCTATTAGGGTAGCACAATCACATGTAATTCTTGTTGGTTTTATTATAGTTGGAATTAGACCTTAACTATACATAACATCCAAATAATCTTAACTTTTTCTGCATTCATTTATGTTTGATAAGTCTATATTGAAATCCCCACATTGTTTTTTTTTAATGATTTATCATACAATACATATCAACCATTTTATCTTTGAATATATCGACACAGGTTCCTGGAGCTCTATATACATCCATCCATCCATCCATCTTCTACTGCTTTTCCGGAGGTCCGGGTCGCGGAGGCAGCAGTTCAAGCAGAGAAGCCCAGACTTCCCTCTCCCCAGCCACCTGCTCCAGCTCTTCAGAGAATATACCAAAGGCGTTCCCAGACCAGCTGGGAGACATAGTCTTTCCACCGAGTCCTGGGTCTGTCCCGGGGTCTCCTCCCAGTGGGACGTGCCTGAAACACCTCAAGTGGGAGGCGTCCAGGAGGCATCCTAATCAGATGCCCATACCACCTCAACTGACTCCTTTCAATGTGGAGGAGCAGCGGTTCTACTCTGAGCCTCTCCCGGATGACTGAGCTCCTCACCCTATCTCTGAGGGTGAGTCCAGCAATCCTACGGAGAAAGCTCATTTCAGCCAGTTGTATCCACGATCTTGTTCTTTCGGTCATTACCCAAAGCTCGTGACCATTGGTGAGAGTAGGAACATACAGTAGATTGACTGGTAAATTGACAGCTTTGCCTCAGAACTAAGCTCCCTCTTCACCACAACAGACCGGTACAACGTCTGCATCACTGCAGATGCTGCTCCAATCCGTCTGTCAATCTCTCGCTCCATTTTTCCCTCACTCGTGAACAAGACCCCAAGATACTTAAACTCCTCCACTTGGGGCAGGAGCCTGTCCCCAACTCAGAGAGGACAAGCCACCTTTTTATAGAATGTGTATATAGAAAGCTAAACTGGCTTTCTATATACACAGCTTACTAACATATTTTTATTTCACATTTATTTGTACTGTTACACATTCCAATATATTTTCTATTGATATTGACATATTTTCCACCTTCTTACAATTTATTACTCACCTAAGGAGCTACTCCTCCTCTCTTTTTCATCTATCTGTTAACCGTGAATAAGTCATACCCTTCAAGTTTCACATCATCTTCTTTCTCATTGCATAGCCAAGTTTCTGATATTGCAATCAATAAAACAATGTTTTATATCTTTATTTATTGTATGTGGGTTTCTTGAGTTATTACCGACATCTGTTGAAAATTTAATGCAAGTAACCTCATTGGAAATATATGAACTTGAAAAAATATTGACACATTCATTGCTTGCTTCCGCCATTGTATAGTATAAGGGTCTGCAGTATTTGGTCGCCAAAACCTGGAGCATTGATGAGATTACTTGGAGGATATTTGCATCTCAAAGGGAAGTAACTAGAGGACTAGAGAAGAAGGATTTGAGTTCCTGCCAAATTAAGATGGCTGTGTTTGCTCAGATAGGCTCCACCACTTCTCCTAATAGCCTAATAGCCTCCATCGTTTTCTGCTGCTCATGTTGCTTTAGCCTCTTGATCCACCCACTGTTATGAGAGCTAGGTCAGGTTTTAAAGTTGTGACATAGACAGATCTACAGCATCGTGTTCTGTCTAAATTTTAACACCCACACAGTTTCTAATCACATACAATGTTTGTCATAATGACCTTGTCAATGATTAAGCCTCAGAGATTTGAATTTGTTCTGTTTTTGTGGCAATAATTATCACCAGCTCTCCTGCCGCTCTAAATCTAGTCACTGCAATTAACAGCTTCTTTTGACACAGGGATGTGAGTATGCTCTGCTCAAAGCAAGTTCAGTTTATATTACCTACTGTGTGCATGTGTGTGTGTGTGCTTGTATGCTTGTGTGCATGAGGCAGGAGGATATGCAGTTAGAAACATAAACAGCGGGCTGTTTCCCCTTTGGCTGCTTTGGTGCTGTCACCACGACATGAGTCATCATCAATGTGTTACGACGTTTGAGAGGCTCATCGACTCCTCTAAGGAATGAAGGGTGATGTTGGTATATGTTGGTGTAAACTAAAATTTACTTTCCTATGCCCATCAATTCACATCATTTCATCTTTCTTAATCCTAAAATTACTGTTGTCAGTACTGTAGTTATTGTAACTTCCATATTGTGCATTTTCCATAAATTTCCATTATTGTGCATTTTCCATTAATTTTCCATTTTGACATTTTATGGCTCAAAGGATTAAGTGGAAGAAGATGGATGGATGGATGGATGGACCATAAAGTTTTAGAGACCAAACAGCATTTTCATGTTGTTTTATGGCTTCATTAAAAATGCTGTCTGAGAAGCTTTCTTTAAAACAGTTTCCAGCCTGCTTGCAATAGTACTGAGCCCCTAACCTGACTGAGTAAAGATTTTATTGAATGATATGCTTTAAGCTCATCATCATCATCACCATCGCTGCTTCCCGATTGGTCGCTTTGCAACCTTGGGGCACTCCTTCAGAAAATTCATGTCCAGAAGTTGCAAAAAGTCAATTTTGTCCATCATCATTCTGCGGGCCTGTTGCCGATCAGTGTCAAGTATGCATTCTACCTTGCCCCATATCACAAGTACGGAGGTGTTGCTTACAGCAGAGGCTGAGTTTAACAGCCACTAGGACTGTGATTGCAGGCTTATTTAAGGTAAGGTTTGTTGGTTGGTGAAATGAAACCCGGGAAGCACAATTTACTCAAGAGAGCATTTTACTATTGAAATGGTTTTCGTGTGTATTTTAAGGTTAAAGCCCATGATAACTCTATTTTCAACAACAACATGAGGCCTTAAAGGGCCTTAAAGTGCATGCGCCCAAAAGTGCATGTGCACGCAGTGACCGGCAGTGGGCGAAAAAGTTTGGCGTCTTAGTCTCTGTTTTTATGCACTTTAATGTGTTTTAACGTAATTCTCTGTGCTGTTTTTGAATGTTTGTGGACTATATAACGAAGAGCTCTTTGGTTCCATCAATATGGATTTTCTTCTTGTTTTTGCACTGTGGCTTCTTTCTTACTGGCTCTTTGTCTGGGACATCAGCGCGGTCACGCTGGTAAGAATGCAGTATTCCAGAGACATGTTACTGCAGCTAAACATGGATAACCCAGTGTCTGTGTTTGAGTCTGTGCCGCAACTGTTGGACTTTATTTTAAGAGACTTTCATGGACACAGCAATGAAAAGAGGAACAAGAGAAGGAAACATGGAAAGCGTGGCAGCGTAAAGATTAAACTTGAGGAGGCGGCAGCTTAACTGCATTCCTCTTCCTTCCATTATTATGGGGAACATGCAATCCCTGAGAAATAAAGTGGATGAAATTCAAGGAAATGTCCAATATCAGAAGGATTTCAAGAACTGCTGTGTCATGGCTTACACAGAAACGTGGCTTTCGGATCATGACCGGGACCCGGACCTTTGTATTGACAGTTTTGGAGCCCCACTTCGCTTGGATCGTCAGGAAGCGGTAACGGGGAAACGTCAAGGAGGTGGCGTATGTTTGTGTATTAATAAACAGTACTGGACATCTGTCACAGTCAGAGAGCGCATCTGTACACCAGATGTGGAGCTTCTGTCCGTATCGCTATGCCCCTTTTAGCTGCCTCTCGAGTTCCCCCAACTTTTCGTAACGACTGTGTACATTCACCTGAGGGCAGATGCTGCCTCCGCCTCCAGCACCGTCTTTGATGTGGTACAGCGGTTGCAGTTGATTTCCCCAGAGGCTCCAAATTTTATCCTTGGAGACTTTAACCATGTGTCTTTAAAGAAGACACTTAAAAACTTTTATCAGTACGTCTCCTGCCCAACGAGGCGAGAAAAGACATTCGACCTGTGCTATGGATCTATCGAGGGAGCCTTTAAATCTCTTCCCCTTCCTCCTTTAGGATCCTCAGATCCCAACTGTGTACATTTGCTGCCCACATATAAAACTGCTCTCAGAAGAGAAAAGACGAAGACCAGGGACATGAAGGTCTGGACAGATGATTCAGTGCTCTGCCAGGAATGTTTTAACTGTATGGACTGGGAGGTGTTCACACGGTCCTGCGGAGATGATTTGGACTCTTTGGTGGACGTGACATGCTCTTACATGGCTTTTTGCAGGGATATGATCGTTCCACGTAAACGTGTCAAAATATATCCTAACAATAAGCCATGGATTACTAAATCAGTTAAATCCTGCTTACAGAGGAAAGCACTTGCCTTTAAACTGGGTTGTTTCTGAGCTGCAGGTTGCCACAAAAGAGCTGAAGTCCGAAATTTTAAGAGCAAAACAGAATTATAAATCAGAAATGGAAAGCAAGATGGCAGCAAAGAAGCTTGGTTCAGCCTGGGCTAGTATGAAAACTATTGCAGGCCTTCAGAGCACAGAGCGCAGTAATTGTGTGTTTTTAGATGGTTTTAATTCAGACACAGAGCTGGCTAATGCTTGTAATTGTTTTTATGGTCATTTTGATTCTTTTGATTTTAGCACAGAAACACAAGATTTGAAGCAGAAACTCAGACAATCAGCACTTTAATATTGAGGTGCAGGATGTTAAAAGGGCGTTATGTGCTGTAAAAGTGAACAAAAGTCAGGGCCCTGATAATATATGTGGACACTTGGTAAAGACCTGTGCACATGAATTGAGTCCTGTGTTTCACTACATTTTCAATAAGTCCTTACAGACACAACATGTGCCTAAGGTCTGGAAAGATGCTGTGGTTGTCCCTGTTCCAAAATCCAGCTGTCCTAAAACGTAAATGATTTTAGACTAGTTGCATTGACTTCAATTTTAATGAAAATTTTTGAAAAACTGGTCAGATTTGAGGTCCTAAAGCAGACTGAGCATGCATTGGATCCTTTGCAGTTTGCCTATAGGCCTCACAGAGGAGTAGAGGATGCCACTGTCACTCTGCTTAACATGCTTTTTAAACATCTGGATTTTAATGGGACACACGCCAAGCTTTTATTTGTGGACTTTTCTTTTGCTTTTAATACAATCCAACCTCATATTTTAGTTGAAAGGCTCCTGCAACAATTTGATTTGAGTAATAATCTGGTGGGTTGGATTCTGGATTTTTTAACTAACAGGACACAGAGAGTAAGGGTCAATGGTACATTGTCTGACCTAAAGTGCTCTTCCACTGGCTCTCCTCAGGGGTGTGTGTTGTCACCACTACTCTTCATCCTGTACACAAACATGTGTCAGAGCAAACATGACAGCAGACACATTATAAAGTATGCTGATGATTCAGTTATTGTCAGTCTCCTTCAGGATGGTGAGAGTGGCCACGGCCCAGTAGTTGATGATTTTGTTCACTGGTGTGAGGATTCCTACCTGCAGCTGAATACGTCAAAAACTAAAGATATGATTATTGACTTTAGGAGGAAAACTCCTAGGCACGAAGTCACTGTACTAAAAGGCCAGACCATTGAATGTGTGCAATCTTACAAATATCTTGGGACGATTATTGATAGTAATTTAAACTTTGAAGAGAGCTGTGAAAGGGTGTGCAAAAAGGGTCAGCAACATTTGCATTGTTTAAGGAAACTCGCACACTTCCAAATTGACCGAACCATAATGACAATGTTTTATCGGGCTTTTATTGAATCTGTTTTATCCTTTTCTTTGGTGTCATGGTTTAGTCAGATAAAACTGAAACAGAGGAAATCCTTAGACCAGGTGTTTAGATGGTCCAGTCATTTTCTTGGTGAGTCACAGCTGAGCATGACATCCTTGTACACCAGACAGGTACAGAGGATTGCTACCTCCATTTTAAATGACTCCCACCCTTCACACTGCCACTTTCAGCTTCTTCCCTCCAGACGGAGGTTTGTTCTCCCAAAATGTAAAATCCAGCGCTACAAAAACAGCTTTGTTCCTGCTGCTGTCAAAGAGTTGAACAAGATGTAGCAATATATTGCACATAATTTAGTTATCTATTTATTAATTTTTATTTTATATTTATTTTTGTAAGTTTTTTATTTGGGTTTTAAATCTTTTATTGGGTTTTAGACTTTTATTGAGTTTTTAATCTCTTTGACTTACATACGTGGACAAAATTGTTGGTACCCCTCTGTTAATGAAGGAAAAACCCACAATGGTCACAGAAATAACTTGAATCTGACAAAAGTGGTAATAAATAAAAAATCTATGAAAATTAACCAATGAAAATCAGACAGTGCTTTTGAATTGTGGTTCAACAGAATTATTTTAAAAAACAAACTCATGAAACAGGCCTGGACAAAAATGATGGTACCCTTAACTTAATATTTTGTTGCACAACCTTTTGAGGCAATCACTGCAATCAAATGATTTCTGTAACTGTCAATGAGACTTCTGCACCTTTCAGCAGGTATTTTGGCCCACTCCTCATGAGCAAACTGCTCCAGTTGTCTCAGGTTTGAAGGGTGTCTTCTCCAGACGGCATGTTTCAGCTCCTTCCACAGATGTTCAATAGGATTTTGATCAGGGCTCATAGAAGGCCACTTTAGAATAGTCCAATGTTTGGCTCTTAGCCATTCTTGGGTGTTTTTAGCTGTGTGTTTTGGGTCATTATCCTGTTGCAAAACCCATAACCTGTGACTGAGACCAAGCTGTCTGACACCATGCAGCACATTTAAGATAAGATAAGATAAGATAAGATAAGCCTTTATTAGTCCCACAACTGGGAAATTCCAGGATTGCAACAGCACAGGGATAGCAACACTCAGAGCAACAATCAGAAGGCAAGAAAAAAAACAAGCAAACAAGAGCAGCTAATATACATATGTACATATTACTATAAAATATATATATACACACACACAGACACACAGTGCAGAGCATTGTAGCTAGATGGAATAAATATATGAATATATAAACACAGTGCGGAGCATTGTAGTTAGATGGAATAAATATGTAAATATATAAATATATAATATTATATAATATAATATATATATTTCTCTCTAGAATACCTTGATAGTCTTGAGATTTCATTGTACACTGCACAGATTCAAGACACCCTGTGCCAGATGAAGCAAAGCAGCCCCAGAACATAACAGAACCTCCTCCATGTTTCACAGTAGGGACAGTGTTCTTTTCTTGGTATGCTTCATTTTTGCGTCTGTGAACATAGAGCTGATGTGCCTTGCCAAAAAGTTCCAGTTTTGTCTCGTCTGTCCGTAGGACATTCTCCCAGAAGCTTTGTGGCTTGTCAACATGCAGTTTGGCAAATTCCAGTCTGGCTTTTTTATGATTTGTTTTCAACAGTGGTGTCTTCCTTGGTCGTCTCCCATGAAGTCCACTTTGGCTCAAACAACGACAGATGGTGCGATCTGACACTGATGTACCTTGACCATGGAGTTCACCATGAATGTGTTTAGAGGTTGTTCTGGACTCTTTTGTTACCATTTGTATTATCCATCTCCTCCTGCGGCCACGTCCAGGGAGGTTGGTTACAGTCCCGTGGATCTTAAATTTCTGAATAATATGTGCAACTGTAGTCACAGGAACATCAAGTTGCTTGGAGATGGTCTTATAGCCTTTATCTTTAACGTGCATGTCTATAATTTTCTTTCTAATCTCCTGAGACAACTCTCTCCTTTGCTTCCTCTGGTCCATGTTTAGTGTGGTACACACCATGTCACCAAACAGCACAGTGACTACTTGTCACCCTTTAAATAGGCCGACTGACTGATTACAAATTTGTAGACACCAGTGATGTTAATTAGAGGACACATCTTGGTTGAACATGTCCCTATGGTCACATTATTTTCAATTTTTTCTAGGGGTACCATCATTTTTGTCCAGGCCTGTTTGATGAGTTTGTTTTTTGAAATAATTCTGTTGAACCACAATTCAAAAGCATTGTCTGATTTTCACTGGTTAATTTTCATAGAATTTTTTATTTATTACCACTTTTGTCAGATTCAAGTTATTTCTGTGACCATTGTGGGTTTTTCTTTCATTAACAGAGGGGTACCAACAATTTTGTCCGCGGCTGTAGTTTTTAACTTTTTTAATATGACCCTTCTCTCTTATCTTTTTGTCTGATGTCCTGATTGGTGGAGCCTTGAGTACTTTCATCGTGTTTATAGTCAGCTTCATGTGTACCTGTGTTTGTGTTCATGTTGAATGTAATTGTGGTTTGTAAATATGTGTCTAAAAGGATGTCACCTGACTGCAAAACAAATCTACCTACGGGTAGAAATAAAATAACCTGAACCTGAACCTGAACCATAAAGGCAACAGGTCTATAATTCTACATAAGACAGCATCAACTTTGTTTCAAATGTGTATAATCTTTCAAGATTAGTTAATAATTTATGAAGTCTCACTTATGATGTTAAGCCTTTTCGCAACTGCTGTCCTGTTCACTAACTGTCTCTGACGGCACAGACCTTGGTGACCTGAATCCCTCTCAGCGTGCCATGGGGGAAAATGGGGAGGGGAGTTGCATGCATGGATGCAAGCTTATTTTAGTTTAAATGTAGGTTTATAGTTACAGTTAGGTAAGGCATGTCTGAAAAATGCAGTTTACTTTATTAATCCCCAGAGGGAAATTCAGGGCATCCACTTGGATGGATGAGGCAGCCACGGTACGGCGCCAGTCCCTTCACCATTCACACCTAGGGCCACCTTTAGAGCCTCCAGTTAACCTAACTTGCATGTTTCTGGCCTGTGGGAAGAAACCCACACAGACACGTTGAGAACATGCAGACTCCACACAGAAGGGTCACTGATGGTCAGGGGGTGGAATCGATCCAGTGACCTTCTTACTGTGCTGCCACAGTGCTAACCACTGCACCACCGAGCTGTGGGGAGCTCGGTGGTGCAGTGTATCACTTTGAATTTATAATTTTATTGTGATGTGATTGTTTTTTAGACTGTTTTTTGTTTATCTGTATTTTAATGTGGTTTTTCACTATTTGAGTATTTGAGGCTTCACTACAGTCCACCGTAGCGATTGAAGACTGTTCCTGTTCTATTTTGTTTATAAGAACAAAAATCGATCACTTTAGTGCTATTTTTTGTTTATTTAAATACAATCTAAACTAAGATTTTGATAATGGGCATTCAATTGAATATTTATTAGAGCCTCTTTAGTAAAAAAAAAAAATAAAATTATGTTTTCCCATGTATACTATCATACACCAAAACAAATTAGTATAAGTTGCAGTTTAAATACACTTTGTTTTTCTGAGGGAATGTGTTGAGACTGTTTTCTCAGGTAAGGCCAACCTATTAGATTATATCTGTGACAGTGTGTTTTGTAGGTTTCAGTTCAGTTCAGTCCACATACCAAAATTCATGTGAGAATGCACAGAAAATGTTAAAATGTCCCCTTTTATGTCATAAAAATGAAAAATTGATTGTGCTTGTAACATTGGTGCATTCAAAATTCCAGTCTGGATTCAGAAATACACAAATTTTAGGTAAAGAGCAAATGGAAATTGCACTTGTTGAGTGCAGTGACAAGCATTTTAGTTGTACAAGAATTATTAGATGTCTTCCAGTGTAGTCTGAGGCGTTTACTGTAGCTGAATGTGATCATGGAGAATGTTCCAGTCTTTCTCATCATTCTTCCTGCTGCTCTTATCTGTACTGAAATCCTCCATAATTGCCAGTCACACAGTTCCTTTGGCAGCCAAAACCTCCCCAGCCTTGGACTAAGCCAACTTCAGATAAAAGCCAGTTTTTTTCTTAATTTTTTTTCTTTCTATCATTTGTTGCAGAAAAATTTTCTCTGTCTCTTTTTTTTTAACCAATGCATCACATCTTTACACATGTTGTCTAGCTCCTTTATAAGAAAAAAAAAAGATTTACATCTGTTGGGGAGGATCTAGGGTGGCGCGGTGGGGAAGTGGTTAGCACTGCAGAAGCACAGCAACTCACCCTCGGCCGGGGGATCCTGGATTCGATCCCAGCCCCCGACCAACAGTGATCTGTGTGGAGTTTGCACGTTCTCCCCGTGTCTGCGTGGGTTTACTCCAGGATTTCTCCGGTTTCCTCCCACATGCCAAAAACATGTAAGTTACTGTAGGTCAATTGGCATCAAAACTGGGGATTCTAAATTGTCCTTAGGTATGACTGTGAGAGTGAATGGTTGTCTGTCTCTCTGCGATGGACTGGCGATCTGTCCAGGGTGTACCCTGCCTCTCGCCCAAAGCATGCTGGGATAGGCTCCAGCACCCCCGCAACCCAAAAAGGATTAAGCGGAAGAAGGTGGATGGCTAGATGGATGGGGAGGATCTAATTTGTGAATTCATGTAAAATGATGCAGGTGGCCAAAAATTATTTTAATAACCAAGTGTCCAATTACTTTAAAGTGTGTTATGGGCTATACCTGTCACACAACTATCTTTGTATTGATGTGCTCCCTAATGTAATTGTGGTCTAAACTCCGATTTCCGACCTTATCTTCTTTTTTACTTTTCCATTTTGTTTTCTCCTGTGTTTCAGTTCAGTGTGTTTAGCTAATGCTGAGCTGCAGTGAACAGAAATATAGGGGGCTTTGTTGAGAAACCTCTGTATTTACTGCAGCACTGATCTCACAGCAGGTGTCTTCGAAACCCTCGGAATGTCTCTCTAATGTAAAGCAGTGCGTGGGAAGACTGTCCTACCACCAGTGTGTGTCCAGATTAATGAGCTGTGTCAAGGACCCCTGTACAGCTACTATCAGTTCATCTACTTGATATCAAGCGACTGATTCAGTGATTTGCTTTCCCCCACTTAATACCTCCCACCACTTACCCTGCCTCTCACTCCTTCTTGATGTTCTTCAGAGGTTGCAATGCCTTGCAATGCTTGCTAGTCTGGGGATAAAAACATAAATGCTACTATCCAGTTGATGGCTGGGTTTTTTTTAAATGAAAGGGGCTGAATTTATCTGTGAGGCTAAAGTACACACTCTTTTGTTATGTCATACAGGTAAACATCAGTAGTTTTCCATCATCTCAAGCATTACCGGGGCATCTCTATACCACAGGCTGCAAATCAATAATGCAGAGAAGCTAGGGTTTCCTGCTGTTTATTATTAGTCTACTCTCTCTGACTGCAGAGTTCTGGCCCACTAATTCAGCAGTTATGGGCCCCTGCAGGAAGTTTTTAAGCTTTAAAAAATTGGAATTTGTTTCACAGCTCACCATCAGAGCATTACCAGTGATGATCTCCTTGTTCTACTGGCAAAACAGTAACGTCACTTCAAAGTGCATACAGAAAACTTTTTAGTAGTGTTTCCCATAGTGTCCTTAAGTTTAATTGGTGGAGTGTGGGGAGACTTGAATAACGAAACCGAATTGTCTTTCATTCCAGTTTATTCAAGTAATCATTCCACTGTCTGCTCTCATTCCTGAGCAGCGAACAAAGAGAGTGAACACACCAAAGTTCTCTCATTTAAACATTCTGACATCAAACCATTTCCCTCGCGGGGGAAATCACACATCTCTCTCAAAATCTCTTTATTCACATTCATTAGCCTTTTATTTACATAACTCCCCCTTCTCTCTTCTTGAGCCTCAGTGGTCAGGAAGTCTTCTGTCCCCTGTCCTCCGCAGGGGGTCCAGGCTCTGTGGCTCCGCACCGCAGGGGGCTGGCTCTCCTTCATCGTGGTTAAATCACATATGCAGTGTCCAACATATACATGTCTCACAACACAGCCATATAACCCCCCCCCCCCCCAAACGATGAAGAACAGACTAATTCCTAAAATTAAATAGCACCTTACTCACTAGTGAATAATCAACACCAACATTCAGTCTGTGCGCCGCTTGGGCTTCAGCCGTCTACCGAATCTGCTGTGCGTTGGCCCCGCCTTGCCTGCGGTGCGTTTCTGCTTCGGGTCTGTTGACTGAGGGAGAGAGTGATTAATTGCCCCCTGCGGGGGCCTGCCTCGTCGAGGCGCCACTGCGACCGGTACAGACACGTCCTTCATGACAAAAGCAGGTTTTAGTCTGTCAATACTGACTGTCTCTTTTCTGTCTCCAAAATCTAGCACAAATTGCTTATCACCTGCCTCCAGCACTCGAAATGGCCCTTCGTAAGGTGGTTTGAGCGTTGCTTTTAGGGCTTCGCGCCTGACAAAAACGAAATCGGCATTTTTCAAAGCCTTGGGGACGAAAACTCGTGGAAAAGCGTGATGAACCGGACCCGGGAGCGTGTCTGCCCCCGTGCCGACTAACGGTCCCAGAGCCGAGAGAGGTGGGGGCTCTGGGTGCTCTGGTAAAAACTCGCCCGGCAGCCTCAGAGTTTGTGCGAATACCAGCTCCGCTGGGGAGGCGTCTAAGTCCTCTTTAGGCGCAGAACGCAACCCTAATAAAACCCATGGAAGTTTATTCACCCAATCTGCATCCGTGAGCGACGCTCTGAGTGCTGCCTTCAAAGACCTATGAAAACGCTCGCATAAACCATTGGCCTGAGGGTGGTAAGCCGTAGTGCGGTGAATTTTGGCTCCTAAGCCGTTGGCCATCGCTGACCACAGCTCAGAGATGAATTGCGGTCCTCTATCGGACGTAATGTCCGACGGAACCCCGAAGCGCGCCACCCAAGCCGTTAAAAAAATCGCGAGCCACCTCCGCGGCCGTGGTCGTCGCAAGTGGGACCACTTCCGGCCAACGTGTGGTGCGGTCCACCATTGTCAAAAGATACGTGAACCCCTGTGATGCCGGTAGGGGGCCCACAAGGTCGACGTGCACATGGTCGAACCTTCTGGCCGGAATGCGGAACGGTTCTAACGGGGCTCTTGTGTGCCTGTGAATTTTGGCCCGTTGACAGGAAATGCAGGTTTTTGCCCATTCCTTCACGTGCTTGCGCAGGCACGGCCAAACAAACTTTTCTGCCACTAGTTTCACCGACGCGCGCACCCCCGGGTGCGCCAGTGAGTGGACCGAGTCAAAAACACGGCGGCGCCACGTGGCCGGAACCACCGGACGCGGGCGCCCCGTCGACATGTCGCAGATCAGGGGGGGCATACCGGTTTGTAAACACTTGCTCTCCAGCCTCAACCCTGTTGGTCCAGACTGGAGCGCGCGCACGTCTGCGTCCGCCCCCTGGTCCGCTGCCATGGCTATTGGCTCCCCCTCGTCGCGGCCGTGTTGCCGCCGTCGTCGGCCAGTCTGGTTCTGCCGCCTCTGGCTCCCCGCTGTCTCGGGTCGCTGCTGTGGTTGCTTGCCCGCCGCAGGCGTCCAGGATCCCATCTGCCTCCTGGGCCAGCTCCCGGAACTCCTCCAGGGTGTGACACTTTTTGCCGGCCAGCGTGCTTCTCGCATGCGCCGGGAGGTTGGAGAGGAAGATGAACTGAAAAATGAAATCATCGTTGTCCAACCCTCTCAGCTGTATCATCTCCTCCATCAGGGCGCTCGGCCTGTGTCCACCTTGGTCTAGCAAAGACAGGATCCTCCTCGCCCTCACTTCAGCCGAGGGGGTGAAAAACTTGATGAGGGTGGATTTCAGCTTGCCGTACCTGTCGGTCGCGGGTGGCTGCTCCACCAAGCTTTGCACGCACCGAGCTGTGCTGTTGTCCAGTTTAGCGATGACATGGTGGAACTTAGTGTCATCCACCGTTACTCCTGCGAGCGCGAACTGCGACTCTGCTTGCAGAAACCACGACCGTGGGTTATCCTGCCAGAAATCAGGCAGCTTAACGGCCACTGCGCTCGCCAGCTCTGAGCGCTGTGAGTCCGGGACCCTGAGAATTTCTTCGTTCATTCTCAACGTCGTCAGTCACCAATGTGGGGAGACTTGAATAACGAAACCGAATTGTCTTTCATTCCAGTTTATTCAAGTAATCATTCCACTGTCTGCTCTCATTCCTGAGCAGCGAACAAAGAGAGTGAACACACCAAAGTTCTCTCATTTAAACATTCTGACATCAAACCATTTTCCTCGTGGGGGAAATCACACATCTCTCTCAAAATCTCTTTATTCACATTCATTAGCCTTTTATTTACATAACTCCCCCTTCTCTCTTCTCGAGCCTCAGTGGTCAGGAAGTCTTCTGTCCCCTGTCCTCCGCAGGGGGTCCAGGCTCTGTGGCTCCGCACCGCAGGGGGCTGGCTCTCCTTCATCGTGGTTAAATCACATATGCAGTGTCCAACATATACATGTCTCACAACACAGCCAATTTTTGGATTTTTTATCATTTAACATTTTCTAATCAAACACACCACTTAAAAAAAGTTATTGTAACCATTTGCTACATCCGTGCACTGACTGTATTCGCATGTGTAACGGATGCCAACTAGTACTGTTCGGCGTAGAACGTTAGTAAAAACCTCCCTCCCAAAGCCTCATACAGTATCGGTAGCGCTGAGCTATCGGTCGGACCTTTAGCTCAGCGCGATCGTGCTGTGTCTCCCATGCTCGAACTGTGTTAGTTGACTGAGAGGTCGCGGGTTCGTGTCCCGTGTGGGGCGAACTGCGCAGGATGATCTCTGTCACACTGGTGCCGTGAACCCGGCATGGGAGTGAGGTTTAGGGGGGAGAGTGTAACGGATGCCAACTAGTACTGTTCGGCGTAGAACGTTAGTAAAAACCTCCCTCCCAAAGCCTCATACAGTATCGGTAGCGCTGAGCTATCGGTCGGACCTTTAGCTCAGCGCGATCGTGCTGTGTCTCCCATGCTCGAACTGTGTTAGTTGACTGAGAGGTCGCGGGTTCGTGTCCCGTGTGGGGCGAACTGCGCAGGATGATCTCTGTCACACATGCACACCATATTATGGTTAAGGTCCATATTATGAATAAGGTGTTTTCGTATGCAGCAGCTACAGGAATGTTCTTGTTTACATAGTAAAGCATATTTCGAACAAGCTACTAGTAGTGGTATTGCTAGATTTTTGCCCAACAAACAAGGGACTCCATCTGTGCAAGAACAAATCCAAAACAAGCAGCTAAGAAAAAAAAAAGTAAGTGTTTCTTTGTATTGACAAAGTAGTGACAATGAATTAACACATATAAATAAATACTAAATGCAAACTAATTTTAGATTTATGTTTCAACGCAACAGTATGGTTTCTTCAGAAAGAAAACAGTGAAAATTGAGAGCTATAAATTCATCTATTTAACCATTTTATTCCCAAAATAATCTGAGGACAACTCAACTGTATATTTTTCCTCCTTTTAAATCAAAAATTAAAATGGTTCACTTTTTGTTGGTCGAAGATTGAGGAGGACGAGAGTGGGAAGGTGTGTTAGGAGGGAGAGAGAGCGAGAGAGAGAGAAAAGGTAAGGCAGAAGTGTGGAGGTGAGAGTAGGGACTTTAAATGTAGGGACTATGACTATGACTAGCAAAGGCAGAGAGTTGCCTGATATGATAGAAAGAAGAAATGTAGATGTACTGTGTGTTAGGCTAGGAACATTGGAGGTGAATTTAAACTTTTACCATGGTGTAGATAGGAAAAGAAATGGAATAGGAGTAATATTGAAGGAAGAGTCTGTGAAGCGAGTCCAGGAGGTGAAGAGGGAGTCGGACAGGATCGTGAGTTTGAAGATAGAAATCAAAGCTGTGATGTTGAATGTCAGTGCATATGCCCCACAAGTTGGATGTAAGGTAGAAAAGAAAGAGGAATTCTGGAGTAAGTTGGATGAAGTGGTAGAGAGTGTTAGAGAGTGTTCCCAGGGAGGAGAGAGTGGTGATTGGAGCGGACTTTAATGGGCATGTAGGTGAAGGGAACAGAGGTGATGAGAAGGTTCTGGGTAGGTATGGTGTTAGGGAGAGAAGGACAGATGGTTGTGGAGTATGCTAAAAGGATGTAAGTGGCTGTGATGAACACATATTTCAAGAAAAGAGAGAAACATTGGGTGACTTACAGGAGTGGAGGAAGGTGCACACAGGTGGACTACATCTTATGCAGAAGGAGAAATCTGAAAGAAATAGGAGACTGCAAGGTGTTGGCAGGGGAGAATATACCTAGGCAGCATCAGATGGTAGTCTGTAGGATGACTTTAGAAAGAAAGAAGAGAAAACGAGTGAAGAGAGAGCCAGGGATTAAATGGGGGGCATTACAGAAGGAAGAAGGTCACACAAAGTTCAGGAAGGAGTTGATGCAGGCTCTGGGTGGTAGGGAAGAATTACCAGATGACTGGGAAAGTACAGGAAATATTGGGAAAATAAAGGGTTAAAGGGCATTTAAAAGCACCACCAGTGGTTCAAAAACATCAATTCATATGGAAACAACTTCAAAATATAGGAATCTTTCAGTTAGTTGCTGTGTTGAAGTTAACTCAGGTTGATATATAAAAAGAAGAGCTTTCTGAAACCAAGATATTTTCATGGTTTGTGGCAAATAAGGGGTTAAAGTGACATGTTAAAAGTAGATTTCATGACTATAACCTTAATTTTCATAAAGTTGACATCCTAACAAACAAAATGATACCCATTTTGCTTTGTTCTACTGCCATGCAGGGTATTTCAATTTCTAGGCCTCTTTTTGGCCACATGCCGCTCCACTATAAAACGAGTAAAGCTAGGGTCACCAGACTTGGTACACAGGTTCACCTTGGGATCCTGACCTCTATGACTATGTATTTGGGGTCAAAGGTCAAGGTTAAAATTCCCTATGCCTTATTACTGTTTAAAGCTGTTTTTCAACAATTGTACAACTTCCTGACATTAAATAACTGTTTTGCTGTCTTCTAGTCAGGTTTTCGGCCACACCACAGCCCTGAGACAGCTCTAGTTAAGGTCCTGAATGACATCCACTCCAACTAGTGCATTGCCTGTAGAACACAAGTATTCCTGTCTGAAACAGGTATCCCAATTAGGCTTTACAGGCCCAAATGTAGGCTGTGTTTGAAAGTCGAATACAAAGAAGTGTAGGCTATGTGTAGGCAATCACACATGTTAGACTTTAAGAAATATAAAAGGGAGTAAATGGAACTAAGATTTATTTGATTGTGTGAATATTGATTACAGAATACCTAGATGTTGAAAACGAATGGGACATCCAATGTTAGCGACTGTTTCAGATCCCTTGTTTATTTGTCAGATCGCTTATTTGTGTGATCTTTTATTGCTTATATTCAAGATAATAGTGTATCTTGCACATTGGGGAATGGGAGTTGTTCAGCCATCATTATAGTTATTTTAGTTTATTACTGTTCAGTGATGGAGTTAAGTGTAATATTGAATTTCTTCTGTGTATCGTCAATAAACTCATGCAGTACTATAACAGGACACATTTATAAATACAGTGGTGTGAAAATGTGTTTGTCCCCTTCCTGATTTCTAATTTTTTTTTTATTTTTGTCTCACTTAAATGTTTCATATCATCAAACAAATTTAAATATTAGACAAAGATAATACAAGTAAACACAAAATGCAGGTTTTAAATGAAGGTGTTTATTATTAAGGGTAAAAAAAATTTTTTTCCAAACCTACATGGCCCTGTGTGAAAAAGTGATTGCCTCCTAAAGCTAATAACTGGTTGGGCCACCCTTAGCAGCAACGACTGCAATCAAGCATTTGCGATAATTGGCAATGAGTCTTTTACAGCTCTGTGGAGGAATTTTGCTCCACTCATCTTTGCAGAATTGTTTTAATTCAGCCACATTAGAGGGTTTTTGAGCATTAACTGCCTTTTTAAGGTCATGCCACAGCATCTCAATTGGATTCAGGTCAGGACTTTGACTAGGCCACTCCAAAGTCTTCATTTTGTTTTTCTTAAGCCATTCAGAGGTGGACTTTCTGGTGTGTTTTGGATCATTGTCCTGCTGCAGAACCTAAGTGTGCTTCAGCTTGAGGTCACGAACAGATGGCCAAACATTCTCCTTCAGGATTTTTTGGTAGACAGCAGAATTCATGGTTCCATTTACCACAGCAAGTCTTCCAGGTCCTGAAGCAGCAAAACAGCCCCAGACCATCACACTACCACCACCATATTTTACTGTTGGTATGATGTTCCTTTTCTGAAATGCTGTGTTACTTTTACGCAAGATGTAATGGGACACACACCTTCCAAAAAGTTCATCTTTTGTCTCGTCAGCCCACAGAGTATTCTTCCAAAAGTCTTGGGGATCATCAAGATGTTTTCTGGCAAAACTGAGATGAGCCTTTATGTTCTTTTTGCTCAGCAGTGGTTTTCGTCTTGGAACTCTGCCATGCAGGCCATTTTTCCCAGTCTCTTTTTTATGGTGGAGTCATGAACACTGACCTTAACTGAGGCACGTGAGGTCTGCAGTTCTTTGGATGTTGTTGTGGGGTCTTTTGTGACCTCTTAGGTGGGGTGGGGCTGCGCTCTTGGGGTAATTTTGGTCAGCTGACCCCTCCTGGGAAGGTTCACCACTGTTCCATGTTTTCGCCATTTATGGATAATAGCTCTCACTGTGGTTGGCTGGAGTCCCAAGGCTTTAGAAATGGCTTTATAAGTTTTTCCAGACTGATAGATCTCAGTTACTTTGTTTCTCATTTGTTCCTGAATTTCTTTGGATCGCAGCATGATGTCTAGCTTTGGAGGATCTTTTGGTCTACTTCACTTTGTCAGGCAGGCCCTATTTAAGTGATTTCTTGATTGAGAACAGATGTGGCAGTAATCAGGCCTGGGTGTAGCTAGAGAAATTGAACTCAGCTTTCCAAAGATGTGATGAACCACAGTTAATTTATGTTTTATCGGTGTGTGGGGGGGTGTCACTTTTTCACACAGGTCCATGTAGGTTTGGCATTTTTTTTTACCCTTAATAATAAATATCTTCATTTAAAAACTGCTTTTTGTGTTTACTTGTGTTATCTTTGTCTAATATTTAAATTTGTTTGATGATCTGAAACGTGTAGAGGAATAAGTGAATCTGGAATCTCTCTTTAGTCAGCCGACATATTTATTTATTTTTCAGATTTCATCAAGTTCCTGTCCGCAGTTCGTTTACATAAGACAGGCATTGGTACTTGCCAGAGTAATGGGTCTGGGTGAGGCCCCTTTATGGAGTTATGCGAAGCCCTACCACAGTCATTGCAAACTCTCTGCATTGTCACTGCTGTAGTGGTTCAAACTTGGTCTGCCTTTGGGGGTCCCCTTCCTGCCTGGGTCTCCAAGCATTTGGCTGCCTTGCTTGCTGTCACAGCGTCTCTGACTGTTATTAATTTTATGTTATTAATTTTTAAAAATGCTTTTTTTTTAAGGCTTGTAGCCCTGAAGACACCTGTCTCAGAGACGGGTGTTTCTGTACTTTGGAAATGGTATCACATGTTTGTGACGCAGAAGGCCGCATTTTTTATTTGACTCTGGGTTGAGGTAGAATGGCCTCTTGTTGCAGTGTGGGATGAGAACTCACTGGTGTAACTCGTTTTTGGTGCTGCTACATCTGTCCTCATGGATCACATAATAATGGTGGCAAATTTACTGTTAAAAATACTTTTCAGTAAATGTAGGTATGGTGGCATGATGGTGCAGTTGTTAGTACTTACAGCACTGATAACTTTATGTTGGAAAGTGTAATTGACCTTTGTCTTTTTGTGTTGAGGCTAGGTTATCTGCTAATCCTAAACTGCAGATAGGATCTTAATCTCTTTATTTGGAAAATCGGTATTTAAGGGAAATATCTGACATTGGAAGTGCACTTACAAGTTCCCATTTTAATTTAGTCAGTCAGCCCACTCAGTATGGGGGAGGAGTGGGTCACAGGGCTTTGAAGGCAGGGCAGCAGAAACATTAACAAGTCAGGGGGGGCATGGAAAATAGTCGGCCTAAATAAACAGCTCCAAAACTGGGTTGATATGTGTGCAAATTTTGTGTGTAGTAGGCACTACAGCCGAAGTTGTTTGCAGGCATCATTGACAGTGGTGTGAAAAAGTGTTTACCCCCTTCCTGATTTCTCTTTTTTTTGTATATTTGTCACACTTAAATGTTTCAGATCATCAAACAAATTTAGATATTAGACAAAGATAACACAAGTAAACACAAAATGCAGTTTTAAATGAAGGTGTTTATTATTAAGGGTAAAAAAAAAAAAATCCAAAACCTACATGGCCTTGTATGAAAAAGTGATTGCCCCCTAAACCTAATAACTGGTTGGGCCACCCTTAGCAGCAACAACTGCAATCAGGTGTTGTGATAACTGGCAATGAGTCTTTTACAGTGCTGTGAAGGAATTTTGGCCCACTCATCTTTGCAGAATTGTTTTAATTCAACCACATTGGAGGGTTTTTGAGCATGAACCACCTTTTTCAGGTCATGCCACAACATCTCAATTGGATTCAGGTCGGGACTTTGACTAGGCCACTCCAAAGTCTTCATTTTGTTTTTCTTAAGCCATTCAGAGGTGGACTTTCTGGTGTGTTTTGGATCATTGTCCTGCTGCAGAACCCAAGTGTGCTTCAGCTTGAGGTCATGAACAGATGGCCAGACATTCTCCTTCAGGATTTTTTGGTAGACAGCAGAATTCATGGTTCAATTTACCACAGCAAGTCTTCCAGATCCTGAAGCAGCAAAACAGCCCCAGACCATCACACTACCACCACCATATTTTACTGTTGGTATGATGTTCCTTTTCTGAAATGCTGTGTTACTTTTATGCCGGATGTAATGGGACACACACCTTCCAAAAAGTTCAACTTTTGTCTTGTCAGTCCACAGAGTATTTTCCTAAAAGTCTTGGGGATCATCAAGATGTTTTCTGGCAAAACTGAGACGAGCCTTTGTTTTTTTTGCTCAGCAGTGGTTTTCATCTTGGAACTCTGCCATGCAGGCCATGTTTTCCCAGTCTCTTTCTTATGGTGGTGTCATGAACACTGACTTTAACTGAGGCCTGCAGTTCTTTGGATGTTGTTGTGGAGTCTTTTGTGACCTCTTGGATGAGTTGTTGCTGCGCTCTTGAGGTAATTTTGGTCAGCTGGCCCTTCCTGGGAAGGTTCACCACTGTTCCATGTTTTCACCATTTATGGATAATGACTCTCACTGTGGTTCGCTGGAGCCCCAAGGCTTTAGAAATGGCTTTATAACCTTTTCCAGTCTGATAGAGCTCAGTTACATTGTTTCTCATTTGTTCCTGAATTTCTTTGGATCGGAGCATGATGTCTAGCTTTGGACGATCTTTTGGTCTACTTCACTTTCGTCAGTGTGTGGCTAGAGAAATTGATCTCAGATTTCCAAAGATGTGATAAACCACAGTTAATTTACTGGATGTTTTAATGGGGGGGGGGGGGATCACTTTTTCACACAGGATCATGTAGGTTTGGATTTTTATTTACCCTTAATAATAAACACCTTCATTTAAAAACTGGATTTTGTGTTTACTTGTGTTATCTTTGTCTAATATTTAAATTTGTTTGATGATCTGAAACATTTAAGTGTGACAAACATACAAAAAAATGACAAATCAGGACGGGGGCAAAGACTTTATCACACCACTGTAATTTTAGGGCTGACATTTAAAAAAAGTAACCCACTCTTGGGACATATTTATGTACATCAGTTCACAATAAACCTTGCATTTATTTTCCTGTTACTGCATATTTACATTACAAGAATATTTTTATTCTAATTGAGGAAACTTTGTGTAGTGTGTTGCAAAGCAAAGCAAAGCAAAGCAAACTCCCAGAATTACAAATGTTGACACTAGGGATGCACAATAGGGGCATTTTGCTGATTGCTGATATGCAGATAGTTTGAAAGTAGTTTTGCTGATACTGAGACACAGTATGGTTTGGAGACAATGGTACTGACAAAAAGACAGACTGTATATATTATGTTTGCAAAAGCATCTATTTCAGTTGAAAAATGTATTCAATACACAGTAGTTTGAAAATAAAATAATTCAAATGGCCTTCATTATTTCCATGTCTTTTTGAGATACAGTGGATATAAAAAGTCTACACACCCCTGTTCAAATGCCAGGTTTTTGTGATGTAAAAAATGAGACCAAGATAAATCATTTCAAAACTTTTCCCACCATTAATGTGACCTACAACCTATACAACCCAACTGAAAAACAAACTGAAACCTTTTAGGGGGAAAAATAAAAAATAAAAAACTTACAATAAACTGGTTGTATAAATATGCACACCCTTAAACTAATACTTTGTTGCAGCACCTTTGCCTTTTATTACAGCACTCAGTCTTTTTGGGTAGGAGTCTATCAGTGTGGCACATCTTGATGTGGCAATATTTGCCCACTCTTCTTTGGCAAAGCGCTCCAAATCTGTCAGATTGCAAGGGCATCTCCTGTGCACAGTCCTCTTCAGATACCCCCACAGATGTTCGATCAAATTCAGGTCTGGACTCTGGCTGGGCCATTCCAAAACCTTAATCTTCTTCTGGTGAAGCCATTCTTTTGTTGATTTGGATGTATGCTTTGGGTCATTGATGTGCTGAACGATGAAGTTCCAGTGTGCCATCACTGACTGGTATTTGGAACTGTTCATAATTCCTTCCACCTTGACCAAGGCCCCAGGTCCAGCTGAAGAAAAACAGCCCAAAGCATGATGTTGCCACCACCATACTTCACTGTAGGTATGGTGTTCTTTTGTTGATGAGCAGTGTTGTGTATGCGCCAAATATACCTTTTGGAATTATAGCCAAAAAGTTCAACCTTGGTTTCATCGGACCATAACATATTTTCCCACATGTGTTTGGGAGATTTCAAATGGCTTGGATGTTTTTCTTCATAAGATAAGGCTACCGTCTTGCCACCCTACCCCAATAGCCCAGACATATGAAGAAGATGGAGAATGTTGTCACATGTACTAAACAGCCAGTACTTGCCAGAAATTCCTGCAGCTCCTTCAATGTTGCTGCAGATGAGGGCGGCCTCATCTGCACCACAGCCGCCCTAAGTAATAAGGGTGAATGAGTGTGGGTGAGTGTGTGGGTGAGAGCATGAGTGTATGTGAGTGGGTTGGCGCACGAGTGAGTGTGTGTGTATGGGTGAATGTGAGTGAGGCCGGGTGACTCTGAGGGCGAGTGGGAGTGGGAGTGAGATTGAGTGTCTACAGGAGTGGGAGAGAGTGGGTGGGTCCGGGAGTGCGAGTGTGGGATTGTGTAGGGGAGAGGGCGAGTGAGAGTGAGTGAGTGCATGTGGGTGCAGGTGGGTGTGTATGTCAGCATGAGGGGTGTGAGTGTGTGGGAATGGGTGTGTGTGCCGGGAGGTGCTGGATTGAGGGGTTAGCACCTCTTGGCTGCGTGGGCTCCCCTGGACGGGGGGTGGGGTGGAGGGGGGCTGTGGGACCGCCGTGGGACCTCTGTGCCTTGCTGCACCTTGCATCGCTGCACGGCGATGGTGCTGGGGTGGGGGCGGGACTGCTGTGGGGGTGTCTGGGGTGCTGGCTTCCCAGCGCCTGGGGCCCAGGGACTAGCGTTGGCCCCGCTGGGGGGGCAGGGGTTGGCCAGTCTGGGGGCGGGGGCCCGCTACTCCGGCCACTTGGCGGCCCGGCATCCCTCGGCCATCCCTCCTGGGACGGAAGCCTGGCTGTCCTGGGGCTTATTGGGCTTGGGACATTTGTGCTCTGTAGGGGTTGGTGGCATTGTCCTGCTTGCTTGGGGTTTCCGGGGGGAAAGGGGGAGGTTGCTATTACCAGCCACCCTCTTTGTATGTTCCCTGACAAACCACTCACATGCACACACTTACAGTATCTTGCATGTGCTCTCATACATATGCACACGTATGCACACACACATATGTCTCTTCTTTAACAGGTGCAGATACCAGACTCGTGTTGAGACCTCAAAAGTGGAAGAAACAGTCTATCTTCTGTTTGTTTCAGTTGTTAGTTTGTCTTCTTTGTTTGTTCCTCTCCCTTTTCTTTCCCCCTCCCAACCCCTCCTTTTCCCATTCCCCCTTGTTGGGTCCTTCATGGGTAAAACAATTTAAATAAAATATTAAAAGCTATTACAAGAAGAGTTTATAAACAGTATACAGTACATATAACTGTATAAAGCTCCTTTTGGCAAAGTAAATTTGTTTGACACAATAAGGGAAGCAGATTTCTGTTTGGCTCACCTAGCTGTCTGACAGGACAAGGGGAAAAAATTATTGCTGTCGGCCTCTTGGCAACCTCCCTAACCAGTTTTCTTCAAGTCTTTTCATCAGTTTTGGAGGGACATCCAGTTCTTGGTAATGTCACCGTTGTGCCATATTTTCTCCACTTGATGATGATTGTCTTCACTTATGTTCCATGGTATACATATTTAATGCCTTGGAAATTCTTTTGTACCCTTCTCCTGACTGATGCCTTTGAACAATGAGATCCCTCTGATGCTTTGGAAGCTCTCTGCAGACCATGGCTTGTGCTGTAAGATGTGACTACAAAAATGTCAGGAAAAGCCTACTAGAACAGCTGACCTTTATTTGGGGTTAATCAGAAGCACTTTAAATGGTGGCAGGTGTGTGCTGACTCCCATTTAACATGAGTTTGAATGTGATTGAGTACTGGCTGTGTAGTACATGTGACAACAGTCTCCTGTCTTCTTCATATGTCTGGGCTATGGGGAAGGGTGGCAAAATGCAAGCCTTATCTTATGAAGAAAAACATCCAAGCCCAGCAACATTTTGCAAAAACACATTTAAAATGTCCCAAACACATGTGGGAAAACGTGTTATGGTCCGATGAAACCAAGATTGAGCTTTTTGGACATAATTCCAAAAGGTACTAGTGCATGTCCGTTGAAAGCAAGTATTCTTGTCTGAAAACAGGTAGCCCAATTAAGCTTTACAGGCCCAAATGTAGGCTGTGTTTGAAAGTGGAATACAAAGAGGTATAGCCTATATGTAGGCAATCACACATGTCAGACTTTGACAAATATAAGAAGGATTGAACACTAAGATTTATTTGATTGTGTGAATATTAATTACAGAATTACTGAAAATGAATGGGACATCCAATATTAGCAACTGTTTAAGAACCCTTGTTTATTTGTTTGTCAGACTTATTTACTGTATGTGATCTGTTATGACTTATGACTTGTGTCATCTTGTATCTTGTACTTTGGGGAATGGGAGTTGATCAGTCATCATTATAATTGCTTTAGTTAATGTGTGTTGTTTATAGTGTATTGTCAGTAAACTCATGCAGTACTATAACAACACGTTTACAAATATTTGAGATCCATTGTAGTGCATCATTTTATATTTTAGCAATATTTAGAAGTACAAAACACTGAACATTATTATACACAGCAGAATGAGCCGTTTGGCTGCAACTGTTGCATCAGTGTTGCCCATCCATCCATCCATCTTCCTCTGCTTAATCCTTTTCGGGTTGCGGGGGGGCTGGAGCCTGTCCCAGCATCTTTGGGCGAGGGGCAGGGTACACCCTGGACAGATTGCCAGTCCATCGCAGGGCCAACACAGAGAGACAGACAACCATTCACTCTCACAGTCATACCTAAAGACAATTTAGAATCCCCTGTTGATGCCAATTAACCTAACTTGCATGTTTTTGGCATGTAGGAGGAAACCAGAGAAATCCCAGAGTAAACCCAAGCAGACACAGGGAGAACATGCAAACTCCACACAGATCACTGTTGGTCGGGGGCTGGGATCGAACCCAGGATCCCCCAGCCAAGGGTGAGTTGCTGTGCTGCTGCAGTGCTAACCACTCCGCCACCGCGCTGCCCTCAGTGTTGCCCATTTGTCAGTAAATAAAAAATGATTCATTTCGTTTTTTGGGCATTTTTTGTCACGGTTGTTGTTCAGTCAAAGCGTGCATATATGTGTCCGCATATGATATGCAATTGATCTGGCCATTCTGCTCCACACTCATGGTGGTATTATTATTAACTTATGATTTTTAGATAGCCGTGCGAGCACACCAGCACTGGGAGGAGCACCATGTTGAACCCACGGTGCCGTGAAAGACAGCAGTGGCACACTGGTGAAGCAGCAGCCGAGATTCCCATTAACTGCGCAGGCTGGGCTTGGCTTCCTGCGAAGGACTGCGGTAAGGCGACCCGGCTGCTGCCCCCCAGTGCACCTGCACAGCTCGTGTTCTCCACATATGCCGAATTATCCTTTAGACCTACGCAATCATTATAGTATAATTTTTTTTAAGCGTTAAATCTTCAGTATTCTCTTTTTCTGGTCAAATTTGTCACTTTTCACTTCCTTGTTTTGATTACGGAGTGCTCTGGTGACTGGTTGTGATGCCACGTATTATCCAGTCAGTACGGAATCAATCCAAAACCCTGCCCACACTTCTAGAAGCCAGAGCTTGAGGAAACAGAGCGGCGGTTCAACTTTTATTGATAAAAATTACATATTTTGACTGAGCAACTCCATACTCTAGGATACACACCCTCGTAACCTCAGCAAAGCACTTATAAAATCTGAGGCCAGTGTGATGAATGGTTTGGGAGATATCTGAAGAACACACAGACAGACAGAGACACACACACACACAAACACACAGAGATTTGTTGCATTTATAAATGGATATTTGGCACAAACACAACACTGCTCATCACCAAAAGAACACCATACCTACAGTGCAGCATGTGGTGGTGGCAGCATCATGCTTTGGGGCTGTTATTTATTCCATCTAGCTACAATGCTCTGCACTGGGTGTGTTTATATTTATATATCTATATATTTATTCCATCTAGCTACAATGCTCCGCACTGTGTTTTTATATATCTACATATTATTCCATCTAGCTACATTGCTCCGCACTGTGTGTGTTTATATACTTGCATATTTATTCCACCTAGCTGCAATGCTCCATACTGTGGGTGTTTATATATTTACATATTTATTCCATCTAGCTACAATGCTCTGCACTGTGTGTTCATATATTCATATATTTATTCCATCCAGCTACAATGCTCTGCACTGTGTGTGTGTGTGTGTGTGTGTGTGTATATATATATATTTTATAGTAATATGTACATATGTATATTAGCTGCTCTTGCTTGCTTGTTTTTTCTTGCCTTCTGATTGTTGCTCTGAGTGTTGCTATCCCTGTGCTGTTGCAATCCTGGAATTTCCCCTTTGTGGGACTAATAAAGGCTTATCTTATCTTATCTTATATATGTATGTATGTATGTATATATATATATATACTGTATATATATATATGTGTGTGTGTGTGTGTGTGTGTGTATATATGTGTATATATATATGTGTGTGTGTGTATATGAAGAGTTCCTTTGCAAAAACAGAAGTCCAATTTTTTAACAATGAGAAAAAACTTTTTTGCAAAACAGACACGTTTTTGAGACAAAGTTGTTTTTCTCATTGTTTTTTTTTTCCACAATATCTTTATTGAACCTTTTTTTTTTTTTTTAACAAACATGATACAAACAATCAAACACTAACACTAAAGTACTACAAAAAAAAAAATGCACTAAAAACACCAACAACCACCAACAAAATCAAATCTTCAACAATGCTCCTCTGTTTAGTCTAGACAATCCAATACATAAGTATACATATTATGTTCACCAGTTTGGAATTTACAAGGTCCACACACATCATTCACCTTCTTCTTCAAGAGTTATGTTTAAATTTTTTACATAATCAATAAAAGGTCTCCATATATTCTCAAACACAATTTCCTTTGATTTTAGTATATATGTTATTCTTTCTAATGGAAGGTTTGTTAAC
The DNA here is from genome assembly GCA_020510985.1 of Pholidichthys leucotaenia. Classification (NCBI taxonomy): domain Eukaryota; kingdom Metazoa; phylum Chordata; class Actinopteri; order Cichliformes; family Pholidichthyidae; genus Pholidichthys; species Pholidichthys leucotaenia. The sequence continues at coordinate 228,507,225 of CM035849.1, forward strand.
ATCTGTCTTAACCACTGAGTCACATCTGGTCTATGAGTCTTTTTCCATAATAGTGCAATACATTTTTTGGCATTAAGCAAACTGAGGTCTATGAATGTTCTTTCACTTTTATTAAAATTATGCTTTTCTGGGTACAGACCCAACAAAAACAGTTTAGGATTCAATATGATTTGTTTTGAGATTATTTTTTCAATTGTTACCCTCACCTCTTCCCAAAACATTCTTATTAATCTACATTCCCATAAACAATGAAATAGGGTTCCTTTACTTTCCATGCATTTTGTGCATGTATCTGGTATATTTTTGTTATATCTATTTAACTCCTCCGGTGTAACATACATCCGCATTAACCATTTGAAATGTATCAATTTAAGGCGTGCATTTATTGATTTGGTTTGAGCTTCTGTACAAGCCAATTCCCATTGTTCCTCTGAAATTTCAATTTGCAGATCTTCTTTCCAGTAGTTTAATCTTTTCAGTGAATTTTCACTTGAAGATAGTGTCAATGAGTTATAAAACTCTGAAATAATACCCTTTCTTTTACTATCTTTCATCATCATTTTTTCCAAGGATGAATAAACAGGTCGAGTGAGAGCTTTATTTTGATTTGATCGAATAAAGTTTCTAAGTTGAAGATATTTAAAAAAATGTGTTCTATTGAGATTAAATTTGATCCTCAGCTCTTCAAAAGACATTATGTTGTCTGCACATGGCAAATATAAATCCTGAATCTTTTGTATCCCTTTTAAATTCCATACTTTAAATACAGCGTCCGCTCTCCCTGGTTTAAAATATTGATTACCCCATATTGGACTAAATTGTGACAATAACTGTGGTTCTTTTAAATAGTTTTTAGCTTCACACCATATTTTGATCATATGCTTTACAAATGGATTTTTAACTTGTTTTTGTAATTTTTTTGCCGAATCTGAGTATATGAATATGGGAAGAGGTAAAGGTAAATTGTATGATTCCATTTCAGTCCAGTGAGGGAGATCATTTGATGAAAAATAATATGTCATAGACCTCAGTTGTGCCGACCAATAATACAACATAAAATTTGGACATTTCAGACCTCCACGATCAAATGGTAAATATAATAAAGACAAACGTAATCTAGCCCTCCTGTTGTTCCATATAAATTCCACTAACTTTTTTTTTATTCTTGAGAATAGATCTAAAGGTGGTGATAAGGGAATGTATTGAAATAAATAAAGTATTTTAGGTAAAATATTACTTTTAAGTATATTGATTCTCCCGATCATCGACATTGGTAGTGACATCCATCTCTGAGTTAACTCATTGATATCTGACATTAAGGCTTCATAGTTGACACTGGCGACTGATTCTAGCTTAGGCATAATTTGGATTCCTAAATATTTAAACTGATTTACAACATTGAATTGATTTACCTCAGGGGCTGGGTAATTTCTCTGGGTCTCATTTAGCATTAATATTGAAGATTTAGTTTTATTTATTTTATATCCTGATATTTCCCCAAAATTCTTTATTAAATTCAACAAGGTTGGAATTGATTTTTTTAGATTCGACATAAACAAAATTATATCATCGGCGTACAGGGAGATTTTATGTTCTGTTGGTCCAACTTTAATTCCATATATTTGTGAATGTAAACGTATCGCTATCGCTAAAGGTTCAATTGCCATAGTAAACAGTAAAGGTGAGAGTGGACAGCCTTGTCGACATCCTCTATTGATTTTTATTGGTTTTGAAATATTGTTATTTGTTAGGATTTCTGCTGTAGCATTATTGTATATTATTTGAACCCATTTTATGAAATTATTTCCAAGTCCAAACCTTTGTAGGACTTCAAAAAGAAAGGGCCATTCAACTCTATCAAAGGCCTTTTCGGCGTCCAATGATAGGAGAGCTGTATCCGGTGCTTCTTTATTAAAATAGATAATATTAAATAGTCTTCTTACATTATGGAAGCCTTGTCTACCCTTTATAAAGCCATTCTGATCTCGATTAATAATATTTGGTAAAATTTCTTGTATTCGTCTTGCTAAAATTTTACAGATTATCTTAAGGTCGGCGTTTAATAGGCTTATTGGTCTCATATTTTCACATTTATTAGAGGGCTTACCTGGTTTTGGCAGCAGTATAATTAAGGCATTATTTATGTATGATGGTAAATTATTATTTTGAAATGCTTCTAAAACCATTTCCAAAAAAGGTTTTATTAATTTATTCTTAAATTTTTTATAAAGGTCAACTGGAAGACCATCTGGTCCTGCACTTTTTCCTGATTTCATATTATCAATGGCTAGCCCAACTTCTTCTTGACTAATTTTAGACTCCAATATCTCCCTGTTTTCATTTGGAATACACGGTATAGATAGTTCGTTCAAAAACCCATTTAGTTTTGTTAAATCAGGTTCATTTTTGGTATCATATAATTTTTCATAGTAATCTCTAAAGGCTCTATTAATTTCTAAAGGATCTATAACTACCTGTCCGTTACTTATAATACTGGTAATTGGTGTTTTAATTTCCAATTGTTTAATCTGCCATGCTAATAATTTTCCTGATTTTTCACCTTGTTCATAAAAAGATTGTTTCAATCTTAGAAGACTCGAGGCAGCTCTATTCGCTGATTTTTTGTCGTATTCAGCTCTCAAAATCAGTAATTCATTCTCCAACCTTGGGTCACTTCCTGCATACACTTTTTCCTGAAGATTTTTTATTTTATGTTCCAATTTAGCTCTCTCCTCTCGAGTCTTCTTAGATTTTGATCCTGTATAACTAATAATATGCCCCCTAATAAAAGCTTTGAAAGCCTCCCACTTTACACATGCTGATGTTTGTGTAGTATTGATGTCAAAGAACTCGTCTATCTGTTTTTCTATATACTTGACAAATTCCTCATCCTGAAGCCATTTATGCTGAAATTGCCATCTACCTGATTCCTTTGTCAATTTTTTATCTACATATATTAGACAACAGGGTGCATGATCAGAGATCACGATGTTATCATAAAAGCAGTTTTGAATCTTGGACCTTAATTCTGTGGAAATCAAAAAATAATCAATACGTGAGAATGTCTTGTAGGTACTGGAATAACAAGAATAGGCTTTAACTTGTGGTTTCATTTCTCTCCATATATCTAACAATCTCAATTCTTTCATAAAATGATTAATAGTCATCCTGCATCCAATGTGCGTACAATCCAGTCCTGTTGATCTATCCACACCTGGATTCAATGTACAATTAAAATCCCCTGCTATTATATGTTGCCCTGTAAGTGATGATAAGATGAGAAATAAATTAGCAAAGAACTTCTGATCATCTATATTGGGACCATATAAGTTCACAAGATTTATATTTTCTAATAGCAAAGAACCTTGAATGATTACATATCTTCCAAATTTGTCTCCAATTACATTTTTCACTTGAAAAGGAACTGATTTATGTATGAGAGTCATAACTCCCCTGGCTCGGGATGAAAATGAAGAGGTGAATACACTTCCCTGCCATCTACTCCTAATTCTTTTAACATCCTCCTCTATCAGATGAGTTTCTTGTAAAAACACAATTCTTGAACCCATGTCCTTTATTTTATTCATAACTTGTTTAAGTTTTTTTAAATTTTGTAGACCTCTGCAATTCCATGAAGTTAAATTAAGATTAACACTTTGGTCCATGATCAATAGAGAGTTTGGGATTACCTTGCAGTGTAAACATGCTCATACAGAGAAGCAAAAACATGAGTGGTTGAACATTCATCCTACAAACTACACACAAACAAATTTCCCCTTCCCACACTTGTGGCAAACCCCCCAAAATCAAAAGAAAAATTCTGTCTCCCGATATAGCCATCGACCGTTCCACACCCACGGGGAACAGCCTAAGCCACTCCTTCTTCATCCTCCCAATCACCCTAACTCTACTGCTTTTAATGACGTAACATTAACTCTCCTCTGTAGTTTTCCAACTTAACTCCAAAATTTTTAACAACTTTGTACATCATAGTTTTTTTTTTTTGTTTGTTTGTTTTGTTTTTGTTTTGTTTTTTTAATATATAATACAATCTATATTTTGTAAACTTACTATTTACTTCAAGTCAGTCAGATGCCTGTGCAAATGCTTAATTATTCTACCTTATATTTTGTTCATGCTTAGCTCCCACCAGTCTCTTCTTCTTCTTTGATCTTCTTGATGAACTCCTGCGCCTCCTCTGGGGTCTTGAAGATGTGGGTTCTGCCCTCATACGTGGTCAGCAGTCTCGCAGGATAGATTACACCATGACGAATCCCAAGGTTGCGCAGCTCCTTACGTACAGGATCAAACTGCTTCCTCAATTGCTGGATTCCTGTGGCCAAATCTGGGTAGAACCGCACCTGCTGGTCCTGGTGTTTAATCTCTCCTTTAGCACGTGCAGCGTTGAAGATCTTCATCCTGTCTCTGTTGCTAAGAAACTTCATAATTAAGGTCCTCGGCGGTCCCTTATCTCTCCGTGGGCCAATACGATGTGCTTTTTCCAGAACCACTGCTGATTGCAACTCCTCGCTGCCCAGCACCTCCGGAATCCACTTTTCCAGAAAGGAACATACGTCCCGACCTTCTGATTCCTCTGGAAGACCCACCAGCCTCAAATTATTCTGTCTCGACCGAGATTCCAAATCCAAAATATTATCTTCCAGAGATTTATTTTTTTTTTCCAAAGTGCGCACCTTTAATTGAAGACGGTGACGTCATCTTCAGCACTAGCGAGACGGAGCTCCATCTGCACCGTTCGTTCTACACAGTCACCCAATTCCTTTCTTATTCCTTCCAACGCTGTCATAATCCCATCAAATCTAGAGGAAAAGTCCGCTCTCATTGAACTCATGGCTGCCATCAGCGCATCTGCGCCATTCCCCGCAGAAATCGCAGCGTTGCCAGCCTCCTCCGCCATATATGGAGTTTTGTTTGCTGCGTCACAGACCTGAAAGTCCGTTAATTTGGACTGTTTCGGCGGCTCGCTTTTTCCTTTTCCTGGTTTTCCAGCCTTAGGCTTCGCCGACATATCCTCGCCCAAATGCTGGGATACGTTCTGTCCCAAATGAGAGAGTTATTTGCCGATTTTTTTTTTCCAGGAGCAGAGCAGAGCGAGACACGTCCGTCCTACGTGGCAGCCATAACCGGAAGTCGTTTTTCTCATTGTTAAGAAAATTGGACTTATATATGTGTAGATGTATGTGTGTGCTGGAAATCAATTAAAAATTGTACGGTTAATCACACCCATTTTCAAAATGGGTACGATTAATTAAAGGATAGCTGGGGGTAGAGCTGGACTGCACGCCCATAGGCACAATCGCCATACTTAATTATTTCATACACACATTTCTCCCCCTATTTACATCTCTTTTTTTTTTAGAGTGATGATTAACTGGCATATAAAGACACATCCCCCAAAGAAAATAAGAGAACTACCTCAACTTCCATCCATCCATCCATCCATACATCCATCTTCTACCACTTTTCCGGAGGTCTGGGTCGTGGATTCAGCAGTTCAAGCAGAGAAGCTCAGACTTCCCTCTCCCCAGGCACCTGCTTCAGCTCTTCAGAGGATACCAAGGTGTTCCAGAGACAAAGTCTCTCCAGCAAGTCCTGGGTCTGCCCCAGGGTCTCCTCCCAGTGAGACGTGCCTGAAACACCTCAAGTGGGAGGCGTCCAGGAAGCATCATGATCAGATGCCCAGACCACCTCAACTGGCTCCTTTCAATGTGGAGGAGCAGCGGTTTTACTCTGAACCTCTCCCGGATGACTGAGCTCCTCACCCTATCTCTAAGGGTGAGTCCAGCAATCCTATGGAGAAAGCTCTTTTCAGCCGCTTGTATCCATGATCTCATTCTTTCGGTCATTACCCAAAGTTCATGACCATAGGTGAGGGTAGGAACATAGATTGACTGGTAAATCGACAGCTTTGCCTTTGAGCTCAGCTCCCTCTTCACCATGACGGACCGGTACAACATCCACATCACTGCAGATGCTGCTCCGATCCATCTGTCAGTCTCTCGCTCCATTCTCCCCTCACTTGTGAATAAGACCCCGGGATGCTTAAACCCCTCCACTTGGGGCAGGAGCTTGTCCCCAACCCGGAGAGGGCAATCCACCCTTTTCCGGCTAAGGACCATGGACTCGGACTTGAAGGTGCTGATTCTTATCGCAGCCACTTCACACTCAGCAGCAAACCATCCCAGTAAGACCTGTAGGTCATTACTGGATGAAGCCAACAGGACAACATCATCTGCAAACAGCAGAGATGAGATCCTGTGGTCACCAAACATGGCACCCTCCGTTCCCTGGCTGCGCCTAGAAATCCACCCATCCATCCATCTTCTACTGCTTTTCCGGAGGTCCGGGTTGCGGAGGTAGTAGTTCAAGCAGAGAAGCCCAGACTTCCCTCTCCTCAGCTACCTGCTCCAGCTCTTCAGAGGGGACACCAAGGCGTTCCCAGACCAACTAGGAGACGTAATCTTTCCAGCAAATCCTGGGTCTGCCCCCGGGGTGTCCTCCCAGTGGGACATGCCTGAAACACCTCAAATGGGAGGCGTCCAGGAGGCATCATGATCAGATGCCCAAACCACCTCAACTGGCTCCTTTCATTGTGGAGAAGCAGTGGTTATTCCCTGAGCCTCTCCTGGATGACTGAGCTCCTCACCCTATCTCTAAGGGTGAGTCCAGAAATCCTATAAAGAAAGCTCATTTCAGCCACTTGTATCCGTGATCTTGTTCTTTTGGTCATTACCCAAAGCTCGTGACCATAGGTGAGGGTAGGAACGTAGTTTGACCGGTAAATCGACAGCTTTGCCTTAGAGCTTAGTTCCCTCTTCACCATAACGGACTGGTACAATGTCCACATCACAGCAGATGCTGCTCTGATCCGTCTGTCAAGCTCTCGGTCCTTTCTCCGCTCACTCGTGAATAAGACCCCAAGATACTTAAACTCCTCCACTTGGGGCAGGAGCTTGTCTCCAACCCAGAGAGGACAATCCACCTTTTTCCGGCTGAGGACCATGGACTCAGACTTGGAGGTGCTGATTCTCATCCCAGCATCTTCACACTCAGCGGCAAACCATCCCAGTAAGACCTGTCAGTCATTGCTTGATGAAACCAACAGGACAACATCATCTGCAAACAACAGAGGTGAGATCCTGTGGTCACCAAGCATGACACTCTCTGTTCCCTGGCTGCGCCTAGAAATAAGATAAGATAAGGTAAGATAAGATAAGCCTTTATTAGTCCCACAATGGGGAAATTCCAGGATTGCAGCAGCACAGGGATAGCAACACTCAGAGCAATAATTAAAAAGATAAGATAGTAAGAACAAGTGAATATACATATGTACACAGATATATACACAGTGCGGGAGCATTGTAGCTAGATGGAATACACAGCATAACGGTCTATTAAGTTACCCTGCAGAATATCAATATGTACCCATACTGTATATTTTGTGTTTGGATCAGCCATGTTGTCACCCTCGGTAATGATTGATATTGCCTAGTTGTATGATGGCGGGGACCATTTATTGTGCAGAGTTGTTACGTTTTGTGCATTCAATACGACCTCTACGAGCAGCCCTGGTTAGGTTATAAAGTCTGACAGCCATAGGTAGGAAGGACCTGCAGAACCTCTCGGTCATACACCTAGGATGGTACAGCCTACTGCTGAACGAACTCCTCAGTGCGTTCAGCATGTCCTGAATAGGGTGGGACTCGGACTCCAGCAGAGATAACAGCTTAGCCACCATCCTCCTCTCTCCTAACTCCTCCACTGGGTCGAGGCGCCTTTGTCACCAGTCCTGTCCATAATAATTATGAACAGGATTGGTGACAAAGGGCAGCCCTGGCGGAGTCCAACTCTCACTGGGAATGAGTCTGACCGAGCGTTGGCAATACGAACCAAACTCTCACAATGGTCATATAGAGACCGGATAGCTTGTAACAACAAGCCCTACCTCAACTTATAGGAAAATACATGTTATTTATTTTTAGTAACATGGCACAATTTCGTTATTTTTATTTCTTACTTTTATTTGTTGACTTGTTAAAATATTACAATCTTGGGAATATTTTCAAACATGTACACCAGATTGAAGCAGTTGAAGAGAATATGTTTCTTTCGATAGATTTTAATCTGGTACAGTATATCAGCAGTTTAATAATACTAGATCCATGACATGTGGTTGCAATATTTTCAATTAAAGTTGATCAGATTCCTATTGGGGCAACCTTGCTCAAGGTTATATCTGCCTGAATTCATCATTGTCCATTATCCTTGCCAGTTGTATTAGTTAAGTCAACCCATATTCTGCTTTCTCTTCTGTTGTTTCATTCCATTACATCTGTACTTCTTCAGCTTTGGGCAGGCCTTACAACACCCACACATAACTGATTTTTCTTTGTCAATAGTTGAGCAACAGTGCAGAAAAAATAGCCTTGGATGGGTTGTTTTTACAGCCAATACATGCATCACTGTCTGCTAAACTATTCCCTGAGCAGAACAACATGTTGTTTTGTATTTAAACATCCTTGTTGGATGTGAACACCTCTTAATGTTTAGCAGCTGCATAAAGAGAGACAAATACAAAGAGCAAGAAAGTGTATGCAGTGGGGTTGTTTTGGGTGTCCCCTTAGTACAAATACATTATATAGACAAACGTATTGGGGACACCTCTTAATCACTGAATTCAAGCCTTTCATTGCAGTGAAATCTTAATGCATCAGGTTTTAAAGACCTTTTGGACAATACTATAATTCTAACTTAGTGGGAATAGTCTTGTGAAGACCCTTTTCTGTTCCACCATGACTGTGGAACAGAAAGTAAGGTTAAAAACTAGAGGGCACTCAGAGATCGCATACCTCCACCAAGGCTCCGTCCCTCCCTTCGTCCTCCCCTCCGTTCCTTTGTCCGTCCATATCGCCATTCATCTGTACATTAGATAACAAAATAGGGCCTTGGTGGAGGTATGCATTCATGGATCACCTCCAACGTCTAATGAGTTCATCTTTGGGCCAAGGGCCACCTCTGGTGAAAACTTCATCCAAATCCATCCAGTAGTTTTGGAGTATTGTTGCTCCGTGAGAAGCTAAGAGCCTTGGCAAAGGTATGCATTTTGAGATCATTACCAAAATCTAATCATGTGTTCAGTGTGCCATTACACACCTTTCCTGAAAATTTGAATGGAAGGCACTATATAGATAGAAAGAAAGAAAGAAAGAAAGATAGATAGATGTACTTCATTGATCCCAAACTGGGAAATTACAGATAAATGCAATCCATTATTATTATATAACAGCAAAAACAATATGACTACATTATATGACTACATAATAAGAATAATAACAAGACTATCATAATTGTATTGACCATACATTGGGGATGGGCAATTTCACCTTAAATCAACATCAAGGTTTATTGAATCTTTCAGTTTGTTTTTTTTCTTTTTTCCTCCTACCTTGTCCATTACAGTTTACTGACAAGGTTCATAATTATTCAGCAATATTACACATCAGTACTGCATCATACCATTTTTTTTTTGCAGTTATCAACTACAAATTCACATAGTATCCATATTATCTACCGCAACAAACTTGTAAGAATTTATGACCATGGCAAAGGCACAAACGCTCACCTGGCACGCGGACAGATGCGGACATGTTCCTCCAAATGTTTGCTTTCAAATTTTGATCATGATATCCTTTTAGTGTCAGATCAAAGAGTACTGGGTTGTTTGGTGCAGCAAAGTTCAGCCTCTCCACCGTCCGTCACCTACCGTTGTGTCTTCCTGTACTGGCGTCCTATATCCCGCCCTTCCTTAATTCTGATTAACTGCTTAGAAAGGTCTGACATTGATGAGCGCAGCTGTACAGTAGTCTGACAAGTTGAACTTTTTTTTAGCCTTAAGCACCGCGACAAAAAGTGGCCACCGCTCAAAATGTTTCAGCGCTGAGGGTGCTCAGTGCTGTAAATGCTGGACTACATAGAGAATGAATAGAAAATAGTTGCTTTCAGCAGAAAAAAACGAGTTTGGTGGACATGCCTCCTAATAGTTTTTCTGCACTGTTTGGCTTCCGGGTTGCCGAGGCGCATGGCCCTATGGCATTGCCACACACATAACTCAATGGACACGTCTTAAAGGGGCAGTACATGAAAGCGGCAGATTAATATATGAAATAATATTCAAAAAATTCCTGCATCCACATCGTGATCCGAATCACCGGCAAAATCTAGTCATCTGTTCCCCATGCCATTACACATGTTTTCTGAAAATTTCATCAAAATCTGGTCATGACTTTTTGAGTTATGTTGCTAACAAGCCAACCAACCAACCAACCAACTGACAAACCAACTAACGCCACTAAAAACATTACCTTTGTCCTCCCTTGGCGGAAGTAAGAGTAAAGGCATGCTTGTATATCCATGGATTTTTTTTCATTCCATTTACCTTGATAACCAGAAACACGTCTTTTAATACACATCAAGATAAATTATGCAAGCAAGATGGCACCCGTCAAGGCAGATGTCTTTGCTCGTTCCGTTCACGAATGCCGACTTTTTCTCCTTTTTTGCATGTTTGCTACTCTTTCTACAGTGCATAAAGGTCATGCGCTGCTAACATACGACCGACAGACTCTACTGGACATCGCCAAGACAAGCAGTCATACGGAATTTACTGGCTTCATACCATCCAATCTGCAATGCGTCGTGCGTCCACACAGCGATCAGCACCGCCCCCAGGAAGGCCTTGAAGCACCAAGCCCGCGTGAGCACGCTGACCCCAAGAGAGCGTGTTGGAGGCGGTGCCGGAGACGAGGTAAAAGAGGAAGGCTACATGCAAGGCTAAAGGCTTGTGCCAGCCGACCACCGTTGCCCAGCCTCTTGCTGGTTAACATACGGTCTTTGGAAAACAAGCTAGACAAACTAAGAGTAAGGATTGAAGACCAGCGGGAGATAAGAAAGTGCTGTGCCCTAATTTTCTGTGAGACCTGGCTCTCGGTCAGAGTCCCAGAGTGCGCCATTCAGCTGCAGACCCACTCAACACACCGGTCAGACAGAACTGGAGCTTTGGGTAAGGCGAGGGGAGGGTGTGTGTGTGTGTTTATAAATAACTCGTGGTGTGGAGATGTACAGACTGTATACAAGCACTGTTCACCTGATGTGGAGTTTTTACTGCTGAAATGCCATCCCTATTATCTACCGAGGGAATTTACCGCTATGGTTTTGGCCACTGCTTACATTTGCCCGCAAAGCAACTTCACAGTAGCGCTGCGCAAACTCCATGATGTCATCAGCGCAGTAGAGACGACCCATCCCGATGCTGTTTTTATTGTTCCTGGTGACTTTAACCAGTGCAATTTACGGACTGTACTCCCCAAATATTACCAGCATGTGGACATTCCAACCCGCGATAAAAACACACTAAATCATGTTTACTTCAACATACGCGATGCATACAGAGCGGCACCCCGCCCCCACTTCGGACAGTCAGATCACATCTCCCTGTTTATATACCTAGCCTACAGACAAAAGCTGAAACAAACAAACCCTGTTATTAAGCAGATTAAACGCTGGACTTTAGAGGCTGAGAACACCCTGCAAGACTGCTTTGCCTGTACAGACTGGGATGTGTTTAAAGCTGTTTAAAGCTGCAGCCACCCAAGAGCACTCTTCTGTAAACATACAGGAATATGCTGAGTATGTGACTGGGTACATCAGCACGTGCGTTGATACCATCATACCCACCATACAAGTCAGGAAGTTCCCCAATCAGAAGCCCTGGATCATCAGTCAGGTACGTCAGATGCTGTGTGCTCGCTCTCTTGCATTTAAATCGGGCAATGAGGTCGAGTACAAAGCTGCAAAGTATGGACTGAGGAAGGCTATAACAACAGCCAAGAGGCAGTACAGGGAAAAGCTGGACAGCCTCTATTCTACTCCTGACCTGGGGCGCATGTGGCAAGGCCTGCAACACATCACAGACTAGAGCAGCACCATTAACTCCACAGACAGCCTGCCGGACGATCTCAATATCTTTTACTCCTGCTTTGAGACCACCAGCTACAGTGCAGAGAGGAGACACAAGAGAAGCACTGAAGAATATCAACCCTCGCAAGGCAGTGGGACCAGACAACATCCTTGGGGAGGCCCTCAACCTCTCCCTCAACCAGAACATAGTCCCCTCCTGCTTCAAAACCACAACCTTTCTGATTGCCCACCAACCTTTCTGAATAATTACAGACCGGTAGCACTCACTCCAGTCATCATGAAGTGCTTCGAGAGAGTGGTGCTGGCCCTCATTCAGGACAGCATACCAGATACCCTGGACCCCCTGCAGTACGCCTACCGGCTCAACGGGTCCACCTCAGATGCCATTGCTGCAGCACTCCATTACTCTCTCTCCCACCTGGAAGATAAAGACTCCTACATTAGGATGCTCTTTGTCGACTACAGCTCCGCCTTCAACACAGTCATCCCCCACAAACTCACCAACAAACTGTTTTCATTTGGACTGCACCCCATCCTCTGACTGGCTACTGGACTTTCTAACTGGCAGGCCCCAGTCTGTCAGGATGGGTAACAGGACCTCAGCCAGCATCATCACGAACACAGGTGTCCCACAGGGCTGAGAATCTTGTGTTCTCAGCCCCATCCTCTACAGCCTCTTCACCCATGACTGTGTTGCCTCCCACAAGGACAATATCATCCTTAAGTTTGCAGATGACACAGCAGTGATAGGACACATCACTGGTGATGATGAAGCATCCTACAGGAGGGAGGCGGCCAGCCTGGTGTCTTGGTGTGAGGACAGCAACCTCACCCTCAACATGGACAAGACAAAGGAGATGATAGTGTACATGAGGAAGGGGAGGAGGAGACCCCATTGGCCGCTGTTCACCCGGGAGCTTGAGGTGGAGAGGGTGAACAGCTTTAAATACCTGGGCATCCACATCAGCGAGGACCTTACATGGACACACAACACCACAGAACTGGTTAAGAGAGCTCAACAATGGCTGTACTTTCTGAGGAGGCTGAAGATGTTTGGCATGCCCCCCAGGATCTTCAACAACTTCTACAACTGCATCATCGAGAGCATCCTGATCAACTGTATCACTGCGTGGTACGGCAGCACTACTGCCCTGGACCGCAAATGCCTGCAGAGAGTGGTGACGACAGCGGAGAAGATTATCAGGTCTCCACTCCTCTCTCTGCAGAGCATCTATTACCGCAGAGTCCAAAGGAAAGCTGACGCCATCCTCCGGGACCCCACCCACCCCAAGCACAGAATGTTCACACTTCTACCCTCAGGCCGGAGGTACAGAAGTGTGAAATGCAGGACAACCAGACCAAAAAAACTCCTTCTTTCCCACTACCATCAGACTCCTGAACAAGTAACAAACTCCCAAACTCCGCAACACAGTTTTGCAAATAGGAACTCACACACCGGTTGCTGAATTTGTACATTGCTCATTTGTACAGTGTGCATAGTCTCTCCCTGTCTGATGTCCATATCATCTCTGCTGCTAATTATCATGTACAGTCTACTGGTATTATTGTTACAGAGAAATTCGCACACTGGGTGCTAATTTGTAATTTGTATACTGCTCATTTGCACACTGTACATAGGTGTATGCCATCTCAGGTTCATATCATCTCTGATATAAATATACCTCTATAGTCCACTATAGTAATCCAGGGAATTTCAAATTTCATTCTTCTTGTTTCCTCTAGTTTGACTGCTTTAACAGCTTAACTGTCCAAATTGCCTAATGTGTGTTAATAGTATTCATTAGTATTAGTACTTAGTATCAAGGTGTGCTTAAGGTGTCCTAATTGCCTAACTGTGTGTTATAGTGTGTTATTAGTATCCATTACTTTTAGGTGGGTTATTACCTTATTAGTATTGCTGTGTACCTATTACCTTGGCATTCGTTCAGAGAGCAGAGTAACAATTTCATTGCTCAGGAAATGTTGCATTTCTTAATTGTGCACATGACAATAAAGTCTTTGAATTTGAATCTTGAATCTTATCAGCTTTACTTTCACATCATAGATTGCAAAAATTATTTTCCAATATAATGACTAAGCCACCTGCACCATCAAAACAGCCACTACAGCAGTTCACTTGTCTTCAGTTGTGATTTCTTTCTTTCTTTCTTTCTTTCTTTCTTTCTTGAAAACATAGAAACTAGAAACTAGGGATGTGTTGATTGTAACATTTTGGGCTGATACCAATACCAATGTTTAAAATAAGTAGGTTATTTCTTCTGGTGTTTTTTTTTTTTTTTTCATCTATTCCATCTTTACTTTCAGGGAGACAAAGAAATATCACAGGACTGATAAAATAAAGACAATGAAATAGTTTAAAATGGCACAGCCCCAGATGTTTTTTGACTTTGCAGCTATACTAACTAACTAACTAACTAACCTGCACTTATATAGCGCTTTTCTAGTCACAAAGACCACTCAAAGCGCTTTCATTAATACTAACCCTCTATTCTAAGGGCCTATAGGAAACAGATATCTAGGGACAATTTAGAACAGCCAATTAACCTAACATGCATGTTTTTGGCATGTGGGAGGAAACCGGAGAAATCCCGGAGTAAACCCACGCAACACGGGGAGAACATGCAAACTCCACACAGATCACTGTTGGTCGGGGGCTGGGATCGAACCCACGATCCCACGATCCCCACAATCCCCCGGCCAAGGGTAAACTGTGCTGCCGCAGTGCTAACCACTGCGCCACCGTGCAGCCCAATAGTCTACTGTTCCCACACAACTAGGACACATGAGATAAATATCACCACTATCAGTGGTGAACTTTTTATTTGCTGATAGGCCAATATCAGGCAGCAAGGTGAATATAGGCTGATACTGATGTTAAGCTGATATATTGGAGTATCCCTCATAGAAAGCTGTTTGCTGGGCTAGCAGTAGGTATATATCCAGTCTAAAGAGATGTGCACGTGCATGGTGGAACACACACAGCCAGCAAATAGACTCAAACATTAGATGTGTGCTCTTACTGGACATCATGCTGATGATTTTCTGTTCCTTGTGAACTCAGAACCTAGTGGGTGCCTGACTGTAATTTGCTTTCAGATAACATTTCCTGAATGGTTATTATGACCTTCTTTATCAAATTATATTCATTCATTCATTCATCTTCTTCCACTTAATCCTTTTCGGGTCGCGGGGGCACTGGCGCCTATCCCAGCATCTTTGGGCGGGAGGCAGGGTACACCCTGGACAGATCGCCAGTCCATAGCAGGGCCAACACAGACAGACAACCATTCACTCTCACAGTCATGCCTAAGGACAATTTAGAATACCCAGTTTGATGCCAAATACCGTATTTTTGGGACTATAAGGCGCACCGGATTATAAGGCGCACTATTAATGAACGGTCTATTTGATGGTCTAATTTCATACATAAGGCGCACCGGATTATAAGGCGCATTAAAGCGAGGTAGTCGGAGCCGGGAAAAAATTTTTTTTTGCGTGCATGGAAAGAAAATCCTATCTATAGTCATTATAGACACATATAGCGCGATTGTGTGCGAGTGTGAATGACCTGTTCCATGAGCAGGCGGAACGTTTTTAGTCCGTGGCTGTTTACATCGCCATATTGACCAGAATACTCGTTCAGTACTCGCTCAGTAATCGATACGGCTCGCTCTCCAGCGCGTATTTACAGCCGTATTTACTGCTTCCGTTTACAGCTAAACGGGAGCCGTTTCGATGCCGAAATTTCACATACAAATCCTAATATACGTGTTCTATACACCATCGGCTTTTGGGTATCGACTACCTCGCAAGGTAGTCAGATCTGGGATTTTTTTTTTTTTTTTTTTGCGTGCATGAAAAGAAAATCCTATCTATAGTCATTATAAACACATATAGCGCGATTGTCTGCGAGTGTGAATGACCTGTTCCACGAGCAAATGTACGTTTTTGGTCCGTGGCTGTTTACATCGCCAGGATACTCGCTCAGTAATCGATACGGCTCGCTCTCCGGCGGCAGCCCCGAGAAGTAAACAATGAAAACAAATGCCGAGACGCTTGAATTCTTTCGTCCCGAAAATATCATTTTTGAATATTAATTACAGCTAAACAGGAGCAGTTTCGATCCACGATCCATTGGCAGATAGTGGCGTAACTCGCTAGCAATTTAACTTTGAACAACCTGTTGACACCAATATCTAGCGGTTGGAGTTCTTTGGTTAATCCACCCGGAATGATGGCAAGCTCCAAATTAGTTTGCTTCACTTGGGTTTTGACAGTATCGGTGAGATGGGCGTGCATGGGGTGGCAGATCAATAGGGATGGAGATTTGTGGAAAAAGCCATCCGGCCATTATGTTGAAGCACATATTACTCCGCGAGGCTCCTGACTACCGTAATGCTCCGACAATCCATCAAGCGGTTCGGCTTCGTAACTTACCAAAGTCGTACTAAAACATTTTTGACAGATTTTTGAGTGCCATGTACCACATAAAATCGGTTCAAGGTCAGTAAGCACAACCAGAATTAATACATAAGGCGCACCACATTATAAAGCGCACTGTCGATTTTTGAGAAAATTAAAGGATTTTAAGTGCGCCTTATAGTCCAAAAAATATGGTAACCTAACTTGCATGTTTTTGGCATATCAAATTATAACATTTCAGAATTTACAGTGTCCACTTTTAAGGTGTTTTTGTGTGCTTGTTTGTCTAAGAAAACATCAGTAGAGTCAGACAGCTGTGGGTACAGGAAATACAAGGGAGTAGAGAAGACTGATCAATGAACAGAGATAGCAAAAGCGGATCTACCCACTGGGAGTTCAGATGTATTGAATGTTTGCTTTTGTCCTCAGTCAAATGATGGCTGAGGATAAACTGTGTTCCCCTTAGTTCATGGTTGTGTTTAGTTTTAGCTCCTTTCGGCAAAGACTAAGGGAGCTAATGTGATGATGCAATGTCTGTCCGTCTGTCCATTCACATTTCATGAGAATCGCTACTACTTCTAGGCAGTTGTCGCGGTGCTCACCAAACTCGTACACAGTGATCTCCAGATTAGTCTGCATCCAGATTGTGCTCAAGGGCAAGGGGAAAGGTCACAAGAGCTGGGCACTTATGTGATTTCAGAAAAATGCTACTCCTCCAAGGCAACTCCCCTGATGCCCACCAAACTCATACACTACGATTCTCAGGTAGTTCTGCATCCAGGCTTTCTACAAATACTGCATCTTTGCTTAATTTTCAGCAAAAGTATGACATTTAAGATCAAAAAGTTTGTCCACACTTCATCCTTGTGTTAAAAGTTTAATGTCAGAAGACTTTTAAATGTTCTTTGATATAACCAAGAATACACAATTGTAATCTACAGTTGCAAAATTAGGAGGCGTTAGTCCTTTTTTTCTATATTAGTAACATGAAAATACGGTGGATATCCAGAAACTGAGAGAGCGTCATATTTTCTGCCTAGAAGCCACATCACGGCAAAGAAAACAACCCCACCAACAACTGTGTGTTCTGCTTCTTCTTTTAGATTTGATTGGCGGTTGGCAACCAGCTTACAGGTGCATTACTGCCACGTAGTGTAAAACTACAGCGTCCATATGAAGGCAGCACCACTGCGCTATCTGTGTGCAGCAGCAGGAGCAGCAGCATTGCTCGTGATGCCAGCTTGTCCCTCAGATGTCACTTTCATCCTTCATAGTGTCTGGATCTCGATGGCTCTGTTTTTGTTTGGCTGCCACGTCACAATGGTGCTATGCTACACTGGGACCCATAGTGCATTCTGGGTAAAAAAAAAAAAAATTACCCTCCCCCTGTATGTTGCTGGAGGGTGAGAGGAGTTATAAATAACCACCGCGCTCTCATGGTCCATTCATGTGTGGCTCGACAAGCCACCTCTCATGCAGCATGGCTCAGCTGCAATCTTATGCACTTAAACTGTTCACTATCACTCAAATATGGAGCTCCTTTTTACAAGTATATGAGAATAGGTTGAAAATTGCATAGATCACACAGCTGAAAGATGAAAGCATATGAAGCTCAAGGCTGAGTATTAATGTGGAATCAGAGCTGAGCACTGAGTGTTGCATCCTCCAGCTTTGCGCTGGTGCATGTGACTCATGCACATCTGGCTTTGGCTTGATGACCCCTATTGGTTTGCTCATGTGAAGATGGTTTCAAATAAATTTCACTGCATCCTTGACGCCACTGCAAACACCAAAGCCTGTTGCCTAGGAAACCACCTTGGCATGTCCCCAGTGCTGCTTGTACGTTTGTTTAAAAAAAGGGAAAAAAAATCTTAAAAAAAGAAGGGGAGGCTTCCTCGCTGCAGGTCTTCCATACAGTACATACTGTGTGTGTGTGTGTGTGTGTGTGTGCGTCTCCTGCTGGTGCACACATATGCCTGATGGTTTGTCCTCCATTGTATTCATGCACAGGCTTTGATATCACTTACAGTTATCGATGCATTAAAGGGGGCCCGATGAAATTGGAGTCCTGTCAGTTGTAGGTTTATTGGGCGTGGCAGTTACCATGGGGCACATTGATGTTCAGTGGCAGTTATTTGACCCTGCGTAGGGCACATGGGAGAGCCGAGTGTCGATACGAGCGTGCTTCATCAGCTTCTCGAGGGAGGCCCTTGCAGTGTATGTTTTCTACAGTATAAGCCTACATCAGCATTTGCTCACAGGCTTCCTCACAGTCAGACAGGTGTGTTTTATAACAGAGCTGTGGCTCTTTGTTTTTTTTTTGCTATATTGGACAAAGATGGCTCAGGTGCTGCAGTGTGGTGTGTGTGTGCGCGTGCGTGCAGCCTGATTGCCACAGTGTGAATGTGTGTGATAACAAAAGTACATGTGTTTTATTGTGTAATAGCTAACATCTCCCGCAGGGGTTTAAATGAAGGACATGAGCTGTTTGCTGAGAAGGTTTTCTAGGGCTGCACTACAACGGAATGTTATCCTCCTGTTTGGCTGCAACAAAGGTTTGGGAACATAATAATTATTGTTATAATATCCATTAAATGATGGAGCACAAATTAAGGTCACACATGTCTGGCATGTAACCCCGTAGTCATTTGCATTTAGGCAACATTTATGCGATTACAGTGCTGTGCACTGCCTGTGGATCTGTGGATTCTGTAAAGCATATTGAGGATTTGCAAGTGGTGTCACTGGTCAGGCTGGTCATGTGGATCTCCACATTAGTAGGCAATCTTTGTGAAAGGAACAGTGACAGAAATTGTTTATCATGGCATGTGGCAACAATATTTTATCACTAAAAAATTATCTAAAGTGTTAAAGAAAGAAAACGGGTGATTAAGGGTGGCTCTGTCTTGTTCTGCCGAGGCTTAAAGTAAGGTGGAAGCTGTTATTTAGCTCAGCAGGCTACATGCATTTTAATTAAAAAAAGGTAATTAATAGTTAAAGAGCTGCAACAAAACATGTATAGAAATAGTTAATTTGTAAATTAAATTGAGGATATTTTCCTACTGAATATTGAAGCTGCTTAACCCACAGTCTGTGATGACGGGGCTCCACGGCAGACCTTACTATTCAGCCCCCCGGGGCTGTTCCCCTTTTTATTTTTTCATCTTGCTAAGTTTATATTGTATTTAAATTGTACTGCTAGAATTTTTTTTTTTTCAAGTAAGCAGAAATAGTCATGGATCATATCAACACTGGCTTTCTCTGACACAGTGAGCAGGGATGAGACTTATCTCTCAGAGTACCTCCGCTGGCTTTAATGCAGCTGCTGGAGCTTACCGGTCGGTACAGAGAACTTAACAGCTCGTCTGCCCCTTTTTCTGACAAAGAGCCCTGTTGCTTCAACTGTTCACTGGGAAAATATCCTAAGTCTGATGAACAGACACAAGCAGTCTCAGCCAGCTGGAGGTGGAGAGCAGTCGAAAAAAAAAAAATTCTACCAACTGTTTTAGTTGATAATTTATTTAAAATATAGGCGCATAAATATAAACTTAACTCAGGTCTTGAGGTGGAAAGATTTCTCCCCTGTGACTGAAACAATTACTCTCTACCACAGTTCCAAACGATGAAATAACCTGCCTAATTGCTTCCATTTTGCTGATGTGCCTATATGAAAAATATTCAGGACCAGTCTTGCTTTTCTTTTTTTGAGGTGAATCTGTATGTTTAAAATAATGAGGGAACGCAGCCATTCTGTGCTGGTGGATCATAACCAGGCTGTAAGTAGAGCTTCAAAATGCAACCCCCCCCCCCCCAAAAAAAACAACAACAACAACAAAAAAAAACAACAGGAGCAAGAGGCAAAAAGTAGAGTAGGCAGTTTATTGAAAACTGCATTTAAACTCGAACAGGCAGTTCATCAGCTCAGCAAAAGTTTAAGATCATGGACCCCCTCCAACAAAATCCCTCAAACAGAACTAAAAGTGTCAAAAAAAAAGTCTCAGTAGTGAGTAGTTCTTGCTGATCACTTCAAAAAATTTGTTCAGTCATGCTTGATGTGAGTGTTTCCAGGAGGTTAGTGGGAACATTGCTCCATGTGGTAAAGAGGGCTTCATGAAGGGCTTCCACTATCTAGAACTGATGCCTCCTTTTGTAAACTTCACTTGCCATCCATCCCCAAACATCCTCAATGGGCTTTAGATCAAGGGAACACGCAGGCTGGTCCAACAGAGTGATGTCATTCTCCTGGAAGAAGTCCTTCGTCAAGCCGCCGTTTGACACCCCTGCACGACCTGAAGGAAAAAGCAGCCCAGATCATGATGGAGCCTCCTCTACTGTGCTGTGTAGAAAACATCTCCAGTGGGATCGCCTTGTTATGCCAGTAATGCTCAGGTAAAGCTGAGAGGGTGGTACCTTTCCGCTGAGCTCCAGTTTTCACTTAATAACCAGAGGGAAATCTGAAAGGCTCACAGAATGAGATATTAGCCACGGTTGCATGGGCAAAATTTCTTCAGTCTGATTACAATTCAGATCAGAACTTTACTGTTTACACGGATCCTGAAAAGGCTGCTCTGATTAGGACGTGCGTTTTCATGTCACACGTTTGAACGGTCTAAATCATTTTGACATGCGCACGTCGACTTTTCGACATTCCAAAAATAGTAGAAGAAGAAGCAACTTCCGGTGTAAACAAACTCCGCTTCGTGTCTTTCTCTTTTTGAAATGGACCTGTATTGTGTTATTCAGACTGTACTTTTGCTTCTGCTGATCTCCGTAATGAAGTTACAAGTACATACTTCTGCATATGACGAACAGAGGGAGACAGCAGAACGATACAGACTAGTTTTGATTTACTCCCGCTATGTCTTCCGCTAGCTGCTGTAAAGGCGGAAATACATCACGTCGACGTATGGCTGACGTACAGACATGCGCAGTAAACATATTTTCGACCCAAGCTTCGGAATAAGTGTTTATATGCGCACCATTTGGATTAACAATCGGCATAACCCACCCCTCTCAATGGCCGCGGTTACATGGGCAAAATTTCATCAATCTGATTACAATTCAGATCAGAATTTTACTGTTTACATGGATCCTGAAAAAGCTGATCCGATTAGGACGTGCGTTTCCATGTGTCACACGTTTGAAGGCAATAAATCATTTTGACATGCGCACGTCGACATTTTGACATTCCGAAAATAGTAGAAGAAGAAGCAACTTCCGGTGTTAGCAAGCCCCGCTTTGTGTCGAAATGGACCTGTATCGTGTTATTCAGACTGTACTTTTGCTTCTGCTGGTCTCTGTAATGAAGCTACAAGTACATACTTCTGCATATGACGAACAGAGGGAGACAGCAGGATGATACAGACAAGTTTTGTTTTATTCCTGCTATGTTTTCCGCTAGCTACTGCTAAGGCGGAAATACGTCACGTCGACGTGCGGCTGGTGTACAGACATGTGCAGTAAACATATTTTCTGCCCTACGTTTGGAATAAGTGTTTTCATGCGCACTATTCAGATTAACAATCGGCATAACCCACCCTTCTCAATCGGAATGAAATTTTGATCTGAATGAGCGTGATCGGGTTAGAATATTCAGATTGGTGTGTTTACATGAAGCATTTTTTTTCTGATCAGGTTTTTAATCCGGTTACTTGTGTCCATGTAAACATGGCTATTGTGAGACCCAGGCAGACCCTAACAAAGTGATAGAGTTGTGTTTTTGGTTGATATTTTCATCATACAGTCATGTGAAAAAATTAGGACACCCTGTATAAGCCTCTGTGTGTGTGTGTGTGTGTGTGTGTGTTTTTAACATATTTGGACATATGGATATTTAATATCAATGTTAAAAATACTGGGAGATTCACATAATACAACTAAATTAAAAATGAATTAAAGACTTTTTTCAAATTTTCTGTAAAATGTAATTCTAAACAAATAGTGAGGAATAAATTAGGACACCCCCCATCTTTTTTAGGACACACCCACATTCATTCCCACTTAAAATGGCTAAAATGTTAAAAAATGCAAATAAAAACAAAAACAAGGTTAGACATACAGTAGATATGTGAACATTTCTTAATAAAGAACTGATATATTTAATGGAGTGTCCTAATTTTTTCACATGACTGTATGTTTCCTTTAAAACATATTAAAAACTTGTTGAGAATGTAAAGCAGGCCTATTCAATTAGCGGCCTGTGGGCCACATGCGGCCCAGAACCAACCTCTGAGTGGCCCAGGTCCAGTCTGTGGTCCAGCCAGAGAAGCAAAGGCCGACATGTTTCACAGAATTGCAGAAATACATTAATTACCATAGACCGTAAATGCGACACTCCGTGTAGCCTAGCAACCGTCAACCCACAATGCAGTGCACTTGTTTTGAAGTGTGGGCTCTATGACTGTGGCTAACGGTGCTAGTGGCAAGATACCAAGCCTACACCAATTGTGAATGGGTGGCGAGTTTGCCTTGTTCAATGGAAATAGGCGAGCACACACGAAATTGCGCATTCGTGTCTGAGGGATAGCGCTAGCTTTGAGATTCTGCCGTCACTGGAGTAAAAGTATCAACATTGGAGAGTAAACTAGTTTGAAAATGAGACCGACAGTCACCTGGAGAAAGAAGGACTCAGAGCTCTTCAGCTGAATTGGGATGTTGTTATTTATCCGCGGACGTGCTAACAAGGCTAGCAGGCTAGCAATGTAAATGCCTACTTTTTCAGGTGAGCCCTCCAATGGATAATGTAAACCCAAGCATGACATTATTTTGGGGATTTCAGCAGCAGGTTGAACACAGCTGCAGAAGTTATAAAGGCAACTTTGCCTGTCTGCAACTCACTCAGATGGTGAATTCATGTCTATTCGCAAGTTTCCATTGAGTTATAATGTAATTGCGCTGCTCAAAAAATTCACCCATTTGCTGTTGGTGTGAAAACACCTTAAAACATGTCACTGTCAACTCTGAAGCGTAAAATTGATAATGAAAATCATTGGTTTAACCCTGCCTGGACTGATATGTGTGTGTAATGGAACGTGTAGTTCTAAAAAGAGGTTCCTACTCACACATGTGGTGATTTAAAGCAAAACAAATCACAATAGTGGATGTGCAGTGTTTGTTAATGTTATCAATCTTTTCTTGGGGGAAGGGGGGGGTTGTGCACTGAAGTGTTTGACAATTCATTTTTTATTCAGCTAAATGCACTTTGTGATGTGCCAAGGTCAGTTATGACCAGGATGTAGTATATTTTATTTCAAAAGGGAAACAAATGTTAATGCTACTAACAGTGCATATTGAGTTTTTGTGCACTTTGAGATATGCCTGAGTAAGATGTGACCAAAATAGTTATTTACAGAATTTTATTTTTTCCATTCTATTTATTTAATTGTTGTTCAAGAGGAAAAAATATTTCTACTGCTTCAAGTTCTGCTCAACCCCAACACTGTTATTGTGTTTTTATGCACGTTTGATGTGCCTTTGTCATGTGCCAAGCGCATATTTAAAACCAAGACAATGAATAAAAAGTGCATATTTTCGTCATATTGATCTGTGTTGGTTTGAAATTTTTTCATATCCAACAGATTGCTGAACATGTGTGGCCCAGTTACATGTCTTGATTTCAAATTGTGGCCCAACTGATTTTGTAATTGAATGGCCCCAATGTAAAGAGTTTAGATTGTTTTCATTGTAGTAGGAGAGGCCACCACTATGGATTTTACAAGTTGGTGACTAATTTAAGGGTTTGTTTGTAACTTTGGAAATCCCTTGTTTTTACTGTCACCAGTGGCCAGTATTTCTGTGGAATGTCAGTTGCGGTCAGAAGTAACAGAGGCTATGGCACATACTATGCATAAAGGGAATGTGATGTAGTTCACTTAATGGCTACATGTCAGCGCTGTCAAAATGCCCCGCTTGTTTCAAAAAGAACATTTCTAAACCATTCAAATGGTTATCACTAAACGTTAGAGGCTTTATTAATGGTATATCACTTTTATAGCCACACTTTTTGAACAGATTTTCATGCCAACACGTTACAAAATAATCAAGAAAATATCTGACTAATTTAGGTACTATGAAACAGAGATCCACTGTCATACTGAAGGAGCTACAATTTTGTTGTCCTCAACATTAAGGGACACAAAATCTCAGTACATACAGTGTTACTTCGCCTTCTTGCTGATAGTGAATTTGTGACGAACACTCTGAGGTGTGAGAAGTCTTGCCGTGTAGATGGAGTTGAGAGGTCAGGCCTGCAATTGTAAGACATTGCCTCGGTGCTGGAGTGGATGGCTGGCTGGGGTTAGAGAGGAAGATCAGGTAAAGGGAATATGAGTCTAACCATAGAAGTGTTTGTTTCTCAGAATGACTGTCTTTGTGTGCTAGCGCTTGGTTACGCTCACATCAGGCCCCCTGTGTCTCTCCTCTTTACTCACGCTCACACACATGAATAATTAAACAGGGAGAGGAGGAGAGATGGTGAGTCAGTAGATGCTGCAGCTGGATTGTTGCTCTGCATCCCAGTCAGATGGAGACTGTCTCCTTGTTTGTTTCTTACGGAATATTTCCTTTCACACTAAAAAAAACAGTCTGTCACATTCTCTGAAGAGTGAGTTAATATAGCATTTTTAACCCAGTGCTGGGATTTTCTTGGTGTACTGTAGGACTGAGGTGCCTGTTTATAGAGATAAGGTGTCTTTGTATTTTGTCTCACAGTGTTGCTGAAGAACTGACCCCACAAAGGTAACACAGAGAGAGAGAGAGATCCAGGGAGAAGGTGAGACAGATACAGACAGAGAGATGAAAAGCATAGAATGATACAGTCTGCTGACTCATCAGCCCTGAAGGGATTATCCTTCACACTCTTGACGTGTTTCTGTGTGAGTGTGTGTCAACTGCCTTACTACTGAAGAGGAAACACACAGACATCATTACCACATGATGAAAGCATGACAGAGGAAGCAAAAGGCAAAGTGACCTTGGATGTGTTTTTGCATTGTGTACTGTATTTGTTCAGTTACTCATCCTGCTCTCAGTTGCTGGTTTTGCTTTATTCATAGAAGCAGAAATGTGCATTGTAAATTAGGATAAAATTATTTAATGTTTCAGAAAAAAACCAAATATGCTGTTTTTTACTGGAATGACAATAAAAACATTTAAACTGTTTTATGAATAGTTTAGGATGCTCACTAGTAATTCCCAGAATTTAGGGAGTGCCAAGAACTGCGTTTGGATTGTTGTAGTTGATAGAAAAATGTTTTTTTTTTTAATCAAAGTATTTATCAAAGTAACACATGCTGAGTTTTTTCTTCAGAGCAACTGAATATCTTCGTCAATAAACCTTGTTCAGAAAGTAGTTCTCTTTTCTGAAGATATGACCAACTCCCTCTGGTGTCGTCTTTCCCGAGACGTTGCCAGTGACGTACTCTTTGCTGCTCTTTGGTTCAGCAAAACATCCTCCATTATCTGAAACAAAGAGAACCAAACAACTCTGTTCTGGCACAAACAACTATCTTCTTTATGAGATTGCATGCCCAATTTTTTGTTCAGTATTAATAAATTTGCAGTTATGAAAGTGGTATATGCGTAAATGGATTTGACTTCATACCACAGAATGTCTTTGGTTCAATTTAAAGCAGCTTTGTTAATGTTGCAAATTCTGCTACATAATTTGACAGGATTAGAAATGAGTGTATCAGAGGGACAGCTCAAGTTGAGCAGTTTGGAGACAAAGTAAGAGAGGCAAGGCTGAGGTGGTTTGGACATGTGCAGAGGAGGGATAGTGGAGATATTGGACAAAGGATGTTGAAGATGGAGCTGCCAGGTAATAGGAAAAGAGGAAGACCACAGAGAAGATTCATGGATGCAGTGAAGGAGGACCTGGAGAAGGTTGGTGTTACAGAGGAAGATGCAAGGGGGTAGGGTGAGATGGAGGCAGATGATCCACTGTGGCGACCCCTAAAGGGAGCAGCCGAAAGGAGAAGAAGAAGAAAGAGCTTGTAGGCAAATGCTGTTTTTGACTATTCATCCCCCCCCATCCGCACCTTCTCTGTCCAAACCACTCCCCATCTGAATCGGTATGAAGGGTGTCAACTTTTGTAGGGCAGCTGATAGGAAAGCTTTTGGATTGTTAAGACCTGTGATTGGTCAAAGAAAATCCTCACAGGTATGAAAATTTGTGCAAGCAGAATAGAGCCCAGAGGAGATACTGTGGTGTGATGTGAACTACTTGCATCATATATTACTATAGAATAATAATTGATTTATTTCAAAAACTATACAAAATTGCTGTGCCTACTTAGGCATTGCTAATCTGAATTTGAATTTTTCCTTTCCTGGAGACACCCTGTATGACCACTTTAAGTCTTTCTCTTAATACTTTTTGTAGTGAACCAGGTGAGCGTGCATTGTCTAAGACTGTGTTTGAAATGCTCTCTCCTTCCCCATATAGTGTACTATACAGTGAATCAGCCATTTTGTAGTGCTGTTCGAAATCTTAACTGAAAATTTTCATTCACTATATAGTACACTCAAAATATCCCACAATGCATTTTGAAAAGTAGTGTACAATGGATGGTCACTACATTGGCCAATATATCCCATAATGCAATGCGCAGCCAATGGAGCAGTGAGAGGAGAGCTTCACATCACAACATAAACTACCTTAAGGTATTTATATTTATTAAGTCAGCAAAAATGATTTGATTTAATACATATTTACTACAGATTACATACAAGTATTCATTTTTTACCACTGTTAGTCTGTTACCTTTTACTGTCTCACCATGACATCATTAACTGCACTGCAAAAACAAACCCAGTAGTGTCTGATACCTGTTAATTTTATTGTTATACTGAGTTTACTATATAGTCCACTATATCTAAATTCACTATATAGCAAGTAGGGAGGGAGTGAGTGAACATTCTGAACACAGTCTAGCACTTTCTCATCAGGGCCAAGGAGAGCGATTACTTACAGCTGGCTGATTATGCACACCTGTGAGTACTCAAGGATTCCTGCTATAAAGATTCCAGTTTGGGATCAGCTCGCTGCGGGATTGGTACATGGTAAATTCTGTCCGCGTGGCTGCTACCTGAAACTGAAAAAGTTAATCTAAGTTTTTGGCACTCCTCCTGCTCACCCTGTGTTCTGCTCCCTTGTCCCCTAGAAAACTATTTTGTCTGCCAGTTTGCTGACTTGCCCTCCTTGGTTTATGCAGGCTCACCAATGACAAACGCAGCCTCTCTGCTGTGGATTACCTACCTGGATTCCTTGCCACACCCTCTGCAAATAGGATCGGACTCACCTAAGAACAAAAAACATTCATTACAATCCATAACCACCTCTTGTCTCAGAAAACACTCCTCAGCTTGTCCCAACCCTTGAAGTATTCTCTGCCTTACTGGACTCTCTGCTTGGAGTAAAACCTACCTGCGTCTCATGGAAACAGATCCCTCCTCTAGTTGCTCCTGACCAATGATCCCACTGCTGAAGACCCTCACCTGCAAACGCTCTCTCCACATCAATGTAGGCGTTCCATCTGCGATAGTCACAATTATACTCACCTTCTCTGAACTACAGAACTTACGTTCTCCCTCTCCTCTCCCTGCAGGGCTTAATTCCAACAGTGTTGGTCCACCAGTTGATTTATTCCAGTTCAGTAAATATATTCGTTGCCTTTATACTTGCCTCTGTGTAGTTGTGTCTCACACATGGGTCCTTGCCTAGTCTGATTCATGAAGCTTGTAAACCATGAATCTCTTAATGATCTTTTTCCCCCAAAAATCTTTGTCTACTAAATAGT
This sequence comes from Pholidichthys leucotaenia, assembly GCA_020510985.1. Lineage (NCBI taxonomy): Eukaryota > Metazoa > Chordata > Actinopteri > Cichliformes > Pholidichthyidae > Pholidichthys > Pholidichthys leucotaenia. The sequence goes on from CM035849.1 coordinate 228,535,463, forward strand.
TATTGGGATTTTTCTTCAAGATTAAATCATGATGGGTGTGTATTGCATTTTGAAGGATAAGACTGTGGCATTGTTCTATTTTTTCTACAATTTTATCATAAATTTTGGCATTTTCGCTACGCTTTGATTTCTCTGCTCTGTGCATTTTAAACATTAAAACGCTGTTTTAAAAAAGGCAAAAGTCTGTATATTTGATTCGTTTGTCTCCCAAATGACTCATTGTTTGTTATTCAGTGTCATTATTGTTAGTGGCAGAGTGCTTTGTGTGATGGGCACTGACATTTAGTCAATATGAAGCTAAGGAGGAAAATTCAATAGACACTCTCAGCTGCCTTTAAGTCTGCTCTCAGTGAATGTGCAGACGTGCATATGACGTTCATGAATCTCAGGATTCATCAGAGGTTGTTGTGCATCTGCTCTGCTGAATCAAGAGTTTTAAAATGACGGTCATCTTTTATTTTCCTATCTGTCTATCACTCCCCGTGCACACCTACTTATCTTGTTCCTCACGCTGTCACTGCAGATATGCCTCAAGGTTTGCCATGGAAGACATCTCTCCTGTCGGCCAGAAAATAGATTCCCCTTGTTTAGTTTTAGTTTAATTTAATGTTTATTTGAAAGGGACATTACATACTAATGAACATTAATACAAATGTAAGTATGCCAGATTTAGCAATGCTGCTAATTTGCATCTGTAGTCCCTCGGCAGGTCACAAAAACACACAAACAGTCATACACGAGAAGAACATCTGCAATAAATTGTAGAAAGTGGATATGCAGAAGTGCAAGAGTTAAGGTGCTACAAAACAAACATTCAGATGTCACACAAGTGAAGTGCTGTGTATGGATACACACACACATGCACCCAATTTTTACGATAAGTCTTAAAAGTGTTCATTGTAGTACATTCTCTGATTGCAGATGGTGTATTATTCCAGATCTTGGTGCCCCTGACTGATAGCACAGATTTGTCGTGTTTGCCCCTTTCAGGGCATAAATGAGGCGCCAGATGCCAACAGAAAGTTTGCTTGTTTATTTACAGAAAGAACAAAATAAAGAGCCACGTGGGGCAAAACACATACAGTAAACTAGAACACAAAATAAAGACACAAACATCAATGCAAGAGCGTAGCGAGGGCGGAACCTGACGCTATAGAATAAACACTTATGAATGATGAAGCAAGGACGAACCAAACACGGAGGGAAGACTGGAACCGGGGATAGGGACTCCAGTCCTGATAGATGTAGGTCGCAGTGAGGAGTGAGCCTCAGCTGCTCCCTTAAATACCAATAACAAAAAGCAAAGAACCAAACAGGAGAGGAGGAAACGTAATGACCAAAATCATGATCAGCCGTGACAGTGCCGGCTAGACTTTGACAGCCAAAAGTTTGGCCGCGGCGCTGTCACAGTAAAAGCCCTGAGAAACCCAATAACAGAGCAGAAATGATGGAGAAAAAGGGAGAATACTGAATGGCCCAGGCGCGGATAACTCAGCGCTCGGATCACCACAGTACCCCCCGTTCAAAGGATGCATTCCAGGCATCCAAAGTAACATCCAAAGAGCCCCCCCCCCCCCCCCCCCAACCAGAAGGCTAACAAGACCGACCTCGGGTGGGCGGAGGGGGATCCAGGATAGGAGTGAGAGAAACCAGAAAAAAAAGGAACAAAATGTCTTAACAGCGACATACAGAGGGAAAAAAAAACAACAAAAACACAAGGATTGGATAATAAGGGTCAGACACAATATAGCACGGCTCATACACGCATACAACACGAATAACGTCACAGAATGTCCAAAACCAGATAAACAAGTGAAAACAAAAATACATGTACACTTCAACTTAGAAAATGCTCAAGTGCAGCAGAATAGGCGAACACAAAACTATACAAGCACACTGCAACTCGATCACAAGGCAGGAGAAAAAAATCCTCTTTTTAGCAATATACGAGAGAGAGAGAGAGAGAGAGAGAGAGAGAGAGAGAGAGAGAAAAACACCACGAAAACGCAAGTATGGGGCATACCGGCAGGTAGAGAGGAAAAAAAAGGGCAGTTCAGGTGGCCTACCGACATCCCGACTCCAAATCAGGAGAAAAGGAAAAAAAAAAACCCAGTTTGGGTGGCCTGTCCAATTCCCAGAACCGGAGAAACAGTACCTCAAGTGGCCAACCCAGGTCGCCCAACCAGCAAAGCAGTCCATCAGGCAGCCGACCCAGGACGCAGAACCGGCAGAACAGTCCTTTGGCCGGCCAGTCGGCCGGCGTCCTTAGACCACCAGGACTGGAGGGGGGAGCTCGGAGGCGGCTTCCCTACCGAGAGGCACAATGAGGGAAGCCGAACCGAATGAAAGGGACCTCAGTGGCGTCTGGTGGTGGAGAATTGGGGGGGGGGGGGGAAACGGGGAACCAGTCCGGTGTCAGGTGGAAGGGGATCTGCAGCTCCTTCACCGACCTCGAACTGGGCTAGCGCAGCACCCTCGGTGGACCCCGACCGGGCCAGCGCAGCACCCTTGGTGGACCCCGACCGGGCCAGCGCAGCACCTGGGATGACCTCCAAACATGAACCCGGAGCCTCGACAAACACGACCGGAGCTAACTCATCTCCAGTGACCCTGCGAGAAGGCTCAGACAAAGAGGAAGAACAGGGGTCAGGATCACCGGCAGCAGCAGAGCCCGGTGAGACGAGCTTGGATGCGGCAGCCGGCTGCACCCTGCTCTTCTCCCCAAGAGACAGACAAGAATGCTCCAAGACAGAAAGTAAGAAGACAAAATAGAGCACTTGCATGATCTCGAGCTCTACCGCTGTCCAGGACTCCCGACGATCCAGGTTCGACGATCTGGAGATCCATTTCCGGTTCCCACTCAACTGCGGTGGCCTCCGCAGCTGGCAACTCCCTGGCACTGAAACCCACGGCGATGGCCCACTTGGCATGGTGGCAGGGGATCGATTGCCTGCTGGAGCTGACTGCTGCTCCACGGAGACCTGGGGACGCTTTATCGTCGGCGCAGGCTCCAAATGACAGTCAGCCCTCCTCCTCTGCCCATGACGCAGCTGCGGGGCTGGAACCAGGCTCTCCAGGGCCGCAGGCTCCTCCTCCATCCGATGGTCTACTCCTGGCACCGGGGGACACTTGGAGAGAAGGGGAGGAAACACAGAGGTAGCAGGTTCAATTTCAATGGCTGCAGCAGGTGGTGGGAGCTCAGAGGACTGTGAACCCTGAGCTCCACCCCCAGGAATCAGACAAGGTAATTCATTAAGCAGAGATTTAGAATGGGGGGAAAAAACAAAAAAACAAAACACTTGCTTGCTTTCCCGGGGAATGATGGTGACTGCTGCAGCGGGCTTGCTTCTTCCTTTTCCCGTGGGGATGGTGACGGAGGACCCCTCCGGAAGACAAGGAGGAGACGCCCCAACAGGATCGGTGACGGATGGAGCCAGACAAGGAATCACAGAGCGCCGAGGAGGATGGACGAGCAGCCGAGGCAGTCCGGGGATGTGGAGCTGACGGAACAGCGGGAAAAGATGACCTGGAGGCTGAGGCTGCTATTTTCACCTTCTGTCGTGACGCGGGGAAAACAGTTGGCTGAGAGGCGGAGTTCTTCTGGCGACCCGGGACAGGATCTGGATGGGAACCTCGTGGAAGAACGGCCCGATCAGGAGGTTTCCCCCTCGCCGGAACGACCGTGTCCCGGGGAGGAGATGGAGGCTTCTTGGCCGGATTCTCCATCGGTTACCAGTTCTTCTGCCGTAAAACCGTCAATGCCGCCAACCTCTATCTGCCCTCTGGATACGAGGTCAGGTGGTAGCGCTTTAAGGCCTTTTGCGTGAGGTCCAGGTACCAGTGTGTGGTGTCTGAGGGGGTGGACAGATAGGCATTGGACAGGAGGTCGTCAACCTCCATGAGATACTCGATACAATACGCCATCTCTCCAAATAACACTGGCACCCAGAAAAGGGAAAAAACTCAAGCCCAAAAAACAAACTACTGCGGCTGGCACCTCACTTGGCTGCGACCTACTGTCATGTTTGCCCCTTTCAGAGCATAAATGAGGCGCCAGATGCCAACAGAAAGTTTGCTTGTTTATTAACAGAAAGAACAAAATAAAGAGCCATGTGGGGCAAAACACATACACCAAACTAGAACACAAAATAAAGAACACTAACATCAATGCAAGAGCGTAGCGAGGGCGGAACCTGACGCTATAGAATAAACACTTACGAATGATGAAGCGAGGACGAACCAAACACTGAGGGAAGACTGTAACCGGGGATAGGGACTCCAGTCCTGGTAGACATAGGTCGCAGTGAGGAGTGAGCCTCAGCTGCTCCCTTAAATACTGATAACAAAAAGCAATGAACCAACCGAGGAGAGGAGGAAACGTAATGACCAAAATCATGATCAGCTGTGACAGTGCCGGCTAGACTTTGACAGCCGGACGTTCGGCCGCGGCGCTGTCACAGTAAAAGCCCTGAGAAACCCAATAATAACAGAGCAGAAATGATGGAGAAAAAGGGAGAATACTGAGTGGCCCAGGTGCAGATAACTCAGCGCTCAGATCACTACAAGATTAAGCAGATGTGGTAGGTCTGTGGGAGACCTCACAGTCTCCTGTGAAGCTTTAGTGTTATCTCTCAAATACCAATAACAAAAGGAAGGAAATACAACTATAGATTTGTCTCCTTTATTGGTTTCAAACAATGCATACTTCGCATTGTATTAGGGATGGGCAACTTTGGTGGTAGTGAGGGCCACAAAACTTCTTCTAGAATGAAGCCTCAAAGCTTTTAATCTTTTTTTTGGCACAAGTAGAAGGAAAGCCTCAGAGCTTCATTGAGGCTTCACCTGCCCATCACTACTGAGGGGCATAATTTCCTCATTGTGGGACTAATGAAGGTTTATCTTATCTGATCTTGTCTTACCTTGTCGTGTCGTGTCTTGTCTTGTCTTGTCTTGTCTTGTCTTGTCCAGGAGCAATGTTGCCAGGGCAACTTGCTCCTGGTAGGGTCTCTCAAGGCAAATTGGTTGTGGGTAAAGGGCCAGACTAAGAACGGTCCAGCAGAGTTCTATAAAAAAGTTGCAACAAGGGTCCTGTACACCCCGCCTGATGTAGGATTACTGGGGTCCTGCCCTGGAGCCTGGCAGGGAGGAGTTGCTTGATGGCAAGTGCCTGGTGACCAGGTTTTTCTACCTGTAGACCCTGATGAGCCACATGGGTCTGCCCCCTACCGGGCTCACCGCCTGCAGAAGGGATCATGGGGATCATGGTGCTATCTGAACTGGGTGGCAGTCTGGGCTTCTTTGCTTAAACTAATGTCCCCGTGACCCAGAGCCCCGAATAAGTGGTAGAACATGGATGGACTTCAGGACTGCATTACTGGTGTCAGTTTCATTTTCAGTCTTCTTCTAGGTTTGCTATTGTTTCCTAAAATCAGTGTTGGACAGCGATACTTTTGAAATTAACTTAAAAAACAATACCACACTGATGCCGTACCAAAATAATCCATTGCTTTATCACATTGCTTACTGAGAAAAGTAATCCAAACTTAGCTGCTGATACTGTCCAGAGGTTGTGTAGTCTGCTATAATGTTCATTTAAATTGTTCATTTTTTGCATCATGAGTTGAATCAAAGGCTAGCTGCAGCAGTTTTGAAGCTGTCGTAGCAACATAATTTTCCTCCAGCGGTTACCTTTCAGGTCCTACATCAGATATAAACTAGAACTCCATAGCATCTTATTGTCACCATGGAAAAAATATGTCTGCTCTGATTGCTATTGTATTTTAAAGTTATCAGAGATCTACACATGTACTTTAAGAACTGGAGTTACATCCAGTCACTACCATGTGTGAGTTGGAGGAGGATAGAAACACTGCCAAATATTATTTAATAGTTAGTTAATAATTTTTACCACTGTCTTATTTTCCTTAATGACTGTTGATGTTGCCAAATGTGTTATATTTAAGTGTTTTAATTTCTGAGTCATCTCTGTGTTGTCGAATATTCCAGTTTCTCTCTTCCTGCTTGTCTGTGCTCTTGTTGATGACTGGTTTCAGAAACTGCAGAAAGTTGCAGCCAATATGAGTCACACCCAGCAAAAGTGGCAAAATAGGAATAGATTTCAATCTGACTGAAAATGACTGATGCACTCTGTGGACTGACTCCTAACTCCTCTTGCTTATACAGATTAGTCTGCTGCTTCATAAATGGTGTACCATATGAGATAATAGTTGTAGACAAAGATTAGCCCTTAAGACCTGCCAGATATAATATTAGTTTTTAGATTTATTTTAATAAACTTGCCCTGAAAGGTGATACTCAGTTATGATTATAACACATGCTGTGTTAATGTAAACTGAAGCACTATTCTTACAGTTAGGGTTCCGTAATAGATAAATTATCATTTTGTTTTCTTGATTTCAAATGTGTCTTCTGCTGAATATTAACGAAGCCAGATGTAGCGTCATTACGTTTTATCACAGCACTCTATTTTTTTAAATTTCTCATCCCTCTGTGTTTTCCACCATTCCTGCAGCTGTTTGATATTCATGAACAGCTCAAATGTATGCATTTTATCACAGTCTACAGTCTGTATCTTTTCTGCTAACATTCTGACCTTCTGTTCCTCCTCTTCCTTGTGCCTCTCAGACCTGATCCAAGCCACCCAGGAAACCAATGTGAACGTCCCCCAGATGGCAGACATACTGATGGAAAGGGCTGGTAACGCCAGCTGGGTAGTGGTTTTCAAAGCCTTGATCACCACACACCACCTTATGGTGCACGGCAACGAGGTGAGGAGATCATAACACATGCAGTTGCAAATTAGGAAGTAGTGAAGAGGATTTAAGTTTTTTTTTTTTTAAAGCAAAGCTGTGTAGTCACATTTCTGGATTAACACCAAAGACTGAAGATTAGCATATCAGGACCTGCATGTATAAATACACAGTATAGATGGTGATTTTATGAAGCTAATGTTAGTCTGACAACCAAAGCTCAAAGCCAAGTAACATACTGAAAGATACTATCTAAATGTTAGGGTTGCCCAAATAAAGCATTATTGGGGACAGGCTTGTATGGTTCGAGTGGCTGATAGTATATGACCAGTCCCTGGAGTGTAATAAGCACAGAAGCATCCCTGAATGAGTGACGGGCTAACCTCACTAAAGGTAGTTAACTGCTACTCATTTAGGAAGTCTACTCCAGAGTAGAATAAACTCTAATGAAATAAGTTATTAAATGTCTATGAATAAAATATGTGATTAAGAGTTGGAAGAATAGAATAGGCTTTATTGTCATTGTCCAGTTTTACAGTACAACGTACATGGTACATGGTCTGGTTAGGAAAATAGGTAGAGAATTTATAGAAAATAGATATAAATGGATATCTAGTCACAGCTAAAGGCTAGCAGACTCGTTTCTTAGTTTGTACCCGGCAGGTCTACTTTGAAGTTGGTCAAAGTCCCAGCTGTGGCCGTTCAGACCAGCTAATATTACAGGCAAATCTGCCCACTATTGCAACCAAAATAGAACAAAATAAGCCAGGAATATGCAAGATACACTGTAAAAAATATTACCCTGGCTCAACTTAAAATTAAGGTAAAATTTGCGTGGATCTTTTGAAGTAATTCCAACTCAGCCATAACAGTAAATGCCACAAGACTTTTTAGTTACGCCTACTCAGGTTTAGTAAAGCATTAGTTAAGTAGTTTATTTAAACAAACTTGATTTGCTTTCTTCACCACTGGGGTTATTAAGTTGAGCCTACTTAATTTTATAATTAAAATATCTTAAGGTGCGTTCAGACCAAACGCGAACAGGCAAATTTTTGGGGCAGCATGATTACGTTATAACTCAATGTAAATGCGTGAATAGACATTAATTCACCGTCTGAGTGAGATGCAGACAGGCGAAGTTACCTTTATAACTTCTGCAGCAGTGTTCAGCTTACTGTGGAAAGCCCTGAAATAACGTCATGCTTTAGGTTTACATTATCCGACGGAGGGCTCACCTGAAAAAGTTGTCTCTGTCTCCAAAACTTTATAAGATGATGAGTGTTTCCGTTACTAGCTCACTAGCCTTGTTAGCACATCCGTGGAAGGAAACCATGGGTAAATAACTCCAAAATCCCAATTCAGCTGAAGAGCTCCCGGTCCTCCTGTCTCCAGGTGAGTGAGTCTCATTTTCAAACTAGTCTACACTCCAATGTTAATACTTTTACTCTGGTGATGGCAGAATCTCAAAGCTAGCGCTATCCCTCGGACGTGAACACACGAATGTACGATTTTGCGTGTGCTCGTGTCTTTCCGTTGGCTTTGTATGGATTCGCTCCGCCCGTTCGCGTTTGGTGTGAACGCACCTTTAGTGTGAGTGAAGAGAGTGTGCTGAGAAGATGGAAGGAATACTCTGAGGAGCTGATGAATGAAAAAAATGAAAGAGAGGTGAGGATAGATGAAGGAAAGATAGTGAACCAGTAAGTTTCAAGGATTAATAAGGTGGAAGTGAGGGCAGAAGAGTGGAAAGGTGGTTGATCCAGATGACATACCTGTGGAGATAGGGAAACATTTAAGGGAGATGGCAGTGAACGTTTTAACCAGATTGTTTAACGCAATCTTGGAGAGTGAGAGGATGCCTGAGGAGTGGAGAAGAAGTGTTTTGGTACCAATTTTCAAGAACAAAGGTGATGCTCAGAGCTGTAGTAACTACAGAGGCATAAAGTTGATCAGCCACACTATAAAGATATAGGAAAGAGTTGTTGAAGCCAGGTTAAGAGGAGAGGTGACAATCAGTGAGCAGCAGTACGTTTCATGCCAAGAAAGAGTACTAAAGATGCAGTGTTTGCTTTAAGAGTGTTGATGGAGAAGTATAAAGAAGAACAGAAGGAGTTGCATTGTGTTTTTGTAGCTCTAGAGAAAGCATATGATAGGGTGCCAAGAGAAGAAGTGTGGTACTGAATGAGGGAGTCAGGAGTGGCAGAGAAGTATGTGAGGGTGGTGCAGTACATGTATGAAGACAGTGGTGAGGTATGCTGTAGGAGTGACAGATGGGTTCAAGGTTGGAGTGGGGTTACATCAGGGATCGGCTCTGAGCCCCTTGTTTGCCATTGTGATGGACAGGCTGACAGACGAGGTCAGGCAGGGGCTGCACGGTGGCGCAGTGGTTAGCACTGCGGCAGCACAGTTTACCCTTGGCTGGGGGATTGTGGGGATCGTGGGATCGTGGGTTCGATCCCAGCCCCCGACCAACAGTGATCTGTGTGGAGTTTGCATGTTCTCCCCGTGTTGCGTGGGTTTACTCCGGGATTTCTCCGGTTTCCTCCCACATGCCAAAAACATGCATGTTAGGTTAATTGGCTGTTCTAAATTGTCCCTAGATATCTGTTTCCTATAGGCCCTTAGAATAGAGGGTTAGTATTAATGAAAGCGCTTTGAGTGGTCTTTGTGACTTTAAAAGCGCTATATAAGTGCAGGTTAGTTAGTTAGTTAGTTAGGAGTCTCCGTGGACCATGACGTTTGCAGACGACATTGTGATCTGTAGTGAGAGTATGGAGCAGGTAGAAGAGAACCTGGAGAAGTGGAGATATGCTCTGGAGAGAAGAGGAATGAAAGTTGGTAAAAGCAAGACAGAATACATGAGTGTGAATGTGAGGGAGGCAGGTGTAACTGTGAAGATGCAAAGAGTAGAGGTAGTGAAGGTAGATGGGTTTAAATACCTGGGGTGAACCATCCAAAGCAATGGAAAATGCACAAGAGAAGTGAAGAAGAGAGTGCAGTCAGGGTGGAGTGGGTGGAGAGGAATGTCGGGTTATTTGTGACAGAAAGATAGCAGCAGCAGCAGCAGCAGCAGCAGCAGCAGAAGGATTAGGAAGGTTTACAGGATGGTAGTGAGACCTGCTCTGATGTATGGTTTGGAGATAGGTGGCACTGAGAAAAAGACAGGAGATGGAGCTGGAGATGGTAGAGTTGAAGATGCTAAGATTCTCTTTGGGAGTGACTAGGAAGGACAGGATCAGAAATGAGTATATCAGAGGGACAGCTCAGGTTGAGTGGTTTAGAGACAAAGTAAGAGAGGCAAGGCTGAGTTGGTTTGGACATGTGCAGAGGAGGGATAGTGGATATATTGGGCAAAGGATGTTGAAGATGGAGCTGCCAGACAGGAGGAAAAGAGGAAGGCCACAGAGAAGATTCATGGATGTAGTGAAGGAGGACATGGAGAGGGTTGGTGTTACAGAGGAAGATGCAAAGGATAGGGTGAAATCGAGGCAAATGATCTGCTGTGGCGACCCCTAAAGGGAGCAGCTGGAAGACAAAGAAGAAGGTGTTATTAAGTTCTCAAATTATTCAACTTAGGTTCTTCTAACTTAAATATTTTACATCCATTCTACTCAGAAATGCTCATACAAATTACCTTGATTTTTTTTTTTTTTTTTTTTTGCGTATTAGTAACTTATTTTGCATCAGTCAAAATAAATTCTCTCTATACTCTCTTTTGGGGTCACCACAGTGTATCATCACTGGATATGGAGCATACTAACTTATGCTCCCCACTGTGGCTGGATAATCAGCAATCTTACACAATGGTCCCCTCCGGCATACAACTAGGAACTTACCGGTCGCTATGGAGGGTGAGAATATGTATGGGCACATAATCATACCATGTAGGATAACTAAGTAGACGGTTATGCTGTTTCATTCCATCTAGCAACAATGCTCTGCACTGTGTGTGTTTATATATTTACATATTTATTCCATCTAGCTACAATGCTCAGCACTGGGTGTGTTTATATATTTATATATCTACATATTATTCCATCTAGCTACATTGCTCCGCACTGTGTGTGTTTATATACTTGCATATTTATTCCACCTAGCTGCAATGCTCCGTACTGTGGGTGTTTATATATTTACATATTTATTCCATCTAGCTACAATGCTCTGCACTGTGTGTTCATATATTCATATATTTATTCCATCCAGCTACAATGCTCTGCACTGTGTGTCTGTGTGTGTGTGTATATATATATATTTTATAGTAATACGTACATATGTATATTAGCTGCTCTTGCTTGCTTGTTTTTTTTTTTTGTTTTTTTTTTTTTCTTGCCTTCTGATTGTTGCTCTGAGTGTTGCTATCCCTGTGCTGTTGCAATCCTGGAATTTCCCCGTTGTGGGACTAATAAAGGCTTATCTTATCTTATCTTATTATGCTGAGCACCAACATACTAGGCAGGAAGTACCATTTTTATATAGTCTATGGCAGGGATGGGCAACAGGCGGCCTGTGGGCCGCATGCAGCCCCTGATGTCATTTTCAATCATAAAATTTTATCTATTAGAGATAAAATCAGTCAGATTCTTGCTACCGTAAACTCAAGTACATTAACTACTACAACTCCCTCAATTGATATCTGTTTAGATAAGTTTACTCCAATTGACCTCTTAGAGTTGGATAAAATAATCTCCTCATCTCAACCTTCATCTTGCCTTTTGGACCCTATTCCTACCAGGTTATTTAAAATTATCTTCCCAATTATTGGTAGCCGTATTCTTCATATAATTAATTCTTCTTAACTCTGGGTTATGTACGTACCACTGGCTTTTAAAATTGCTGTAATTAAACCCTTACTCAAAAAGCCGACGCTCAATCCAGGAGTTTTGGCTAACTATCGACCAATCTCTAATTTGCCTTTCATTTCAAAAATCTTGGAAAGAGTTGTTGCTGTGCAATTGTTTGACCACTTGCAGGGAGTTGGTTTGTTTGAGGAGTTTCAATCTGGGTTCAGAGTTCATCACAGCACTGAAACTGCCTTAGTCAAGGTCACTAATGACCTCCTTATCGCATTTGATAATGGACTTGTTTCTGTTCCTGTCCTTTTAGATCTTAGTGCAGCCTTTGACACTATCGATCATGCCATTCTACTTGATAGATTAGAACACTATGTTGGACTAAATGAAACTCTGCTGCAGTGGTTTAGATCTTATTTGTCCGATAGATTTCAGTTTGTTCACATCAGTGATGAATTTTCTTCCAACTCTAAGCTTAGTCATGGAGTTCCACAGGGATCTGTGTTAGGCCCTACTCTTTTTAGTTTATATATGCTTCCGTTAGGCAATATCATTAGAAAGCACTGTATACATTTTCATTGTTACGCAGACGACACACAACTACACCTGTCAATGAAGCCCAATGATTGTAATCAATTAGCCAAGTTAGAAGCCTGTCTTAAGGATATCAAAGCCTGGATGACTTGTAATTTTCTGCTATTAAACTCGGATAAGACTGAAGTCATTCTTGTTGGCCCAAAACACCTTAGAAATTCCTTTCCAAATCATGCTCTTAATTTAGATGCTGCCACTCTCACTCTGAATAGTTCTGTGAGGAACGTTGGAGTTATTTTTGATCAAGATCTGTCCTTTAATTCACATATTAAATTTGTTTCTAAGACTGCCTTCTATCATCCACAATATTGCCAAGATTAGGAGCATCTTGTCTCTGAATGATGCTGAGAAACTGATCCACGCCTTTGTCAGCTCTCGATTAGATTATTGTAACTCGTTATTATCAGGTTGTCCTAAAATATCCTTAAAAAACCTTCAGTTGATCCAAAATGCTGCTGCAAGAGTTCTAACTGGTTCTAGAAAAAGAGATCATATCTCCCCGGTTCTGTCCTCCCTTCATTGGCTTCCCATAGAGTTTAGAATTAAGTTTAAAATCCTTCTTCTCACTTTCAAAGCGCTTAATAATCAGGCCCCCTTATATATAAAAGATCTGATATTACCTTACCATCCTAATAGAGCACTACACTCCCAAAATGCTGGATTACTTGTAATGCGCAGAATCTCCAAAAGTACATTGGGAGGCAGAGCCTTCTGCTATCAAGCTCCTTCTCTGTGGAACCAGTTACCACTCTGGGTCCGGGGGTCAGACTCGGTCTCTGTTTTTAAGAACAGGGTAAAATCCTTCCTATTTAATATAGCCTACGATTAGGGAGGGATTTTGTGTCTCTTAACCCTGCTTCTGTTTTATATCTGTCCTCTTCATCCTCTCTATCCCCTCACCCCCAGCCAGTCGCAGCAGATGACTGCCCCTCCCTGAGCCTGGTTAGAGGTTTCTTCCTGTTAAATGGGAGTTTTTCCTCTCCACCGTCGCTAAGTGCTTGCTCACAGGGGATCATCTGATTGCTGGGTCTTTCTGAAATTGTGGGGTTTTCTCTGCACTTTATAGTGCTATGAGATGACTTCTGTTGTGATGTGACACTATATAAATAAAGCTGAATTGAATTGAATTGAATTGAAGCCACTGCAGCCCGCCAGTCTCATTTCCAAAAATTAGTTATTTATATCCTGTTTGAACGTATTTGGAACTGCATTCTTAAATGCAGTTATAGAGTCTGCCAGCAGAAGGAGCTCTAATCAAAACCTAGGTGTCCTCTGTGCCAGTGGCCCAGCTAGAGTGAGGGAGCCACAGATAGAGGGAGCAGTGTGCCCCAGAGTATGTCTTTTAAGGTATGTATGTGCTGCATGCTGAGACCGCATTAATAGGCTGTGAACAGCAGTAAATGTACAGAGTAGGCTACTTTTAATCAAACAACAATAAATGCTACAGCTCCTCACTGAGGAGTATTTACAGTAAAAAGTTTCAAACTGAAAGGCAAATTTATATAAGAAACAGCAAATTTATGACAGAAAAACTCACTTTATAGAAAAACCCCCCAGTACAACTAAAAAGTTTTAAATTTTTAAATAAAATGATGCAATTTATCAGTAGACGCTTGAACATCTAATACCAAAATAAAACATAGATTTACAAAAAAAGAGGCTAATTTAAACCAGGAATGTAGCATATTTATCAGTAAAACTATATTTTACTTTGATCATTTTCTTCTAATATTTTAAAAACATTTTTCTTCATCACCATATTTCCTTTTTTTCTTAGCTTTTTTGTTAATTACTGTCTGGAATTTCTCTTTGCTCATCATTTTGAAGGAGAGTTTTAAAAGTTAAGTCATGATACAATTTTATCAATAATTTTAATTCTAATATGATAAAACACTGAGTAGCTTTTATTTTCATTTGCATTTTCAGTTTTATTTGTGAAACTTTTAACTGTGAAGAATATACCCCCTCGGTTTATGTGTAAATCCGGCCCTCGGGAAGTGAGGAAAAAAATTTCTGGCCCTTACTACCACCAGAGTTGCCCATCCCTGGTCTATGGTATGACCCAGCCAGGGCTTGAACGAATGCTCTAGCTCTACTCCACCATTCCAGTATATCAATCAGGAGGAAGTCCACAAAGCAATTACAGTTTTATGACCAAACTTTATTTTAAAACCAGTGTCCAGTTATTTTAACCTTTTTTTTAAACTGTGAAGAATGTGGCCTACATATCTTTGCATAAATTAAACATTGCTGCCTATCTGGACAAAAGATAAATCCACACCTCAAAGTTTTAACCAAAATGAACACTGGGCCTCATGCAAGAACCATTAGTACTAACAGCAATGGACCGGGAAGCACAGTGGTACAGTGGTTAGCACTGTTGCCTAACAGCTAGAAGGTTCCCGGTTCAAATCCCCAGGCTGGCAGGGGTGGGAACCTTTCTGTGTGGAGTTTGCATGTTCTGTGTGGGTTTACTTCGAGGGCCCCAGTTTCCTCCCACAATCCAAAGACATGGTTGTTAGGTTAACTGGTCGTTCTAAATTGTCCCTAGGTATCTGTCTCCTATAGGCCCTTAGAATAGATTAATTAGTTAGTATCTAGAAAATTACGAGGGGGGGGGGGTGCTGAAAAGTTCATAGGTTGACTAGGAAGGAGTTATGTCTTTGAGAATCAAGAAGAGTTATACCACAGGGATCCAAGCGCTGCAACACCAATGTTGAAAAATAAACCACATTTGGTCAAATTTAGCCTCTGCAACATGGTCAGCCTATGAACTTTTCAGCCCCCCACCCCCCCCGTACATTTGGCCAAAAGGTTAGGATGCTGTGATATTTGAGTTTTAAATCACTTTTATACACCATTGTAGTTTGTCTGCACCATGAGTATAGGTGGTACGACAGCAATACAAGAGCCCCCCCCCCCCCCGGAACGCATGATCTTATATTGTAGTTTTAAGGTGTCAGTTATGCAAATCTTTATTTCACATGCATGCCCATTCAACTACACATGGGTGGAATCCACCATTTTTACACATGCTGTTTACACACGTTTGGAGGACATGCGAGTGTTTGTTGAATCAGGAGTGGCTCATTAGTATTAACACTGCTTACTAACAAAATACGTGCAATTTCCACATACTAGCATGCTCTTGCATGAGGCCCAATGTGTATTGAAGCAACAAATAAACACATTAAATTGTACTGTGTGCTAATGCAGTTATTAACTGCTGTGAATAAAACAAGGCAAACCAGTACTCAAAAAAGACCCCTCAGCCTTAAATTATGATCATGCAAACTGATCTTACTACCTTCCTATTGTTGAGAGAAGGCAGAGCTTTTTGTTCTAAACTGATACATTATTGAGTTAAGACAAATTTGTTAATTTTAATTTTGGTGAACTTCTTAATCTAAGTTATCAGTTTTCTAAAATGTGTACATAAAAAAACTATTGTAATGCCAACAAAGCTCTTAAATACAAGTTATACTCACTAACCCCTTGAATCATTTTTAGAGCGTGCGTCAGTGGTGGTATGATCTTGAAGAGGCCAAGAAATTCAGAATCAAAGCAGCTTCAGTGTAAAACAGGACAAACTGAAGTTGAAGAGCTTAATACTTTTCTACTCAAACTTTTCTCTTCTTTAATGACCATCAGTATCTGTCAGTATAAATATATAAATAAAAATGATAAAAGCTTCCATTCTTATTGGAAATTTTAGCTCAGTGTCACTTATGGAATTTGCTAAGGGACTGTCTGACATTGACCCCACTGATGTTCCTGACAGCTGAAGAGAGGCTGCGGCTCTGAAATGGCAACGAGCAACGATTTGGAAAGATAAACAAACCCTGCTCTGCTGCCTTTAAAAAGGCTTAAAGCTGCAGCTGAGATGGATACACCCAAAAAAATGGGGTTGAAAAGTTTTTACCAGACATAGTCAGTTGAACTGAGGAAGAAAACGAGGTCTTTCTGTGAGCTACATTGTACTATTTATTATTACAAAATGAGGGCTTACCTTTGGCAGCATGTGTTGTGAGAAAGCAGAATAGCTTTAGTGACAGGAAGTTAACAATATTAACCTTTGTAGTGTAAATGCTAGGTGTCAAGGAGAAAGGTCAAGTTACACACGGTGGCCTTTGCAGACACACATTTCGCTATTGATTTTGATGAAGAAATCTTTAACCAGGTTTGTGATGTAGTCTGTCTGATATGGACACTAGAGTTGGAGGAAACTATGAGTACATGCTTTGCTAGAGGCAGAAGTTTGCCTTCTGGGCAGAAAAACCTTTTAGTACAGTGACTTCTGGAAGATACTTTGTGACATGCTATCAATTGGTCAACTTTAATCAAATATGGTATTATTCTAGGAACTTAGGGTGGCAACTTCTACTATGGAAAAAGTCATTTTGAGCAATTTTTGGCCAAATAAATATGCATGGAGCCACAGAAAAGTATTTGCCGTATGTCTAAGAAAGAGTTAAGAGTTAAGTTAGGAACTCTTTACCTACCTTTCCTCCAGTGTTCATGACACTAGGTATGAATGTGTATAAATGTTCGGTAGTGGTCGGAGAGGCATTTGGTATGGATTAGCAGCCACATTTCCGTCAGTCTGCCCCAGGGCAGCTGTGGCTACAGAGGTAGCTTGCCACTATCAATGTCTGTCTGGAGTGAATGAATAGTGGACTCACTGTAAGTGCTTTGAGATGTCACTTGACATGTAAAGCACCATATAAATATAATCCATTATTATTATTATTAAGTACAGACCGGTCTGTCTATAATAGTAGGAAAAAGGCAAGTTTCTTTCCCTTTATTATGCAAAATTTCTTGTAAATGTGTGAGGTTATTTCCTTTTATAATTGAAATGCTTCTTGTATGTTTTTCTTTTAAATTTGCATTTACTTGTCTAAATTGTAGACTTTTTATTCTTACATTTAAGTCTTTTTCTTATATTGTTTTTGTTCTTGTAAATGGGAGGTGCTTTGCTTAAACTTGTAGCTTTTCTGAAAAATGTAATACATATCTAAAAATGTGAAGCAAGTGATCTCTTAATTTTTTCATTGTTTAATTTTTTTTTCCAAAACTGTATAACCAAGTACTATGATTACTTGATTATGGGTCTTATTATGGGTGCTCTCCCTGCTGGATCTGTGATTTTCCTCATGATTCGTGTAACCTCTGCCCCTTCCAAGGCATAGGGGAAAGACACACAGGAGACCTGGGCTGAAGCTGCTTCTAGTCCAGTGTTAGAGATTCACCCATCATTAGGATGTTATCAAAAATTACAGTATATAATCAGCAGGGAATGTTGGAAGGTATTCATTACTGAAGTCTCTGAGGATGACTGGTGACCCTGTGTTGTTTGTCCTCTCCTGCAGAGATTTCTCCAGTTCCTGGCATCCAGAAACACCTTGTTCAACCTCAGCAATTTCCTTGACAAAACTGGCTCCCATGGTGCGTCGGGTACCCGTGTGTGTGAAGTGTGTGAAACTAGCTCTGTGTAATTTCATCAAAACATTTTTCTCTTCACATTTTGAAGCTGCTCAGACAACAGCAAATCAAAATTAAATCTTAAAACCAATGGGGATAAATGTGCACTTTTGGGTGTTCTGTCTCCTGTGGTGACTACAGAATTTTTAGAAAATAAATTGTGTGAAATACTTGTTTTCTTCAGTTGATTAAAATCTGGATTTTTTTTAAAAGAGGAGCCAAACTAATTTCTTAAAGAGTTCCTGAAATGTTAGTTGTTTTTCACTTTTATGTAGACACATTCTAGCTTTTCCACCTTGTTAGTGTCACGGTTAGGTAGCGATTGGACCCAAACGCAAGACATGAGTTTGACTGTGTCTCTTTGGAGCTGGTCTGCCAGATGCAGCTTGAAGGCTTAACAGAAAATAACTGCAGCTTGGAAACTGCAACAAAAGCTATGGCAAAAATGGGCTCAGACAAGGCAGGATACAAACACGAACGGAAGCGTGTTATTCATGCATTCATGACGAACATGACTACAGGAACCCGAGACGAATAGAGGTGGAACAGAACTTAAATAGACAAGGCGGCAATCAACAAACACAGAACAGATGGACACAGTCAGGGGCAAATGGAGGCTGCAGGGAACAGTCACAGACACAGGGCAGGCGGGGCTGCACGGATGATCACAGACAAAGGATGCACAAAACATGAGCAGAGGATCAGGGGAGACAAGACATGACAATAATAATACTAATAATGACCATAATAACAAATAATAACACTGGTCAACACCAAATTTATTCTCAGTTTTTTTTTTAGCTGATTTAGGACAATTTTGATGTGCTGAATCCAAAAATCACATTGGTTTTGCTCAATCAGGTCAACTTTTTGAATTATGGCCACATGTTGTTTTATACATTTTTGTTTACATGTACGGATATTTTTGCTTTATGTGATGCAAAATTCTTTTTTATGTCTTGAAATTCTCTGAATTTTGAACAATGATGACACAACATTAAATTTACATGTACTTACCTAAATACATGCACAGTACTAAGTAAGTACTAAGTAAGTACAAGTTTTTACTTAGTACCTGATCGAGAGAAACGGATGTCATTTTCAGATTCAGCAGTGCAAAATTGTCTTAAATCAGTTGAAAAAACACAGACAGCTTACAACAAAATTATTTTTGTAACCCTGTGTAATAAATGCAGCAAATCCTAAGATACAAACTCAAAGGCAGGATGTGGACTGGAACCCCATGCTCAGGTGACAAGGAAAATCAACAATAAATCAGAGTGAGAACCTGGGGCTCAGTCCACGTCCTGACAGTATTCCCCTCTTAAGGGAAGGCTTCCAGATGACCCACAAGGTTACATTAACCACAAATGAAAAAAAGAGAAAAGCGTGGTGGGGGTTCATGTTCAGGCGGGCTAAAACAAACTCTTAACCCCCACAGAGTCCAAAACCAAACATAGCTGTGTGGAAAACGAAGTCCATAACCCCAACGTTCAACACAGAATGGGTCAGGTGGTCTACCCCAGTCCGTGGACCACTGGACGGGTCAGGGGCCTATCCAAGTCCAAGGGCCCCCTGACCAGAGAACAAGGTGGATCTGGCAGCCTCCCAGAGTCCCTGGGCCATCAGATCATGGGAAAAAATAGTTCAGGAGGTCTACCCAAGTCCACCGGAGCCTAAATCAGAGTACAAGGCGGGTCGAGTGGCCTACCAGATTCTCTGGGCCACTCGACCAGAGGACAGGGTGTGGAGAGCTTAAGAAACCGTTCAGAAATGGTGGACAGTGGTGTGCTGCACCCAGGAGCACACTTAGGAGGCCCCCTTGACCTCTGGAACAATGGGTGGAGGCCCCCTGACCTCTGGAGCGACAGGTGGAGGTCCCCTAACCTCTGGAGCGATAGGTGGACATCCCCTGACCTCTTGAGTGACGGGTGGAAGCCCCCTGACCTCTGGAACAGCAGGTGGAAGTCCCCTGACCTTTGGAACAGATGGTGCAGGAGCATCCTCGAGCCCCGATGTCTGGGAATCCATCCCTGAAACATCCACCTCAGACAGGGTGGAAGAGCAGGGTGAGGCGTCATCGAAATCACCAGGAACTACGCAAGTCTTAACTAGCATAGATGTTATAAAAGTAAAGAAAAGAACTTGCCTGAGCTCCTGTTCCTCTGCTGCTGGGTTGACCTCCTTAGGATGAGCCGCAGGAGCTGGAGTGTGCACCTCGGGCAGAGCAGGAACTGGAGCTGGAGCGTGCACTGTGGGAACAGCTGGAGCTGTGGCGTGTGCCTCAGGGACAGCTGGAGCCATTGTGTGCACCTCGAAGACAGCGGGAGCCGTTGTGTGCACCTCAAAGACAGCGGGAGATGTTGTGTGCCCCTCGAAGATGGGTGGAGCCGTGACGCACACCTCGTGAGCAGCTGAAGGTGTCTGGAAAAGAGCCAGAACTGATACTAGAGCTGGGGAGTGATGTGGTGCTGGTACTGGAGCTGGGGAGCGACATGGAGCAGATACTGGAGCTAGGGAGCGATGAGGAACAGGTACTGGGCGATCCCCCTAGACTCTAGACATGGGAACAGTCAGGGAAAAGGAGTGGGGAGACACAGGTGAGGATGGGTGGATGGAAGTGGCAGCAGAAATGACAACCGAGATGGGTGAAGAGAGCTCAGCAGTGGTAGGTGGCTGATGCTGAGCCCCCTCACTAGGAACAGGATAAGATATTTCACCTAATGGTGTTAAAAAATGAAAAGGTGCTTGCCTTTGTTCCCGTTCTGCTGCTGCTGAAGAGTCAGATGATCCCTCCCAGGATGTGGCGGGGTTTGCCTGATGAGGAGCCGTAGCACGATGATGTGGTGCAGGTGTAGGGCAGAGGGAGGGGGACATGGAGGTCTGGACCGCTTCCGTGGGAGAAGAAGAGCTGGGCTGCTGTGTCCACCGATGCTGGTTCACTGTGACTTCTCTTCCTTCTGCTCCTTCCCGGCTGCCAGCGACGTCCCTCCTAGCCCCCAGAACATCCACTGCAGGGACGGGATCAAATGCAGGAGTCCGGTGAGCTGGGGATAACACTGCAGCGTGGGGAAAGTCTCAATCACCTCAGAGGTGCCTCCGAGGAATTTGAGGGCTTTCTCTGGCGTGTCGGCGGTGTAGGCATCCTTGATGAGGGCCTTGATGCGGGAAGCAGCCCAAACTTCCTCCTCATTGAGGCCCATTTGACAAAACTCACTGTCTGCTGGGTCCATACAGTCGGGTTCCTACTGTCACGGTTAGGTAGAGATTGGACCCAAACGCTGGACGTGAATTTGACTGTGTTTATTTGGAGCTGGTCTGCCAGACGCAGCTCGAGGGCTTAACAGAAAATAACTGCAGTTCGGAAGCTGCAACAAAAGCTACAGTAAAAACAGGCGTAGACAAGGCAGGATACAAACACGAATAGGAGCGTGTTGTTCATGCATTCATGACGAACATGACTACAGGGATCTGAGACGAACAGAGGTGGAACAGAACTTAAATAGACAAGGGGGCAATCAACAAAACACAGGTGGACATAATCGGGGGCAAACGGAGGCAGCAGGGATTGGTCACAGACGCAAGACAGGCAGGGCTGCAGATACTGCACAAGACATGACAATAATAGTGACCATAATAACAAATGGTAAATGGCGTTCACTTATATAGCGCTTTTTCTCATCTCTAGATGACCAAAGCGTTTTACAGATCCTGCTATCCACACATTCACACACACATTCACACACTGATGGCGGCGGTGCTGCCATACACGGGCGCTGGCCTGACCCACCAGGAGCAACTGGGGGTTCAGTGTCTCGCTTAAGGACACTTCGACATGCAGACTGCAGACAGAGCGGGAATCGAACCCCTGACCCTCCAATCAGTAGTCAGCCACACTACATCTGCACCACAGCCGCCCCCGAACAACAAATAATAATAAATGCAGCAAATCTTAAGATACAAACTCAAAGTGAGGATGTGGGCTGGGACCCCATGTTCAGGTGACAAGGAAAATCAACAATAAATCAGAGTGAGAACCTGGGACCCAGTCCACGTCCTGACAGTTAGTCCTGCCTTGCTAAGCTAACTAGCTGCTAGATGATATCTCAACTGCATCTTAAAACACATGCTGTAGGTAAAGAATTATATAAATTTACAATCTGTTAAAAGGGACGGTATAGCCAGATGATGAAATTACTTTTGTTTAAGGAGATGGAAGAAGAAACAGTTAGCTTGGCATTTACACACTTTTTTTAGTATTAAAAATAATCAAATATAAAATGTTAAATTGTTAGCAATATAGTACCTAGTTTTTTATTCATTTCGTCACGCCATACTGTTGAATTAACAAGTGAGTTTAAGATTGATGTCATGAAACCACAGCTGGGTAGTTAGCTTAGTTTAGCCTGTTTGTAGGCACAGATGACAAAACAAGCTAACATCTCTTGTTGTTTTTACTCTTTATTTCTTTTGGTAGTATGATATTGTTGTTCACTTGTGTAATGTTTGTTTGTACTTTATGTGTATGTCATCCACAGGTTATGACATGTCCACTTTTATCAGGCGCTATAGCCGCTATCTCAATGAGAAAGCCTTCGCCTACCGACAGATGTCCTTTGACTTCGTCCGAGTTAAGAAAGGGTAAAGTTTCTTATGTCACATTACAAGGCTCACTGCAAATTACATTGTAATCATTATAATTTCATCATTTCATTTCATCTTTTATCATTCTTTGTTAGCTTAGCCATAACTGGGTGAGTTCCCCTCTTTTCCTTGCCCTCCTTGTCCAGTAGTTCTTCTTGCAATTGACAGTTTACCTCCAGTTCGGCCTTAATCTAAGTACATGGTTGAGTGCAGAGATGAATACAGAGAGGGTTATTGCTCATGCACACAGTCCCTGTGGCTATGCAAACTGGCAGTGAAATACAGAAGTTCTGAAATAAAGATAGAATAGAGATGAGGAAAAGTAGTGGATACTGTGCAAGTGACAGGTGCAGAGGCTGAATTCATTTCCATCGCTAGTAGTTAATGTCTTTCCCAATTAGTGAGGGAGGTTTGACATTCTGCAACTACGCTGCTGCTTAAATTTCTGATTCATTTCTGTCTCGCTGTGCTGCAGAGCTGAGGGAGCGATGAGAACCATGGCAGTGGAGAAGCTGTTGAAGGGAATGCCTACCCTACAGAGCCAGATCGACGCCCTGCTGGATTTTGATGTGAGTAACATTTAGTAATAGGCCTCACTATCAAAAAGAAAAATGTACCCCAAAATTGCCTTTAACAACTCTTGGAACTGAGGAGGTGTCTGTGATCGTGTATCGTCTGTCTTGGCCTTAGCCTAGGATGATGTTACAAATGTAGAACAAGTATCATCAGTAGGCGATTTTTTTTTTTTTTAAATTTTTAGCAAGGGGGTGGTTGGGGGAGGGGGGCAGAAGCAAGATGCAAATATAAATTTGCAAGAATAAAAGTGCAATAATATGATAGGTGATGATCATTTACAATTAAAAAGTCCCAAATTTACCATAAGCAAGTTTCAAATTCACAAGAAAAAAGAGTTATAAATCCGTGACAAGAAAAACAAACAGGCGAAAAAACACATTTCCAAGAAAAAAGTAACAAATTTACAGTAGTTACAAATTTACATGAAAGCGTTGCACATTTATAAGAAAAAACTTGCATGTTTAAAAGAAAATAGATACTAATTTACAAAAAAATCATTTATTAATGTCAGTTAGTTTATAGTTATATGAATGCTTTTATTTGCCTTTGTATGGAGCACAGTGCAATTTAGAGTTTAATAATAAATTTAGAACTTTTTCCCCTGTAAATTTGCCACTTTTGTGATAATTTTTCAAAACCTTTTTCCACACAAACTTCTTTTCTAATGAATTTGCAACTTTTTCCATCAGATTTTAACATTTTTTTTAAACATTTGTAACTATAGTCACCTATTTGTGACATTTTTCTCTTAGAACACATCTAAACACTCTGGAAATGTGTTTTCCCGGTAGACCAGTGGTGGAAAAGCTTTTGACAGCACAATAGTTTGTTGGGTCTTCTGTCATTTCCCTTGTTTTTCTTTTCTTCCCCTCCTCATTTCTATGGTATTTCTTAGTTTTGACAACATCCTACACTAATGATCAGGTGATCCACCAACAACTTAAACTTGCATTAATGTATTAAAGGATGATCTAGAAATGACTTCAATATATACAGTATGTAAGGTATGCAGAAGAAAAGAAAGGTAACTGTTCTATGAAATTAACAAAAAAATCTAACACTTTTTAACCAAAAAAACAATCACGTAGTTCAACTTCTGGTGTTACGAACATACACAAATTTATAGTGTCCGCTACACAAGGGCCTGAGGGGGTCTGCTTCTTTAGCAATAGATAAATGATCAATGAATCAAGAATATGTTGACATACTGTATTCATCCATTCTGTATTTAATATCCCTACACTAATAATGGGGATGGGGGGATAGCAGGTTAATCGGGGGATGCTTATGGGTCATCAACAAGGGGGATAACATCCCCTCCCATCCCCCCTCAAATTGCGCACTGCATTATTATTAGCTACTCTTAAAATTGTTCAAACTTGCTGAAAATGGTAGCACTTACTAATGCTGGATGTTGCAGAATATGGTGTTCGGAATTGTGGATTCTACTGAAATATCTTTTGATTTCCTAAAATACTTCTTTATCTTTAGGTACACGCACAGGAACTCAATAATGGAGTGATAAACGCCTGCTTTCTCCTGCTCTTCAAAGACCTGATCAAGTTATACGCCTGCTACAATGATGGCATCATCAACCTGCTAGGTAATTTTTTTTTAAACATTTGTCACATGTTTGATGAGAGTAGTGTTGAGAATTGCAAGGGACCTCACGATACAATTATACATATTATGATACTACAATTTATCAACCAGGCCACCACCGGAGTGTGGCCGAGTTGATAGAGCAGGGGTGTCCAATCATGTGCCATTGAGGGCCAAGATGCTGCAGGTTCTTTCTTCTACCCAGTCTCTTCAGCAGGTGTTTTCACTGATCAGCAACCAGTGGGACGAAATTCAGTGGAGTCTGCTGTTGAAGACACTGGTTGGAGGTAAAGCCTGCATGGTCTTGGCCCTCCATGGCACATGATTGGACACCCCTGTGATAGAGCATCCGCCCCACAACCGGGAGGTTGGGGGTTCAAGTCCCGGCTGGGTCATACCAAAGACCATATACAAAAATGGTACTTCCTGCCTTCTAGCTTGGTGCTCAGTGTAATAGAATGGGGGAAGGAGAAGTTGTTTGTGGCGGCACCTTACATGGCAGCGACCCGTCTGATTCTAGATGCGATTAACATTGCAGATAAGAGAAACGTAATTTTGTTCTACTGTACGTGATTGGCTGTATGGACTGAATGACAACAGAGAGGGCTTCTTCTTCTTAAGTATTGCGATACCTTATACATCCCCTACCTGACCCCATTTTCTATATCAAATGAGTGATGTGTCATTCATTTTGTCCCCAAAGTACAACTGTCAATATCTGTCTCATATAAGTTTTCACTCTTTTCAACTTGTCATGGCTGCTTTTGTTTCAGTGGCTGCAGGCTTTCAGTTTTTCATGGGATGGTATATTGTGGTCCTTTCTACGGCCCACGTTCTCATATTCCAGGGGGCTTCATTTTCTGCAGCTACACGTGTCTGGACTGTGTTGTTTACTTGGCTTGCTCTGAGTTTGGAGGTGGCTTTGGTTGTTCTCTGGGGTCAGCGCTGTTCATGCTGGAGTGTTTGTAGCTTACCTGTTGCTAACGGCTTCTGTTGATGAATGACTCCAAGAGGAGTGTGCCAGCCTGCATGTTCAGAGTGGTTTTTTTTTTTTTTGTGTGCGATGCTCCTTATGGATTATGTATGTCAAGTCAAGGTCTTTTGTTCTATCTTTGTTATAAAATCCAAAAAGGCTTGACTTTTGAGCTAACATTTCAGTGCATCCGACTGTTTCCTTGGTTGTACACCTGATTGCAAATCTCATGAGACAAGTTATGCCTTCGCCTGTCAATGCAAGTTTATTTTATGCCATCTAGCGGACTTAAAACTCAGTTGGTTTATTAATATCCAAGAGTCTGCAGCATTTACATAAACAGTGTATATTTAATTAATAAAAGATTGGTACATGTATTTAGGGATTGGTGCATCATCGTGAGTGCCAGTTGTCATGATACAGCGCCAATTTGATCTTTGGTCCCGGTACTAGATGAGAGCATTTGTTTTCACTGTCAATAACTAGCATGGTAGTAAATTAAGCAATTGTTGGTGCATCTTTAAGAACTTCCATACTTTGTGATGAAATATAATTATGTGAAAGGTTCGGTAAATTTATGACGAGGGCCTGCTGCAGAGAGACACCTTTTACCCATAATCAGTGGCTGCTTATGGCTTTGAAGAAAAAGCAAACAAAAAAGAAAAAGGCCACCAGTTGCAAGTTTATTTGAAAAACAGTAGGGTCTTAAATTTGGGGGAAAAGCTGAAAATTCAAGAGAAAAGTCTCACTATTTTACAAGAACA
This sequence comes from Pholidichthys leucotaenia, assembly GCA_020510985.1. NCBI lineage: Eukaryota > Metazoa > Chordata > Actinopteri > Cichliformes > Pholidichthyidae > Pholidichthys > Pholidichthys leucotaenia. Next base: position 228,561,657 of record CM035849.1, read on the forward strand.
AAATAACAACTTGAGAAAAAAATGTGTAAATTTATGAGAAAATAAATCACATTCAAGTGAAACACTGCAATTTTTCTATTTAACATGCTAATTTACCTGATAAAAGGTGCACATTTCTGAAGGAAAAAAGTTCCAAATGTACAATGATAAGTAATAAATTTAAAAGGAAAAAAATCTCCTTTTATCAGTGTTGACACATGTGTTTATACTTGTAAGTTTACAGTTTTATCATCATATTAGAGCTCAATTATGGTCTGCAGCTCCATGCACATTTTATTTTGGCCAAAAATTGCTCAAGGTGGCTCTTTATAATAAAGGTTTTCAATCCTTGGTTTATGATAACATTGAAATTTGAAACTCTAAGCAATACTCACTGCCAATGAAAACACAAGACAGTTTTTGTATAAATATTTTTGGGTCCATCCTATCTGAGCTTGACTAATTCAAGTTTCAAGATTCCATTCAAGATTCAAAGATTTTATTGTCATTACTACTATATGTGCAGGACATACAGGAGAATTGAAATGGTGTTTCTTTCTCTCTTCATTGGTGTGCATAAAAGGAATAAAGCTGGACAAAAAAGAAAAGAAAACAACAACAGCAGTCTATGTACAGTAATGCAACCCGTGGTGCTGATGGCAACAAGAAAGACCCAGACCTCCATAGAGATCAGAATCAGAATCAGAAAGAGATTTATTGCCAAGTACATTAACAGATACTGATAACATACGAGGGATTTGACTTGACACAGAAAATGAACCTGCATTTCCAGTGACACGGCTGCATCTGAAACGCGCCTGCCAACAGAATGGTACAGATAAGAAATCATACAATGGGAAGGAGCAAAAAAATCATTGATTTCAGAATATTGACCATAAGTAATCGATATTATGATTACAAAGACAAAAAAAGACGATTAACGATGATAAACCCAGCAATCTTATATACAGACAGCTAGAGATGAATGCCCATAGTTGCAGTTCAATGTGGTAGCGTAGGTGCAGATAGTAACAGATAGGACTGCACGTGATCAGTATTGCAGTGACAGACAGACAGCAGCAGATATGGCATTTGTGCAAATGGTTGCAGTTAATGTGCAGAGACATACAGCAGCAAAAGTACAACAAAATAACAGTATTACTGTTGGTGTGCTAGTCTTTCTGTGCCAACAGCTGAGGCAGCTATTGTACGGGTGATTGTGTTACTGTCCAGGGGGCGGGGGACCGAGTTAAGGGTCCTGATGGCCTCATGAACAAAGCTGTTAAGCAGTCTTATGGAGCGGACCCGGAGGCTTTGGTACCTTTTCTCCCAGGGCAGGGGGCTGAAGAGGGAGTGTAAGGGGTAGGAGGTGTCACCTGTGATGCTGATGGCTCTGTGGGAGAGGCGGGTGAGGTAGATATCTGAGAGGGGGAGCAGAGGGGCACCGATGATCTTGCTGGCTGCTTCCACCTGTGCGTTGTAGTGTCTTCTGGCAGGCGGCGGTGCAGCTTCCATACCACACCGTGATGCAGCTGGTGAGGATGCTCTCAATGGTGCCACAGTAGAAAGAACACATGATGGGTGGGGGGGGAACTCGTGCTCTCCTCAGTTTATGGAAGAAATGGAGGCGAGTTTGGGCCTTCTTGGCCAGTGATGTGGTGTTGTTGGACCAGGAGAGGTCCTCAGAAATGTGCACCCCCAGGAACTTGGTGCTGCTCACCCTCTCCACAGCTGCACCATCAATGATCAGAGGGGAGTGCTGTGTGTAACCCCTCCTGAAGTTGACCACAATTTCCTTGGTTTTTCCCACATTCAGGAAGAGGTTATTGTCTTTACACCACTGGACCAGTTGGCTCACCTCATTTCTGTAGCTGGCCTCCTCATTGTTGGTGATGAGGCCCACCACCGTCATGTTGTAGGCTGGTACACAGTCATGGGTCAGCAGGGTGAAGAGCAGCGGGCTGAGCACACACCCTTGTGGGGCCCCTGTGCTCAGTGTGATGGTCTGGGAGGTGTTGCTGCCAACCCGCACGTTCTGTGGCCTCCCTGTGAGAAAGTCCAGCACTCAGTTACAGAGAGAGGTTTTGAGTCCCAAGTGTCTGAGTTTTTGTATCAGGTGCTGGGGGATGATTGTGTTGAATGCTGAACTGAAGTCCAATTCAATCCAATTCAACTTTATTTATATAGTGCCATTTCACAACAACAGTCATCTCATAGCATTTTCAACGGTAGGGGAAACCCCCACAGTTGCAGAAAGACCCCAGCAATCAGGCGATCCCCTGTGAGCAAGCGCTTCGCAACGGTGGAGAGGAAAAACTCCCTTTTAGCAGGAAGAAACCTCCAGCAGAACCAGGCTCAAGGAGGAGCAGTCATCTGCTGCGACTGGCTGGGAGGTGAGGGGATAGAGAAGATAAAAAGAACAGACATGTAGAGAGCAAACAGCACAATGGGGACTCAATCTATGGGAGAGAACAAACAGATGTTAATGACCAGGGGGAAAAAAAAAAAGTCATTGAGAATGAAGAAAGGAGTGAAGCCCAGTGCATTATTGGAGGTCCCCCAGCTGTCTAAACCTATTAGCAGCATAACTGTTGGAGGGTTCAGAGACACATGATCCCTCCCTAATTGTAGGCTATATCAAAAAGGAAGGTTTTAACCCTATTTTTAAAAACAGAGATCGAGCCTGACTCCCGAATCCAGATTGGCAGCTGGTTCCACAGGAGAGGAGCTTGATAACTGAAGGCTCTGCCTCCCATTGTACTTTTGGAGATTCTAGGTGTTACAAGTAATCCAGCATTTTGGGAGTGTAGTGCTCTGTTAGGATAATAGGGTAGTATCAGATCTTTTAAATAAAAAGGGGTCTGATTGTTTAGAGCTTTGTAAGTAAGAAGAAAGATTTTAAACTTAATTCTAAACTCTATGGGAAGCCAGTGAAGGGAGGCCAGAACCGGAGAGAGATGGCCTGTCTTTCTAGTACCTGTTAAAACTGTTGCTGTAGCATTTTGGATCAACTGAAGACTTTTTAAAGATGTTTTAGGACAACCTGATAATAAAGAGTTACAATAATCTAATCTAGAGCTAACAAAAGTGTGGATCAGTTTCTCAGCATCACTCTGAGACAAGATGCTTCTAATCTTGGCAATATTATGCAAATGATAGAAGGCAGTCTTAGAAACAAATTTAATGTGTGAATTGAAAGACAGATCTTGATCAAAAATAACTCCAAGGTTCCTCACAGAGCTATTAAGAGAAAGAGTAACCACATCCAAACTAAAAGTTTGATTTGGAAAGGTATTTCTAAGGTTTTTTGGACCAACAAAAATGACTTCAGTCTTATCTGAATTTAATAGCAGGAAATTTCAAGTCATCCAAGCTTTGATTTCCTTAAGACAGGCTTCTAACTTGGCTAACTGATTACCATCATCTGGTTTCATTGACAGGTATAATTGTGTGTCATCTGCATAACAATGAAAATGTATACAGTGCTTTCTAATAATGTTGCCTAATGGAAGCATATATAAACTAAAAAGAATAGGGCCTAGCACAGATCCCTGTGGAACTCCATGACTGAGCTTTGAGTTGAAAGAAAACTCATTGTTGACATGAACAAACTGGAACCTATCAGATAAATAAGATCTAAACCACTGCAACGAAGTTCCATTAAGTCCAACATAGTGTTCTAATCTATCAAGTAGAATACTATGATCGATAGTATCAAAAGCTGCACTAAGGTCTAAAAGGACAAGTACAGAAACAAGTCCATTATCAGATGTGATAAGGAGGTCATTAGTGACCTTCACTAAGGCTGTTTCAGTGCTATGATGGATTCTAAACCCAGACTGAAACTCTTCAAATCAACCATTTCCCTGCAAGTGGTCAAATAATTGCATAGCAACAACTCTTTCTAAGATTTTTGAAATGAAAGGCAGATTAGTGATTGGTCTATAGTTAGCTAAAACTCCTGGATCCGACTTCCGGTTATGGCTGCCACGTAGGACGGACGTGTCTCGCTCTGCTCTGCTCCTGGAGAAAAAAAATTGGCAAATAACTCTCTCATTTGGGACAGAACGTATCCCAGCGTTTGGGCGAGGATATGTCGGCGAAGCCTAAGGCTGGAAAACCAGGCAAAGGAAAAAGCGAGCCGCCGAAACAGTCCAAATTAACGGACTTTCAGGTCTGTGACGCAGCAAATAAAACTCCATATATGGCGGAGGAGGCTGGCAACGGTGCGATGTCTGCGGGGGGAGGCGCAGATGCGCTGATGGCTGCCATGAGTTCAATGAGAGCGGACTTTTCCTCTAGATTTGATGGGATTATGACAGCGTTGGAAGGAATAAGAAAGGAATTGGGTGACTGTGTAGAACGAACGGCGCAGATGGAGCTCCGTCTCGCTAGTGCTGAAGATGACGTCACCCGTCTTCACTTAAAGGTGCACACTTTGGAAAAAAAAAATAAATCTCTGGAAAATAATATTTTGGATTTGGAATCTCGGTCGAGACAGAATAACTTGAGGCTGGTGGGTCTTCCAGAGGAATCAGAAGGTCGGGACGTATGTTCCTTTCTGGAAAAGTGGATTCCGGAGGTGCTGGGCAGCGAGGAATTGCAATCAGCAGTGGTTCTGGAAAATGCACATCGTATTGGCCCACGGAGAGATAAGGGACCGCCGAGGACCTTAATTATGAAGTTTCTTAGCAACAGAGACAGGATGAAGATCTTCAACGCTGCACGAGCTAAAGGAGAGATTAAACACCAGGACCAGCAGGTGCGGTTCTACCCAGATTTGGCCACAGGAATCCAGCAATTGAGGAAGCAGTTTGATCCCATACGTAAGGAGCTGCGCAACCTTGGGATTCGTCATGGTGTAATCTATCCTGCGAGACTGCTGACCACGTATGAGGGCAGAACCCACATCTTCAAGACCCCAGAGGAGGCGCAGGAGTTCATCAAGAAGATCAAAGAAGAAGAAGAGACTGGTGGGAGCTAAGCATGAACAAAATATAAGGTAGAATAATTAAGCATTTGCACAGGCATCTGACTGACTTGAAGTAAATAGTAAGTTTACAAAATATAGATTGTATTATATATTAAAAAAAACAAAACAAAAACAAAACAAACAAAAAAAACTATGATGTACAAAGTTGTTAAAAATTTTGGAGTTAAGTTGGAAAACTACAGAGGAGAGTTAATGTTACGTCATTAAAAGCAGTAGAGTTAGGGTGATTGGGAGGATGAAGAAGGAGTGGCTTAGGCTGTTCCCCGTGGGTGTGGAACGGTCGATGGCTATATCGGGAGACAGAATTTTTCTTTTGATTTTGGGGGGTTTGCCACAAGTGTGGGAAGGGGAAATTTGTTTGTGTGTAGTTTGTAGGATGAATGTTCAACCACTCATGTTTTTGCTTCTCTGTATGAGCATGTTTACACTGCAAGGTAATCCCAAACTCTCTATTGATCATAAACCAAAGTGTTAATCTTAATTTAACTTCATGGAATTGCAGAGGTCTACAAAATTTAAAAAAACTTAAACAAGTTATGAAAAAAATAAAAGACATGGGTTCAAAAATTGTGTTTTTACAAGAAACTCATCTAATAGAGGAGGATGTTAAAAGAATTAGGAGTAGATGGCAAGGAAGTGTATTCACCTCTTCATTTTCATCCCGAGCCAGGGGAGTTATGACTCTCATACATAAATCAGTTCCTTTTCAAGTGAAAAATGTAATTGGAGACAAATTTGGAAGATATGTAATCATTCAAGGTTCTTTGCTATTAGAAAATATAAATCTTGTGAACTTATATGGTCCCAATATAGATGATCAGAAGTTCTTTGCTAATTTATTTCTTATCTTATCATCACTTACAGGGCAACATATAATAGCAGGGGATTTTAATTGTACATTGAATCCAGGTATAGATAGATCAACAGGACTGGATTGTACGCACATTGGATGTAGGATGACTATTAATCATTTTATGAAAGAATTGAGATTGTTAGATATATGGAGAGAAATGAAACCACAAGTTAAAGCCTATTCTTGTTATTCCAGTACCTACAAGACATTCTCACGTATTGATTATTTTTTGATTTCCACAGAATTAAGGTCCAAGATTCAAAACTGTTTTTATGATAACATCGTGATCTCTGATCATGCACCCTGTTGTCTAATATATGTAGATAAAAAATTGACAAAGGAATCAGGTAGATGGCAATTTCAGCATAAATGGCTTCAGGATGAGGAATTTGTCAAGTATATAGAAAAACAGATAGACGAGTTCTTTGACATCAATACTACACAAACATCAGCATGTGTAAAGTGGGAGGCTTTCAAAGCTTTTATTAGGGGACATATTATTAGTTATACAGGATCAAAATCTAAGAAGACTCGAGAGGAGAGAGCTAAATTGGAACATAAAATAAAAAGTCTTCAGGAAAAAGTGTATGCAGGAAGTGACCCAAGGTTGGAGAATGAATTACTGATTTTGAGAGCTGAATACGACAAAAAATCAGCGAATAGAGCTGCCTCGAGTCTTCTAAGATTGAAACAATCTTTTTATGAACAAGGTGAAAAATCAGGAAAATTATTAGCATGGCAGATTAAACAATTAGAAATTAAAACACCAATTACCAGTATTATAAGTAATGGACAGGTAGTTATAGATCCTTTAGAAATTAATAGAGCCTTTAGAGATTACTATGAAAAATTATATGATACCAAAAATGAACCTGATTTAACAAAACTAAATGGGTTTTTGAACGAACTATCTATACCGTGTATTCCAAATGAAAACAGGGAGATATTGGAGTCTAAAATTAGTCAAGAAGAAGTTGGGCTAGCCATTGATAATATGAAATCAGGAAAAAGTGCAGGACCAGATGGTCTTCCAGTTGACCTTTATAAAAAATTTAAGAATAAATTAATAAAACCTTTTTTGGAAATGGTTTTAGAAGCATTTCAAAATAATAATTTACCATCATACATAAATAATGCCTTAATTATACTGCTGCCAAAACCAGGTAAGCCCTCTAATAAATGTGAAAATATGAGACCAATAAGCCTATTAAACGCCGACCTTAAGATAATCTGTAAAATTTTAGCAAGACGAATACAAGAAATTTTACCAAATATTATTAATCGAGATCAGAATGGCTTTATAAAGGGTAGACAAGGCTTCCATAATGTAAGAAGACTATTTAATATTATTTATTTTAATAAAGAAGCACCGGATACAGCTCTCCTATCACTGGACGCCGAAAAGGCCTTTGATAGAGTTGAATGGCCCTTTCTTTTTGAAGTCCTACAAAGGTTTGGACTTGGAAATAATTTCATAAAATGGGTTCAAATAATATACAATAATGCTACAGCAGAAATCCTAACAAATAACAATATTTCAAAACCAATAAAAATCAATAGAGGATGTCGACAAGGCTGTCCACTTTCACCTTTACTGTTTACTATGGCAATTGAACCTTTAGCGATAGCGATACGTTTACATTCACAAATATATGGAATTAAAGTTGGACCAACAGAACATAAAATCTCCCTGTACGCCGATGATATAATTTTGTTTATGTCGAATCTAAAAAAATCAATTCCAACCTTGTTGAATTTAATAAAGAATTTTGGGGAAATATCAGGATATAAAATAAATAAAACTAAATCTTCAATATTAATGCTAAATGAGACCCAGAGAAATTACCCAGCCCCTGAGGTAAATCAATTCAATGTTGTAAATCAGTTTAAATATTTAGGAATCCAAATTGTGCCTAAGCTAGAATCAGTCGCCAGTGTCAACTATGAAGCCTTTGTCACGCCGCGCCATTCATCAGCGGCGCCACCTGCTCACGCACCTGCTACTCGTCAGCGGCGAAGGATAAAAGCCGCCTCGCCCTGAGCGTCGGCCTGAAGCCGTAGACTTCGTTTCCTTTGCATGGACTTCTACCACATTCTCTTCAGCATCCTCTTTACCGGTAAGAAGTTCACTTACCTCATCTCTCCAGTCTGCTCCCCTGTGCACAGGTGGATTCCTCGGCGGCGGACAATCCCGTCCCTCGTCTCTCCTCGCTGCTGCACCGAGCCCTGCAGGTGGCTGTCTCCCGGGCTTCCATCCTTGAAGCGCCAGTCATCTGCCCAAACAAGTAAGCTTCTCTCCCTCGCCTATTCTCCTCCCGTGTTGGTGTGTGCTCATCACCCTGTGTCTGATTTCTCCCATAGGGTTGCCGGCTGAACGGTCTCCTGCCTCTGGGTCCGAAGCAGACGCCCCCACCAACACATTAACATTCTGCAGACACGCACCCAAACATCCCTGTTGTTAATAAACAGTTTGAACTACTCTGAGCCTGTGTGTGTGCGTCTCCTGAGCCGAACGTTATGTCAGTACGGCTTCAGCCGAGCGGCTCGGCGGACGGCGGGCTCGCACACCGGTTTACCATCCTCGAGGCTCGGGTGGATCAGATTGTTTATCAGCAACAGGTGGTTCTTAACCAATTATTAGAACTGACTAACCGATTGAACCGCTTGGACCCCCAACAGCCGTTCCTCCCGACTCGCCAGGGTGGCGCGGCTCCTGCTGTTCCAGCGGCCGTCCAGCCGGCTCCAGTGGCACCGGTTCGGCTCACGCCGATTCCGACCCCCGCCCGCTTTAGCGGTAAGCTCGGCGGAGCGCGGGGGTTTATTATGCAGTGTGAGTCCGTGTTCCACCGTGTGCCCGGAGATTTTCCCTCGGATCACAGCCGAATTGGTTACATAGGGAATCTTCTGGAGGGGCGTGCGTTAACTTGGACCTACGCCGTAATGGCGAGGCCCAGTTATGCCACCCTCACCTATGACCAATTCGTGAGGCGCTTTCTGGAGGTCTTTGACCACTCACAAACCGAAACGGTCCAGGTCGATCGGCTTCTCGCTCTCCAGCAGGGAAGCCGGTCGGCAGCGGACTACGCGGTCGACTTCCGGGTAGCGGCGGAGGAATTGGGCTGGGAGGAACGCTCCCTCTGTGGCCTGTTCCTCCGCAGCCTCAATAGTGATCTGAGGGATGAACTGGCTGGTCGGGATATCCCTGGGACGCTAGCGGAGCTGACGTCCTTAGCGATAAGTTTGGATAACAGGCTGCGCGAGCGCTCCTCGGGGCGGAGGTCTTCTTCTTCTCGCCCTCGTGGAGCCTCGCCGCACCTGTTCCAAGCTCGCCCCCTGGCGGCGCCGCCAGCATCGCGCCCCGAGGAGTCGGAGCCGATGGTGACGGGCTGGACTAAACTTTCCCCTGTGGAGAAACAACGCCGCCGTGAGTTGGGCCTCTGCATGTATTGCGGAGGCGACCAACACACCGTGGAGTGTTGCCCACGGAAAGCCAGTCGGTGGGGTCCGCGAGTCACTGTTGGAAGCCTCGCGGATGTCAATCGGTTAGGATCACTGACTCAATTGAAGCTGCCCATCCGTTTCTGCCATAACCCTACTGGGCACCTCACCCACGCACTGGTGGATTCGGGCGCAGAAGGCAGCTTCATTTCACAAAGCCTGGCAACCCGATTGGGCATCCGCTGCCAGGCACTCAATACTCCCATCTCCCTAATCCACCTCTCCCGTGCCACCCTCGGGAGAGTGACACATCAAACTGTTCCCCTACCGGTCATCATCTCGGGAAACCACCGGGAGGAAATGACCTTTTACGTCCTTCCCAACTCTGTGTCGCCCGTCATCCTGGGGTATCCCTGGCTCCGCCTTCACAATCCGGTCCTGGATTGGAAATCAGCTGGGATCTCGGCATGGAGTACGTTCTGTATGGGCACCTGCCTTCAGTCCGCTGCCTGCTCTCCGTCCGCTCCTCCCCCTGCGACGGACGCTGCACCCCCGGACCTGTCTCTGGTGCCCCCAGAATTTCACGACCTGGGTATGGTGTTCAGCAAAGCGAAAGCTATGTCTCTTCCCCCTCATCGGCCCTATGACTGCGCCATCAACCTCCGCCAGGGGGCTCCCTTACCTTCTGGTCGCCTTTATAGCCTGTCTGCGCCGGAGAAGGAGACGATGAACGCCTACCTGAAGGAATCTTTAAGTGCTGGGATTATCCGCCCATCATCGTCACCCGTGGGGGCAGGGTTCTTCTTCGTGGGGAAAAAGGATGGGTCCCTCCGCCCTTGTATCGACTACCGGGCCCTCAATAATATCACGGAGAAGGACCGTTACACCCTGCCTCTCATGGACACTGCTTTCCACTCCCTCCAGGGGGCGACCTGGTTCACCAAGCTGGACCTACGCAGCGCTTACCACCTCGTCCGGATCCGGGAGGGAGATGAGTGGAAAACGGCCTTCCGTACCCCGAACGGCCACTTTGAATATCTGGTGATGCCGTTCGGGTTGACCAACGCTCCTGCAGTCTTCCAGCGCCTCATAAATGACGTCCTCCGGGACTTCATTGGCCTTTTTGTGTTCGTCTACCTGGACGATATTCTCATCTTCTCCAAGTCCAGGGATGAGCACCAGGTCCACGTGAGGCGGGTCCTCCAAAGGCTGCTGGAGAACCGTCTGTACGTTAAGGCAGAAAAGTGTGAATTTTACGCCAGGAGCACGTCCTTCCTGGGGTTCATCATCGCCCACGATAGGGTGCTCCCCGACCCAGAGAAGGTAAAGGCGGTGGTGGAATGGCCCACACCTGCATCCCGGAAACAGGTGCAGCAATTTGTTGGCTTCGCCAATTTCTACCGCCGCTTTGTCCCCAACTTCAGTGCCATCGTGGGACCACTGACCCGCCTCACGTCCCCGAAGGTCCCGTTCCGGTGGACCGAAGAGGTCGCTGCCGCCTTTGAGGCGCTGAAGGCGGAATTCTCCTCCTCCCGGGTCCTTCGCCAGGTCGACCCCGCGCTGCAGTGCATTGTAGAGGTAGACGCCTCGGACACGGGAGTGGGAGCAGTGCTGTCCCAGCGGTCACCGGACGATGGCGCCAAGCGACCGTGCGCCTTCTTCTCCCGGCGCTTGTCCCCGGCGGAGAGAAACTACGATGTGGGGGACAGAGAGCTCTTGGCCATCAAGCTCGCCCTGCAGGAGTGGCGCCACTGGTTGGAGGGGGCAAGCCTGCCGTTTGTGGTCCTCACGGACCACAAGAACTTGGAATACTTACGATCTGCCAAGCGCCTGAACGCCCGCCAGGCGCGCTGGTCCCTGTTCTTCGCCAGGTTCCAATTTTCCATCACCTTCAGGCCTGGCTCTAAGAACGTCCTGCCTGACGCCCTCTCCAGGCAGTTCGCCCCCGTGGAGTCGGAGGAGGCGCCCCACTCCATCCTGCCCAGGTCGTGCGTCGTGGGAGCCATCTCGTGGGACATTGAGAGCAAGATCCGGAAGGCACAGCAGGTGGAACCTGACCCTGGCGGCGGACCGGAGGGGAGGCTGTTCGTGCCATCCGCGGTCCGAGGAGAGGTCATCCACTGGCTCCACACCTCCAAGCTCACCTGTCACCCTGGCACCTCCCGGATGATAGATCTCCTCCAACGGTCCTTTTGGTGGCCAGGCCTGCGGAGGGATGCAGCCCGCTACGCCCGGGCTTGCCCAATCTGTGCCACCTGCAAATCGGGAAATGCCCCTCCAGCGGGTCTGCTCCAGCCCCTGCCCGTCCCTGGCAGGCCCTGGTCGCACATCGCTCTGGATTTCGTCACCGGACTCCCCATCTCCAACTCCTATGACACCATCCTGACCATCGTGGACCGCTTCTCCAAGGCCGTGCACTTCATCCCCCTGCGAGGCCTCCCTACTGCCCTGGAGACGGCGGACCTCCTCGTCCAACACGTGGTCAGGCTGCATGGGATTCCGGTGGACGTGGTCTCGGACCGGGGCCCCCAGTTTTCATCTGAGGTTTGGAGGTCATTCTGCAACGCCATCGGAGCCAAGGTGAGCCTCTCCTCCGGCCATCACCCCCAATCCAACGGGCAGTGTGAGAGGACCAACCAGGAGCTGGAGGCTGCGCTCCGCTGTGTGTCCAGATCCAAACCCGCGTCCTGGAGCAACCATCTTGCCTGGGTTGAATATGCCCACAACACCGCTCGCTCTTCTGCTACAGGGATGTCCCCCTTCAAAGCGTCCCTGGGTTACGACCCCCCGCTGTTTCCGGAGCAGGAGAGTGAGGTAACTGTCCCGTCAGTTAGGGCCCATCTCAGGCAGTTCCGCTCCACCTGGGCTGCCGCGCGCCATGCGCTATTACGCACAGCGGAGCGCAACAGGACTGTGGCGGACCGGCGTAGGAGACCTGCCCCGGCGTACAGAGTTGGGCAGCTTGTTTACATTTCCACCCAGGACGTCACTCTAAAAGGCGAGAGGAGAAAGCTGGCACAGCGCTTCATGGGTCCCTACCCCATCACCCGGATCATCAACCCGGTGGCTGTGCGCGTGGCTATTCCCCCCTCCCTCCGCATTCATCCTACTTTCCACGTGTCGAAGGTGAAACTGGCGGTTTCTGACCCCCTTTGCCCTCCTCCTGCAGCGCAACCCGCGCCCCGGATGATTGGTGGCCATCCGGCCTGGTCCGCTTCCTCCATCCTGGACTCCCGGCGCCGGGGTCGTGGGTTGCAATACTTGGTGGACTGGGAGGGCTATGGGCCCGAGCATCGACAGTGGGTGCCCCCGTCGTTTGTGTTGGACCCATCGCTCATCGCGGACTTCCACCGAGCGCACCCGGATAAGCCATCGCCAGGAGGCGCTGCTAGAGGGGGGAGTACTGTCACGCCGCGCCATTCATCAGCGGCGCCACCTGCTCACGCACCTGCTACTCGTCAGCGGCGAAGGATAAAAGCCGCCTCGCCCTGAGCGTCGGCCTGAAGCCGTAGACTTCGTTTCCTTTGCATGGACTTCTACCACATTCTCTTCAGCATCCTCTTTACCGGTAAGAAGTTCACTTACCTCATCTCTCCAGTCTGCTCCCCTGTGCACAGGTGGATTCCTCGGCGGCGGACAATCCCGTCCCTCGTCTCTCCTCGCTGCTGCACCGAGCCCTGCAGGTGGCTGTCTCCCGGGCTTCCATCCTTGAAGCGCCAGTCATCTGCCCAAACAAGTAAGCTTCTCTCCCTCGCCTATTCTCCTCCCGTGTTGGTGTGTGCTCATCACCCTGTGTCTGATTTCTCCCATAGGGTTGCCGGCTGAACGGTCTCCTGCCTCTGGGTCCGAAGCAGACGCCCCCACCAACACATTAACATTCTGCAGACACGCACCCAAACATCCCTGTTGTTAATAAACAGTTTGAACTACTCTGAGCCTGTGTGTGTGCGTCTCCTGAGCCGAACGTTATGTCAGCCTTAATGTCAGATATCAATGAGTTAACTCAGAGATGGATGTCACTACCAATGTCGATGATCGGGAGAATCAATATACTTAAAAGTAATATTTTACCTAAAATACTTTATTTATTTCAATACATTCCCTTATCACCACCTTTAGATCTATTCTCAAGAATAAAAAAAAAGTTAGTGGAATTTATATGGAACAACAGGAGGGCTAGATTACGTTTGTCTTTATTATATTTACCATTTGATCGTGGAGGTCTGAAATGTCCAAATTTTATGTTGTATTATTGGTCGGCACAACTGAGGTCTATGACATATTATTTTTCATCAAATGATCTCCCTCACTGGACTGAAATGGAATCATACAATTTACCTTTACCTCTTCCCATATTCATATACTCAGATTCGGCAAAAAAATTACAAAAACAAGTTAAAAATCCATTTGTAAAGCATATGATCAAAATATGGTGTGAAGCTAAAAACTATTTAAAAGAACCACAGTTATTGTCACAATTTAGTCCAATATGGGGTAATCAATATTTTAAACCAGGGAGAGCGGACGCTGTATTTAAAGTATGGAATTTAAAAGGGATACAAAAGATTCAGGATTTATATTTGCCATGTGCAGATAACATAATGTCTTTTGAAGAGCTGAGGATCAAATTTAATCTCAATAGAACACATTTTTTTAAATATCTTCAACTTAGAAACTTTATTCGATCAAATCAAAATAAAGCTCTCACTCGACATATTTATTCATCCTTGGAAAAAATGATGATGAAAGATAGTAAAAGAGAGGGTATTATTTCAGAGTTTTATAACTCATTGACACTATCTTCAAGTGAAAATTCACTGAAAAGATTAAACTACTGGAAAGAAGATCTGCAAATTGAAATTTCAGCGGAACAATGGGAATTGGCTTGTACAGAAGCTCAAACCAAATCAATAAATGCACGCCTTAAATTGATACATTTCAAATGGTTAATGCGGATGTATGTTACACCAGAGGAGTTAAATAGATATAACAAAAATATACCAGATACATGCACAAAATGCATGGAAAGTAAAGGAACCCTATTTCATTGTTTATGGGAATGTAGATTAATAAGAATGTTTTGGGAGGAGGTGAGGGTAACAATTGAAAAAATAATCTCAAAACAAATCATATTGAATCCTAAACTGTTTTTGTTGGGTCTGTACCCAGAAAAGCATAATTTCAATAAAAGTGAAAGAACATTCATAGACCTCAGTTTGCTTAATGCCAAAAAATGTATTGCACTATTATGGAAAAAGACTCATAGACCAGATGTGACTCAGTGGTTAAGACAGATGTTAACAAACCTTCCATTAGAAAGAATAACATATATACTGAAATCAAAGGAAATTGTGTTTGAGAATATATGGAGACCTTTTATTGATTATGTAAAAAATTTGAACATAGCTCTTGAGGAAGAGGGTGAATGATGTGTGTGGACCTTGTAAATTCCAAACTGGTGAACATAATATGTATACTAATGTATTGGATTGTCTAGACTGAACAGAGGAGCATTGTTGAAGACTTGATTTTGTTGGTGGTTGTTGGTGTTTTTAGGGCATTTTTTTTTTCTTGTAGTATTTTAGTGTTAGTGTTTGATTGTTTGTATCATGTTTGTTAAAAAAAAAAAAAAGGTTCAATAAAGATATTGTGGAAAAAAAAAAAGACTTTTGACCGATTGGTAAATTACAACTGTGCGGCGCATGAAGTCCGAAGTCCGTGCGCCGCGGTACACGGTTCGTGCGCCGCGTCCGGACCGTGAAAGCCCCCCCCCCCCGTTACTCTTCTGTAGCGAGGGGGGGGGCCGCGGTGACTGCGCCGCGGTCGCCACATCGCCACATGACTATTCCGTCATGTAGCGATGGCCGATATCCGTCCTCTGTAGCGGGGGGGTGGGGGGGTGGGAGTTGTTATCTTCTACATTACAAATATTTTAGAATAATTTTTAGTGCACTGTAGGTTATTTTTTCTTGTAAAAAAAAGCCACACATTTTTTACGTGGCATGCTTCTTTGTGTGTGGGGGCTTGTTTGTTCATTCATTCATGAATGAATGAATAAACAACCCCACACACACACACACACACAGCCCTGAGTGTCACCTTTCATTAGAGCCCAAGATGAAGCTTCTATATTGAATCATTCAAAAGTTACAGACGTTTTCCCAAACTGTGCCATTTGGCACAATTTGGCACAGTTCAAAAACGCCTGGGAACTACCTGAGAACAAAGCTGTGTAATATATTCATTTTTTGTGGTATTGTTACACAATTTTGACCTCAGCTGGATAACACTTGGTTCTACATTTCTGTTGCATTTTCCAGCCCGGATCTGAAGCTGTGTGTTATTTGCAAGCATTTGTATCCAAAAAAACACCCAGACGAAATTTATTTTCTTCAAGTTCAGTATGTTTAGATGACTGTTACTCAGTGGCTGGAGCACTTAGAGAGATTATGACTGTTTTGCCAAAAAATTCAAAGTGTTTTCTTTTAAATGAGACCAACCCCATGAAGATGCTGCAAAGGGTTGAAGAACAGCTTTTGATTTACTTTGGGCGCATTATTTTTTGGCGTTTTTAGGGAAATTGACCGGAGTGCAAGGGGTTAAAAACCCTCCAAAAAGTGAAAGAGTGCAGAGGCTTAGATCTACCAAATTTTTTTAATTACTTTTTAGCCAATAGACTGCAGTTTGTTTCAAAATGGACAAAATCAACCCCACTAGGAAACCCATGGTTAGATGTTGAACAGGCTTTCTGTGGGTCGTTAAATATCTCTGACTTACCTTTTATAAGTCCCTGTATTAAACGCCATGACTGTTTTAAAAGTATTAATATCAGCTCCTCTCTGACGGCTTGGTGGAAATTTTTAAAAATAACAGGGTCTTCACTTGTCCCCTGTAAACTCACACCCATTTGGAGTAATCCTGATATCTTGCAACAAAAGAGGACATTAAAATTTCCACTATGGCAAGAGAAGGGAATAAATAACTTAGAACATCTTATTCAAGGTGGAAATTTTATCCAATTTCAGGAACTAGTGTCACAGTACGACATCAGTGATAAAAAGTATTTTGAATATCAACAGCTTAAATCCATAATAAAAGCAAGATTTAATCTTAATCAGACAGATTTAGAGGTACCAGTTAAGGTAGCAGAGTTTCTAAATCTTCATTCCCCTAAATTGATATCGAAAATACATGGACTATTATCAAAGCTGGATGAATCCGTATCTCTTCCAATATCAAAATGGGAGACAGACTTATCGATTAATAAGGAGGAAAGTTTCTGGACACAAATATGTTTAAACACTTTTAAGATGACCAAAAACTCTTAACTTACAACTTATACAGTATAAAGTTCTACATAGAATTCATTACACAGGACAAGGGATGTTCAAAATGGGCCTGAGTCACACAAATATCTGCTCTCACTGCACCAGCAATGTCCCGGATAGCTATATGCATGCTATGTGGTCCTGTGCACCGGTTCAAAAGTTCTGGCAGAAGACATGTGAGGACTTGTCGGCATGGCTTGGGTATAGTGTCCCACCCTCACCCACACTTTGCATATTAGGTGATTTAAGTGAAATAAATATAGATGCAAGGATGTCACACATGGTTCTCCCTGCCCTATGCATCGCAAAGAAAACTATCCTCATGAATTGGAAATCAAGAATTAACTTATGCATGACTTATTATAATAACTTACTATTGGATTATATTAGCCTGGAGAGATTGTCAGCCTCCTCAAATAATCAATTGGCGGAATTCAATTCTCGCTGGTCCCCGCTTATTAATTCTATAATCTGAGGGGTGGCGGGTGGTGGCTCACTCTCCTTGGCACCTCTGGTGGCTGGCTGCGCACTGACCGCTGGTGTCCGAGGTTCCTGTTCTGGGGTGGCCATTTGTCTGGCCCTGGGGGGGGGGGGGGGGGGGCGGGGAGTTGGTTGGGGGGGCTGCGGGGGGGGGGTTGGGCTGTGGCCCCCGGCTGGCTGGCCTCACCTCTCGGGGGTGTGTGTGTGTGTCTGGGTCTGGCCCTGGACCCGTGGTGCTGGGGTCGGGTGTGCGCTGGTGGTGCGGGTTGGCCCCAGTGCATTCTTGTGTGGCGGGGTCGTGTTTTCCCTGGGGCCCTGGCGGCACCCTGGGGTAGGTGCCTGCATCCTGGGTCACCCTCCCCATTCACTGGGGTCTGCAGGTGTTGGTGTGCGTGTGTGTATGTGTGTGACAGTGGGTGTGAGTGGGGGCTTGTATTTGAGCGGATGCGGAAGTGGGTGTGTGTGTTGAGTGGGCAGGTGGGGCTGTGTGTGGGTGTAGGTGGGCATATGTGATGATGGGTGGGGGTACGTGTGTGTATGGGTGCGGTTACTTGTGGGTGGATGTCTGGTGAGTGGAGAATGTGTGTATGGGTAGGAGAACTTTGTTGGGTAGCAGGGGTTGGGCAGTCCATCTAGTGACATGGGGGTTGGCGTTTCGGAGCCTGCTTGTCCCAGCTGCCCTGCTATTGTGTTGCAGGGTGAGACGCTTTGTCGCATCGCCCCTGGTGTCATTGGCGGCGGGTGTGTGTTGGTGCTTGGGGGTGGTTGGGGGGCCATTGGCGCGGGTTGATGGTCGTGTTTCCGTCGGGTTGCTCTGGGGTAGCTGTGGTTGCAGGGTGGCCTGCGGCTGTTGGTGTGCGTCTGGGGTGGGTGGTCATGGGCCTGCGTGGGTGCTCGGGGGTGTTGTTTGGCATGTTGGGCGCCGTGTGGGTCCGGCCCATTGTTCACTATTGTGACTATTGTTGTCCATGTTTGTGTGTGTAAGATGAGTGGAAATTGATATGGCTGCCCCATCATGTTAGTGGTGCTGGGCGTGCCGGGGCGTGATGCTGGTGGGCCCTGGGCTGCTTCCACTGGCAGCCCTCGTCCTGGGTTGGGATTTGGGGGCAGTGGGTGGCCTCATGAACCAGTTTGCAAGCTGGCTTCTGGTGGGGGACGGCCTCGCTTTTAGACCGCCTACCTCCCAGTCTTATTTCCGCCCTCCCTCTCCCTCTGACTCTTTCCCCTGGGTGGAATATACATCTTCTTTGTTACATTTAGGGCTTTGGGGTGGGGGTGTGCCGCACTATGTCGGCGAAGGGGATACCTTTGCTGCGCGGTGGGGCTGCACTCACCTCAATTTTAATTGCATTTTAGACACTGAGAGCTTGGGTGGATGGGGGCCTTGCTGCCCATCGCAGTGGTTAGCGGTGCTCCAATCACTATCCCCCCAATTTTAATTGCACTTTGGTAGTTCACACATTTACACACAATTACATAATATAACCGACACACACCCACCATGTTTTGTGCGGGGGGGTGGGGGTCTTCCCCATGTCGGGTGGCATCTTGGGGCACCTGCGGTGGTCTGCTGATTGGTCGCTCAGGTGGACGCAGGGGGTGGGGGTCTGCTTCTGTGGCCTGTGCCGGTAGTCTCTCTGGTCACTGCTGGGCACTGGTGCGTGTTCAGGCTTGCTGCATCTGCTTCGCAGCCGCCTTATGAAACAAGGGTGAATGAGGGGTGAGTTTGAATGTTTTCAGGAGTGAGAGAGAATGGGTTGGTCTGGGTGAGTGAGAGGGAGTTAATGCATATGGGTGCGCATGGGAGCATGTGGGTGTGAAGGTGTGGGGAGGGGTGTTTCTGCGAGTCGGGAGGTGCTAGGTTAAGGGGGGTAGTGCCCCTTGGCAGCGTGGGCTCCCCTGGGCGGGGGGACTTTTTTGGGCATGGGGCGCTGGGGCAGGCCTGCTGTGGGGGTGCGTGGGGGGGCTCACGCCGGGGGGCGTGGGCCGGTCTCCGCCCCGGGGGGTGGGGTCACTGGCCTCCTGGGGCCCGGGGGCGGGTGTTGGCCCTGCTGGGGGGGGCGGGTGGGTCCGGGGCAGGGGGGGGGGGGGGCTCGCTGCGCCGGCCACCGAGCAGCCTGGCCTCCCTTGATTGTCCCTCCAGGTGCGGATGCCTGGCTTTCCTGGGGCTTGCTGACCTTGGACATTTGTGCCCTGTGGGGGTTGGTGGTGCTGCCTTGCCTGCTCGGGGTTCCCGGGGGGAAAGCTGCTGCGACCGGCCCTCCGCTTCTTATGTTTCCTGACAAACCACTCACATGCACACACTTATTTTGCACGCGTTTTCATATATATGCATGCAGACATACACGAACAAGTGTCTCTCCTTTAGCAGGTGCGGATACCAGACTCGTGTTGAGACATCTTCGATGGAAGAAGCAGTTTGTCTTTTGTTTGTTTTAGTTGTTGGTTTGTTTGTTTTTTTTGTCTGTTCCCTCCCTTTTCTTTCCCCCCTCCACACACTTCCTTTCCCTCTTCCCCATCCTGTTGGGTCTTCCATGGGTAAAATAATTAAAATAAAGTATTAAAAGTTATTACAGGAGGAGTTTACAACAATATACAATACACAGTTAGGTACTGTATAAGCTCCTCTTGGCAAAGTAAATCTGTTTTGGCACAATAAGGGTGCCTAGCTGCCTGACAGGACAAGGGGGAAAAAAATAGTGGAGCGCCATTTTCTTTCTAATTGACGAGTCTTCTGTTTTAAGCTACGAGTTTCTGTGTTGAACCAAGGAGTTAGAAATCTCTGATTAGACTTTTTCTTTTTTAAAGGGGCCACCATGTCTAGAGTCTGATGCAGAGAAGCTGTAACATTATCTACCATGCTATCAATTACAGAATGAGCAAGCTGTCTATAGCTTATTTCTGTTGTGTTGACACATGGCATAGAGGAAACAATCTGCATAAATTTGGTTACAACATCATCTGAGAGGCATCTACTGTAGTAATATTTTTCTTTAGTAGCCAAATAGTCAGAAATAGTAAAATCAAAGGTTAACAGACAATGGTCTGACAGTACAGGGTTATGAGGAGACACTACCAGATTTTCTATTTCTATGCCATATGTCAGAACAAGGTCCAACGTATGGTGGAGATAATGGGTAGAATTTCCTACTTTCTGAGAAAACCCCATCGAGTCTAATATTGAATTAAGTGCCATATTAAGGCAATCACTATCTACATCTACATGTATATTAAAGTCCTCTACTATAATTATTCTATCTGATTTCAGCACTAAATCAACTGAGAATTTGGCAAATTTGGGTAAAAACTCTGAGTAGGTTGATGGAGGACGATAAACTATGGCAAATTAAATTGGGTTAAGCCTATAATTGTTAAAATGCCCAATACTGAGGACCAAGCCCTCAAAGGAATGATGACGTGTTTTTTGCTTTACATTAACTAGTAATTTGGAATGGTGAATTGTTGCTACTCCTCCTCCATGACCAGAACTTCTGGGATTTTGACAGTTTAAATAACCAGAGGGAGTTGATTCATTTAAACCAACATAATCCTCTTGCCCTAACCAAGTCTCTGTAAAGGGATATTAAATCAATCTGATGATCAATTAACCGATCATGGACTAGCAGAGACCTGGGAGTTAGAGACCTAATATTTAACAAACCACATTTAATTTTTAAATTATGAGGAGGAACAGAGGCCAAATCATTCAATTTAGAGGCTTCATGTTTAATTTGAGTTTGACCAACTTTTTGTTTAATCACTTTGGAATGCTTATACATTATATTTTTATTTACTTTGGAGGGAGCAGGGAGCAGACAATGTCCAAGTCCAAGAACAACATTCGCACATAGGAGTTTTTTGAGTTCAGGTGGGTGAGGACTGGATGGAGAGCAGCAGCAATGGCATCTTCTGTGGATTTGTTCGACCTGTATGCAAACTGGAATGGGTTGTGGGAGGGAGGCAGGGTGGACTTGATGTTCTGCATGACCAGCCACTCAAAGCACTTCATTATAATGGGGTCAGTGCTACGGGCTGGTAATCATTGTAGCTGGATGGGATGGGCTTCTTTGGGACTGGTATTATGGTGACAGTTTTGAAGCATGTGGGGACAACAGCTTGAGACAGGGAGATGTTGAAGATATCGGCCAGGACATTCTTAAGCTCCTCTGCACAGTCCTTCAGGACGTGACCTGATATGTTGTCTGGTCCAGCTGCATTGTATGGGTTGATCCTGCAGAGGGTCCTCTTCACACTAGCCGGATCCAGACTTATGGCTTGCTTGTCCGAAGGAGGAGTGGTCTTCTGTGCTGATGTGCTGTTTTGTACATCAAATCAGCCATATAAGTTGTTTAGGTTGCTGATCAGTGTGATATCACTCACACAGGTCTGAGGTGGAGGTTTATAGTTGGTGAGGGTCTGTATGCCACGCCAGAGAGAACGTGCATCTCTGGTGTTGCTGAAGTGTCCAGATATTTTCTTGTTGTACTGACGTTTTGCCTTCTTGATGCCACGAGACAGGTTTTACCTAGCTGTTGTTAGTCCTGCAGTGTCGCCAGCCCTGAAGGCTGCGTCCCAAGCCCTCAGGAGTCTGTGGACCTCTGCTGTCATCCATGGCTTCTGGTTAGCACAAACAGTAATAGTGTTTGTATCACTCTAGAACTTATTTTCAGTGGTTGTGCTTACTGTCATGACTCACTGTCTTTGAGCTCTGGCTCTGCAGTCTTTTTGAGTTCATAGTTTGTTTTTGGTATTCAAAAGTCAAGGGTCCGTATAATTAAACTGCATCGATATGAATCATTGTGTTTTAACTTTTTTTGTCTAGAAAAATTTTTCCAGATGAAGAGAAGCCAGTGTAAAGATGGGCTTGAGATCTACAAGAGATTTCTGACACGAATGACTCGGGTTTCTGAATTCTTCAAAATTGCAGAGGTATTACCCAGGGCGGTATCAGTGTTTACTCATGTAGTGTTTGTCAGCTGTTGCCTCAGCTGTCGTGTGTTTTCTTTTTTAACAGCAAGTGGGAATTGACAAAAATGACATACCTGAACTCACCCAGGTAAGACTGAATGCAGCTTTTCCTGATTTTTATTTATCTTGAATAAAATATCATCTTTAGGAAGACTGTATCATTTTACTAGCTTTACTCACAGAGCATGTCTTGTATTCTTTTGTGTTGCATGCAGTTTGAATGTCTGCTGTTTTCACTGTGGTTGCGCCCTTTAAAAACAATCAGGCGTTCACACTCAGCTTCTCCACGTAACCAAATCCCTGTGGTTGTTGTGGTGATTGACAGGTCCTGTCACCCTCCTCCTTTTTTTTTCCTTTGCACTTCCAGAGATGTAGATTGATCATTGAGGCTGAGTGAGTGAGCAGGGCACAGAGCTAGCTTTGGGGAGCAAACAGCTTAGTGAAGGTCAACATTTTAACTTGCACTGAGTGCACACCCAGCAGACAGATAGGTACCAGGCACTCTGGCACAGCTCGATGATGTGATTCCAGGTGGAACTGGATGAAAGCTGTGACATGCAGAGCAGTGCTGCTGACCAAATGTTCTGTTGTTAAAACAGTCTCGTACATGTAGCAGTTTAATAGATTGTTAGCCCCAGGTTATGCTGCAGTTTCTATGACAACTACATTTATATTTTTATTATCAATATTGTTTTTGTATGTATTCTAATTCCTCACTTGTGGAGTGCAATCAATATGTAGTTTATTTCAGTTACAGTACTATAAATCCTGTACTGTTGTGGAAACAATATCTGGGGTTATTGTTGCAGATGTGCAGTAGTGCTGTGGTTGGCTTGCATGTGAAGCATGCTGTAATGCAATAATTTTAATTGTAAGGCTAATAGATGGTTGTTAAGCAAGCAGGAGAATGAGATTCATAAAAAGTGGAAGTTTAAGATTTCATTTTCAGAATCAGTTGAATTAATATTTTCTCAGAAGAGTTTCAAGACAAGCTTGTATGTAGTTGTCATCAGTTTTTACTAGGGATGCATGAAAAATATCAACATGTTATCAGTATTGGCAAAAAAACCCCCATTTAAAATTATTTCTTGGCATCGACAAAAATTAATATTTACAACCGATACAATAATATTACAACGGACAGTCAGGAGTGATGCTCGGCTGTGACGTTATGCATTTCCAGCTGTGCGAGGGGATGACGTCATCATGTCTAGCAGTGCAGATAAACAAACATGTCTGCCCCTACAAACGTGCAAGGAATAGACAATGTGAAGAAATTAAACCACGAAGCCCAACAAGAGAAAGACACAGACTTTTCTTCTGCTTTTAACACTGTACACACAGACACCTTGCTACATCACCTGACAGACCTGCAGGTTCACCCAACACTGATTTTATGGATTCAGAGTTTTTTTATATGATGGGCCACAACAGGTGTTTTTAAATGGTTTTACATCTAGCAAGTTGATTTTAAACACAGGTCTTCCTCAAGGTTGTGTTTTATCACCACTTTTGTTCCCTGTGTACACAAACAGCATCTCCTGTAACAGTGAAGGAATGACTCTTTTTAAATATGTAGATGGCATGGCCCTGGTGGCTCACCTGACAGACAGTACTGCACTGACCCGCTATCAGCAGGCAGTCAGTAATTTAGCTCAGACTTTTAATCAAAACTTTCTGGAGTTAAACACCACAAAGACTAAAGAGTTGTGCTGTGGGAGCAAAAAGAAACTTTTAACTACTCTCTTTACACCCCTCAGACACAATGTCTCCACTTGCTAAGGAAACTGAGAACTTTTTAATTTCAGTAGACACATTTTAATTCTGGTTTACACTTCATTAATTGAATCCATTCTCACTTTCAACATTTCATCCTGGTACAGCTCCCTCTTCATCAAGCACAAAACAAAGCTTTCCCGTATAGTTAATCAGGCTAGCAAAATCATTGGCTTACCACAGACACCGCTGTCTGAACTGTATCAGCGCTCTGTGATCAGGAAAGCCACCCTGATCACAGAGGACTCATCTCACCCCCTTCATCACTCTTTTCAGTTAGTGCCATCAGGCAGACGATATAAAGTTCTGTTGGCCTATATCTATCTATCTATCTATCGGTGGCGCAGTGGTTAGCACTGTGGCAGCACAGTTTACCCTCGGCCGGGGGATCGCGGGGATCGTGAGATCGTGGGTTCGATCCCTGCCCCCGGCCAACAGTGATCTGTGTGGAGTTTGCATGTTCTCCTCGTGTTGCGTGGGTTTGCTCCGGGATTTCTCCGGTTTCCTCCCGCATGCCAAAAACATGCAGGTTAGGGATAAGGGGTGCTTGCGCACGCAGCGACTGGCAGCTGGTGGTTTGTCACCAGACTGCAAAACAAATCTACCTATGGGTACAAAATAAGTAATAAAAAAAAAAAAAAATCTTCTATCTATCTATCTATCTACAGTGGTGTGAAAAAGTGTTTGCCCCCTTCCAGATTTCTCATTTTTTTGTATGTTTGTGACACTTAAATGTTTCAGACCATCAAACAAATTTGAATATTAGACAAATATAGCATAAGTAAACACAAAATGCACTTTTTAAATGAAGGTGTTTATGATTAAGAGTAAAAAAAATCCAAACCTACATGGCCCTGTGTGAAACAGTGATTGCCCCTAAACCTAATAACTGGTTGGGCCACCCTTAGTAGCAACAACTGCAATTAAGCATTTACGATAACTGGCAATGAGTCTTTTACAGCGCTGTGGAGGAATTTTTGGCCCACTCATCTTTGCAGGGTTGTTGTAATTCAGCCACATTGGAGGGTTTTCCAGCATGAACTGCCTTTTTAAGGACATGCCACAGCATTTCAGTCAGATTCAGGTCAGGACTTTGATTAGGCCACTCCAAGATCTTCATTTTGTTTGTTTTTTTAAGCTATTCAAAGGTGGACTTGCTGGTGTGTTTTGGATCATTGTCCTGCTGCAGAACCCAAGTGTGCTTCAGCTTGAGGTCATGAACAGATGGCTGGACATTCTCCTTCAGGATTTTTTGGGAGACAGCAGAATTCATGGGTCCATTTACCACAGCAGGTCTTCCGGGTCCTGAAGCAACAAAACAGCCCCAGACCATCACACTACCACCACCATATTTTACCGTTGGTATGATGTTCCTTTTCTGAAATGCTGTGTTACTTTTACGCTGGATGTAATGGGACACACACCTTCCAAAAAGTTCAACTTTTGTCTTGTCAGTCTACAGAGTATTTTCCCAAAAGCCTTGGGGATCATCAAGATGTTTTCTGGCAAAACTGAGATGAGCCTTTATGCTCTTTTTGATCATGAGTGGTTTTCATCTTTGAACTCTGCCATGCAGGCCATTTTTGCCCAGTCTCTTTCTTATGGTGTAGTCATGAACACTGACCTTAACTGAGGCAAGTGAGACCTGGAACTGCAGGCCTCCTGCTTTGTAGATTTCAGCTGGGATGGAGTCAGAGCCTGGTGCTTTGCCGTTCGAAAGGAGTTTGATCGCTTTTTGGACTTCTGATTCCGTTGGAGGTTCTGCCAGAGACGTGTTCACCTCTACTTGGGACATGCAAGTGATGGCTTCTGCATTGATGGACGAAGGTCTGTTCAGGACGCTGCTGAAATGTTCTGCCCATCTTTCCAGGATTGCGTTCTTGTCGGTGAGGAGAGTGGACCCGTCAGCACTGAGCAGTGGTGATGTTCCAGAAGACTGAGGCCCGTAGATGGTCTTAAGAGCATCATAGAAGCGTTTGGAGTTGTTGCTGTCAACGTACTGCTGTATTTCACCTGCCTTTTTGCTGAGCCAGAAGTCCTGCATCTCTCTGAGCTTTGCCTGCGCCTTTCCTTTGATGGAGTTTAAGGTTGCCTTCTGAGAGGCAGATTTGCTGTCTTGCTGGTACATTCTGTGGGCTTCACACTTCTCGTCAAGCAGCTTTTGGATGTCATCATCATTTTCATTGAACCAGTCTTGGTGTTTGTGCGTGTTCTGGCCCAGTTGAGTGAGTGAGGTGTCGTACACCATGTCTCTGAAAACTGCCCAGTATTCTTCTGCTCTGTACGCCCCAAGGTTGAGCTGACTAAGCTTGTTGTCCAGGTCCTCACTGAGGTTCTGTCGCACAGAGTGCTGTTCCAGCTTGCTGACATGGAGTTGGTTGTTTGCCTTTTTCCCCTGTGGACACCGTTTGGGCTGGATATGCATGTTGAGCTTTGAGAGAATGAGTCTGTGATCCATCCAGCAGTCTGTGCCACACATCGCCTTTGTTACTCTAACGTCCTGCCTATTTCTCCTTCTCACAATGATGTAATCGATCAGATGCCAATGCTTGCTGCGTGGATGCATCCAGGAGGTCTTGTTGCGATTTGGCAAGTGGTAGACGGTATTAATGATCAGAAGGTCATGAGAGGCGCACGTCTTCAACAGGAAAAGACCGTTGCTGTTGCACTTTCCAACTCCATTTCTCCCAAGGACTCCCTCCCATGTCTGGTAGTCTATACCAACTCTGGCGTTAAAATCTCCAAGAACAATGAGTTTGTCCTCCTTTGGTATGCCCTCAATGAGAGTCTCTAAGTCCTCGTAAAACTTGTCTTTGATCTCCTCTGGGTTCGTCACGGTGGGGGCATATTCACTGATGAATGTGGCATGGCGTTTTCCTCGGAGGGGTAGCCGTAGGGTCATGAGGCGGTCGTTGGTTCCTTTGGGGAGGTTGGTAAGCTTGCTGATCAGATTGGATCTGATTGCGAAACGAATTTCTGCTTCACGGCATTCTTCACTGCCTTGGCCGCTCCAGAAAAAGGTGTAGCCGGCTTTGACTTCTGTCAGCTGACCTTCATCTGCAACCCTGGTCTTGCTCAGAGCTGCAATGTGGATGTTGTACCTGCTGAGTTCTCTTGTGACAAATGCTGTCCGTCTCTCAGGTCTGTCCACTTTGGAGCTGTCCATGAGCGTTTGCACATTCCAAGTGCCAGTGGTGAGTGATGTCACCTTAGTTGATTTCTTCTGAGAATTTCGACCGCTAAGGTGGGATCCCCGCCACCTGTGGCTTGCTGGCCAGGGTGTAGCAAAGCAGGCTATGTTTAGGGCACCTTTTCTAGCCCCTTCCTCAGGCCATGGAGGTGAGCAGAACGAATCCTAAAGAGGGCTGCTCAGACGCCCAGGGGGCTGCCAAACTCCACTGCTGCTTTGGTCCAGTAGAGAGCGACCCTATGCCCGGGGCCGCCTGTGTGTGGGATTGTGGCTACAGCCTCCAGTGTATCCGCAGCTGCTGCTTCGTCACTTGCCCATCGCCACAGGACTTGGGGGAGGAGAAGGAAACTGGTGTGTGTGTGTGGGGGGGTGATGTCTTGACTTGCACGTGAATTTGATTTAAGTGAGGGAGAGTTGCACAGGGTCATCAGCCTCACTCTCTCGTCCCAGCCTATCTGGATCCAGTGGCAAGATGTATTCATGACAGCTGGAGATAGGTTAGGATGCAGTGGATGGCCAGCAGTGTCTTACGTGTCTCACTGTGCTCTAGTTGCGCTCCACAATGCTTTGCTGGGTCTGCCTTCCTTCCCGCTGAGCCAATCTGGTGGTTTCTTCCTCGCAGTCCGCCGGGTCCAGTCTGTGCATGCGTAGGCAGATAAGCCCTACCTCACCGAGGGTTTCAAACCTGTCGGCTACCCACATCTGGTTTTGTCCGCCAGTCGAAGCGGTTTACCGGGTGTGGACGCTGTTGCGTACAAACAGCTACTTGGAGCCACAGGTGAGAGTTGAGTGCCAAGTGGGTACCAAAGCGGACCAACCACCCGGAGGTGCGACTGTTGCCCCGTCAGAGGTACTATCCCTCCCTGACACTCCATACACCCCCAGTTGGGTTGCACAGGTTATAGGTCACATGAATGGTGGAAAAAGTTTTGAAATTATTTATCTTGGTCTGATTTTTTACATCACAAAAACCTGGCATTTGAACAGGGGTGTGTAGACTTTTTATATCCACTGTATCTGTAAACATATTTTCAATATCTACAGAGAGATTGTTCGGATGCCATTTTAACAAAAAAAAGGTTTATCTACTATCTAAAATTCTATTTTAGATATCTAAAATAGCATTCTTACAATACTGTTCTTACTAGTAAGAGTGTTATTTTGATTAGGAAGAATATGACAAGCCACTTTAACATTTGATTGCAGTGATAATGCTATAAGTATATGATTATAATAATAATTATTATTATTATCTGTTTATTAAATTACCTCCTGTCAAACATTAGGGAGCACCACCCTCTTTATCAAGTGAAGGGCTCTTTGACAAGTGAAATTAAGAAGATAAGATAAGATAAATGTTTTTTAGTCTCACAACTATGGGTGATTAGTAATACAAGCGCAATAGTCATTTAATCAATTTCTTTATTCTGTGCATAGGTTCTTGACACTGAGTGATTCTGAAACCCTGTGAAGCTCTTTAAACAACAACAAAAAAATGACTTCATGCTCTTGTATCAACAGTTAATTTGGCACAAGTCCTTATGTGTGAAATAAGGTTGGAATATGACCGTTTATCTGATTGGAGAATTAATGAAACCACCAGGGGACAATTGAATATGTTAATAAAAGTAAGTTTATTATGGGAAGAAGAAAAAAATGCTTGGAAAGTAAAAATGATTATTTTAAATGTCTAAGCTTTAAAAGGAAGTGGTGGTTACAAGAAAAATGACACGGGCAATCTAAATAATAGTTTATCCTTAAAATGCCACTTTGGCTGTCTTAATTTCATGGACGTTGAGCAGGAGTTCCTCGCCTGTGATAACTGAGGTTCATAAGAGACTCGGGGCCGAAACCAGAACAAGATTGTTAAAGCGTACCTGTGGTGGTCGTGAAAAAAAAGATATTATATTGAGCCCCTGTCTCATGTTCTAGTTCAAGTTTAAGTTGAAATTCATGTTCAAAGCAATATGATATAAATCCATTGCTGATGTGCTGGTTCAGCTATGTCAGCAAAACATGGGTGCAGCCATACTAGCGGCTACATGGCCTGCCAGGACGCTTCCTGTGACATAATATCGTTGACACCGCGATCTGGATCAATATTGGCTGAGCCTGGAGTGCCTGGATGAGCAGTGGCTTTCGGGATATTCAAATTCAAATTCAAACGTTTATTTCAAACTCAGGGTTCATATTAAATGCAGAACTAAAACGAGTAGAAAATAAATAAATAAATGCTTAAATTCAGCGGGTCGTCTCGTCTGATCTGAGGTCATAACGGCCGCCAGACGGCAGATGATTCGGCTCCTCCCTCGCCGCTATACAGAGCAGCAGACACTCGGCGCTCTTGTAACAACAAAAACTGCGTTGTGTGTGAGGACCAAAATTCAAACGTTTATTTCAAACTCAGGGTTCATATTAAATGCAGAACTAAAACGAGTAGAAAATAAATAAATAAATAAATAAATGCTTAAATTCAGCGGGTCGTCTCGTCTGATCTGAGCTCGTAACGGCCGCCAGACGGCCGATGATTCTAAAACTATATACAGAGCGGCAGACACTCGGCGCTCTTGTAACAACAAAAACATACAATGCGATATGGATATCGCAACATGGCAGAATGTAAAGCCTTTGGATGTCTCAATAATAAGCGAAAAAACAAAGATAAACACTTCTTTTGTGTACCCAAACCCAGCTCACCTTGTCAGAAGATCATAGCGGAAAAGTGATTGCGCAATCTCGGAACAGGGCACAGACGAATCCTTTCAGACGAAATTGCGTTGTGTGTGAGGACCACTTCGTCACTTTCACCCTCAGAAGACCTTTCTGGCTCAAACCCGTAGCCATGTTGGACGAATTCTTCCTCAGAGTCCGACAATTCAGCCATAATAGAATAAAAACACTCACAACAGCAACCTAGTCTCTCATACAGGTGGAGTATTGACTGTTCAGTATCAACGAAGTGACGTCACATCCGCATGTGTCATGGCTGCGCGCAGAGTTTTCACTGGCTGGCCATGCCTGCAGTCGTATTTGCATATTTCTCTGGTGGTATATGGCTGGCAATAATTATTTAACCAAATAACGAATACTTTGCCTAATGTTTTCAAGTTGAATGCGTTTAGACGACCACCACAGGTACCCTTTAAGCCTCATTGGGTCGCAGACACTGGAGTACTGGGGCTTCTGGCAGCCCGGCTGATCCAAATTTGGTTGCTAGATGGAACCCTGATGGCAGAATCCTCTCTGCAGGTCTGAGCCCGGGGTCTTGACCTGGGGACCTTCTCAAGGCGAGAGCCCAGTTTTGGGGCCTGTGGTTTAGGCTTGGTTTGAATATTCTTTGGAGGCAGAGAGCCATGGGCAGCTGGCTCTCTCTCAGAGGGAGTCTTTGTGTTGGAAGGCAGCCGAAGAAAGCATTAACTGATAAAACTATGAGCACTCTAATGTGTGTGAAGGCAAGACAAACTTGAGTTTTAGAGAAAAATATTAGATTTGGGGAGAACTTAGATTGCTTTTTATGAGAAATTTGGCACTCTAAGGAAAAACTTAACATTACATTAAGTTTACAAAGAGGAAGAATTCTAAGAGACAAAGGATGAAGTTACCTTGTGTAGAGCAAAACTGGGAAGAGAGATTGCACAGGGCCCAAAAAGCCAGCAACAAAAGAGAGTGAGCCTCAGCCCTTACTAGTTGATAAGGCTTCTGGAATATACACACAGGTACAGGCTTTACAACGACTCCCACCTTTCAGAGAGTGGCTGGGTCACTTACCCCTTCATGCAGACCAGTGGATCAAATGACACACTCACAAAAACAAGTATTCAACATACGACTAACACATGTTTACCTACAAAAATATTTCTAACTTTCCTAAGATTTGTCTAATCTCATGAGAAGGACTCATAAGGAAAGAAGCATACACAGATATTTTAACACAAAACAATAACACAAAATCCAGTATGAGTCATGAAATAAGTTGCTTCACAGTACTCATTGACAGTCTGTGAGGAAGGGACAAGTCCTTAATTTCTGTGGAGGCAAACAGATTAATGTAGGCTGAGATACACACGTGGACAAAATTGTTGGTACCCTCTGTTAATGAAAAAAAAACCCCACAATGGTCACAGAAATAACTTGAATCTGACAAAAGTGGTAATAAATAAAAATTCTATGAAAATTAACCAAAGAAAATCAGACAATGCTTTTGAATTGTGGTTCAACAGAATTACTTTAAAAAACAAACTCATGAAACAGGCCTGGACAAAAATGATGGTACCCCTAAAAAAGATTGAAAATAATGTGACCACAGGGACATGTTCAACCAAGATGTGTCCTCTAATTAACATCACAGGTGTCTACAAACTTGTAATCAGTCAGTCGGCCTATTTAAAGGGTGACAAGTAGTCACTGTGCTGTTTGGTGACATAGTGTGTACCACACTAAACATGGACCAGAGGAAGCAAAGGAGAGAGTTGTCTCAGGAGATTAGAAAGAAAATTATAGACAAGCATGTTAAAGGTAAAGGCTATAAGACCATCTCCAAGCAGCTTGATGATCCTGTGACTACAGTTGCACATATTATTCAGAAATTTAAGATCCACGGTGTGGGAAGCGTGAAATAACGAAGCTGAATTGGTTCTTAATTCAGATTTTATTCAAGCACTTCATCCCCAGCCTTCTCTCAGGAACAAAAGAGGAAGAGCTGCATCAGACCTTCACATTTATACCTCTCACACAAAGGAAGAATCACATATCCCTGTCAAAACCCCCTATTGACATTAACTCCCCCTCTAGTCTCTCAGTCCTCCACCTGTCTCCCAGGAGGTCGGGAAGTCCTTTCAGTCCCTTGTCGCCGTACCTCCGTCTTCTTGTTGTTAACCGCAGGTGGTCCAGACATATAGTTCCATTCAGGACGTGAAGTCAATCCACACATGCAATCTCCAGCATCCCCTTAATGCTGATGCATATGTAGGCAAAAATACATGGGCTACACATGGGACTGTAGCCAACCTCCCTGGACGTGGCCACAGGAGGAGACGGATAATACGAATGGTAACAAAAGAGCCCAGAACAACCTCTAAACACATTCATGGTGAACTCCAAGGTCAAGGTACATCAGTGTCAGATCGCACCATCCGTCGCTGTTTGAGCCAAAGTGGACTTCATGGGAGACGACCAAGGAGGACACCACTGTTGAAAACAAATCATAAAAAAGCCAGACTGGAATTTGCCAAACTGCATGTTGACAAGCCACAAAGCTTCTGGGAGAATGTCCTTTGGACAGACGCGACAAAACTGGAACTTTTTGGCAAGGCACATCAGCTCTATGTTCACAGACGCAAAAATGAAGCATACCAAGAAAAGAACACTGTCCCTACTGTGAAACATGGAGGAGGTTTTGTTAAAGGGCCTATATCATGCTATTTTAAACCTTTCAGAGTAAACTACAGTATATGCATGTATGTGATAGTATATTACCTTTGGTACACTGAAGAATGAATTTCTTATGAAATATGAGTTATTTTTGCGAGCTACTTTTCCAATCCGGAAATAAGATGCCTCGATCTCTGAGGCTCCGCCTCTCCTTCTTGTGGCTGCCGCCCATTTCATGACGTAACCCCTGAGCCGGCTGCTGCAGCGTGTCGCTGGGTTCCGCCCACGAAAACTTGAAGACATTGTCTTACGTAAAAAAGCAAACAGTTGTTGTCACTGAGCAGATTAGGAGTGAGAGGAACTACTTCTTCACAGCGTCAATGCTAAAGTGAAAGAGTTTTGCCGATCACCACTCCGTTAGCTGCGCGGAGAAAGTGGGTGTGTGCGTTAGCCTGGGGGCGGTGCTGGCAGCACAGGTACTTCCTGGAGTGGGCGGCTCACCCACTTTCATACGTATGAACGTGGGGACCCACTCATTATCAGGGACAGGGCGGAGCAGCAGCTCAGAGAGCAGTGGTGAGGAGGAATACTCAGAGATGCGCGAATGGAGCAAAATACCACTTTGGGGGTGTTTTTGGTGAGGAATTAACATTATAACATGCTTAAAGGCTAAAAAAAGTCGATTTTGCATGATATGGGCCCTTTAAATGGGGCAAAAAAGTATTTAGTCAGCCACCAATTGTGCAAGTTCTCCCACTTAAAAGATGAGAGAGGTCTCCAGTTTTCATCATAGGTATACCTCAACTATGAGAGACAAAATGAGGAAAAAAAAAAATCCAGAAAATCACATTGACTGATTTTTAAAGAATTTATTTGCAAATTATGGTGGAAAATAAGTATTTGGTCAATAACAAAAGTTCATCTCAGTACTCTGTTATATACCCTTTGTTGGCAATGACAGAGGTCAAACGTTTTCTCTAAGTCTTCACAAGGTTTTCACACACTGTTGCTGGTATTTTGGCCCATTCCTCCATGCAGATCTCCTCTAGAGCAGTGATGTTTTGGGGCTGTCGCTGGGCAACACGGACTTTCAACTCCCTCCAAAGATTTTCTATGGGGTTGAGATCTGGAGACTGGCTAGGCCACTCCAGGACCTTCAAATGCTTCTTACGAAGCCACTCCTTCGTTGTCCGGGCGGTGTGTTCAGGATCATTGTCATGCTGAAAGACCCAGCCACGTTTCATCTTCAATGCCCTTGCTGATGGAAGGATTTTTTCATTCAAAATCTCACGATACATGGCCCCATTTATTCTTTCCTTTACACGGATCAGTCGTTCTGGTCCCTTTGCAGAAAAACAGCCCCATAGCATGATGTTTCCACCCCCATGCTTCATAGTAGGTATGGTGTTCTTTGGATGTAACTCTGCATTCTTTCTCCTCCAAACACGACAAGTTGAGTTTTTACCAAAAAGTTCTATTTTGGTTTCATCTGACCATATGACATTCTCCCAATCCTCTTCTGGATCATCCAAATGTTCTCTAGCAAACTTCAGATGGGCCTGGACATGTACTGGCTTAAG
Organism: Pholidichthys leucotaenia; assembly: GCA_020510985.1. NCBI lineage: Eukaryota > Metazoa > Chordata > Actinopteri > Cichliformes > Pholidichthyidae > Pholidichthys > Pholidichthys leucotaenia. The sequence goes on from CM035849.1 coordinate 228,595,612, forward strand.
CAGGTGGACACGTCTGGCACTGCAGGATTTGAGTCCCTGGTGGCGTAGTGTGTTACTGATGGTAGCCTTTGTTACTTTGGTCCCAGCTCTCTGCAGGTCATTCACTAGATCCCCCCCTGTGTGGTTCTGGGATTTTTGCTCACCGTTCTCGTGATCATTTTGACCCCACGGGGTAAGATCTTGTGTGGAGCCCCAGATCGAGGGAGATTATCAGTGGTCTTGCATGTCTTCCATTTTCTAATAATTGCTCCCACAGTTGATTTCTTCATACCAAGCTGCTTACCTATTGCAGATTCAGTCTTCCTAGCCTGGTGCAGGCCTACAATTTTGTTTCTGGTGTCCTTTGACAGCTCTTTGGTCTTGGCCATAGTGAAGTTTGGAGTCTGACTGTTTGAGGTTGTGGACAGGTGTCTTTTATACTGATAACGAGTTCAAACAGGTGCCATTAATACAGGTAACGAGTGTAGGACAGAGGAGCCTCTTAAAGAAGAAGTTACAGGTCTGTAAGAGCCAGAAATCTTGCTTGTTTGTAGGTGACCAAATACTTGTTTTCCACCATAATTTGCAAATAAATTCTTTAAAAATCAGACAATGTGATTTTGTCCATGGCTGTGGGAAGAAAAGTTAGTCTCTGATTCCTCTCGCGATTCAGTCCGGCAATGAAGAAAAACAGGAGCTGAAGCTATGTGAGGGACTTGGCGTTTAGGCTTTAGGTGCGTTCGCGGCCCTAAAGCCCTCGGGGACAGCTGACGGCTGGATTCCCGTCGTGCGCCGTGGCTGAGACTTACACCAAATCCTGTGTGCGGGCTGCGTGTGTGCTTCAGGTGTGTGAGCAGTCCTGAAGAGCCGTGTGCAGCGGCGGAGGATGATGTATAAGTCTGTAGAGCCAGCTTGTCTCTGGTGCGCGGCACGCGCTGCGGCCACGTGCCTTCCAGCTGCGCTGTTCTGATGCGAGGCTTCTGTGCATGGCCGGTCCGCTGCGAGGCGAATCAGGGTCAGGGGGCTTGATGGAGATCTGCGCAGTCGGCGCCGATTGTGTCCCCTGTTCGGGCTGTTGATCGTCTCCGGCCGGCTTTTACTACCCCCACCCCCCTCCACCCCCTCCTGCACAGAGCTTTTCCCTGCTCGCTGCCCAAGCTGCACTATCGAGGTCTCGACCACCTGCCGAGCCCTCTGGGGGGGAGCTGTGGCAGTTTGGGAAAACCCCCACAAACAGACTAAGGACAGACAGCTCGCTACTCCTGGTTTTTTCCGCTACACTACTGTGATAATGTCACCTTTCATGTATTGTGTTCATGCATCCTGTCTGTGTCTGTGTCTGAAGTGAAGCTTCTTCCTTCCGTTCTTCTTTTCAGTCAGTTTGTTCTTAATTAGTTATTTGATGCTGTAAAAACGGGTGTGTGATAACAGTTGAGTGTGGTCTTGTTTGGTCATGTTTGAGGTAGCTACTTTTGGGCCATTGCATAGACTGTGATGGGCGGAAATCTACTCTGTGGGTATGCTTCACGGAAGCTACTGTGCAGTCTGGCTGCAAAAGATGTTGCATGACAGCCCCTGACATAAGGAAGTATAGCTTCACTTTTCTACAATGACTGTACATGGCAGTACATCATCTACTATATTTGTACACAAACAGCCTATGGTTAAATTTTGATTATTGTGTGCATTTGAGGAGACTCCATCATGCTCCAAAATCTGTGAAACTATGGAGAAGTTATCTCTGTGTCAGCTCCCAGTTTCTGTTCTCACCCCTTCCAGGGAGAATTGCATCAGCAAAAACAAGACAGAATAATTTTACCATGACTGACCCTCCCGTTGTTCTGTTATGTCATCTCTCATACACACTTGGACCATTTTTATTTTTTTTCAGTTTTTAGGGTGGTCCATAGATGCTGAAGTTGCTCAGCAAATGATGATGTTGTCAGTCATGTTGGGGAACCTTTCAGACATAATCCCTGAGGCCTCAGGGACACTGCCGCTGTCTAAGCATTGCTGTTATAAAGTTGTTGTATGTTCTCTGTCTTCTTAGCAGTCGTTCCTATACTAGGGTGACAGATGCTTTAAAATGTGAGGATGAAAAATGTTCCATCCATCCCTCTCAGTGCCAAGAATAAATGTTTTCAGCTTCTCTGCCTTGTTAGTCTTTGGTTTTAAGGATAAATGAAGAGGCAGCTTCAGCTGGATAGGCCAGCAGGGAATTAAGTGACTTGTTTTATCACAAATTGAATAACTGACTTGTTTTATCAGCTGAATTAGCTTTGTCTTCTGCAGATATTGTACGTGCTTCACCCTTTTACTGCATGTTGGAAGGTGATCATGTATCATCATTTAGCCTGGCTGAGCACATATTTGCTTTCCTGCTGTTTTGCTCTGTTAGCTTGAAGTTATAACTCCAGTGTTTTCTTTTGCTTCAGTGTCTTGCCCTTTCTGTTTTGTGGTGTTTTGATTTTTTGTGTAATAAATGTATTTATTTTTTTCTTGATCAAAGTATCATGCGGCACCACCCAGCAAAGGCAGTTTTGCAAAACTGTAGATAAAAAAGCAAGAAAGGTCATAATGTATCAGCAGTATTAAACATCAGGCTCAGAACAAATCTGTTTGTTTGTTATAGAAAAGTGTGGAATAAAGTATATCAAAGTTACCATTATTCTGTAACTATGTATAGTCATGTATGGATCATTCAATGTTTCAAAACTGTCTCCATTACTCTGTTGAGAAAATTGAGGCCTAAAGGGTAAACATTTCAATCAGTTAGAGGAAAAGTAGGTTAAAAAATTAGGTATTTCTGTCTATACACTGTAAGCTGGACCCAGAATTGCTTAGTAATCACTTATTGTGCACTATATGCTGTACTGTAGGTACTTATAGTACTTTCCACTTTGTAGCATTTTCTAAATGTGTAATATAAATACATCCTATACAGTGCACTCAAAATATCGCACAATGCGTAACAGAAGTGGTACATGAGTGCTTTGTGTCCTATCATGCAATGCAATGAAGGGAGTGTGTTAAACCTCCATCTAAAAAGAAGGGATCATATCACAACCCAACTACTTGTATTATCATTGTTGTCATTTTGATTTGATAAAATATACTGCATGTTGGATTTTATTTTCTGTATCTCATTTTAAATTTTGCCATAGCAATGATGTGGTGATGGCCAAGAGAAAACTATCCAAATAGTGTCTGAAAATATCATTTTAGGCTCATTATATACTCCTTCAGCTTGAATCCTATTTATGGAGAGGTAGTTAAATGATTTTGGGTGGGACCATAAATGGTAGGCTCAAGCTTATTGAGAAAAATTATTGAATGACGACCTTATGTAACAACCAGTGCACACAGACCAGAGGACTCCACATCAAAGGCCAGGTAATGTTTGAAAAAGCCATCCCAACCTGCAGTGAAAAGGGTTTTGTACAGATAGAACAGAGCAAAATGGGTGATTAGGTACGTGGAAAGACTAATGTGAAGGGAGGCTTGAACCACTGACACATTCTACAAAAATGATCTGGTAGAAGACGTGAAGGAGCAAGAGGAAGGACAGTCAGACAAAAGCTAAATGAGGACACACAAGCAGCAAATGACAATAGATCGGATACGAGTAAATACAATGCAGACAAGACAGTGAAGCAACCGTGCAGAAAATAAAACAACTATGCTAAAAATAGCAGAACAAACATGAAAGTCACATTGAGGGGTGTACAGTGAGGTGAGATTATTGAGTTTAATGGCAATATTAATACTGATCCCAATGCTTCTTTTCGATGTCACAAAGGGATGTCACTGAGGAGCTCATTTAACAGTAGGCTGTGTCATCCTACAGTAAGTGCTCAAGAGAGAGGTCCCGCAGGTCCTTCCTACCTATGGCTGTCAGACTTTAGAATCTTAAGCCACATTTCCACTATATAGTTCTGTGCTACTCTTTTCTTTTCTTTACTACTTGTTTCTCCCGCGGCTGCGCCTCCATCACAACCGTGGAAAGCCGAGAATTGCTGGGGTGGGCGGGATCGAGGTGGCTCTACACCGCTGACGTATAAAGGACGAGACTGACTCCTCAACAACACAGAAAAAAATAGCAGATTACGAGCGGAGGAGTTCCACGGTTTTTAACACAATGAATGTCTTTAACGAGACAAGAGAATTTTACAGGAGAAGACGACGTGGATTGAGACAACACACGTTGGAGCAGGAGAGGAGAATAGCGGTTGCCCAGGAGGAATCTGAAGCAGCTGCATATGAAGCAGAGATCATTCAGAGATCATTTCATTTGTTCAGTGTTCATGTGCATACATATGTCAAACGTGTTTTTTAAATAAAATGTTGTGCACTTTTAAACTACGTCGCCTCTGTTGTTCAAAACGGTTAAATGTTAACAGACGGTTAATTAAATGCTGAAACACCGGGGTAATTTAAAATTATGCAGAAGCTTAATCCTAAACCCCTTTAACTTACCAAATAATTTATAATATTATAAAAAAAGCCCATCCAAATCTAGACCCATTTTGTATATTGTGTAATAATGATACACTGATGATAAACTGACTTCCCAAAAAAAGCAGCAGCTATACAACGCACTTTTGGTTTGATGGAATTGCCAATTGACCTTGGAATTATATGTGGAAACTTGTTATACTTCCAGTTAACTTTAACTTACAAAATAATTAAAAATATTATAAAAAAAAAGCCAATCCAAATCTAGGCCCATTTTTTGTATTGTGTATCATTTGAGTATCATTGTACAATCTATTGTTATTTATAAGGGTTATCTGGGTTATAAGGGTTTATAAGGGTTATCTGTTCAGTGGTGGCTAATTACACACTAAAACAACATAGAAAATGACTGCAAAGAAAATGCTGCAGCTAGCCAAGTCACTTTTGATTTGATGGAATTGCCAATTGACCTTGGAATTATATGTGGAAACTTGTTATACTTCCAGTTAACTTTAACTTACCAAATAATTGATATTATAAAAAAAGCCAATCCAAATCTAGGCCCATTGTGTATCATTTTTCCAATCTATTGTTATTTATAAGGGTTATCTGTTCAGTGGTGGCTAATTACACACTAAAACAACGTAGAAATGACAAAAAAAAAAATGCTGCAGCTAGACAACTCACTTTTGGTTTGATGGAATTGCCAATGAACCTAGAAATTTTATGATGAAACTTTTTTTAATCCTACTAAATACACTGACATTGTCACACTGCCCAACACCAAATTATAATTTTCTTTTTCAAACCAAAGATCACTATGGATCTATTGAATCACAATCGCATAGGTTTATCATATACATGTCAACGTTTACAACATCGAAAATGTTATATTTGGGTTTACATGTATGGGTATTTTCGCTTTATATTATACTAGACTGCTTATAATTTATTGGAATTCTCAGAATTTGGAATGCCGATATAACATTCAATTCACATGTACTTACCTTTTACCCAATTCGACTTTCACCTTTATCAGTGTCTACTGCTGAATGTAAATTACACCTGTGCAACTGCTTACAATTTTACTTAAAAACTGTACCCAATGTAGAGCAATGGATACAGCAGTGGTAATATTTATTAAATTTAACAATAACAATTACATTACCATTAAAAATCTTGACACCTTTATGGCTGAACAGCAGGATTAGGGTCATATGAGGCAATGGAATGTGTATGTAATTATTCGTCTTTATCATCCAGTGTTATAATATACAAACCACACTTTTATCCAAAAGACTAACATTTTATTACATTACAAATATTCCCAAAACATGTTAACAAATGGGGAGCTTTCAGTACTTCGAGCAGACTGCCAAAATGGTTTCGGAAGGCTCCGTGGAAGGAAGCCGTCTCTGTCAGCTCATCCCTTCTTAATGCGGCTAACTGCAGGTGTCTTTCGCGCTGTTCGAGCATCCTTTCATGGATCCGCATCTCCTCAGCATGATTCTGGGCCATCAGTGATGCAAGGTCTGCAATGTTGCTGCTTTTCAGCTTGCCTATATGAAAGACAGAAGTCATTGTATTTAGATAACACCGGATCAAAACATGTCAGAAAAAATATTATGGAATTAAACTGTTGAAAGCCTGTGGTAGGATGCTTCGTTGCTGTATTTAAGCTCAACTGTCATGTTGTTGCCCCTCAGTAGAGTGGACTATAAGCAACTTCTGTGGTGATGTGGTTAGGCCCCCCTTCATTTCAAAAAGGATTAATTGTAAAAAGTATTTTGATTTAATGGGTTATTTTTAAAAGAATTTCTTTGTACTGTGGCCTCATAAATCAGAATGGGTTAATAGTGTTAGCTGACTTGAAGAATTTCAATCAAGCATTTTGATTTGAAGTCTGTACATGTGCTCCTTTTTTTTTGTGAAAATACAACAGTATTTCACCACCAACACACCTATAACACTGGGCCACTGTGGCTATGAACACCCCTGAATCTAGTATTTTTATAAACGTAGAAAGACATTTTAAATTCCTTGTTATGCGTCTATAGAAAACAATCACATATAAAAACAACCGGGTGGTAATTTTCAGTTTGTTGTGCCTTACCAGCACTTGACCGGGAGATGCCGGGGCAGTCCAGTGAGGCGGACCCCAAGGGATTTGAAAACTGTGTATAGAAGGAAAAAACACACAATAACGCTCACAAACAAAGTGCAACATGTACCGCAAACACAAAACTTTTTAACCAGAATACAATAAGCTTACGTCAGCGTTTTGTTCACGTGAATACTGAAATAAAAGCGCGATTCAGCCGCTTGATGCCAGGTAGCAGCAAGGTACAGAGGTAGCTAGCTATTAGCGGGCTAGCCATCACCACAATTGCCCACAATCAAACAACTTTCTTTATTGCTAAAATAAAGTGCGCTTTTGACCGAAAGGCAAGAAGACGGACAATAACAAAACAACACTCACCGTCACCGTTTTCCAATTCCGTGGCCGTGTCGAGTCCAAATTCTCTGCCAATAATAGCAGACCGGACACTTCCTGGTATATTTTTTCATTGCAAATTGCCCCACCAACTCGCTCTGGATGTAGTCATCGGCTACGAGAGACAGAAAAGTCCGCACCTCCTCGTTTGTTCATGGAATAAACTTGCGCGTGGACATCGTTATATGAGAACACAATTTTGAATCCAGTCACTGCGGTTACTCGCTGAAATTACAAATGGCGGACGTGTAGCTTCAACAGAAAACAAAACGGACGCGTTTGGTGACGTTACGCCCTGACCAATCAGCGTTTAGCAGTCGATTGACGTCAATTCACACCTCGCTTTTCGCTCGCTTGTACCCTGCCTCTGAACAGGCACGAAAATCGTAACGGTTAAACCGTGAGGACTTGGGTGGAAATGGCGAAAAACCGAAACAAGTAAAAAAAAGTAAAGCTCAGGCGATACTGGTGGAAATGGGGCTTAACCGGTGCTGCTCATAGAAGCTGTATTAGTCACAACTTTGCACAATAGAGATCGTCCCCTCCAACACACAACTAAGACAGTTACAATTATTATCGAGGGTGGCAACAACACTGGTCATTCAAATGTGAAATATACTGTCTGGGTCCATATTTATATTCTGCCGGGTAATTTAACTAACTGTAATGCTGTTGATACGATCTAGCTGCAATGCTCCTGCTCTGTGTATATAACTGTGTACATAGTATGTATATTTATTTACTGCTTTGGCTAACCAATTCTTATCTTCTTATCTTATTTACTATTGCTCTGAGTGCTGCTATCCCTGTGCTGCTGCAATCCTGGAATTTCCCCATTGTGGGACCCCCAGTTGCTCCTGGTGGGTCAGGCCAGCGCCGGTGCATGGCAGCTCTGCCGCTATCAGTGTGTGAATGGGTGGAGAGCAGGATGTGTAAAGCGCTTTGGTCATTCGGAGATGAATAAAAAGCGCTATATAAGTGAATGCCATTTACCATTTTTACCATTTAATAAAGGCTTATCTTATCTTAAAGGTGTCTCTTCTTTTGTCAGGCTAATAGCCAAAGTAACTAGCCAAACTCCTAAAACAAGTTGAAAGTGCTATGTTGCCACTAAATATTACAGAAGTATTTTATGAATTTCCAGCTAGGGGACAGTAAGAGTTTGCTAATGCAAACCTAAACTAATGTATATGAGTATTATTACAGTGACACAAAAGACAACCTTTTGTATACTTATGGGGGGGGGGGAGGGCTGAAAAGTTTATAGTAGTCAAATTTGACCAAATGTGGTTTATTTTTCATCATAGTCTCCCCTTTGGTCCACACACTTCTTCCACTGGTGTTGCAGTGCTTGGATCCCTGTGATTGAAAAATAAACCACTATGACCCCCCCCTCCCCCCCAATATAATAACCAGACAGAATGTACATCACCTGCACAGGATTTTAGAGTTTTTATTTTGGACATAAGTAGAACAGAAATAAACAAATAAACAAAAAAAATAATGATAAAAGAAAAAAAACAACAGAAAAATGTTCAAAAAGGAGTGGGAAGAAGTCGAAACTTATTTAATCCCACCACTTCTCCATGTAACTATTATTCATATCATCCCGATTCCTTAATAATAATTATGCTAATAATAATAACAATAATAAAAACAATAATAACTAGAAAAGCACTCAGAGAGTGCAGACCTCCGCCAAGCGCCACAGTTCCCCTGTGGGCATGTTGTCCTGTATTTTTTTTTTTTCCAAGTGTTCTGACAATTTTTTGGCAGAGTTACATGCACAAAAAAAAAATTGAAAAAATATTGAAAATGGCCCTATCTCGCAATGTTAAATTAAAAAAAAAAGAATCCTTTAAAAAATTCCTGGATGCAGACGGTGATCCGGATCACCACCAAAATCTAATCATCTGTAGGATACCCCATTTCTGACAATCTGTGAAAATTTCATGAAAATCCGTCCATAACTTTTTGAGTTATCTTGCTAACAAACAGACAGACAAACCAATGCCAATGAAAACATAACCTCCTTGGCGGCGGTAATAATTATTATAACAATAAAGGACAAGAACAAGGGACCTAACACTAACATGACAGTAAGAAACAAACAAATAACTAAATAAATAAAAATAAGTAATTTTCTGTGAACAATCAAGTGACTCTCACACCCCCACTTCATCTCGGTACCTGGTGAAAACATATTGTGTGTATTTTGTGTTGACATTGTTGTAACTCCTCCCCCATACCGTTCCATAGTCCTACCCCACAGAATGAAAGGCATGATCTTTTTTTTATTTGTACGGATTTTGCTAGTATTAAAATTATATTTCCGTCTTAGTTGATACCCTCCCTCTCAATCCCTGAACAGTTTTTGAATGTTTTCTGGCAGAAGATTTCTGGTAGAAGACTTAGTTATTTTATTGACAACAACATAAGTTTTGTTGGTCTAGGTTTGCTGCCAAATTTGTTTTTACATTGTTGATACAAGACAGTTTCATCCATCCATTCTCTTGACCTTTGTGAAATTCAGGGTTGCAGGAGCTGTGGAGCCGGATACAGCTGTGATAGGGCGAGAGTTGGGATACATTCTGGATAGATCAAGACAAGGGATTATTGCTAATCACACAAAATATAGAATAAGTAACAATGATTGCACTTTGATTTAGCTAAATTCAAAAAGTTTCAGATATCATGAGCTAAAAATTCTATCCTTAACAAACCCACAATATCATGAAAAAATGCACTAGAGCATGAAGTGTAAGATTTGAAATAAGAGATGATTTCAAATGCAAAATAAATCAGGATTCGATTTAAGAGCGGCAAAAAAAAAATATATATATATATACTTTGGCCTGCAACCTAAAGTCATCTTAAACTCGCATCAGGTATTGTGTTATACTGTATATAATGCGTTTCATTTTTTTCCTGACCTGCACACCAGGTCCATTATTCTCTGTTAACACTTAAAGTGTGAATTTAACACAGTCAGTTACAAAGAAAAAAAATAGCAAGAGTTAAATTTACTCTGAAAGTGTTAAATTATCTCTGAGTGTTAAAATTCAGCACAAGAACAGAGTGGACACACATCAACGCTGACAATTTTGGCATATTGTATAGTTGTATTCAGAATGGATATTTATAAACTTTGCTTTCATCTTCTATTTTTCTCTGATTCCAGTCCAGTTTTTCCGCAGTTCATCACAATGATTCATATTACAAAAACTAATTTTAGGCATTTATGAAGACAGAACAGGACTAGAGTACCAGTTCTGAGTTAAGCGTGATACAGTGGTGCGTGAAAGTTTGTGAACCCTTTAGAATTTTATACATTTAAGCAATATTACACGAGAGGGAGTACGGTATCAATGAATATAATAACTGCAGGTGTGATACGTCTAATGCCTGACGCATAGCGGAAGCACAGTTTATTAAATGACAGCAATACTGTACAAAATATAATGATTTGTTTGTTTAACCAGTTATTTTGTGCAGCTAAGAAAAATGTAGCCACTAACTGTTGCTAAACAGCTCAATCAGCATGAAGACATCTATTGTCATTTCACACACATGTAAACAAATTAAATATTGCCAGGTGCAAAAGTAAATTTACTGTCACCTGTTGGCACCTGTTGAATCGGTACAGCAGAAGACCAGAGTTCAAGATGCTGGTAGTTAGCCAGTGGCTAGTAGTTAGCATGCTAGTGATTGCATGCTTCGCTCACTTTTCCTTGGCATTTTCAGATGAAATAAAGAGTCCATCACCACAGAGGTATTGTGGTTTGTTAATTGAGACAATAAATCCAACTCTAGCACTGCCTATTTTTTTAAACATGTGAAATAGCTTAATGATGTTTATACAAGGGCAGATGTAAATAAATGTTTTTTCAAAAGGGTGGAACTTCCGGGTTAAGGATGTACAATTTCTTGTCAAACAGTGTCTCACTGTGGAAATTAAGGTATCCAAAACCACATTGCAATTCTCAGAGTTGATAGTAAATTACTGTTAGTAATTAACTGTTACATGAACACCTTCGAAGCAAAAGTGATACATATCCAGTGAAACCTTGGAGTGCAATTATCGTGGATTTTAGTAACTCCTGGAATCCCTATTGTCCAATCAAATGGCTCCATCAGAACTATCTGTTGTATAATTTTGCATAAATATGACCTAAAACATCATCAAATTTTCACACAAGTCCTAAAAGTAGATAAAGAGAACTCAGTTAAATAAATGAGGCAGAATTTTTTTTTCATTTATTTATTGTTGAAAATGATCCAATATAACATTTTTGTGAGTGGCATACGTTTGTGAACCTTTTGATTTTAGTATCTGGTGTGACCTCTTTTGCAGCAATAACTGCAACTAAACATTTCCAGTAACTGTTGATCAGTCCTGCACATTGGCTTGGAGGAACTGTAGCCCATTTCTCCATATAGAACAGCTTCAACTCTGGGATGTTGGGGGGTTTCCTTGCATGAACTGCTTGCTTCAGGTCCTTCCACAACATCCCAGTTGGATTAAGGTCGAGACTTTGACTTTGTCATTCAAAAACATTAAATTTATTCTTCTTTAACCATTTTTTGGTAGAACGACTTGTGGGCTTAGGATTATTGTCTTGCTGCATGACCCACTTTCCATTGAGAGTCAGTTCATGGTCAGATGTCCTGACATTTTCCTTTAGTTTTTGCTGGTATAATTCAGAATTCATTGTTCCATCAATGATGGCAAGATGTCTTGGCCCAGATGCAGCAAAACAGGCCCAAACCATATTACCACCACCATATTCCACATATGAGATAAGGTTCTTATGCTGGAATACACTAGCTTCCTTTCTCCAAACATAATGCTTCTCATTCAATCCAAAAAGTTCTACAGTGGTGTGAAAAAGAGTTTGCCCCCTTCCTGATTTCTCATTTTTTTGTATGTTTGTCACACTTAATTGTTTCAGATCATCAAACAAATGTAAATATTAGACAAAGATAACACAAGTAAACACAAAATGCAGTTTTTAAATGAAGGTGTTTATTGTTAAGGGTAAAAAAATCCAAACCTACATGGCCCTGTGTGAAAATGTGATCCGCCCCCCCGTTAAAACATTAATTAACTGTGGTTTATCACATCTTTGGAAAGCAGAGTTCAATTTATCTGGCCACACCCAGGCCTGGTTACTGCCACATCTGTTCTCAATCAAGAAATCACTTAAATAGGACCTGCCTGACAAGATGAAGTAGATCAAAAGATCCTCAAAAGCTAGACATCATGTTGTGTTCCAAAGAAATTCAGGAACAAATGAAAAACAAAGTCATTGAGATCTATCGGTCTGGAAAAGGTTATAAAGCCATTTCTAAAGCTTTGGGACTCCAGCAAACCACAGTGAGAGCCATTATCCACAAATGGAGAAAACATAGAAAAGGGGTGAACCTTCTTAGGAGTGGCTGGCCGACCAAAATTACCCCAAGACAGCAGCGGCGACTCATCCAAGAGGTCACGAAAGACCCTCCAACAACATCCAAAGAACTGCAGGCCTCACTTGCCTCAGTTAAGGTCAGTGTTCATGACTCCACCATAAGAAAGAGACTGAGCAAAAATGGCCTGCATGGCAGAGTTCCAAGACGAAAACCACTGCTGAGCAAAAAGAGCATAAAGGCTTATCTCCGTTTTGCCAGAAAACATCTTGATGATCCCCAAGACTTTTGGGAAAATACTCTGTGGACTGACAAGACAAAAGTTGAACTTTTTGGAAGGTGTGTGTCCCATTACATCCGGCATAAAAGTAACACAGCATTTCAGAAAGGAACATCATACCAACAGTAAAATGTGGTGGTGGTAGTGTGATGGTCTGGAGCTGTTTTGCTGCTTCAAGGCCTGTAAGACTTGCTGTGGTAAATGGAACCTGTCATATCCGGCTCTAGGGAGCCGGGCAATCAGAGCCAGGGACAAGCCAGTGAGTCGTGATGGTTTATTTTGGGTAAGGGATGAGGGATGAGGAGAGCACAGATACTCATGCAGAGGTACACTCACAGGTTGCACAGCGCAGAGGTAAGCAGCTCGTACCGGACGTGGGGGTAACAAGACGTACATACTCACAGCGGGATACAAACACAGGAATGCTGCAAGAGGAGTATAAGCTGACACCAGACGAAGGGGCTTCAGCTTAGCAATGTGTTTATGTCGCAGCCCCGAGTCATCGAGGCTGCTCCTATTTATCCTCATTGGCAGCGCCCCAGCTGATGAGGACTAATTGGCCCCAGCCGTCTGTAATGCTGCCAGCTGGGAGCCTGCTGAGACGCTGCTCAATGGGAAAAGGGAAAACATGGGCTGAGTGCCGAGACGGCATCCCAACCCATGGTGACAGAGCCCCCCCCTCAAGGTCGGGCTCCTGAACGACCAGGAACATCCCAGCCCCCCCCCCCCCCCCCACACACACCTAGGGTGGGGGGAAGGGAGGCAGGACCGGAGGGGAAGAAGCCAAGGGAAGGACAACACCAATGGGGCAATGTAGGGTAGCGGGGAAAAAAAAAACCAAATACAACACTGACAAAACAGGGAATAATTAACCCAAGTGCAGATGGGGAGAAGAACTGGATCAGCACGCCGGTTACACACTACAGAGTACCAACAATGCGTGACCCAGAACAAGGAAAAAAACCACCAAAAAGGTACAGGGCAAAAATGCTGAGTATGGTTAAATAAAGGGGAAACTATACACAGCGCTAATTTAAGTACATACACACACAGTCACCAAGAAAAGTGAGGGTGACTGGAACAAATGGACAATTACAGAGCATGGTGTTACGGAAAACAAGACATGACTATAATGAACAGACAGGGCATAAAAAAGAAATACTGAGTGCGGGCAAAGGAAAACCCACACACCCGAATATATAAGTACCCACAGTCACCTAAAGAAATGAAAGTGAGTGGAATGAATGGACAACTGCAGAGTATGGTCTGGAAGGAAACAAAACATAACTCTACAATGCAAAAAACGAGGCTAAAAACATGGCACAAAAAGTAAAATGCTGAGCATGAGCGATGGAAAACACAGCACTATAAAAACGAATCCACCAACAGGACAAAATATTACACCCGAGTGACCTTCACAAAGATAAAAGAAAAAGTGACACCCGAGGTGAATGGCAGGCAGAGTCCACAAATAGCCGAGATGGCTCCGGAGATCTTCCCGCCCATCGTCCCGTTGGCGAATCAGGGAAAGAGAAGTGTTCGGACGGCGAACTCCGGACCCAGATCCCAGGAATCCAGTCCACCGGCAACCGAACCAGGCTGCCCAGAGGGAAACACAGACCAGTGGGGGGAACCAGATCACCGAACTGAAAGTTCTGTGGGTCGGGTCGTCGACCCGCATCACTCAACCACCAGGACTGTTGAGACGGGCGAAGGATCAGAGCGGATCCCGGTGGAAGAGGCTCAGGGGAGAGCCGATGACGAGGGCGGCGGGCGTCAGGCCGCAGGGAAACGGCCACCTCCTCACTGGACCTGGACAATACTGGGGCAGCACCCACGTCGGACCCCGATCGGGCCTCAGGCGAACCCACGTTGGACCCCGATTGGGTCTCGGGCGAACCCACGTTGGACACAGCACCAGAACCGACCTCCAACGTTGAACCCGGACCCTCCAGCACCACGAGGAACAGCAACTCCTCGCCGGTGACCCTGGAAGAAGGCTCAGAAGAGAAAACAGAACCGGGATCAGGATCACCGGCAGCGCCAGAACCCGGCGAGACGAGCTCAGACGCAGCGGGCGGCTGCACCCTGCTCGTCTCCCCTGGAGATAGGCTGAAGTGCTCAAAGATAAAAAGAGAGAAAAGAAAGGAGAGCACTCGCCTGATCTCGGGTTCTGACGCCGTCCAGGACTGCGAAGATCCAGGATCCGTCGTCAGGTCGTTGTCAGGCTCCCATCTAGCCGCGTCGGGCCCCGCAGCCAGCACGATGGTCAGCGCAGCTTGAGATTCCTCCGGCTCCGGTGACCCCGCCGACGATCCACTCGGCGTGAAGCCAGAAGAATCTCGTCCCGCTGGACCGAACCGCTCCTCCGTGGAGACCCAGGGACGCTCAATCGTCGGCGTAGACTCCACGCAGCAGTCAGTCCCCCTCCTCCGTCCGCAATGTAGCTGCGGAACCACAGGCCCTCTCCATATCCCACCACGTTGACCCGGAGCCGGGGACCGCTCGGCGGAGAGAGACACAGAGGATGCGGGATTAGGAATACAAGTTACAGCAGGTGGGGAGAGTTCAGGGAGCTGCGAACCCTGAACTTCTCCTCCAGGGATGTGACAGAGCAAATCATTAAGCAGGTGTGAAAAAACAATGACTTGCCTGCCCCCTGGAGGTTGAGTATCGCCTGCTGTAGTGGATTCTGCTTCTTCCTCTCCCCGCCCGGCGATAACGGAGGACCCCCTGGGAGTTCGTCTGAGGATCGCTCGCGTTGTCTCCAGCAGAGAGCTCACCAGACCGGAATTCCAGGCACACACAGCAGTCAGAAAGCGCGTCGAGGAGGAGGGGAAAACAGTCGGGGTGAGCCAGCCCGAATGTCCAGGAATGACAGCGGGGAAATGAGGCTCAGGGAACGGGGCTGTAGAATCTCCACACAGACGAGGCGAAATGGTGACAGCTGCGTGGGAGGAACTGTCCTGACGATGGCCCAGAACTGGATCCGGACGAGGTTCGTGCAGAGGTGACTCGGCGATGTGATGGCGGCTATTCCCGGGGAACGAAGCGAGGGGGAAACCCAGGATTCGCCGCTCCAGATTGGAGATCGAGGCGAGGAAGGCGCCGAGCACGGGAAAGCTTCGTAGCCCTGAAGTCCTCTCCATCAACCTCACTGCCGCCGCCACATGCCTGAAGGTGGTGACAGGAAACACAGTGGAGCTCGCGACAGCCACTCGACCCCAGACATAACTGCTGTCAGCTGCGGCTCCTTGAAGGGAATCCCGAGTGACGTGGCGCAGGTCGGGGGAAGTCCTCTGGTTGGCGCGAACTCCCGGACCGGAATTGCGGCAGGAACGGGACTCCGAAGCGGGGAAAGACGTCGCCCACTTCGACTCCCTGCCGGGATTTCCATCCACCCCGTGGAGCTTCTCTCGCTGTGTACCTGCAGCGTCTATCCTGGCACTGTCCTCCAGATGGTACAGAGAGTGAGGGTGACAGTCCAGGAGTTCCTCAGCACGGCCCGGATGCCAGCGTCTCGCGTTGGAGGCGTCGTGCAGGGTGAAGAATGTCCCGTCGACAGCCTCCGAGATGGACCTCAGCTCGTCGCCCTGGCGCCGGAAGTGACTCCTGGGAAACGGCATGCTAGCAGCGCTGACACCCGGACAGAAAGGTACATTTCCACAGCGACTCACGGCCGCCGGCAACTCTTCTGGCTGCGACATACTGTCATATCCGGCTCTAGGGAGCCGGGCAATCAGAGCCAGGGACAAGCCAGTGAGTCGTGATGGTTTATTTTGGGTAAGGGATGAGGGATGAGGAGAGCACAGATACTCATGCAGAGGTACACTCACAGGTTGCACAGCGCAGAGGTAAGCAGCTCGTACCGGACGTGGGGGTAACAAGACGTACATACTCACAGCGGGATACAAACACAGGAATGCTGCAAGAGGAGTATAAGCTGACACCAGACGAAGGGGCTTCAGCTTAGCAATGTGTTTATGTCGCAGCCCCGAGTCATCGAGGCTGCTCCTATTTATCCTCATTGGCAGCGCCCCAGCTGATGAGGACTAATTGGCCCCAGCCGTCTGTAATGCTGCCAGCTGGGAGCCTGCTGAGACGCTGCTCAATGGGAAAAGGGAAAACATGGGCTGAGTGCCGAGACGGCATCCCAACCCATGGTGACAGAACCATGAATTCTGCTGTCTCCCAAAAAATCCTGAAGGAAAATGTCTGGCCATCTGTTTGTGACCTCAAGCTGAAGCACACTTGGGTTCTGCAGCAGGACAATGATCCAAAACACACCAGCAAGTCCATCTCTGAATGGCTTAAGAAAAACAAAATGAAGACTTTGGAGTGGCCTAATCAAAGTCCTGACCTGAATCCGATTGAGATGCTGTGGCATGACCTTGAAAAGGCGGTTCATGCTTGAAAACCCTCTAATGTGGCTGAATTACAACAATTCTACAAAGATGATTGGGCCAAAATTCCTCCACAGCACTGTAAAAGACTCATTGTTTGTTATCGCAAACGCTTGATTGCAGTTGAACAAGAGAACAGGAGAAGGGGCCATTTCTATCTGACCTGAAACACTGCAAACATTAGCAGAACAGTTTACAGTGTAGGAGTCATCGTTTCTTGCCATTGTGTGCTATAACTCCCTGTACATTCTCAATTCTGTCCTCAACTTAGCAACTTGGCATGACTGTGTATGAAGAAGAGGAGGAAGGTAGATAACAGCACCCTCCGCTGTCTTGAATTTGTACTGCTTCACTATTTTAAACTGCTAATTGTCAGGATTACATCATGTTCTTTAGTCTTGACATGGAAGTCATTGGAGGAACATGTTTATGTCTATCACACATTCTGAATACCCCCTTTACCCCAATATCTCAATCATTGAGAGATTGTTGAGAGACCTGGCCAATTTTTGATCGATCAATGATCTTCAGTGATCTCCACAGTCGCCATGGTCTCCTCAAAGTTTTGACTCTGTCCAAAACAGACAAGGCTCTCCCAAATGATCCCAAAGATCAAGAATTGGCCCAATCTCTCATTGATCTGAGTGCTGTGTAAAGGGACCCTTAGCAACAAAGAAAATAAATGTTTACTTCAGTGCTACTGTCTACAGTACTATGACTGTCTTCACCACCTTTTAAGGGGTTAAAAATATAGTATATGCATTGTGCCAGGCTGAGGTTAAATTTGGAGGATTATACGCAGTAATGAAGGAAGCTGAGAACAGAGTGAGGCGTTACATTTTTCAGTGCTGTTGAGTCAGTGCTGATTGGATTATTCAGAGCAAATATAACTTCACATGGAAGTCAGATATCAGAGCATCAGGGAGGAAAACTGCTGCAGTGATCAGGAAATTAGATAGTCTGTTAGTGAACAAAAAGATACTGAGGATACATTTTTATGTGAAGGGGCTCGTTATTTTAAAGTGAATATTTTATGCTTTTCTTTATTTTCTGTTAATCTAGTTCTGTTACAGTAGAGAACAGTCATGTTATAGGTTTAGAGGTTCAGTTAATATGTCAGTATTGAGACTGCTTAACTTTTTTTTCAATTTTTTCCTCTGCTATTGATGATGTAAATGAGTGGAAAGTTTGCTTTTGATTTTTAATAGACAACAGTTCAGTAGGAAAGAGTGCATTTTAGGCACTGGATTAACTCAGCGGCTGTTGCCAGTATAGGATGAAAACAACTATAATATCAAGCTACTTTATCAATTTAAAAATAACAGTATTGTCCTGGAGATTAATTACCTTTAAAAGTAATTGTGTTGTACAATATCTGGCAAATTACTGAGCTTTTCCAGTCCTCTCTGCTGTTCCATGTTCCATGTTTGAAACAGGGTTGATTGTGTTAGTAGCAACCTTGTCACTGTATTTATTTATGTTGTTCTTTTTTTATTATTATGCAGGCCCCAGAAAGTCTTCTGGAGTCCCTGGAGACACACCTTAACACACTGGAAGGGAAAAAGCCGTAAGTAGTTATTTGTTTGTAAAGGGGCTCAGATGTCCCTGGACAGGTTACTGTTTTATTCCGCATTTACTGTCTTCTTCTTTAACTTGTTATTTTGTTTACCTTTACACAATGCAGAGAGGACAAGTAAGTATTCTCTGCCATGACACTTGGAGTGGTGTATGTTATTAGTATTGCTACATTTTTCTTTATTAATTAGTTCAGTGTTTTTCAACCTTTTTTGAGCCACGGCACCCTTCTTGCATTGAAAAAATCCCGCAGCACCCCACCAACCCAAAATGTTACAATATGATGCATTTTAGCTTATTATGACATACAGTATGACAATTTAGTGTTGTGATTAGGCCTGTAACAACAACAATAAAGTTTTAATAGTGAACTTTTCCTTTACAACTATCATATTTCTATCCACATTGTTGGTCAAAGGCTCCTTTATATCAGACTGGTAGAAATGGGAGGCTCTGCATGCCTGAGTGCAGTTTTGTTCCCACTCAGAAAAATTGTGTGGAATGGTTATTTAGGGGGCAGCGCGGTGGAAAAGTGGTTAGCACTGCGGCAGCACAGCAACTCACCCTTGGCCGGGGGATCCTGGGTTCGATCCCAGCCCCCGACCAACAGTGATCTGTGTGGAGTTTGCATGTTCTTCCCGTGTCTGCGTGGGTTTACTCCGGGATTTCTCCGGTTTCCTTCCACATGCCAAAAACATGCAAGTTAGGTTAATTGGCATCAAACTGGGCATTCTAAATTGTCCTTAGGTATGGATGTGAGAGTGAATGGTTGTCTGTCTCTCTGTGTTGGCCCTGCGATGGACTGGCGATCTGTCCAGGGTGTACCCTGCCTCTCGCCCAAAGATGCTGGCATAGGCTTCAGTCCCCCCACGACCCGAAAAGGATTAAGCAGAAGAAGATGGATGGATGGATGGTTATGTTTTTAATGCACTTTCAGTTTTCGTTACAACAGTTTTCAAATATAGGCCACATACCGGCTCGCTGACATTACTGAGCTCTCCTCATTCATTTGGCTTCAGTCCAGAATGCTCTCACACTGGAGCTTTGGAATTCAGTTTTCTATTTATTCTTCCAAACTTTCTGGAATTGTGCAGCTGTCAGGAAACTCAGCCATGAATGGTCCTGCTGTGTTCACGCTGTAATTTGTTTGTACTCGGTGTGAAATGGTGCACAATTACATACAAATCAGTGTTGATACTCCACTATTACGTGGAGAATAAATTGGTTTGAAAATGAGACTTACAGGGGCTGGATGGATGGGCTGGTGGAACTGGACAGTTTTGTCCGTGGCTTGTTTGGTGCTGAGGGCAGCCGACGCTGGGATGTTTTCTTGAGGAGGTGGTGACATTTTCCCGGCTGGTGTGTCCCTCTAGACAGTGTTGTGGGCTCACACATGGCAGTGTTTATTGGGGGGATTTTCACAGAGTGTGCTGAGAGTTTTGTTTTGTTGGGGTGGCCCCGCCTCTCTGCGGGGTGAGTTTTTCACCAAGAAGGAGTGAGATTGCATTCATACTGCTATCCACAGACATGTACACAGTACAGTTGATTCCCCAGTTGATGATCTTAGTCATTATGGGGGTGTGGCGGGTTGGTGTAACCCCCACAACAGACTGGACAGAACGCATGAACACAATGCATGAAAGGCACATTAACATCACAGTAGTGAGCCAGAAGAAGCGGGGCTGCCTGTTGTAGACAACACAGGGGCACCGCCACAGGGGCAGGCCAAAACAAATGTTGATGATCCAGCAGAACTCAGATTTGGATTGGGTAACCTTTTTTGCCTGTTCAGATGTTACACTCAGCAGGTTGCTGATCTTCAGTCAGGGATCTCTATAATATTTCTTTGATGGCAATGCAAATAAAGCCTTTTTCGTAAGACTGGTGTTTTCACCCCTACACACGTGAGCAATCCACTTGAGATATTGCACTGTGATAAGGGAAGGGATGGATTTTATCCATACCAATGACATTGTTGATTTTGCTTATCGATACGATTCTGTATCGATTGTCTTATCAATTCCTGATCAGTTTTCTGTGTGGAAAAACGCAGGCCTTCACAGGATTTTAGCATCAATGCAAGGAGGAGGATAGAAGGATATAGTAAAATCCAATATAAAACGTGAAATATGAACATGCCTTACTTAGAAAATGGGCATTTATGCTTTGTAAACTTTGACATTTTTAAATGCTGAAAAACAATAAATGGAATGGAGTATAAATGAATACTAAAGTGATTAGAAACCATTGCACAGTTGTGTTAGCAATCAAAAAAATATGCATGCTGCATTTGGGTGTAAAAAATTTTGTAAGCATATCATATATACAGCGGGGAAAATAAGTATTGAACACAACAATATTTTTCTCAAACATATTTCTGATGGAGCCATTGACCTGAGATTTTCACCAGATATCAGTAACAACCCAAGTAATCCATACATACAAAGAAATCAAGGTAACTATGTTCACAAAACGCCTTTGTTGGTAATAACAGCTTCCAGATGGCTCCTGTATGGAGAAACTAGGTGCAGGCATTGCTCAGGAGTGATTTTAGCCAATCCTTCCACACAAACTGTCTTCAAATCTTGAAGGTTCCATGGGTGTCTTCTATGAACTCTGATCTTCAGGTCGTTCCAGAGATTTTCAATTGAATTCAGGTCAGTTGACTGACTGGGCTGACTGATTCGAGCAGCTTTATTTTCCTTCTCTGGAGCCAGCTGAGTTTTCTTGGCTGTGTGTTTGGAATCATTGTCTTGCTGAAATGTCCAGCCTCGTTTCATCTTCAGCATCTTGGCAGATCGTAACTATATGAAGTCTGCCTGTACCATGTGCAGAAAAGCATCCCCACACCATGATGCTCCCACCTCCAAACTTCACTGTTGGTATTGTGTTTTGGGGCTGATGTGCAGTGCCATTTATTCTCCAAACATGTGCGTTGTGGCATCCAAAAAGAGTGCATTACTTATTGTTTTCTTTGAAACAGCAGTACCTGCTAGCTCCAGGTCTTTCTGGAGCTGGATAACTCTTCTGATAATTATTTTGACTCCTCTGTCAGAAATCTTGTGAGAAGCTCCTGACTGTGGCCTTTTTATGGTAAAATTATATTCTTTCCACTTCTGAATGATGGCTCCAACAGTGCTCACTGGAACATTCAGCAGTTTAGAAATGTGCCTGTAACCAATGCCATCATTATGTTTTGCAACAATAAGGTTGTGAAAGTCTAGAGAGAGCGCTTTGCTTCTACCCATCATGAGTTCTTTGTAGTGTGACAATCTGATATTTACAGACCTTTTTAAAGGCTATCAGTTAGGACTTAACCAGCTGAAATTAATTTACACTGATGGGGGATGGGGCCATGAGTGGAGCAGTCCCTGGTCATTGAAGACAGCGGGCCAGTCAAGGAGCTCAGCATGGTGCAGGACCATAGCGCTGTTGAGTCAGACGGCACAGTGTGCAATGACAGCAGAGACGGAGAGCAGCAGGAATCATCCCTGCAGCTTGAGGCTAGGCAGCGAGTGAGCAGGACCATGGAGGCTGACAGCCCCTGGGACGAACAGCGACACCTGGGCATGAAGATGACGCAGCGGAGTGAGGGTACCGAGAGCAGCGACGAAACACCCAGGTCGGAGAGTGACGCCGACGAGAGTGATGCTGAGGGCCCCGAGGGAGAGCAATAGCAGCCGGACACAGAGGCAGCACAGCGGAGCGCCCTGGGTGAGGCTGCTGGGTGTTACGGCGAGGCTCCCGAGGCAGCGAGCGGTGCCGACGAGCAGGCTTCGGGTCTCCCCGGAATTTGGCCATGGGGGGCCGGAGTGTTCAGGGTTACGATGGCAGCTGCAGTGGTGTTGAAAGTGGTCGGGAGCGGACCAACGAGCATGGAGAGATGGTGTGCCGGACAGCGGCGTGGCGGGTCCCGAGGAATGAGGCAGTCGGTTGTGAAGAGTGACATTTTTGCAGGAGAGGTTGGTTTTGATCCCGGAGGCAGATGGCGGTCAGGGGTGTTCATGTCGTGGGGTTGCCCTGGACCTCCGAGCCGGTTTTATTTTCAGCAGCCAGGGGCATGCATGATTTGGGGCTGCCCTGGTCCCCCGGGCCGGTGTTACCTCTGGGTGCCGGTGGACATAGGTGTGACTTAAATACCCTTGATGCAAATATGTATACATATACTCTGCTGGTGTGCATGTGAATATGTATGATTTGGGATTATTTTACTTATTTTGTGTATATTTTGAAAAAAAAAAAAAAGCAAAACGCTGGTTTTAGTTGTTTTGTGTGACTGTGATAGGTCATCTTTCTACAGTTCATGATTCCTTGTTCCTTAGTGCATGATTTGGGTCCTAAATTGGGGAGGGTCTCGATCGTGTGTGCGGCTTGCATTTTTGTAAGGGGGAGGGGAATTGTGGTGTAGTGAGTGTGGTGTGTGTGTGTGTGTGTGCTGCCGTACCCGCCCCTGGTGTGACATCAGGCAGGCATGGCCCTTGTGTATAAATAGTTCTGTTCCCATAATAAAGTGTGGATTTGCTGCATGACAGAAGAGACTCCAGTCCCTCATTCCTCATACATAACACCGTTGTTTGGGAAGCAGGTGCGGGCGCACGTCATAGACTGTCAAACACATTGCAGTCTTGGAATTTTAACCTAGCGTTGCCAGCCCATGTGATATCTGAAATCACAGCTGCATCATCTAGCAACACTTGACCAATTCTGGTCTTTATTTTAGTTTCTTATTTTACAGTAGTGTATTATAGTCTGATTCACCAGGGGTGGTTAGCTGCAACTAGCAGGCCCAGCCATAGACTAGTTTCTGAGTTTATTGCATGCCAAGTGCTTGTCCTGTCCTGCTAGCCCAGGGGTGTCCAACCATGTGCCATGGAGAGCCAAGACCCTGCAGGTTTTACCTCCAACCAGTGTCTTCAACAGCAGATTTCAGTGAACTTCTTCCCACTGATTGCTGATAAGTGAAAACACCTGCTGAAGAGACTGGGTAGAAGAGAAAACCTGCAGGGTCTTGGCTCTCCATGGCACATGGTTGGACACCCCTGTGCTAGCCTCTCAAATCACACCCCTTTGACTGATCATGTGTTATTTGAGCTTTTACCCTCTCACATTGAGCTAGTTTAACATTAATTAGCTCAGAGAGTATCTGACAACCAGAGCTAGCCAGGTAACATCAGCCTCAACCACAGTTCTCAGAAGTGACAAAAGAGGGAGGGTGGGGTGAGCTATGGCTTGCTAGCATTTAAGCAAGCATGCACTGAAATGGCTCATTGTGAAGAAGGGTGCTTAATCTGGGTGTAATATGATGCTACAGTATTTAAATCCTGGGGTATTTTCACTAAAGCATGCCACAGATTTCATTAATACCTCTGGAAACTGTTTCACCATGTGGAAAAATCATATATGTCCACTTTTAAGATGCCCTTCATGTGCAGTTCTAGATCATTGACATATCTTGTCCTTTTCTCATGCCAACTAATTTGTTCATAAATACATACAGTATTTACTGTCAGCTCCAGCTTTAACCAAGCTTTGGTTGCATGCATTCATTCTGGTCTTAATTTGTGTTCACAATAATGAAAAACCTTTGTTTTATAGTGGAGCAGGAGTCTGCTAAGTCTTATTCAGCAGTGCAGCACAGATCCATTAATTGCAGCTATTTACTTAATAGAATAGCACTGAAATGTTGCCTGTCTGAAAGGACCAAAGCAATACTGTATGCAAGCTGTCACTTTGCTCACCCTCTTTTTTTTTTTTTTAACTTGTGTGCTGTTTTTTTCCCCATTTTTTTTTTGCAGGTCACCTACCAAGGTAAACTATATTTTATAATAAAAATAGTATAGGAAAAATAATATAGCACATAAGTTGTAATGAGATATTCAAACATGTTGCAAAAATCAAATGTTTCACACTTGACAAGGTCACACTTGACTTGTTTTTCATTGTGAATTCATGTGATAAAAACCTGCTGAATCACATCATCTTGTGTCATTCTTTTGTCTCTACACCAGGATACAACCACCAACAACAGTGTACCAGCTGCTGCCACTGCTGCGCCGCCACCAAAACCTGCACCTCCAGGTACTGCCGGTGGGCCCCCAGCCCGCCCAGGGCCACCTGCCAAACCCCCTCCCCCCTCTATCACCCCCACCGCACCAGCTCCTAAAACCACTACCAGCAAGTAAGAAGCATTCAGTATAATGCAAAGTGTTATATCAATATTAAATTAGAAAAGGACTCACTGTCTGAATCTCTCTTCCTCCCTGGGTGTTCAGTGCGCTTGATGACGGGTTCCTATTAGATCTAGACCCCATGTCCTCTTCATCAGCTGGGGGCACTACAGCAACTTCCACGACTGGATGGGGAGGTGAGATCTTTATACTGATTTCTGGTGTGTTTTGGGGGGCTAATTAAGTAAGTGATAATCATTTTTGGCAAAATTGCATGCTAGCAGCCGGTATGTCATAAAATGAGCCTTTAGATGAGTGGCAACATCATCCAAGAATGTGTTGCCGAATTGCAAAAGTCAAATACATACAGTTATACTTGACTAAGCTCAGGGAGGGATGCTCTTAAGTTGTGATGTAATTTCAATAGACATACTGCATATCTGGATATGTGTACT
The DNA here is from genome assembly GCA_020510985.1 of Pholidichthys leucotaenia. Classification (NCBI taxonomy): domain Eukaryota; kingdom Metazoa; phylum Chordata; class Actinopteri; order Cichliformes; family Pholidichthyidae; genus Pholidichthys; species Pholidichthys leucotaenia. Next base: position 228,620,829 of record CM035849.1, read on the forward strand.
CCAAGGCTGTCCCAGATTAAGGATAAGGACTTGTATTTATATAGTGATTTTTCTAATGTCAATGACAACTTGGAGTGCTTAAATTGTAACTACACTATTTGAAGGGCAGACAGATACCTAGACACAATTTACAGTCACCAATTAGTCTAGTATGCATTATAAGATAAGATAAGATAAGCCTTTATTAGTCCCACAACGGGGAAATTCCAGGATTGCAACAGCACAGGGATAGCAACACTCAGAGCAACAATCAGAAGGCAAAAAAAAAAAAAAAACAAGCAAGCAAGAGCAGCTAATATACATATGTACATATTACTATAAAATATATATATACAGGTGCTTATACATATACATACATATATATACAGGTGCTACATACATATATATACAGGTGCTTTTCAATTAACTAGAATATTATCAAAAATTAATTTATTTCAGTAATTCAGTTCAAAAAGTAAAACTCATATATAGATTCATTTTACACAGAGTGATATATTTCAAGCATTTATTTCTTTTAATTTTGATGGTTATGGTTTACAGCCATTGAAAACCCAAAATACAGTTTCTCAGAAAATTAGAATATTAGACGAGACCAATTTAAAAAATTGATTTTTAATAGAAATGTTGGTCTACTGAAAAGTATGTCCATATATACACTCAATATTTGGTTGGGGCTCCTTTTGCATGAATTACTGCATCAGTGTGGCGTAGCATGGAGGCAATCAGCCTGTGGTACTGCTGAGGTGTTATGGAGGCCCAGGTTGCTTTGATAGCGGCCTTCAGCTTGTCTGCATTGATGGGTCTGGTGTCTCTCATCTTGCTCTGGACAATACTCCATAGATTCTATATGGGGTTTAGGTCAGGCAAGTTTGCTGGCCAGTCAAGCACAGTGATGCCATGGTCATTAAACCAGGTACTGGTACTTTTGGCAGTGTGAGCAGGTGCCAAGTCCTGCTGGAAAATGAAATCAGCATTTCCATAAAGTTTGTCAGCAGAGGGAAGCATGAAGTGCTCTAAAATTCCCTGGTAGATGACTACATTGACTGTGGAGTTGATAAAACACAGTGGACCAATACCAGCAGATGACATGTCTCCCCAAATCATCACTGACTGTGGAAACTTCACATTGGACCTCAAGCAACTTGGATTCTGTGCCTCTCCACTCTTAAGATAAGATAAGATAAGCCTTTATTAGTCCCACAATGGGGAAATTCCAGGATTGCAACAGCACAGGGATAGCAACACTCAGAGCAACAATCAGAAGGCAAGAAAAAAAAAAAAGCAAGCAAGCAAGAGCAGCTAATATACATATGTACATACTTCCTCCAGACTCTGGTACCTTGATTTCCAAATGACAGAACCTGGTGTTGGTCCACTGTGTTTTATCAAGTCCAAAGTCAGTGCAGCTGTCTACCAGGAAATTTTAAAGCACTTCATCCTTCTCTCTGCTGACAAGCTTTATGGAGATGCTGAATTTTATTTTCAAAACATTTTCATTACCAAAGCAACCTGGGTCTCCATAACACCTCAGCAGTGCCACAGGCTGATCGCATCCATGACACGCCACATTGATGCAGTAATTCATGAAAAAGGAGCCTTGACCAACTATTCAATTCAGTTCAATTCAATTCAATTCAATTCATTTCAACTTTATTTATATAGCGCCATTTCACAACAACAGTCATCTCATAGCACTATCAACTGTAGGGGGGAACCCCCACAGTTGCAGAAAGACCCCAGCAATCAGGTGATCCCCTGTGAGCAAGCACTTGGCGACGGTGGAGAGGAAAAACTCCCTTTTAACAGGAAGAAACCTCCAGCAGAACCAGGCTCAGGGAGGGGCAGTCATCTGCTGTGACTGGCTGGGGGGTGAGGGGACAGAGAAGATGAAAAGAACAGACATGTAGAGAGCAAACAGCACGATGGGGACTCAATCTATGGGAGAGAACAAACAAATGTTAATGACCAGCAAAAAAAAAATATTTCATAGAGAGTGAGGAAAGGAGTGAGGCCCAGTGCATTACTGGAGGTCCCCCGGCTGACTAAACCTATTAGCAGCATAACTAAGGGAGGGTTCAGAAACACATGATCCCTCCCTAATTGTAGGCTATATCAAAAAGGTAGGTTTTAACCCTAATCTTAAAAACAGAGATCGAGTCTGACTCCCGAATCCAGATTGGCAGCTGATTCCACAGGAGAGGAGCTTGATAACTGAAGGCTCTGCCTCCCATTGTACTTTTGGAGATTCTAGGTATTACAAGTAATCCTGCATTTTGGGAGCGTAGTGCTCTGTTAGGATAATACGGTAGTATCAGATCTTTTAAATAAAAAGGAGCCTGATTGTTTAGAGCTTTGTAAGTAAGAAGAAGGATTTTAAACTTAATTCTAAACTCTATGGGAAGCCAATGAAGGGAGGCCAGAACCGGAGAGATATGATCTCTCTTTCTAGTACCTGTTAAAACTCTTGCTGCAGCATTTTGGATCAGCTGAAGACTTTTTAAAGATGTTTTAGGACAACCTGATAATAAAGAATTACAATAATCTAATCTCGAGCTAACAAAAGCGTGGATCAGTTTCTCAGCATCACTCTGAGACAAGATGCTCCTAATCTTGGCAATATTACGCAAATGATAGAAGGCAGTCTTAGAAACAAATTTAATATGTGAATTGAAGGACAAATCCTGATCAAAAATAACTCCAAGGTTCCTCACAGAGCTATTAAGAGAAAGAGTAACTGCATCCAAACTGAAAGTTTGATTTGGAAAGGAATTTCTAAGGTTTTTTGGACCAACAAGAATGACTTCAGTCTTATCTGAATTTAATAGCAGGAAATTACAAGTCATCCAAGCTTTGATTTCCTTAAGACAGGCTTCTAACTTGGCTAATTGATTACTATCATCTGGCTTCATTGACAGGTATAATTGTGTGTCATCTGCATAACAATGAAAATGTATACAGTGCTTTCTAATAATGTTGCCTAACGGAAGCATATATAAACTAAAAAGAGTAGGGCCTAGCACAGATCCCTGTGGAACTCCATGACTAAGCTTTGAGTTGAAAGAAAACTCATTATTTACATGAACAAACTGGAACCTATCAGATAAATAAGATCTAAACCACTGCAACGAAGTTCCATTAAGTCCAACATAGTGTTCTAATCTATCAAGTAGAATATTATGATCGATAGTATCAAAAGCTGCACTAAGGTCTAAAAGGACAAGTACAGAAACTAGTCCATTATCAGATGCAATGAGGAGGTCGTTAGTGACCTTCGCTAAGGCTGTTTCAGTACTATGATGGATTCTAAACCCAGATTGAAACTCTTCAAGTAAACCATTTCTCTGCAGGTGGTCGAATAATTGCGTAGCAACAACTCTTTCTAAGATTTTTGAAATGAAAGGGAGATTAGAGATTGGTCTATAGTTAGCTAAAGCTCCTGGATCTAGCGTTGGCTTTTTGAGTAAGGGTTTAATTACAGCTGTTTTAAAAGCCTGCGGTACATGGCCTAAAGTTAATGAAGAATTGATTATATGAAGAATAAAGCTACCCATAAGTGGGAAGACTTCTTTAAATAACCTAGTAGGAATAGGGTCTAAAAGACAAGTTGAAGGTTTGGATGAGGAAACTATTTTGTCTAACTCACAAAGGTCGATTGGAGTAAACTCATCAAGACAGACATCAAAAGAAGGAGTTGTAGTAGTTACAGTATTTAAGTTAACTGTGGGAAGAATCTGATTGATTTTATCTCTGATGGATGAAATTTTATTATTGAAAAAGTTCATAAAGTCCTGACTAGTAAGCTCTAAGGGAATGCTAGGATTGACAGAGTCCTGACTCTTTGTCAACCTGGCTACAGTACTGAAAAGAAACCTGGGATTATTCTTGTTCTCTTCTATTAATGCAGAGTAATAACTTGTTCTAGCTTTTCTAAGAGATTTTTTATAAATTAAAAGATGATTTCTCCAAGCTAAATAGATTTCATCTAAATTAGTAGAGCGCCATTTTCTTTCTAATTGACGAGTCTTCTGTTTTAAGCTACGAGTTTCTGTGTTGAACCAAGGAGTTAGAAATCTCTGATTAAACTTTTTCTTTTTTAAGGGGGCCACCAAGTCTAGAGCCTGATGCAGAGAAGCTGAAACACTATCCACCATGTTATCAATTACAGAAGGAGCAAGCTGTCTATAGCTTATTTCCGTTGTGTTGACACATGGCATAGAGGAAACAATCTGCATAAATTTGGAAACAGCATCATCTGAGAGGCATCTACTGTAATAATATTTTTCTTTAGGAGCCAAATAGTCAGAAATGGTAAAATCAAAGGTTAACAGACAATGGTCTGACAGTACAGGGTTATGAGGAGACACTACAAGATTTTCTATTTCTATGCCATATGTCAGAACAAGGTCCAATGTATGGTGGAGGTAATGAGTAGAATTTCCTACTTTCTGAGAAAACCCAATCGAGTCTAATATTGAATTAAATGCCACATTAAGGCAGTCACTATCTACATCCACATGTATATTAAAGTCCCCTACTATAATTATTCTATCAGATTTCAGCACTAAATCAGCTAAGAAATCAGCAAATTCGGATAAAAATTCTGAGTAGGTTGATGGGGGACGATAAACTATGGCAAATAAAATTGGGTTTAACCTAAAATTGCTAAAGTGCCCAATACTGAGGACCAGGCCCTCAAAGGAATTATAACATGTTTTTTGCTTTACATTAACTAGTAATTTGGAATGGTAAATTGTTGCTACTCCTCCTCCACGACCAGAACTTCTGGGATTTTGACAGTTTAAATAACCAGAGGGAGTTGATTCATTTAAACCAACATAATCCTCTTGCCCAAACCAAGTCTCTGTAAGGGAAATTAAATCAATCTGATGATCAATTTACAGATCATGGACTAACAGAGACTTGGGAGTTAGAGACCTAATATTTAGTAAACCACATTTAATTTTTAAATTATGAGGAGGAACAGAGGCCAAATCATTCAATTTAGAGGCTTTATGTTTAATTTGAGGTTTACCAATGTTTTGCTTTATCACTTTGGGATGCTTATGCATGATATTTTTATTTACTTTGGAGGGAGCAGACAACGATTCTCTGATGGGGAAGACAGGGGCTAAGTTGAGGGGTGGCGGATGAAGAGGAGCTGCAGAGAGGCGTGTAAGACTGCGACTCTGCTTCCTGGTCCCAACTCTGAGTAGTCATGGTTTTGGAAATTTGGATAAAAAAGATGCCAGATTGTTAGATAAATGAGAAGCACCATCCAAAGTGGGATGAATGCTGTCTCGTCTCATAAGACCAGGTTTTCCCCAAAAAGAGCTCCAATTGTCAATGTAGCCCACGTCATTTTTAGGACACCACACAGACAGCCAGCGGTTCAAGGATGACGAGCAACTAAACATGTCATCACTGGTCAGATTGGGGAGGGGCCCAGAGAATACTACAGTGGCAGACATCGTTTTTGCAAAGTCACACACCGATTCTACATCAAGTTTGGTGACTTCCGACTGCCGGAGACGGATGTCATTAATGCCGGCGTGAATAACAATTGTGGAGTATACAGTTACTTTTAGCCAGCATTTTCAAATTTGACTCGATGTCGCCTGCTCTGGCCCCAGGAATGCATTTGACTATGACCGCTGGAGTCTCTAGGTTCACGTTTCTGACTACAGAGTCGCCAATGATCAGAGTTTTTTCCTCAGCGGGTGTGTCGCTGAGTGGGGAAAAACGATTAGAAACGTGAACAGGTTGGTGGTGAACCGGGGCTTTGCGACTAGGCTTCCTTCTCACCGTCACCCACCCAGTCTCCTCGCTGCTGAGGAGAGCCGGGGAACCGCTGACAGGGGGGCCTAAGCTAGCTAGCTCCGCTGCAGCTAATGGGCGTCCGTCGAGATTAACTGGCGCAGACGGTGTTTCAATGCAGCGGAGCCGGGATTCCAAATCAGACAACCTCGCCTCGAGCGCCTCAAAAAGACAACATTTATTACATTTACCGTTATCGCTAAAAGAGGCAGAGGTGTAGCTAAACATCTGACAGAGAGAGCACACCAGAGGAGAGGAAAGAGAGCTAGTAGCCATAGCTAATAGCTGGAGAGCAACCACACAGGCAGACAGCAAAACAGGAAGTGACGATACGTTACGTTACCACAAGGAAGTGACGATCCTCAGTCCCAGGCTTGACGATCCTCAGTCCCAGCACCCAGCACTATGTACGCTATTGAGTGCGTACATAGATGTACTTTTCAGTAGATCAACATTTCTATTAAAAGATATATTTTTTTAAAGTGGTCCTTAGGTATGACTGTGAGAGTGAATGGTTGTCTGTCTCTCTGTGTTGGCCCTGCGATGGACTGGTGATCTGTCCAGGGTGTACCCTGCCTCTCGCCCAAAAGATGCTGGGATAGGCTCCAGCCCACCTGCGACCCGAAAAGGATTAAGCGGAAGAAGATGAATGAATGAATGGTCTTGTCTAATATTCTGAGAAACTGAATTTTGGGTTTTCGTTGGCTGTAAGCCATAACTATCAAAATTAAAAGAAAAACAGTCGAAATATATCACTTTGTGTGTAACAAATCTATGTATTATATGCGTTTTACTTTCTGAATTGAATTACTGAAATATATTAACTTTTTGATGACATTCAAATTCATTGAGAAACACCTGTATGTATTATATTATTCTTTGGATATTGGGTGGAAACCCACACAGCACAAGAGAACATGCAAATTCCACACAGAAAGCTTCCTACCTTTGCCAGTTTGGGGATTCGAACCGGGAACTGTCTAGCTGTGAGGTACCAGTGCTAATCACTGATAGGCTATGCAGACCAACATTTAAACAAGCAATTAAAGCAAGACGTAATTTTTTCAGGGTTAAAGCGTTATTATTTAACAAAGAAAGCTGAAATAACCTTTCAGTTACAGTGGTGTGAAAAAGTGTTTGCCCCCTTCGTGATTTCTCATTTTTTTCTGTTTGTCACTTAAATGTTTCAGATCATCAAACAAATTTAAATATTAGACAAAGATAACACAAGTAAACACAAAATGCAGTTTTTAAATGAAGGTGTTTATTATTAAGGGTAAAAAAAATTCCAAACCTACATGGCCCTGTGTGAAAAAGTGATTGCCCCCCCGTTTAAACATAAATTAACTGTGGTTTATCACATCTTTGGAAAGCAGAGTTCAATTTCTCTAGCCACACCCAGACCTGATAACTGCCACACTTGCTCTCAATCAAGAAATCACTTAAATAGGACCTGCCTGACAAGATGAAGTTGATAAACAGAGCCTCCAAAGCTAGACATCATCCAAAGAATTTAGGACAAGTGAGAAACAAAGTAATTGAGATTCATCAGTCTGGAAAAGGTTATGAAGCCATTTCTAAAGCTATGAGACTCCAGCGAACCACAGTGAGAGCCATTATCCACAAACTAGTACATACCCTAGCTGCACGGTGGCGCAGTGGTTTAGCACTGTGGCAGCACAGTTTACCCTCGGCCGGGGGATCGCGGGGATCACGAGATTGTGGGTTCGATCCCAGCCCCCGACCAACAGTGAGCTGTGTGGAGTTTGCATGTTCTCCCCGTGTTGCGTGGGTTTACTCCGGGATTTCTCCGGTTTCCTCCCGCATACCAAAAACATGTAGGTTTAGGGCGCTCGCGCACGCAGCGACCGGCAGCCGGTGGCTTGTCACCAGACTGCAAACCAAATCTACCTACGGGTACAAATAAGTAACAAAAAAAAAAAAAAAAAAAATACCCGTGCATACCCGTCCATGCCCGTAGAAACCAGGTATAAGCAAGTATTTCTGCATGCCCGTTGCTGAAGGGTCTCTCCTCCTGCCTCAGATGGCTGTGTTGTTCACAGTCATGCCTGTGGCATACTGGTGGAACCTGAGGTGTTTCATGTTCACGGCATCTTTTCTGACGTGCAGCAGTTCTCCTCATCCTATTGCTCTCCATCTGGTGGGTCTTCTTCTTCTTCGTTCAGACCACTGGTTGAGGGATAGGTGCGTTGTAATTCCAGTTCATGGACAGGATCATAAAAATAGATCTGAGCAAAAAGTGGCTTTCAACCCTGTTCAGGAAGGCCCGTGCATGCGTAGAAACCAAGAAACTGGAGCACCCGGAGAAAATCAGCACTTTGCTTGGCATTTTACACATTTGTAGTGTAGACTGGCATTCTTCAAGGTTACACATTTTTACTGTGTCAGCACCTCTTTAAAAACGACATTGCTGAGAAAGCGACGCTTTTGCTTAGTTTCTTCATCTTGAGCAACAATACGAAGACTGCTTGATCTGGCAACTCTGCTCGCGGCAACGTAGAATTGGCCATGGCTGCAGAAATCTGTTGTGCAGAAAACCTGAATGCGCTGTAAAGACTGGCCCTGTGACTTATTCACCTTGCCAATTTTGAGCCATATGACATCATAAAGACACATTAGTTTAGGCATCGTGAGTGATGGTCTGTATGGCATCGTAAAGACACATTGGTCTATAAGATGGCATCACGAATCCTATGTTGCCTGATATCATCGGATGATCATAGGACATCATGCAGACGTCACAGGGCGTTGTATGATGTGCTTTGTCTGTATGACGTCATATAGACATCATATCTTTTAGGGTCATCGTAGGACACCTCATGGTCCCCTCCGGCATACAACTAGGAAAATACCGGTCACTATGGAGGGTGAGAATATGTATGGGCACATAATCATACCATGTAGGATAACTAAGTAGACGGTTATGCTGTTTCATCCCATCTAGCAACAATGCTCTGCACTGTGTGTGTTTATATATTTACATATTTATTCCATCTAGCTATAATGCTCCGCACTGGGTGTGTTTATATTTATATATCTATTTATTTATTCCATCTAGCTACAATGCTCCACACTGTGTGTTTATATATCTACATATTATTCCATCTAGCTACATTGCTCCGCACTGTGTGTGTTTATATATTTACATATTTATTCCACCTAGCTGCAATGCTCCGTACTGTGGGTGTTTATATATTTACATATTTATTCAATCTAGCTACAATGCTCCGCACTGTGTGTTTATATATTCATATATTTATTCCATCCAGCTACAATGCTCTGCACTGTGTGTCTCTGTGTGTGTATATATATATATATATATATATTTTATAGTAATATGTACATATGTATATTAGCTGCTCTTGCTTGCTTGTTTTTTTCTTGCCTTCTGATTGTTGCTCTGAGTGTTGCTTTCCCTGTGCTGTTGCAATCCTGGAATTTCCCCGTTGTGGGACTAATAAAGGCTTATCTTATCTTATCTTACCATGCATCATAGGACATCATGCAGACATCATAAGCCATCCTATGATGTTCTCGTAGGACCTCATGCATCATAGGACATCATGCAGACATCATGCATCATAGGACATCATGCAGACATCATAGGCCGTCCTATGATGTGCTCTATGTGCCGTCATATAGACATCATATCTTTATGACAGCATCGCAAGTCCTATGATGCCTATCTGTCTATGTGCCGTCATATAGACATCATATCTTTATGACGGCATGACATCATGCAGACGTCATAGGACGTTGTATGATGTGCTGTGTCTATATGAATGACATCATATCTTTTAGGGTCATCGTAGGACATCATGCAGACATCATGCATCATAGGACATTGTGCAGACATCATAGGCCGTCCTATGATGTGCTCCGTCTATGTACCGTCATATAGACATCATATCTTTATGACGGCATTGCGACTCCTATGATGCCTATCTGTCTATGTGCCGTCATATAGACATATCTTTTTGACAGCATTGTGAATATTTTTATGATGGCATCACGAGTCCTATGATGCCTGAGATCATAGGACGGCCTATGATGCATCATAGGACATCAGGCAGACATCGTAGGCTGTCCTATGATGGTAAAATGGTAAATGGCACTCACTTATATAGCGCTTTTATTCTCCATCTCTTGATGACCAAAGTGCTTTACAGATCCTGCTATCCACCCATTCACACACACATTCACACATTGATATCCTATAAACGTCACAGACACACAGAGATTTCTTGAATTCTTTATGATGGCATCGCAAATATCTTTATGACGGTATCACGAGTCCTATGATGCCTGAGATCATAGGACGACCCATGATGCATCATAGGACATCAGGCAGACATCATAGGCCGTCCTATGATGTCCTGTAAACGTGACAGACACACAGATTTCTTGAATTTATAGAGTGAAGAGTGATAGAGTGCCAGCCAAGAAGAATTCTGACTTCTGATACATAGAGTGATGTTTACTGAGTGAAGTACCTGGTGGTAAGGACTACAGCTCCTGACCAGATAGAGTGATGATATAAGTGAAGTACATGGCGGTAATGCACCTGTAAGCTGGTTGCCAACCGCCAATCAAATCTAGAAGAAGAAGAAGAAGCTATAGAGTGATGATAATCAAGTCAGTAGCGGTAATGCACCTGTAAGCTGGTTGCCAACCGCCAATCAACTCTAAAATAAGAAGAAGAAGAAGAGTGATGGTGAAAACATGGAACGGTGGTGAACCTTCCCAGGAATGGCTGGGCGACCAAAATTACCCCAAGAGTGCAGTGACGACTCATCCAAGAGGTCACAAAAGACCCCACAACAACATCCATAGAACTGCAGGCCTCACTTGCCTCAGTTAACGTCCGTGTTCATGACTCCACCATAAGAAAGAGACTGGGCAAAAATGGCCTGCATGGCAGAGCTCCAAGACGAAAACCACTGCTGAGCAAAATGAACATAAATGCTCGTCTTGTAGACGAAGATTGGGACCGCATTTACGTCTGTTCGGCTGGCGGTAGGATTGATTTGTTTGTGGCGGATAGCAAAAACTATGCGCAGTCTGTAACATTATGGCATCTAGCTCTGACAAGTACGACCAAGATGAGGTGGGCTGGATATTATCCACACCTGGGGGCCGGAAAAGAGCAGCTAGGGGGGCACCAAAACTTAGAAGTGGCTCAGATGACAGTGATGTGGGAGGAAGTAACAATACAAAGAAAACATGAACTGGCCAAAATGGATGGCAGAACAGCAACTCATCCTTGGCCGGGGGATCCTGCATTTGATCCCAGCCTCTGACCAACAGTGATCTGTGTGGAGTTTGCATGTTCTCCCCGTGTGTGCATGGGTTTACTCCGGGATTTCTCTGGTTTCCTCCCACATGCCAAAAACATGCAAGTTAGGTTAATTGGCATCAAACTGGGGATTCTAAATTGTCCATAGGTATGACTGTGAGAGTGAATGGTTGTCTGTCTCTCTGTGTTGGCCCTGCGATGGAGTGGCGATCTGTCCAGGGTGTACCCTGCCTCTCGCCCAAAGATGCTGGGATAGGCTCCAGCCACCCCCCCCCCCGTGACCCAAAAAGGATTAAGCGGAAGAAGATGGATGGATGGAATGACTGCAAGTTTGTCATTGAGTTCAATCAGGGTGGGGGGCACTATCACCCGGTTAAGCTAACAAAAGCAATTGAGAAAGAAATTGGGAGAGTTAAGTTTGCAAACTTCTTGAAGAATAACCGGCTGTTAATTCATGCCACAAGTAAACAACAGCAACAGAAAATACTGACAATGACATGTCTAAACGGAGAACAAATGAAGGCGCATGTTCCTGGCGCGACAGCTAACTTGAGGGGAGTTATATCAGGTGTCCCTTTGTGCATGTCTATGGAAGAAGTGAAAAACGAGATCCAAGGAGGAAAGGTTAAGGATGTGAAAAGGCTACAGACTAAAAAAGAAGGCTTGCTGAAGGACACACAGTCTGTCATGATTCAGTTTGAGGAAACGCTCCCTAAATCAGTCCTAATAGGATACATGTATTTCAGTGTCAGAGAATACGTCCCAAAGCCACTCAGGTGCTACAAATGTCAAAGGATGGGTCACACTGCTCAGCAATGTAGGGGAAAGCTAAGATGTGCTAGATGTGGAGGGGAGCATGAATATGGTAAATGTGACACGGACGCCAAAGTAGAGTGTTGCAACTGCGGGGGTGAGCAGAGTGCTGCATATGGAGGATGTGTTGTGCAGAGGGAAGCTAGAAAAGCCCAGGAAATCAGAATAACTAAGAAAATCTTGTATGCAGAAGCTCTAAAGACAGTTAGAGAGGCAGGAATAGTCAGAAACACAGCAGGCCTTCCTCAAAGAAGTGCAGTTCAAATGGAAGCCCAGCAATCAACAGGCCCCACACAAGCACCGGATCGTGCAGCTGCAAGGAATGTTTGTGTTCACAAATGCAAAATGGATGATGACACATTGATAGTTAAGAGGACAAACTTTATAGCTTTTATCTGCCACACCATGAATGTTGCTGCACAGCTACAAAGAAAAGTGACAGAATCAAAACCATTGTGGAAGCAGCAGAAAGCTTCCTAGATGTGAAAGATATCACAGCTGACCAGATTCATGCTTTATTCAAAGCTGAAAATGGGAAGACAGCACATGCTGAAACAAGACCTTAATTATGGTACTACACATACTACAGTGGGATGCGAGGAGTCTTATAGCAAACGGACAAGAACTCAAGAAGTATCTTTACGAACTAGAAGTTGTTCCACAGGTAGTGTGTGTACAGGAGACATGGCTTCAACCTCACTTAGATTTTGTTATTCCAGGATACAGTTCAATCAGACAGGATAGAATTAACACTGTAAATGGAGGAGGATGTGCCACTTTCATTTAAGATGGCCTGGCGTATAGAGTGATTCCCTTCTCTGAGGATATAGAGTGTAATATTATTGAAATATGTAGGCCAAATGGACAAGGAAATATTAAGCTGATTAATTATTACAACCCATGTAGGAAGTTAACAGCAGATATTTTCAGTGCTACGGCAGGGGAAGGGCATATGAACGAGGTATGGTGTGGAGACTTTAATGCCCACAATAGCTTGTGGGAAAGCACACATACAGATAACAATGGAAATGTTGTGGAAGAGATGTTAGATGAAAGATCGTTAATTTGTCTAAACAGTGGTGAAGGTACCAGGGTGGATGTGCATAGGGGCACATTATCATGTATTGACCTGACTCTAGTATCTGATTCTTTAGTGAGCACCTGTGAATGGACGGTTATGAACAGGACAACTATGGGAAGTGATCACTTCCCAATACTTAGTCATTAAAATTGAAGTATGTATACAAGAGGGAAGATGTTTTACAAGATGGTGTTTTGACAGTGCAGATTGGGAAAAATTTAGGCAATACTGTGTTCATTCGTGTCATTTGGTAACATTTAGAAGGTGGCATAGAAGAGTGTTCAAGTCAGGTAACCAATCATATTCTGAATGCTGGAATAGCAAGTATACCTAAGAAAACAACACAGGGTAGGAAGAAGGTTGTACTCTGGTGGAATGACGAATGTAGTATTGCAATAAAAGAGCGAAACAAGGCATTCAGACAGTTGAGGAAGAATATGACTAGTGAAAACTTAATAGAATATAAAAAGGAAAGGGCAGTAGCTCGAAGGATTATTAAAAACAGGAAAAGGTCAACATGGAGAGAATTTTGTTCCACCCTTTGTAGGAAAACAGAACTAGGTGATAAAAGGTTATCAGTTAAAATTCCAGCTTTAGTAGATGGAGACAAGATGGCTGTATCAGACAAAGAAAAGGCAGAAGTCCTAGGTAGAGCATTTGCAGCAGTGCATCAGGGATGGCAATTTTCCGCCGATCCGCGCATTTCCGCTGATTTATTTTCAAATTGATCATTTCTGTGAATCGTCTAAATCCGTTGAGAAAATTTTAGTGGGGGGTAAGGTACCTTATTGTTACCGATTTTAGTGAAAATCAACACGATTACATAAGCGCTCGGCGCTTCCCCGGGTCAAGTCTCCTGCGATAACCCGGATGTTATGTACTCAAGCTACTGCTGTATTGTAAACAGCCCTGCGATTGGATAGTTGCAAACGATTGGACTAATCAAATGGCTCGTTGTATGCTTTGTCAAAAATTCATGGCGGTGTGTTCTCAGGGATGTGATTTTTCCGCTAATTCGCCGAATTCCGCTTTATTTTATCTTCCAGGAAGATAAAGTACGTTAAGTACGTTAGTGGCTTGTGGTCCACAAATGCAGTGAAGGTGTGCCCTTTCAGGCAGAACTGGAAGTGGCGTATGGCCAGGTGGAGAGCCATTAACTCTCTGTCGAACACGCTGTATTTACGCTCACTGTCGTGCAAAGACCTGCTAAAAAAAGGTGAGCGGCTGCCAAGAACCGGCAACGCATTGCTCCACGACAGCCGCTATGCCCATGTCCGAGGCGTCGGTAGTGAGCGCTATCCGAGCCGTCGGGTCTGGGTGCGCCAGTAGTGCAGCGTTTGCCAGAGCTGTTTTAACCTCAGAACGCCTGCTCCCGCTCAGGAGTCCAGTTGACTCTGTCTGCCGGTTTCCGTTTCTTGAGTGCGGCGTACAATGGCTGTATGAGCTGGGCTGCGCGGGGGAGGAAACGGTAATAAAAGTTAACCATCCCCAAAAACTCCTGCAGCGCCCTGACATTGATGTTGAGGAGAAAAAAATAGCAAAACAATTTAGTTAGATTACTTTTATGATTCCAAACAGTTTGAAATTGACAGTGCACAGTGGACATTGACTCATAACTTTTGAATATTTCTAAGACTTGGCTACATCAGTGATTGTGCAAAATGAACTGCTCAAGTCTCAATGGAGATTGAAACTGGTGATCTGAAATGAATGCTGAAATTATAAAAAGTAATGGTATGTTGGAATTTTATTTCTATTATGGAATAGATAAAATTAACTGATTTTGATTTGATCAAGTGTTAAAGCATATGATGGATAATGCTTGTTGGAATATTTTAGGAATGCTGTCTTCTTGGAACATAAGTCAATATTATACAGTAATAAGTGGCATTCAGCTGTTTGTTTTATGTCATTTAAGCACAGTTCTGGTACTTAAAAATCATAAAAACCCAGGAGCTTTGGGGGGCTTCGCCCTCCCCTGCCCCCCCACCGGGGCTCTATCCCGGACCCCGCTGCGGGACTGCATCCCCCAGACCCCCTGCTAAATTTTCAGATAATTTCCCCAACCCCAAATCACATCCCTGGTTCGTGTTGGAATTCTGAGCTTTCGGTATTGTTTTCAGCGGAATTATGAGATTTTTATCAAAGGATCAAGAGTCATCAGTGCTAGAAATAGACAAAAGTGTCAAAAATAAGTTCCGATGGAATTGGCTTGAGAGAAAAGTGACGGTAAAGGTGAAAATTGGCTCCAAGTTTGACGAGGTAACAAACACTCGGACAGTTTCTGAAGAAACCAGAAAAGGAGATGAAGTTCAAAGTTCAGAGACTGACACAGCTTGCTGCCAAAAAGAAGAAAGTTTCACATTAGAAGTGACTTGGTGACCAGTGTAAATAGTGTAATAAACTCTTATAGAACTGTTAAATATGTTGGACTAAAGA
Organism: Pholidichthys leucotaenia; assembly: GCA_020510985.1. NCBI lineage: Eukaryota > Metazoa > Chordata > Actinopteri > Cichliformes > Pholidichthyidae > Pholidichthys > Pholidichthys leucotaenia. The sequence goes on from CM035849.1 coordinate 228,636,293, forward strand.
CAGTGAGACAACATTGAAGAAAAAGTAAGTTAACTTTTCATGAAATTTAATGATTTATCTAAGTCTAGTATTTCATTATTTTTTATCATTTTTTTCAGTCTAAATTACTTCTGTTTTACTAAAAACCACCCAGCTTCAGGGGGGCTGCCCCCCCCCCCCATAAGTCAATCGACCAAATTAGATTTCAGCTGAAATCAGAATTTCCTGTTGCCATCCCTGGTGCATAGAGGAGACCATCTTGGTGAGAGCCATAGACAGCAAAGGCAGCATAAACTCAGAGAAAATGCAAACTTATAAAATGAAGTGAAAGAGGACATGACTGTGTTAGACCTCGAGCTCATAGTGTCAGAGCTTAAGAGAACTTTGCAAGATAGTGGATACATAGCTCCAGGATATGATCAGTTAAGCTATGCTATGTTCTGGCAGTTGCCTAGGCAATCAATGCAACTGGTGCTGACATTGTTAACAGGATATGGAAGGAGGGAGTTATTCCAAGTGGGTGGGAAAAGGCTGTAATTTTACATTTTAATAAGCCAGGGAAAGATCCAGCTCATGCAGGCAACTACAGGCCAATAGCATTAACGTCACATTTAGGGAAATGGATGGAGAAGGTGTTAGTTTACAGATTCTCATATGTATTAGAGCAAAAGCGATTAATGAACGACTATCAGAATGGTTTTAGAAGAGGAAGATCCACAGTGGATGCTCTAGTTAGGGTAAGTAATGATATTGAAAAGACCCTCAAAATGAAAGAAGTAATGGTTATAGTTTATCTGGATATTGAAAAGGCTTATGACTCACTGTGGAGGGACGGTCTTTTTATGAAATTGAATAAAATGGACATTGGTGGTAGGATGTATAATTGGATAATGGATTTTTTAACACATAGGACAATTAGGGTTAAAGTAGGATCAGAAGTTTCTAATGACTTTGAAATAGAAAATGGTGTTCCTCAGGGGAGTGTGATAAGCCCTGTTTTATTCAATATAATGATTAATGACATGTTTGAGGATCAAGAGGGATCCATCAAAACAGCACTATATGCAGATGATGGAGCCATATGGACGAGGGGAAGAAATGAGAAATTTGTGTTCAAAAACATCAGGAGAGCAATGGAGAAAATGGAAAAGTGGTCATATGACTGGGGATTTAAATTGTTGAAACGGTAAAACCTGCTATATGACTTTCACAAAAAAATGCAGAACTGGTACAGAACCATTAACATTATATAATCAACCAATAGAGAAAGTCAGTGAGTTCAAATATTTAGGATTGTGGTTTGATAGTGCAGACACATGGAGAGTTCATGTTGAAAATCTGGAGACAAAATGCAAAAAAGTCATTAATCTCATAAAAGCTGTAGCTGGACACGAATGGGGTGCAGTTAAACAGGCATTAATTGACATTTACAGAGCACTAATGCGATCGACAATAGACTACAGATGCATGATTTATGGAGCAGCGGCAAAGACGACTCTGGAAAAAATAGACAAAATGCAGCATAGAGCGCTTTGCCTGTGCATTGGAGCTGTCAAAACAACACCAAACAATGCAGTTTTAATAGAAGCAGGAGAAATGCCACTGGATTTTGAGAAGATATAAACTTGCATTATCATACTGGGTCAAGCTGAAAGGAAGGGATGAAGCAAATATTTCAAAAACAACACTACAAGACTGCTGGGAATACTCTAATTTCCAGGGACATGGGTTTGAGTGGACAATTGAAAGAAGGACCAGAATGTGTGGGCTGCACACTATTGATATAGCTAACACCAGTCCAGTGAGTAATGTTCCCCCTTGGCTGTTTCCGGGAATAGAAGTAGACGCTAGTCTGCTAATGAGGAAAAAGGATTGGCATATGATTGAAGTTGGTGTTAAAACAAGCATTTACCTCAGGAACAATTACTATAACTTCTTGCAGCTCTATACTGACGGTTCAAAGAATAAAGAGGGCTCTGTTGGAGTTGGAGTATACATCCCAGAATTTAAAGTGACCATCGCAAAAAGACTCTCCAACAATACATCCGTGTTTACAGCAGAGATGGTGGCAATAATTACTGTTTTGCAGTGGGTGGAGGAGGTCAGACCGGACCGGGTGGTGGTGTGCACGGACTCACTTGCAGCGCTAAAAACCATACAGACACTAAAATCTACAAGGGAAGACCTGGTGATTGAGCTATAGCACAGTTTATTTAGGGTACACAGGGGTGGTGGAGAAGTTCAGTTTTGTTGGGTTCCGGCACATGAAGGGTTGAAAGGGAATGACTGTGCAGACAAATTAGCAAAAAGTGCTCTTGGAAAAGAAATAACTATACCATTGTCTCTTGGAAAAGGTGAAGGGAAAGCAGTCATCAAGGAAAAAAGGAACTGAGCTATGGCAAAAAAGATGGGATGAAGATCATAAAGGTAGATCGTATTACAAAATACAATAAAGAATTTCATAACAACCAAAAGGAGGGAAGACATCATTATGGCAAGACTCAGACTGGATCACACACGTTTAAATGGCACTTTATTCACCATGGGGAAAAGCGAAAGTGACAAATGTAGAGAATGTGGAGTAAAAGAAAATGTCAAGCACATCTTATTACACTGCCACAAATACGGAAATGAAAGACAGATAATGGAAAATGAAGTTCGAGAAGCTGGTAGGGAATGGGATTTAACTGGGATTCTGGGAACAGATGGAGATGGAGAGGCAATAAGAATCATGAGGAGGGCTCTTTTCTCTTTTTTTAAATAACACAGGATTAAGTCATAGAATTTAGGGGTTGGGCTCAGATGACATAATGTTACACACTCTTGTACAGTAAGTGGCGGTATGCACCTTTCAGTTGTTTGCTATCCGGTAGTAACCGAAAGAAGAAGAAGAAGAAGAAGGATTGATCAGATGAGACACGAGCAGCTGCAGACACACAACTTCTCTCCCTTCTTCTTCTTCTTTTAGATTTGATTGGCGGTTGGCAACAGTGCCAAACCCAACCTTTATACATCTTCACATTCTCTCCTTTGGCACTGAGAGTACATGTCATTTTCATAACATACATTACATCTCAATACATTCACACCTGCAGTTCCAAGTATGAAGGCAGGTCTTAAGAACTTTGCTCCCCCCTGGTGCTCTGGTGCCTAAACCTGCTTCTCATCTTTTCAACTCCCCCCCGCCCCCCCAGGGTGCCACAGCACCTGTATCCTTCTCTCTCACTTAATGATGGGCCACAGCCTTCTGCCAGCCTGTCCGCACTGACTGGCAAAATGAGGCTCTTCTGGGAGCCAGACTCCACCAAGAACCATCTCCCAGAACCTGTGTCCTCCATGAAAAGCAGCTTCTCCCTGTTGTTAGCGGTCGTAGCTGCCACTGACCGCCGGTTGGTCCCTTTGTCCATCCTCTGGAAATGACACGGTGGCAGACAACGTTGTGCATCGGCGCCAAAACGCTAGTGATAAAAGCACACCGTCCCGTTCCTGCGTTTCCAAGTGGCCATCCCAGCCACCACCTGTAGCTCCTCAACTTCATTGGACTTCACCGACGATCCCGGTCTCACTGCCTGGATGCCAAAACTCCTGTGCGCCAGGATAATGTGATCTGCTTCCTCTGTCAGTGAGCGGTAGTCCCTGGCCGCCAGCAACGGCGAGTTGGCCGGGATTGCCCTCGCTAAAACTGGTAGCTTCTTCAGGAAGAAGTGGGCGAAGAGGAAGGATCCGTCATCTGCGCCCAGCAAGGCCAGCATACTCTCCATCAACTCCACAGCCGATCCGTCAACTAATTCCATGTGCGAGAGGAGCCTCTCTCCTCTGTCTGGCGGAGAGGATGTAATGCCGCAGAAGCAGCTGTTTGAGAGCACCATATTTGCCCTGGGCTGGGGGAGCACGAAGCAGGAGTCATTGCGCGCTGAGTGGCGCGTGGGTCCTGGTGAAGCCACCATGTAATGGTACTTTGTGTCATCCTCCAAGACTCTGTAGAAAGCAAACTGGGCTTCCACATGAATGAACCAAGTGGCTGGGTCGTGGACCCAAAAGTCCGGGAGTTTGACCGCCACAGCGAACGTAGCGGGGGGAACCCCAAGCGTGGATGTTCTCACGGAGGTGCTCAGTCTGTCTTCCATTCTCACGTCAGGTCACCAGTGTAGAAGATTGATCAGACGAGACACAAACAGCTGCAGACACATAACTTTATTCCTCTAACAAGCAGAACAGACGACTCTCTCGGTGCCAAAGCCAACCTTTTATACATCTTCACATTCTCTCCTTTGGCACTGAGAGTACATGTCATTATCATAACATACATTACATCTCAATACATTCACACCTGCAGTTCCAAGTGTGAAGGCACGTCTTAAGAACTTTGCTCCCTCCTGGCGCTCTGGTGCCTAAACCTGCTTCTCATCTTTTCAACTCCCCCCCCCCCCCCAGGGTGCCACAGCACCTGTATCCTTCTCTCTCGCCTGAGGCACCCGCATGACCATGTCTCCTTCCTTACCCACGTTCCCCAAAGTCCTGGGTGTGAGTCAGACCTCCCGCTGTGCCACCACAGTCTGTTTTGCCAGAAAACATCTTGATGATCCCCAAGACTTTGGGGAAAATATTCTGTGGACTGACGAGACAGAAGTTGAACTTTTTGGAAGGTGCGTGTAACATTACATCCAGCATATAAGTAACACAGCATGTCAGAAAAGGAACATCATACCAACAGTAAAATATGGTGGTGGTAGTGTGATGGTCTGGGGCTGTATTATTGCTTCAGGATCTGGAAGACTTGCTGTGGTAAATGGAACCATGAATTCTGCTGTCTACTAAAAAAATCATGAAGGAGAATGTCCGGCCATCTGTTCGTGGCGTCAAGCTGAAGCACACTTGGGTTCTGCAGCAGGCCAATGATCCAAAACACACCAGCAAGTCCATCTCTGAATGGCTTAAGAAAAATAAAATGAAGACTTTGGAGTGGCCTAGTCAAAGTCCTGACCTGAATCCAATTGAGATGCTGTGGCATGACCTCAAAAAGGCAGTTCATGCTCAAAAACGCTCCAATGTGGCTGAATTACAACAATTCTGCAAAGAAGAAGGAGTGGACCAAAATTCCTCCACAGCGCTGTGAAAGACTCATTGCCAGTTATCGCAAACGCTTGATTGCAGTTGTTGCTGCTAAGGATGGCCCAACCAGTTATTGGGTTTGGGGGCGATCACTTTTTCACACAGGGCCATGTAAGTTTGGATTTTTTTTTCTCGTAATAATAAACACCTTCATTTAAAACATGCATTTTGTGTTTATTTGTGTTATCTTTGTCTAATATTTAAATGTGTTTAGTGATCTGAAACATTTTAGTGTGACAAACCTACAAAAAAATGAGAAATCAGGAAGGGGGCAAACATTTTTTCACACCACTGTATGTGATATGAAAGTAGATCATAACTCAGGACAACTTAGAAGAGGCAGAAAATTTTCAGTGTGATGCACACAGAGAGGGAGCATCCAATATGTGTGCATGTACTTGGGACCTTGAGTGTGCACATCTTCAGTTTGGATGTAAGCTAGAATCAGTGGTTTAGAGCAATGGAGACAACTTTCCATTCCATCGGTTTGTTTGATTGAGACTGCTGTTATTCTCATGAAGCAGTTAACTGCTGTAGTGGTTGTTTGGGTTGTGTAGAGACTTTAGGCAAAGTGAAAGCAATGCTTATTCAAGGTTTATTTGCAGAAAGTATACACACTTGCAAGAAGGAAAACAGATTCCATAGTAAAGCAAAACCCTAAAAGAACAGGATACCCAGTTTAGTTTTTCAGCACACCCACTGTAACTGGACCATGTAATGAACAACACAGCTTAATGATGTCAAAATCTTGACAGTCCTGCTTCACTGAGTTGCATATTTCATGCGAAAGTCTCTGTCATTACCAGCTGATGAGCCATGGCCTAATAAGACAAATGAATAAAAAGCTGTTGACTCATACTGTTTTTACTATAAAGTGTAACAACGTGTTAGGGGAGTGCCAGTTTGCTCCCATTTACATATGGATATATGTTTTCATCCCTGATACAAGTAAAAGAGTGCATGCAAGGAATCACTTAAAATAATGGTGGACACTGGTGATTTTGCTCCACTAATACTATATTTAATGGTCTTGGAACTAATGTTTGATTACTATTGTACACAGAAAGCTCATCAGCTGGACATGAATATATTTACAGTTTATGATAGATTTACAATGGGACATATGATGACATTTTTGCACCTGAATTTGATTAAACTGGTTTCCTACCAATAGATGAAAGCAAAAAAAAAAAAAAAAACACAACTCTCTCACTTTGTTCAATGTCTGTATGTCTCTTTAGGCTTCATTCATTGAACGATTCTAATTTGCCTCCCGTTGTGACATGAAATCCAAAGCTTAGTGAAATGAGCTTTATCTTCATCACCACCACTTTAATGATAGTTGGAGTAGACATGTTCCCATGACCGTAAGCAGCTAGTCTAGCTTAGTGATTGCAGTTTTTATGACTACTCTCAATATATTCTATTCACTCCAGAGATAGCTGTATTCTTAGCTGGTTTATTATTCAGCACTTATACAGTTTCAGTCAAAATAATTCAACTCCCATTGAATTAAAATTTAAACTGTTCTTGTGAAATGTGTAATGTATTTAAACTTTAAATAGTTAAATAAAACTAATATTATAAGGATTTTATCCAAATTCAACCCTAAATCCTACTTTCAATGACTACTGCAGTCTCAAAATTATTCAACCTCCTGAATAGAATTCCTCATAAGAGCACACATTTGCAGGCCTCAAGCACACCTTATGCATTCAGTCAAGGACTTCATTACTTGCATCAGGTGTGCTTGAGATAGAACACCTCAAATACCTGGGCTGTTGACAAATACCTGGACTGCTGACGGTGACGTTTGATTACATGTTAGAAATATGGCTGAGTCAAGAGAATTGTCCAAAAAGGCCAGAGAAGAGATCATTGTCTTGCACAAACAAGGAAAGGATACAAAAAAGATAACAAAGGCACTGAATGTTCCTAAAGATACAGTTGGAAGCATAGTTCATAAGTTTAAAGTTAAAGGAACAGTGGTTACACTACCCCGACGTGACAGAAAGAGGAAGCTATCAACGGCTACCACCAGAGTCCTGAGGAGGCAGGTGGTCAAAACCTTTCAACTGACTGCAAAAGACCTGCAGCAAGACTTTGTGGCAGCAGGTACTGAGGCTTCAATTTCCACAGTAAGGTCAATACTAAATGGTGAAGGGCTCTATGTCTGAACTCCAAGATGCACACTACTAGTGACCCAAAAGCACAAAAAAGTCGGCTCCAGATTGCTCAAAACTATATAAATAAGCCAAAGAGGTTTTGGGATTCTGTTCTGTGCAGCAGTTAAACAAAACTGGAACTTTTCGGGCCTATGGATCAGAGGTATTGTGAAGGAGGAAGAATAAAGCATAGGCTGAAAGAAGTGGCTCAGTGATGCTCATGGGCTTTGTTTCCTCTGACACTGGAAACCTGCAGCGTGTGGAGGGCAAGATGGATTCAATCAAGTATCAGGAAATCCTGAGAGAAAATGTCATGCTTTCTGTGAGGAAGCTGAAGCTTGGGCGTCATTGGACCTTCCAACAGGACAATAATCCCAAGCAGACTTCAAAGTTGACCAGGGCTTGGTTTCAGAAGAAGTCCTGGAAGATACTAGAATGGCCATCACAGTCACCTAACTTGAACTCAACTGAAAATCTCTGGTGGGATTTGAAAAAGGTGGTTACAGTATGCAAATTCAAGAATATTAGTGAACTGGATGTCTTTGCTTATGAGGAATGGGCTAAGATTACTGAGAACGCTGCCTGAAGCTGGTGTCTGGCTATGCTTCATGTTTGCAGCAGGTCATAAGAGCAAAAGGGTGCTATACTAAGTAGTGTAGAGGATGCCTTCACAGACGAGACTGAGTTTATTTCTCAGGCGAGGTTTATTCAGAGTTTACATCCTCTAACAAGAAGTGTATCTCAACAAAAAGAGGCAGAACAATCTTTCCTCACAGCTCTTATACCCCCAGAGACACAAAACCCCCAACATCAAATATCACACCTTCAACCCACAGTCCTTCAGTAAACATATAGCCTCCAAGAGGCTCGTTGGCTTCTCTATTGTCTCTTCCGCCTCGGGGGCTCCTGCTGGGACATTCTCTCTGACTTCCCGTCTCTCCAGAAACCACTTCGCACCTCCCGAGGTCTCTGCCGGGTCAGGTCCTTTTGGACGTTTGAAGTCTCTAGAGTATGCACTGTCATGCCTACTAAATACATGTGAGAGAAAATGCGTGCCATACAAGCATGCCATATATGCGCCCTAAATGTGCGCCATATAACCCCCCCCCAAACGTCTAAATAAGGACAAGTTACACCTCAAATGCATAGAATCATGACATATCACACAGAACGAGAAAAAAATTGGCACAACAGATCATACATCCAACTGCCTGGGCTTCAACTTCCTGCCATATCTGCTGTGAGCAGGTCTCGCTCTGCCTGTGGCTGTCTCTTGCATCTGTGGATCAGAGTCATTAGCACATCGTTGTGAAAGCTTAGCAGAATGTCTCCCCGGCAGCCTGCCGCGGCGGGGGGCCCTGGCCAACTGTACCTGTTCATCAGCTAACACAAGAGCAGGTTTGAGTCTATTAATGCAGACTAATTCCCTCCTGTCTCCCAAATCGAGCAAAAAATGCTTTTCCCCGGTTTCTAACACTCTGAACGGTCCATCGTAAGGTGGTCTTAAACCTAACCTCTGTGCGTCGTGTCTAACAAAGACGAATTCTGCATTCTTTAAGGCTTTAGGCACAAAAACGCATGGGAAACTGTGATGAACTGGACCGGGGAGGGTGTTTGATCCCGCGTCGCTCTGCAGCAGCTGAGCGGGGGGGCGATCTGGTGCGGGGTTCTCAGGAAGGAATTCTCCTGGTAACCGGAGAGGTTGGGCAAAGACAAGTTCGGCCGGAGAGGCCTGCAAATCTTCTTTAGGTGCTGAATGCAACCCTAATAAAACCCATGGAAGCTTATCAACCCAATTTGTGTCCGTGAGAGCCGCTCTGAGGGCTGCTTTCAATGACCGGTGAAAGCGTTTGCACAAACCGTTGGCCTGGGGGTTATATGCAGTTGTGCAATGAATTTTCGCTCCCAGGCTGAGTGCCATGGACGACCAGAGCTCGGAAACAAATTGGGGTCCTCTGTCAGACGTTATGTCTGACGGGACTCCAAAGCGCGCGACCCAAGCCGTTAAAAAAGCACGCGCAATGTCTGCTGCTGTGGTTGACGCCAGGGGAATCACCTCTGGCCAGCACGTAGTGCGGTCCACCATAGTTAGAAGGTGTGTGAACCCCTGTGACAGCGGGAGGGGTCCCACCAAGTCGACATGCACGTGGTCGAAGCGTTTGGCTGGGATGTGAAAAGGTTCTAGAGGGGCCCACGTGTGCTTGTGTACCTTTGCTCTTTGACACGCTGCGCAGGCTGCAGCCCATTCTTTGACCTGTTTACGCAGCCCCGGCCAAACAAACTTCTCTCCCACCATTTTGGTCGACGCGTGAACGCCCGGGTGTGCCAGCGAATGTATTAAGTCAAAAACACGGCGACGCCACGCAGCCGGGACCATGGGGCGCCCCTGCCCTGTGGTCCCAGCTGCGTGGCGTCGCCGATTAGGGGGGGCAGATTAGGGGGGGCATACCTCTTTGATGCACCCTGTGCTCCAGCCTTAGCCCTGTTGGCCCAGACTGGAGCGCGCGCACGTCCGCATCGTTAACCTGCTCGGCGGCCATGGCTGCATAATCTAACCCAACGCAGACCGGGGCTGTGAGCGCTTCCGCGCCGCAAGCCTGGCCCGAGTCTACAGCTGCCGAGTCTGCCCTCTGGGGGCCTGGCAGTGCAATTGCGCGCGAGAGACAATCTGCTACTACATTGTGTTTACCCGCCACGTGTTGAATGTCGGTGGTAAACTCCGAAATTGCGGCCAGCTGTCTCTGTTGTCGGCCCGACCAAGGCTCTGAAATTTTAGCCATTGCAAAAGTTAATGGTTTATGGTCTACAAACGCGGTGAAACGGCGCCCTTCCAACCAGAACTGGAAGTGGCGGATGGCCAAATGCAGGGCTAAAAGCTCCCTATCAAACGCGCTGTATTTACGCTCGTTATCGCGCAATGTTTTGCTGAAAAACGCAAGTGGTTGCCAGCTCCCTGCTACCAGTTGCTCGACAACCGCTCCCACTGCCACGTCGGAAGCGTCCGTGGTTAGCGCCATGCGAGCTGCTGGCACCGGGTGTGCCAATAACGCAGCGTTCGCAAGGGCCGATTTGACCTGTGAGAAAGCGCGCTCCCGGTCCGGGGACCACTCGACCTTAGCTGTAGGTTTTTGTTTCTTTAATGCCGCGTACAATGGGTGCATGAGCCGTGCCGCGTTGGGGAGGAAACGGTTATAAAAATTGACCATCCCCAAAAATTCTTGAAGTGCCTTAACTGTCTGTGGTTGGGGGAAATCCGTTATCGCGCGCACTTTATCCGACAGCGGGACCGTGCCCTCTGGAGACACGCGGTGTCCCAAAAAATCGATTTGCGCTACCCCGAATTGGCATTTCGCTGGGTTAATGATCAGCCCGTGCTCTGCCAGCCTCTGAAAAACGGCTGTGAGGTGGCATTCGTGCTCAGCTTCGGATGCACTGGCTACCAAAATATCATCCAAATAAGCGAACACGAAAGGGAGGCCGCGCAGCACTGCATCCATCATGCGTTGGAACGTCTGCGCGGCGCCTTTGAGGCCGAAAGGCATGCGCAAAAACTCGAAAAGCCCGAAAGGGGTTATAACTGCCGTTTTGGGTATGTCTTGCGCGCGGACTGGAACTTGGTGATAACCGCGCACCAAATCTATTTTGGAAAAGATGCGCGCCCCCGCCAAATGTGCCGAAAAATCCTGGATGTGCGGAATCGGGTAGCGGTCGTGTGCTGAAGCATTATTTAATCTGCGGAAATCACCACAAGGGCGCTACGAGCCGTCAGCCTTGGGCACCATGTGCAGGGGTGACGACCAAGAGCTGTTCAAGCGTCTAACAATGCCCAGTTTTTCCAAGTTGGCGAATTCCTCGCGCGCGATGGCCAGTTTAGCTGGGTCCAAGCGCCGAGCTTTTGCAAAAACAGGGGGGCCGGAGGTAGTTATGAAATGCTCGACCCCGTGTTTGGCAACTGACGCTGAAAATGTTGGGACCGTGAGTGTTGGGAACTGGTTGAGTAATGCATGAAACTTACCACCCGCAGCTGTGACACTGGGATGTGCAGAAGGCAGGGCCACCCGAGCTGTGCAGGAGATAGAGTAGAAAGACAGTGCATTTACAATACGTCTATTAGCAAGATCAACTAACAAACTGTTTGAGCATAAAAAGTCAGCACCTAGCATGTTGTTGTTAACTGCGGCTATGACGAAGGTCCACTCGAAGGTGCGCCCGTGGAGGGACAGGAGGAGCGTCTTCTCCCCATAGGTTTTGATCGTGGAGCCGTTCGCCGCTAACACCAGGGGTCCGCTGGCAGGCGTCAACGTGTCCGCGTAGGCAGGCTTGACAAAACTTAGCTGGGAACCTGTGTCCACCAGGAATTCTTTCCCTGAATTCGCGTCTGTCACGAAAAGCAGCTTGTTCTTCGTGCTGAGAGTCGCAGCTGCTACCGGCTCTCGGTCTTGGCGTTTCCCCTGGCGCTGGTATTGGCACGGTGGGACGCATCTGCGCGCTCTCTCGGCGAAGCGTCGATGGTAGGAACAGAGGGTGTTGTGAGCTCCGCTTCTCCTGGCCTCTGCTGCTGCTGACGTCAGTGGATCCGGTGCTGCAGCCTCTGGTCTCCCCTCGTCTCGCGGGGGTGCGTTCAGCTCTGCCGCTGCCGTCGTGGCTGCGTGCCGTCTATGGGCGTCGACGAGTCGCTGCGCCTCCTGGCCCAGCTCGTGGTAGTCCCGGTTGTTGAGTGGCTGCGAGCTGGCCAGGGTGACTCTCACTGCTGGCGGGAGCGTTCTTGTCTCTTCCGCCTCGGGGGCTCCTGCTGGGACATTCTCTCTGACTTCCCGTCTCTCCAGTAACCACTTCGCACCTCCCGAGGTCTCTGCCGGGTCAGGTCCTTTTGGACGTTTGAAGTCTCTAGAGCAGGGGTCACCAACGCGGTGCCCGCAGGCACCATGTCGCCCGCAGGGACCACATGTGTCGTCCGCAGGCCTGTTCTAAAAATAGCACAACTCGCAAGTGAGCTGCGTCTAAGATGTAATTTTTTCTGCCGCTATTTTTTATTTTATATTTTTTAAAATCACACTTGCATTTATATAGATTTTAAAATGACAATGTCTTAAAAATAAAAAAAAATGAAAATATGTTTATTATACGTAAAGTTAAGGTGAACTCTGACCTAGTTCAAAGGTCAGTATTGTGCGCATGACAAAACCTTCGCGCTTGTGGAGCGTAAGCTTAGCTAGCGGGCCGTTAACATGGTGGGCGCAGTGCGGTTTCCAAGCCCAAAAACATGGCAAAAAAAAGACAGAAAATTTATCATTTTCAAAGTGAGCGGGAGGAAGAGTTCTTTTTTACTACCGTGAAAGGAAGCTGCTTGTATTTCATTTGCGGGGCGATGGCGAAGCGCCACTTCACTACCCACTCTTTTTTTTTTTTTTTTGGACTTATCTTGTACCCGTAGGTAGATTTGTTCTGCAGTCCGGTAACAAGCCACCAGCCGCTGCGTGCGCAAGCGCCCCTTAACTCCCTAACCTGCATGTTTTTGCATGAAAAACGAGAACACGCACACTCCACACAGATCACTGTTGGCCGGGGGCAGGGATCGAACCCGCGATCCCTCGGCCGAGGGTAAACTGCTGCCGCGGTGCAAACCACTGCACCACCGTGCATATAAGCACTCTCAGCGCTGTTTAGCTTCATCTCATGAAGGACAGTGCTGGTTGCTCAAGCATGATTCTTGGCAAGAACTGTATGGATATAATTCCAGTGAAGAAGAACACACAAAAGTGTGTTTATTAAATGTAACAGATTTTGAGCAGAATTGCAGCAGATTTGTTCAGTTAAAAATGTGATAAGATTTATTTAATATGAAAGTTGATTTTTCTTAAATGTTGCATAACTTTTTCAAACATGGTTCAACATAGTTCATGAATTAAAAGGGTTTAGTTTTTTATGGTTAAAAGGGACTGGTGAAAACTGGACATTTTTTTATGAAATGTAGAAGGGATCATCTGAACAATTGCTGAGATTAATAAAAATAAAGTGTTGAATATTGATCTTGTCTGTTACCCACTCTAAGTTATTGATAATTATTTATTTATGTGTGTGTATATATATATATATATATATATATATATATATATATATACTGTATATATACAGTATACACACACACACACACACACACACACACACACAATTTGTTATTTTAGAGGAGTGTGTCAAGCTGGTGCCCTTCACATGACTCGATACCCATGAAGTAGCTCTTGGTTTCAAAAAGGTTGGTGACCCCTGCTCTAGAGTATGCACCGTCATGCCTACTAAATACATGTGAGAGAAAATGCGTACCATACAAGCATGCCATATATGCGCCCTAAATGTGCGCCATAGTAGTAAAGATGCTTGTCATGAAGGAATTGAACAATTTTGAGACTGCAGTAGTCATTTAAAGTGACATTTTGTGTTGAATTTGGAGAAACCACTTGTACTATAAGGTGAGCTATTTAAATTGTTCTTGTTTAATTTGTTTATTGTAAACAGCTGCTACTTTGTACATTTTGCTGATAAACCTAATTTGCAGTGGGAGTTGAATAATTTTGATTGCAACTGTATATCTCATTTCTAAGCATTACTTTGACTTATGTTACGTATGTAGAGGATGTGCTCGAATGATGAGGCTGAGTTTAGTTCTTAAATCAGCTTTATTGACAGAACACATCGTCTAGCATTCTCAAAGCAGGAAAAGAGAAAGAATCATATCTCATCATCCTTTTATATGTTTCCAGCATCAGAATTCAAGTCACATGGTGTTTTCAGTAAACATACAGTCACAAAGCATCCCTTTGAACCTTCACCATTGTCTCTCATTTCTTGATGAACCGGAAATCCCTCCGGGGCATCTTCTGTGGGACAAAAAGACCACTCTCACACCTCCTCGTTATCTTCTGCAGATTCGAGTCCTTTGTCCTTCCAGACGTGACACCCCCAATACGCATGCAGTCATATCTCTGTGGAAATGTGAGCCCACAATGTGTGTCGCCCACACTACCCCCCCCAAACGTCTAGTAAGGGCAAAACCTGCATGGCATAAAAAAAGAAAAACACAAAGCACTCCATATATCGCTAATCAATCCACCAACTGCCTGGGTTTTAACCTTCTGCAGAATCTGCTGCAACCTGGCTTTGCTGCCCCTGCAACATCTCTCTGCATCTGTGGATTAAAGCTGTTAGCACCTTTCTGTGAAGATTCTGGAGAATGTCCTCTCGGCGGCCTGCCACGGCGGGGGGGCCTCGCGAGCTGCACTTCCTCATCAGCCAAAACAAAAGCGGGTTTGAGCCTGTTTATGCAAATCAACTCCCTTCTGCCCCCTAAATCTAGCAGAAAATGCTTCTGCCCGGTCTCCAGCACTCTGAATGGTCCGTCATAAAACGTCCGCAAACTTGGACGCTGAGCATCATGTCTAACAAAAACAAACTCTGCATTTTTTAAAGCCTTTGGCACAAAAACGTGTGGGAAACTGTGATGGACCGGGCCAGGGAGCGTGTTTGCTCCCGAGTCGCTCTGCCACGGCTGAGCAGGGGGGCCATTTGGTGCGGGATTATCGGGGAGAAATTCCCCCGGCAAACGGAGAGGTTGTGCAAAAACTAATTCAGCCGGGGAAGCATGCAAATCTTCCTTAGGTGCAGAACGCAACCCCAATAAAACCCATGGAAGTCTGTCCACCCAATTTGTATCCATCAGCGACGCTCTGAGGGCCGCTTTCAATGACCTGTGAAAACGTTCGCATAAACCATTAGCCTGGGGGTTATACGTGGTAGTGCGATGAATCTTCACCCCCAAGCTGCGGGCCATCGATGACCATAGTTCGGAAATAAATTGGGGACCCCTGTCGGACGTTATGTCCGACGGTACACCGAAACGCGCAACCCACGCTGCTAAAAATGCTCGCGCAACTTCTTCCGCTGTGGTTGATGTCAGAGGAATCGCCTCTGGCCAATGCGTGGTGCGATCCACCATCGTCAAAAGATGTGTGTGCCCGTGTGATGATGGGAGCGGGCCCACCAAGTCAACATGCACGTGATCAAAACGCTTAGCGGGGATGTGAAAAGGTTCCAACGGGGCCTTAGTGTGTCTGTGTATTTTGGCTCGCTGACACGCTACGCAGGCTGCCGCCCATTCCTTGACCTGTTTGCGCAACCCGGGCCAAACAAATTTCTCCCCCACCAACTTAATCGATGCGCGCACCCCCGGGTGCGCAAGAGAGTGGACCGAGTCAAAAACACGGCGACGCCACGCGGGTGGCACCACAGGGCGGGGCCGTCCCATGGAGACATCGCAGATTAGTGGGGGCATACCACTTTGTTGCTCCCTGTGCTCCAGCCTTAACCCTGTTGGTCCAGACTGGAGCGCGCGCACGTCCGCGTCGTTAACCTGCTCCGCAGCCATGGCTGCATAATCTAACCCTACACAGACCGGGGCTGCGCGCGCTCCCGCGTCGCTGCCCGGGCCCGCGGCCACGGCTACAGAGTCTGCCCCCATGGGGCTTGGTGGTGCTACCGCGCGCGAGAGACGGTCTGCCACAACATTGTGTTTACCCGCGACATGCTGAATATCAGTAGTGAACTCCGATGTTGCGGCTAGTTGCCTTTGTTGTCGGCCTGACCAGGGTTCTGAAATTTTGGCCATCACAAACGTTAGCGGTTTATGATCCACAAACGCGGTGAAACGTCGCCCCTCTAACCAGAACTGAAAATGGCGGATGGCCAAGTGTAGGGCCAAAAGCTCCCTGTCAAACGCACTGTATTTACGCTCACTATCGCGCAAAGTCCTGCTGAAAAACGCGAGGGGTTGCCAGGTACCTGCCACAAACTGTTCAACTACCGCCCCTACCGCTACATCGGAAGCGTCAGTGGTGAGTGCCATGCGGGCCGTTGGAACTGGGTGCGCTAACAAAACTGCGTTTGCCAGGGCTGATTTGACCTGGGCAAAAGCGCGCTCCCGCTCCGGAGACCATTCAACTTTATTTGCGGGCTTTTGTTTTTTTAACGCGGTGTACAATGGCTGCATGAGCCGTGCTGCGCTTGGGAGGAACCGGTTGTAAAAATTAGCCATCCCTAGAAACTCCTGAAGCGCCTTGACCGTTTGAGGTTGCGGAAAATCCGTTATGGCACGCACTTTATCTGGAAGAGGAACCGCTCCTTCTGCCGAAACGCGATGCCCCAAAAAATCAATCTGCGCCACCCCAAACTGGCACTTCGCTGGGTTAACCATTAACCCGTGCTCTGCCAGCCTCCGAAAAACTGCTGTGAGGTGTTTTTCGTGCTCGCCCTCGGACGCGCTGGCTACCAAAATATCATCCAAATAAACGAACACGAAAGGGAGGTCGCGTAAAACTGCATCCATCATGCGTTGGAAAGTCTGCGCGGCCCCCTTGAGGCCAAAAGGCATGCGCAAAAACTGAAAAAGGCCGAAAGGAGTTATGACCGCTGTTTTGGGTACATCTTGCGCGCGCACTGGAACCTGGTGGTAACCGCGCACCAAGTCTATTTTAGAAAAAATGCGCGCCCCCACCAAATGAACAGAAAAATCCTGAATGTGCGGAATCGGGTAGCGGTCATGAGCTGAAACGTTGTTCAACCTGCGGAAATCGCCGCAAGGTCGCCACGAGCCGTCAGCCTTTGGGACCATGTGTAGCGGCGAAGCCCAAGAGCTTTTGGAGCGTCTAACAATGCCCAGTTTTTCCAGATTAGTGAACTCCTCGCGCGCGATGGCCAGTTTAGCTGGGTCCAAGTGCCGAGCTTTTGCAAAAACGGGAGGGCCGGTGGTGGTGATAAAATGTTCCACCCCATGTTTAGCCACCATCGCCGAAAACGTGGGGACTGTGAGTGCTGGGAACTGAGCAAGCAATGTGTGAAACTTACCACCCGCAGCTGAGACGCTGGCATGTGCAGTCGGCGGGGCCACCTGAGCTGTGCAGGGAATAGAATGAAAGGACAGTGCATTAATCAGACGTCTATATAGCAAGGTCAACCAATAAACCATGTGAGCACAAAAAATCAGCCCCTAACATGTTGAAACTGACTGCTGCTACAATAAATGTCCACTCAAATGAACGGCCCTGTAAGGACAGAAGCATGGTCCTCTCACCGAACGTTTTAATCGCAGAGCCGTTCGCTGCTGACACTGACACCCAGGGAGCTTTAGACGGCATCAGCCGTTCCGCGTAGGTGGGTGTGACGAAACTCAGCTGGGAGCCCGTGTCCACGAGGAACTGTTTCCCCGAGTGTGCATCCGTCAGGTAAAGCAGCTTGTTCTCGTCGCCGAGGGTCGCAGCTGCTACCGGCCCTCGGTCTTGTCATTTCCCTGGCGCTTGAAGTTGCACGGCGGGACACACCTGTGCGCTCTCTCTGCAAAACGGCGGTGGTAGAAACACCGGCCGTCCTCCGCTCTGCGTCGTCTGGCCCCCATCGCCGCCGTCGATGGTGCGTCTGGCGCCTCGGCCGCTGGGCCTGCGCTGTCTCCGGACGTCGTTCCTGGGCTAGCAGCCGCGGCCGAAACCGCGTTCCGCTTGTGGGCGTCGACAAGCCGCTGCGCCTCTTTGCTCAGCCCATGGTAGTCTCGCCTGGCCAATCGGGGCGACTCTGCCAGGGCCACTCTCACTGCTGGCGGCAGGGTCCGAAGGAAAAGGTGGGCGAAAATGAATTCGCCATCCTCAGAGTCTTTGAGCCTCAGCATCTTCACCATCAGGTCCTCAGGTCTCTTGTTCTCTGACTCCGTCAACGTCAGGAGCCCCTCTGCTCGCTGTTGGACCGAAGGGGTGAAATGGCTGATCAGCGCGTCCTTCAATGCGCTGTACTTGTCGCTGTCTGGTGGATGATTAACCAGATCCTCCACTCTCTGGACCGTGTCGCTGTCCGGCTTCGCTACCACATGGTAGAATTTTGTGTCGTCGTTGGAGATTCTCCGGAGGTTGAACTGCGCCTCGACTGCGCTAAACCATGAGCGCGGGCTGTGCTGCCAGAAATCGGGCAGCTGGATCGTGGAGGCGGCCATCAGGCTGGCTTCTGCCGAGCCCCGCTCGGGAGAATTCTGTCTGCTCATTCTTTGTCGTAGGTCACCAGTGTAGAGGATGTGCTCGAATGATGAGGCTGAGTTTAGTTCTTAAATCAGCTTTATTGACAGAACACATCGTCTAGCATTCTCAAAGCAGGAAAAGAGAAAGAATCATATCTCATCACCCTTTTATATGTTTCCAGCATCAGAATTCAAGTCACATGGTGTTTTCAGTAAACATACAGTCACAAAGCATCCCTTTGAACCTTCACCATTGTCTCTCATTTCTTGATGAACCGGAAATCCCTCCGGGGCATCTTCTGTGGGACTATGTTTATTGCACTGTCCCTGTCAAATAAACTAATCTACTACTACTACAAAAAGACCAATCTCACACCTCCTCGTTATCTTCTGCAGATTCGAGTCCTTTGTCCTTCCAGACGTGACACCCCCAATACGCATGCAGTCATATCTCTGTGGAAATGTGAGCCCACAATGTGTGTCGCCCACACGTATATTTTTATCAGACATAGTCACTGGCAGACAGGCTGGCTAAGTTAGGCCAGCTTAGCTATGTAGCACTTGTGACTCTCCTTGACATAACTCACCCTACCCATGCGTGAACAGCATTCTAGACATTATTTTATTTTATTTAAGTAACTAGTACATACCAGTGCATACCCGTCCATGTCCGTAGAAACCAAGTATAAGCAAGTATTTCTGCATGGCTGTTGCTGAAGGGTCTCCTCCTGTCTGAGACGGCTGTGTTGTTCACAGTCATGCCTGCGGCGTACTGGTGGAACCTGAGGTGTTTCATGTTCACGGCATCTTTTCTGACGTGCAGCAGTTCTCCTCACTCTGTTGCTCCCCATCTGGTGGGTCTTCTTGTTCTTCTCTTCTTTGTTCAGACCACTGGTTGAGGGGTAGGTGCGTTGTAATTCCAGTTCATGGACAGGCTCATGAAAATAGATCTGAGCAAAAAGTGGCTTTCGGCCCTGTTCAGGAAGGCCTGTGCATGCCTGTTGAAACCCAGAAACCGGAGCACCCAGAGAAAATCAGCACTTTGCTTGGCATTTTACACATTTGTAGTGTAGACTGCCATTCTTCATGGGTACTGCTTCGAATGTGTGTGGTTTAAAGTAGTGTGTCCTATTCTTAATGGGGTGACAGACTGACACACTGACAGAGTTTTCTTGAATTTATAGAGTGCCTTCTGCCTTACTGAGTGAGATTTCGAGATTTACTGCTTTGAATGGGTGTTGTTTAAAGTAGTGTGTCCTATTTGGTCCCAGCTTCTCTGTGCCTTGCCTGGCGTGCAGCGTTGGCAGCCAGCCGACTATTCCGCATTTCCTCAGTCTCAGCTTGTCTGTGCCTTGCCTGGCGTGCAGCGTTGCTTGCTTTGGGGGCATTTCGGGCTTCAAGTGACTCAACACGTGCATGGCGCACTGCCACACATTTCCTGTCTGTCTGTGCATCCCTTGTCTGTCGTACCCTATGACGTGCTCGAACCTCAGATGTTTCAACTTCACGGCATCTTTTCTGTGCAACACAGTCATGCCTGGGAGGTACTGCTTGAACCTCAGCTGTACCATCTTCATGGGATCTTTCCTAACGTGCAACAGTTCTCACTCTATTGCTCTCCATTTATGTAGCGTCTGGTTGGTCTATATGGCATCATAAAGACATCGAGGCAGGCATCATAGGACACTACATCATAGGTAGCCAGTCGTAAAGTACATCAAGGCAGGCATCGTGAATGATGGTCAATATGACATCATAAAGACATCAAGGCAGGCATCATAGGACACTACATCATAGGCAGCCAGACCTATTGCCTATATGACAGCATCACCTATATGACGGCATCACGAGTCCTATGTAGCCTGAGATCATAGGATCATCATAGGACATCATGCAGACATCATAGACAGTCATCATAGGACACTACATCATAGGTAGCCAGTCCTATTGCCTATATGACGGCATCGCCTATATGACCTCATCGTGAGCCATAGGATCATCATAGGACATCATGCAGACATCATAGGCCATCCTATGATGTCCTATGATCGTGACACAGAGATTTCTTGAATTTATAGAGTGATATTACAAGAGAGAGTTTGGTATCAATTTATTTAGTAACTGTGAGTATAATCGGGCTATTAAATGACAGCAATAGTGGACAAAATATTTTTGTTAAAACTGTTTAACCAGTTATTTTGCACAGCTGAGAAAAAAAATAGTCCCTTCTAAATGTAGCCAGTAACTGCTGCTAAACCTCTCAATCAGCATGAAGATGTCTATTGTCATTTCACACACATGTAAACAAATTAAATATTGTCATGTGCAAAAGTAATGTGTTTATAGAACATACACCTTTTGAGTTGGTACTGCAGAAGACCCCGGATCAAAATGTATCAGAACACCGTAGCTAGCTGGTAGCTAGTAGTTAGCATGCTAGCAATTTAGCACACTTCACTCGCTTTGTCACATTTTCAGATGAAACAAAGAGTCTGTCACCACAAAGGTATTGTGGTTTGTTAATCGAGACAATAAATCCAACTCTAGCACTGCCTGTTTTTTTAAACATATAAAATCGCTTAATGAGCTTAATGACGGGCAGAAGGAAATGGATTTTTTCAAAAGTCCGAGTCACAGATGTATAATTTCTTGTCAAACAGCGCCTCACTGTGGAAATTAAGGTATCCCAAACAGTACTGCAATTCTCAGAGTTGATAGTAAATTACTGTTTGTAATTAACGGTTACATGAACACCTCTAAAGTGGAGTGATACATATCCAGTGAAGTGGAGTGCAATTACGTATCGTGGAATATAGTAATTCCTGGAATCCCTATTGTCCAATCAAATTGCTTGGTTGGAACTAACTGTTGTATAATGTAGTTATTATACTCTGGCCCTGATTAGTCATCAATAGGAGAGCTAGCTTGTTTTTGTGTTTATTATACCCCAAGAACCAGTCTTATCCCATCAGCCACCCAAATAACACACCTCTCTTCGAGATAATGCTTTATTTGATCATTTACATTCTCATATTCAGCCAGTTGCTAGTAAGCTCATTCACCCAGAGCTAGCCAGTTAATGTTACCTTCAGCCGTAGATGTCAGAAGTGACAAAAGAGGTGGGCTGAACTTGGGCTCATTAGCATTAAAGAGAGAGACACATTTAAACAGATCACTTTGAAGAAGGGTATTTAATTTGAATAGAAAGTAGTGCTGTAGCATTTAAACCCTGAAGTCTGTTGACCAAAGAATGTCAAAGACATTTCAGTGAGATGTCTAGGACCTGTGTCAAATTTAATGAGTTTTTCTCACAGCCTCCCATTGATTGATAAACTATGGCTGAATAGTGCATGGTCATGTGAGGGGTTTGGTGTTCATGGATGTTTAGAGGAAAATATCAGGATGACGAGGCCTATTCAAATTCAAACAGACAAGTCTGAAATTTGAATGTGCTCCATCTGTTGACTACAAACCTTTTTACTTTTTGTGGACTACTTCCAAAATTCAGACTATTGAGGTCACTGCAGAGTCATTTTAATACTGCACTAAAGTTAATTAAAAGTAAGAAGTAGGAGGAAGAAAATCAATATAAAAACCAGTGGAGGGCTTTAGAAAACATTTGAGTGCAGTACTGAGTTTTTAAATAAGCTGAAGTAGGTAAATTCTTATAGAAAAACTCCCTTCAGTATGTTAAGCAGTGGTTAATTCTCTCTGATGTTTCAGATGGTAGAATTTCTAGTCCAGGGGTCTCTTAACGCACTGCTCTTCCTTTACGACTAGTGGCTTCCTGTTCCTTTGGCACGAGATTAAAAAAATAGCTCAAATAAAGTTTTTCAATGTATTGAAATCTCTAAAATTGTCATGACTAATTAAGATTAACAGCTCACGTGCACAATGCCAAAGCACAGGAAGGAACCACACAGGGGCACGTTTGAAAGTTTGATTAAATAGCAAAAACCAAAGCGCACAGTTGCAGAAACAGTCACTCACCAGAGGAATAGCCCTGTGGAGAGAAGACGAGAGCCGTGAGCAGAGGAATGGACTAAGGGGAAATGGGCAATCCAAATTGCCACTTACTTGGGAAATCCAGGGAGAACCGGTAGGGACCCAGCGAGGAATAGACGAACCGGTAGGGTGGGGGGAAGATGAGCTGATGGTGCCTGACCAGGTGGAGTAGGAAGCTGAAGTACGGCGAGATGTGGCAGGAGAGCGCGCGCAGTCCTAGAGACACACCTACACGATGGCAGCAACCTGGGAAAAGAGGAGAAATAAGGTTAACAGCTTGTCAACACTTACAACTTTATTTTAGCTTGCCTAATCACGGGCAGTATACCCAGACGAGCCAGCGTTGACTGTGCGGAGAGAGCCTCCTTAAGTACGCTGGCTGATGAGCGGGTGCAGGTGTGTCTTCTGCCTCGGGTGCAGTGACGAGTTGGTGAATGAGAGGCAGGATGGGAGGGGCGCGCTGTCGCTGCCCATGACAGAAATAAATGTGAAAAGAAAAAAAAAAAAGAAATTTAAGGGGAAAGCCACAGTCCAAGGGCAAAATGTTAAATTCACAAGAAATAAAATGTAAATTTTCATTTTTATTAGTTTATTAGAAAACATTTTTTAGAAAAGCAAAAAAAAAACAAAAAACAAGTGAATGCAAATTTATGAGGATAAAGTTCCACATTTATGAGAAAAAAATGCAAATTTATGGGGAAAACCACTTTTATTAATGTTGACAGGCCAGTTGTTTTATCTCAGAAACTTGAAAATGTTTTAGAGCTCCAGGCAGATTTCTCTATCCAGTATTACTGAAAATGGCTCTTTCCATAGTAGAGGTCACGAACCCCTGCTCTTGTTAGTAGATTTTCAAAATAAAGCTGCTCAGCTAAAGCCTCATTTACAATAATGACATTTGATTTTTTTAGGTTTTATTGTATATCTGCATGTTTGTTTGACTTTTAGCCCTATATAATAAAACAGAGCGAGAGGAAGTTTTAGTTTACTAAAATCTTGTCTGTGCATTTATTCTATCTCATCTTTTCCTGAAGTCATCGATTGCTCTGACGTCTTTTTGTTTCTTCTGTTGTCCAGATCTTCTGGCTGAGGGTAAGTATTCTTGCGCTCTACCTTCTCGTTGATCTCTTATTACACTCCAACTCTGAACCTTTTCTCTTTTCAGTGACTTTAACACTGCCTCTTCTTCCACTTTCTTTTTTTCACTCCTGTCCTTTTTCTGTCCCTCCTATTTTTTTTTTTTGTTTGGGGGGGGGGGGATCATGACTGGGTGGCGGCATTTGGATTATGTAACCTGCACAGCATCTCCAGCTGCTAGCAATGGAGGCCTGGCCGTGGGAGAGTCTGCTACTGCTGCCGCTGCCCCTGTAGTTGCCGCTGCGCCCATAGCTGCTGTGCCATCAGCTCCTGCCGCTACCACAGCCGCCCCTGCCGCGGCCGCTGCCACTGCGGCTGCGGCTGCCACTGCTCCGGCTCCCACCTCTCTGCCCGTGTCTGCCCCCGTCATCACCTCAGCCGCAAACATCGACCTTTTCGGAGGTCAGTGTGGGTGGAGGGTCAGATGTTGACCTCCGACCTGCTTGTTGCAACAACCCCATCATTATGCATTCATTTCCTGACAAGTTTCCCTTGGTTTTTAATACCTTTGTTGCATTGTAGATATTACATCTGAACTCCACAAAAAGACAACAGGCTTTTATCATATCATCAAATTATGTGTTAGTGCAGTAAGGATATGGATTTGTCTTTCTTTTCTTTTGTCAATCAGTCTATCATTTGGCGGCGTCGTATTTGACACTGAGCCGCTGCTCTCACACACTGCTGCTCCAATCAGCTCACACCAGATGTTTCGATCTTCCGCTGCCCCGATGTTGCAGGCTAGCATTCTGTTTGTCCATATTTTTTATACAACATGAAATTATAAAAAATTTGAAATTACACATCTGGACACTTGGATGGAAAACAGATGAGTGAAACTTAGCTTTGTGGCTTTAATGTGATGGCTAACTTCTGATTATCCCAAAACATTTTTTTATAAGATTGTGACGGTCAAAACAATGAGCCCTCAACATTTGAGATTTAACGCTGCAGATTTTTCATCCTGTATGCTTTGATACATAAAGAGTACTCCCTGCCCCCTCATTCAGCTGGCGACTAACAACTAACATTAAAGTGGAAACACTGAAAATAGCAAATTACTTCAATACTATGTGTAAATCTTTAGTCTCCACATAACTCGTATATTAGTTAAATAAATTTTACTTTTTTAATTTATTTTGAATTTCTTGTTCTTACAAGAAGTTTGATTTTAGCGTAAGTTTTATGACAGTAGAATAAATATTCACCACCTGTAAAAGTCGTTTTTTTCAGTATATTTATATATTTTTAGCTCCATGAAATATGCATATCCGCAGTCCACACTGATCACATTTTGAAACTAAAGAAACCTCCATCTAAGTAAAAAAAATGTCTTGAAAACTGTAACTCTGAAACGAACAGCTTTGAAAGTTGTCACGGTATATCTACAGCTCGGGGAAAAAATAAAGAGACCGCTGCAAAATCTTTCCTAAATCAGCATCTCTACGTGTACGGCAGCCATTCAGTTTGAGTATGTGTTGAACTCCAACAGGAGGACGCCTTGATTTACTTGAGGTGCTGATTAGGCCATCATCTAAGCGTGGTAAGAGGCCTGAAAACTGTAACTAAAAGTCAGCGTTATTACACAAATAAGGATTTCTGAGTTCTTCTTAAGTTAAAAATTAAGTATTGTAGTGCTTAAGAAGGAACATGAATTTGTTTTCTTTGCATTTTTATTTTATTTATTTTATTTAACCAGGCAAGACAGATTCAGAACACATTCTTAGTTACAGCTGTGGCCTGGAGAGCTGTGGCGTTATTTGACCGAAAAGCAGCAATAGTTTTTGTTGATTTGGCCAGATGTCATTTCTTTTTTTTAAATTTTGGCTGCTCCCTTTCAGGATTGTTGTGATGTCATTGCTTGATATTGCAATGATCCGCATGTCAATTTGGCAGGGATTTTACAGCAGATGTGCTTGCTGACACAACCCTCCCTATTTATCTGGCACAGGGGGAGCACTCTGGCTTGTACTGGCACTCTGGCTGCTGGGCAGCCAACTTTCCTTCCATTTTTTTAAGCTAGAAGGGAGGAAGTACCATTTTTATGCCTTTGGTACGACCTGCCTGGGGCTTGAACCCACACCCTTGCAGTTGTTGGGGCGGATGCTCTACCACTAGACCACCACTCCTGGTTAGAAAAATGCTCTAAATGACGATATTTTGACTTGGAATATGGGTGAGCTGTTTTCAGTAGGTTAGAGAATAAAACAGAATTGTTAATTTTATTCAAACGCATGTGCATAAATAATAAAACCAGATAAAGTGATAATTTTGCAGTGGTCTCTTTGGCCTCTTCATTTTTTCCAGAGCTGTATATTCAGCGTGATCCCTGTTGTTGTGACTCACAGTGTTTTTTTCATAATGCCCTTTGACAACAGAGCACACAAATGTTCCGGCCAACCACACACTATTTTGGTCTGAACACAGGGCAAAGCTTTTATCATTTGTGGCTTATCTCAAAAATATGACACCCCTCACTACTTTTCTCTGGAAAACACTAATATGCTTTGGCATTAATGTGTTTTGTGCTTTCATCTGTGTCTTCTAATAATTTCTGCACCCCTTTGACTCCAGTGTGAATGTAATCAGTTTTATAATTATGACTCTATTTTTGGGATTTGCCCTCATTGATTGTCTTCTTGTTTCTAACAGCTTCATGTTAAGATGATAGGTAGTTGGATGTCAGGTAGCTGTTTGTGCATTTGCTGTTAAGATGATCCTTAAAGGTCCCAAATTGTGAATTTTAAATTTTGACATCCTCAAGGGCATATATGTGTAGTTTTATAGACCAAAAATCATTTCTGTGCTGTTTTACAGCTTCTCAAAGAGCTGTTTGTAAACTTCAGACAGTTTGTAGCCTGGTTAAAGTTTTTTTGTTTTTTTTTTTGATAACTGGAGTTTGTTCGTTTGTGATGCCATAAAACCCAGGAAGTGAAATCTTCTTGTTAGTTTAGAAGTTTAACTCATAAAGGTAGTGTGAATTTCTTTATGGAGGAGCATTTTGATATTTCAACAGTATACATATGAACCACAGATGTACAATTAATGGGCTAAAACCCACAAAAAAACCTCCACGTTGCACAATATGGGACCTTTAACGTTTTATTTCAATAGAAGGGCACATTTCTTTGTCAAAGAAAGACCTTGCCTTGTCCATTCCTAAAAAAACCAAACATCGCCCTTCTGTCACAGAGTGCAGCTCACTTGTGACACCATCTCTCATTTCACAGCCCTGCACCGGTGGTGCGCCCGCTGAATGCAGCATTATGCAGCCCCTCCAAAACGCGTCATGTGAAGATATGATTAGATCAGTGCAGCAACGTCTGGGCTGCATATTTCTTGTATTCTCTGCTCCCCCCCCCCCCCCGATGCTGACCTCTCATTTTTGTTTCCTGTCCATTTCATGTTTACTCATCTTCTGTTCAATACATCCATGTGTGTGTCGGTGTGTCGGCCGGATGTTATGTTTTGTGTTTGCGTTCTGGCTGTTTTTGTCTGCAATACCCTAGATGCGTTTGCACCTTCTCCAGGAGACGGTCCTGCCGCCGTGGCCGTGGGCCCTGCTGCAGATGCGTTTGGTGGAACTGGTGGGTGCTGAAACAGCTTTTTGTTCAAGTTTGAATATTTGAATGTGTGTGTGAATCATAGACTGTATAAAAAGATGGATGACGCACTACCCCTTATTTCCATTATAGAAAAGTGAAGCTCTCCTTCTTAGGGCGCTGCCATTTTGAGCGTTTGACGACAGTTACAACCGGAGACTGTGCAGTTGTGACAGTGAAATGAAGTCACAGTGTCAAGTTCCTGCCCATGTACAGTATGTAGCAGCCCATAGACGCCTCCTTCAAGGAGGGGCTTATTGTATCTTACCCCACTTGCCAAAAGGTGATTAAGATGAGTGGACTTCACTTTTGGAGAGCTCTCTTGCCATCCATATTTATATACAGTTACGGTGTGAAAGTGAAGGCTGTTGCATATGTTATATCTTTTTACAGCTGCTTCTGCTTCTGATAGACAATAGGACAAACATGCACCCTCAGGGCCTGCTGTCTCACCCTAAATCCTGCTCTAATGCCTCAGTCATGGACCCTCTAATCCTTCATCTTGACTACTTTCCTCCTCCTAACATCCACTTAGTGTATACTACAGTAAAAACACAGTGCAGCAGTTGTTTATATTCTATTCCAGAAGTCCATTTGTTTTGATGCTGCACACCAAGATCCAGCAGGATGGTGATTATCAAATACTAATCATTGCTTGGCCTTTTTACCTTTTTTATTTAGTTATTTTTAACTACATGAAGTTATTCTCTTTGAAAAACCGTAGTTTCAAGCATGATAATGAAGACCAATGCAATGTTACCCGGACCCAGACCCCCATACGTGTGGCAGAAGAGGATGAATGGATTAATTATTTATTTATGATTTATATAATGGAATTGTCTGTTTTCCATTTTGCCTTACTTTATCGGGATAATTTGGAGTGCATATATGTCCCACATTACCAATTTTTACATCGACAGTTGCCACACCTGGGGCCCAAAGAGATGTGGGTGAAACTAGCTCAGCCGCTTTCACGGTGCTGTTGGTTTGTGCTACATTTATGCTGAAAAAGTGTAAATGTTGCTGTTTCTATTTTTATGATAATATCAGTTATAATAAAGCTGACCAAAAGGCGAAACGGCTCTGTCACTTTGCCTGATTTAAACAAAAACAGTGTTATTAACTAGGGATGTAGTGATACAGCTTTTTTAAAATATCCAATCTGATATTTTTAAATTTTGATATTGGCCAATACAGATACAGAACCGATATGCAGGTTGTGGCCTTAACAGTTCCAGTGTACTCCTTTCCATGGTATTTCTGCAAGTGTTTAAGGTTGGAGATGTTAAAGTTATAAAACTACACTCTTACAGTTGCACTCTTAAGGTTTTTTTTGATTCATTTTGTCTTTTGTCAAGCATATAAATTCACAATTATCTCAATTTTAATAAAAACAATTGTAACAGAGTCAATAAAAGCATTCCTACTTGGCTTGCCAAGTGGGTAGACCCTCTTGGCGACACAGGTAGAGTGCTGGACTCTGGAGCCGGAGGTTGTGGGTTCGAACCTCTGGTTGGATGTTGCCAGTTGGGGCTTAACTGCCCGTCCACTTGGCTACACTTGGCACTGTGAGCATGATTTACTGGTGGCATACTTCCCCAGATACCACCAGTGTGTCGGTCCCGCAAGAAGTGCTTGGCCCCCACTACAAGAGGTGTTGCTGGTAGGACTCACTGGTGTTGACATAGTCAGAAGGCAGACACCTTTAAAGCTTAAATGCACCTCTGACATCAGGACGATGTCAAAATCTGAGGGGGAATATGTAACAGAGTCAATAAAAGCATTCCTACTTGGCTTGCCAAGTGGGTAGACCCTGTTGGTGACACAGGTAGAGTGCTGGACTCTGGAGCTGGAGGTTGTGGGTTTGAGCCCCCGGTTGGACATCACCAGTTGGGGCTTAACTGCTCGTCCACTTGGCTACACTATGATAGAGGATTTTAACCTGTAACATTTATATATTAGATTGTTAACGGCAGAAAGGTCATTGTGTTAATTTTATGGCCCCAAACAGCACCATTAATAAACTGATTAAAATTTACTGTAGATTGACCATTAGAATATGTGCAGTATGGACATTAATATCAAATAACACCCAATAAACTATCATTTTTCAGTCATTAAATTGCAAAGGACAGTCTGAACGCTGTGGAAACATCACAGGAAAATAGATTTGTAAAAGATGTGAGTTTATGCCCAGTATGATTTTGCTGAGTCTGATATGAAACCCTAATAACAGTCACAGACATCTGTCCTCATTTGTCCTCATCACCCAAACTGCAGTCATCACAGCTCTAACATAAAGATATATTTTAGTCACTTTCTGTAACATCTAATTATGATTGAAATATCTATGGGGAGAAATCTCTGCTGTATTATACTGAATACTCTTTTTAGAATAAGTTAATGACATCCTAAAGAAGTAACAGCTCACCTGATCATTACAGGTATCAGACAGATGGAAAATTATCTTTAGTCCATTTGTTTGAAATGATCTCAAAGAATTTTTACCCTCTAGAAGACAAGATTTAGTTTGTTTGCTCTACAGGGAGCAAACAAAGATCATCTCTGTAGCAAGAGCATTCACTCAGTCAGACTAGAAGGATGTTATGAAGACTTAAATATACAGAAATGATAACATCAGCTATTTGTTTACAAGTCCACCATTTAATTATTTTATTTATTTTAAAAAACATTTTTATATTTTATTAAATTTTCTTCTATTTTTTTTATCCTTAAAATGGTCGTTAACAACCATCTTGTCTCTAACATTACATCTTTGGCATGCAGCCTCCGTTCATAGAGCTCCTGTGGATGGAGTGAGACTTTTATAGAACGTCGAGCAATTTTAAAAGGCGTTCATTGGTTCATGTTTTATTTTATGTTTTAATGGATCATGGTTTTTTTATTGCTCACTGATATCGATCCAGTCATTTTGACTGAATCAAACCTGATATGGATCCTAAATATTGGATCAGCCCATCTCTATTATTAACCACAGACTACACAGGGTTACAAAAATAATTTTTTTGTGAGTTGTCTGTGTTTTTTCAACCGATTTAAGACAATTTTGCACCGCTGAATCTGAAAATGACATCTGTTTCTTTCGATCAGGTCAGGTTTTTATTGATTTTTTTTTTAAAAATCTGATCTTCTGACTAAATTGATTACATTTTTGTGACATTATCGATTGATTTTTGTTCATATTTCTCATCCGAAATAGATTTTTTAAAAGAAAAAATCATTTTCTAACACAATTTATTGATTAAATGTTACAAACTTTTATTACTGTAAATAGAATAGTAGACAATGATAAAGGTAAGCACATGTAAATTGAATGTTACGTCATCATTGTTCAGAATTCCGAGCTTCAACTTCCGTTTATTCAAACCTCTAGAATGCTCAGCGGCAGGGATGTCTCTCTTCAGAGTCCAACAGTAATCAGCCATCATGACAATTTATGACATCATGTCATAAACTGGCGCATGCAAACTCTTCAGAGTTCGAGAAATTTCAAGAAATAAAAAAGAATTTTGCATCATATAAAGCGAAAATACCTGTACATGTAAACAAAAACATAAAAAAAAAACATGTGGCCATAGTTCAAAAAGTTGACCATGATTGAGCAAAACCAATGTGATTTTTGGATTCAACACATCAAAATTGTCCTAAATCAGCTAAAAAAAAACAACTTAGACAATACATTTGGTGTTGACCAGTGTTATTTTTAATGGCAATGAAGATTCTTTAAATGCGTCTAAATGCTTCTTTTAAAAAATGAAGCACTAACTACTGGCACTGTTTTGGTTTAAGCACAAATTGTTAATATTGTTAATATCTCAAAAACAGAAAATGCAGACAATTTTTTTTATTCAGCACGACTGTAGCGCTAACCAGTTGCATTTTTTTCATTATTTCAAGAAGAAATTCATTATTTCCTAAATGTGCATATTTGCTGGACAGGTGATAGCTGATTATGCCTATTTTACTGCCACAATTTAGGAATAAAATAGCTAAGAAATGACATTAATCACATTGTTATAGCAGAACAGAACTTTTATTTTCACTATTCGCACACCATTTTCAAAATGATGACTGTAAGACAAGTTTGCGGTCAGTTTATGTTCTTATTTTTGTGGGCAAGTTTGCTGAAAGGATCTACTTTCATGAAGGTGTTATGACTGTTTCTTTTTACTTCTCTCACAAAGAAAGACAAGTCACTGTGTGTAGGACTCTTGAGTAAGTAGCTAAGCCAGAATTCTAATTATTGCAGTTTCCTGGGCACATGAATGATTAGGATGGAAATGCATATTTTCGTTACACTAACTGGACATTGGACAATTATCCTGCTGTCAGTAATTACTCAGGGAAAGTCTGTTGCAGTGTGTGGATGCAGAATTAAAATTATTGAGTGCCTATGTGTTTGATTTAAATTTCTTAGCCTAGTTTGGAGTTTCGAAGGCTTCTTTTGCTTTTTTTGCAGTTTTGTTTTTCTTAACAAACCCTCAACCTCCTCTTCCCCATCCACCCGCTACCCCTCCTCCCCTTATTCTCCAATCACAACCCTTTCTAACACCGCACCCTCCTGCTCCTCTTCCCGAAGACCCCTTCGCTACGACAGAGGGGAGCGCAGACATTGCTCCAGAGCTGGACCTGTTCGCTATGAAGCCCGCCGACACGGGGGCGGATGCCGCCATCACACCTCCCACCTCTAGTGAGGTGCCGACCATCACCGCCCCCATCGCTGCTCCCGCTGCCCCAACCCCTTCTTCTTCCACACCAACCACCACAACCACCACCACAGACAGCACCACCACAGAGTCTGCAGCTGCCCCGACTCTAGATCTCTTTGGTGGTAAAGTCCTCTCACTTTCATTATGCCTCTCACTGCATTGCCCTCCATTATAACTGATATTGATGATGATGATGATGGTAGTTGTGATTAAATGACTGTATTGCTCTTGCTATGATGATGATGAGAGTGATAATGTTAATAGCTGTCCCGGTCCCCACATTTTTAGATTTTTTTTTTTTTTCTATTTTCCATAGTTCCCTTCCTTAAGTTAGAGCTCATTTAGAGTTAATCAAGCATTTTGGCCTCCTCTGTAGAAAAAGAAAACAATTGTGGCTGCTTGCAAAGAAGATCCATTAATTAGGCATTGTTTGGGCACAAAAATGTGAATCATGATATATTTTTTAGGGAACATTATTGGACCAAAGCTTCTGTTTTTGTTTACAGAGGTGGCTCGACTTGTGTTGATTATCAACCTAGTACTAACAAATGGCCTGCCTGCTGAACTTTGTGGGAAGAAAACTGTTTTCTTCTTCTGCCTGTGGCCGGTTTATTAGATTCTGAATGCCTCATGGCAGCTTATGCACTTTGGTTAAAAGGGAATATTGTTTCAAAATTGATGTAAATTATTTCCTCTGATCATCCAGTTCCCTGCACTAACTTAGAGCTCAGTTTCTTTGTTTTTTTTTTCCAAAATACTGCATGTGTATACTGTATGTGGAAAAGAGTCTATAGGTTGCCACGCTGAATTGCACTGTCACTGTTTTTTGGTCATCATCAATATTTTATCCAATTTAATGTCAGGGTGTGACCTCTGACCTTTGAGAGAGAGAACACCCATTGCATAAATGATGCCTATACAACCAGTTCTGTCACTCCCCCACCCACCCCCAAAACGTCATTTTATTTGGTTTCCTCAAAAAAATTTACCCACATCACTGAATTAAGAAACGCAGGATTTTCAAAATATATAATTACTTCACTGGATGAAAAATGTTTGGGTTTTTTAGCGTACTTTTACATTTAGCTCCCAGAGCTAGAACCTTGCTTCTGATGTAAACATTTATCAATATTCCCTCTTTAACTTGTACTTTTGCATTGCATTAGATAGAAACACAGCGACTTACCAATCAAATGATCTTCTCTCTCTGCTTTCCCTCATCTCTCTTCTTAACTCATCATGCTGAATGCACTGGACTTGAACTCTGAATGTCCATATGGTTGTGTGTCCTTGTTCTTAGATGTGTTTGATTCTATGCCTGAGCAAAGCCCTACCACTGAATCCAAAGCTGCTACCACTCCTAGTGTAGACCTTTTTGGTGCAGGTACAGGAGTTGATATCCATTTTATTTTCTTTGTGTGTGGAAGCTCTTCATCTCTTCTGGTATTTGTGTCTACTCCTCTGTCAGTAGCTTTTTTTTTTTTACCTTCACCTCTCGGTTTGTCCCCATAGTGGTATGAGAACTGTGCACGTGACCCACTCCTCAAGTACTGGTCTGTCATTATTGCCGCTTTCTATCTGTGCTTTATATATCTTCCTGCCACGCTAATGCTTTTCTTTGCTCCCCAACCTCCACGGTTTTCTTCTTTCTCGTACTCTGCTTCTTGCTTGCGTTGGTAAATTAGACCTTCCTGCTGTTTCGCGCGGGCCCTCTCCTTTGCCTGAGCTGGCTCCAGCTGGAGACATTGTGACGGGTAAGTTAAGCCGCTTTACTTTTACTGCATCGCTGTTTCCCTTCCTTTTTCATGAAAGGTGCAGCCAGACTAAAGGTTTTTGCATGGTACTTGTGTCTGCATGCACATGCAGACCATGCCTATACTTTCAAAGGGTGCACGCTTCAAGAATGTGGATGCACGGTTAAGATGCAGGGGTGCTTACTGCTTTCTCTTGCCTTCCTCTCTGCATGTCTGCTTTAACCCTTCAGATCAGGCAGAGTAACAGTTTATGGGCAGAGCCTTCTCTCCTTAGAAATGAAGCTGGGGGTAATAACAGCAGATTTAGTCTTTTTATGTTTTTTTTTTCCTCTCCTGTCCAGATACCTTTACATCTCCAGCTCCCACCACTGTTTCTGCTCCCGCGCCTGCTCCAGCTCCAGTTCCTGCTCCTGAAGCCTCATCTCCACCCAGAGCAGAACCAGAGCCAGTCATTGACCTGTTGGGTACTGTACACACATTAGGGATCAGAGCTATTTGGAGTTCATTACATTGGGCACCAACAGTTCTTAACTTTCTCAGTCTCATTTAAACTGTAATACTAGTCATAACTGTGATAGTCGTAGTGATGCACTTTCATGTGACTGAGCTGCTACCAGGCAAATGTAACGTTTTGCAAAATGCAAATTTTTGCTTCCAACTTGCTAAGATTACTGAGGATCAAAGCATTTCACCCACAGTGAAATTACAAAAAAGTATATAGATTTGCATAATTCACACAAATAATTCATTATTAAGCATACCTTACCTTATTACTTATCTTCATAAGTAATATACAGTACCTATGAAGATAAGCTGAGTAGTAAGTAGCACTGTGACCTTGATATTATTCCTATAAAAATATGAAAGGGAAAAGTGGAAGGATAGCAGCTTCTTTGGCAAACAAGGTGGAGATTTATGTGCCGTAATGACAGCTCTCCAGTCATCCAGCTCCATATTGTTGTTTATGTCCAGCTGATTGTTTCCATCAGTCTCCTCCAACAGTCTGGTTGATGTAAAATCAAACTTGACTTGCCACGCTGCAGTAAGGTTGTTACTGCTGTACACAAACCAGCTACTGTATGTTTAATTTTGACAAACACTCCTGACTAAGCGTGATAGTTACAACACAGAAAACAGAAGGTTTATGCTCTGATGGTGCAGTTGACATACAGTTGCGTCATCTGTTTACCTGGATCCTCATTTATAAAGCTTGGGTATGCACAAAAATTATTACTGAAAAATTGCATTTGCCACTTGTCATGCAAAAGTAGGAGCTAACAAGGAAAAACATGATGGGAAAATGTGTGCACCAGTGCAGGAACAGTTCATTTTTTCACTTCATGCTGTTTTTGCTTCCCCCACCCACCGTGTCTCATTGTGTAGTCCAGGGTTGACCTCTTACCCCCTTTCTGCCCTTCATGCTGCCTTGTGGATAACTGGAACTTTCCTCCAGACTCCTTCAGCGCTCCTTCAGAGGAAACGCAGAGTTCTGCTCCCGGAGGGCCAGGAGACGACCTGCTGGGAGGTGAGTCTCTTTTACAGTAACGGCAAAGAGTTTTATGCTCGTAAGGGCCAGTTTTAAAAGGTCTGGATCTACAATAGCTAGAAAGTTTAATCGGATGAAATTAAATATTTCATCAAGTTTTTATGTTGGCAAATGGCAATGGAAATGTTTTACACTGATTAAGAAATTATGCAGGTATAGAAAATACTTGGCAAGACTGGCTGAATTAATTACACAGCAGTTTTAAATTGGTTGATGAGTCACTTGAAAGTGGTGCTTGCCAGGTTCTCCCAATGATGTCATAACCATGGCTCCATCTCATTTCTTTGTTGAGTGGTTTAGAAATTAGAAATGCAGATGTGCAATTTTAAGGTTTGTATCAGGACAACCACATACTCGGCATGTCTATACACTGCTGTAAAAATCAGCGTACCTTCAAGCTAGAAAAAGTGACAAGCATAACAAAACAATGTAAATATTATT
The DNA here is from genome assembly GCA_020510985.1 of Pholidichthys leucotaenia. Classification (NCBI taxonomy): domain Eukaryota; kingdom Metazoa; phylum Chordata; class Actinopteri; order Cichliformes; family Pholidichthyidae; genus Pholidichthys; species Pholidichthys leucotaenia. The sequence continues at coordinate 228,671,811 of CM035849.1, forward strand.
AAATTAATGTCCTTTAACATCTATGTATGGCGCAGCACACCATTATGGAGGTGCCACATGGTAGGCGACAAAAGACAGGGACTGGCAAAAAACATTGTCCCAAATTGACAGACACGGGCAATTACAGAGCATATCGTGGGATTTTGTTGACATGAAACTGAACATATTTATCTTTAATATGGACATGCTGTATGGTGAAAATGCTACTTTTTCAGTGTTTTTTCACATCACTTTAGGTACTTGCAATGACTACTAATGGGAAAACTGAGAAAAAAGCCCACAATCCTGTCACTTTATTAACATAGGACTCCTTCTTTGAGATTACCTTCACAGTTCTTGTATCCATTGAACTTGTGAGAATCCATCTGGACCATCCAGGGTTGCACAACACTCATCAGTAAACAAGACTGTTTGTAAATTAGTCGTCATGTATTTCTGGGCCCACTGCAACCGTTTCTGCTTGTGAGCATTGGTTAGGGGTGGCCGAATAGTAGGTTTATGCACAACTACAAGCCTCTGGAGTGAGCCTACATCATGAGGTTCGTGGGACTCCAGGGGCACCAGCAGCTTCAAATACCTGTTTGCTGCCCCCAACATCAGCTCCTACCTCTGTAGTTAAACATGAGTATTTTTAGAGCAAGAAGCTTGCATTTAATGTCCGCAGCTGTGCAAATGTAGGGTTTCTTATCACACAGAGAAAAACTGACTGATTTGTTGCTGTAAAGAACAAATGAAGCTTCTTCTAAGGTGAACTTTCATTTATCTGTGCTTTCTATTTTATTTTATCTTATTCATTTACATGCTATTGTGTTATGCAACTGTTTCTGTCATGATTAGCTGACAGCTCACGTGCACGATGTGAGCACAAGATGAAACCACACGGGGGGGGGGGGGCGTTCAATAATTTATTAAATGTAGAAAACAGCGCTACGTTAAAGAAACAGCCACTCACCAGAAGATTCAATCCACCTGTAGAGAGAAAAGTGAGAGCTGTCAGCGGAGAAGCAGAGAAAGGGAAATGGGCGAGCCAAATTGCCACTTACTCGGGACTCTGAGGGAGGACCGGCAGGACTCCAGCGGGGAATAGACGAACCAGTAGGGAAGGGGGAATGAGCTCGAAGTGCCTGACCTGGGTGAAGATCTGTTGCTGGGGAAGTGATGAGGTGGCAGGAGAGCACACGCAGTCCCGAGACACACCTGCACGATGGCAGCAACCTGAAACACATGAGAGAGCAGTTTAGACGACGTGTCTAAAGCTAGCAAAAAATGACCTGCTTGCCTGAATTAAGGGCAGTATACCCAGACCAGCCAGCGTTGACTGCATGGAGGAGGCCTCCTTAAGTACGCTGGCTGATGAGCAGGCGCAGGTGTGTCCTCTTCCTCAGGTACAGTGATGAGTTCGTGAACGTGCGGCAGGATGGGAGGGGTGCGCTCTCGCTGTCCATGACAATTTCATGGAAGTAAATCCTCTAAATATGTATTTTTCATGGACTGGTCCAGGGGTGTCAAACGTATGGTCTGTGAGCCAAAAATGGCCCACCAGGGGGTCCAAAATTTTCTGTGAATTTACAGCTTTATTTCTAGTAAATGTGTGACTTTCTACTGATTAGAATAATTTGTGTAAATTTGAGACATTTTTCTGTGAGATGAGACCTTTTTCTCATCAGTTTTCTTCTTTTTACTGATGAGAACAAGGGACCCTTGATTTCAAGGGCCAAGGAGTAGGTGAAAGAGAGAGTAGAAATTAGAATTGGGACGGACCCCAATCTACCTGTACTTCATTCTCACCTTGCAAATGTTTTCTGACTGTTTTACAGTATTTACTGCTGTCAATAACTACTTAAACAGACAATGTTTCTCTTGCTATTTTTATGTACATATGTATAAGGGTCATTGCATTTAAAAAGGTTGCGCATTAATTCAACTACATTTTAGCATGCAGTAATCAAATTTGATCATATTAAACATAATTTTCCAACTACAAAATTGTGGCTAGTGACATGATTTTCCAGACCCGGTGAGTAGACTCAGACTCAAAAGCAGATTCAATTATCTTTATTATATTCTGAGTGTGTGTGTGTGTGCGTGTGTGTGTGTGGATGTAGCAGCCAGGGGCGAGCAGAGTACCATGCAGCCTGGCAACCCTATGAATAAGGAGAGACAGAGAGGACTAGTGTTTGACCCCACAGGGGATGTACAGATATGTCCAGTGCTTATTGTTTGCAGAGATGGAGTTGTGCTCAGGTTCGACCGGTAGGCTCCGGCCAGGGAGACAGCGCCCGCTGTCCTGGTTGAGGTTGGAGAGGATGGAAGGGTTCATGGAATGTGGAGTGTAGCTCGGTCCGCCGCCAGGAGGGAGAGGTGGCCGCCACGGATCTCCGCCTATGCACAGGGGATGAGTGTAGATAAAGATGAGAGTGGAGATGGCTTACTTGTTGTGGAGGTGATAATCCTTCCTGACGACCAGTGATAAGGAGCGATGATCTTGGGAGAGCATAGACTGTGACTGCGAGGAGGACAAAGGTGTATGTAGGTGTCATCTGACCAAGGAGACAGACAACTCCGCGCGTTTAAATAGCTCTGGTGATGATGAAGTGCAGGTATGCACGCAGCTGAGGATGATAATCAGGCAGAGCGAATCATCACAGTCCTCCCCCCCCCAACAAGATGCCTCATGGCGGCCGATCCAGCTTACCCGGGTGTGTCCGGTGGAAGTACCTGATAAGTTGACGATCCAACACGAAGGAAGGACGCACCCAGGACCTCCACTCCGAGCCGTAACCCTCCCAGTCCACCAGGTACTGGAGGCTGTGACCCCAGCGACGGATGTCCAGGATGGCATTGACCTTCCAAGCTGGGTTGCCATCGATCACCACTGGTGGAGGTGGCGACTTGAGAGGAGGGCACAGAGGGCTGGAACAAAACGGCTTGACCTGTGAGACATGAAAAGTGGGACAGATGCGGAGGGAGGGAGGGAGAGCTAGGCACACAGCCACAGGGTTGACAATATGGGTTATGGCAAAGGGCCCAATAAACCGCTGGGACAGTTTCCTCGCCTCAGCCTTGAGGTTGATGTGCTTAGTTGAGAGCCATACCTGTTGGCCCACCCGGTAGGGGGGAGCTAGCATCCTGCGACGATTAGTGATTGTGGTGTTGCGCTGCGCCGTGCGCCGCAGTGCGGTCCGGGTTGCTCTCCACAACTGGCGACAGCACCTCAGGTGGGCTCGGACGGATGGGACAGCAATGTCCCCCTCCTCCTCAGGGAACAACGGGGGATTGTAGCCCAGAGAGGCCTCGAAAGTAGACATGTCAATAGCTGAGGAAATGGTGGCATTGTGAGCATACTCAATCCACGGGAGATGGGTGCTCCAAGGCAATGGGTTGGTGGTGTCTACGCACCGCAGCGCAGCCTCCAACTCCTGGTTCACTCACTCACACTGTCCATTACTCTGTGGATGGTACCCCAAAGACAGGCTCACTGTAGCCCCGATGGTGTTGCAAAACGATCTCCACACTTGGAAAATAAACTGGGGCCCCCGGCCGGAGACGATGTCCAGGGAAATGCCGTGCAACCTCACCACATGCTGGACGAGAAGATCCGCCGTCTCCCTCGCCGTGGGCAGCCCCTGTAGGGGGATGAAGTGGGCTGCCTTCGAGAATCTGTCAACAATGGTGAGGATGACGGTGTGGTGGTTAGAAGGTGGAAGACCGGTAACAAAATCCAGGGCCACATGGGACCAGGGCCTGCCAGGGGTGGGAAGAGGGTGGAGCAGACCGGCCGGCAGAGAGGAGGATGTCTTACTGGTGGCGCACTGGGTACAGGCGCGGATGTATTCGCCAACGTCCTTCCAGAGCGAAGGGCACCAAAACGTCCTCTGAAGAAGTGCCACTGTGCGTGCCATCCCAGGGTGGCACGAGAGCTTGGAAGAGTGGGCCCAGTTGATCACCTCACTCCGAACGGCAGATGGGACAAACAGCCTCCCCACTGGCCCCCCACCCGGGTCCGGCTCGGCCTCCTGCGCTCTCAGGACCTTTTCTTTGATGCCCCACGAGAGGGCGCCCACAATGCATGATGGGGGGACTATGGGGTGCTCCGACACGTCCGCTGCATCTGAGGCGAATTGTCTAGACAAGGTGTCCGGCTTGGCATTTTTGGACCTGGGCCGGTAGATAATGGTGAAGTCAAAGCGGCCGAAAAACGGGGACCAGCGGGCCTGGCGCGCCTTCAGGCGCTTGGCTGTTCCGAGGTACTCCAGGTTTTTGTGATCCGTCCAGATGACGAATGGCTGAGAGGCCCCCTCCAGCCAATGGCACCACTCCTCCAGCGCAAGCTTGACTGCAAGGAGCTCCTTGTCACCAATGTCATAATTCCTCTCCACCGGGGAGAGACGACGGGAGAAGAACGCACAGGGGCAGATTTTGTCATCAACCGGGGAACGCTGGGACAGCACGGCTCCAACCCCCGAGTCCGCGGTGTTCATCTCTACCAGGCATTGTAGAGCGGGGTCCATCTGAGCCAAGATGGGAGAGAGGAAGAAAATTTAGATTTCAGATCGGTGAAAGCCATCTCAGCCTCCTCCGTCCACCGAAAGGGCACCTTGGAGTATGTGAGACGGGTCAGGGGGAGAGCAACAATACTATAGTTCCTGATGAAGCTGCGGTAGAAATTGGCGAATCCTAGAAACTGTTGGAGTTGCTTTCTGGAGGAAGGAGTGGGCCACTCTACCACCGCTTTTACCTTATCGGGGTCCAGGATGATCTCATTATGGAAGATGATAAATCCGAGGAATGATGTCTTGGAGGCGTAGAACTCACATTTCTCTGCCTTCACAAATAGTTTGTTCTCCAGGAGCCACTGCAAGACTCGCCTCACGTGCACCCAATACTCATCCAAGGACTGAGAAAAAAATCAAAATGTCATCCAAATACACAAAAACAAAAGAGCCCAAAAGGTCCCTCAGCACATCATTGATGAGGCACTGGAATACGGTGGGGGCGTTGGTCAGCCCAAACGACATAACAAGGTATTCAAAATGGCCACTAGGGGTCCGGAATCCTGTCTTCCACCCGTCTCCCTCCTGGATCCACACCAGGTGTTATGCATTGCGAAGGTCCAGTTTGGTGAACTAGGAGGCCCCCTTGAGGGAATCGAACGCCGTATTAATCAAGGGACGCGTGTATTTGTCCTTGATAGTGATATTATTAAGTTCTCAGAAGTCGATGCAGGGCCTCAGCGAGCCGTCTTTCTTGCCCACAAAAAAACCCCGCCCCCACCGCCGAGGACAAAGGCCAGATTATGCCCGAGTTTAAAGACTCCTTAATATAGGTCTCCATAGCCTCCCGCTCAGGTGCTGACAGGCTGTAAAGTCGACTCGACGGCAGCGGGGCTCCAGCCCGGAGGTTGATAGCACAATCATATGGGCGGTGGGGGGGAAGAGATAGAGCTTGGGACTTACTGAAAGCGGCCCCCAGGTCATGATACTCAGGAGGGACTTTGGACAGGTCAGGAGAGGGGGTGACGGGGGCACCCAGGGGCACGGACAGCAAGTAAGCAGCAGACTGCAGGCAGGCACTGAGGCAGAATGAGCTCCACGAAACCACACTCCCTGAGTGCCAGTCAATGGATGGGTTGTGTAGTCGGAGCCAGGGGTAGCCGAGGATGACAGGAGAGGAGGAAACCAGCAGCACAAACAACCTGAGCTCCTCCCGATGATTTCCAGATATAATGACTGACACAGGAGTGGTCTGCTTGGACACTATGGCAAGAGGGGCTTTAGACAGGGCAATGAGTCTCAGGGGGGTCTTCAGTGGGTAGCAGGGAAGCCCCAACCGGGTTGCCAGTTCCCCCGAAATGAAGCTCTGCTCGGCCCCCAAGTCAATTAAAGCGTGTGTGGCTATCTCAGTCTGGTTGTGAACAAAACGGATGGGTAAAAAGAATCTGGTGAAGGGATTAGATTGAGGTGAGTCCATGAGTCCCCTTACTGCGATGCACGGACTCCCCCTTTTGGCCGTATAGGGCAGAACACTACCTCATGCTCTTCGCTCCCACAATAGAGGCATAACCCAAGCTCGCAGCGACACTGTTTCTCTGCTAACGGCAGTTTAGACTGCCCAACTACCATTGGCTCAGGGGCATCTGGGGAATCTGAGGGAGGTAGAGGCAGTAGGGGGTGCTGCAGGGAGCGGCGAGACTGGGCGTCCAAGCGACCCGAAGTGTTACGATCGGCAGCGCGCTCCCTCAGCCTGTTATCTAGGCTAATGGCTAACGAAATCAGCTCAGTTAACCTACTAGATTTTTTGTAAGTGGGCTAGCTTATCCCGCAGGCTAGGGCTAAGGCTCCTGACAAATATGCTACAGAGCAAGGCATCCTCCCACCCCACCTCCGTGGCCATCACCTGGAAGTCGACGGCATAGTCGGCTACGGACTTGCTTCCCTGTCTTAAGTTTAGCAGCCGGGAGGTAAGCACACTGTCACAGTCGGAGTGGTCGAACACCTCGTTAAATTCTCTGACAAACTGGTCATATGTCACATTTGCATAATCAGCCCTAGCCATCACTGCATAAGCCCACGCTAATGCCCGCCCCTCCAGGAGATTAACCACGTAACCTATTCAGCTGTGATTCGTGGGGAAGTCCCCGGGCACCCGCTGGAAAACTATCCCACACTGGAGAAGGAACCCCCTAGCCTCTCCTAGCTTGCCGCTGAAGCGAGTGGGTGTGGGAATTGGTGTCAGCCGGGAAGATGAAGCCTGAACTGATTGGGAGCTAGCAGGAGCAGTGGAACTACCTGAAGATGGAGGGAAGGCCTGCGGACCTGCCAAGCGATCCAACTGATCATTAATTTGAACCAGCTGAGTGAGGATTACCTGCTGCTGGTAAGATAACTGATCCACTTGAGCCTCTAAGTTGTTTACCTTGCATGCTAGTGCGCTGTCTGCTGGGTCACTTTGGCGGAGTCGTACTGACATGATTTTACAGACCCAGTGAGCAGACTCAGACTCAAAAGCAGATTCAGTTATCTTTATTATATTCTGAGTGTGTGCGTGCGTGCACGTGTGTGTGTGGATGTAGCAGCTGGGGACGAGCAGAGTACCGTGCAGCCTGGCAACCCTATGAATAAGCAGAGACAGAGAGGATTAGCGTTTGACCCCAGAGGGGATGTACAGAAATGTCCAGTGTTTACTGTTTGCAGAGATGGAGTTGTGCTCAGGTTCGACTGGTAGGCTCCGGCCAGGGAGACAGCACCCGCTGTCCCTGTTGCTGCTGGACAGGGTGGGAGAGTTCATGGAATGTGGAGTGTAGCTTGGTCCGCCGCCAGGAGGGAGAGTTCCGCCGCCACAGCTCTCCGCCTGTGCACAGGGGATGAGCGTAGATAAAGATGAGACTGGAGATGGCTTACTTGTTGTGGAGGTGATAATCCTTCCTGTCGACCAGTGATAAGGAGCAATGATCTTGGGAGAGCTTAGGCTGTGACTGCGAGAAACTGCGAGGAGGACGAAGGTGTGTGTAGGTCTCATCTGACCAAGGAGACAGACGACTCTGGTGATGATGAAGCGCAGGTGTGCGCGCAGCTGAGGATGATAATTGGGCAGAGCGAATCATCACAGCTAGTGAAAAGGCTGAGTGGCTAGTAACTTTGGAAAATCACTAGCCGCAGTGGCCGGTGAGCAAAAAAGTTAATGCCAAACCCTGCTGATGTGAAAGCACTATTGCTCTGCAGTTACTATCCTCAACAAGCAGCGGGTGCTACTGTGAGCTTCTCCCCATCCCAAAGCGCTCACAAGCGGTCAGTCTCACAGTAGCCTCGTGCAGCAGTTAGTTGCAGTCAGAGAGGAGACCCACGCCCACGCCACTCACGTCCAGACTGCAAATGAATTGCGCCTGCACCCCCACCTCCCCACCAGCTGATGTAAATGTTTCTTCACTGTCAGTGTCACACTAACAAATCACTGGATTTGACTAACACTGGATTTGACTAACAGCCTCAGTCACGTACTAACTTCATCCACTCTGTGTGTGTGTGTGTGTGTGTGTGTGTGTGTGTGTGTGATAAGCTAAACATCTAGCAGCTAGCTCATCATGTCACAGTCTAAACTGTATGCTCAAAAATACAGAAGAGTCAGAATCAAACCCTCAATTCAAACGCTGGTTGAAGCCATTTACTGGCGATAATACAGAAGTGATGGCTTATTTACTGTAAATACCAAATTAAAACAAACCAAGAATCAACAGAAGAAAGTTAATTTGTAGTTCTAAACATATTTAGTGTGTTTTTTTACTCACTTTTTGTCTCTCCCATGACATTATTCTTCTGTCCTACAGTGCCCATTACAATTACATACAAATGACCAAGTATGCAAATTAGGTGATGATGTTATTTACTGACTTCTGGCAACTTTTAGGACAGCCAATAGCTACTTTCCTGACTGAGAAGTTGGCAACAGTGTGAAGACGCTGTCATCTACCTGTTGTAACGAGTCCATTTACACCTGGATGGCAGAAGAGACACTGTGAGAATCACGTTCTTTGATTTCCCCAGTGCCTTTAATACCATCCAGCCACTGCTGCTGGGTGAGAAGCTGTGGGGGATGGGAGTCAACAGCTTTGTGATTTCCTGGATTACTGACTACCTGACAAGCAGTCCGCGGTTTGTCCAGCTAAGCAGTGTCTTGTCTGATGCAGTGGTTTGTGATACAGGAGATCCACAGGGGACTGTGCTTTCTCCTTTTCTCTTCACCTTATACACGACTAATTTTCAGTACAACACCGAGTCATGCCACCTGCAGAAATTCTCTGATGACTCAGCTGTTGTTGGGTGCATAAGAGGGGGAGTACAGGGCACTAGTAGACAGATTTGTGGAGTGGACTGAGCAGAGTCACCTGAGGCTGAATGTCAGCAAGACCAGAGGGATGGTGATTAACTTCAGGAAAAAGAGGATGCCTTCACAGCCACTGTGGATTAGGGGGGAGGATGTGGAGGTAGTGGAGGACTACAGATACCTGGGTGTTGTGATCAGCAACGGACTGGACTACAAATCTAACGCCGATGGTACGTACAAGAAGGGGATGAGCAGACTCTGCTTTCTGAGGAAGCTGAGATCCTTCAACGTGTGCAACAAGATGCTGGAACCTTTCTACCAGGCCATTGTTGCCAGCACCATCTTCTTTGCTGCTGTCTGTTGGTGTAGCAGCATCAGAGCCAGTGACACCAACAGACTTGACAAGATTATCAAGAGGGCTGGCTCTGTAATTGGTCTCAGGCCGGAGACCTTTGAGACTGTGGTGGAACGGAGGAAACTGAACAAACTGCGATCCATCATGGACAGCCTTGATCACCCCCTCCACCACACATTGGACAGACAGCAGAGCACTTTCTCCAGCAGACTGCTACAGCTTTGCTGCTGAATGGTCAGGTGTTGAATTCTGGTCATAACTATGCTGCCATATTGCACCTTGCAGTCTAATTGGTACCTCACATTGCACCCTGCGCCTGATAGTTCTGCATTGTACAGCGAGTACGATTCATGTATCTCTATGAGTCATCTATTCATCTGCGATGTATATAATGTTACCTTTCTGAGTGTTGTCTTTCTGTAACCGTAGTCGGGAAAACTCCGGTGCGTTGGTCCAAGACCTCCGTCCTGAGTTTATTCGGCAGGTTAATATACTTCACCAACAAAGGAGAGGAATCCATGTTCTCTCTTGCAGAAGAGGGAATTTTATTTTCGTTGGAATCTGACACAACTTGGGCCGGAACTGACCTACCACCGCTAAACTGGCTGCTTATACTTCGGCAACAACAACATCCGCCACTTTTCTTTTAACTACAACACTTCCGTCAACACCAACTCCCATCATTCCCTCTGTCTCAAGGGACAGGCAATGTCTGTAACAATAAGTTATCTAGGCAGTTTTACTTTCCATGAGTAAATCCTTTTTCTTTTATGCTGTGTGTGTTTCTGTTGTTTTGGTCGTGTGCTGTCATGCTGCTGTTACACTGTAATTTCCCGGTTTGGGATCAATAAAGTACATCTATCTATCTATCTGTCTGTCTGTCTAAAGTTTTTGTGAAGTATGTGTTTTCGTACCTTGTCCAAGACATTGCACTATTTGACGCTTTTCGGCAGCAGAGAGATCCTTTTCTTTCCCATATTGCTTGAAACCTGTGGCATGCTTAATAATGTGGAACATCCTTCTTAAGTACTTTTCCTTTAATAGGGCTCACCTGGCAAACTAATTATGATAGGTGTCTGATATTGATATCAGTGTTGCAAAGAGCCCTGAGACACAATACCATCCATGAGTTTAAATGGAAAAACAAAAAACTGAATGTTTATGACCCTAAAATCCTGTTTGCATAATAATTTGGAACGGGGTGTAGACATCCCCGTTGCCAGCTGGTTCACCAGTCCAAAGTTGATAATATATGCAGAATTCTGCATTATATTTTTATTTGTTGCCTGAATAGCTTGGAAAATTGAGTGGTTAGCAAAGTTAGCTCAGCAGTGTGGGTCATGTTTATGGCTTGGTAAATTCGATTTATCCCACTAGACATCTGCATTTCCAGTTGGTTCAATAATCCACAGTCGGTTATACTATATCTCACACCACATTGGTTTATTTTATATTTTGGCCACAATAGATCAGACAGTCACAAATTTAGCAGCAGACTACATCATCCCAGGTGCACAACCGAGAGGTTTCGTAGGTCCTTCCTACCAACGGCTGTCAGACTGTACAACCTAAGCAGGGCTGCTCGCAGAGATAGCAAAAAGACGTAACAAACTAATAGTTTTTTGAATGCAAAAGATGCAATAGACTTACACAATGGTCCCCTCCGGCATACAACTAGGAACATACCGGTCGCTATGGAGGGTGAGAATATGTATGGGCACATAATCATACCATGTAGGATAACTAAGTAGACGGTTATGCTGTTTCATTCCATCTAGCAACAATGCTCTGCACTGTGTGTGTTTATATATTTGCATATTTATTCCATCTAGCTACAATGCTCAGCACTGGGTGTGTTTATATATTTATATATCTACATATTATTCCATCTAGCTACATTGCTCCGCACTGTGTGTGTTTATATACTTGCATATTTATTCCACCTAGCTGCAATGCTCCGTACTGTGGGTGTTTATATATTTACATATTTATTCCATCTAGCTACAATGCTCTGCACTGTGTGTTCATATATTCATATATTTATTCCATCCAGCTACAATGCTCTGCACTGTGTGTCTGTGTGTGTGTGTATATATATATATTTTATAGTAATACGTACATATGTTTATTAGCTGCTCTTGCTTGCTTGTTTTTTTTCTTGCCTTCTGATTGTTGCTCTGAGTGTTGCTATCCCTGTGCTGTTGCAATCCTGGAATTTCCCCGTTGTGGGACTAATAAAGGCTTATCTTATCTTATCTTATCTTATCTTAATAGCTTGGTTATCTTGCCGATAGCTAGCCTAGATTAGCTAATGCTTCTGGCTTTCTTTCAGTCAGTCATTTACTGTTGTCTCTGTGCTTATTACTATAGATCCCGGGGGTTTGTCCTGTCCTGTTAACCACTCAAAGCATACAACCCTGTCCCCAGTGATGCTTTATTTGACCTTTTACATTCTCACATTCAGCATATTTTATGTTAGTTAGCTCAAGTTGACTCTGACAGCAAAAGCTAACAGTTAAGATTAGCATGGCAGCAATCATGGATCTCAGCAGTGAACAGTGGGGTTAATCATGTCTCATTAGCAGTTAAAGCATGTCACTGACATTTCAACCAGAGTCTCCATTTTGTAGTATGGTATCAAAGTCCTGTCTCTGTTGTTCCTCAGGCCTCATGTCCCCCACACTTGCTCCTACTGCCGCTCCAGCTCTGGCTCCGACCTTGACTCCAGCGCCGGCCTCAGCTCCAGTGCAGAACGACCTTCTGGAGTCAGGTTTTGATGCCTTGGGTTCGCTTCCTTCCCCAACACCACCGGTACCTGCTGCAGTCTCAGCAGTACCAATAGTGCCAGCTCCAGCAGCTGCACCGGAGCCTGCATCCACCACAGCAGCACCCTCTGGAGGCTTTGATGCATCGAGTAAGTGGATCATACATTGTGTACTAAAAGAATTATTTAAGTTGTTTCATTTTAGGAATCTTGTCCTCTGCTCTCTCCTGAAAAGTGCTATTAAAAACAAACAAAAAAATTCTGCTTGACCCGCATTAATCTGACTCCATTACAGCTAAGCTATTGTATCGGTGAATTTTTTTTTTTTCCTGCTGACAACCTTGCATGAACAAGACACCGATGTGCACTGCTGTCACTGTCTGATCTAAATTGCTGTACTTGCTGACTGCTGCCTCTATTGCAGTAATCCTTCTCTCTTACTAAATGCTGTACTTTCTGCCCACCCCACACCCCACTACACATGTGGATGTTTCTTCCTTCCTCCCATCCCTGCTTACATCTCTCTCTCTCTCTCTCTCTCTCTCTCTTCAATCCACTCCTCTTCCATTCTGCTGGCTCATTGCTTGCTTCTTCTAATCTGTAATTGGTGAGTTCAACCTCGCGGTGGATTGCAGCATGTGCAGTTGGACACTTTTTCCCTTCTGGATTGCCATTGTGCATGTTGTAAAATAACTACTGTGTCTCCTGCATGAGACAAGAATACTTGTTGCTTGTTTTTTTAAAACATGTAAAGCATACTTACACTAAATATAAAAAGTGTACACACCCCTGTTAAAATGCCACGTTTGCGTGGTGTAAAGCAAAATATCACATTGAACTGTACCATGGCCCAACTTGGACTCCTAGATTTCTGTTGTTTGGACTCAATTTCTGGTCTTATTATGTCAAGTTTTGTATTTGGTTGTCTAAAGATTCTTGATATTATATTTAGTTCTTGTTAGTCACGGTTCACTTCAACTCTGGATTTATTTTGTGATTATTTCCTGTTTTGTCTTTGTTTGCTGTAGTTGTCGTGGTGTCTTGGACTTGTTAATATCATGATTTAATGTACTCTTGTTTAGTTCCAGTTTTATTTTGAAAGTATTTCCTGTTCTTGTTTAGTCTAGCTTAACTTGATCCTTCTAGTATTTTGAAAGCACTTTAGTCCTTTGTTATGATTTCCAGGTTACTTTTAGGTTTAGTTTCTGGTGATTCGCCTTAGTTACATTTATTGGTGGTGTTATGTTTTTCCCTGCAGTTATGCCTTATGTAGTGTTTATCTCCCTCTGTGTTTGCATTCCCTTCTGGGTGTTTTGTCTACCTAGCTCCTTGTCTCTGTACTGCTCGTCAGTGTATCCCCCTCATCTGTCCAGTTATTACCTCTGCCAAGGAAGTGGTGTAATCGAGGTGGTTTGTCTGTCTGTCTGTTAGCAGAATTACACAAAAACTGCTTTACGGATTTTGATTAAATTTTCACCAGAGGTAGCCCTTCGGCCAAGGATGAACCCATTAAATTTCAGTGATGATCTGAGAGTGCATACCTCCATCAAGGACCTTGTTTTTTTTTGTGAAGCAGAATTACACAAAAACTACTGGATGGATTTGGATGAAATTTTCACCAAAGGTGGTCCTTGGGCTAGAGAGGAACCCATTGCATTTTGGTGATGATCTGAGCATGCATACCTCCAATAAGGCTCTTATCTTCTCACAGTGTGTTAGCAAGAATACTCCAAAACTACTGGATGGATTTGAATGAAATTTTTATCAGAGGTGGTCCTTGGGCTACAGATGAACCCATTGCATTTTGGAGGTGATCCATGTTTGCATACCTTCACCAAGGCTCAATTGTCTAGAAATGGTTTAGCAGGATTTTGCAAAAACTACTCAGTGGATTTTGATCAAAGTTCCACCAGAGATGGTCCTTGGGCTACAGACGAACTCATTAGATTTTGGAGGTGTTCCATAAGCACATACCTCCACCAAGGCCTATCTTGCAATGTACAGAGGGATGGGGGCAGGAAGGTATGGACAGGTGTATGGACACAGGGAGGGAGGGAAGGAGCCTTGGCGGAGGGATGCGCTCTTTGGAGTACTTTTATAGTTGGTATTTAGTTGATTCCCATTTCTTAGTTTCTATTTTCCCCATTGTTTATGCTACCATACTTTACGGCCCTCGTGTTGTTCTGATATTATTCAGTATCTCAGTTTAGTTAGTTTTTCCAGGTTTATTCCTTGGTCTGGGCATCTCGGTGGAGCAGTGGTTAGCACTGTGGCAACACAGCAACAAGGTTGTGGGCTGGTGCTCACCCTTGGCCAGCGGTGACCTTTCTGTGTGGAGTTTGCATGTTCTCCCAGTGTCTGCGTGGGTTTTTGCCGGGTATTCCCACAGTCCAAACACATACAAATTAGGTTAATTGGCATTAACTGGAGATAAATTGTCCTTGGGTAAGGATGTGAGAGTGAATGGTTGTCTGTCTCTCTGTGTGTTGGCCCTATGATGGACTGGCGATTTGTCTAGTGTGTACCCCACTTACCGCCCAAAGATGCTGGGATTGGCTCCAGCCCCCCACAACCCAGAAAGGATTAAGCAGTTGGAGAGGAATGAATGAATATTCCTCAGTCTTTTGTTGTTGTTTACCTTAATAAATCCTTGGTTACCTGCACTCCTGTCTGCATCTGGGTCCTCCTACCTTTGCCTGCTCCTCTGTGGAATCGGTAACCTGATTACATAAGTGTGCAGATTTATCCATCCAGCCACCCAGCTGAATGTTGTAATTAAATCAAAAGATCCTTCGTAGTAGTAGTTAGTTAGTAAGGGTGTGTACACTTATACAACCAGCTAATTGTACATTTTTTTCACCCTATTAGATTTACTTTTCTGTTGGGTTGTAAAGGTTGCAGGTCACATTAAAGGTGGGAAAAGGTGCCAGTAAAATCTTCAACAAAACCTGGCAGCCCTTTATAGAATACCTAGAGAATACCACTATTCACCCTGGAAACGATTAAATGCCTCCAATACCCCCCCCCTTCTTTTTGCTTTGTTTTATTTTGTTTTTGTTTTGTTTTGGGAATGGGGTGAAGAGTGTTTGTTTCTAGAGATGTTCTTAAGAATTGCTTAGGTTTACAATAAGCTACGACTGATACCTCATGAGCAATGTATCTATCTGAATACCTGGTAATGAAAATCGCAAGCTGCATGGTTTTGTAAATACTGTTTTCTGTGAACTGGCAAAAAAAAAAAAAAAAAAAAACGTGGGAAAGTTTGGAAATGATTTATCATAGTCTCATCTTTTATATCACAAAAATCTGGCATGTAAACAGGAGTGTGTACACTTTTTATTTCTACTGTATCTTCAGTATTTAAAGCAACCACATGGCATCGAGGCCTACGGGTGTGAAACTTTACATTAAAGCAGCACTATGTTAGACTTTCAGTGAGAAAGAAGGACAGCTTGGTGGAGCAGTGGTTATCACTGTAGCAGCACACTAAGAAGGTCACGGGATTGATTCCACCCCTGACCGTCATGGGTTTGATCCCACCCCCTGACCATTGGGGACCCTTCTGTGTGGAGTTTGCATATTCTTTCCGTGTCTGCGTGAGTTTACTCTGGGCACTCCGGTTTCCTTCCACAGGCCCAAAACATGCAAGTTAGGTTAATTGGAGACTCTAAAGTGGCACTAGGTATGAATGTGTGTGTGAATGGTGAAGGGTTTGGTGCCGCACCGTGGCTGCCTCATCCATCCAGGTGGATGCCCTGAATTTCCCTCTGGGATTAGTAAAGTATACCAGAAAAAATTGTTGTGAAAAGATTTTTGATGGTGCATCAGCCTTTGACCCGGTGAATGTCACTTTCACCAGAGCCTGGGTGGGCCTGTGTCACCTGCAACAGCACTGTGTAACTTAAGACACCTGGTATATTTTACCTTCTGAGTCCAATTAACCAATCGTAGAACAACAAAGCACCCTGTGATTGGCTATTGGGACTCACCCAGGATTTACACTGACTCCAGATACAGTCCGTTGCAGGTGCAGTGCGGATGGCCCCTTGTTTATCCCTACCAGCTCCGTTTGTGTTTTGCAGCGGCATGGAACAGAGTTTGAAATACAAGATCACACGAGAATTATACAAAATAATATGAAATCTTGAGAAAGACCTGAGAGTAATCGAGATGACCCTATCACAATCATGTGACAACAACAAGAAAATGTGATGTAGTGGCTCCCACCTGGATTTTTGGGCTCTAAATAAAACTTAAATAGTCTGTTAATTTTAATTCTATGAAGCGTTTGTATGTTGAGTCAAGTTTTTACCTTCTCTGGTACAGTGATGGAGGAGTAGACCTCAGAAAATAATGGACGATTCTTAAATCATTTTTAATGAACAAACAGCTATTAAATACCACGAGATACTGTGGGAGGTCCTTGCAGATTGGATCCAGCATCTGTCAAAAATAGACTCGTTGCATTTCATTAGCGAACCAAATTTGACAAGCCGGATTTCTTCCGCAGTGGTCCGGACCAGGTGGGGATTAGAAAATTGATGAGAATGGGAACTATTTGCTGCGGAGGCCGGATTGCAGCCATAATGTACTGCATCCGGAGTCAGGGTAAATCCAGGGTCAGGCCATAAAGTCATGCCAGCTATAGTCTTTTCAGTGTTCCAATCAGGACCAGAAAAGTTACGTAGTGCTGCTTTAAATTGCTCCATGGGCAGTGTTACAGTGCTGAAATCCAAAAGATGCATATGTTCCATATGATAATGCATAAATTGTTTTACGCAAGTAATGATTCTAAGGTTAAAGATTGTCAGCTAATGTGAATGATTACATTTACATTATGCACTGCCTTTGCGAGTAGCAGTGTTTTTGACTTTCTTTGACATGGAGGTGCTGTTATGAAAAGCTAGCAACTTTTTGGCCTTGATGATACCTGGTTCCAAACAAATGCTGTGAACAGGGTTGGGTGATGATACGTTAACATTATGTTATTTTACCAACTGCTCATAGTCACACTACAGAAGAATAAAAGGAAGAACACAAAAGACCTATAGTATGTGGGAGTTTGTTAAGCTGAGTTTAAGGAACAAGAAAAATTAAGTAATTAAAGTCATCAGATTTAAAAACACTTTGCAGCCATAAAAAAATCTTGTTGCATAGTGGTAGAAAATGAGCTAGTGCCACCTAACTGCAGTATAGCTTTTCTCAGACTCTAAGATTTACACTGAAGAGCAAAAATGGGCTAAAGAAAAATGATTTTATTCTGTTGAACATATTTTCCAGGTTATCTTCAGTATAATTCAATCTGGCTTGAAGGTATCTGTTCTACAGAAGTTTTTCTTGGTCCATTCCCATGCAGGGCTCTAGTAATGGTCTTCTGTGAGTCTTCCAGACTTGCATCATTCACTGGAGTCTTGACAGTTGCTCTTGGGTTTTAAGAAACATCTCTCTCAAGGTTTTTTTTCCCCAGTGTCTTTGAAGTCTTTTCACTGGTCACAGAAATAACTTGAATCTGACAAAAGTGGTAATAAATAAATATTCTATGCAAGTTAGCCAATGAAAATCAGACAATGCTTTTGAATTGTGGTTCAACAGAATTATTTTAAAAAACAAACTTATGAAACAGGCCTGGACAAAAATGATGGTACCCTTAACTTAATATTTTGTTGCACAACCTTTTTTTTTTTTTTTTTGTTGCTTATTTGTACCCGTAGGTAGACTTGGTTTGCAGTCTGGTGACAAGCCACCGGCTGCTGGTCGCTGCGTGCGCGAGCGCCCTAAACCTACATGTTTTTGGTGTGTGGGAGGAAACCGGAGAAATCCCGGAGTAAACCCGCGCAACACGGGGAGAACATGCAAACTCCACACAGCTCACTGTTGGTCGGGGGCTGGGATCGAACCCACGATCTCATGATCCCCGCGGTCCCCCGGCCGAGGGTAAAACTGTGCTGCCACAGTGCTAAACCACTGCGCCACCGTGCAGCCTTTTGAGGCAATCACTGCAATCAAACGATTTCTGTAACTGTCAATGAGACTTCTGCACCTCTCAGCAGGTATTTTGGTCCACTCCTCATGAGCAAACTGCTCCAGTTGTCTCAGGTTTGAAGGGTGCCTTCTCCAGACGGCATGTTTCAGCTCCTTCCACAGATGTTCAATAGGATTTAGATCAGGGCTCATGGAAGGCCACTTTAGAATAGTCCAATGTTTGGCTCTTAGCCATTCTTGGGTGTTTTTAGCTGTGTGTTTTGGGTCATTATCCTGTTGCAAGACCCATGACCTGCGACTGAGACCAAGCTGTTTGACACTGGGCAGCACATTTCTCTCTAGAATACCTTGATAGTCTTGAGATTTCATTGTACCCTGCACAGATTCAAGATACCCTGTGCCAGATGCAGCAAAGCAGTCCCAGAACATAACAGAACCTCCTCCATGTTTCACAGTAGGGACAGTGTTCTTTTCTTGGTATGCTTCATTTTTGCATCTGTGAACATAGAGCTGATGTGCCTTGCCAAAAAGTTGCAGTTTTGTCTCGTCTGTCCATAGGACATTCTCCCAGAAGCTTTGTGGCTTGTCAACATGCAGTTTGGCAAACTCCAGTCTGGCTTTTTTATGATTTGTTTTGAACAGTGCTGTCCTCCTTGGTCGTCTCCCATGAAGTCCATTTTGGCTCAAACAATGACGGATGGTGCGATCTGACACTGATGTACCTTGACCTTGGAGTTCACCATGAATGTGTTTAGAGGTTGTTCTGGGCTCTTTTGTTACCTTTCGTATTATCTGTCTCCTCCTGCGGCCACATCCAGGGAGGCTGGCTACAGTCCCGTGGAGCTTAAATTTCTGAATAATATGTGCAACTGTAGTCACAGGAACATCAAGCTTCTTGGAGATGGTCTTATAGCCTTTACCTTTAACATGCTTGTCTATAATTTTCTTTCTAATCTCCTGAGACAGCTCTCTCCTTTGCTTCCTCTGGTCCATGTTTAGTGTGGTACACACCATGTCAACAAACACACAGTGACTACTTGTCACCCTTTAAATAGGCCGACTGACTGATTACAAGTTTGTAGACACCTGTGATATTAATTAGAGGACACATCTTGGTTGAACATGTCCCTATGGTCACATTATTTTCAATCTTTTCTAGGGGTACCATCATTTTTGTCCAGGCCTGTTTAATGAGTTTGTTTTTTTAAAAGTAATTCTGTTGAACCACAATTCAAAAGCATTATCTGATTTTCATTGGTTAATTTTCATAGAATTTTTATTTATTACCACTTTTGTCAGATTCAAGCTATTTCTGTGACCATTATGGGTTTTTCTTTCATTAAGAGAGGGGTACCAACAATTTTGTCCACGGCTGTAAGTCTAAACTAATTTCTTTTTTTTATTACCATGATGCTTTCCCAAGTGATAACTCAAACCCTTACTGAAGTTTTTATATTGTATACAGCGGGGAAAATAAGTATTGAACATGTCAACATTTTTCTCATTAAACATATTTCTGATGGAGCCATTGACCAGAGATTTTCACCAGATATCAGTAACAACCCAAGTAATCCATACATACAAAGAAACCAAAGCAACTGTGTTCACAAAACAAGTTACATTTAATAAAGTGGAATGACACAGGGAATAAGTATTGAACACACTTGGTGAAATTCATTTAATATTTAGTAGAAAAGCCTTTGTTGGTAATAACAGCTTCCAGATGCATCCTGTATGGAGAAACTAGATGCAGGTATTGCTCAGGAGTGATTTTAGCCAATTCTTCCACACAAACTATCAAATCTTGAAGGTTCTGTGGGTGTCTTCTATGAACTCTGATCTTCAGTTCGTTCCATAGATTTTCAATTGGATTCAGGTCAGGTGACTGACAGAGGCATTCTAGCAGCTTTATTTTCCTTCTCTGGAGCCAGTTGAGAGTTTCCTTGGCTGTGTGTTTGGGATCATTGTCTTGCTGAAATGTCCACCCTCGTTTCATCTTCAGCATCTTGGCAGATGGCAACAGGTTCTTATCAAGGATGTCTCTGTACATTTGTCTATTCATCTTTCCTTCAATTATATGAATAAAGTTTCTGTGTCATCCAGCTCGTTGCCTTGCCTGCCTCCTTTCTCCACGTGTTCAATACTTATTTTCCCCGCTGTATATACTGAAAGATAAACCTTAGCTTTTCGTTTCAGTTCTCAAGCTTAGAGCATTACTAAGTTAAAACAACATCATTTCACAGAAGTGAAAGACAAACTAAGTTCTTGAGACAGTCAGTAATGTCGAGCTCAATAATGTTTGGTTTGTATAAAATGATTTATTATTTTTTAACCATTTGTTAGCAAAACTAGTATGTTAAAGAATTAAATATTCATAAGGGGGCTAATAATTTTGTCCTCAGTTGTTTTAACAGGAACAATATACATTAATGGACATCAGTATACCGCACAGTCATATGTTAAATAATCAGAATATACGTATTCTTATGTGAACTCCTGGAGTAGCAGAAATGGAGACCACCATGCTGGTCTTTCACTACACATCAACCTCACAAGCAGTACCACAGTCACTGGTTATGTGAGTACTATACTCAGTTCAAGCTCAAAACAACCAAGAAAAAGAGACACACAAAAGTGATGCTTTACAGTTTTTTGTTTGTTTTTTTTTTATCAAGATTTTTTCCCCACCAGGCTTAATTTCCAAGGATGGAGACAAGTAAATAATCGTAAAAGAAGGGAAAAAAAATCTCACAGTATTGGTACTGTAGCTGATATGTTCTTCCAGTCACCCAACCCTTACTCCAAATTCAGCTAGTTCTCAAGACTTATGCTGTCAACTGGCTTAGCAACTGACCATACAGAGTTCAGTTGCTGTAAAAGTGTGCCTTTGAATGCTCAAATATACTAACAGTACAGTTTCAGATTGTGCATGTAATGCACAGTTGACTACTAAAGTTGCCACAGCAGGATTTCCTGTTGAACCTCATTGAAAATGTGGTTTTGTTTGATGTTCCCTCCTCTCCCCAAGTGCTCGGTGGATTAGGCGACTTGCTGATGCCAGCAGTAACACCTCAGAGCACCGGGGGCAGCACTACTGGAAGCATGGCAGGAAGCATGGGAACTCCTGTTGCAACAGGGGGCATTGCAGCTGCTCTGCCTGCCACTCCTTCAGCGACTAAAACCATTGGCGGAGATCTGGACTCATCACTGGCCAACCTGGTTGGAGGTAAACTGTCACTTTTCTCACCTCTAGCTGAATCATTTACATTAAAAGTTAAAGAAAATTAACCCACTTTTTCATTTCTCCTTTGTTCAGACCTTGGAGTTAAGAAAAAGTAAGTGTGTGAGAAGAGAGGCATTTGACCATTGCATGGGTTTGGATTATTATTTCAACTGAGCTTACATATTCTGCATCTGATTGTATTTTAGGGATCCGCAGAGTGAGAAGAAGCTGACAGGAGGTGCCAACTGGATGCCACAGGTAGCCCCCACAAGCTGGGCTACACCAGGAGCCCCCATGGTAAGAAGAGCGTGGAATCCCCTAATATAAGATCAGACCTCAGCCAAAAAAACTGGCAAGTGATTGGAAAAAATGGAGTTGTGCATACAGCTATAGTTTTGAATTGTAACTTTTAAAGCTGAAATATGCAGGAATCTGAGAAATCTTTAAAAAAAAAAAACAACTACCATGAATTGTTTATTTAAGGGAATGAGAGCAAAGACAAGGATTGATTTATTTCATATTCCACCCAAAACACACCTCCTAATAATTAAGAGCATTAAGTTGGCCTCTTTGCACTTTACGCCCGGCACAGAATTCACTGTTACGCTGCTGTAATAGCGAAATGAACTTGGAAATGCTCATAAACGTGCCCCACACCTCAGACAGTTGATCATAGACTGCATCATTCTAATATAAGCCTTTCTGTGTCTTTAGGCTGGTGCAGCCCCTGGGGCTCCTGGAGCACCAGGAGCAGCTCCACCTGGTGCAGCCATAGTGCCACCAATGAGTGCACAGCCTGGATTTGGCATGGTGAGCTTTAGTTCACTTACTTTAGTCTTTACAAATGAACTACAAGAACAATGCATGGGCATAAGAAGAGTCTTTTCTGACTGAAGAGTCCATAACACTACAAAACTACCTCAGTCTAACATTTTGTTATTTTTCCAGGCTCCTGCAGGAGGACCTGGAGCTCCTATGATGCAGCCCATGATGGGGCAGTCTATGATGGGTCAACCCATGATGAGACCTCCCTTCACCGGGGTGGCCGGAGCTGCACCCGGAGCCGCTGCGCCAGGAGCACCGGTAATGAGTCCTAACATACTAGAAAGCTACTTTATCTTTAGTTATCAATTATTTACATGACTGCTTAACCCATTTGGATTTAAAAAAAGATTTTAGCATCATAAAGATTTTTCTGATCAGTAGGTGTCCATTTTGATCTTTTTTTTTTTAAGCTTTCTCCCGGACCTGCAAGCCAGAGCCCCAAAAAGCCTAAGGACCCTCTGGCAGAACTCGACCTCAAGGACTTCTTATAACCCCCCAGGTTTGAGCACTGAACACTTAAAGGCGTCATTGATTGCACTTTTTCCACATTTTAATAGCTCACACATGTCTTAATGAAATGTTTGTGACATATTTTGTTCACATTTTCTGTAATCTTTTTAATTATTGAAGCAAATTTTTTTTTTTTTTTTTTTCCCGGCTTTCTATAAACACTCTGATTTAAAGTCTGTCACTTTAAGAATCATCCTTCACTGTTTCAACTTTGCCTTCCCTCTTATGTCAGTTAGCCATTATAGCTGATTAGCTTCTAGCCTCCCAGCTCAGTTGAGCAGTGCACTGGTTCACTGATTCACAGTCGATGGTGTACCTCACGTTAGTCCAGTCTATTTCCCAATAAATTTTACCGTGATTCTACAACAAATCGCTAGCACCGCACGCTGGACAATTGCCACAACCCGAAGCGAGCTACCAAGCCAAAGGATCTCAAAGGGCAGTGTGGCTCTGTGGGACTTTGCTCTGCTCTCACAGGCAGCTGAAATCTGGAGCGACTATGCTGCCCGTAAGAGCAGAGCAGATCCACGGAGGACGGTGGGGGTGAGGGTGTGAGAGCCAGTAGCATCTGGTCCCGGGATATTTTGATTATAGGGAGCCGGAGGCTTCGTTGTAATTCCGGGGCCGATCACACATACCAGAGTTATGCCGATAACTTCCCTGCCAATCCAGGGGAGTTCTCTGCATAACAGCGGCCAGTAGCCCTGGTCCTGGTGTGCCGTGGTGGGCGATCCGCCATGGAATCACGATGAAACCACTCGAAGATGGGCCGGAGTGAACCAGGTGGTAACAGGGATGGTTATTAGGGTGACTAAGATCTGAAGAAAATAACAATATAAGCCACGCTTACAGAGAGTGTCCTAGTAACAGTGTTAGCTCATGGGCTAATAGGCTACCTTTAGCCACCACTTCAATCAACATGACAGACAGCTAGGTGAGCCATTAATAGAGCAGGGGGCGGGTCTCAAGGATGGCAGTGGGTTGGCTTTTTCGAAACTTGATGCATACGATTTACCCGGAAGAGTCAAAAATACATTTTGGGGAGTTTCTCTGAGAGAAAAACGAAATAAAGGCAATGTGCTTTTTTCAGATAGTTGACTTTTTGGAAAAATTTTGGGCTAATTACATGACCAGTTGACATATTTGAGACAGTTAAAACCTACAAACACTCAGTGACTCCTTTGAAGGGCTCATTGACTGAAAAATGGTGTTTGTAGGTTTTAACCATCCAAAATGTGTCCCTTGGTCACATGATAATTGAAAAAATATCAAAACACTCACTTCTCCAAAAAAACATACTGAAGCGGCATGAAATAAAGCGGCGTTGGTGATGGTTTTATGTTGAGTTTATTAAATCATATTGCCTTCACAGGATCCCCGCTCCGGTGCAAGTGTGAGCAGACCGGAGCGGGATCCTCAGGCTCTCAGATGAGGGGACACAGAGTGTGTGTACAGCAGCAGCAGTTGAAGAGAGAGAGTGAGAGAGAGGATGAGCATGGATTACAGTGCAGTATATATACCCAACTACAACAATACATAAAAGAGCATTCCCCAGCAGTTCGTATGATCAAAGAGATTGCAGAACAGGCATGAGACATTTGCATTTGAGAGACATACATCACAATAGGCAGATTGCTGGCCTCTGCTCCAGCTGCAAGACAAAGAGGTTATAAGGCCCATCTACATATTGATCTCAGTCTCTAGGTCACAGTAAGGACAGGACGCATGAACACAATGCATGAAAGGCACATTAACATCACAGTAGTGAGCCAGAAGAAGCGGGGCTGCCTGTAGACATTAATACACACATTTCACTGTTCTGTTAATTGCTCTAGCCGAGCGCTGTGTCTGTCCAGTCTGTTGTGGGGGTTACACCAACCCGCCACATGCTCCCTCCCAGAGGGCTCGGCAGGCGGCCGAGGTCTCGATTATGCAGCTTGGGCAGCGAGCAGGAGAAGCTCTGTGCAGGCGGCGGGGGTGGGGTGGGGGGGGGGGTGGTAAGTGCCGGCCGGGAGCGGTGAAATCGTCCTGGCCGCGCAAAAATTGCTTGTTGGTCCGCGACATCGAGGGGCTGTCCCGTTGAGCGTGCGGAGATCACAAGAAGAAAAATTAGTCTCTGACTCCTCTCGTGGCCATGAAGATAAGCAGGAGCGGCTGTAAGAAAAAAAGGAAGCAAAGGGACTTGGCGTGTTTGACTTTTAGGTGCAGGCGCAACCCTAAAGCCTCGGGAACCGCAGACAGCTGAATTCCCCTTGTGTGCCATGGCTAAGACCATAAAATCCAGTGAGCAAGCTGCGTGCCTCAGGTGTACGAGCAAGCCTGAAGGGCCAGTGTGCAGCAGAAGGAAGGCGGTCAGTGGAGCCGTATGTGTCCCGTGCGTGGTGCGCCGTCCTCGTAACTCCCCAGTGCGTGTGCCGGGGCTCCGTGCGTGGGTGGGCCAGCTGGAGAGGAAAAGCCAGGGTCAGGGAGCTTAATCATCCCTGTTGTAGTTGCAGCAGATGGGTCATGGTGCGTTCAGGTCCACGTGTGCTCCGTCGGCCGTGGAGGTCGCCGTTGTGGAGAAAGGACGAGGTGCGTGCGCTCTCGTAAGGAGACACAGAATCGTGTGTCAGAAGCTGTGAGAGCGGCCGGTCCAAGCGTGGATGTGCCGGTCTAGGCGTGCAGATCTCACCATGAAGTTGCTGCGGCTTTCCCAGTCGTGAGTGATGTCCGGAAAGTTCCCTGAAGCAGAAGGGAGCTGCTGCGTTCACTTGTCGTCGGAGCATCACCGCTGGGTGCTGCGTTCACCGACAGCGTGGCTGTCCAAGCCAGAAGGTTGCGTCGCACAAAACGTGTGCGTCCTCGGGGTCACCAGTGAAGCGGCATGAAATAAAGCGGCGTTGGTGATGGTTTTATGTTGAGTTTATGAAATCATACCGCCTTCACAGGATCCCCGCTCCGGTGCAAGTGTGAGCAGACCGGAGCGGGATCCTCAGGCTCTCAGATGAGGGGACACAGAGTGTGTGTCCAGCAGCAGCAGTTGAAGAGAGAGTGAGAGAGGGTGAGCATGGATTACAGTGCAGTATATATACCCAACTACAACAATACATAAAAGAGCATTCCCCAGCAGTTCGTATGATCAAAGAGATTGCAGAACAGGCATGAGACATTTGCATTTGAGAGACATACACCACAATAGGCAGATTGCTGGCCTCAGCTCCAGCTGCAAGACAAAGAGGTTACAAGGCCCATCTACATATTGATCTCAGTCTCTAGGTCACAGTAAGGACAGGACACATGAACACAATGCATGAAAGGCACATTAACATCACAGTAGTGAGCCAGAAGAAGCGGGGGCTGCCTGTAGACATTAATACACACATTTCACTGTTCTGTTAATTGCTCTAGCCGAGCGCTGTGTCTGTCCAGTCTGTTGTGGGGGTTACACCAACCCGCCACAATACAACTTTTATTGTGTTTTTCTCTCCAAGAAACTGTTTTGACTCTTCTGTGGATTTTCTTGTATGTCAAGAAATGGTAAACCCAGGCTAGCACCATTCTTGATATATGCCCACTGCTCTATTATTGGCCAGCATAGCTGTCTGTTGTGTAGATGGACGGGCGCTAAAGGTATTAGCCCTTGAGCTAACAGTGGTGCTAGCCTAGGAAGCTCACACCCAGTGTGGTTTATATTGTTATTTTCTTCAGATTATAGTCATCCTACCAACTAGACTGGAGTGGTGACCTAGTTGGTAGAGCATCCACCCCACAACCGGGAGGTAGTGGGTTCAAGTCCCGGCCGGGTCATGTCAAAAACCATATAAAAATGGTACTTTCGGCCGTTTAGCTTGGTACTCAGCATAATAGAATGGGGAAAGAAAGTTAACACACACAGCTACCAGAGGACCGACCCCCCCTCCCCCACTGTAGCTTTCACTGCTTGCAGGAGTTGTGTGGCCTAGGGTCACAGAAATGGAGATAGGTGCCACCCCTATACACTATATGGTGTTCCACATGCTGTGGGAGGTGACTTAACTAACAGTCATCCTAATAGACATCGCTGTTTCCCTAATTAACAGTTGATAATACATCATTCTGGCTTATTTTGCTATATTTTCAATTCAATTCAACTTTATTTAAGTAGCGCCATATCACAACAACAGTCATTTCATAGCACTTTCAAATGTAGGGAAAACCCCACAATTGCAGAAAGACCCCAGCAATCAGAGGATCCCCTGTGAGCAATCACTTAGCAAAGGTGGAGAGGAAAAACTCCCATTTGAGATAAGATAAGATAAGATAAGCCTTTATTAGTCCCACAATGGGGAAATTCCAGGATTGCAACAGCACAGGGACAGCAACACTCAGAGCAATAATTTAGAAGATAAGAAAATGAGAGCAGTGAATATACACATGTACACATAAATATATAAATATATATACACAGTGCGGAGCATTGTAGCTAGATGCAATAAACAGCATAACCATCTACTTAGTTATCCTACATAGTATGAATATGTACCCATACATATTGTCACCCTCCGTAGCGACTGATATTGTCCTAGTTGTATACTGGAGGGGACCATTTGTGTAAGTCTGTTGCATCTTTTGCATTCAATACTATTAGGTCATCACGTTTTTTTTTTTTTTGTTTTTTTTTTTTTGCTATTTCTGCGAGCAGCCCTGCTTAGGTA
Source organism: Pholidichthys leucotaenia (assembly GCA_020510985.1). Lineage (NCBI taxonomy): Eukaryota > Metazoa > Chordata > Actinopteri > Cichliformes > Pholidichthyidae > Pholidichthys > Pholidichthys leucotaenia. The sequence continues at coordinate 228,698,963 of CM035849.1, forward strand.
ATAAAGTCTGACAGCCGTAGGTAGGATGGACCTGCGAAACCTCTCGGTCACGCACCTAGGATGATGTAGGCTACTACTAAATGAGCTCCTCAGTGCGTTCAGTATGTCCTGCATAGGGTGGGACTCGGACTCCAGTAGAGATGAGAGTTTAGCCGCCATCCTTCGCTCTCCTATCTCCTCCAGTGGGTCAAGGCGCTGCCCCAGGACAGAGCTAGCTTTCTTGATCAGTTTGTTCAGTCTCTTCCTATCAGCTGCTGTGATGCCACTGCCCCAGCAGACCACTCCAAAAGTGATGGCTGATACCACCTCCGTGTCGTAGAATGTCTTCAGGAGCACCCCTTGTACTCCAAAAGACCTGAGCGTCCTCAGTAGGAACAGTCTGCGCTGTCCCTTCTTGTAGAGTGCATCGGTATTGTGTGACCAGTCTAGTTTTTTTGTTCAGATGAACACCCAGGTACTTGTAGGATGTCACCATCTCAATGTCTGTTCCCTGTATGTTTACTGGTGCTGTGAGGGGTTGTCCTTTCCTGCGGCAGTCCACCACCAGCTCCTTAGTTTTCCTCGCATTGATCTGGAGGCAGTTCCGATGGCATCAGTCCACGAAGTCCTGGATAAGTCCTCTGTACTCAGCTTCATCGCTGTTGGAGATGAGGCCGACAATCGCAGAGTCATCAGAGAACTTCTGTAGATGGCAGTGTGTTGTGTTGTGTGAGAAGTCCACAGTATAAAGGGTGAACAGGAAGGGAGCTAAAACCGTTCCCTGGGGGGCCCCAGTGCTGCCGATGATCGTGTCAGACACACAATCCCGGGTTCTCACAAACTGTGGCTGGTTTGTGAGGTAGTCCAGGATCCATGATGACAGGTGCTGGTCCACCCCTGCACACAGCAGCTTGTCCCTCAGGATCATCGGTTGGATGGTGTTGAAAGCACTGGAGAAGTCAAAGAACATGATCCTCACCGCGTTCCCGGGCTTCTCCAGGTGGGACAGGGAATGGTGAAGGAGGAAGATCACTGCATCCTCCACCCCGATGCCATGCTTATAGGTGAACTGGAGTGGATCCATCGCTGGTCCCACCAGGGGGCGGGGGTGAGCAAGGAGTAGTCTCTCCAGGGTCTTCATCATGTGAGATGTCAGGGCCACTGGTCTGTAGCTGTTCAGCTCTCTGGGGTGGGAAGTCTTTGGTACAGGTACCACACAAGATGTTTTCCACAACTGTGGTACCCTCCCCAGCTTCAGGCTCAGCTTGAAGATGTGCTCCACAATCCCGCACAGCTGGTCTGCACAGGACTTGAGGGGCTTCGCACTGATGCCGTCCGGTCCCGAGGCCTTCCTCGCCTTGATCTTCCTCAGCTCCGTCCTCACCTGGGTCTTAGAGAGGGTCAGGTTGGGGGGCTGTGTGCTGGGAGTGGGGGGGTGGTCTTGGTGGAGTGGGGTGTGGACAGCAGGTCTCGGTGACTTTAGAGGCGACAGTGGTTGGTGTGTAGGCGGGGGAGAAGGTGGTTGGTCAAACCTATTAAAAAACAGGTTCAGATTGTTTGCCCACTCCCTGCCCCCCGTGGCCTGGGGGGAGGTATTCTGGAGTCCAGAGATGGTTTTGAGGTTTCTCCAGACCCCGCCGATGTCGCTCTGTTGCAGCTTGTCCTCCATCTTCTTCCTGAAGCTGTCCTTGCCTTCTCTGATCTTCCTCCTCAGCTCCTTCTGTATGGACTTCAGCATCTCCCTGTTCCCTGACCTGAAGATCCTCTTCTTCTCTCTCAGAAGTGTTTTTATCTCAAGGTTGATCCAGGGTTTGTTGTTCGAGCAACACCATATGGGCTTGGTGGGTACAGTGTTGTCCACACAGAAGTTGATGTAGTCCGTGATGGTGTGAGTGAGGCCATCGATGTCCTCACCGTGTGGATCGCAGAGCTGCTCTTAGGCAGTGATTTCAAAACAGTCCTTTAGAGCATCCATTGCCTCCTCAGACCATATCTTCACCGTGCGCATGACCGGAGGTTGTCTGTGTACTAGGGGTTTGTACACCGGCAGATGAACCAAGTTGTGATCCGATCTCCCGCGTGGGGGGAGTGGTGATGAGGTGTACGCCTCCTTAGTGTTTGCATAGAATAAGTCCAGTGTTTTATTGTCTCTAGTGTGGCATGCGACTTACTGGGTGAACGTGGGCAGAATGGGGGACAGTGAAATATGGTTGAAATCCCCGGAGATGAGGAGAAGAGCATCTGGGTGTTGTGTCAGCAGCCTGCCAGTTACTGAGTGAATGGCGTCACGTGCTGTCTCAGCGTTCGCTGTCAGATTTGCATAAATAACAATGCAGATCACGTGTGAGTATTCCCTCGGGAGATAGGTAGGCCACATGCTAACAGCTAGCAACTCGGTGTCTTTGCTGCAGTGTTGTTCCTTAACTGTGATATGTCCCGGTCTGCACCAGCTGTTATTGACATACATTATCACTCCTCCGCCCCTTGCTTTCCCAGTCTGGTGTCTGGTCTGCCCGTATTGCATAGAAACCCTCCAGTTCGATGTTAGCATCTGTTGCTAGTTCTGTTAGCCACGTCTCAGTAAACAGCATCATGCTAATCTCTCTGAAGACGCTCTGGTAACGAGCCATAGCCGCTAGCTCGTCTGTGTTATTGAGTAGCGATCGTACATTCCCCATGATAATGGATGGAAGGACGGGTCTGTACCTTATATTTCTTGCCCGCCGTCTTACTCCAGCACGACATCCACGTCGCTTATGTCTTATTTCTACCGGTATGTCGTATTCTTGCGTTAGCATCGTGGGCTGATTAAGTGCTAACAGTTGGTCTCTATTGTACTGCCTCCTAAAAGCAGTGGCTCCGTCCGCTGGTTCAGGAGACATTTGGGTGAGCTGTGTGTCCGTGATGGATAAGGTGTCACCGGATCAGAAGGTTTAGCAAGAGAAGCCAGATAGTAAATAGAAATAGGAAGAAATTGATCCGCGGTTGCAAAAAGGCAGTCAACTCGTGAGGCGCTGGAAGTAGAAGACAGGAAGAAACCTGTAGCAGAACCAGGCCGAGGGAGGGCCAGAGTCATCTGCTGTGACTGGCTGGGGGGTGAGGGGATAGAGAAGATGAAAAGAACAGACATAAAGAGAGCAAACATTAACAGAGAGAAGCCAAGTACATTATTGGAGGTCACCCGGCAGTCTAAATCTATTAACAGCAAAACAAAGGGGGGGGGGTTAAGAGACACAAGATCCCTCCCTAATCGTAGGCTATATTGAAGAGGAAGGTTTTTACCCTATTCTTAAAAACAGAGATCGAGTCTGACTCCCGAACCCAGATTGGTAACTGGTTCCACAGGAAAGGAGTTTGATAGCAGAAGGCTCTGCCTCCCATTGTACTTTTGGAGATTCTAGGTATAACAAGTAATCCAACATTTTGGGAATGTAGTGCTCTGTTAGGATGATAGAGTAATATCAGATCTTTTATATAAAAGGGGGCATGATTATTAAGAGCTTTGCAAGTGAGAAGAAGGATTTTAAACTTAATTCTAAACTCTATGGGAAGCCAATGAAGGGAGGCCAGAACCGGAGAGATATGATCTCTCTTTCTAGTACCTGTTAAAACTCTACTCTTGCAGCAGCATTTTGAATTAACTGAAGACTTTTTAAAGCTATTTTAGGACAACCAGATAATAACGAGTTACAATGATCTAATCTAGAGCTAACAAAAGCATGGATCAGTTTCTCATTATCATTCAGAGACAAGATGCTCCTAATCTTGGCAATATTGCGCAGGTGATAGAAGGCAGTCTTAGAAACAAATTTAATATGTGAATTGAAAAACAGATCTTGATCAAAAATAACTCCAAGGTTCCTCACAGAACTATTCAGAGTAAGAGTAGTGGCATCCAAATTAAGAGTTTGATTTGGAAAGGTATTTCTAAGGTTTTTTTGGACCAACAAGAATGACTTCAGTCTTATCTGGGTTTAATAGCAGAAAATTATAAGTCATCCAAGCTTTGATTTCCTTAAGACAGGCATTTAACTTAGCTAATTGATTACAATCATCGGGCTTCATTGACAGGTATAATTGTGTGTCATCTGCTTAACAATGAAAATATATACAGTATTTTCTAATGATGTTGCCTAACGGAAGCATATATAAACTAAAAAGAGTAGGGTCTAACACAGATCCCTGTGGAACTCCATGACTGAGCTTAGAGTTGGAAGAAAACTCATTATTGATATGAACAAACTGAAGTCTATCGGACAAATAAGATCTAAACCACTGCAGCAAAGTTCCATTTAGTCCAATGTAGTGTTCTAATCTATCAAGTAGAATATCATGGTCGATAGTATTAAAGGCTGCACTAAGATCTAAAAGGACAAGGACAGAAACGAGTCTATTATCAGATGCGATAAGGAGGTCATTAGTGACCTTCACTAAGGCTGTTTCAGTGCTGTGATGAATTCTGAACCCAGATTGAAACTCTTCAAATAAACCATTTCCCTGCAAGTGGTCAAATAATTTCGTAGCAACAACTCTTTCTATGATTTTTGAAATGAAAGGCAGATTAGAGATTGGTCAATAGTTAGCCAAAATTCCTGGATCGAGCGTTGGCTTTTTGAGTAAGGGTTTAATCACAGCAATTTTAAAAGCCTGCGGTACATGACCTAAAGTTAAAGAAGAATTGATTATTTGAAGAATACGGCTACCAATAAATGGAAAGACTTTTTTAAATAACCTGGTAGGAATAGGGTCTAAAAGACAAGTTGAAGGCTTGGATATGGAGATTATTTTATCTGACTCTAAAAGGTCAAATGGAGTAAACTTATCTAAACAGATATTAGTTGAAGGAGTTGTAGTAGTTGCTGTACTTAAGTTTACGGTGGAGAGAATCTGACTGATTTTATCTCTGATAGATGAAATTTTGTTATTGAAAAAGTTCAAAAAGTCCTGACTACAAAGCTCTCGGTGGATGCGAGGATTGACAGAGTCCAGCCTGGCTACAGTGTTGAAAAGAAACCTGGGATTATTCTTATTCTCTTCTATTAATGCAGAGTAATAACTTGTTCTAGCTTTTCTAAGAGATTTTTTTATAGATTAGGAGATGATTTCTCCACGCTAAACAGAATTCATCCAAATTAGTGGAACGCCATTTGCTTTCTAATTGACTAGTCTTCTGTTTTAAGCTACGAGTTTCTGTGTTAAACCAAGGGGTTAGAAATCTCTGATTAGACTTTTTCTTTTTTAAAGGGGCCACCAAGTCTACAGTCTGATGCAGAGAGGCTGTAACACTATCTACCATGCTATCAATTTCGGAAGGAGCAAGCTCTCCATCTTTTATTTCCGTTGTGTTGACCCATGGTATAGAGGAGACAGTCTGCAAAAATTTGGTACCAACATCATCTGAAAGACATCTGCTGTAGTAATATTTTTATTTAGGAGTCAAATAATCAGAAATAGTGAAATCAAAGGTTAACAGACAATGGTTTGACCGTACAGGATTATGAGGAGACACTACCAGATTTTCTGTATCTATACCATAAGTCAGAACAAGGTCCAATGTGTGGTGGGGATAATGCGTAGAATTGTCTGCTTTCTGGGAAAACCCCATTGAGTCTAATATTGAATTGAATGCCTTATTAAGACAGTCACTATCTACATCAACATGTATATTAAAATCCCCTACTATAATTATTCTATCAGATTTCAGCACTAAATCAGCTAAAAATTTGGCAAATTCTGATAAAAACTCTGAGTAGGCTGAGGGAGGACGATAAACTATGGCAAAGAAAATTGGGTTTAAGCTAAGATTGCTAACATGCCCCATACTGAGTACCAGGCCCTCAAAGGAGTTAAAACATGATTTTTGCTTTACATTAACTAGTAATTTAGAATGGAAAATTGCAGCTACTCCACCTCCACGACCAGAACTTCTGGGATTATGATAGTTTAGATAACCAGAGGGAGTTGATTCATTTAAACCAACATAATCATCTTGCCCTAGCCAAGTCTCTGTGAGGGATATTAAATCAATCTGATGATCAATTAATAGATCATGAACTAGTAGAGACTTGGGAGTTAGAGACATAATATTTAACAAACCACATTTAATTTTTAAATTATGAGGAGGAACAGAGGCCAAATTATTAAATTTAAAGACTTGATGTTTAATTTGAGTTTTACCAACTTTTTGTTTAGTCACTTTGGGATGTTTATACATTATGTTTTTATTAACTTTAGGGGGAGTAGACAAAGGTTCTCTAAGGGGGAAGACAGGGGCTAAGTTGAGGGGTGGCGGATGAGGAGGAGCTGCAGAAAGGCACATACGTCGGGGATGGAGTCATGACGTTCTAGGCGAAAAATGGATAGCTAGGTAGCTAAAAACAGGTTAGCCTAGCCTGATGAACAGCCCTGCCCGGGGTCTGATTCATCTGTGTGTCTGATTGGGCTTTCTACAAGGCCAACACTAAGCTAACACTAAGTAAAAAGCTAATATCAGTAAAAAGAGTTAAAAAATTAAAAGCGAATGTGACAGAGATCATCCTGCGCAGTTCGCCCCACACGGGACACGAACCCGCGACCTCTCAGTCAACTACACACAGTTCGAGCACGGGAGACACAGCACGATCGCGCTGAGCTAAAGGTCCGACCGATAGCTCAGCGCTACCGATACTGTATGAGGCTTTGGGAGGGAGGTTTTACTAACGTTCTACGCCGAACAGTACTTGTTGGCATCCGTTACACTCTCCCCCTTAAACCTCACTCCCATGCCGGGTTCACGGCACCAGTGTGACAGAGATCATCCTGCGCAGTTCGCCCCACACGGGACACGAACCCGCGACCTCTCAGTCAACTACACACAGTTCGAGCACGGGAGACACAGCACGATCGCGCTGAGCTAAAGGTCCGACCGATAGCTCAGCGCTACCGATACTGTATGAGGCTTTGGGAGGGAGGTTTTACTAACGTTCTACGCCGAACAGTACTAGTTGGCATCCGTTACACGAAGTTAATAAAAACAAACAGAAGCGGGCAAGATAACGCTTTGAAGCGACGTGATGTTTACAGACGCCGGCACATGTGCCTTGATTCTACATTGAACTGTTAGTGTTAGCATGCTATGTGGCCAGAGGCAATCGTAGCTGGATACAGCTCGCATCGGCAGGGAGGTGACTGATATGCCACCTGGCATTAGCTTAATTGTTGGTCGGTTTTCATCGCTTTTTCTATAAATCCTATTCATCCCCACTTGAATCCCTGTTCATCTAACCACACTGACCATATATTTCATTCTTAGATGTTATTTTGGCTCAGTTAAAGTTTTATTTTCACAAACCGGGATCCAAGGCTGCTAACAGAAGCTAGCAGTTTAGCCACTCATTCACATATGTTCCTGTGCTCATTGTACTCCAGGGGATGGTCATATCCTATTGTCGCCTAAAACCACACACCCCTGTCAACCAATGATGCATTATTTCAGTCTCATGGGTAATGGGTCAGGTCAATTCCCCAATTGAGATCGGAGATCTTTGGTGTCTCGAGTGGAGAATTTCTTACAATATTTCATATGTTTGTTGGTGACTGAGCAAAGTCATTTTAACATCTTTCCAGAAATTCTCTGCTCACTATTACCACTGTCAGAGAATCTTCTCTCCTCTCTTTTCACTCTTTTGAACTCATTTTACTATTTTTTTCTTTTTTTATTTACAGATTGTGAGGAAAAAAATGTTTTTTGTAGGTTGCTGATTTCAGACAAGTATATCTGCTGCTGGTGTAAAAGCACATCAGAAACAACCATTCTGAAAATTCATCGGCTATAGATGGCTTTTATTTTTAAATAACTCAGGATGTATTGAGTTGTGATGTTGAAAATAAATTCACACTAATTCAGACTTTGGTCATGTTTGGTGAATGCAGACATGACTTTTTAAGGTTATTGAGCAGGAATTCAAGGAGAGTTTTTCTTTTCCAAGGATAATTAAGGTGTTGATTTTAAATAATCACATTTAAGACTTTTTATGGACCTGTAGACACTAATGAGGTGGCTGTTTTTTGTCAGTGTTTGTATTCTTGCGGAACACAAACACCACCAGAGTGGTGGCCTTGTGGTAGTGCACCCGCCCCTCAGCCGGGAGGTCATGGGTTCAAGCCCTGGCCGGGTCACACCAAAGACCTTATAAAGATGGTACTTCCCTCTAGCTTGGTGCTCAGCATAATAGAATGGGCAAAGGAAAAATTGTAAGCCACGGACAGTTAGCCACTGGCTACAATCTGGCAAGTTTACATTGATTGATATCAATGTTCATCAACTTGCACTGTCCTTAAAAAAACAGCAATTTGTGGTGAAATTCTCACCACATAACCACCATACATGAATGCAAGGAATCTGTCCACACAGAATTAAACTCTATTTTCCTCTGTGATTTTACTTTTTCTTGATTTGTCCATGTCTTACCAAGGATCTGAGAGCCTAAACAGGAAGCACCCTGGTCTCCATATGCACAGAGGGCTCAGCGGTTCTTCGTGCATATGAGCTGCTGTCAGATGTGATGCATATAGTTAACATAATAAATCCTTTAATATATATATATATCTTTTATGTTCATACAAGTGTGCATTTCAGTTGAAAAGTGTATCCAATAAACAATAATTTCAAAAATAAAATAATTAAAATGACCTTCATTAATTTCCATGGTTTTGAGATGTAACTGCAGGGAGCCACAGCATGGGGGCTGAAGAGCTGCGGGTTGCCAACTCCTGGTATATACACTCAAAACAGGCCATTTTTAGAAAGGCTGGAAAAATAAAAAAACAAACTTGCTGCAATAATTGAATAGTTAGAGAAATGTGAACGATGTGTGAGCTGTTTAAATGTGGAAAAAGTGCAATCCATGACCCCTTTAAGCTTTTATTGTAGGTTTAGAGCTGCACTTAAGTTCTGTATGAAAATGCTTTTTAACCAAAACGACAAACAAGAAGGGTTTAGCTCGTCACTTAAAATATCTGCTGATATACCTTCTCAAGCATGTTTTGAATTTCCTTTTTTTCCCCAGCAGAATCTGATTAAATCTGGGGTTTGGATAATCAAAAATGCACTTTACCACTAATCATATCTGTATGACCAGATACAAGGACAAACATTATAATTATGTGTAAATGGTTGCATGAACTTCTTAAACTTGAGACTTTGCAGTTTATTTGTGTCAGTAAGATCAAATTCCTGTAACGGCTTTTGGATTTTATGTCATTGATGGTTAGGCTTTTTTTTTCATCTTTGTCCTACCTAAATATTTTATGTATTCGATGATTGTTAACCATTTGGTGTTTTTATTTTCATTCTAAAAGTTGCTGTACAACCCCGTTCTTCACTCTGGACAATAAATCATTGTTATTCTTAGTTTGAAATGTCTCTGTTTCCTCTCTTCCAGCTGCTTTCCTCTCTGGATCAGAGCTCTCACCTTTTTACCTGGTATCTTTCAACATGTCAGGATGCCAGTGATGTTCAGCTCCCCGACCTTACAGGAGCCTGTTTTCCTCGCCCCGCCCTTCTCCTCTGTGTGATGTTGTAGCACATACTGTGAAAGTGAACCATTGCGGATTATGTATAAATATATGAAGAAAAAAAAAATTACAAGCGTGTGCTTCTGTCAGTGTACCGATCTTTTGTCTAAACTAAATGAGATGGGAAAAAAAGTCCAAAAAAGTAAGCGAGAGAGTATCAAGATGTGTGTGTTCAGATTTGTTTCCTGTGCTGAGCTGAATGATTGATGTGCTTTGGTGTCCGAAGCCCCGCCCACCCCCTCAGCCCCTTCTTTGTCTCCGCCTCCTTGTGAAAGGGGAGGAGCTCTTCTTTATTCCACTCCGATTGGGTGAGAGTGGCAAACATGTTGCGTGTTGTTTACAGAAAGGCCCACTTTGCTGTACATACAATTATTTCTCCGGCGAGGATTTCCTCTCTATTCCGTACGTCTGTTGAAGAGAAAAATATAAATGTGATTCAGACATGAAATTGTAAGAAGTCATGTGAGTGTTCTTCTACTTATCATCATCATTTGAATTTGACAATAGCTACATGGTTGATATTCTGTATATTTAGAAACCACTTCAATGGGCTCCTGAGTCATACAAGACCAGCAAGTGAACTTTTTGGTTTCCTGTTTTGTTTTTGTTTTTTACTTGTGACTTTTTTCTGTTTCTTTTGTTCTGTTATTTACAGTATATGTTCTGTTTGTTTTTGAATAATCCTCCACCCTCCTGTTCATAACTGCTATCACTACCACTAATCAACATACAGGATCTATGGAAAAAAAAACAACATCCTGATAACCCTGTTCGCATTTTCTCTGTTTATTCTAAATGTCATCCTAAACTCTGTGTTCAGACAGTCTGATCCAGTTAATCGTGATTTGAAGATGAAATCACAACCTTTTAACCAGAATCACCAACTGATAATAACAATTATGCAAAAAGGCAAGTTGCTGTGTGGAGCTGATTAACGGTGCAGTTATTGAGCTGTTTACATTTGGTATTGTTCACCAAAGACAACTGTCCGCTCATCAAAACACTGTATGTCTCCTTAATGCTCCACATTGCACCTTTAATGTCTGCGTTTCCCCTGTGCCATGATGGATAGTTTCGATCATTTCACGTCTGACTTTTGTCTGGACACAGTGTTTGAGTTCCTGTCTGATTATCTGGCCACTTCAATGGGATCTCTGAGGCCTCCACCACGAAGCAGGATTGAGAATTTAATGGTTAAATCCTGGGTTTTTAAGGCTCCAGAAGTGGTGCACGTTTTGCCTGCATGCATTGCTATTGATTAAAGCTGCCGACCAGGTTATGTTCAAGATAAGAGGATCAACTTGTACAGAACTACCACCATCTGACCAGTGAGTGCTTAGATAAATGACATCACCATTCATACTGGTCACAAGGTTTGGGCAGGTGGAGCTTGATGCACGTATAGTGAGCGCAATGAAAAATAACTTTATTCCCCTGGTAAGCCATTTGATTATTGTTGTAAAATGATGTTAACAATGAAAACCCTGATGTTCTTATGTTAGTAGACACTATATGAACAAAATTATTGATTCCCAGACACATTACTTCAGTCAGCTTCTTGAATTGAAGTCATTTAAAATTTGTTCTTGAACCATCTGGAGTACAAACATGATTTTTGATCGTCCCCCTCCACCTGTTGAAATCATTAAAAGTGGTAAATGCATTGAGTATTACATTTCTGATCACAATGAAAAAGCTACAGTGTATTTCATACATTTACATTCACAGTCTTATTTGACTGTGAATTTAGGAAATCATATAATATACTACCATTCAAAAGTTTGGGAACACTTGGAAATGTCCTTGTTTTCCATGAAAACACACAATGTAAAGTAATACAATTAATTTACATTGAAAACATGTGAAATGCTTAATCAGCCTTTCGTAGTGATGGACCTGAATTAGCAAACAGGACATGACTGTGAAACACAGGACTGATGGCTGCTGATAACAGGCCTCTGTGTGACTGTTTATCTTCCAGCTACAAAATGATGCTTCCATCCATTCATCTATCCATCCATCTTCTACCGCTCATCTGGGGGTCTGGGTCGCCGGTAGTCCAAGCAGCCCAGACTACCGTACAGGTCACATAGCACCATGATCCCCATGATCCCTCCTGCAGGCGATGAGCAAACTGGAAAGCGGACCCATGTTGCAGCTTTGGGAACACTGGGTCCGTGATGTAACTTTTTCATGGCAATCTGCTGGACTGCTCTTGGTCTGGCCCTTCACCCTGGACCAGTCTGTCTTGGGAGACCCTACCAGGGACAAGTTGCCCCCAGCAACGTGGCTCTCTGGCATCACTGGGGCACACAAACCTCTCCACCACGATAAGGTGTTGATCCACAGAGGGGGCTACAAAATCATTGAAAACGTAATCATTGTCCGCCATGCTTTTCTGATTGAGTTTACGTTTTTGTCACTTTAATTTTTTAATGTAAGACAAGGACATTTCTGAGTGATCCTAATCTTCTAAATGATAATGTCTGTGTGATATACAGTGTGGAATCTTTTCTTCTCTCCTCTACAGTCTTCTATGTTATCATTGTTTCTTCTTTTCTGTCTGAGCCCCACAACCGCCCCTTATGTGGTTAGCACTGCAGCAGCACAGTTTACCCTTGGCCGGGGGATTGTGGGGATCGTGGGTTCGATCCCAGCCCCCGACCAACAGTGATCTGTGTGGAGTTTGCATGTTCTCCCCGTGTTGCGTGGGTTTACTCCGGGATTTCTCCGGTTTCCTCCCACATGCCAAAAACATGCATGTTAGGTTAATTGGCTGTTCTAAATTGTCCCTAGATATCTGTTTCCTATAGGCCCTTAGAATGGAGGGTTAGTATTAATGAAAGCGCTTTGAGTGGTCTTTGTGACTAGAAAAGCGCTATATAAGTGCAGGTTAGTTAGTTAGTTAGTAATATGCTGCCATATCCACATCTGTTATCTGAAAGCACATCTGGTATATGTTGATAATAGCGTAGCTTCCGTCAAGTAAAACAAATGAACAAAAAACAAAATCCAGGCTTTGCTCTAGCTTGGTGGTACAGGCCTCTGCGATTTGTGGTCACATATCAGGAAAAAAATGTCACTTTTAAACCTACCATGAACCTGAAGACTTGCCTGCAGACTTCCAGTTGAGTGGGTATATTCTCAGTGTTAACACACATCTGGACATTGTTTAGCACCAGGTCCCCTCTCTGTCCTGCTGTAAACTCCTGACACCTCCGAAGCTTTCTCTGTGTTGTCGTTTTAGTGGGTTGGTGGTGCGACTCGGATGTGACTCAGAGAAAATCATGGGAGGTGTTTTTCATGACTGAATTATTAAAATTGTATTTTTGTTTAGTTGTAAATTTATTTTTTATTTACAATGGCCCCCTCCCCAGTGCATGCAAGCCCCCTGAGATGCAATAAATTCAATGACTGATTAAACTTCTATATTTTTCTTTAGTGCAGCAGATTTTCAGTATAATTTTACTATTGTTCCACCTCATGAAAACGGTGTGTTATGTCTGGATCAGCTAATCTAAAAGCTGTTACGCACATCTGCCACTTTAAAGTCACTTAGTTGAGCTTCAGTTGGTTTAATGACTGTTGACACTGTTGTCTCCAGTCCACAAATAATAATATGGTTTATATAATATACTGTGGCCCTCTGTCGTAAAGAAAATCTGGGTCAGAGTCTGTTTGGAATGATAATTTTTTGTCTGTTATCACAAATCGATATAGAGAAAACCTACAGTAAAATTCCATGTATTATAACAATACAGTATGTTAATTGCATACTTTAACTCAGACTTGATTTTAGTGACATCTGTGGTTATTAAATGAAAGTAAGAGAGACAAGGCTGAGATGGTTTGGACATGTGTAGAGAAGGGATAGTGGATATATTGGACAAAGGATGTTGAAGATGGAGCTGCCAGGAAGGAGGAAAAAAGGAAGACCACAGAGAAGATTGATGGATGTAGTGAAGGAGGACATGGAGGAGAGGGTTGGTGTTACAGAGGAGGATGCAAGGGATAGGGTGAGATGGAGGCAGCTGATCCGCTGTGGCGACTCCTAAAGGGAGCAGCCAAGAGGAGGACAAGAAGAAGTGGTCATTAAATGAGGTGCAGCGCCTTCTCTCCATTGAGTTCAATTTCTGTGAAGGTTTACAAAACATCTATGACATGTATGAATGTGCTGATCATTTATTAACCACAAGTGTTTTAAGAAATAGGGATTTACCAGTGACAGATACTGTAGTTCCTTTAAAGAGTACCTTCCAAAGTAAAATTTGTCAATATTTCTTTAAAACATGAGTTTAGAATATTTGTACAGGTTTATCTTTGGGTTACAACACACTAAAGGCAGAAATTTTGATGAGAAATGTTAAAAGTGTGGCTCTGCTCCTGAACATCAGATAAAACCATTGTTTTGTGGAGTGTGTAAATGACGAGGCAGATTTGTCTCAGGCAGTTTATTACACGTCTCACACATGAGCATAGTAGAAAGAGGGCATCTCAGACAGAACTCTTCTCTTAAATACTCAGGTCTTCCTACAGCTGCTTCTACACATCAAAGGTCACATTGCATTCACTTCCTTAATCTTTTAACATCCCCCTCGCAGTCTCTGACACACAAAGTATCCTCCTAGCAATCTCTGACACACAAAAGATCACACTTTCACAACTTCCTGTTATCTCCAAGGAAACTCTGCTCTTTGTTCTTATCTAAGATGCTACACATTATGTTTTCCCCATGTGCAGCTACACCACCCCCCGAGCATATTGGATCGAACAAAAGAATAACAGTCCGTATGCTGTGACAGAATCATTAAACATCAATCCACATGCTGCTTGGGCTTCAGTCTTCTCCCGTATCTGCTGTAACCAGGATTCACCGCCTCTGCGGCGCTGTCATGCTGGGGAGCTGCTGTTTGGGGGGTGAAAACCTTTTGTCTGTCCCTGCGGGTGTTCTGGGGAAATTTTACTCTGGGAAGCTCCCCGTGGGGGTCTTCCACGCCGAGGGGCCCTCGCCAACAACACTTGCTCGTCCGCCACCACAAAAGCGGGTTTGAGTCTGTTAATGCCAACCTTTTCCCTCCTACCCCCCAAATCTAGCAAAAAATGCTTGTCCCCTGTTTCCAGCACTCTGAACGGTCCATCATAAGGTGGGCGCATTGGGGGGCGATGTGCATCGTGTCTGACAAAAACAAACTCCGCGTTTTTCAAAGTTTTAGGCACAAAAACGCGGGGAAAACTGTGGTGAACAGGGCCCGGCAGCGTGCCTGTGTCAGTGCTACGCTGCAACAGCTGAGACGGGGAGCTGCCCGGCGCAGGATTATCTGGGAGAAACTCCCCGGGCAGCCGAAGTGGCTGCGCAAAAACGAGTTCAGCCAGGGAAGCTTCCAAGTCCTCTTTAGGCGCAGAACGTAACCCCAATAAAACCCACGGTAGCTTGTCTACCCAATTTGCATCCGTCAGTGACTCCCTGAGAGCCGCTTTCAATGACCTATGAAAACGTTCGCATAACCCATTAGCCTGTGGATTGTACGCGGTTGTGCGGTGAATTGTGACACCTAGGCTGCGGGCCATTGTTGACCAAAGTTCGGAAACAAATTGAGGGCCTCTGTCGGACGTAATGCCCGACGGGACTCCAAAACACGCCACCCATGCTGTTAAAAACGCGCGCACCACCTCCTCAGCTGTGGTTGACGCCAGTGGAACCACCTCAGGCCAGCGCGTGGTGCGGTCCACCATTGTCAGAAGGTGCACGCACCCCTGTGATGGCGGGAGGGGGCCCACGAGGTCCACGTGAACATGGTCGAACCTCTTAGCCGGGATGTGAAACGGCTCCAAGGGAGCGCTCGTGTGTCTGTGTACTTTGGCTCGTTGGCACGCCATGCAGGCTGCTGCCCACTCTTTCACTTGTTTGCGAAGGCTCGGCCACACAAATTTCTCTCCTACCATCTTGACCGACGCGCGCACTCCCGGGTGCGCTAAAGAATGAATCGAGTCAAAAACGCGGCGGCGCCACGTGGCCGGTACCGCGGGACGCGGTCGCCCAGTGGAGACATCGCAGATTAGGGGGGGCATACCGTCTTGCAGCACCCTGCTCTCCAGCCTTAACCCTGTTGGTCCAGACTGGAGCGCGCGCACATCCGCATCACTAACCTGCTCCGCAGCCATGGCTGTCTAATCTATCCCCACGCGGACCGGGGCCGCCACGGCGCGTGAGAGGCAGTCTGCCACTACATTCAGTTTACCCGACACATGCTGAATATTGGTAGTAAACTCTGAGATCGCGGCCAGCTGTCTCTGCTGCTGGTCCGACCACGGTTCTGAAACCTTGGTCATCACGAATGTTAGTGGCTTGTGGTCAACGAACGCGGTAAAACAGCGTCCTTCCAGCCAGAACTGGAAGTGGCGAATGGCCAAGTGGAGAGCCAGCAACTCCCTGTCGAATGCGCTGTATTTACGTTCACTATCGCGCAAAGTCCTGCTGAAAAAGGCGAGCGGCTGCCAAGCCCCGGCTACATGCTGCTCCACGACCGCCCCTATGGCCACATCTGACGCGTCAGTAGTGAGCGCTATGCGGGCCGTTGAGTCTGGATGTGCCGACAACGCAGCGTTTGCCAGGGCTGCCTTGACTTCTGAGAACGCCCGCTCGCTCCGGGGACCATTCGATCTTATTCGCGGGTTTGTTTTTTGAGCGCAGTGTACAGTGGTTGCATGAGCTGTGCTGCGCGGGGGAGGAAACGGTTATAAAAATTCACCATTCCCAAAAACTCCTGTAACGCCCTGACCGTTTGCGGTCGGGGAAAATCTGCTACCGCGCGCACCTTGTCAGGCAATGGAACCGCTCCTTCGGGAGAGACGCGGTACCCCAAAAAATCAATCTGCGTCACCCCGAACTGACACTTCACTGGGGTGATTATTAAACCGTGCTCTCCCAACCTCTGGAAAACCGCCGTGAGGTGGGTTTCGTGTTCGTCTTCGGACGTGCTGGCTACAAAGATATCGTCCAGGTAGACGAATACGAAAGGGAGATCGCGCAGCACCGCATCCATCATGTGTTGGAACGTCTGTGCAGCCCCTTTAAGCCCGAATGGCATGCGCAAAAAGTCGAATAGACCAAACGGAGTTATCACCGCTGTTTTGGGTATGTCCTCAGCGTGCACTGGGACTTGGTGGTAACCGCGGACCAAGTCTATTTTAGAAAAAAACGCGCGCTCCTGCCAAGTGAACGGAAAAATCCTGGATGTGAGGAATTGGGTAGCGGTCGTGCGCTGTGGCATTGTTCAACCTGCGGAAATCCCTGCAAGGCCGCCACGAACCATCAGCTTTAGGGACCATGTGTAGCGGGGAAGCCCATGGGCTGTTTGAACGCCTGATGATGCCCAACCTCTCCAGGTTGGCAAACTCCTCGCGCGCTATGGCCAGTTTAGCTGCGTCCAAGCACTGAGGTTTTGCAAAAACGGGCGGCCCGGTGGTGGTAATAAAATGTTCCACCCCGTGTTTAGCGACGGCTGCCGAAAATGTCGGGACCATGAGTGCTGGGAACTGAGTGAGCAGTGTGTGGAACTTACCGCTTGCAGCTGTGACGTTGGCTTGTGCTGTTGGCCGGGACGCTCGAGCTGTACAGGGGATAGAATCAAAGGACAGTGCATTAACCAGGCGCCTGTTAGCGACATCAACCAACAAACCATGTGAGCACAAAAAATCAGCCCCCAATATATTGAAATTCAATGCTGCTATGACAAAAGTCCACTCAAATGCATGGCCGTGTAGCGACAGAAGTAGAGTCCTCTCACCAAAGGTCTTAATCTCCGAGCCGTTTGCTGCTGCCATCTCGGGGCCGCTGGAACCTGCCAGCCGGTCGGCGTAGGACGGCATGATGAAACTCAACTGGGCGCCGGTGTCCACGAGGAAATGCCTCCCCGAGCATGCGTCCGTCAAGTAGAGCAGCTTGTTCTCCTCCCCGAGGGCCGCAGCTGCTACCGACCCCCGGTCTTGGCATTTCCCGAGCGCTTGAACTGGCACGGTGGTATACATTTGCGTGCCTTCTCTGCAAAGCGGCGGTGGTAGAAACAAAGGATGTCTCCTCCGCGTTCCTTGGCCCCCGCCGCTGGTGTCGTCGGTTGTTCTGCTACCGCCGTCAATGGCTCCTCGCCTTCTCCGGCCGTCGCTCCGAGCTCCGTTGCTGCTGCTGTGATCGTGAGCTCTCTGCTAGCCATGATGATCCAGTGTGCTTCCCGGGCCAGCGCACGGTAGTCCCGCTTGGCCAGCAACGGCGAATTGGCCAGGGCCGCTCTCGTCGCTGACGGAAGGTTCCGGAGGAAGAGGTGGGTAAAAATGAAGTGGTCGTCGTCCGAGCCCTTCAATCTCAGCATCCTCTCCATCAGGTCAATAGCCGTGCAATCTCCTAACCCGGTCCGCATCAGGAGTCTCTCTGCTCTCTCCTCAACCGAGAGTGTGTAGTGCTGGATAAGTGCGGCCTTCAACGCGCCGTATTTGTCGCTGGCTGGTGGCTGATCCAGTAGGCTCTCCACATGCTGAGCCATGTGGGTGTCGAGCTTTGCGACCACATGGTAGAATTTCGTGTCATCCACCGATATCCCCCAGAGGACAAACTGCGCCTCAACCAGGTGGAACCAGGAGCGCGGATTGTACTGCCAAAAATCCGGTAGCTGGATTGTAACGGCATACGCTTGGCTGGGGGCTCCCAACGAGGCTGGCTCCGGGGAACTCTCTTCGTGTTGCATGCTTCGTCTTGGGTCACCAGTGTGGACTGAGTAAATGACGAGGCAGATTTGTCTCAGGCAGTTTATTACACGTCTCACACATGAGCATAGTAGAAAGAGGGCATCTCAGACAGAACTCTTCTCTTAAATACTCAGGTCTTCCTACAGCCGCTTCTACACATCAAAGGTCACATTGCATTCACTTCCTTAATCCTTTAACATCCCCCTCGCAGTCTTTGCATTCACTTCCTTAATCCTTTAACATCCCCCTCGCAGTCTCTGACACACAAAGGATCCTCCTAGCAGTCTCTGACACACAAAAGATCACACTTTCACAACTTCCTGTTATCTCCAAGGAAACTCTGCTCTTTGTTCTTATCTAAGATGCTGCACATTATGTTTTCCCCATGTGCGGCTACAGTTTCTTTTTTAAATCAGGCATTCCTGGTGAGCTTAGAATCCCATTTCAGATTCAGCTTTCAACAGTCCACCTCACATAATCCTCCACTGCCCTTTGGTAGGATGGGAAGTATTTTTGCTCATGTATGCAGTAATAGCTCTTGGGCTAAAATTTGCTGAGGTGATTCATATTTTTTTAAATGTAATGATTATGTGTAATTCTAATTATCAATGCGTTGATTGTGAAATTTTGGGCTCATACCAATACTGCTAGCTAATACCAATTGTTTTGGGGTTTTTTAGCATTATTTTATAAATATTACATCTATGAGACAAAGAAAATTTAAAAAAAAACTGACTAACTGAACTGAAATACTTTAAAATGGTTCAGTCCTGAACATTTTCTGAATTTGCAGCTGTAGTCTACCATACTGTTTTCTGGGACATGCTGATAAATGTCGATTAACCTTATCTTATTTGCAGATAGGCAATATCAGTAAACAAAGTGAATATTGGCTATTACTGATACAGGTGACATACTGGTGCATCACTAAATATAATGAAATCATGTAACTTTAAAAAATAACTTCATTGCAAAGGAATTTGGGCATTGTTTCAAAGACCATCATGTGCTGATTGTTAAAGCATATTTGGGGGAAGAAAAAATCAATATTTACGAATTTTCACTTCTAAGAGTTATGATGATGATGATGATGATGATGTTCTGCAGTAATTATCCTCATCAAAACACACACAGACACACACTTGTAGTAATCTTGGTTTAATTGTTGCCAGTCTTCAGTCTGCATCATTAATTTCAGGTTTTTGGTTTTTAAAAAGGTTGAGACTTTTTTTTTTTAATTATGCAACATTAAACTTTTTTAAAAATACAGTACAAGGTTGAACTTATTTTATCTCAATTGTGGTGTTTCTGTTCTTTAAAATAGCATATATAAAGATATAAACAGCTCAAGTAAAAATCCAAATATGCATTCTCACATTAAACATATAGCTTCCAGTATGAAGTAATAACAGTATATTTTCATAGCCTTATGCTTTTCCAAAAATTAGCACCACATCGTCTGGACTCAGCACCGATATTATGTGCACAACAATGAAACCACATTTCACTGTGCTGCAAGAACATAGAAAAGATAGGAAGACTCTTAAATCAGAAAAAAAAAAAATCTATCCAGGACCCTTTCTCTATTCAGATTTTTAAAAAGATTTTAAAAGGTTAAGAAAAAACAAAAATAGTTCTCGACATCCACAATTCAAACCACTAGCACATCAAATTAAAAGCCTTATAAAAACATATTTTCTTTGCATATTTCATTTGAAAAAAAAACAAAAAACAATGCTTGTATTGTACTTTCCTATTTTAAAGCCAATGCAGGCTGGTGGAGCACACTTTCAATTTCAGTAGAAGAGTACACAAGCCTTATAATATACACACTTTCAAATATCCTGACAAGGTAAAAAGATTTTTTTTAAAAATCAAAATAGATCTGAATGATCTCCAAAATACATACAATGTATATTTTTCGTATTATTTTTCTCCTTTTTTAGCAAATAAATTAGAAAAGCTGTAGAGGTACAGTTCTCTTGACATGTTGACAAGTTCTCGCTGTCAGCACCGAGTCAGCGTGGCTGTGTGTGTTTGTGTGTTGATCAGTGTTGAAGGAGTCGCTGAGAGTCAGGGCAGAGAGAGAGGAGAGGCAGTCATAGGGCCCCTGGGTGATGATAACAGGTGAGGAGGTATGGTGCACCCTCAGGCTATCTGACACTCGCTTGAGTCCCCGTGGACCCAGTAGCAGATCTGAGCGTATTTGGGGGGCGTTATCCTCACTGCCACATTGTAATCCTGCTGCTGCCCGTCCCCATTAACGTCCACCCACTGGTGACCAGAGAACACCCCGATGATCTTCCTCTTCCACTTTTTCTTGCCTGGCTCTTTGAGGCGAATGTACACCCCGGAGCCGCTGGAGCCGGGTTTGGCATCGCAGTACTGGTAGAGCAGGTCATTGGATTCCTCAGAGACAGAGCAGAACCGGTAAACCAGGTTACCGGGTCGGTCGTCGTCAAAGCCAGAGAAGTGGATCCTCCCAGCAGGGAGCTTCTTAATGGAGGGGATCACGCCCAGATCCATGTGCTTGACTTTGGGAGCTTTCTTCAGCTCCAGAACAGCGTAGTCATAATCTGCAGCCAGGCCCTCAGACACACCTTTGAACCAGCCCTTAGGGACCTGGGTCTTTTTTACCTCAGTCCACCTAAATGAAGGTGTTGCAGACTCGGCACTCCGCCGGCTCCGACTCTTCCTGATTTTCCCTTTTCCCTTACGGTTCCTTCTTCCACCAGCCTCCTCCTTCTCCTGTGCCTCCTCTTTAGCTTTGTCTCCCTTTCTCTTTCTGCCTTTGCCTCGTCCTCTTCTCCCTTTGCTTCCTTTCCCTCGCCGGGATTTCTCCTTCAGGATACCAACACGTAACTTCTGTGCGCCGTCTAAATAATCCTGTCCATTGTGGATGCAGTGGGCAGCAGTCAGCACGTGTTTAGGTGACACTAGAACACCAGAACAGCCTGTGGAGATCTTCACTGAGGTGGAGAAGGGATATTTGGTAGAGAATTGCTTGTCTGCAATGGTGAAGCGGGTGTCCATGCCATACACTTCTCGTTTGTGACGGGAGCTGGTTGAGGCATTTCCAGACCAGGAATTGACCTCATTGAGGCCCTGCACCGAGACCGATGTAAAGGTGCGCGTGCCATTCTCGTAGACCGTCTCGTAGGACAGGAACTGTTCAAGGTCCTCCAGGGAAGGTGAGGGGAGATGACGCTGACACTCGATCCCACAGGTGCCACTCAGCTCCAGCTGAAGATGAGCTGAGAAGTCAGGGTTACTCAGGTGCACTGTGCGCCTCTTCCTCACCAGAGGCACCTTCCACTGTGGCCACGTATACTCATCATCGACCGCGTTCTCCTCAGCAGCCAGGGCTGCTGCCGCAGCTAGTATTGTCACTGGGAGGAGGACACACAGGGGTATAGGGCCCATCTTCAAGTTGGGCCTGGTTCTGAAATATAGAGAACAGAGGGTGGAAATTATTATGTAAAGGATGTATTGTATAGTTTTGTTTCATCGTGTGCATTCATAATTTCTCTAATAACGGTGCCTCAGTAGCTTAACAGCATAAAGTTCCCTGCTTAGAATTGCCCTCAGAGAATGACTTTGACATTTTCTGCAGTGAACAGCAGCATGACGATTATATGGACATTCAACAACCCCACAGGATGAATCATAATGGCCTTGGTGATGCACTGAGTCTTTCTGCAGTACCACATGCTGGTCAAATTTTGACTCGTGTGGAAGGTATACTGTATGTGTCATTACAACTGTCCGACTGGAGAAACCAGTGACTACCGGAAACCCCCCAGGGAATTGGGGGGAGTACCCCAGCCGGACAGAAAAAACAGTAATGACAAACAGCAATGGACAGGCATTGATGAAAAGAAAGTGTTTTTATGGAAAGATCTGTAAGAATGAAAGCACCAAGGTGCTGATGCCTCAGTGCCAGAGCCTTGGCAGAGGTATGTGTTCTCGGATCATTACCAAAATGTTATGGATTCCTCTCTAGCCCAAGGAGCACCTCTGGTAAAAAATTTTTATCCAAATCCATTCAGTAGTTTTGGAGTATTCTTGCTAACACACTGAGAAGAGCCTTGGTGGAGGTATGAATACTGGGATCATTACCAAAATGTTATGGATTCCTCTGTAACCCAAGGACCACCTCTGGTAAAAATGTCATTCAAATCCATCCAGTAGTTTTGGAGTACACGCATGCACAGTGAAAATAATCTGCAGTTCACATGCCCGTACTGTCGCTGCCAAGAGCAGCCAAGAGCCACCAAACTGATTTGAACAGCTGCAATCCAAACACAGAAGAGCACGGCAGATGTTTTAAATGGCGGAAGCGATGGAGGGATGTGAATACAATGACAATCAAAATGAACAGGAGCTTTTGCTGTTTAGTGGCAAAGGAAGAAAACAGACAGGCAAAAAAGACAGACATTTCACTCAGTATTGGCGGATTGCTGAGTACTTTCCTCTGGCGGGAATTTCCGGGCGCATGTGCAATACCCTTCCATTGATGGTAAAGGTGAGCCATTTTTGTGTTTATTTCAAAAACAAAGCGTTATTTTGAAATTCTGAAAAGAGCAGAAAAGAGCAGGACGAAGCCTTTAAAAAAGCTAAGTACTTGCTGAACACATTAGATGTATTAGTTCACTACTCAGCTGATTGAGAATTAATCTTGTCATGTGATGCTTCACCCTATGGAGTGGGTGCTCTTTTGTCACACAAAATGGATGATGGAAGTGAGAGACCAATGGGATTTGTGTCACGCACTCTTCAGCCTGCTGTAACAAGATACTCTCAGCTGGACAAAGAAGCTTTTGCTGTTATATTTGTTATTGAAAAGTTTCGTAGGTATTTATATGGGCATGTTTTCACCATCTGTAGAGATCATAAGCCACTGATCAACCTCTTCAATGAGAAGAAATCTATTCCAGTCCTGTGAAGAGTGTCAAGCACACCAAAAGGCACCAGCAACTGCACCATTACACCTCTGGGAGTGGCCAGAATCCCCATGGTCAAGAATGTATGTAGATTTTAAAGGGTTCTTCTTAAGAGAAATGTTCCTACTAATAGTGGATGCTCACTCAAAGTGGATGGACATCTATCCAATGAAAACTTCTACATCACAAGCTGCTGTTGAGAAACTACATCAAAGTTTCAGTGTTTCTGGCCTACCAAAAATGTTAGTGCCATACAATGGCCCCTGTTTCACAAGCACAGAGTTCAAGTCATTCATTAACCACTTGCACTCCGTTGTTCCGCGGGCGGGCAAGTCTCTGCATTCTAGGGCGCACGAGGGCGCACGAGAGCGCCCTCGTGCGCGCTTGGACGCATGATGGTGGTGATGGTGATGTAGTGGCGTCCAAGCGCCACTAAAAAAAAAAACTGCAGAGACAGCCGCGAACAGATTAGTTCATCTGATTGACCTCTCATTCGACTAATAAGAGCCTTGAATTGGGTTTCTGAAACCTTGAAGAGCCAATGAATGAAAATCTAGGAAGGAGGACCCGCCTACTTTGAACGCAGGAGCCAATTGAAGCACAGAAATTCAGGCTGGGTGAAGAGAGATTTACTGTTGCAACAGATGAAAACAAAGGACGCTGGACGAATCTACTACAGACCCAGGCTCACCCAGCAGCATGGAGAACACCCACAAGTGGGACCTGCACTCATTCCAGCAGAATAGACGGAGGCCGATGACAAAAGTCGTAAATCATTCACCAAAACGGCAATAATGGAATTATGTTTTGATCGGGATCCACGAGCGGAGCAGCGTCGCATTCGTCTGACAATGGGGGAAGAGATGTTCGCCACGACTCTGCTGCTTTGAAGAGGTAAGGTGTTATAAGCTAAATTATTATTTATCCCTGAAAACTGTAATCCAAAAATGACTTTTGACCGATCGGTAAATTACAACTGTACTGCGCACGAAGTACGAAGTGCGTGCGCCGCGATAAACGGTTCATTTGCCGTGTTCGGACCGTGAACGCCCCCCCCCCCCCCGCTGCAGAAGAGGAGCGGGGGGGGGGCGTTCACGGTCCGAACGCTCCCCGGTCCGCGGGGGGAAGCATATGAGTCTATTCCATCATGTAGCGATGGCCCTCTTCTGTAGCGAGGGGGAGGGGGCGTTCACGGTCCGTTCACGGTTCCCCCCCCCCCACACACACACACACAGTAGCGAGGGGGGGGACCGCTGTGAAAACATGCAAGGAGTGTAATCCGTCATGTAGCGAGGGCCGAACTCGGTCCTTGGTAGCGGGGGGGGGGGATGACCCCCCGCCCACACACACACACACACACAGACACAGCCCTGAGTGTGACCTTTCATTAGAGCCTAAAATGAAGATTCTACATTGAATTATTCAAAAGTTAAAGACGTTTTTCCAAACTGTGCCATTTGGCACAATTTGGCACAGTTCCAAAACGCCTGGGAACAGCCTGAGAACAAAGCTGTGTAAAATATTCATTTTTTGTGGTATTGTTACCAAATTTGGATCTCAGCTGGATAACACTTGGTTCTACATTTCTGTTGCATTTTCCAGCCGGATCGGACAGCTGTGTGTTATTTACAAGCATTTGTATCCAAAAAAGCACTGTGTCCAATTTTTTTTTCTTCAAGTTCAGTATGTTTAGATGACTGTAACTCAGTGGCCGGAGCACGTAGAGAGATTATGGGTTTTTTTGCCAAAAAATTCAAAGTGTTTTCTTTTAAATGAGACCAACCCCATGAAGATGCTGCAAAGGGTTGAATAACAGCTTTCGATTTACTTTGGGCACGTTATTTTTTGGCATTTTTAGGAAAATTGCCCGGAGTGCAAGTGGTTAAGAAAAATGACACTGATCATGTGAGGTCAGCACCATTTCAGCCTTCTTCTAACGTGTTGGCAGAGAGGGCAGTCCGAACCTTTAAGGATGGGATGAAAAAGATGAAAGGAGAGACTTTGCAAACCAGATTGTCTAGGGTTCTCTTCAGTTTTTGCATCACACCTCACACAATGACAGATTTGTTATCTACAGAGTTGATGATGTTGTGGAGACTCAGATCTGCTTTGAACTTGGTAGTGCCTGATGTAAAAAGTAAAGTGTAGCAAAAACAGCTGAAGCAGAAACATGCCTAAGACACAACTAAAAAAACTGAGAAGTTTTACACCAGGAAATGACGTTCTCATCAGAAATTTCTCCTATGGCCCTAAATGGATCCCTGCAGTCATCCAGAGCTCTTAAGGTCCCATGTCCTACACAGTTAGTGTTGGAAATACTCATACTGTAAAGAGACATGTAGATCAGATCAAGACTGTCCTGTTTGCTCTGGCAATGAATATGCTGGTGAAAACAAATGAACCAGCGTGTAGAGGCCCCAAGTCCGGGATCCGGCAGCCACTGATCCATGCTTTCATGGATAACCTGACACTGACCACTGATTCGTTGCATGGAGGCAGATGGATCCTGAGGGGAGAGGCTCATGGGATGGGTCAGAATGTCATTCAAGCCAGAGAAATCAAGATCCTTGGTCTTGAAAAACAGCAAAGTGGTCGACAAGTTCCACTTCTCCATATCAGGAACATCAATCCTGACCATCTCAGAGAAGCCTAGGAAGAGCTTGAAGAAGTTTTTCGACAGCAGTCACAGGGACACGACCGCCACTAAGAACACCTGTGAGGAGTTAGATGGTTGGCTAAAGAACACTGATAAGACAGGAGTGCCCAGAAAATGGGATTCTGCCAAGGATATTGTGGCCACTGCTGCTCTATGAATTCCCTATTTCCATCATCACAGATCTGGAAAGGACAGTCAGGGGCCACCTAAGGAGATTGTTTTGCCTACCAAGCACCTTGAGTAACATTGCCCTCTAAGGAAAAACCTGCTAGCTGACACTCTCCCTGAAATCTGTCTAGGAGGAGTTAAAGGTCATGAGCAAGAGAGGTGTTGCAGTATTGGGAATCTATGGACCGCAAAGTCTCTGGGGCAGGAGTGGCAGTCACGACTGGTAGAAAGTGGAGAGTGGAGGCACCAGTGAGCAGACAAGAGTTCTGGCTACACAATGGAGTCCTGAAGGGGACTGTGGATAGGGGAAGGACTGGGTTAGAATCCTTCACAACTCCCTGATATGATAAGCTGCGGGGGAAGGAGTGGAGGCAACTGGTTCAAGATAATAATAATAATAATAATGATAATAATAATAATAATAATAAGTTTATTTATAGAGCACCTTTCACAGACAGAGTCACAAAGTGCTCAACATGGTAAAAAACAAAATAAAAACACAGGCACATAAAACAGTAAAAAAACAAAACAAAACAAAGTAGACAGTAAAAGCACATAAAAATACAATCGGCACATAGTTAAAAAGCCAGGCTAAAAAGGTGGGTCTTTAGCTGCTTCTTAAAAACACCAATGGAAGGTGCAGATCTAAGTTCAAAAGGCAAGGAGTTCCACAGTCTGGGAGCAACAGCAGCAAAGGCTCTATCGCCTTTGGTTCTGAGCCTGGTACTAGGGACTACCAACAGATTCTGATGAGAAGACCTGAGAGACCTGCTGGGCTGGTGTAGAGAGAGCAGGTCACTAATATAAAAAGGTGCCTCTTCATGAATGGCTTTGTAAGAACAAGAACTTTAAAATCAATTCTATAATTTACAGGAAGCCAATGCAAGGAGGCCAAAACAGGAATGATATGACAGAATCTACTGGACCTAGTTAGTAATCTTGCAGCAGCATTCTGGACTAACTGTAGGCGGTGTAAAGAGGATTTGCTAAGACATGTAAAAAGAGCATTACAGTAGTCCAAACGTGAAGAAACAAAGGCATGAATAATGATTTCTAACTGAGTGTAGGAAACCAATGACCTAATTTTGGATATATTCCTAAGGTGGAAAAAACAACTCCGGGTCAGAGATTTGACATGCTGATCAAAACTCATCGATTGATCGAAAATGACACCAAGATTTTTTAGATTAGACCGTACGTTAGAGCTTAATGAACCAATGCTATTAACCAACTTAGGAATTAGATTATCAGGTGCTACAATAAGGACTTCAGTTTTATCAGCATTAAGTTGCAAAAAGTTACTAGACATCCAGTCCTTAATTGCAGACAGACAATCATGAATAATTTTTAAACTGTCAACATGGTCAGGCTTAAAAGAGAAAAGTAGCTGTAAATCATCAGCGTAGCAGTAATAAGACACACCTTTAAATTTGCTGATAATAGAACCAAGTGGCAGCATATATAGGGCAAATAAAAGTGGACCCAGAATAGAACCCTGAGGCACCCCACAGGTTAAAGGAGCAGAGTCAGATGAATAAGAGCCAACAGCCACGGAAAAACTCCTACCAGAAAGGTAGGAGAAAAACCAATCCAGAGCTTTTCCAGAAATACCTACCCAATCTCTAAGCCTTTGTAACAAAATAAAATGATCACTAGTATCAAATGCTGCAGTAAGATCTAATAACACTAAAACACAGCATTTGCCAGAGTCTGATGACATTAAAATATCATTTCACACCCTGAGAAGAGCGGTCTCTGTCGAGTGTTTCTGACGAAAGCCTGACTGAAATTTGTCGATGAGGTGAGAGCAGCTGTTGGAGGAGAGATCCAGTGGGAGAGGTTTATGATTAGGGGTTTGCAGACAATAATCCAGGAGTAACAAAATCTACTATAAAGTAAAATATAGATGTCATTTTTAAAAATTTGTTGGCCAAAAAATCCACAAGGAATCACAAAAATCTATTTGTTTCTTAGAATAAATGTAAACAGCCAAGTAATAAACATAAAACTGTCAGCCTCCCTGTTTTTTTGTTTGTTTGTTTTGTTTTGTTAAACAGTGACGTGTTCGTGTCCAGGGTAGGCAGGTAGGCACCAATTGTATGGCGATTTATCATTTCTTAAGGTAGAATTTAAGATAGCTTTAAAATGGGGCTATCTGAAACTGTAGTTATGACTAGGAAAAATTAAACTGAAGATACTGTATCTGAAATGTTCATTTTGACTAGTCACAATTCATTTTAAGATATCTTAAAATGAGTTCTAGATATATGAAAAGAGAAAATGGCTTGCCATAGTTCACTTTAGAGCTACCTTAAATTCTGGCCCTTTAAGAAATGATAAAACAGGTGCATATCTGTCAATCCCAGATGTGCATATATGCCAGTGCCCCCCATGGATCACCACCTTATCGTGGTGAGGGGCTTGCATGCCCTAGTGATCCCAGGAGCTATGTTGTCTGGGGCAATTTGCCTCTGGTAGGGTCTCCCAAGACAAAGTGGTCCTGGGTGAAGGGCCAGACTAAAGGTGCCTTCACATCAAACACGAACGGGTGAATTTTTCATGTAGCACGACTACATCATAACTCAATGTAAACACACGAATAGACATGAATTCACCATCTGAGTGAGATAACAAGCAAAGTTGGCTTTATAACTTCCGCAGCAGTGTTCAACCTACTGCGGAAATCCCCCAAATAACATCATGCTTT
This sequence comes from Pholidichthys leucotaenia, assembly GCA_020510985.1. Lineage (NCBI taxonomy): Eukaryota > Metazoa > Chordata > Actinopteri > Cichliformes > Pholidichthyidae > Pholidichthys > Pholidichthys leucotaenia. The sequence goes on from CM035849.1 coordinate 228,727,710, forward strand.
AGGTTTATGTTATCCGACGGTGGTGGTGGTGGTGGTGGGGTCACCTGAAAAAGTTGTCCCTGTCTCCAAAACTTTACAAGCTGATGGGTGTTTCTGTTGCTACCTTGCTAGCATTGTTAGCACGCCTGTGGCAGGAATCCGGGGGTAAATAACGACATCCCAATTCAGCTGAAGAGCTCCCAGTAATTCTGTCTCCAGGTGAGTGGCAGTCTCATTTTCAAACTAGTTTACTCTCCAGTATTTTACTCCGGTGACGGCAGAATCTCAAAGCTAGTGCTATCCCTCAGATGTGAACACGTGAATGCGTGATATCGCTTGTGCTCATGTCTATCCATTGACTTTGTATGGATTTGCACCGCCTGTTTGTGTTTGGTGTGAAGGCACCTTAAGAGTGATCCAACAGACTCCCATGATGAATAAAAAATCAAGGATTCAGTGTATCCCACCTGGTATGGGGTTACTGGGGCCCCGCCCAGGAGCCAGGTCTGGGGGAGGGGCTCAATGGCTAGCACCTGGTGGCCGAGTTTCTGCCCATGGGACCCGGCCGGGCTCAGTCTGAAGGAGTTACATGGGTCCGCCCTCCAGTGGGCTCACCACCTGCAGGAGGGATCAAGTGGCAGGAAAAGGCAGAGACCTTCGCGGTCTGATCCCCAGCTTTCAAAATTGGCTTTTGGGATGTGGAACATCACCTCTTTGGTGGGGAAGTTGCTGGAGCTGGTGCACAAGGTTGAGAGATACCGGCTAGATATAGTTGGGCTCACCTCAATGCACAGCTCCGGTCCTGGAACCAGTTTCCTGGAGAGGGGCTGGAGCTTGTCTACTCTGGAGTTGCCCCGGGTGAGAGGCGATGGGCAGGGGTGGGTATTCTTATATCCCCCCACCTTGCTGCCTCAACACTGGAATTCTCGCCGGTGGACGAAAGGGTAGTTTTGGGTTTGGAAATGGGACCTGACCATCATTTGTACCTATGCACCAAATGGTGGTTCAGAGTACCCACCCTTTTTGGAGTCTCTGACTGGGGTCCTAGAGAGTGCTCCTCTTGGAGACTCCATTGTCCTACTATCCGACTTCAATGCACACATGGGCAATGACAGTGAAACCTTGAGGGGTGGAATTGGGAGGAACAGCCTGCCTGATCTGAACCCGAGTGGTGTTCAGTTGTTGGACTTCTTTGCCAACCACAGTTTGTCCATAACAAACACCATGTTCAAGCATAGGGGTGTCCATATGTGCACCTGGCACCAGGACACCCTAGGTCGCAGGCTGATGATCAATTTTGTTATTGCGTCATCAGACCTGCGATCACATGTCTTGGACACTCGGGTAAAGAGAGGTGCAGAGCTGTCAACTGATCATCACCTGGTGGTGAGTTGGATCCGATGGCAGGGGCAGATGCCACTCAGACCCGATAGACCTAAACATATAGTGAGGGTATGCTGGGAATGTCTGGCTGAGGCCCCTGTCCGGGAGGTCTTCAACTCCCACCCCCTGGAAGAACTTCAACCACATTCTGAGGGAGTCTGGAGACATGGAGTCTGAATGGGCCATGTTCTCCACCTCCATTGTTGACGCAGCTGCCCAGAGCTGTGGCTGCAAGGTTGTTGATACATCTTGTGGTGGCAACCCCCGAACCAAGTGGTGGCAGTGGTGAGGGGGACCATCAAGCTGAAAGACCCCTATCGAGCTTGGTTGGCTTGGACGACTCCTGAAGTAACTGAGGTGTACTGGCAGGCCAAGCTGAGTGCAGCTTGGGTGGTTGCTGAAGCAAAAACTCGGGTGTGGGAGGAGTATGGTGAGACCATGGAACAAGACTTTCGGATGGCCTCAAAGAGAGTCTGGCAAACTGTCCGGTGGCTCAGAAGGGGGAAGCCACTCCCTGTCCACACTGTGTATGGTGTGGACAGGGGTGCGGTGCTGCTGACTTTGACTGGGGACATTGTCGGGTGGTGGAAGGAATACTTCAAGGATCTCCTCAATCCCATTGGCACGCCTTCCACAGAGGAAGCAGGGCTTGAGGACAAGGGGGACAACTTGCACATCACAAGGATTGAGGTTACCGAAGTGGTTAAAAAACTCTTTGGTGGCTGGGCCCTGGGGGTGGACCAGGTTCGCCCTGAGTACCTCAAGGCCCTGGATGTTGTAGGGCTATCATGGTTGACATGCCTCTGCAATATTGCGTGGAAGTTGGGGACTCGTTTACAGTGAGAATTGGACTCTGCCAGCGCTGCCCTTTGTCACTGATCCTGTTCATAATTTTTATGGACAGGATATCTAGGCGCAGCCAAGGATTGGAAAGTGTACTGTTCGGTGACCACAGGATTTCATCTCTGCTGTTTGCGGATGATGTTGTCCTGTTGGCTTCATCAAGCAATGACCTACAGGCCTCGCTGGAACAGTTTGCTACTGAGTGTGAAGTGGCTGGGATGAGAATCAGCACCTCCAAGTCTGAGTGTAATGTCTAAGAAATAGGCACGGGCAGTGGGCATGAACTGCACTCTCCTTTATTCAACGCATAACTGAACTATATACAGAAGGGTGGTGCCATATCGCACCACAGCCAGTTTGCCACGTGATGACATCACCTACGGTGAGCCACCATGTCCAAAAACAACACTCTGCCCCCACCCTTGAAAAATCCAAAGAACTATAGAGGGGTTGCACATGTCAGTGGTCACGTGCCACATTGTTTTTCTGCCATTTTGGATGGCAAATAGCACGGACCCTGTGTTGAGAATAATAATTCCACTAGCACATACTCAGTCTGACTCACCACGGTGCTGTTCGTTTTCCATTACAACTAAATACCACCTTAAGTGAGTGAGATCTTTACAGCAAGGCGGCCCAACACTCCCATGACATTGTTTGTATGTGACAAGAAAAACACAAGATGGATATCGAGGCGAACCTGCTGCTTGCTGGCTTTTTGTCAGAGTAAAGGCAAAAAAGGAGAGCCAGAAAAGGCTACAGGCGGCAAGATGAAACACTGGAAAAGTACTGGAGAGTTCAGCGGAAGACGTGAGGATACAAACTAGATCACATATGAAGGTAAGCTAATGACTGTTAATACTAGTTAGCACTAATAAGTCCCCCGTACTACATTGTAATCATTGCAAGTTATCGCTAATAGGTACTAAAATATGTATGCTGTATGTGTTAGTTAGCTCATTGTCTGCATACAGGAAACAATGGTGTTGTTTGCTCAAAGTGAGCTTTTCACCATTGGGATAAATAACAGCAAATATGCATAATATCACATCACTCACCATCCTCTATCACTGTTTTCAACAATGATGATGCCGTGGTCGGGTCTACGACAGTCTGCCTCCTGTCTGCCTCTGGCGTAGCCGTGAATTCCTCTGCAGGTGGATCATCGACTTCCTGACGGACCGGAGGCAGCATGTGCGGCTGGGAAAGACTGTCTCAGACTATACTAGCATCAGCACCGGATCACCCCAGGGCTGTGTACTTTCCCCCCTACTCTTCTCCCTTTACACCAACTCCTGCACCTCCAGCCACCAGTCTGTCAAGTTGATCAAGTTTGCGGACGACACCACCCTCATCGGGCTCATCTCCAACGGCGACGAGTCCGCCTACAGGAGAGAGGTGGCCCAGCTGGCGTCCTGGTGCAGCAATAACAACCTGCAGCTGAACGCTCTGAAGACAGTGGAGATGATTGTAGACTTCAGGAAAGTCACTACTCCTCTGCCCCCCCCTCACCCTCTCAGGCTCTCCCATCACCACTGCTGATTCCTTCCACTTCCTAGGCACTACCATCACCAGGGACCTCAAATGGGAGCTGACCATCAGCTCACTCATCAAAAAAGCCCAGCAGAGGATGTTCTTCCTGCGGCAGCTGAGGAAGCTCAAGCTACCCACCAAGATGTTAGTGCAGTTCTACACAGCCATCATCGAGTCCATCCTCACCACCTCCATAACCGTGTGGTACGCAGGAGCCACTGCCAGGGACAGACTAAGGCTGCAGCGCGTCGTGCGCACTGCTGAGAAGGTGATCGGCTGCAAGCTCCCATCTCTCCAGGATCTGTACATCTCCAGGACCCGGAGGCGTGCTGGCCGGATCATAGCCGATCCCTCACACCCTGGTCACGTACTGTTTGCCCCCCTCCCCTCTGGTAGAAGACTTCGGTCCATCCAGACTAAAACCTCCCGTCACATGAACAGCTTCTTCCCCTCTGCCATTAGACTGCTGAACACTAAGTGACTCTCGTGCACCATGTACAGCAGCTCAACCAGACTCATGTCAATCATCACTGTTTTCTTCCTGCATTACTGACTGCACTATATAGTTCTCCACAGTATCTGCTGCTGGCTAATATATATTTTAACTGTTGACCAGTATCACTTAATCTTATCCTACACTTTATTACATGTATAGTTTATTTCTCTTATCTTATCATGTTTAATGTTGCAGCATTGTACCGAGACAAATTCCTAGTTTGTGTACTACATGAACAATGGCAATAAACCTGATTCTGATTCTGATTCTGAATTCGTTTCAGGTCGCTCTGTCCAGCTCCCTCTGGATTTCTTTAATCAGCTACCAAGCACAGAAAAGTCTGCACCTTGTTGGTGGATCACGGTGTTGATTTGTGTGTAGCCATTTATCTCATTGATTACACTCACTCATGCTTGCTGTTGGTGATTTAACTGTTCGTTGCCATCCAAAATGGTGCAGTAAACAAAAGACACGTGGCCCGTGTGACATCAGTGCAACCCCTCTATAAACAGCTACCCAGGCACCTGGGTGGACTACCGGTATGCCCGCGTGACTGAGCGGGTTATTCTACCACTGTTATCGGTCATGCCCTGGCTACACTCAAGAGTCCATTATTTAGTTACAAAGTCCCTAAGGAAGCGGGGTCTCTGTTGGACCCGGGCCGAGCAGTGCTCGGGTCGCGCTACTGTTGCCACTTCTGGAAGACATCCATCGGGGGATGTGAGTCTTGTGTCGTCGCAGTTCCAGTCTGATCTCACCATGTCCACAGCCGTCTCCTGGTCTGGGGTCGAAGTCGGTGTCACTTTTCTGAGGTGGCTGGCGTGCCACCGAGACCCATCAGTGAGACGAAAAGTGGCTGGACCCAACTGCTCTGTGATCTGCATCGGTGTTGTCCAAAATGACTGCAACTTGTGGGCATGGTTGGGACGTCGGATCCGAACCCAGTCCAGCACTGCAAGTCCGGATTCCCTCGCCCTGCGCTTCTTGTCAAACCATTGCTTCATCCGTTGTTGTTGTTCAACCACCCTCTCTCTAGGTGAGGGCATCTCTGGCAGTGTATCAGCCGCCAGGGGGCGCAGTCGGTCGAGGGGAAGACTCATCTCATGTCCAAGCATCAGTAATGCTGGGGAGCTAATGTAGCAGGGTGCTCTGTAGTGCTGCTGAAAATGGGAGCCCATCCTCTAGATGTGCCCTGAGACCATTCTTGAGGTTCTGGTTGATTCCCCCCCCCCCCATTTTTTATATGTTTGATGCCCCATTCTTTCATGAAGGCCTCGAAATCCGCCGAGATGAATTGCGGTCCATTGTCTGTTGTGATTGCGTCTAGTAGACCCCAGTAAGCGAAAAGGGAGGTGAGGAAGTTGGTGATTACGTTGGTGGTGACTGAGCCAGAGGGCCACACCTCGGGCCATTTTGAGTGGAGGTCTAGTAGAAAGCATAGGTGCTGGGGAGCACTATGCAGTTCGCCACATATGTCCAATGGGACGCGTTTCCACAGAGCTGATGGCCATGGCAGGGGTTGCAGGGGTGGGGGTGGTGGCATTCCAGTTTTCCCACTGGCCAGGCAGGGCACACAGTCTTTCACCATGACCTCCATGTCCTTGTTGATCCCTGGCCACCACACTGAGCTTCTCCACCGTTGTTTCACCCTGATAACACCCAGGTGACCCTCGTGTAGCATGGTCAGGATGCGGCCTTTAAGTGCCTCTGGAATCACTAAGCAGTGTCCCCTTGTCACACAGACGTCATTCCAGCATGATAAATCATCCCTGACTCTGTGGTAGGGTGCCAATTCCCCCAACACCTTGGCCAGCCAGCCCTCGTGAATGAATGCATGTAGCTGGGTCAGTGTCGGGTCCTATTCAGACATCTCCTGGAGCTCTTGTAGGGAGACGGCATTTTGGAGTGGCCCATGCAGCATATGAATTAGTTCCGGCCCCATGGGGTCTCAGTTGCCATTTGGAGTAGGGTTAGGTGTGGCCCGGGACAGGAGATCCGCCACCACAGTTTCTCTACCCGGTGTGAACTGGGTGTTGAAGTTGTACGCCTGTAGTCTTTCTGTCCACCTGTAGATGTGCAGGGGTCTGTGTCTCATCCCCGATGTTTCAAATAGTGCCGTGAGGGCTCTGTGGTCTGTTTGCAGCATGAAGCATCATCCATATAGTTCCAGCGTTCGCATGCCCAAACGCACGCCAGTACCCCCCTCTCTCCCACTGAGCACTTCTGCTCAGCCGGGGTGAGGGACCTTGAGGCAAATGCCACTAGGCGCTCGATTCCTTCTTGCAGTTGTGATAAAACAGCTCCTACTGCTGTGTTGGAAGCGTCACACGTCACAAACGTGGGGTTTTGTGGGTCAAAGTGGGCAAGTACTGGTGGGGAGGTGAGTCATGTCTTTAATTCACTGACTGCGGCAGAGCACGCCGGAGTCCATACCAAGGTTGCATCCTGCTTCAGGAGGGTGCGTAGTGGGTCTATTGTCTCTGAGTACCAAGGGATAAAACGGCCATAAAAATTCACCATGCCTAAGAAGGACGAGAGCTGTGTGGGACATGATGGTTCAGGCAGCTGCAATATTGCCTCGACGTTTGAGTGCAGGGGACTCAGACCCTCAACAGACAGGCAGAAACCCACAAACCCAACGGTCATTGCACCAAACATGCACTTCTCCCCATTGAGTGTGAGTCCGTGTTTTGCTAGTACCTCCATGACTTTATCAAGGCTGGCGTCGTGGGAGACTGTTGTTGCACCATGCACCACAGTGTCATTCAAGTACACCACCACCCCTGGGAGACCAGCGAAGATGGTGGCCATGATCTTTTGAAAACAACTTGGGGCACAGCTAAGGCTGAAGGGTATGCTGGTGTACCTGAATACTCCCATGTGGGTGATGAAGGCTGTCAGGTTGTGGCTGTCAGGGTGGAGGGGAACCTGTAGGTAGCCTTGGCGGAGGTCTAGTTTGGAAAAAAACTTTGAGCCACGGAACACTGCCGTCAGCTCCTCTGTTGTGGGCAGGAGATATTTGTCTCAGATCACTGCTTTGTTTAGCATTCTGACGTCGATACATGGTCATAGGCTGCCCATCTTCTTCTTTGCTACCACCAGGTTTGAGATCCAGGGGGATACATTGATCCGCTCGATGACCGCCAACAGCTTCTGCAACTCTGCTGTGACATTGTCCCATAGTGCAAGGGGTAGCCGGCGCACAGGCTCAATTTTCAGCAGCACCGTCGTGTCGATGAGTGGTTGGTGGTTGAAAGAGGTGAGGCAGCCCAGCCCCGTGAAAAACGTTGGTTAGTGGTGCTGCCAGAATGAGGTGACCGCCAGAAAGATGTCACCCCTTGGGTCAGTTATGGAGAAACCCAGCTCACTGATCAGGTCGATGCCCATCAGATCAGCCCCTTAGTGTGCCACCTGGAAGGTGAATGATGGAACAGCCTTGGGGCCATACCGCACAGGAAAACTGACTGTCCCTACCATACCGATTCTGGTGTGGCCATAACCGAATAAGTCTTCTGACTCAGCTGCTACGATTTTTCAAGGAAACAGCTTCCTGACTGTAGCTATGCTCAGTAGGGACCTCGAGGCCCCCATGTCCAGCATCAGTGGCACATCAACGCCATCCTGTTCCACCATACATCACCTGAACGGGGAGTATTTGGTGTCAATTGAGTGAGCAGTAGTTGAGCCCGGTGAGCGGGCCGTTGAGTCCGTGCAGGTTGAGCGACAAACCCTGGCAAAGTGATTTAGTTTCCTGCAGTGGTGGCATTTTACCCCTCTGGCTCCGCAGGTGAATGACTGAGTCTGATGTTTAGATGAACCACAACCACTGCAGTGCAGGCGCTCACCTTCATTGTCCCATTTCCTACCCTTTTTCTTTTGGTTGCAGCGGGAAGGTGTGGGGCCGGGGTGCTGGGTGGTGACGGTGGCGACCTGTGCTTGCAGGGTCAGGCAAGGCACTTATTGGCTAGGGGGTATTAGCTGTGATAATAGCTCATCCTCTGCCTCCATCTGAGATGCCAATTTCACAGTCTCATCCAGTGTTAGCTTGCCTGCTGTTGAAAACAGCTTATACTACAGCCTCCTGTTGTTAGTACTCTCCGCTAGCTTATCGCATATTATGTCTTCCATCCTTTCTCCAAAATCACAGATACCTACTAGCTCCTGGAGTTCTGTTACAAAATGCCGGACTAACTCACCCTTTCTCTGGCAGTGCCAGAAGAAGGCCGTTCTCCATGCCATTATGTTGTTATGGTCCTTGTTAAATATGTCCATCGCAGCTACATAGTCTTTGTATGTGTCCCTAGGGCACAGAGAGTCAAGCACACATTGTCGTTTGGTGCTAAGATAGTAGGTTAGCATCGCCCTTAGCCTCTCGTCGTTAGAATCATTCAAGCCAGTAGCAGTGATATAATTCAGAAAACTCATGCCAATGGGGCCAGGGAATTGGCGGCTCACCTGGTAGAGCGAAGAACAGCTGCGGGGGCTCCATGCACGTTTCTGTGGTGGAGTTATTAGGGTTTATCCTCGTCGCCATTGTTACGTCTAAGAAATAGGTGTGGACAACGAGCATTAACTGCACTCTCCTTTATTCAACACATAACTGAATTATATACAGAAGGGTGGCACTGTATCGTGCCACAGCCAGTTTGCCATGTGATGACATCATCTATGGCAAGACACCACGTCCAAACACCACAACAAGTCCATGGTCCTCAGCCGGAAAAAGATGGATTGTACTCTCTGGGTTGGAGACAAGCTCCTGCCTCAAGTGGAGGAGTTTAAGTATCTCGGGGTCTCATTCACGAGTGATGGGAGAATGGAGTGAGAGACTGACAGTCGGATCGGAGCAGCTTCTGCAGTGATGTGGACGTTTTTTCGGTCTGTTGTGGTGAAGAGGTAGTTGAGCTCTAAAGCAAAGATGTCAATTTACCGGTCAATCTATGTTCCTACGCTCACATACTGGTCATGAGCTTTGGGTAATGACCAAAAGAATGAGATCACGGATACAAGCAAGCTGAAATGAGCTTTCCCCGTAGGATTGCTGGACTCACCTGTAGTGGAAATTTACTGTCTATGCATTAATCCACTCTTTTTAAGCATTAATCTGTTGAGTACTAGGGATCATATGTATTACAAGTGTGTCCCAATATATGAATTGTGTGTGTGTGTGTTACAACATATGAGTTGTTTTTTTTTTATCCATATATGAACTGTTTTTATACACTGCATATTGTAACCATGTTAGGGAGTTTAGGGAGTAAATGTCTCTGTGTTCTTCTCCCCTCTGCTTCTGTGTCTTATCAAACATTCCAGAAGCTTCACTGAAGGTCAATAAAAGGGTGTGGTTCTCTCTCTCGAGAGAGCAGAGCTGACTTTTTTTTCCATGCTCTCACTTCTCTTGTTGCTGTCAGCAATAAAAGGCTATTCAACCTACAGATCCGATTGATTATTTATTCCAGGACCTTTTAAAGTGTATAGATAAAATTCGGCTACATCACTGGTGTCAGAAGTGGGATGATTGATCACTGATTTCCGATCGGCGACGTGGATTGATCACCCCGAACGGAGTTTGTCTCTTTCCGCCTCTTAGGCGAAGTGAGCGCGGCAACCGACGGAAGCGTGAACACATCATCCTGAAGAGCCACATTGAAAGCCTCCAAATGTCAGTAAGTGAACTTTTGCTGCATTTTTACAAGTTTTATTGCTAAAATATCAGTTGTGTAGTTCACCTTAACGAACCAATATCTGTGCATGTCCAGTGGGTTAAAGTCCCTAGGACAAATTTTGGGGTCCGGCGAGTTGATGTCGTGGCAGGACTAAATGGAAGACAGTGTACAGTATTTGTTGAATGCAAATTTGGAGACATAGTCTTAAAGTCACAGTGAGACACGTTGGAGACGCCTGGGGACACCTGGGGTAACCAGTGGTCAAGATAAAGACGTGTTAAGCATGCACTTAAGCCGTTTTGTGGTGATTTACAGTGATATCGGTCAAAAATGGGGTCTTGCAAGTCAAAACCCAAACGGTGTCCCTCCGGCGTGACGGGACCAAAGGTGAAATACATGACTGATAACTATGATCCTGAGAGTGTAGAGTTTTTGGAAAAATGGATCTGCGGGGCTGAATTTCCTCCTGGGGGGTCTTGTTCTGTCGAGGTTATTAACACTTTGAGGGATAAAATAAATGGTGAAATCCAGAGGGTACAGACAAAGAAGAAGCAGAGTAAGAAGGACAGAGAAAAGCTGACGCAGTTACAGTTAGAAAAGGGCACGGCCAAGATGTGGCTGGCGGAGGCAAAGACACGTAGGGATAAGCAAGAACAGAATAGAAAGGAGAATGAACGGAAGAAAAAGGACAGAGAAAATACACACACCACACAAAAACAATTTTTGCACTCTGCTGGGGACCCTAAATTCCCTCCACCTTATGAACGTGAACACCTCAACCCCACCCTACTAACTCTTTTACTGCGGCATTGTACCCAGCGCTGCCCGGCCCATTCACACTGAATAAGGACGATGACTCATGCCCTTTTCTGCCGCCTATTGATGAGGCCATGCCACTTCTTGAAGGGGCAACAGGTGGGAAAGAAAGGAAGCTACGTCTTACAGAGGTAGACGCCCTGCGGTTGCAGTCAATTCATGATGACCAGTCAACGACGTCACACCAACACCCGGCAGCACCCTTAAAAAAAGAAAATGACCAAGAACCACCTCAAACCATGTCAATGGTAGAGGTCATGGGACCAACGGGACCCAAGTCGTATTCAGACCATGGGCGCCAGAAGACATACCTAAGTTTGCAGCAACACTGCCACAGTTGGAGAATGATCCACTATACTTCTGTGAACAACTGGAAGCTTTCTGTCAGACATACCGCCCGACCTTTCATGAACTCCAAAGGATAATGGCACAGAAGTGCACCCAAACCAATATGGCAAAACTGATGCCTCTGTTCGAGGAAGACGTCCGCCCAACTGACTGTGAATGAGGCACGGACCGGGGCGAACAGAACAAACAGTATAAGGGGGTGCTGGAGAGACTGATGAAAGCGATTATTAAAGACTGTGCAAAATGCTCTGATCTGAGCAACGTGTCAAACTGTATGCAGAATGACAGTGAGACCCCCGGAGATTACTTCCACAGGCTGAGGAAGGTCTTCAATGGAGTGGCAGCCATCCCTCCCCCTGAAGATTACATGAAAGACACAGGGGCATTTGGCACACATTTGAATATGTGGTTTATGGTGGGCCTCCTCCCCAACTTGGCTGCAGACGTGAAGCAGACCTGCATTGGCTGGGAAACTCAGACATCACAAGAAATACTCTGTCATGCTGACCATCACCACAGGAAGAATGAGAGCTCTGCAAAAAGGAAATTGAGGACTAAGGAAGACAATCTGGAGAAGGCTCTGCTCACGATGGCGCAGTGGATTCCTACTCCGACACAGCCACACCCAGGCTCCTCTGCTGGCCCTAACCAGAGTTGCTACTGTGGCCAAGAAGGACACTGGATGAGACAGTGCCCACAACTGTTGACCTGTGGCTACTGCAAGCAACCTGGACACTGGGCTACAGCATGCCCAGTAAGACCACAATCTGGACCTTGTGGAAGGGGAAAGGGCAGAGGCAACTTCCAGCAAGGCAACCATGGATCCTGGCCCCGACAGAACCCTGGCCAGCCACCACACCCTTTGCCTCAGCCCCCACCGCACCAACCCCAACCCCAACAGCCTCAGCAGTGATGCCAGGTAGGTAAGACTGGACAGTGCTCTTTCTCTTTACCCTCACCCCCAGCAGACGCCACACATGTGCTTGCCAACAAAAATCATGCTACAGCCACACACACACCCCATACTGACAATATACCGGCAATGACATTTGCATCATATTCCTCTTCTCACTTCAGAGATTTACCAATCCTGCCTGTTAAAGTTTCAGGGAAGATGATAGATTTTATGGTTGATTCTGGAGTGACCAATTCTGTTTTGTCATCAACCTCTGACCTAAAACCTCCCCTCACCTCTTGTTCACTCACATCACAGGTGGTGAGTAGGGGTTTCACACATGAGTTTTTCACTGAACCATTGTCATGGACAGTGGATGGGAAAACATTCACTCACAGTTTCCTATTTTCACCTCAGTGCCCTTTCAGCTTGTTAGGCAGGGACCTGATGTGCAGTTTGTCACTCTCACTTTGCTGCACACCACAGGAAACCCAAATTGAAATTCCCAGCTCAGCCTTTGCCAGAATTCCATCTCTGCTGTACATTTATGAGTGGGCACTGACAGATGAAGGGCAGAGTTTCCATTTGGTTGAAATGGGAAAGAAACTCTCACCACATGCCACAGTCTGCATGCCACCACACAGAACACATTGTACAACACATCTCTCACAGGGCCCTGACACGGAATATGAAAAACAATGGTTACAAGTTAAATCTGCCCCATTGCAAACAACACACATTGTGTGGGCAGCAGATTTTAGTTTCTTACTGATTGCGCTTACCCCTTGCATGTCTACTGTGTTCTCAGTTCCACACAGCCACTCACATGTTTCACTGACAAAAACCCCCTCTTCAGCGTGGAGCAATATGGGAGCACAGGCCCTTGCTGCTCATCACGCTGATGACTGGGTTTCATCTGTACCACTTCATCATATCAGCCTTAATGCGGTCTCGTTTTCCCCCTCTCTGCAGATGTATCGTGCAGAGTACGCGGTTTCACTTTCCTGTGAGTATTTCATCCAAACTTTGGATGATGACAGGAGATACAGATGGATGAAACCTGTTATCATGCCCTCTGTACAGAGTCAGGAAGACCATATGCTCTCACGTGTGCCACCATCTCTGTGGGCTGCGCACAAATATGATGTGGAGCTTATAAAAAACTGCCCTCAGGTCATTATAACCCCAAAGTCTGATTTCAGACCCAAATGCATGCAGTACCCACTCAGGTCTGAGGCATGTGATGGCATCACTCCCGTCTTTGAATCACTTTTAAAAGAAGGGATTATTGTTCCCGCACCAAATTCTCCAGTTTGTACGCCAATTTTTCCCATAAAAAAGATCAGAGATGAGGGCCAACCTGCTGAATGACGTTTTGTTCAAGACCTCCAGGCCATTAACAGCGTGCCCCTGTGGTCCCTAACCCCCACACTATTTTGACACAAATTCCTCCAAATTCAACCTACTTTACAGTGGTGGATTTGTCAAACGCATTTTTCAGCATCCCCATCCACAAAGATTCACAGTTTTGGTTCACATTCCAGTTCAATGGGGCTCTTTACATGTTCACCAGATTGGCCCAGGGCTACTGTGAAAGTCCAACCATCTATAACGCGGCTCTCAAGAGCTCTTTGAGCTCTCTTCAACTGTCAGAAGGCTCTGTCCTCATTCAATATGTCAGTGACCTTTTGCTGTGTGTGCCAAATGAGCCACAATGCTGATTCTTTGAAGCTTTTGTGTCACCTTGCTGCAGAAGGCCACAAGGCTTCAAAGCCAAAATTGCAATTTTGCAAACCAATGGTCACATTTTTGGGCCACCAGATCTTTAATCAAGGCAAATCTCTCTCTCCAAAGCATGCCCAAGCAATCTGTCACATGGACAAGCCTAGAACCAAGAAAGAACTTCTCTCCTTTCTTGGCATGGCATCCTATTGGCGTTCCTTCATTCCAGATTTTTCATGCATTGAGAGATCAATGCATGACATCATTCCATCAAAGGGTCCCTCATACTTCCCTCTTGAGTGGACACCCGCTGCTAATGACTCCTTTGAAAACATGAAGAAAGCTCTTTTGGCTCCTCCAACACTTTCACTTCCTGATCCATCTAAACCTTTTGTTCAGTATGTTGATGAGAAGTCCGGATGCACGACCTCTGTTCTCCTGCAGCCCCACGGTGACAGACTTCGTCCAGTTGCGTATTACTCCTGCAAGTTGGATGCTGTTGCAGCAGGACTCCCTCTCTGTCTCCGTGCAGTGGCTGCGGCAGAGCGTGCTGTAGTGGCATCCCGTGACATTTTTCTGTATTCTCCTCTCACTCTGTATGTTCCTCATGCTGTTGCACTGCTTCTGAATGAGCAGAAGTCATCACACCTTTCCCATACAAGATGGCTTAGATATCATTCTACCCTCCTTGAATCACCAAACCTTACTGTCAGACACTGTGCACAGTCGGTTAACCCAGCCACCAATCTTCCCCCATCCTTTATGATGATGACACAGACTGTGACCATGACTGTTTGTCCTTGCTGGACTTTGTTACCTCTCCCAGACCTGACCTCTCCGACACTCCATTGCCAAACCCAGATCTTGTCCTGTATGTTGATGGCTCTGCATCTGTTGACCCCTCGGTAGGCCACAACAAAATGGGTTGGGCAGTCTGTAATGGCCACTGTAAGTTGCTTTCTGGCTCCTTGCCATCTCATCTTTCTGCACAAGCTGCAGAGCTTGTCACCTTGGCGGAGGCCTGCACCTATGCAGCAGGTCAATCTTATCATTTACACTGACTCACGCTATGCCTTTGGGGTAGTTCATGAGTTTGGTGCGCTGTGGTGTGAAAGGAACTTCCTCACATCTGCAGGCTCACCCATAAAGAACTCCTCTTATGTCTCCCTCCTTCTTGATGCAATCCTCCTTCCTTCTTCACTTGTGACAGTGTGCAAATGCATGGCCCACACCTCCTCTTCTGACCCTGTTTCTTGGGGCAATGCTCGTGCTGACGTGGCAGCTAAGGCTGCAGCTCTTTCTCTCTCTGCCACCCATGGTCCCCCTCCCTCTTCTTCCTCATCCCCTCTTACACCCTCTTCACTAACACCCATTGCTTCCCTCATTTCTATGCAATCTCTTTCATCTCCACAGGAACGTCAGAAGTGGATCAACAAAGGCTGTCACACAGACCATGTTGGTGTGTGGCGGGGTCCGAATGCTCTTCCCTGTTTACCGGCTCACTTTGCCAAATTGACACATGGGAGACACCATGTGTCAAGAGAAGGGATGATACAACCATCCATCCATCCATCCATCTTCTTCCGCTTAATCCTTTTCGGGTCGGGGGGGGGGGCTGGAGCCTATCCCAGCATCTTTGGGCGAGAGGCAGGGTACACCCTGGACAGATCGCCAGTCCATCGCAGGGCCAACACAGAGAGACAGACAACCATTCACTCTCATAATCATACCTAAGGACAATTTGGAATCTCCAGTTTGGTGCCAATTAACCTAACTTGCATGTTTTTGGCATGTGGGAGGAAACCGGAGAAATCCCGGAGTAAACCCACGCAGACATGGGGACAACATGCAAACTCCACACAAATCACTGTTGGTCGGGGGGGCTGGGATCAAACCCAGGATCCCCCGGTCAAGGGTGAGTTGCTGTGCCGCCACCGTGCTGCCATGATACAACCACTGCATGCAAATTGGTTCACTAATGGGTTCACTGTTTATGCTAACAATTTTTGCAGAAAGTGTCTAATCTGTGCTGCTAACAATGCCTCCAGAGTTTCTAAACAGGTTCCAGCGACACACCCACCCCCTGCAGGACCATTCCAACACCTCATGATGGACTTTATCAAATTAAATCCAGCTGAGGGTAAAAAGTACTGTTTGGTAATGGCTGACATGTGGTCCAAATGGGTAGAGGCCTTTCCAGCCAAACATGCAACAAGCACTGTTGTGGCCAGAGCATTACTGTTAGAAATTATTCCCAGATGGGGAATACCAGAGAAAATCTCCAGTGACAATGGTAAACATTTTTTTTAAATGAAGCATTGACCAACTTGAGCATTACATTGGGTTTTGATTTGAGAAAACATTGTGCCTACCAACCGCAATCAGGTGGTGCTGTTGAGCACAAAAATGGCACCCTAAAGAACAAGCTTGCCAAACTTGAGGATGAAACTGGCCTACCCTGGGTGAAATGTCTGCCGTTGGCACTCATGTACTGTACATGCGCATGTGAGTCAGGAAGAAATATAATATGTCACCCTTTGAAATTTTGTTTGCTCGGCCTCCCTTTCTAGGGTTGTCTGCGGAGAGGAAGACACCACCTCCTCTAACCACCTCACACTTTGAAAATGCCATGTTGTCTTATTGTTCTGCCTTGTCCTGCCAAGTGCAAAACATCTCTCAACAGTTAAAAGCTGCCTTGCCCAAACCTGCCGAGGGGCTCCTCCATGACATAAGACCAGGTGACTGGGTGGTGGTCAAGAGCTTCAAATGAAAGAGGTGGCGTGACAAGCGGTGGTTGGGTCGATACCAAGTCCTTCTGACGACATTCACGGCTGTGAAAATTGCTGAAAGGGCAACATTGATTCATGCAACACACTGCAGAAAGGTCTCAGCTGTCAAGCCAGAAGAACCCAGACCAGACCAGGAGTAAGAAGCAGATGGTGATTAGCCACAATCACCACCCCACGTTGTAGACTAGGACGAGAAGAAGCAGACATCGTACTGTTGCATTTTGACAGCCGTCACAACCAACCTGAGTGTACACTGAACGCTGCTCAGGTGAAACATACAGCATGCATCTCACTTACACTGATACTGATATGACGGACAATCCAGACTCACAACAGCATCACGTTGCTGAAGAGGAACACCGCCAAAGATGCCAGTGGTGCCGTCAGTTTTGTGCCAAAATAGACACGGTGTGGGTGTGCTTTCTTATCACCTTCTTGCTTGGGGTAATCATATACCTATTGATACATTGTTCTGCCTCACCAAACACCTATGATAACAATGCATGGTATCAGGTGGTGCGTCTGTCAGTTAGACAAGCAAATGTGACTGGGTCTTGTTATGTTTGTACATACCTACCACATCATGTTACTCACTCTGTGCCTATGATTCCTTACCCTCTAAACAGATCAGAAATGATGGGAGCATTATTAGCGCAGACTACAGTTGAAAGGGTACACCACAATGGCACCGTATGTGATAAGGGGTTTACTGTTGAAATTGCAGGAAACACAACAGATAACTGTGAGTGGTTAAATGTCAGTGTAACAGATTTTGCTTTTCGCCAAATCAGAGTTCATAATGTAACCTGCATAAGCAAGAAGGCTCAGAAGCCTGGATTAACTACCAACCCCACACTTTTTACAGCTCCAGTATGTTTCCACCTCAGTTGTCATTACAATGGGTCAACATATTTGGGAACTACACGACGATGTAACACTACTCTTAATGCTACATGCGGGTTCCATGTGACTGGTACCCCATGTTTGAACACACTAAGGGTGCCATTTTTCACAACACCAAATCTCACCCTACCGAGGGCTACATGTGGACATCAAAATAAAAGTCAATGTTCTAATAATCCTCAATTGTTCTTCCCCAGCGCTGATGGCTACGGTAGCCTAACTGCTCATGTTTGGGTATGTGGGTCACAAGTTTATCAGTATTTGCCACCGGGGTGGTGTGGAACATGTTACATGGCCAAATTGATTCCTAGCATGCGCATTGTCACAAATCTCACCCATCATGCTCAATATTCATATTCACATTATTTCCCACCACATGAACATCATGGGCGGGAGGAAAGAGCAACTGATGACCAAACCAGGGTCAGGATAAGTCCAGGGGTGAAACTTCTTAGCGCAGTGGTACCCACATGGGGTATGGTAAATACTGCCCACCATATTGACAGACTGGCTATTGATTTGGAGAACCTCACAGCTTTAACTGAAATGGTATTCTCAGCAATGACAATTGAAATGAAGGCCATGCGTAACGTTGTGCTATAAAATAGATTGGCTCTGGACACAGTTTTGGCAGCTCAGGGTGGAGTATGTCACATTATAGGTCAAGAGTGCTGCACCTATATCCCTGATTATGGTGATAATATGACACATGTGGTGAGTCACCTTAACGACCTTCTCTCACAGCAGCTGCATCAGGACAGTATGGCCTCCTCTGGCTGGGACCTGTGGTCCTGGCTAACTAGTGGTGGTTGGAAAGACTGGCTTGTACGTATTGGAGTGATGTTTTTAATAATTCTACTGATTTTGTTATTCTGTGCCTGTTGTCTGATTCCGATAATTCGTAATATGATGTCCAAAATGTTCACTATCAACATGATGCATTATACAGCTCTCCCTACAGCTGAATGGGATTCAGACACCATCCACAGAGACAAAAATGTGAATCACACCGCTTTTGACATGTCACACCTTCCTTTCCCTGATGGCTATGATAATGTTAAGGAATAAATAATAAATGTTTGCCGTTAACATGTTACAACACTCTTCCCAAACTTTTGATATAATCACTTGTGGTTCTTACATATAATGTTATTCTATATCACTGTTCATGATGCATCAGATTAAACCTGATAGGGTGTACTTTTGTGGGCTTCATACTTTGACAGTCTTGTACAAATGGTCACATATGACCAAGAGAAGAGAAATGTAGTGGAAATTTACTGTCTATGCATTAATCTACTCTTTTTATGCATTAATCTGTTGAGTACTAGGGATCATATGTATTACAAGTGTGTCCCAATATATGAATTGTGTGTGTGTGTGTGTGTGTGTTACAATATATGAGTTGGTTTTTTGATCCATATATGAACTGTTTTTATACACTGCATATTGTAACCATGTTAGGGAGTTTAGGGAGTAAATGTCTCTGTGTTCTTCTCCCCTCTGCATCTGTGTCTTATCAAACATTCCAGAAGCTATTTAACCTACAGATCCGACTGATTATTTATTCCAGGACCTTTTAAAGTGTTTAGATAAAATTCGGCTACACACCCTTAGCGATAGGGTGAGGAGCTCAGTCATCAGGGAGAGGCTCAGAGTAGAACTGCTGTTCCTCCATATCGAAAGGAGCCAGTTGCGGTGGTTTGGGCATCTAATCAGGATGCCTCCCACTTGACGTGTTTCGGGCACGTCCAACTGGCCCCCTCCTCCTGTCAAGCACCGTCAGCTGCACTGTCATGGGTGCTCACACACATACACACACACATGCACACGCTTTATTCACACTCATTCACACGCGCTCTCACACACTGGATGCCAATCAGTTCTGCCCATGCATTCTCACACTGGTAATCTCTTTCCTCGTTAGCTTCTGGAGTATTTGTTGGCCGCTCCAGAGGAAAGAAATTGTCGGGGCATTCGCCTCTATACGTGGCAGCTAGTACTCCCTGTATATTGCATCACTCCCTTCGTTAATGTCCAGCTCTTCACTTCTGACCTGTTTGTCCCTTTGGTGTTTCGACTGGCTCAGCATCTCAACCCCTTCCTCCAGACTGCACGGTTTGCCCCGGATAGCTCCAGTCCTGTAAGCGTTTTTGCCTTTTTTCCTGTGCTAGCAGCCCTGCAGCACTAGGCTGCTTGCCTTTCCTATTTCGTGCGCTATGCAGTCCTGCAGCACGAGGCTCTGTATTCACCAGGCTGTTGAGCATTCGGTTGGCGCCCTGTATGTTTGGTGGCCAATCCTGTCATTGCATCCTTCTGTATTTTTGTGGTGGAACTGAACTGGTGATTTTGTGAACTTTAATAAACATGACACTTTCTACTCCTGCAATTGGGGTTTTCATTCTCTCCCTCGTGCGCCATAACATGGCGCAGGGGGGTTTGTGAAAGAATGCCCCGACCATAAAAAAACCCCCAGCAGAGTAGAGTTGTGGGGTTTTTTTCCCTTCTCCCTTTGGGCACGATGATCTGCTCGGACGAGGAGCTGGAAGCTCAGGAATTGCTGGAGGAGATGAGCTTCGCCTTTCAGTGGTCTCGGTTTCCCTAGGACCAGGAGTGGGCACGACTTGTCATGGGGGAATTTGAACAGCACTACCCTCACCTCCAGGTTATCCATAGGGTAGACGCCATCCTCTCCGTCATCCTTCCCATTCCAAATGCAGAGCAGGAGGATGACTCTCTGGGATCGGAGCCGGCCCCTCACCAGAAGAAATACTCTCGTCGGAGGAAGACTTCCTCCCTCCTCGGATCTTCTTCAGCTCCAAGGCCAGCGCCCACCCAACCTTTGGACATGAGGATGGAGGTAGAGCGCTGCGAGGAGGAGACACGAGGACGCTCTTCTCTGGCAGAGGGGGTTCCCACCCCCGTGTCTTTCCAATCCACGGACGCGACTGGGGAGGAGTGGCAGGCCCTGATCGCTCTGGTAAATCGCCGGGTGAAGGAAGAACACCGGATGAAGGAGGATCTGGATGAGGATCCCTCAGTGCTCAAACTCTCCGTGGCCATGCCGTCTCCCTCTGCGGAGAGGATGGAGTCTCTCTGTGTGGGTAACCTGCTGCCCAGCACGGTGCTCCGCGTCCCGGATTACCTCATCCCCGCGTCACCCAAGCGGAGGACAGGGAGGAAGCCCCACAGTAAGTGGTGTCCAGTCCCGCATACTGCAGCCTCGCCTTCCCGCTCTGGGCTATACTCCGCCCCGTCACGGGAGGAGATGGAGGAATGTAGGCAGGCTATCCTGGCTGAAACGGACCTCATCTTGGAGGTGAAGCCGTGGCTCCTCCCGGAGACGGCTGAAAGACTTAAAGAGCTTTCCCCGAGGGAGGAGGAGCCTCCACCCGATGAGGAACATCTCGGAGGCCGCTGGAGACCTCCAGTGCCAGGAGAACAGGCTAGTTTCTTTTTATTCAAATTCCACAGTCGATGATCAATTTTGCCTGCCTCCTGGTGAGGAGACTCGGGGTGTGCAGTCCCCTGAGTTCTCCGCCCCAGTGGTATACAGTACTCTCGTGCCTGGTCTCAATGACTCTTTTCTATGTGCCCCCAAGAGATCATCGGTCCCGGATCCAGGTCACTCGGGGGAGGAGGAACCCAGAGGACCAGGAGGGTCCAGCCCATGGGCCCGCAAAGGAGTCGTGCACGGCCGCCACGCCGGAGGAACCAGAGGCGTGGAGGACTGCGCATAAGAGTCCCACTCCGACTACCATCTTCATGCCCGCTGCAGGGGCCGCCACAGTGGAGTCATCCCCGGACCGGACCTCCAGCTGATGGGACCCGGGGCATCGTCGTCGGAGTCCTGGATGGTGGTAGCGCTTAAGCACAGGCAAGCAGTCTCTCCTGTAGTTCATTTGTTGACGGTGGAGGGATCTTGCCTGGCTTTTGGGCAGGGGAGTCAGATGCGGCCCCTAGCCGCATCTGGACCCCCCTCGCCAGGCTCTGCCGCTGCCGGCGACCCTAATCGCTCTCCCTCTCCTACCCCCTTCAAGCTCCATCCTAGGGTCGCCGGAGAGGAGCTGCCACCACCTGGGCTACCCATTGACAACAAGGCAGGTCCAGCTTCCTCGGAGGAGGCCGACGGGGATGAGGCAACCAGCGGACCGGAGGAACCTACGCACCCAAGATCGCTGGAGTCCTGGACAGCGGTGGAGTCAGAGTTCAGGCAAGTGTGCTCCATTATATCAGGAATTTCAATATTAATGTCACACTGCCCAACTCATGGTGAGGTGGACCCGGGGGAGCTCACAGTAGCCCTCGGGACTGCCACACCAGGCTCTGCCACTGCCGGCGACCCTAATCCGGTTTCTCTTTTTCTCCCTTCGGGCTCGAAGCCTCCAGCCAGGGTCACCAGAGAGCTGTTGAAGGCAACCAAGGATCGGGGTCCAACTCCAGAGAACGTGAGGAGCATCACCTACCTCGCTGGGGAGGCCACCGTGGCAGCAATGAGGCCCCTGATGGGGGTCACCGCAGGTGCAACGGTGCTCCAACCGGAGCCCACCACGGGTGCAGCAGAGCCTCAGCTGAGGTCCACCTCGGGTGCAGCAGATCCCTGGCTGGAGTCCACCACTGGTGCAGCAGAGCCCCAGCTGGAGTCCACCGCCGGTGCAGCCACGTCCCAGACCGGGACCATCGCGGGTGCAGCCACATCCCAGACCGGAACCCTCACAGGTGCAGCCACGTCCCAGACCAGGACCATCACGAGTCCAGCCACATCCCTGCCTGGGACCATCGCGGGTGCAGCCACGTCCCTGACCGGGACCATCGTGGGTGCAGCCACGTCCCTGACCAGGACCTTCACGGGTGCTACGATCCACCTGCTCCAAGCCTCGAACTGCGGGGGGGAGGGGGGCTGTTCTTTAGGTTGGCCGCCGATGTTCCCGAATATGGAGGCTGCCTCTCCACCTTTCCCTCAGGTCCTGGTGGCTCCACCATGTTAGTTGCCACCTGAAGGACTTGGTTCTTGGGTTGGGTGGTCTATCGGCCCGGGCAGGCCGACGGACACTTTCCCATGGGCCGCCTGCTGGACTTGGGACTTCGGCAGACCACCCGATCTGCCACCCCTCACCACACTGGGGGCCTGGGACTCTGGTTGACCCCCCAAACTTTGGACTTCTGGAGAGGGGGTTAGTGCTCCAGGTTAGGGGGTCGTTAGGAGGGGTTGTTCTTTATTCTGTTTTTGTAGTATATAAGTGTAGGTTAGTTAGTTAGTTAGTTAGTATTGTGTTTTCACGGGTTGCTTCCCTCCTAACCGGTTTTCCCCCACCTCCCACCCTGGGTTAGTGTTTGTTGGCCGGTGGGAGGGGTTCCCTTGAGGGGTGTTGTTTCTTTTCTTTTTTGCTGATGGTACTGGGGTGTCTGGTACTCACCCCTGGAGGGGGGGGGCTGTCATGAATCCGGGTGTGGAGGCCAAACCCGATGCTGATTTACCGTTATGCTTTGGCCTAGTTTTCCTCCTGACAGCTCTGGCACGCCCCCTCCTCCTGTCAAGTACCGTCAGCTGCACTGTCATGGGTGCTCATACACATACACACACACACACATGCACATGCTCCATTCACACTCATTCACACGCACTGGATGCCAATCAGTTCTGCCCACGCATTCTCACACTGGCAATCTCTTTCCTCGTTAGCTTCTGGAGTATTTGTTGGCCGCTCCAGAGGAAAGAGATTGTTGGGGCATTCGCCTCTATATGTGGCAGCTAGTACTCCCTGTATATTGCATCACTCCCTTCGTTAATCTCCAGCTCGTCACTTCTGACCTGTTTGTCCCATTGGTGTTTCGATTGGCTCAGCATCTCAATCCCTTCCTCCAGACTGCACTGTTTGCCCCGGATAGCTCCAGTCCTGTAAGCGTTTTTGCCTTTTTTCCTGTGCTAGCAGCCCTGCAGCACTAGGCTGCTTGCCGTTCCTATTTCGTGCGCCACGCAGTCCTGCAGCACTAGGCTCTGTATTCACCAGGCTGTAGAGCATTCGGTTGGCGCCCTGTATGTTTGGTGGCCAACCCTGTCATTGCATCCTTCTGTATTTTTGTGGTGGAATTGAACTGGTGATTTTGTGAACTTTAATAAACATGACACTTTCTACTCCTGCAGTTGGGTTTTTCATTCTCTCCCCCGTGCGCCATGTTATGGCGCACGGGGGTTTGTGACAGTTTTATTACAATAAAGTGTTTTCTGTTTACCTATAAACTTTGCCCAAATTCTGTCCTGGGTTTTAGCGGATTAATAATCCAAAGGAAAAATCACAAAACACTTAAAGGCCATGAAAATTCATTCAAATTTAGTAATTTGATGATGCATCCACCTTAATTATTAAAAAGGTTGGTATCGGATCGGTGATACTGGCCCTGTATTTACTTGGTATCGGATTGATACCAAATCTTGCAGTATCGCACACCACTACTGGTTAGCACTGTGGCAGCACAGTAAGAAGGTCACAGGATTGAGTCCACTCCTAACCATCGTGGGTTCGATCCCACCCCCTGACCATCAGTGACCCTTCTGTATGGAGTTTGCATGTTCTCCCCGTGTTTGCGTGGGCTTACTACGGGTACTCCGGTTTCCTCCCACAGGCCAAAAACATGCAAGTTAAGTTAATTGGAGACTCTAAAGTGGCCCTAGGTGTGAATGTGTGTGTGATTGTGTGTGAAGGGATTGGCACCACACCTTGGCTGCCTCATCATCCAGGTGGATGCCCTGAATTTAAACTGTAATTTCTCCATTGTGGGACTAATAAAGGTTTATAAAATAAATTAAAAAATACACTAACTTTGGTGACTCCTTAATTTTTTTTCTGCTCAGCAACATGAAAGTGAAAACTAAGTGTTGGTTGGGATCCCAAACAGTTAATGCAGACGTTGGTCATCCCCAGAGGATAATTCATAATCAGATTTGTGATATTCCCTGACTTTTCATGTACGATCACAAGCTGGTCAGAATTGTACCTTACTGACTAAACTAGCTAAACATCAAGACGATTAGCACAAAGAAATACTGGTGAACAACGAAAATAATGTTTGTGAAATTCACGTTGTCATCACCATGCACTGTAAAAAAAAGTTGCCTCAACTTAAAAAAGTTAGTGTTTGGGATGCCTTAAAATTTTAAGTTGACTGAACTTGAGAAGATAAGTGGTAAAGACACATGAAACACATAAACTCAAGTTCAGTCAACTTAAAATTTTAAGGCAACCCAAACACTAACTTTTTAAATAGAATAACCCTCATTATTTTTTACAGCGCGGGATTGAGATTTGTAGTTCACAGGAAAACCTGTTTGGAATTGCTGACTGGATTGTGGGAAAATGTGGTTTGGGCTACATTTTTCGCCTTCCTCAGAGGATCTATCCTGTTGATTTTGGCTGGTAACCACTCACAGCTAGACTACGAGACAATTAAGGCTGGAACCCGTAGGGAGTAAAAAATTATATTGTTTGTTAAAATTGTCCAATAACTTTTCATTTCTATCAGTGAGTTTAGTGATACAATGCATGTCTGACAAACTTCTAACCTTTTGATATTGTTTATAATAACATTTGTTTTATTTACCCTCATGTGATCTTACTGTTAATTCTAGAAGACATTTTTATTGCTTGCTTTTGTATACAAATGTATTTATCTATAGTTTTTAATTTAATTTATATCTTCACATTCTCTATACCATATTCAGCAATCTTTTTTGTTGTGAAAAGAAATGGGAAATGTGCCGCTCCATCAGACTGGAATAATCTGGTGTTATCACTTTGATCATTGATTTCTTTTTTTTGTTTAAATACCTCAGATATTTTTGTTATTGTTTTTGATTGTGAGAAATATGTTTTTTTAAATTTCCATTTTGAGTGGTTTGATATTTATCCCTGTATATCTTGTTAAAATTGTTTTCCCCTGCTTATCATTAGGGAGTCCTCACTGTTTAAATACCTTTTTCTATTTAGTTTTCTTAATATGTAACTTAAATGCTTAATGTATGAAGATCCCCTCAAACTTGGGAAAAAAGAGAAAAAGAAAGGCAGGAAATACATAAAAACAATGGCGAATACAATATGTACGAGGGCAGCTCCTGAAAGATTTCCCCACGTCTAGGCACATGTCCAACCCTTGGTGGGCAAGGTCACACTGTCACGAGCTGAGCACCGGAAGTTTCTGCCATGCTTTTTCTCTGTATTTATTTATTTGTTGTATTTTTTGTTTTTTGGGTTTCTGTATTTGTGTACTGGTTGCCATTTTCCTGTTTGTGTTCTAGTTTTGTTACACTTTTATTTTGTATTAGTCTGCTTGAGTTGATGTTTTATTCTTTATATCTTCACTGTTGTTCTTTTGCTAGTTGACAGCTATCAGTGGTGTGGTGCTCCGTGTGGGCGTTGCCCTGTCAGCTGTTAGCTTCGGTTTGCTCCTCTCTCACTGCTCCCAGCTGGTCCTAATTATGTTTCATTGCCGTCTCCTGCCCGCTCAGAAAACCCACACCTGTCCTTGATTTTGTAAATGGTTTTTGATCCTATTTAAGGGCTGTATTTTCATTTTCTCATCGCCACAGTCTTGTTTGTATTCTCCTCATCTCCACCAGAGCCCTGCCCTGCTCTGGTGCACTATCAGTAAGTTTACTTCCTCATTTGTATTTTTGTGTTCTGAGCATGGTTTAGTCTTTATGTTTGTTGTTCCACCAATAAATCTGCCAAACTCACAGTTCAGCGTGTGGGTCTCATCTTCCTGCCCTGAAGGGCAAATCGTGACACATGCTTACAGGGACCAGCATGGAATATTGATGATGGATTTCCTGACAAAGTGTACCACAGGTACTGGGACTTACTATGCTTCACTGCTGCAGAAATTGTAGAAGGCCATCAAGAGGTGTGGCATTCTGACCAAACATGTCTGCCTTCTGCACGACAACACCCTGATTCACAACTGGCATGTTGCTCAGACAGAAGCATGGTCCTGCAGCTACTGTATGAAATCCTTCCTCACCCCTTTACTCTCCCGATCTTGCACCATCTGATTTCCACCTCTTTTCAACCATGAAGTAATTTTTGAGCAAGCAAGAGCAAGCACTTCCAACATGATGAAAATGCTGATTTTCGAGGTCAAGTTATAGCTTCTGATGCAACCCGCAGCCTTCTACATGAAAGGTCTCCACAGCTGCATAAAGTGATGAGAGAAGTGTGTGACCCTTGGTGGTACCTGCAGTGGATATAAAAAGTCTACATACCCCGTTCAAATGCCAGGTTTTTGTGATGTAAAAAATGAGACAAAGATAAATCATTTCAAAACTTTTTTCCACCTTTAATGTGACATATAACCTGCAAACCCAATTGAAAAACAAACTGAAATCTTTTAAGGTGAAAGTAAAAAATAAAAAGCTTACAATAACCTGGTTGCATAAATATGCACACCCTTAAACTAATACTTTGTTGCAGCACCTTTGGCTTTTATTACAGCACTCAGCCTTTTTGGGTAGGAGTCTATCAGCGTGGCACATCTTGATGTGGCAATATTTGTGCACTCTCCTTTGCAAAAACACTCCAAATCTGTCACATTGCAAGGCCATCTCCTCTGCACAGACTTCTTCAGATCACTCCACAGATGTTCGATGGGATTCAGGTCTGGACTCTGGCCGGGCCATTCCAAAATCTTAATCTTCTTCTGGTGAAGCCATTCTTTTGTTGATTTGGATATATGCTTTGGGTCGTTGTCGTGCTGAAAGATGGAAGTTCCTCTTCATCTTCAGCTTTCTAGCAGAAACCTGAATGTTCTGTCCCAACACTGACTGGTATTTGGAACTGTTCATAATTCCCTCCACCTTAGGTTAAGGCCCCAGTTCCAGCTGAAGAAAAACAGCCCCAAAGCATGATGCTGCCACCACCATGCTTCACTGTAGGTATGGCCTTCTTTTGGTGATGAGCAGTGTTGTGTTTGCGCCAAATATATCTTTTGCAATTATGGCCAAATAGTTCAATCTTGGTTTCATCGGACCATAACACGTTTTCCCATATGCATTTGGGAGATTTCAAATGTGTTTTTGCAAAATGTAGCCAGGATTGAATGTTTTTCTTTGTAAGATAAAGCTTCCATCTTGCCACCCTAGACGGGAGATTGTTATCACATGTACTAAACAGCAGGTACTAGCCAGAAATTCCTGCAGCTCATTCAATGTTGCTGTCGGCCTCTTGGCAGCCTCCCTGACCAGTTTTCTTCTCGTCTTTTCATCAATTTTGGAGGGACGTCCAGTTCTTGGTAATGTCACTGTTGTGCCATATTTTCTCCACTTAAAGATGACTGTCTTCACTGTGTTCCATGGTAGATTTAATGCCTTGGAAATTCTTTTGTACCCTTCTCCTGACTGATACCTTTGAACAATGAGATCCCTCTGATGCTTTGGAAGCTGTCTGCGGACCATGGATTGTGCTGTACGATGTGATGACAAAAATATCAGGAAAAGCCTGCTAGAACAGCTGAACTTTATTTGGAGTTAATTAGAGTCACTTTAAATGGTGGCAGGTGTGTGCTGACTCCCATTTAACATGAGTTTCAATGTGACTGGTTAATTCTGAACACAGCCACATACCCAGTTATAACAGGGTGTGCATATTTATGCAGCCAGGTTATTGTAAGTTTTTTATTTTTTATTTTCCCCTTAAAAGATTTCAGTTTTTTTTTTCAATTGGGTTGTATAGGCCCCCTCATGGATCGTCACCTTATCGTGGTGGGGGGGTTTGCGTGCCCCAGTGATCCCAGGAGCTATGTTGTCCGGGGCAATTTGCCTCTGATAGGGTCTCCCAAGACAAACTGGTCCTGGGTGAAGGGCCAGACGAAGAACGATCCAACAGACTCTCATGATAAATTGTATATCAAGGATTCAGTGTACCCCGCCCGGTATGGGGTTACCGGGGCCCCACCCTGGAGCCAGGCCTGGGGGAGGGGCTCGAAGGCTAGCGTCTGGTGGCCGGGTTTCCACCCATGGGACCCGGCCGGGCTCAGCCCGAAGGAGTTACATGGGTCCGCCCTCCAGTAGGTTCACCACCTGCAGGAGGGATCATGGAAGTCCGGTGCTATGTGGATTAGGTGGCAGTCAAAGGCGGAGACCTTGGCGGACTGATCCCAAGCTTTCTAAACTGGCTTTTGGTACGTGGAATGTCACCTCTCTGGTGGGGAAGGAGCCTGAGCTGGTGTACGAGATTGAGCGATACCGGCTAGATATAGTCGGCCTCACCTCAACACACAGCTCCGGTTCCGGAACCAGTCTCCTGGAGAGGGGCTGGAGCTTGGCCTTTTCTGGAGTTGCCCCGGGCGAGAGGCGACGAGCAGGGGTAGGTATTCTTGTATCGCCCCACCTTGCTGCCTCTATATTGGAGTTTTCCCCGGTGGACGAAAGGGTTGCTTCCCTGCGCCTTCGGGTTGGGAAACGGGTCCTGACCATCATTTGTGCCTATGCACCAAATGATGTTTCAGAGTACCCACCCTTTTTGGAGTCTGTGACTGGGGTGCTGGAGGGTGCTCCTCCTGGAGACTCCATTGTCCTACTGGGGGACTTCAATGCGCACGTGGGCAACAACAGTGAAACCTGGAGGGGGGTGATTGGGAGGAACGGCCTGCCCGATCTGAACCCGAGTGGTGTTCAGTTATTGGACTTCTGTGCTAACCACAGTCTGTCTATAACGAACACCATGTTCAAGCATAAGGGTGTCCATATGTGCACCTGGCACCAGGACACCCTAGGCCGCAGGTCGATGATCGATTTTGTTATCGTATCATCAGACCTGCGACCGTATGTCTTGGACACCCGAGTAAAGAGAGGTGCAGAGCTGTCAACTGATCACCACCTGGTGGTGAGTTGGATCCGATGGCAGGGGAGGAAGCCATTCAGACCTGGTAGACCCAAACGTATAGTGAGGGTGTGCTGGGAGCGTCTGGCTGAGGCCCCTGTCCGGGAGGTCTTCAACTCCCACCTCCGGAAGAACTTCAACCACATTCCGAGGGAGTCTGGAGACATGGAGTCTGAATGGGCCATGTTCTCCACCTCTGTTGTTGAAGCGGCAGCCCAGAGCTGCGGCCGCAAGGTGGTCGGTGCATCTCGTGGTGGCAACCCCCGAACCAAGTGGTGGACACCAGTGGTGAGGGGGGCCATTAAGCTGAAGAAGGAGTCCTATCAAGCTTGGTTGGCTTGTGGGACTCCCGAAGCAGCTGAGGTGTACCGGCAGGCCAAGCGGAGTGCAGCTCGGGTGGTTGCTGAAGCAAAAACCCGGGTATGGGAGGAGTTCGGTGAGGCCATGGAACAAGACTTTCGGTCGGCTTCAAAGAGATTCTGGCAAACTGTTCGGCAGCTCAGGAGGGGAAAGCAGCTCCCCGTCCACACTGTGTATGGTGCGGATGGGACACTGTTGACTTCGACTGGGGATATCGTCGGGCGGTGGAAGGAATACTTCGAGGATCTCCTCAATCCCACTGATACGCCTTCCACAGAGGAAGCAGGGTTTGGGGACGAGGGGGATGACTCGCCTATCACAGGGGCTGAGGTCGCCAAGGTGGTTAAAAATCTCCTTGGTGGCCGGGCCCCGGGGGTGGACGAGATTCGCCCCGAGTACCTCAAGGCCCTGGATGTTGTTGGGTTGTCATGGTTGACACGCCTCTGCAACATTGCGTGGAGGTCGGGGGCAGTGCCTTTGGCATGGCAAACCGGGGTGGTGGTTCCTCTCTTCAAAAAAGGGGACCGGAGGGTGTGCTCCAACTTTAGAGGGATCACACTCCTCAGCCTCCCTGGGAAGGTCTATGCCAAGGTACTGGAGAGGAGAGTCCGGCCGTTGGTCGAACCTCGGATTCAGGAGGAGCAATGTGGTTTTCGTCCTGGCCGTGGCACATCGGACCAGCTCTTTACCCTCTCGAGAATTCTTGAGGGTTCGTGGGAGTTTGCCCAACCAGTTTACATGTGTTTTGTGGACTTGGAGAAGGCATTTGACCGCGTCCCTCGTGGATTTTTGTGGGGGGTGCTTCGGGAGTATGGGGTATCGGGCTTGTTGTTACGAGCTATTCGGTCTCTGTACGACCGTTGTGAGAGTTTAGTTCGCATTGCCAACACTCGGTCGGAGTCATTCCCAGTGAGAGTTGGACTCCGCCAGGGCTGCCCTTTGTCACCGGTCCTGTTCATAATTTTTATGGACAGGATTTCTAGGCGCAGCCAGGGAATGGAGGGTGTCATGCTTGGTGACCACAGGATCTCATCTCTGTTGTTTGCAGATGATGTTGTCCTGTTGGCTTCATCCAGCAATGACCTACAGCTCTTGCTGGGACGGTTTGCCGCTGAGTGTGAAGCGGCTGGGATGAGAATCAGCACCTCCAAGTCCGAGTCCATGGTCCTCAGCCGGAAAAAGGTGGATTGTCCTCTCCGGGTTGGGGACAGGCTCCTGCCCCAAGTGGAGGAGTTTAAGTATCTTGGGGTCTTGTTCACGAGTGAGGGGAAAATGGAGCGAGAGATCGACAGACGGATTGGAGCAGCATCTGCAGTGATGCGGACGTTGTACCGGTCTGTTGTGGTGAAGAGGGAGCTGAGTTCTAAGGCAAAGCTGTCGATTTACCAGTCAATCTACGTTCCTACTCTCACCTATGGTCACGAGCTTTGGGTAATGACCGAAAGAACGAGATCGCGGATACAAGCGGCTGAAATGAGCTTTCTCCGTAGGATTGCTGGACTCACCCTCAGAGATAGGGTGAGGAGCTCAGTCATCCGGGAGAGGCTCAGAGTAGAACCGCTGCTCCTCCACATTGAAAGGAGTCAGTTGAGGTGGTATGGGCATCTGATTAGGATGCCTCCTGGACGCCTCCCACTTGAGGTGTTTCAGGCACGTCCCACTGGGAGGAGACCCCGGGGCAGACCCAGGACTCGGTGGAGAGACTATGTCTCCCAGCTAGTCTGGGAACGCCTTGGTATTCCCTCTGAAGAGCTGGAGCAGGTGGCTGGGGAGAGGGAAGTCTGGGCTTCTCTGCTTGAACTGCTGCCTCCGCGACCCGGACCTCCGGAAAAGCGGTAGAAGATGGATGGATGGATGGATGGGTTGTATAGGTTATAGGTCACATTAATGGTGGAAAACGTTTTGAAATGATTTATCTTGGTCTCATTTCTTTACATCACAAAAACCTGGCATTTGAACAGGGGTACAGCTATATATAATATACCTGCTCCTGGATGAAAAACTTTCTCACCACTGTCTCTCGGCACTGGCTACCCCGAGGGATGTGTGCTAAGCCCTCTAGTGTACTCCCTGTATATCTTTGACTGCATTCCAACCCACCCAACCACCGTCATCATGAAGTATGTGGATGATACCACCTTGGTTGGGCTCATCATTGACGACGATGAGAAAGCATACAGGGCGGAAGTAGAGAATCTGCTGCTGTGGTGCCAAGCAAACAACCTGAAGCTGAATGTCCAAAACACCAAAGAACTCATACTGGACTTAAGAAACAACAGACAGGACCACACCCCCTCCTCTTAAATGGTGACTGCGTGGAAACTGTCCCCACCTTCAGGCTCCTGTGCACCCACATCTCCTCTGACCTCTCCTGGTCAGTAAACACCAAGGCTCTAGTGAAGAAAGTCCAGCAGCAGCTGCACTTCCTCCGTGTCTCAAGGAAGACCAACCTGGACCAGAGGCTGCTGCTGGCCTTCTACCACTGCTTGGTGGAGAGCGTGTTCATTTACTGTCTGAGTGTGTGGTACACCGGCTTCACGACAGAGAACAGGAAGGCTGTACAGGGGGTCATCAACACTGCCCCCAAAAATCATTGGCAGCCCTCTGCCCTCCCTGGAGGACATCTCCAGATCCTCCTGTCTCAGAAAGATCAAGGCCATCACAGGAGACCCCTCACAATCTGCCCACTACCTGTTTAACCTGCTTCCCTTTGGATGACAGTTCAGATCAATTAGGTCCCGCACCTCCAGACTGATAAACAATTTCTTACCCTGGGCCATCCAAACTGCACAAACTGAACAAGATGTGGAAGAATAACACCTACAAGAAAGATATACTGTATGTATATGTGTGTGTGTGTGTGTGTGTGTGTGTGTGTGTGTGTGTGCGCACACACGCACACATGAACACACACACACACACATACAGAGTATATATGGCGGGAAAAATAAATATTGAACACTTCAACATTTTTCTCATTAAACATATTTCTGATGGAGCCATTGACCTGAGATTTTCTCTGGATATCAGTAACAACCCAACTAATCCATACATACAAAAAAATCAAGGCAACTGTGTTCACAAAACAAGTTACATTTAATGATGTGGAATGACACAGGGAATAAGTATTGAACACATGAAGAAAAGGAGATGCAAAAAGGCATAGAAAACCAAGAAACCAGCTGAAATCCATCAGAATTTAGGAAGCCGTCCCATCCCCCATCAGTGCAAATTAATTTCAGCTGGTTAAGTCCTGACTGATAGCCTTTTAAAAGGCCTGTGAATATCAGATTGTCCCACCACAAAGAACTCATGATGCGTAGAAGCAAAGAGCTCTCTCTAGATCAGGGGTCGACAACCCACAGCCTCGGGGCCGCATGCGGCCCTTCAGCCCCCACCTGCAGTCATATCTCAAAACACATGGAAATTAATGAAGCTCATTGTTTATTGCAATTGGATAATTTCTCAATGGAAAACGCATACTTTTTTAATATAATATTTTTAAAATTATTTATGTTATCCATGCATGACCATGTCACATCTGACAGCGGCTGCACAGAGAGCTGCTCAGCCTCTCCTCAGTGCATGTGGAGAAGCACGGACAGCAGCCGCTTCCTGCCATTCTCAGTAAGACATGAATAGATCCAGAGGAAGTAAAATCACATAGGAAAATAGAGAGTTTAATTTTGTGTGGACAGATTAATTTGCTTTCATGTATGGTTGTTATGTGGTGAGAATTTCTCCACGAGAACACAAACAAGGATAAAAACAGCCACCTCATTCGTGTCAACAGGTCCATAAAAGTCTTAAATGTGATTATCTAAAATCAACACCTTAATTATCCTTAAAAATGAGAAACACTCCTTGAATTCTTGTTCAAAAACCTTATAGTCGCCTGCACTATAAATGCTGGATTCACCAGACATGACCGAAGTCTGAATTAGTGGAAATATATTTTCACCGTCACAGCTCAATATTTCCTCAGTGATGTAAAAATAAAGCCTTCTACAGCGATTCGGTTTTCAGAATGGTTGTGTCTGATGTGCTTTTACTATGAAATGCCATCAACCGGATGTACTTGTCTGAAATCAGCAACATACAGCCAATAGTTTTTCCTCACAATTTGTAAAGAAAAAAGAAAAAAAGAGAGGAGAGAAGATTCTGTGACAGTGATGTAGAGGTGAGCCTTTTCTTTTAAAGATGTTTTCAGCTTTTTGTCTGTAGGATAACTGCCAGATTGTTATCTGTGGGGCTTTGGACAGTGAACTATATGTGCAGATTGTCTATTAGTGCCACACATTTTTTTTTTAAATTACAGTATAACCAATATTTAGCTCAGCGGAAGAAGATTTTTTTTAAAAACATTTTTCCACTCTGTTGTAATTATTTCTAATTGGTTTAATTTGCATCAAATGGTTTTTAAAGTTATATTATTTAGAAAGTTGTTAAGAATTCTTTTTGTTTCAATCCAAAATAAAGAAGAATAACAGACAACCAATCCACTAGTTGTCAAATTGAGAGTCTGGAGAACAGGTGAAGGATACAGATTTATATTATATTAATACATTTGAATAAGGAGCATTATGAGGAAACATAAAAAGGATGAAAAGTAGCTTCTTCTAAATAAAATTTTTGTCACCCCCCCCCCCCCCCCCGGACCGTAACACACTCACCCGCACAATAACTACCTCAGCTGTAGGCACAGAAACACTGACACACCAACAGTAATACATTTGCCGCTGTATGTCTTTGCATCTTACTGCAATCATTTGCACAAATGCCATACCTGCTGCTGTCTGTTATTGCAATATTGCCCATGTGAAGTTCAATCTATCACTGTCTCCACCTACACTACTGCGTTGAACTTGCAACTACAAGTATTACTGCTATACCTTTTTTGTATATAGGATTGCTGAGCTTTATTGTTTATCTTTATTTGCACTATGGGATGTCTGGGTTTTATCTTTTACCGTTATTTGCACTATGTGTAGCATTACTGTACATAGACTGCTGTTGTTGTTTTCCAGCCTTATTCCTTTTTATATATTGCACACACCACTGAAGAGAGAGAAACAGCATTTCAGTTCTCCTGTATGTCTTGTACGTATAGTAGTATTGACAAATAAAATATTTGACTCTTGAATCTTAAAATATCAGGAAAGTGGTTGGCAAAGTGGTTAGTACTGTGGCAGCACAGCAACTCACCCTTGGCCAGGGGATCCTGGGTTCGATCCCAGCCTCTGACCAACAGTGATCTGTGTGCAGTTTGCATGTTCTCCCCGTGTCTGCGTGGGTTTACTCCGGGATTTCTCCGGTTTCCTCCCACATGCCAAAAACATGCGGGTTAGGTTAACTGGCATCAGAACTGGAGATTCTAAATTGTCCTTAGGTATGACTGTGAGAGTGAATGGTTGTCTGTCTCTCTGCGATGGACTGGCGATCTGTCCAGGGTGTACCCTGCCTCTCACCCTAAGATGCTGGGATAGGCTCCAGCCCCCCCGTGACCCAAAAAGGATTAAGCGGAAGAAGATGGATGGATGGAACTAAAGTTATGTGATCACTGTTGAAAGTAGGAGATGGATTATTTTTTTTCAGATTTAAACAATTTATGAATGTGCTGATAATTAAAAAACTATACAAAAAATTATGGTCAGATATTCAGAAATTTATTTTTCAGCACAAAACAATTTGTACTATATTTTTAATACTTTTATTTCACAAATGAAGCTATATATAAAGCTTGACAGTTTTTTCTACTGTTGTAGTATGAATTCATTAATGCCATATAATATTCAGAGCTATGAATATATAAAAAAACTTTATAAGCAGCATAATCTTTATTTTACAGGTCAAATTGCCGTTGTGGCCCTCAGCCTCTTCTGTTTTAGTCGGCTCTTTGGTTGGCAAAGGTTGCAGACCCTGCTCTAGACCTTCACAACCTTATTGTTGCAAAACATAATGATGGCTTTGGTTACAGGCGCATTTCAAAACTGCTGAATGTTCCAGTGAGCACTGTTGGAGCCATCATTTGGAAGTGGAAAAAACATCATTTCACCATAAACTGGCCACGACCAGGAGCTCCTCACAAGAATTATCAGAAGCGTTATCTAAGAGCCAAAGACCACTCGTGGAGAGCTCCAGAAAGACCTGGAGTTAGCAGGTACTGCCATTTCAAAGAAAACAATAAGTAATGCACTCAACTGTCATGGGCTCTATGCCCACTCACCTCGCAAAACTTCATTGCTGAAGAAAAAGCATGTTGAAGCTTCTTTAAAGTTTGCTGCACAACATTTGGGCAAGCCAGTACAATACTGGGAGGATATAGTCTGGTCAGATGAGACTAAAATAGAACTTTTTGGATACCACAACACATAACATGTTTGAAGAAGAAATGGCCCTGCTCATCAGCCCCACAACACCATACCACCAGTGACGTTTGGAGGTGGGAGTATCATGGTGTGGGGGTGTTTTTCAGCACATGGTACAGACAGTCTTCATATAATTGAAAGAAAGATGAATCGACAAATGTACAGAGACATCCTTGATAACAACCTGTTTCCATCTGCCAAGATGCTGAAGATGAAATGAGGGTGGACATTTCAGCAAGACAGTGGTTCCAAACACACAGCTAAGGAAGCTCTCAACTGGCTCCAGAGAAGGAAAATAAAGCTGCTAGAATGGCCCAGTCAGTCACCTGACCTGAATCCAATTGAAAATCTATGAAACGAACTGAAGATCAGAGTTCATAGAAGACACCCACAGAACCTTCAAGATTTGAAGACAGTTTGTGTGGAAGAATGGGCTAAAATCACTCCTGAGCAATGCCTGCACCTAGTTTCTCCATACAGGAGCCATCTGGAAGCTGTTATTACCAACAAAAGCTTTTTCTACTAAATATTAAATTAATTTCACCAAGAGTATTCAATACTATTTTCCCTGTGTCATTTTGCCTTATTAAATATAACTTGCTTTGTGAACACAGTTGCCGTGATTTCTTTGTATGTATGGCTTACTTGGGTTGTTACTGATATCTGGTGAAAATCTCAGGTCAATGGCTCCATCAAAAATGTTTAATGAGAAAAATGTTGATGTGGTGAATACTTATTTTCCCCGCTGTACTTTTTCTTTCTGTGAGTGTGAAATGCCGGTTACTGTCTGTGGTATCCCTCAGCCTGCTGCCATTAAGAGCACTGACTGGCTGAATTTTTGTCTAAAGTCACTTGAAATCAAAATTGTCCCAGACTTTATGGGATCAGTGTGAAAAGCCTACATCATGTCTTTTGCAAATTATCACATTTACAGGGTTTTTTAAGAGTTGGCCTATGACCTAGACCTGACCAAGATTCAAACTCATGCCAGATTTCTGCAAGATTGAACTATGGTATCACTGTGAAATATTTACATCATTTATTTCTGAGGGTTTTTTTCATTGGTAGCCCCTCCAGAGACTCATATTTATGCACAAGAGTAGTGAAAAGGGGAAACTTTCATCTTATGTCCCCCTTAGGAGAGACTTTAGTCCTGAGTGGCCAATATGACTAGAAAAGTCATTCAACATGGATTGGCTCAAAAAATGTACCATTAGAAAATCCCCATGACACACTGTTTTGATATGAGTTAATTAATGTTTAATCTCTTATAAACTACTGGATACATCAGAATGAACCATCATCTTCATTAATTGCAGGCATGCCCATGATATGGAAGCACTGATTCTCCGGACAAAGATGATCCAAAAAACTCCATTTAGATCCACCAGGGGGAGATACAGCCCAGATAATTAGAGACATCAAACATACCTGGAGCTCTAAACTGCAGAGAAGCCTTTATGCAAAGATGTAAATGTAAAATTGTTGATTGATTTGAAGTAACTGCACTTAGTTTAGCATATTATGGAGCTTTTAAAACACTGCTGCTGCGCTGTGGGTTAGAGGAAATTTATGTCCTCTTAGTCCTGCTGGAGGCTGCGGGCAACTAGAAAGAGAAGATGAACCTTGATCCTCTGAATGGGCTGAGACATTGGCTTGGAGGTTTGCCACAATGGTTAACCTTCCCTTCAGTAATAACAATATCTGGTTTCCTTCGCTCCACACCACTGTGCTTGCACACAAACTCTGAGACTTCTGCAGGCTGCAGACAGTCAGCTGACTCATGCTTCTACTGTATGGACGTGGGGCTGCCAATAATCCTGATAAAACCATGAAGAAAATTACAACTTGTGTGCATTTTAATAGATTCAACAGACCATCACTTAAAAAGAGTCGGAAAGCTTTGTTTCGTCAGCACGGCTGTGGGGATGAAGTCACGCTGGGGCTGAGAGAAAATGATTTGGGGCAGGGGTGCAAATCCAAACGCTGATTTTAAATAGGAGTTTGGACTGATTGATCTCACTCTGGCTGTTAAATGGAGTGTGACAGACAGGCTGACAAGCAGCTGCAGGAAAAATCTTTCGGACTGTCCAAAAGGGGGGCCCTCAGTCACACATTCCTTTCAATTAGGTGCAGTGTGAAAATGAGACTCAGGCCTGGTTCGGCAAAGTTCCCAGAAGACTCAGCTGAGAGGCAAAATTACCTCACTTCATCTTCAGGGTCAACCCCCCACCCCAAGGAAAGAGCCATATTTCATTTGAAAGAAAGTGCACAAAGTGACTGCAATGTGGACTTTTTTTTAAGGTCAGTTCTACCACGCAGCATCTATAAAACCTACCCAATGGCCATCATCTAACCAGCAGGCAGTAAAATACAAGCCCACAAGAGCTGTAAACCACCCAGTAAATGAGAAAGCAAAACGTGAACATTAGTTTCTATTCAGCTTCACGCCCTTGTCACCAGACTCAGACAAATCAGACAAAACCAAAGCCTGCAATTATTCGGCATAGAGTGGAAGTTGATCTGGTGCCATGATGGCTTTTGGTCTTAGGATGGAAGGCAACTAAATACTTTCCATTGCAGTCAGCCGAACAAAGAGGCTGTGCCCTGTCCATCCCTGCATCGGAGGAGACACAGGAGGAGCTGCTGGAGGAGGCACCAGAGAGGGAGGAGAAGATGGCCACGGGATGGCGCTGTGGGGCAACTAGAGTCCACATCCAAATTCAGAAAGCGTTTTAAACTGAAATGAATGATATGAATAATGAATAAAGGGGAGGTGGGGTGTTCATTCATTATGAGCACTTTCTCAAAATTATACGAACTTGTTATGCGCTGAAATTTTTGCTTTGGAATGAAGTAAGTCATCGGTGTCAAATATTCAAGGAAATGTCTATATCAGAAGCATATTTAGTTGATCCTAAAAATTTAATGTACTTCCACAATTAGATTATTGGCATTAAGAACGAAAGAAAGAAAGAAAGAAAGAAAGAAGGATGTTAAAAGAAAAGGATTCCAGTAGTTCTGCATCTGAGTATGTTAATGTTTAAAACTAAGTGTGCACTTTCACGCAAAATTATTCAACCTCTCCAGTTTAGAATTATGCTTGAAAGAAAATCCAACTAAAACAGTTAAAAGCTTAATAGCGTGTTTCTAGTTTCATCTGCTTGAGAAAACACCTTAAAGTTTGTTAATTTTAAAAATATGCATATTTAGCAATAAGGGTTGATTTTTTTGAGTAGGTTTGTACGTGCCATAATTAAATTATGCTGACCCAGTAATCACAGAATTATTGAACATGATTAGTACGATAAATTTAATCTATCATTTTGAAAAATAATAAAAAAGA
This sequence comes from Pholidichthys leucotaenia, assembly GCA_020510985.1. Classification (NCBI taxonomy): domain Eukaryota; kingdom Metazoa; phylum Chordata; class Actinopteri; order Cichliformes; family Pholidichthyidae; genus Pholidichthys; species Pholidichthys leucotaenia. The sequence goes on from CM035849.1 coordinate 228,767,027, forward strand.
AATCAAAAAGAAAGTCATTGTTATGGAAATAGTGGAGAACAACTATTTACAACAGGAAATTAATAAATAAAAGACAACATTTCCAGCATGCTACGGAAGAACTAACCCGGTGGAGAATGACAGTCTTCCTACCTGCTTGCATCCGATTGATGGTTAAGCCAAATCCGCAGTGTGTTGTTTATTTTTCCTTGATATAAATACAAATACACAAATATGATCCCTCGAGAAAAACAAAGGACCGTCAGTGCATCCCAGAGGTCCTGGTATCATCGGGACTGCTTCTCCTCATCTCTACTTCAGAGAAAGTCACAGCCGGGAAGCTCCACTCAGGCTGCACTTGATGCTGAGGAGGAGGAGAAGGAGGAGGAGGAAAAATCTGAAAAGGAGTTCCCCCCCCCCCCCTCACTACAGACAAAAGCTGTTCACATATGGGCTGAACCAGACCTTCCAAGTAAAGGCTGACTAGAATGAAGTCAGTGGCTTATTCAGCAACAGCAGCCTGGTTGCTGGGTGCTGCAGGCTGTGAAAGAAAGAAAGAAATGACATCTCAGTCGTAGGGACTTCCTGAGGACTGAAATGGAATTAGTTCCACTGTTCACACAACAGTGTCTGAGGCATTTCCATAGTGGCGCTGTGTGAGCATAAACATCTGCACCTTTTATTCAAGAGAAGAGTCGTCAGCATGGACGGCGCCTTTATGCCCCTTTTCCACTAGTACCCACTCAGCCCTACTCGCCTCAACTCTACCCGGTTTGTAGGGTTTTCCATTAGTACCTGGCTACTTTTTTCGTACCTACTCCACTGGGGTTCTAACCATGCTGAGTCGGGTTGAAAATGTGACGTCAACAGACTGCAGGTCACTGATTGGTCAGGGCATAACGTCATGAGAGTGCTGTCTTCTGTAGAATCTACAACCACCATTTGCAAAAAATTGTTCAGCGAGTAAACACGGTCAGCGAGTAAACACGATATTAATAGAAATGGTTTTGCAGGTTCCGCGGAAATCTACACCGTGGTGCAACGAAGAGGTGTGGACTTTTCTGTGCTTGGTGGCTGACGATAGCATCCAGAGCGAGATGGAGCAACCCGCAACGAAACAGATGGCAGCCCAGGATACAACCAGACATTAAAACAATGTAGGGAGAAGCTGAAGGTGAAAGTGAGAGAACCATGAATGGTGAGTGTTTTGTGATATTGTGCATCTTTTCGCTTATTTATCCTATTGATGTGGTGTAATTGAGTTATTTAGAAAGAACTACAAAGTCGCGCAGGGATGACGTCACAGAGGCGACTGGCGGGAGAGTGACAGACTAGCAGCGAGGTTGACATTTGGTGCAATAAAAAGTGACGTTAAAAACTACAGTTGGACTCACGCAGTGTTTTAATAACACGACATGGTGTCAGAAGTCCTGTAGTTAACGTAGAGAGGTAAGCCCGAAAAGAAAAGGATCGTTTGTACACCGCGGAGGAAGAGAGGGGAGTTTGCGGACACGATGAGTGGAGACGAAGATGCAAATGGAGGGATAGCAACCGCTCCGGGAGCCGCTGTGGCAGCGGGTCCGTGCGCTACGTTCAACATCCAGCCGCCGGAGCCCTTCGACTTTTCTAAGCCGCAGGAGTGGGCCAAATGGATCCGGAGATTCGACAGATTTCGCCTGGCAAGTACCCTGAATGCAAGCTCTGAAGAGAATCAAGTTAATACTCTGATATATTGCATGGGAGATGAGGCGGATGATGTTTTATGTGGGCTGGCTCTGACTGATGCTCAACGCAGCTCGTATGAAGCGGTGCGTGACGGCTTTCAAAGCTTCTTTGTGGTTAAAAAAAATGTAATTTATGAACGTGCCAAATTCAACCTGCGAAAACAGAGAGAAAGTGAGACAGTAGATTCTTTTGTCACTGCACTATATGCGCTGGCTGAACACTGCAGTTATGGTGTGCTGCATGATGAGCTACTTCGGGACAGACTCGTCGTCGGTCTGTTAGACAAGAGGCTGTCTGAACGCATGCAGCTAGATGCAGAGCTGACTTTGGAGAAGGCAATCAGGATGGCACAGCAGAGTGAGGAGGTGAAAAAGCAGCAAGCTTCTCTGAGAGAAGACACCAGAACTCAGGCAAGTGAGGCAATGTCTGTTGATAGAGTGTTCAAGGGAAGTAGAAAGCCTGCTAAAAACAAATCTCAGCGTGCTCTCAAACCGCACAGTACTCAGAAGAGCAAGGAAAAGGGGACACAGTTAAAATGTCATAAATGTGGCAGCTCTCCATCACATTCAAAACGGGAGTGCCCTGCAAATGAAGTGAACTGTCATGCTTGTGGGAGAAAGGGTCACTATAAACGTGTGTGCAAGACCGTAAAATCTGTACTTGAGGTGGAAGAGGATGAGGATGCCATCTTCCTCGGCAGTGTTACAACAGACGGTGATCCTTGGATGGTCAACATTGACATTCATGACAGCAGCGTGACATTCAAAATTGACACGGGTGCTGATGTCACAGTTTTGCCACATGCTGTGTTCCAGAAAATACTCAGAGAAAACCCACCTGCGCTCCACAAAGCACCTAAGCCGCTCCTGGGACCGGGGAGGAGGCCACTTGATGTTGTGGGCGTTGCCAAGCTGTTGTTGAGAATTGGTGAGAAAGAGGAGATGGAGGAGGTGTATGTTGTCCGTTATGTGCACACTGCCCTGCTAGGGAGGTCCGTGAGCTGCAGACTAGGGCTTGTTGCACGCCTTGACAGTGTCACTATAGAGACATTAAAGGAAAACTATCCAAAACTATTCAGCGGACTAGGTGAGGTGCGCCAGGCATATGCCATCAAGCTCAAACCAGGTGCCAAACCATTTTCGCTCAAGACACCAAGGAGGATCCCATTGCCACTAATGGACAAAGTCAAGCAAGAGCTGTCCCGCATGGAAAGCCTCAGGGTGATATGCAGAATTGAGGAGCCTACAGACTGGTGTGCTGGCATCGTGGTAGTGCCCAGAAAGAACAAGATGGATCCTGTGCGAATATGCGTCGACCTCACTAACCTCAATGAGTCCGTGTGTAGAGAAAAGTTCATTCTACCATCAGTAGAGGAAACACTTGGGAGACTGGCTGGAGCCAAAATATTTAGTAAGCTGGATGCAAATATGGGGTTTTGGCAAATCCCATTGACAGAAGATTCAGCGAAACTGACAACGTTCATCACGCCCTTTGGACGCTATTATTTCAAACGGCTACCTTTTGGCATTGCGTCCGCCCCTGAACACTTTCAGAACAGAATGGTGACGGAGGTCACAGAAGGGCTCGAAGGCGTGGTTTGTCACATTGATGACGTGTTGGTGTGGGGTCGCACGCAAGAGGAGCATGATGCTCGCCTGCATACCGTGCTAAGAAAGATTCAGAAGGCAGGTATCACACTTAACATTGGCAAGTGTGATCTGTCAAAGTCTGAGGTGACCTTCCTAGGCCACGTGATCTCCGCCAGCGGCATCAGTCCAGACCCGAGCAAGACGGAGGCTGTGAGGGAAATGCCTGAGCCAAAAACAGTGAGTGAACTAAGATCTTTCCTTGGAATGGTAAACCAGCTAAGCAAGTTTATCCCGCAGCTAGCTGAGAGGGATAAAGCCCTCAGAGATCTCCTTTCAAAGAAGAACTGCTGGGTGTGGGGCGCTGACCAGGCTAAATCCTTCCAGGACTTAAAGGATGCCCTGACGTCACCACCGGTGCTAGCCGTATATGATCCTAACAGAGAATGCAAAGTTACAGCAGATGCATCGTCTTATGGACTTGGAGGAGTCCTTCTACAAAACTGGGGTGAGGAGTGGAGACCAGTAGCCTTCATGTCGCGGTCTCTCACGCCTACCGAGCAGAGATATGCACAAGTGGAAAAGGAGGCTTTGAGCCTGACCTGGGCTTGCGAGAGGTTCAGCAACTTCCTCATTGGAAAACACTTCCAGTTGGAGACAGATCACAAGCCTCTCCTGAGTCTCCTGGGGTCTCAAGCACTGGATGTTCTACCCCCTCGGATACAACGCTTTCGAATGTGTCTTATGCGCTATTCCTACTCCATATCTCATGTGCCAGGGAAGTGCCTGTGGACAGCTGATACATTGTCGCGAGCGCCTGTCACAAGAAAAGGGACACCAGCTGACAAAGAGCTGTTCGAGGACACAAATATCTACGTAGATATGGTGATGGAGAACCTACCTGCAAGCACTGCCTATCTGGAGGAGCTGAGAGAGCAGCTGCAGAGGGACAGTGTGTGTGCTCGAGTGATGCAGCTGTGTGCAGAAGGCTGGCCAGCTCATGGCATAAATGAACCTGCACTCAAGCTATACTGGGCTGACAGACCATTCCTTACTGTCCAGGATGGTCTACTGCTAAAGGGAGAAAGGCTCGTCATACCCTCAACCATGAGAAATGATGTTCTCGCTAAGCTGCACGAAGGACACCAGGGTGTGGTTAAGTGTAGAGAACGGGCACGACAGTCAGTATGGTGGCCAGGGTTGAGTCAGCAGCTGAATGAGTTGGTTCTCAACTGCAGAGCATGCTGTCAGGAGAGACAGAACCACAGGGAGCCACTGATGCCGACACCATACCCAGACAGACCATGGCAGAAGTTGGGAGCAGACTTGTTCATGTTAGGGAGCAAGACCTACTTGCTAGTAGTGGACTACATGTCAAGATATGTGGAGATTGCCCTGCTAACTCCCACAAGATCTAATGATGTGATCCACCACCTTAAGTCAATCTTTGCACGTCATGGAATCTGTGAAATCCTGGTGACTGACAATGGGCCACAATTCTCTGGAGCAGCTTTTGCAGCATTTGCAAAGCTGTACGGGTTCCAGCATGTAACCAGCAGCCCAAAATATCCCCAGGGCAATGCTGAAGCGGAACGTGCAGTGCAGACAGTGAAGGGGCTTTTGAAGAAGTCAGATGACCCTTATCTTGCTTTACTGGCCTACAGGGCTACCCCTCTCCAAAATGGGTATAGCCCAGCTCAACTGCTCATGGGAAGGCGGCTTCGTACAACTGTGCCTATTCTTCCTGCGTTGTTGAGTCCTGCTCTTCCGGATAGAAATGTTGTTATGCTGAACGAAGGGAAGAGGAAAACAAAGGATGCGCAACGCTACAACCTGAGACACCGTGCAAAACATCTCAACAGACTCACTCCAGGACAGGACGTGTGGGTGACCGATCAAGGAGCAGCAGGTGCTGTCATCGGAAATCACACCACACCGCGCTCTTATCTGGTGGAGGGACCCCATGGGACCATCAGGCGAAACCGTCGTCATCTCATCCCCTGGAACTCCTCATCGGAGCAGAGCAACAGTGCTGCAGCAGAGCAGTTCCCGGAAGGTGTTCCAGAACAACCTTCAGCAGAACAACCGGCAGCAACATCATCACAGCAGAACGTTCCTGAACTACCATCTACCCCTACTCTTAGAACCAGGTCTGGGAGAGCGGTTGTAAAACCAACCCGGTTGGACTTATAAACAATTATGAAGATTGAACTTTTGAAAATAATAGTGGGGAAAAAAAAGTTGCAAATGTATTGCACTATTTTTTTCTGATTTTGCACTCTTTTATATGTAAAGGTTCAAGTTCAGAGTTTAGAGTGAGGACAGAACAGTATAGGGTTTAGGATGGAAGTATTGTACTTGATTTTGCCCATAATATTGTTCAGTGCTAAGGGTAAACTGCAGTGTGACTGTTATGTGTGTGAATGGTATTAGGTAGGACCAGATCTTCCAGCCACAGAGGCAGAATAATCCTCTAAGGTCTGTTGAATCAATGGCAGTCTACCCATTGATACTAGAAAGGGGAGATGTGGTGTAATTGAGTTATTTAGAAAGAACTACAAAGTCGCGCAGGGATGACGTCACAGAGGCGACTGGCGGGAGAGTGACAGACTAGCAGCGAGGTTGACATTTGGTGCAATAAAAAGTGACGTTAAAAACTACAGTTGGACTCACGCAGTGTTTTAATAACACGACAATTGGTGGCAAGCTTACTTTTTTTGAGCAATAACGCCATTCTCTCCTAGCTAACAAGTGTTAACGAGGAGTGCTAGCTAGCTAGCTAGTAGCCAACTCTGCTGATTCCCGCTTGCTTTGTCTGAAGTATTCACTTGTGAGTGCAAAATGATGAAATATGCTAATCCTGGTTTGTGTACGTGTTGCACTTTGGTACTGTGCATTAAGTTGTGTGTATTTTCTTTCTAGAATCTGTTTCCACATGCCAGGTGTCCGCCTCCCACGGCATGTTGTCTTTTTTATAGATACAGGTCAAGTGGACCCCAGGATCCAAAATCTCAACATATACAAGTGCATTTTCAAACCAGTGATTTATAAAGTGATTCATAAAGTTATTCATATAATTTCCTAAAGCCTCACAATAGACCCACATACCTATTCTGTGGATTTTCCAAAAACAGTGTTGGAAGAGTGTTGTTGTGCTGTTTCTTTTCCACCATAAATCCCTGGATTGAAAATGTACTTGTACATGTACAGAGTGGATCCTGGGTGCTCACTTGCCAGGGGTCCACAACCTGGTCCCATTTTTAGCTGTGGTGGAAGACGTACTGACATAATTCTTGTTTTTGAAAAACTGATATAGCACATGAACTCACTTTCGAATGTACTTGCAGTCAATGTGCTTCATTGAAATGATTTTGTCGTGTTTCCCCCTTTCAGGGCATGAATGAGGCATCAGATGCCAACAGAGAGTTTGTTTGTTTATTTACAGAAGGAACAAAATAAAGATCCACATGGGGCAAAACACATACACTAAATGTTGCACACAAATAATGAACACTGAGACCTAAACACGGGAGTAGCGAGGGCGGAACCTGACGCTACAGAATGGACACTTACAAGTGATGAGGCAAAGACAGAACCAAACGCAGAAAGGAGACTGGAGCCGGGAGTAGAGACTCCAGTCATCGTTGACGAGATCGCAGCAAAGACTAAGTCTAGCTGGCAATCTTAAATAGGGACCAGAAACCAGAACTACAAACAGATGTGGAGCAAAAGTAATTACAAAGTGCAGACAGCCATGACAGGTCATGAGCAGATCTGACAGCAGGAAGTCCTGCCACGGTGCTGTCAAAATAAAAGCACAGACATAACAACGAAAACGGAATTAAATACACACATGGAAGAAAGGAAAAACAAACAAGAGACCCGAGCCTGGTACAGAACTGAATTCGGGATCACCACAGTACCCCTCCCTCAACGGGTGGATCCCCAGACACCCAATGTAACATCAAAAAAGAGAAGAGAACCTCAAAAGGAAATAAGCACAGAATGTCTAACAGCAAATTACAGGAAAAAAAAACCCCACAAAGAACAAATGATAACAGAGTCTCAAATGGTAAATGGTAAATGGTAAATGGCATTCACTTATATAGCGCTTTTATTCTCATCTCTTGATGACCAAAGCGCTTTACAGATCCTGCAATCCACCCATTCACACACTGATGGTGGCAGTCTCAAGCACAAAATAGCGTGGCTAAAACTCGCCTTATAACAGGAATAATGAAACAGAATGTCCAAAACCAGATAAACAAGGGAAAACAAAAATACATGTACACTTCAACTTAGAAAATGCTCAAGAGCAGCCGAATAGGTGAACACAAAAATATACAAGTATACTGCAACTCGATCACAAGGCAGAAGAAAAAAAACTTGAGCAGTATATGAGAGAGAGAGAGGAAAAAAAAACACACCATGAAAACACAAGTATGAGGGATACCGGCAGGTAGAGAGGAAAAAAAAAGGCAGTTCAGGTGGTCTACCGGGATTCCAACTCCACATCAGGAGAGGAGGAGAAAAAAAAAAAAAGTTCAGGTGGCCTGCCCAAGTCCCAGAACCAGGGAAACAGTACCTCAGGTGGCTGACCCAGGTCACCCAGCCAGCGAAGCAGTCCGTCAGGCAGCCGATCCAGGATGCAGAACCGGTGGAACAGTCCTTCAGGCGGCCGACCCTTGTCCTTAGACCACCAGAACCGAAGAGAGTAGCTCGGAGGCAGCTTCCCTACTGAGAGGCACAACGAGGGGAAGCCGAACCAAAAGAAAGGGACCACTGGTCGCCACTGGGTGACCGGTGGTGGAGAATGGGGGGGGGGGGGGGCAATCCGGTGTCAGGCGGAAGGGGATCTGCAGCTGAAAGGTGGGCCGAGGAGGAGGGAGGAGCAGCCGGGGCAGTCCGGGGATGTGAAGCTGACGGAACAGTGGGACAAGATGACCTGGAGGCTGGGGTTGCTGTCTTCACCTTTCGTCATGGTGCGGGGGAAACGGCTGGCTGGGAGGCGAAGTTCTTATACCGACGCGGAACAGGATCCGGATGGGTTTCCTCGCGGAGGAACGGCCCAATCAGGAGGCTTCCCCCTCGTCGGAACGACCATGTCCCAGGGAGGAGATGGAGGCTTCTTGGCTGGATTCTCTATCAGTTCACAGTTCTTCTGCCGTAGAACAATTAATGGCGCCAACCTCTCCCTGCCCTCTGGGTATGAGGTCAGGTGGTAGCATTTTAAGGCCCTTTGCCTGAGGGCCAGGTACCAGTGTGCAGTGTTGGAGGGGGTGAACAGACGGGCATTGGACAGAAGGTCATCAACCTCCATGAGATACTCGATACAATACCCAATCTCAGATGACGCCATTTCTCCAAATAACACTGGCACCCGGAAGAGGGAAAAAACTCAAGCCCAAAAAAACAAACTACTGTGGCTGGCACCTCGCTTGGCTGCGATCTACTGTCATGTTTGCCCCTTTCAGGGCATGAACGAGGCGCCAGATGCCAACAGAGAGTTTGCTTGTTTATTCACAGAAGGAACAAAATAAAGATCCACGTGGGGCAAAACACATACACTAAACGTTGCACACAAATAATGGACACTAAGACCTAAACACGGGAGTAGCGAGGACGGAACCTGATGCTACAGAATGGACACTTACAAGTGATGAGGCGAAGATGGAACCCAACGCAGAAAGGAGACTGGAGCAGGGAGTAGGGACTCCAGTCATTGTTGGCGAGATCACAGCAAAGACTAAGTCTAGCTGGCGATCTTAAATAGGGACCAGAAACCAGAATTACACACAGGTGTGGAGCAAACACAATTACAAAGTGCAGACAGCCGTGACAGATCATGAGCAGATCTGACAGCAGGAAGTCCTGCCACGGTGCTGTCAAAATAAAAGCACAGACATAATAACGAAAACGGAATTAAATACACACATGGAAGAAAGGAAAAACAAACAAGAGACCCGAGCCTGGTGCAGAACCGAACTCGGGATCACCACAGATTTAAGTCAGCTGACTGTATTAACTCATTCAGATTTCTGAGGCCACAATAAAAACAAATTATTTTAAACATAACCTGGTGCCTGCAAAATCTGCTCTACTGAGGCACAGCAACATGACAATTGTGCTTAAATACAACAACAAAGCATTTTTGTCACATCCTACCACTGGCTTTCACAAGTATATTTCCCTAATATATGTTTTAAACTTGCTTTAACTAACCACCATCCATTTCTGTCTTTCATCTAGGCAAGAGGAAAAGGAGCCACCCCACATTGGACCTTGCCACTGTGTTTGCCCAGATGCATGGTGATGAGGTGCGGCTCCATGAACGGCAGCTTGAACAGCACCATGAAGCACTTGCCCAGCACATGCAGGCCATCAACCGGCTTGCCGATGATGCACGTGAAGCAAGGGAGCAAGAAGTTGCCTTCCGAAGGGAGGAGATGACACAAACTGCTGCCTTCAATCAAGCTTTTCTGGCTGAACTGGGCAAGCTTGTGAACGCGATGAGTGGCCGGCTCCCCATCCCCAGTGTTTTTTTTTTAACTTGTGTACATACAAAACAAAATGGTGTGTAATTGTGCTGGTACTTGTAATAAACCAGTGACTGTGTTTGCATCATGATTGTGTTTTGTCTGTTATGACACTGGTGGGAAAAGTTAATTAAGAAAATAATTACATACACATCCTCTCTTCTGACCAAATTCAGCTGTAAATCAGGTTATGTGTCTATAGTACATTACCAACTTTCTCCAAAGTTTTAGAAAAAAAGGGTTGCTAGACAATTTTATTGAAGTATATTATGGAGTCTAATTTCTTAAACATCCTATAAAAGTCTATAGATCAGGGGTTACCAACCTTTTTGAAACCAAGAGCTACTTCATGGGTATCGAGTCATGTGAAGGGCACCAACTTGACACACTGCTCTAAAATAACAAATTGTGTGTGTGTGTGTGTGTGTGTGTGTGTGTGTGTGTGTGTATATACTGTATATATATATATATATATATATATATATATATATATATATATATATACATACATAAATAATTATCAATAACTTACAGTGGGTAACAGACAAGATCAATATTCAACACTTTATTTTTATTAATCTCAGCAATTGTTCAGATGATCACTTCTACATTTCATAAAAAAATGTCCAGTTTTCACCAGTCCCTTTTAACCATAAAAAACTAAACCCTTTTAATTCATGAACTATGTTGAACCATGTTTGAAAAAGTTATGCAACATTTAAGAAAAATCAGCTTTCATATTAAATAAATCTTATCACATTTTTAACTGAACAAATCTGCTGCAATTCTGCTCAAAATCTGTTACATTTAATAAACACACTTTTGTGTGTTCTTCTTCACTGGAACTATATCCATGCAGTTCTTGCCAAGAATCATGCTTGAGCAACCAGCACTGTCCTTTCATAGAAGAAGCTAAACAAGCACTGCGAGTGCTTATATGCACGGTGGAGCAGTGGTTAGCACCGCGGCAGCAGTTTACCCTCGGCCGGGGGATCGCGGGTTCGATCCCTGTCCCCGGCCAACAGTGATCTGTGTGGAGTTTGCATGTTCTGGCGGTGCATGTTCTCATTTTTCATGCAAAAACATGCAGGTTAGGGAGTTAAGGGGCGCTTGCGCACGCAGCGGCTGGTGGCTTGTCACCGGACTGCAGAACAAATCCACCTACGGGTACAAGATAAGTCCAAAAAAAAAAAGAGTGGGTAGTGAAGTGGCGCTTCGCCATCGCCCCGCAAATGAAACACACACAGCTTCCTTTCACGGTAGTAAAAAAGAACTCTTCCTCCCGCTCACTTTGAAAATGATAAATTTTCTGTCTTTTTTTTGCCATGTTTTTGGGCTTGGAAACCGCACTGCGCTCACCATCTTCACTGCCCGCTAGCTTACGCTCCACAAGCGCGAAGGTTTTGTCATGCGCACAATACTGACCTTTGAACTAGGTCAGAGTTCACCTTAACTTTACGTATAATAAACATATTTTCATTTTTTTATTTTTAAGACATTGTCATTTTAAAATCTATATAAATGCAAGTGTGATTTTAAAAAATAGCGGCAGAAAAAATTACATCTTAAACGCAGCTCACTTGCGAGTTGTGCTATTTTTAGAACAGGCCTGCGGGCGACACATGTGGTCCCTGCGGGCGACATGGTGCCCGCGGGCACCGCGTTGGTGACCCCTGCTATAGATCAAGGTCAGGTTGTAGGTTGTGGGAGCAGCTTTGGACCAACAAAATCTTGTGATGCAGCAAATCATGACATTGTAGTTAAAAAATATTTAGATACATTTTGGTAATCCAGCCATGCTGTTTCCATGTTATCTGTGTGTAATGGTAAATAATGAAAGATTTTTCTTAACCAAAATTCAAATTCTACTTTTCCACCCTGGAAAATTGGCAGTAATGCTAAGGGGTTTGTCATGCGGTGGCCCTCGCGAGCCACCATAAGACGCCAAAAGACACCGGTGAAGTTTGCACAGTTTATTGTTAACAAAAGAAAACACAAAACAATGAGCCACGGTGGGCTAAAATGTACAACACTAGATACACGTGACCATGAGGCAAACAAGAAGCACGCTTACGATCATAACCCAGGGATGGTCGATACGTCAGACCATGAAGGAAACGTTGACGTCTGAGCCGAGGGACGCTCGCTCAACGTCTGGCAAAGGAGAAATCTTTGACGAATCTTTGACGAGACTGCCGCATTATTCCGCTCCCAGAGCCCTCTTAAATGGAGAGCTGCTGATGAGCCGAAATGCAGCACAGCTGTCAGACTTGACAGTAGGAAGCCCCTCCGAGTGCTGTCACAATAAAGGCCCAGGGAGCCGGAAGGTACACACTGCTGTCAAACCTGGTGAAGATGATGCATGGCTCGAGTGCGGACGAGATTGGCGCTCGAACCATGACAGGGTTAAGAAAAAGTAAAAAAAAACAAAAACAAAAGAACAAAAGCTTGTGTTTGCATAATGATTTTCTATTTTGTCTGTTAAGACACCAGTGGGAAAAGAGTAAACAGTACAAACCATTTATCAGTGATGTTGAAAATAATGGCTCATTTTTTAAGAAAAAGTAACCAAAAACAATTATTTTATTTACTGAAAACTGTATTGTTGGATGTGCCAGTGCAGAAGACACTGCACACTTTACTGATAGTAACAGTATATGGAGGAATTCTGGGCCATACTAGCATCTGTATTTTCTAATAATGGAATAGGGCAGGGGTGTCAAATCATGTGCCATGGAGGACCAAGACCCTGCAGGCTTTACTTCCAACCAGTGTCTTCAACAGCAGATTCCACCAAATTTCTTCCGCTGACTGCTGATCAGTGAAAACACCTGCTGAAGAGACTGGGTAGAAGAGAGAACCCGCAGGGTCTTGGCCCTCCATGGCACATGATTGGACACCTCTGGGTTAGGGTTTAATGGGATTTAAGATTTTAACACAAACTGCTTTATGATTCATAATTCTGACAGACTTACACCAAACCAAAAGTGATTTCTCAAACTGTTGGATTGTTCTTAGACAGCTTTTCCAATCTTTTAGTATTTAATTTATGTCACTTGGTGGTAACCCTCACACATAAAACAAAAGTGGAGACACATCTGCAAAACATGCAAAGGTTTATTGTCAAAATTCCCTGTGCAATACTAAATGAATACATGTATAGTACATTGTTGATGCAGAGAATATATATTTCTACAGTATCTACATGTATCTATCCAGTAAATCAAGTATTTCCCATGTAACCTTGTGACTGCATTATTTTAATTGCTTTTAATCCTTCCTAGATCAAGTTTGTTTTGGCCTAAAATGCATCATAATTGTTAAATATATCTTATTACTCAGTACTGTTTACCTGTTGAAATATATATTTTATGGCTAACGTAACCCCATAACTAAGACCTGGTGATCAAGTTTTGGCAGCTGAACATTTTTTGCCATGACACCACCACAGACTCAGTGCTGCTGGAGCAGGTACATCCCATGATGTCTCAACAGTCTCTCCATGATTTTCACACAGATCAGAGCAATTTGTTGCACAGGAAGCTACACGTTTCTACAGACATTCTTAAGTTCTGTAGCCACTGAGAGTTTGTAAAGCTGGGGTGACATCAGTGAGAGGCTGTGTTGAACGCCTAGATCCACGGTTTGAAGCGGTAATTTTGCCACAAGAGAGCCATCTGAAACACACACACAACATAAATATTTTAGTATCTAATAGTGATAACTTGCAGACATTACAATGTAGTACGGCGGACTTAAAGCAAACTAGCGTTAGCAATCATTAGCTTACCTTCATATGTGATCTAGTTCATATCCTCACGTCTTCGGCTCTATGGCTTCCTAAACGCTCCAGTACTTTTCCAGAGTGTTTCGTCTTGCTGCCTGTACCCTTGTCTGGCTGTCATTTTTTGCCTTTACTCTGACAAAAAGCCAGGCACCGAGCAGTTGCCTTGTAAGCTGCCATGTTGTGCTTTGCTTGCGTTGCGTGTTTTACGTCATGGGAGTGTGGCGCCGCCTTGTTGTAAAAAAATCCCACCCACCCCAAGCGGTACTCAGCTGTAATGGAAACAAAAGCGAGATGAGTCAAGTAAAGTTGTGTCGAGGCAAGTTGGGCTATATAGGTACTAGTGGAAAAGGGGCTTAGTTGCCTATTTTTGATCACGTGACTTCCAGCGGGATCACCGGCCATTATGGGGGGATAATCATGTAATAAAATGGATCAAACAAAAAGTGAAAATGTCTGAAATTTATTATGAAACTCTTGATAATGACAGACAGCGGTATGATGACAAATTAGTTTTAATTAAGAAGCAGGCCCCCATCTCATTCCAAAGCAAAACTGGCCAGAAAACAAGAAGTGGGCTAGCATTACCTGTCTAGACATGTACAAAGCTAAATATATTTCTTGAGCTTCATAACACTTATTATGCATGTTTATTCACATCAGCCCATAAATTATTCACAGAGGCCCCAACTTAATTTCTCCTGTTTGCTTTTCTCTGTTTTTGCTCTCAGTGTTTTTTTTTAAAAATATGTAATCTATTTTGATTTAACATTAGCTAAAGGCTGGCTTCATTCAGCACACTCACCTGTCCAGGTGCTTTCAGATAAAGTTAGACACCGTTGTCTTGTGCTGTGTTCAAAATGCTCACTCCTTCCTGTTATGTCCATAACCAAGACTTCAATAATGAGGGCGGAGGTGCAGTAGAGTGTAACTTTATTATAGAACTCACAGTATCACAGGCGCTCCTGTCAAGGCAGAGGTGAGGTCGGAAAAGAACTGTGCCTCTTCCGCATTGGCCTTTTATACGTCCAACACTCTCGGAACCGGCCGGTCCCACAAACCACGGCCCGACCACTCCTCTCTGATACCACTGGTGATTGTGAAGCCCAGTCTGTAGAAAAGGTCGCAGCCCATCACGTTCGACCCACTGACAGTCACCACGAACTGGATGTTGGACACCACTGCTGACTTGTACCTCGCCGTCAGATCCAGTGAACCCACGATGGCCAGCCTGTTACCTCCATATCCACAAAATGGCATTGACAGACCTCTCACACGGTAATGTGGGAAGAAGCTCCTCACAGTAGACCAATTCAACACAAACCTCGCTGTGCCCATGTCAACCAGTAACGGCACTTCCACGCCATCCAGTGTCACCATACAGTATATGCGGCCATCTGTGCTCAGGGAGATGGTGTGAATGACCGTAGAAGTTGTGGTGGGGGAATCCACTTCGCGTCGCCGTTCCCCTCGCTCAAATCTTTTACAGGCCATGGCAAAATGATGTAGAAGTCCACACTTGCAGCAGTGTTTGCTCCTTGCCGGACACGCTCTCGCCTTGTACCGGTGCTTAGTGGACCCGCAGCCCAAACATCTGGGCGATCCCGGGGTGGATCTGATTTTAATAGCAGCAGCATAATCTTCTTTGTCTTCCACGCTATCATCGCTACCCGGGTCCACAGCCTGCGCAGCTGACTGTGATCCAGGTTGCCTCAACGTTGTTCTCTCACTGAGGTCCCGTGATAGTTTATCTGCTGCTTTGTACTGCTGAGCTACAGTATCTCCACAGCCTTGGCTAGCTTCAGTTCACCGGAGTGCGTGAGAGTCTTGACCATGCCGCTGAACATAGTGTGTGCTCCACCAACTGATCGCGGACCATTTCTTCCTCTAAAGTCCCAAACTGGCAGTTCCTAGCCAGCTGACGCAAATCTGCAACATACAGCTGCACCGTCTCTCCGGTCTGCTGGCGGCACTGTCAGAACTGGATCCTCAGGATGATGACGTTCTCAGGAGCATGAAAGTAGCGCGCCATTAGCTCAACCATGTCCTCAGAACTATCGCTCTCACCCAATGTGCTAAGAATACGTTGTCCTTCCATGCCAAGATTATGGACCAATATCGCTCGTGTACGCAGTTTCTCCAATTCACTGAGGTTCAATGCCACCAACTAATTTTGGAATGCGGCAAACCACCTCGCCCAGGGAACCGGCGGCTCCCCTGGGAGCTCCAAAAACGGCAGAATACTCGAAACTCCCTTATCCATACTTTTATCCTCCTAGCCAAATGTTATATCCATAACCGAGACTTCAATAATAAGGCCGGAGGTGCAGTAGAACGTAACTTTATTATAGAACTCACAGTATCACATGCGCTCCCGTCTAGGCAGAGGTGAGGTCGGAAAAGAGACCGTCCCTCTTCCGCATTGGCCTTTTATACTCAGGGTGGCGGCAAAACCGGAAAGATGGAGCCGCCGCCCATAACACACAACAATATAATATGAACCATATTTAATACATCACACTTCCCCATATAGTGTACTATATAGTGAATCAGCCATTTTGTAGTGCTGTTTGAAATCTTAACTGAAAATTTCATTCACTATATAGGACACTTAAAATATCCCACAATGCATTTTGAAAAGTAATGTACAATGGATGGTCACTACATTAGCCGATATATCCCATAATGCAATGCACAGCCAATGGAGCAGTGAGAGGAGAGCTTCACATCACAACATAAACTACCTTAAGGTATTTATATTTATTAATTCAGGAAAAAATTATTTGATTTAATATATATTTACTACAAATTACATGCAGGTATTAATCTTTTACCACCATTGTTCTGTTATGTTTTACTATCTCACCATGATGACGTCATTAACCACGCCGCAAAATCAAGCCCAGTAGTGTTCGAAATCCTATAATTTTATTATTATATTGAGTTTACTATATAGTCCACTATATCTAAATTCACTATATAGCGAGTAGGGAGGGAGGGAGGGAGTGAACGTTCCAAACACAGCCATAGTGTCTTATCGTTATCCCTCATTGTTAATAATAAGCAGTTGATTTGTAGACTCCCAACTACTTGTAATCCTCAAAGCCACAGGCTAATTAGCCGGTGTCCTGACATTTTGGCATCAGAGCAGTAAACCTTGGGTTACTACTCCATCATTTTCTTCAGTTGTTCAGAAGAATTAAGACTTCCCAAGTGAGATACACTCTTGAATGTTGGTGAAGTCTTTTCAAAAATATTCTGGGCATTTAAAGATGTACTCCAGCAGATATAAATTCCCTTAAAAATTAATCTGCATTGTCTAAATTGATATATTATGCCCCCCCCCTTTTTTACAAAACAAAGTAAATACCTTTCATGGTCTTAAAACTGCTTAGGGAAAAACTGCACAGCTTTTGCTTCTCTCAGAAACTTTTTCTAATAAGTCCCTCCCACATCCATCCCACAAGGAAGCTGATGATGCTGCCATCAAGAGTCTCAAGGCTATGCAACAACCAGTCTAACTATTGGAGTGATTCACCTGTTTTTCTTGAAAAGATAAAGAAGGGGATCAAGTTGTACATGGTCACATGCTAGTGGAAGAATCTGAATGGTAATGCTTTTTTATGTTTTAAAAATCTTAGAAACGGTACACCAACAGATAATATGACAAGCCTTTAGCTTCACGTTGTGAGTCGATGCTAATATTAGCTAAACCTTTTCCCACTCTGACACATTTGTTTACACTCTGTAAACTACTGATGTACAGTAGAGTGATTGGTTCATAGGCTTAAGTATCACATTTTTATCTTCATTTCATCTCTAGCATCATTTAAGCAGACACTTTGAACACCATAAAATGTTCATGAAAAAGGCTTCATATTGATTTTACCTTGTGTCTTATTTTATTATTTGCACAGTAATTTTACTGTTCACCTGTTATAGGTGTTCATGTTCACACTGTGTGTCCATGGAGTTAGAGAATATTTGTTGCAAGGAAATAACACAGGAAAAATAATAGCATTTTCATATCCTTTTCTGGCAGACCCAGTGACAACTAGGAAAGACTAGTTGGCAGCCGAGAAAGAACGGTTACATCTTGGAAAGACTGCTGACCTTTTGGAAAGACCAAACTTGGGGTGCAGAGGCCTGGCAAGCCGAGGCACATCTTCTGTGAGGAGGAAACCCACAACATTCGCTATGGAAAGATACATTATAAGATACCCCCGGGGTTGAGTGAGAGCGGGGGAGGATGACCGACCCACTGGACAAACTTTCGTTATGACCACCCACAATGGACAGTTGACCAGGGAACAGCCGGGTGACTTATCTTGAGTCTACAAATGTGGGAGGATATGCAAAAATGAGAGGGGGTTGAAGATACGGCAGTCAAAGGTGAAGTGCCTGCAATCCACCAGTTTTGTGCAATGCATAGGGCAACCTGGTGAGATGGAGGAGAGGCCGTGGCAGGAGTCAAACCACAGTCCCCAGAATCTCCAGGCACACAACGAAGAGGGAGGCAGGGACCGCATTGCTAATGTGGTAGAAAAGACGAGGCAAACAACAGAGTCCAAAACTAGCCTGACCACACAGCCTGTCACAAGACCTTTGATGTACAACAGTGTAACTGATAACTGGAGGGTGCAGGTGAACTGGCCTGCCTCGGCAGCGAGGAAGGAATGGGAACATTTGACCAGGACGTGGACCAGGTGCTGGAAGCAGCACGTGCAGGGGATGTGGGTCAGAAGCTCAGGGCTATGTCTTCAATCATCTGGAGCATCAGGGTGAAATGATTTGGAAAGGGGGAGAGGAAAGGTAAACCTAACCCTCAACCAAAAGAAAATCGAAGATTGAAGGAGATGGCCATTCTGAGAGGCGACCTGCAGAGGTTGAAGAGAGCTTTCCGTGAAGCACTAGAGAGTGAGAAACAAGCACTCACCGAAATGCGAGGTTATCTTAGGGAGCACATTAAGACACTGCGTAAGGCTGAGTGCCATTGTGGAGATAGGAGGTGAAGGATGAAGGAAACAGCAGATTTCACTAAGAACCCATTCAAGTATCTTTCCAAAGTTTTGGGGAATAAACGATCAGGTCAGATGAAGGTGATAAAGGAGGAAGTGGATCTGCACCTTCATCAAGTCCATAGTGACCCCAGGAGGGTGGAAAGTTTGAGAGAGATGGGAAAGCTCATTTGGCCACCTCAGCCAACGATCCAATTTCAAACAGTTGAGCCAAGCTGGAGGGAGGTGTGTGACTGCATCAAGAAAGCTAGAGGAAAATAAGCTCTAGGGCATAATGAAATTCCGTACAAGGTATACAAATGTTGTGGTCACCTCAGAAGACGCCTGTGGAAGCTGTTGAGGGTGGCGTGGAAGAACAACTTCCTTTCAGATGACTGGCTAGTAGTGGAGGGTTGCTTCATTTCAAAAGAAGAGAATTCTTTAACTATCAAAGAATTCCAATGATTTCACTCATCAGTGTAGAAAGGAAGATCTTTCTTCTAATCCTAGCAAGGAGGCTGACCACTTTCATGTTGGAGAATGGGTACATGGATACATTGATACAGAAAGGAGTTGTTCCAGGGGTATCCGGTTGATTAGAGCATGTAAGCGTCATCTTCAAGATCATAGAGGATGTTAACAGGACCCAGGGAGATCTCATTGTGTTGTGGCTTGACCTGGCAAATGCATATAGTACAATACCCCACAAGCTTGTGGAGACAAGACTGAATACCTACCATGTGCCAGAGTGGTTCAGAAACCTCCTGCAGTACTACTTTGAGAGGTTCCGAATGCATTTCACTTGTAGAAACTTTACCACTAAGTGGCAGAGAGTGGAGGTGGGAATTGTGACTGGTTGCACAATCTCAGTGGTCCTGTTTTCTGCTGCAATGAACTTTCTTGTCAAGTCTGCAGAGAAGCTGTGGCAAGGTGCTCTCCTGGCAAACTGTATCCAGCAGGGGCGCAGTCCGGTCTCCGGCCCGGAAGGGGGGCAATGACCTTCTGATGCCTGGGGCCCAGGGGCTGGCATTGGCCCTGCTGGGGGGGGGGGGGGGACTGGCCCCACTGGCTGCTGGTGGTGTGCCGTGCTAGCCGCTTGGCGAACCCGGCCTCCCTCAGCCGTCAATCCTGGGGCGGATGTCTGGTTGTCCTGGGGCTTGTTGGCCTCAGGACATTTGTGCTTTGTGGGAGTTGGTAGCGCTGCCTTGCTTGCTCAGGGATTCCAGGGAAGGTGGGGGTTGCTGTGACCTGCCACTGTCTTTGTTTGTTTCCTGGCAAACCACTCACACGCACACACTTACTTTGCACACGCTTTCATACACACACACACACACATGCACACACACATATGTCTCTCTGTCCTTTAACAGGTGCAGATACCAGACTCGTGAGACCTTTTCAGTAGAAGAAACAGTTTGCCTTCTGTTTGTTTCAGTTGTGTTAGTCTGTTTTCTCTGTTTGTTCCTTTCTCTTTTCTTTCCCCCTCCCCACCCCCCCTTCCTCATTTCCCCCTTGTCGGGTCCTTCATGGGTAAAACAATTTAAATAAAGTATTAAACATTATTACAAGAGGAGTCTATAAATAATATACAGTACATATACAGTATATGTACTATATAAAGCTCCTTTTTGGCAAAGTAAATCTGTTTAGCACAATAAGGGAAGCAGATTTCTGTTCTGCTTACCTAGCTGCTTGACAGGACAAGTGGAGAAAAAAAAAGTCTAGCTGATGGGAAATACCAGTGGAGACATGACCAAATCCTGAGCCAATTGGCTGTAGCTGTGGAACAGGCAAGGAAGAAGCCAAAGCAACTCTCTAGAGGATCCCAGTTTATCACCTTTTGCAAAACAGGAGAGATTGGTGTGATAGAGAAGAGATCTTGAGGAATACTGGCCACAGCTAATGATTGGGACATGTGGGCGGACCTGAAAAGACAGCTCAAACTGTCATGGGCTTAATTTGGCAAAACACCTATGAACGGGGGTGCCCATTTGACAATCCACAGAAGTCATTCGGCTCAGATCTAGGTGCCTTGAGGAGGTGGAAAAGTAAAAAAGATGGAGATAGCAATGCCGCTGGCGTAAGTTGGTGCAGGAATGAGTGCCTGTAAAGTTGAGCCAGGTGCAATGACCATCAATCGTATTTGCATATATGCTTTTGTGATTTTCTGAGTTTACTGTGCATTTTTAGCAATATTTCCTTTGTTTCAGACAGCATATCCACAGCATTGCTGTTTTTGCGGTGTAAGTAGACATGAGACTAAGGAATTCACCACTGCTTCTGTGGATTCTTCTCCTTACCTGATCTCCTGTGCTGACAAAATTCCCTGAACATTTGCAGGACTCTTTATGGGGCTATTCACTAAGTAAATAGTAACTTAAAGAAAACTATTAAATAATAGCAATATACATCCTGACAATGCTATTAACATACACAAACTACTATGTAAAATAGTGAATATTGCACACTTGCTAAAATGAATTTGTAAACTAAACAGGTATTGCAGCTGACTAGGTCATGCCCCAAACACCTCAGGCATCCAGGAGACATCCTGATCAGATGCCCAAACCACCTCAACTGGCTCCTTTCTTCTCGACTGGAAATCATGAAAAAAGGAATAGAGAACAGAAGGGGTGGGCAGCGCGGTGGCGCAGTGGTTAGCACTGCAGCAGCACAGCAATTCACCCTTAGCCGGGGGATTCTGGGTTCGATCCTAGCCCCTGACCAACAGTGATCTGTGTGGAGTTGGCATGTTCTCCCCGTGTCTGCGTGGGTTTACTCCGGGATTTCTCCGGTTTCCTCCCACATGCCAAAAACATGCATGTTAGGTTAATTGGCATCAAACTGGGGATTCTAAATTGTCCTTAGGTATGACTGTGAGAGTGAATGGTTGTCTGTCTCTCTGTGTTGGCCCTGTGATGGACTGGCAATGTGTTCAGGGTGCACCCTGCCTCTCACCCAAAAATGCTGGGAGAGGCTCCAGCCCCCTCAACCCCGCGACCCGTAAAGGATTAAGTGGAAGAAGATGGATGGAGAACAGAAGAGGGTGTCATATCTTAGAAACTTTGAAAAAGACAGCATGAAAGTTAATTAAACTAAGGGCCAATTTAAATAAGCACTTTGAAAAAGGACAAAAAATTGCAACATTTTTTCATGAATTTGTAACTTTTTCTTGTACAATTGAGGCTTAATTTCTTGTACATTTCAAACCTTTTCCCATTAATTTGTGACATTTTTCCACATAACTTTGGAATGTTATGTGTTGTCATTAATGCCTTTTTCTTATAAATGTGACTTTTTTCTGCAACTTTTTTCTTTGAAAAATATTGACTTTTTAATTGCAGTTTTACAGCTTTTCTCTTAAATTTGTGACCTTTTTTCTTGTTATTTCTCTTTCATGTTGGGTAGCAATAGCTGATAAGTTTGCACTCGACCCTGCCTTCTAAATGTGCAAAAGGTGAAATGACCTGGTTAAAGATGCCAACAGTAAGTAATATGCTTAAGTTCAGGCTTCATAGGATCCATTTTATATAAATACAGGGTTTAACACATAGGTGTGGAACTATTGTTATACTGCCAGAGGTTGGTTTGTACTAGCACTCAAAGAATTATTATTATAATGACTGCTCATGCATGTGTAATTTAGGACTTCTTGACTATATTTGTGTCCCTTCATCTGTGTAATGAAGTAATAATTTCAGTTATCTTAGTTGCTGAAGGGCACTTTTGTAGATCTGAAAACTGATAACCTCTCTCACACTGTTTATGGATTATGCCTTTGAGCACTTGATTCTGAGGGTGACCTCTATGGCTTTGCTATGCAACCACCTACTCTAATAATTTCTAGTGTTTAGTCTTTGCATGCAAGAAGGTCAAAACCAAATGGAAGAAATGAAAGGGAACCCTCAACACCACGGTGTTTGGATGAAGTCACAATGAGCCAAGAAAAGACACGGAAAATATGTATGTAACGACAGAGAGGAAGACAAGACGGGGGAGGAGTGTGATGATCCACATCTGGCTCTTAATATGGGGAGTCCAGGAGCATGTCATTCGGAGCAGGAACCGGTGTTTTGAGTAATTGCTTCTGCCATTCACACTCGTGAACTGCTCCAGCTGAGTTGGTTTCAGTAGGATGGTTATGAAATTACACCTGCTCCTTCAGCTGTATGTAAGAGGAGAGCCCTGGGTGGGCCGGCCTGCGCACCTGACCACCACTTTAACAATCGTGACTGATGCTTGTGGATGTGGATGGTTATCACCTGTGTCAGACTCTCTGCATATCTCATAGCTTCATATTTTCTACGGAGCATAACAGTTACAATGGTCTGCCTCTTGCCCCGTGGGAGTGCTCCTTAACACATTTTAAGACACACCTACTCTCCACATCATCAGTTGACACTGGTGAACACTGGTGAACACTTTGTTCATGTGCTCCATATGGGGCTAAATGATTAGTCGACATTGTCGATAACGTTGATAATAAAAATTTGTTGATGCAGATTTTTATTGTTGACAGATCGTTTAGTTTTAAAGTTTATATGCATGCCGTGGAAATATTCAGTTGTAACTGCGATGCATGACCAGAACTGCTGCAGGCAGTAGCGCCTTTGTTGTCCGGCATGTGTGAACAGTTTCCAGCAAAGAAGAAGAGGAACACAGCATGACGAAATGAAAAGTCAAGTGGAGCTAAAAAAAAAAAAAAAGGCAGACCCAAACTTTCTGTAGTATGGGAACATTTCACAGAAAACAAAACAAGCAAAAAAACAAAACAAAAAAACCAACAACCCAGAAACAAGTAAAATGCAGACTCTACAAAGCAAACTTATCTTACCACGGCAGCACGACAGTGATGCATGAGCATCTGAAATGGAGACACACTGAAGCCGTGATGTTTACTGCCTGCTTCTGTGTGGTAAGTTTTAGCAAGAAAAGAAAGTTAGCGCTGCTTATTTTCCAACTGTTTGCATGTTCTCCCCGTGTTGTGCGGGTTTACTCCGGGATTTCTCCGGTTTCCTCCCGCACACCAAAAACATGTAGGTTTAGGGCGCTCGCGCACGCAGCGACCAGCAGCCGGTGGCTTGTCACCAGACTGCAAACCAAGTCTACCTACGGGTACAAATAAGTAACAAAAAAAAAAAAAAAAACTGTTTCAAGCTTTAGAAAAATGACAGTACTATTAGTATGTGCTGTTTATGTTAGCTTACCTGTCTGACAATAAGCTCTCTGGTTGCTGAGAGCTGAACTGTTTAAGTTATGGCTAACATGTTGAGTAAATGACTGAATTACAGGAGTCGCTATCTCTTTTTCATCTTTGTTAATATTAGCCCTCATTTTGAGGATTAGTGCATCTGGGTTAATTAGAATATTGTGGAGAGATGAATAATCAGGCCGAGCGTTCAGAGCAGATGAAACTTTATTCTCTTCCTCTCACGTCCACCAGAATCCAAAACATTAAAACACAGGTTGCAGGCACTCTTTTATATTAACACTCCCCCACTACCTGAGGTGCTGTATTGACATATCAACCCCCCATGACAATTCCCCTTGTCCCCCAGCACCTTTGATCTGCCATGCCCTTCAGTCTGAGGGAAAACTACTGAGTGGCTTCCCACACCGCACCCCCAGACTCTCAGACTGAGCCTTAACCCTCATGTCCTTTGGGCTTCAGCCTCTGTCCATAGCTGCTGTAAAAGGGGATCTTCAGCTCCGAGGCGCTGCTGTGCCGGCGGGGGGTTCCTGGGGGTGTGTCCATCTGTGGGGGGACAATGGGGGGGAGACACCTTCAGCATGCTTGTGTGACTGATCTGACGAATCATTTACCTGGGGAGTTCTCAGTGGGGGTCTTCTGCGCCAAGGAGATCGGGCCAACACCACCTGTTCGTCTGTTAAAACAAAGGCAGGCTTAAGCCTGTCTATACAGATTGTCTCCCAGCGACCCCCCCAAGTCTAACACAAAATGTTTATCCCCGGGTTTCAGAACTCTGAACGGGCCATCGTAGGGCGGGCGCAATGGGGTCCGGTGGGCATCGTGCCTGACAAATATAAACGACACATCTTTCAAGGCCTTTGGCACAAAAGCACGGGGTAAAAAGTGGTGGGTCGGGCCGGGTAGTGTCCCTGCTCCTGCGCTATGCCGTGAACGCGAGGATGGATCATTGCTCGGCGCGGGGTTATCCGGCAAAAAATTCCCCAGGGAGCCGCAGTGGCTGGGAAAAAAAACAGCTCTGCTGGGGAGGCCGCCAAATCCTCCTTCGGTGCTGAACGCAACCCTAATAGAACCCACGGCAAGCGGTCTACCCAATTTGCATCCGTAAGCGAAGCCCTGAGCGCTGCTTTAAGCGATCTATGGAAACGCTCGCATAACCCATTGGCCTGGCGGTTGTACGCAGTTGTGCGATGAATTGTGACACGCAGGCTCCTGGACATGGTGGACCAGAGGTCAGAAACAAACTGTGGGCCCCAATCAGACTTAATGTCCGAAGGGGCGCCGAAACGTGCCACACATGTCAAAAAAGTGCATGCAACATCTGCAGACGCGGTGGAAGCTAGCGGGACAGCTTCGGGCCAGCGCATGGTGCGGTCCACCACTGTCAGGAGGTGCGTGAACCCCTACGATGGTGGGAGGGGGCCCACAAGGTCCACGTGAACGTGGTCGAACTGGTTAGCTGGGATATGGAAAGGCTCCAAGGGGGCCTTTGTGTGCCTGTGCACTTTGGCTCGTTGGCACACTATGCAGGCTGCCGCCCACTGTTTCACCTGTTTGCGCAGGCTCGGCCAGACGAACTTCGCTCTCACCATTTTGACTGACGCGTATACTCCTGGGTGCGCCAGGGAGTGAACCGACTCAAAAACGCGGCGGCGCCAAGCGCGTGGGACCACTGAGCGCGGGCGGCCCGTGGAGACGTCACAGATTGGGGGGGGGCCTTCCTGCAGTACTCTGTTCTCCAGCCTTAACCCTGTTGGTCCAGACTGGAGCGTGCAAACATCCGCATCGCTGATCTGCTCAGCGGCCATGGCTGTGTAATCTATCTCCACGTAGACTGGGGTCACTAATGCACCACGTTGAGTTTACCAACCACAAACTGAATGTTGGTCGTAAACTCCAAGATCACGGCTAGCTGTCTCTATGTCGGTAGTGCGTCAGTAGTGAGCGCTATCTGAGCTGCTATCTGACTCCGGGTGTGCCAGCAGTGCGGCGTTCGCCAGGGCTGTTTTAACCTCAGAAAATGCCTGCTCTTGCTCAGGAGTCCAGTCGACTCTGTCCGCCGGTTTCCGTTTCTTAAGTGCGGCGTACAACGGCTGCATGAGCTGGGCTGCGCAGGGGAGGAAACGGTTATCAAAGTTAACCATCCCCAAAAACTCCTGCAGTGCCCTGACCATCTCCAGCCGGGGAAAATCTGCCACTGCGTGCACTTTTTCCGGTAAGGGTATCACGCCCTCCGGTGAGATGCGGTGGCCCAAAACATCGATTCCTGTCACCCTGAACTGGCACTTCGCCGAGTTGATTATTAACCCGTGCTCCTCCAACCTGTGGAAAACTGTCCTGAGGTGGGCTACGTGTTCGTCCTTGGACATGCTGGCCACCAGGATGTCGTCCAGGTATACAAACACAAACGGCAGATCGTGCAACACCGCATCCATCATGTGTTGGAATGTCTGCACCGCGCCATTTAACCTGAAAGGCATGCATAAAAACTCAAATAGACCAAACGGGGTTATTACTGCCGTTTTAGGTATGTCCTCAGTGCGCACCGAGACCTAGTGGCAACCGCGGACCAGGTCTATCTTGGAAAAAATGCGCAGCCCGGTGAGGTGAATGGAAAAATCCTGAATATGCGGGATGGGGTAGCGGTCGTGCGCTGTGGCGTTATTTAATCTGCGGAAATCACCGCAAGGTCGCCACGATCCCTCGGCCTTAGGAACCACATGTACCGGGGATGCCCATGGGCTGTTTAAGCGTCTGATGATGCCCAACTTTTCCAAGTTGGCAAACTCCTCGCGCGCTATGACCAGTTTAGCTGCGTCCAGGTGCCGAGGTCGTGCGAAAACAGGCGGCCCCGTGGTGGTAATGAAGTGCTCCACCCTGTGTTTAGTGACGGTTGCCGAAAACCTCGGGACCGTGAGTGCTGGGAACTGGGTGAGTAGTGTGTGGAACTTACCCCCTGGCGCTGTGACGTTGGCCAGTGTTGTGGGCCCTGCTCCTTGAGCTGTACAGGGAAGAGAATCAAAAGACATTGCGTTAATCAGACGTCTGTTAGCAACATCTACTAGTAGTCCGTGTGCACACAAAAAATCAGCGCCTAAAATGGGGAAGCTGCATGCCACTATGACGAATGTCCATTGGTATGTACGGCCATGCAAGGTTACAGTCAGTGTCCTCTCACCAAAAGTCTTAATGTCTGAGCCGTTTGTGGCCGTCAGTTCGGGGCCGCTAGTTCCTGCCAGCCGGTCGGCGTAGGACAGCAGGATGAGGTTGTTTTGGGAGCCGGAGTCCACGAGGAACCGTCTCCCTGAGCGTGAGTCAGTCACATAGAGCAGCTTGCTTGCTTCACCAGCGGTTGCAGCTGCTACCGTCTGCCAGCCATGGCGTTTCCCGAGCGCTTGAATTGGCACGGTGGCACACATCGGCGTGTGCGTCCTCTCCAAAATGGTGGTGGTAGAAACAGAGCATGTCTCTCCGGTGCTTCTTGGCCTCCGCTGCAGCCACCGTCGCTGGCTCCTCACCTCCACTGGCCGTCTTGCTGGGTTCTGATACCACTGCGTTCACTGTGAGGGCTCTGGTGGTGAGGATGATCCGATCTGCCTCTTGGGCTAGAGCCTGGTAGTTGCGCGTGGCCAGCAGCGGCGAATTGGCAAGGACCGCTCTGGCTGCTGTTGGGAGGTTCTGGAGGAAAAGGTGAGCAAAGAGGAAATGCCCATCATCTGTGCCCATCAACACCAACATCTTCTCCATCAATTCAACCGCCGACCCGTCTCCCAAGTTGGAATGCGTCAGAAGCCTCTCCGCACTCTGACATTCTGAGAGCATGTAGCGCCGGGTCAGCGCGGTTTTGAGAGCACCGTATTTGATCTGATTATTCCCCTCTCAAGAGCCGCCAGTCTGGGTCGTCATCGCTGGGGGCCATTTTTTTTTTGTTTATTACTTATTTTGTACCCGTAGGTAGATTTGTTTTGCAGTTGGGTGACAAACCACCAGCTGCTGGTCGCTGCGTGCGCAAGCGCCCCTTAACTCCCTAACCTGCATGTTTTTGGCATGTGGGAGGAAACCGGAGAAATCCCGGAGTAAACCCACACAAACACGGGGAGAACATGCAAACTCCACACAGATCACTGTTGGCCGGGGGCAGGGATCGAACCCACGATCTCACGGTCCCCGCGATCCCCCGGCCGAGGGTAAAACTGTGCTGCCACAGTGCTAACCACTGCGCCACCGTGCAGCCCATTGGAGGTTTTCTTCTTGCGGTTCCGCGCTCCTATGCAGTTTTCCCGTCAGGGAGGCCACCACACACTATTCCTCCACAGTTCTGGTGGCTGAGGGATGCGGGACGGCCACCCGAGGAACTGTTTAGCTGGTTCGGCGCCATGGGTCGGCCACCCAAAAAATTGTTTCTGTTACTGGGCGACCTAGTTCGGCCGCCGGAGGACTTGTCTCTCGGGGCCTGGGACTGGGGCAGGCCGCCCGATCTTGTTCTGTTCCTTGTGACCACCCGCCGGCCATCGGACGCAGCGAGACCGCTGGAACTGTTCCTGTGGTATTTGGTCTCCGCCTGCCGCCATTCGTTTGGACTGTATGGTGTGAAGGTCATCGGGGGCAATAAATTGACTCTTTTTGATCATGTTCACAGATTCAGTTATAAAATTCTAAGGGACTCCCCATAAGTTGTCATTTTTTATTTAAGACACTCTAGTGAGTAATTTGAAACTGTTTGTATATTGGTGATTGTGATTTGGTCCTTTTGTGAGAGGTGTGTCTGTATTTGCAATTTGTGTCTGACTTTTGCCTTTTTGGGTACATTTGGTGACTGTCAAATGGCGACTTTGTACTTAAGGCTATTTCGAAGGTTAATGTTCATTTCCTAAGTTAAACTTTAATACTTGCTACATTCCTCTTTACTGGGCTTTTGGAAAGATGATGCTCCTTTTTGTCTTTGAACCATGTATGGATTGTTATTGTAGTTTTATGCACTGTTCAGGCGCTGCTTGACCTCAGTAGCTCCATGCGTATGTTTGAGATGTGTACCCTGCCTCTCGCCCAAAGATACCCCCTCGTGACCTGAAAACGATTAAGCGGAAGAGGATAGATGAAAGGACTTTTTAAGCAAACATTGAAATACTGCTTGAGACAGTCTTTCTAAAGTGATTGAAGCCAGAGTAAGTAAATTATTAAGGCAGTTAGTCTGGAGGAGCTGCATTACACTGTAAAAAGTTTTCTGTAGAATAATGGTAAAGGGCTAGCAGCAGAGTTGCCAGCATTTTACCGTTCATTCATTCATCTTCTTCCGCTTAATCCTTTTTTCGGGTCGCGGGGGGGCTGGACCCTATCCCAGCATCTTTGGGCAAGAGGCAGGGTACACCCTGGACAGATCGGCAGTCCATCGCAGGGCCAACACAGAGAGACAGACAACCATTCACTCTGACATTCATACCTAAGGACAATTTAGAATCCCCAGTTTGATGCCAATTAACCTAACTTGCATGTTTTTGGCATGTGGGAGGAAACTGGAGAAATCCTGGAGTAAACCCACGCAGACACGAGGACAACATGCAAACTCCACTCAGATCACTGTTGGTCGGGGGCATTTTACCGTTATTTTACAGTATTCTTACTGTGAAATGACTTTACAGCTTATTGCTGTAAAAGTGAAAAACAGTATGTTTCTGTATCCACCTTATTCCTAGCCCCCATGATGCCTTGCGTGAATTATGGGTACAACTTCCGGTACTAGTTTAGAAAGTGGGGTTGTCACGGAAACGGGACACTTTTCCTTGTTAAAAAAACAATGACTTCAGCATCAAAAATGTGGAAACACGGCCTTTTGCATCTCAGAAAGAGTAGTATAATCATACCACTTCCCATGACTATCAAGGGATGAGAAGACGACCTTAAAAAGTGGCCTTGCAGACAGTAGGTCCGTTAGTTAGCTCTGCTGCTAAAATGCTAACACTGTAAACAAATAAAAGCTCTGAGCTATATCAGTGTTTCCACCGCAATAAAGTCGGTTGCGTTTTGTTAAAATATGTTGGACATAATCAGATTTACCTCAGAACAGACGTAGAATCTAGTCAGAGCCACAAAGAACCACAACACCCTGCTTGGGCTCTTTAATGCCGGGGTAAAACAGACAGCTGCAAATTAAAATGCTCATGCTGCTGTTATGCCGTGAATGCTTGTTATTTAACTTAACACATACAGACCTTTTCTGACAATTGTTCAAAATTTTATTGATCTACACTACCATTCAAAAGTTTGGGGTCACCTAGAAATTTCCTTATTTTTGAAAGAAAAGCACTGTTTTTTTCAATGAAGATAACTTTAAAGTAATCAGAAATACACTCTAATATCTAATATACATTGCTAATGTGGTAAATGACTATTCTAGCTGCAAATATCTGGTTTTTGGTGCAATATCTACATAGGTGTATAGAGGCCCATTTCCAGCAACTATCACTCCAGTGTTCTAATGGTACAGTGTGTTTGCTCATTGCGTCAGAAGGCTAATGGATGATTAGAAGACCCTTGTGTTATGTGTGGCCCTCGCGAGCCACACAGAGAGAGCCGAGGGCGAGCCAGTGAGTTGTGATGTTTTATTAGTGATAAGGGACAGGGGATAAGGAACACGGCCTTGTAGACCAAAAGGCACAAATACTCATACAGGGTAACACTCACAAGTAATGCAGCAAGATGAGTAGAGAGGTGACACCGGGCATAGGGGTTCCAGCCTTCACAGGGCTTAAGTCGCAGCCCCGAGTGATCGGAACTGCTCCTTCTTATACTAATCAGCAGCGCCTCAGCTGATGAGAGTTAATTGGGCTCCAGCCGTCCCGTAACTGACAGCTGGAAGCCCGCTGAGACGCTGCCACAGAAAGGACTGAGTGAACACGGTCTGAGCGCCGGATGGGACGGCGTCTCATCCCCGTGACACAGCCACCCCCCCCCTCACGGTCGGACTACGAACGACTCATACCATCCAAGACCCCCCACACACACACACCTAGGGTGGGTGGATGGGGTACAGGTCAGGAGGGAGAGAATCAGAGGGGAGAATTGAAAAAAGAAAAAAGAAAAAAAAAACCCGACAAAACCTAATACAGAGTACCAATGGAACCCAAACACAATACTCCGTAAAATAATAAAAAAGAACCCAGAAAAAGGAAAAAACAGACAATAAACCAATACCGAGTAAAGGGGAAAAACCCAAACAATATACACCACAAAATACAACATGGGAAAAAAAACCCGGAGAAAAGAAATAAAACAGACAATGAACCAATAACAAGTACAAGGGAAAAAAAATCCAATATAGAGAACCAGGGAACACCCAAACACAATACCCCATAAAATATAACAAAAAAAAAGGGAAAAAAAACCCAGAGAAGGGAAAGAAAACAGGCAGTAACCAATATAGAGTACAAAGGGAAAACCTAAACAATATACTCCATAGGGTACCACATAAGAGAAAAACCCATACCGGCAGAGAATAATAGCAGAAATAATGGCCCAACACACAGGGAAAAAACAGAACCACAATACCCCCATAAACCATGTACAGGTCCACAAACGAAATCAACCCCGGAGCCCCCAAAATAAAAGGGGAACTCCCAAGGGCGAAAAATAACCATATGGCCATCCCTCACACAGGAGGGGAAACCCACACATACACACACAAAAAAAAATCATGCTAAATGTGGAAAAAATAATAACTTAGCTGTACCCACCCAAATATAAGCACAGCAGGAGACATTCAGTTCGGGGGGTCTCCCTGCACCCAGCGTCCATTCCGCTAACGGGGGGTGAAGGAAACAGTTCCGGGGGCCTACCCTAACCCCAGGCCAGAAAACACAGTCCATCGGGAGGCCGAACCAGACCTCCGAACAGAAAGTCTAGCGGGTCGGGCGGCTGCAAGAGCGAGCCGAACGGGCATGGCAGGCCCTCCGGCGGCCGAACTGCATCGCTCAACCACCAGGCCCGTAGGGAAGAGGGGAAGGCCCACACGGACCCCGGTGGAAGAGGCATGGGGAAGAACTGATGACGAGAAGACCCAATGAGAGACGGCAGAGGATCAGCAATCCCCTCACCGGACCTGGACACCACTGGTGCAGAACCCACGTCGGACCCTGATTGGGCCTCGAGCGAACCCACGTCGGACACCACTGGAGCAGAACCCACGTTGGACCCCGATTGGGCCTCGGGCGAACCCACGTCGGACCCCGATTGGGCCTCGGGCGAAACCACGTCAGACCGCGATTGGGCCTCAAGCGAACCCACGTCGGACACCACTGGAACAGAACCCACGTCGGACCCCGATTGGGCCTCGGGCGAAACCACGTCGGACACCGCTGGAGCAAAACCCACGTCGGACCCCGATTGGGCCTCGGGCGAAACCACGTCGGACCCCGATTGGGCCTCAGGCGAAACCACTCCAGACCCCGACTGGGTCGACGCCGCACCAGAACCGACCTCCAACGTCGAACCTGGACCCTCCAGCACCATGAGAGATGGCAACTCCTCGCCGGCGACCCTGGAAGAAGGCTCAGGAGAGAAAACAGAAGCGGGATCAGGATCACCGGCAGCGCCAGAACCCGGCGAGATGAGCTCGGACGCAGCAGACGGCTGCACCCGGCTCACCTCCCCTAGAGACAGGCTAAAGTGCTCAAAGATAGGGAGGAGAAAGATTAAGTAGAGCACTTGCCTGATCTCGGGTTCTGACGCTGTCCAGGACTGCGAAGATCCGGGATCCGGCATCAGGAGGTCGTCGTCAGGCTCCCACTCAGCTGCGTCAGGCTCCGCAGCTGGCATGATGGACAGCGCAGCTTGAGATTCCCCCGGCACCGGTGTCCACGCCGACAGCCCACACGGCGTAGTGGCAGGAGAACCTCGTCCCGCTGGACCAGACCGCTCCTCCGTGGAGACCCGGGGACGCTTGGTCGGTGGCGTTGACTCCACGTAGCTATTCGCCTTCCCCCTCCATTCGCGGCGTAGCCGCGGAACCAGGCTATCCAGAACCGCAGGCCCCCTCCTCATCCCACGACGTCGACCTGGCGCCGGGGATCGCTCAGCGGAGGGAGGAACAGAGGGTGCAGGATTAATGACTAGGGCTACAGCAGGTGGTGGGAGTTCGGGGAGCTGCGAGCCCCGAACTCCACCCCCAGGAGTTTGACAGAGCAAATCACTAAGTAGATGTGAACAAACTGGGACTTGCCTGTCTCCTGGAGGCTGGATGGTGCCTGCTGCAGTGGACAATGCTTCTCCCTCTCCCCGCCGGGCGGTAACGGAGGGCCCCCTGAGGGAACGTCGGGGAGCCGCTCGTGTTGTCTCCAGAAGAGGGCTCGCCAGGCCGGGATTCCAGGCGCACACAGCAGTCGGGGAGCGCGTCGAGGAGGAGGGGGTGACAGCCGAGATGAGCCGGCCCTGAAGTGCTGGCGTGACAGCGGAAGGGAGTGGCTCAGGAGGCACGGCTGAAGAATCTCCTCTCAGACGAGGCGTAGAGGTGACAGCTGCGTGGGAGGAAGAGACCTTGCGACAGCCCGGAACTGGATCCGGACGGGGTTCATGCTGAGACGACTCGGCAATGTGACGACAGCTATTCCCAGGGGGCGAAGCGAAGGAGAGACCCAGGAATCGCCGCTCCTGAGCAGAGATCGAGGCGAGGAGGGCATTGAACTCGGGGTAGTCTCGTAGCCCTGGACTCCTCTCCACCAATCTTACCGCCGCCGCCACATGCCTCATGATGGTAGACGGGTGCACAGCGGAGCTAGCAGCAACCACTCGGTTCCGGACCTTAACAGCTGTCCGCTGCAGATCTTCTGGGGGAATCCTGAGTGACGTCGTGCTGAGCGGGGAAAGCCCTCTGGATGGCACGAA
The DNA here is from genome assembly GCA_020510985.1 of Pholidichthys leucotaenia. Taxonomy (NCBI): domain Eukaryota; kingdom Metazoa; phylum Chordata; class Actinopteri; order Cichliformes; family Pholidichthyidae; genus Pholidichthys; species Pholidichthys leucotaenia. Next base: position 228,800,719 of record CM035849.1, read on the forward strand.
CTCCCGGGCTGGAGTTGCGGCAGGAACGGGATCCTGAAGTGAAGGGCGACATCTCCTCCTCTTCGGCTTCCTGTCGGGATTTCCTTCCAACCCGCAGAGCTCCTCTCGCTGTGCAGCGATGGCGTCCCTCCTGGCACAGACCTCGAGATGGTCGGAGTAGCGAGGGAAACTGTCCAGGAGATTCTCAGCATAGTCCAGATGCCAGTGTCTTTCGTTGGAGGTGCCGTACAGGGTAGCGGTGAAGAGCGTCCCGTCGACATCCTCCAAGATGGACGTCAGCTCGTTGCCCTGGCGCCAAACGTGACTCCTGGGAGACGGCATGTTCAAAGCGCTGACACCCGGACTGGAAGGTACAAGTCCACTAACAACTCACGGCCGCCGGCAACTCGTCTGGCTGCGACTTACTGTTATGTGTGGCCCTCGTGAGCCACACAGAGAGAGCCGAGGGCGAGCCAGTGAGTTGCGATGTTTTATTAGTGATAAGGGACAGGGGATAAGGAACACGGCCTTGTAGACCAAAAGGCACAAATACTCATACAGGGTAACACTCACGAGTAATGCAGCAAGATGAGTAGAGAGCTGGCACCAGGCATAGGGGTTCCAAGGCACAAATACTCACAGCGAATAACACTCACAAGTAATGCAGCAAGATGAGTAGAGAGCTGGCACCGGGCATAGGGGTTCCAGCCTTCACGGTGCTTAAGTCGCAGCCCCGAGTGATCGGAACTGCTCCTTCTTATACTAATCAGCAGCGCCTCAGCTGATGAGAGTTAATTGGGCTCCAGCCGTCCCGTAACTGACAGCTGGAAGCCCCCTGAGACGCTGCCACAGAAAGGACTGAGTGAACACGGTCTGAGCGCCGGATGGGATGGCGTCTCATCCCCGTGACACCTTGTGCAATCATGTTAGCACAGCTGAAAACAGTTTAGCTGGTTAGAGAAGCTATAAAACTGACCTTCCTTTGAGCAGGTTGAGTATCTGGAAAAAATTATTATTTCAAATACAAATCATTATTTCTAACCTTGTCAATGTCTTGACTATATTTTCTATTCATTTTACAACTCATGGTGGTAAATAAGTGTGACTTTTCATGGAAAACACAAAATAATTGTCTGGGTGACCCCAAACTTTTGAACGGTAGTGTATATTTTGTGATTATTTAAAAATTAATGCATGCTGAAGCTGCTAATATCAAGTCCATATCATTCCAATGCAGTGCAACAAATGCAAAAAACCTCAAAACTATTTGATATCTTTCTTAAATCGTTAAGCCTTAGGAAGCAAACTGTTACTATTTTTTTTATTTATTATTTTACTTCATGCAGCCTTGCATCTGGTGACATATATAAACGTCAGATCTGTAACATTCGTACAAGTGAAAACATACCTGGTGCTGTTGTGCCTGTCCTGTGTCTGTACCACCGATCACACGAACAGTCCTTTAGCTGTGCTTATTTGTGAGGAGCCTCATGTTGCGTGGGGATTTGGCCCTTGGGGCTTGTCATCGCCGATGCCAGGTAGTCGACATGATGATGTCAGGCAGGCTACGGCTAGTATGTTTATTGAGCCAGTTTCGCAATAAATGTTACTTCATTGCTCAGCACAACATGGCTCACGTCTCGCTTTATTAAGACACAACATTTGGCGACGTCGGCTTAAACCATGGAGGTGTGCGCAAGACCATCTCCTCTGTTCTTGGAGTCTCCGGGTGTGCCAGCTACACCGTGGCGCTGCTAGTTGGAGGCATTTGATGACTACATTGTCGCGGCTGGCTTGGGCAGCGCCGATGCAAAGAGACGTAAGAGCATGCTAAGCCACTGCCTCGGTAAAGAGGGTCAACGTGTGCTTCACACACTGGGTAGCACGGGCTCTTTAACGAATGCTTGGGCAAGATGGACAAATTTTTGTTGAACAGTGTAACACCACGGCTCGAAGATACAGATTCTTCGATTGCTGTCAGCAAGCGGGTGAGTTCACTCAGCACTTTCTTATGGAACTCTGCAGCCTAGCGAGCATGTGCACCTTCGGGGCTGTTGAAGAAGAGCTAATTTGAGATAAGCTAGCACATAGAATGAGCAACGAGTGGCTAAAGGAGAAGCTATTGCTAACTAAGGATGATTTCTCATTGAGCCAAGTAATACAGATGACTAGCCAAATCGAGTCCGAAACCTAGCTAGGTTTGTAAGTACTGGATAAGGAAAACCTAGCTGCCCAAGCTCCCTCTCCACTTCAGGCTGCTAGCAACTCAGCTAATTCCTCGGGGCGGACCCCCAAAAGGCAGCGGACCATGGCACAGGTAGGAGCGGGAACTTGGGAACTGTGTGGTGGCTGTGGCTCCCCTCGCCACCAGGTGGGCTCGTCCACTTGCCTCGCTAAAGGGAAAAAGTGCTACAACTGTGGTCGTGCTAATCACCTGGCTAGGGTTTGCATCAATGCCAGCAAGCTGATGAACTCAGGGCCCGCAGGCATAGCGTCAGTGTGTGTAGCAGGTGCCAAGAATTGGCTACTAAAGTGGTATGTTTTACAGCTTGACGGCATCGATGTGCCGCTTATGGTAGATTCAGGTGCTGGTAAATCCATACTGAGCATGTCCATGTTAAGAAAACTTTTCCAGAAGAAACCTATTAAGACGGGCACTGTGAAAATGTTTGGCTACAGGCAAGCTAAGATTGGCGTGGTGGGCACAGCCAGTTTCTCGAGTGTGTGGGTCAAAGACTATTCCTGTATTTACCTTCCAGGTTTTGCACCAGAGGGCTGACTTGTTGGGAATTGACTTATTGGAAGAGTTAGGATTCTCCATCACAGACCCAGCAGGCTTGAAAGTGTTGACTGTGTCTCCTGGGTGGCATGTTTGCTGGCCAGCGCTGTTTGCGGGCCTGGGTTGTGTGAAGGCTTTCAACCACCACCCGCTCACTGACCCGGGTGTGATGCCCAAAATCCAACCATCAGCGGAACTGAATAAATTGCTTAAAGCTGGCATTATCGAGAAAGTGGATGCCTCGCCATGGATCTCAAACATCATGGTGGCCAAGAAAAAGACAAGCGACATCTGACCGTGCATTGACCTCAGGATGGTTAACAAAGCGATCATCCCTGACAAATACCCACTGCCCATGATGGAGGAACTCACTGCGATGTTCAGCAGCTCTACAGTGTTTTAAAAACTGGACCTCCGCCAAGGCTATCTACAAGTGCCCCTTCACCCAGCCAGCCATGACCTGACGGCGTTCGTGACCCACATGGGCGTTTTCAGGTACACCCGCATGCCTTTTTGCCTGAGTTCGGCACCAAGCTGTTTTCAAAAAATTAAATCTACAATCCTTGCCGGCCTCATGGGTGTGGTGGTGTACCTAGACGACATTGTGGTCCATGGTGTGTCAAGGGTGGCACATGATGAACGTTTAGAACGAATAATGGAAGTGCTGCTGGAGCACGGGATCACACTGAACGGGGAAAACTGCATCTTTGCAGCGGATTCCATTGAGTTTGTTGGTTTCCGACTATCGGCTGAGGGCCTGATTCCCCTGCACTCGAACATGGAGGCGGTCCTGCATCTCCCCGACCCCACAACACCCCCACATATTTCCTCGTTTTTGAGCATGGTGAACTTCTACGGGCGTTTCATTCCCCATTATTCAGAGACTATCAAACCTCCCCGAGCTCTCCTGAAGCAGGACGCTCAATGGCAATGGACCCCGGCCTGCTCAACAGTGGTCGTTAAACTGAAGTCCCAACTCACCTCCCTGCCGGTGTAGGCACACTTTGATCCCAACGGGCCCACTTTTGTGACTTGTGACGCGTCTGGTTCAGCTGTGGGGGCGGTTATGTCTCAAGTGCAAAATGGTACGGAATGCCCAGTGGCGTTCACGTCGAGGTCCCTCATGCCAACTGAACAGAAGTACGTTGTGAGTGAGAGAGAGGCGCTCGCATGTGTTTGGGCATGCGAATGGTGGCACATTTACCTCTACGGATGCCATTTTACCCTGCGCATGGACCACGGGGCGCTGATGACGCTGCTGGAGACAAGAGGTTCGGGACACAGGCCCCTGCAGATCCACAGGTGGACGGAACAGCTGCGGGCCTACAACTTCACTACTCAGTTCACCCCTGGCAAAGAAAATGTAGTGGCGGACCTCCTGTCCCATGCCACAGCCAACATCGCACAACTGGACAACAGCGATTCCTTGGAGGTGGACCTGATCAACACATTGCACGGGCCCCTCCGGGACATGGTGTCACTCCAGGAACTCCAAGCGGAGTTGGAACGGGACCTGACGTTGTCACAACTTCGCTCTTACGTGGGGGGTGGGGAGGTGGCCCAGCCCAGCCCAGCCCAGAAAAATGCAGGGTGACCTGGCACCTTTTCACAGGTTCAGGGACGAACTGAGTTGCTGGAATGACATGTGTGTGGTGAGAGGACACTGCACATTGATTCTGGTGTTGCTGAGATCGCGTGTCTTCGTGATGTTCCATGAGGGTCATCTGGGGGTGGTCAGGGTGAAACAACATTGCAGAGATTTGGTTTGGTGGCCTGGCATTGATAAGGACATTGACACTATGGTTAAGAACTGTGTTCCGTGTTTGGAAAGCTGGAAAACTGGCATGCCACCTCCCCCACCTCTGTGACCATTACCATATCCGGACAGTCCTTGGAAGCACATCCAATTGGACATCTGTGGCGAACTGCTCACGGCCCCGTGAACAGCTGTTTTCTGCTGGTGGTCTATGATCTGTTTTCAAAATGGCCAAAAGTGTTTCCCGCTAACTCGGTCATGACGGACATGGTTACCAGTTTCCTCTTGTCACTTTTTGCCAGGTGGGAGGTTCCAGATGCCATCACAATGGACAATGTGCTCTTCTTCTTCTTCTTTTTTTAGATTTGATTGGCGATTGACAACCAGCTTACAGGTGCATTACCACCACTGACTTGATTATCATCACTCTATATCTTTGTATAAGGAGTTCTTATAAGGAGTTCTGAACAACTCCTTATGTGTGAAAATGTTGGAGTTTGGTCTTTTATTTGTGTGGTGTGGGTGGCGGCTCCGCCTTCCGGTTCTACCATCACCCACGGCTATAAGAGGGCAGGGGGCAGGAGGGGTGGTCTCTTTGCCATCTCTTCTGTCTGACGGCTGCGTATGTGCTGTGGAGTGCCTCTCTAATAAACGTGTGTTCAGTTCAACACCTGGCTTTGTCCTTGGCTCCATATATAGACATAACATTTGGCGACGAGAATAAAAGTGGACTAAAACAAAGGCATGGAAGCATGTGGGTTTGAAATTTGTTCGGTTTTGGAGCTCTCCTGTGAGCCACCGGTCCCCTGGCCAAGGTGGTGAGCCATTTTCTGTACGTATATGGTGGCACTGGACCTTGGGAAGCTGGAGAAGTTGTGGGTACATGAGTTGTTGGTGCACAATCCTGGAATGGAGGAACAGCATGTTCAGAGCACACTGAGTGACTGGGATAGCTTTGTTAAAGTGCTTGAGCTAATGGCGAGCTATTTTCACGCCCTGGAAAACGTCATGGTTCGCAAGATTCGGTTTCAACAGCGCCGCCAACGGGTAGGCGAGTCTATTCAGCGGTTTGTGACAGACTTGGAGCTGTTGGTCAGTGGGTGCCAGTTTGAACTATATAAGGGGATGATTCACGACCAGTTGGCGGAGTATTCCACCAGCATTGCAATAGGGTCAAAGCTGCTTATGTTTTCAGGTGAACTGACGCTGCCCATGGAGTTAGCTCAGCAGCTGAAGCTGCGGATAAACTGCCACGGGAGCTGAGTGAGTGCTTATCATACAGACATCTGGGATCACCGTCGACCGCGCTTGCAGTGGACCTGGTCAGCGTGGAAAGTGTGGAGGATGCCACCAGCCCTATGACTGTGAGGTCCGCCCCGGGAAAGCCCAAAGGTGAGCGCTGTGGGTCCACGAAGCACCTTTTCAGAGTCAAAGATTGTTCGGCAAGAGCGGAATGCTGCAGCATGTGCGGCCACTTGCGCCCTCACAGTTGTCCATGCTGTGTCTCCGAGTACCAACAGACTCATGTACTGTATGATGGAGTTGGACAGGGTGGAAGTGTTTTTATGGATCGACACAGGAGCGGTGGGCTCCGTGCTGGATTGGACGACCGTGAGACATTTTTCTCCGCATGTCAGAATTGAGAGTGACCCGGTGCCGCTTTGTGGTTGTGGAGGAGGATGACTGGCCGTGGTGGGAATGTTGGAACCGACGGCTCAGTGCAAATCGGCTATAATGTGGGACTGCCTGATCCTGAGAGTGGTAGATGGTGTGGTGTGGGATGAGGAACTGCCTTGCACCCTGGAGAGTGAGCAAGACCAATATCGCTCAGGGTCATCACAGGAGGGTACCTGTGCCAGAGCTCAAGTCACCCTGGATGAGGGTACTGGGCGACACAATGGAACGCCTGTGATGACGGGCGACGTCGTGAGGCTGGTCTCACCTGTTCCTGGATCTCGGCTGAAATGGACCGGTGAACAGGGGGCCACAATGGCGATAGCGGCAGTGAAGTTAAAAGAGGTCGGGGCTGGACCGTCTGGCATGGTAGAACGATGTGCCAAGCAGAGACCCTACAAGCCAAGCAGAACACTGGCAGTGCGGTGGTGCAGTGGTTAGCACTGCACCAGAACAGCAACTCACCCTTGGCCATGGGATCCCTGGTTCAATCCCAGCCCCTGACCAACAGTGATCTATGTGGAGTTTGCATGTTCTCCCTGTATCTGCATGGGTTTAATCCGGGATTTCTCCGGTTTCCTCCCACAGGCCAAAAACATGCAGGTTAGGTTAACTGGAGACTCTAAAGTGGCCCTAGGTGTGAATGTGTGTGTGAATGGTTAAGGGATAGTGCCGTACCGTGGCTGCTTCATCACTCCAGGTGGATGCCCTCAATTTCCCCTCTGGGGATCAATAAAGTATACAAAATCAAAAAAAAAAAATCAAAAACACTTCTGGGAAGCTGTGGACTGTCTTCGGGCTCAGGAGGTTGTGAGACCACAACAGGTACGGGCCAGTCAGCGGTCGGAGGAGCACCAGGGACGGTCATGCATCGTGGCCAGATGGGAGGACGCTCATCTCCAGCTGCTAGACGGTTCGTGGGGCACCCGAATGAGCTGCGGCGTGCCTGGGAGGGAACTGTGGGACGTGGGCCTGGGCTAGCGGAGCAGCCGGTGGTGAGGAAGAGGAGGCGCACTGGTGCTGATGCGACCTGCTGCAGCCCGGGAGGCTGGCTGCCTCCGGGGGTGGACTGGTGACAGGGCAGTCCAGGGGGCCCACGGCCTTGTGTTCTCCAGCCGTTTGTATATAGGTTAACTGTTATATGTGAGTTTGAATTGGCTATGTGTGTGTCATAATCTGATGGTTGATATCTGGTTTGGATGTTGTATATGTATTCATATTTTGATAGCCATGGGGTACGGCTTGTTTAATGTTTCTGGAATGTGTTACTCTATGTGTTTGATATGTATATATGTTCATGGGGATTAATTCACTGTTATGTTTAAATTAGGACAAGGCGGTATTTTTGTTTAAAGTGGACTCTTTTGAAGTGTTAGTGGCAGAATAACCCGCTTCGCCATGTGAGGTGAGGTGACAGTCAACCCATCTCCCCCTAGTTTTGTTTTTTTGGAGTGATTGGGTTAGGCCATTTGTATTGTGTTACCTCATTATTTTAGTGTGATTTGGGTTTCCAAATTGGGGTGGGTCTGAATTGGGTGTGTGTTTTGTTTTTCTGTGATGGGGGAGGGAATGTTATATTGGAGTTTGGTCTTTTATTTGTGTGGTACAGGTGGCGGCTCCACCTTCTGGTTCCGCCACCACCCGTGGCTATAAGAAGGCAGTGGGCAGGAGGGGCAGTCTCTTTGCCACCTCTTCTGCCTGACGGCTGTGTGTGTGCTATGGAGTGCCTCTCTAATAAACGTGTGTTCAGCTCAACACCTGGCTTTGTCCTTGGCTCCATATATAGACATAACACAATGGCCCACAGTTCACCTCTGGGGAGTTTGAGGAGTTTTTGGGAGAAAGGGGCGTAGAGCATATTAGAACTGTGTTTTATCACCTGCGAGCTAATGGGGGTGTGGAATGTTTCAATAAGGCACTGAAAAATGGTCTGCTCCTCCACTACAGGGCGACCGCCCACGCCACGATGGGGTGCTCTCCAGCGAAGCTCATGCTGGGGCGTGAATTACATCTGCCCCTGGACTGGCTGCAGCCCCCACGACCTCCCCTCTGGGGTACATGGAACTATCGCGAGACCAAGTGGTTGCTTGACAGCAGAAAATGAAATATTTCGACAGAAGGCACAGAGCGAGGGCTCATGGACTCGATGTGTCGGACTGGGTCAGGATCAAGCACTGCAACTGTACGCCTAAGCTGCAACCTTTCTGGACCGGACCACTGCAGATCGTGAAGTGGCTGGGCCCGGACACTTCAGGCTCTCGGACGGGTCACTGTGGCATTCCAGCCGCCTCAGGAAGTCGTTGCTGGCCCAGGGAGTGGGAGCTGCAGCAGATGTGACTGATGAGGGTTAGGACTTGTCTCATCGGGGTGTTGGGGACACTCGGGTGCGGCTGACGGAGTCTAGAGCAGGTCCTCTGCCTGTGAGACGCTTGGCTAGGACACATCAGAGGCCCAGGCACCTCGATAACTTTGTGGTAGGCCTAGCTTTAGCTGAAGCATGTTGGTTATGGGCAGCAGAATAATCCGCTTCAACACAGAGGGTACCCTGGCAGTCTACCCAGGTGCCTATTTAGCTCATTAGGCTTATCAGTCTGTGGTGTTAAAAAAAAAAAAGATGTTTGAAAAGAAAATAATAAAATGTCTGTTTTATGTAGATAAAGGGGTTTTACTGCTAAATTTAAGGAGCGGGGGTTTGTTTTGAATTATTCAGTTCAATTCAACTTTATTTATATCGTACCATTTCACAACAACAGTCATCTCATAGCACTTTCAACTGTAGAGGAAACCCCCACAATTGCAGAAAGACCCCAGAAATCAGGTGATCCCCAGTGAGCAAGTGCTTGGCAACGGTGGAGAGGAAAAACTCCCTTTTAACAGGAAGAAACCTCCAGCAGAACCAGGCTCAAGGAGGGGCAGTCATCTGCTGCGACTGGCTCGGGAGTGAGGGGATAGAGAAGATGAAAAGAACAGACATGTAGAGAGCAAACAGCACGATGGGGACTCAATCTATGGGAGAGAACAAACAGATGTTAATGACCAGCAAAAATATTTCATTGAGAGTAAAGAAAGGAGTGAAGCCCAGTGCATTACTGGAGGTCCCCCGGCTGACTAAACCTATTAGCAGCATAACTAAGGGAGGGTTCAGAGACACATGATCCCTCCGTAATTGTAGGCTATATCAAAAACGAAGGTTTTAACCCTATTCTTAAAAACAGAGATCGAGTCTGACTCCCGAATCCAGATTGGCAGCTGGTTCCACAGGAGAGGAGCTTGATAGCTGAAGGCTCTGCCTCCCATTGTACTTTTGGAGATTCTAGGTATTACAAGTAATCCAGCATTTTGGGAGTGTAGTGCTCTGTTAGGATAATAGGGAAGTATCCGATCTTTTAAATAAAAAGGGGCCTGATTGTTTAGAGCTTTGTAAGTGAGAAGAAGGATTTTAAACTTAATTCTAAACTCTATGGGAAGCCAATGAAGGGAGGCCAGAACTGGAGAGATATGATCTGTCTTTCTAGTACCTGTTTAAACTCTTGCTGCAGCATTTTGGATCAACTGAAGACTTTTTAAAGATGTTTTTGTCATGATGGCCCTCACGGACCATCACAAGACGCCTCAGACACCAGTGAGTTGCAGTGATATTTTATTACAGAGAGGGATGAACACACACAGGATACATACAAAGGCAGGGTGACGTCTGAGCCGGGGAGCACCCGATGCGCCAGACGGACAATAGTGAGGGTGAAGTCTTAAGGGAACGTACCTTACAAGACGACAACGTTAACAGGCGGGTTACAGATTCCCAAGTCCGTTAACAATGATGAGCAAGGCAAACAGGAACATAACGAAGCATAACAGGAGCACAACAGAACGTAGCTGAACATAACAGAGACTGCCGCACTGGAGGACATTCATCACCGGCTTTTAACTCGGCCGCTAATGACCCCAATGCGGCGCAGCTGCTCGCTGTGACAGCAGCGCAGCAGCTGACTTTGACAGCAGCGCAGCAGCTGGCTTTGACAGCAGTGCAGCAGCTGGCTTTGACAGCAGGGAGCTCCCCCGGGCGCCTTCACAATAAAAGCCCGAGGAGCTGAAAGAATCCTCTGCTGCCAAAGCCAGGGAAATAAGATATGAGGCCCGAGTGTGGCCAGAACCGACACTCGGGTTATGACAGTACCTCCCCCTCGAGGCCAAGCTCTGAGCGGCCTGAGTAACACCCAAGCCCCCCCCACCCCCCTAGGGTGGGTGGATGGGGCGCTGGCAGGAGGGAGAGAGACAAACAACGAGCAAGCAAATGATGAAACCAACAAGGCTATAAAGGTAGGGGAAAAAAAACCATAATCCCAAAAACGTGGGTAACCAGAATAAAGTCAAAATAGGCAATATACCTTTTGGCAAATACAAAGTGACATAAGGTGGAGGAAAAAACCACCGAACTCAGAAACAACATGGTGAGCCACAAAAACACAAATCATCCCCCTCCCCCCCACACACCCCAACAGTCCCACAGACGAGATCAGAAACCCGGGAAGGGTGCAGTCCAGACCCGGAGGGATGGGGGCAAAAGGTTCGGGGGGTCGTCCGGCAACAAGAGGCCACAGAACAGGGAGGGGAAAAGAGGACAGTTCGGGCGGCCTACCCCAATCCCATGCTCAGGAGTAGAGAGTTTCAGGCGGCCGGAGCAGGTCGCCGCACAGGAAGACAAATAGGTCGGGGGGCCGGCCCAGAGAACCAAACCGACGAGACAGTCCTTCAGGCGGCCGTCCCGCAACACCAGCCCACCAGAACCGCTGGGAAGAAGCAGCCGGCGGTCCCGCCGAAAAGGGGAGAGACGAGGGGGAACCGGGCGGAGCATTCGGGACCCCAACGGCCCCAGGTGGAGATGGGTAGCGCTCCTCAGGGGGACGAGGAGGAAGACGGTGGAGATGAGGGTGACGAGGGAAACGAGCCTGTCCAGCATCCGGTGGCCGGGGATCTGCAGCTCCCTCACCGAATCTAGGACCTGCTGGTGCAGCACCCACGGTGGACCCCGATTGGGCCTCCGGAACCGAGCCCACGGTGGACCCCGATTGGGCCGGCGAGGCACTCCCGGTGGACCCCAACTGGACCGGAACAGCACTCCCGGTGGACCCGGTCGGCGTGGCACCAGACTCGACCTCTAACCCCGAAACCGGAACCTCTGGCGCAGCTGGCGAGAGCAGCCCCTCGCCGGCGACCCTGGGAGAAGACTCACAAAAGAGAGAAAACCCGGGATCAGGATCACCGGCAGCGCCAGAACCCGGCGAGATAAGCTCGGACGCAGCGGGTGGCTGCACCCGGCTCATCTCCCCTTGAGACAGGTAAAAGTGCTCTAAAAGGTGAAGAAGAAAGATAAAACAGAGCACTTGCCTGAGCTCGGGTTCTGACGCCGTCCAGGACTGCGATGATCCGGGCTCAGAAGTCAGGAGGTCGTCCTCAGGCTCCCACTCAGCTGCGTCGGGCTCCGCAGCTGGCATGATGGTGCGCACAGCTAGAGAGTCCTCCGGTACCGATGTCCACGCCGGTGGCCCGCACGGCGTGGTGGCAGGAGAATCTCGACCTGCTGGACCGGACCGCTCCTCCGTGGAACCCCGGGGACGCTTCTTCATCGGCGATGGCTCCACGCTGCAGTCCGCTCTCCTCCTCCGCCCATGGCGTGGCTGCGGAACCGGAACCAGGCTCTCCAGAACCGCAGGCCCCCTCCTCATCCAGCGACGTTGGCCTGACGTCGAGGACCGCTCAGCGGAGGGAGACACAGAGGAAGCAGGGTTAATACTTTCATCCACAGCAGGTGGAGGGAGCTCGGGGGGCTGCATACCCCGAGCTCCACCCCCAGGAGTCAGACAAGGCAAAACAATATCTAAAGGAGAGAAATTATCATGCACTTGCCTTTCCCCTGAGGGTAAGATGGTTCCCGCTGTGGGGGACGTCGTTCCTTACTTTCCCCGCTGGATGGCGACAGAGGGCCCTCTGGGAAGACGAGATGAGGCCACTCGAGGCGGATCCAGGATGGGGCTCGCCGAAACGGAGCTCCCGCGACACACAGCAGCCAGGATAGGTGACGAGGAGGAGGGGGCGACAGCCGGGGTCAGTCGGGCATGGAGCGCTGATGGGACAGCAGGCGAGGGCCCGGGAGAAGACGAGGCTGCGGGAATTCCCCACTGACGAGGCGCAGGAGTGACAGCTGTGTGGGGGGTTGAGCCCTTGCGGCGACCCGGAACAGCATCTAGATGGGGTTCTAGCCGAAGTTGGAAGCCGGTGTGACAACGGTTCCTTGTAGGGGGTGAGGCGAAGGTGAGGTTCGGAAATCGCCGTTCCTGAGCAGAAACAGCGCCAAGCAAGTCGGCGAACTCAGGAAACTCACGCAGCGCTGGATTCCTCTCCACCAGTCTAACCGCCGCCACCACATGCTTCATACACGCTGGTGGATTCCCAGCGGAGCAAGCAGCAGCCACCCGGTCCCAGATCTTGTCTGCTGTCAGCTGCAGCTTCTCTGGGGGAATCCCGAGTGACAACATGCCCGCTGGGAAAAGACCTCCGGATGGTGCGAACTCCCGGGCCGGAACGGAGGCAGGACCGGGATCCCGAAGCGAGGGGCGACGTCTCCTCCGCTTCGGCTTCCTGCCAGGATTTCCCTCCAGCCCACGGAGTATCTCACACTGGGCAGCGATGTCATCTTTCCTCACGCTTACCTCTGGATGATTAGTGAAGCGGGGAAGAGAATCCAGAATTTCCTCGGCTAGGTCCAGGTACCGGGGCACTTCGCTGTTGAAGTCGAGGAGGGAGGCGGCGACAAGGACTTCGTCCACGCGCTCGAGGGTGTCAGCGAGAACAGCGTCCTGCCTCCGAACACAAGACCTCCACGATGGCATGCTTCAACACGGCACCCAGACAGGTAGGAACAAACAGTCCACTACTGCAAACTACACGGTGAATGACGTCTCAAACAACGCCTCCTCTCCGGGCGTTAGGCGGCAGTCTACTGTCACGATGGCCCTCATGGACCATCACAAGACGCCTCAGACACCAGTGAGTTGCAGTGATATTTTATTACAGAGAGGGATGAACACACACAGGATACATACAAAGGCAGGGTGACGTCTGAGCCAGGGAGCACCCGATGCGCCAGACGGACAATAGTGAGGGTGAAGTCTTAAGGGAACGTACCTTACAAGACGACAACGTTAACAGGCGGGTTACAGATTCCCAAGTCCGTTAACAATGATGAGCAAGGCAAACAGGAACATAACGAAGCATAACAGGAGCACAACAGAACGTAGCTGAACATAACAGAGACTGCCGCACTGGAGGACATTCATCACCGGCTTTTAACTCGGCCGCTAATGACCCCTATGCGGCACAGCTGCTCGCTGTGACAGCAGCGCAGCAGCTGACTTTGACAGCAGGGAGCTCCCCCGGGCGCCTTCACAATAAAAGCCCGAGGAGCTGAAAGAATCCTCTGCTGCCAAAGCCAGGGAAATAAGATATGAGGCCCGAGTGTGGCCAGAACCGACACTCGGGTTATGACAGTTTTAGGACAACCCGATAATAAAGAGATACAATAATCTAATCTCGAGCTAACAAAAGCATGGATCAGTTTCTCAGCATCACTCTGAGACAAGATGCTCCTAATCTTGGCAATATTAAACAAATGATAGAAGGCAGTCTTAGAAACAAATTTAATATGTGAATTGAAAAACAGATCTTGATCAAAAATAACTCCAAGGTTCCTCACAGAACTATTCGGAGAAAGAGTAACCACATCCAAACCAAGAGTTTAATTTGGAAAGGTATTTCTAAGGTTTTTTTGGACCAACAAGAATGACTTCAGTCTTATCTGAATTTAATAGCAGGAAATTACAAGTCATCAGACTGTACAACCTAAGCAGGGCTGCTCGCAGAGATAGCAAAAAGACGTAACAAACTAATAGTTTTTTGAATGCAAAAGATGCAATAGACTTACACAATGGTCCCCTCCGGCATACAACTAGGAACATACCGGTCGCTATGGAGGGTGAGAATATGTATGGGCACATAATCATACCATGTAGGATAACTAAGTAGACGGTTATGCTGTTTCATCCCATCTAGCAACAATGCTCTGCACTGTGTGTGTTTATATATTTACATATTTATTCCATCTAGCTACAATGCTCAGCACTGGGTGTGTTTATGTTTATATTTATATATCTATATATTTATTCCATCTAGCTACAATGCTCCGCACTGTGTTTTTATATATCTACATATTATTCCATCTAGCTACATTGCTCCGCACTGTGTGTTTATATACTTGCATATTTATTCCACCTAGCTGCAATGCTCCGTACTGTGGGTGTTTATATATTTACATATTTATTCCATCTAGCTACAATGCTCTGCACTGTGTGTTCATATATTCATATATTTATTCCATCCAGCTACAATGCTCTGCACTGTGTGTCTGTGTGTGTGTGTGTATATATATATTTTATAGTAATATGTACATATGTATATTAGCTGCTCTTGCTTGCTTATTTTTTTTTTTGTTTGTTTTTTTTCCTTGCCTTCTGATTGTTGCTCTGAGTGTTGCTATCCCTGTGCTGTTGCAATCCTGGAATTTCCCCGTTGTGGGACTAATAAAGGCTTATCTTATCTTATCTTATCCAAGCTTTGATTTCCTTAAGACAGGCTTCTAATTTGGCTAATTGATTACTATCATCTGGCTTCATTGACAGGTATAATTGTGTGTCATCTACATGCAACAATGAAAATGTATACAGTGCTTTCTAATAATGTTGCCTAACGGAAGCATATTTAAACTAAAAAGAATAGGGCCTAATACAGATCCCTGCGGCACTCCATGACTGAGCTTTGAGTTGGAAGAAAACTCATTACTGA
Source organism: Pholidichthys leucotaenia (assembly GCA_020510985.1). Taxonomy (NCBI): domain Eukaryota; kingdom Metazoa; phylum Chordata; class Actinopteri; order Cichliformes; family Pholidichthyidae; genus Pholidichthys; species Pholidichthys leucotaenia. The sequence goes on from CM035849.1 coordinate 228,815,802, forward strand.
CATGAACAAACTGGAACCTATCAGGTAAATAAGATCTAAACCACTGCAACAAAGTTCCATTAAGTCCAACATAGTGTTCTAATCTCCATCCATCATAGCAGTTTGTTGGGGGCGACAATGACTGTTTCATTTAGGTCTGATCAGATTCCTCCATGCAGCTCTGTCCTTCGCCCTCCGCTGCCAGAAACTCCTGGCCTTGTTAACCCGGGCGATGTCCGAGCCGCTATGAGTTGCTTTCTGACTGACGATTTCATCAAGTAGAATATTATGATCGAAAGTATCAAAAGCTGCACTAAGGTCTAAAAGGACAAGTACAGAAAGAAGTCCATTATCAGATGCGATAAGGAGGTCATTAGTGACCTTCACTAAGGCTGTTTCAGTACTGGATTCTAAACCCAGATTGAAACTCTTCAAATAAACCATTTCCCTGCAAGTGGTCAAATAATTGCGTAGCAACAACTCTTTCTAAGATTTTTGAAATGAAAGGCAGATTAGAGATTGCTCTATCGTTAGCTAAAACTCCTGGATCCAGCATTGGCTTTTTGAGTAAAGGTTTAATTACAACAGTTTTAAAAGCCTGTGGTACATGGCCTAATGTTAATGAAGAATTGATTATTTGAAGAGTAGAGCTACCAATAAATGGGAAGACTTCTTTAAATAACCTGGTAGGAATAGGGTCTAAAAGACAAGTTGAAGGCTTGGATGAGAAAATTATTTTATCTAACTCTAAAAGGTCAATTGGAGTAAACTCATCCAAACAGATATCAATTGATTGAGTTGTAGCAGTTACTGTATTTAACTTAATGGTGGGAAGAATCTGACTGGTTTTATCTCTGATAGATGAAATTTTATTATTGAAAAAGTTCATAAAGTCTTTACTAGTAAGCTCTAAGAGAATGCTAGGATTGACAGAGTCCTGACCCTTTGTCAGCCTGGCTACAGTGCTGAAAAGAAACCTGGAATTATTCTTGTTCTCTTCTATTAATGCAGAATAATAACTTCTTCTAGCTTTTCTAAGAGATTTTTTATAAATTAAAAGATGATTTCTCCAAGCTAAATAGATTTCATCTTAATTAGTGGAGCGCCATTTTCTTTCTAATTGACTAGTCTTCTGTTTTAAGTTACGAGTTTCTGTGTTGAACCAAGGAGTTAAAAATCTCTGATTAGGCTTTTTTTCTTTTTCAAAAGGGCCACCATGTCTAGAGTCTGATGCAGAGAAGCTGTCACACTATCTACCATGCTATCAATTACAGAAGGAGCAAGCTGTCTATAGCTTATTTCCGTTGTGTTGACATATGGCATAGAGGAAACAATTTGCATAAATTTGGTAACAACATCATCTGAGAGGCATCTACTGTGGTAATATTTTTCTTTAGGAGCCAAATAGTCAGAAATAGTAAAATCATAGGTCAGGGGTGTCCAACCATGTGCCATGGAGAGCCAAGACCCTGCAGGTTTTACCTCCAACCAGTGTCTTCAACAGCAGATTTCTGTGAACTTCTTCCCACTGATTGCTGATAAGTGAAAACACCTGCTGAAGAGACTGGGTAGAAGAGAAAACCTGCAGGGTCTTGGCTCTCCATGGCACATGGTTGGACACCCCTGTCATAGGTTAACAGACAATGGTCTGACAGTACAGGGTTATGAGGAGATTTCTATGCCATATGTCAGAACAAGGTCCAACGTATGGTGGAGATAATGGGTAGAATTTCCTTCTTCTTGTGAAAACCCCATCGAGTCTAATATTGAATTAAATGCCAAATTAAGACAATCACTATCTACATCTACATGTATATTAAAGTCCCCTACTATAATCTGATTTCAGCACTAAATCAACTAAGAATTTGGGAAATTCGGATAAAAACTCTGAGTAGGTTGATGGAGGACGATAAACTATGGCAAATAAAATTGGGTTTAGCCTAAAATTGCTAACATTGCGGCGACGCCAGCACACTGCGGAAGGACATTAACTTTCACCCAGAAGCAGACAGAGGGGCTGAATAATGGACTGGGAGGGATAGCACCCCATAGGGATAATTACACCAGACTCTAAGACGCCTCCGCCTCCTGCTGCTTTAAACTACAGCACAGGGAGGTGAATGTATGGTAGGAAGGTAACATGTGTTATGTTAATAGTGCCACACAGTGCTTTTGTATATAACGTGTTATTATAATCTTGCCACTCATGGCCTTTGTCAGACCTAATGAATATGCGCCAGCCTCAGTTCCTACACGCAGGTCAATAAAGCTATATAAGAGAGTGCTGAAGAACTGAGGCAAAGCTTTTCCAGACTAGGCTTTTCACGGTCCCAGCGCCCACGCTGGGGCCCCAGGCTGTACATATGATAGATGGTTCAATAAAGAATCTGTGTCGACCTATGCTCGTGCCTTGCCTCTACATCCGTTCCCTTTTACCCTCTACATCGGTGACCTGACATGAATGGACTGTCTCTCCCTTCTGCCGCGCTGTGGACTCCTTTTTCTCCACATTGGTGACCTGATGGAGATGAACTGTCTCTCCCTTATGCCGCACACCACATTGGTGACCTGACGTGGGATGACCATCTGCTCCCTTTCACCGTGCTGTGGATTCCAGAGACCGGGGATTGCCCACATCCTTCTCATCCACATTGGAGCGCGCGTGCCCATTCCTCTCTCCATGATGGCAACCTCCAGACGGACAGCACGGCGCGGGGACCAAGATGCACGAGGGTCAGCGACACGAGCACTGCACAGAAACAGCCTGAACGGGAAGATCATCGGTGCTGTCTGTGTTGAATTCCATCAAGCTCCCCGACCCTGACTCACCTCCCAACAGCGGAATTCAGTGCACAGAAGCCCCGTGTGCACACCGCAGGATTATGAGGACAGCACAACTTCCAGCTATGTGGACACTGTGCCACAGTGCGCGCCACGCACCAGGGACAAACCGGCTCCACAGACTCACACATCAGCCTCCGCAACTGCACATGCCCAGGGAACACGGCTGATCGCTATCCTGGGAACCTTTAGGGCTGGTAGGAAGGTAACATGTGTTATGTTATTAGTGCCACACAGTGCTTTTGTATATTATCATCATCATCATAGCAGTCTGTCGTGGGCGACGATGACTGTTTCATTTAGGTCTGATCAGATTCCTCCACACAGCTCTGTCCTTAGCCTTCCACTGCCAGGAGCTCCTGTCTAGACTGACCATTTCATGAAACTGCTTGCACACTACACAAAGAGCAGAGATAAACAAACCTATCATCTGGTCAGTCACCGCAACAGATACTGGAGTCAGTTTGTCTTGGCTTGTCCTTGCCACTGATAATACCTTTATCTGCCAAGAATGTGCTTTTGTAGATAACGTGTTATTATAATCTTGCCACTGATGGCCTTTGTCAGACCTAATGAATATGCGCCAGCCTCAGTTCCTATGCGGAGGTCAATAAAGCTATATTAGAGAGCGCAGAGGAACTGAGGCAAAGCTTTTCCAGACTAGGCTCTTCACGGCCCCAGTGCCAATGCTGGGGCCCCAGGCTGTACATATGATCGAGGGTTCAATAAAGAATCTGTGTCGACCTATGCTCGTGCCTTGCCTCCACATCCTTTGCCTTTTACCCTCTACAACATGCCCAATACTGAGGACCAGGCCCTCAAAGGAATTATAACATGTTTTTTGCTTTACTTTAACTAGTAATTTGGAATGGTAAATTGTTGCTGCTCTTCCTCCATGACCAGAACTTCTGGGATTTTGACAGTTTAAATAACCAGAGGGAGTTGATTCATTTAAACCAACATAATCCTCTTGCCCTATCCAAGTCTCTGTAAGGGATATTAAATCAATCTGATGATCAATTAACAGATCATGGACTAGCAGAGACTTGGGAGTTAGAGACCTAATATTTAACAAACCACATTTAATTTTTAAATTATGAGGAAGAACAGAGGGTAAATCATTAATTTTAGAGACTTCATGTTTAATTTGAGTTTTACCAACTTTTTGTTTAATCACTTTGGGATGCTTAAACATTATATTTTTATTTATTTTGGAGGGAGCAGACAATGATTCTCTGATGGGGAAGACAGGGGCTAATTATGTTCTCACGATTTTGTAAAGGGGGAGAAATGTTGGGTGTGGATTTGGGCCTTGGGGCTTGCCGTAACCGACGCCAGGCAGTCGACGTGGTGATGTCAGGCGGGCTACGGCCAGTATGTATATTGAGCCTGTTTCTCAATAAAGGCTAGTTCATTGCTTGCCACAACATGGCTCACGTCTCACTTTATTAAGACATAAAATACAAAAACTACAAGTGCTGAAATTATCTGCCTCTTGACTGCAAAACAGGTATGTGGACTATTCATTAAAATTAATTTAAAACACTTTTAAAAACACCATTTTAAATGCCCCACTACTCCATTCTTGCTGACTGATTTAACACTACTTAAACTAGAAGGTGCACCCATAATCGTTTCTACAGCGGCACCCTCAGGAATAAGGTAGATTTATTTGTTTTACAGTAAAATGCTGGATGCAGAGTTGCCAGCGTTTTGCTGTTATTTTACAGTATCCTTACTGTGAAATGATTTTACAGCTTATAACTGCAATAGTGATTTATTTAATGTATTTAATTTTGTAATGTAGTGTATTTATTTAATTTTTTACAGTAAATTACTGGCAGCAGAGATGCCAGCGGTGTGGTGGCACAGTGGTTAGCACTGTGGCAGCACGGCAACTCACCCTTGGCTATGGGATCTCGGGTTCGATCTCAGCCCCTGACCAACAGTGATCTCTGTGGAGTCTGCATGTTCTCCCCGTGTCTGCGTGGATTTACTCTGGGATTTCTCCGGTTTCCTCCCACAGGCCAAAAACATGTAGATTAGGTTAATTGGAGACTGTAAAGTGGCCCAAGGTGTGAATGTGTGTGTGAATGGCTAAGGGACAGGCCGTACCGTGGCTGCTTCATCCATCCAGGTGGATGCCCTGTAATTTCCCCTCTGGGGATCAATAAAGTACACAAAATCAAAAAAAATCAAATATACTGTAATGAGCAGGTGGTCTCTGTCACGAGGCTGAGCGCGGTGTTCCACCGTGCTCATGCTCTTAATTTATTCCTGATTATCTCCTGTATTTTCTCTAGTGTTGTGTGTTTATCTTCCTGTGTGTTGGTTTAGGATGTCCTCTAAGTTGTCAGTTGTTCTGTTATGTATTCATGTCCTTATTATTTTTATTATTATTATTATGTCAGTCCCCCTCATGGATCGTCACCTTATCGTGGTGGGGGTTTGCGTGCCCCAGTGATCCCAGGAGCTATGTTGACCGGGGCAATTTGCCATTGATAGGGTCACCCAAGACAAACTGGTCCTGGGTGAAGGGCCAGACTAAGAACGATCCAACAAACTCTCATGATAAATTCTAGATCAAGGATTCAGTGTACCCCACCCGGTATGGGGTTACTGGGGCCCCACCCTGGAGCCAGGCCTGGGGGAGGGGCTCGATGGCTAGCATCTGGTGGCCGGGTTTCCACTCATGGGACCCGGCCGGGCTCAGCCTGATGGAGTTACATGGGTCCGCCCTCCAGTGGGCTCACCACCTGCAGCAGGGATCATGGGGGTCCGGTGCTATGTGGATTAGGTGGCGGTCAAAGGCGGAGACCTTGGCAAACTGATCCCAAGCTTTCTAAACTGGCTTATGGTACATGGAATGTCACCTCTCTGGTGGGGAAGGAGCCTGAGCTGGTGTACGAGGTTGAGAGATACCGGCTAGATATAGTCGGCCTCACCTCAACACACAGCTCCGGTTCCAGAACCAGTCTCCTGGACAGGGGCTGGAGCTTGGCCTTCTCTGGAGTTGCCCCGGGCGAGAGGCGACGAGCAGGGGTGGGTATTCTTGTATCCCCCCACCTTGCTGCCTCTATATTGGAGTTTTCCCTGGTGGATGAAAGGGTTGCTTCCCTGCGCCTTTGGGTTGGGAAACGGATCCTGACCATCATTTGTGCCTATGCACCAAATGATGTTTCAGAGTACCCACCCTTTTTGGAGTCTCTGACTGGGGTGCTGGAGGGTGCTCCTCTTGGAGACTCCATTGTCCTACTGGGGGACTTCAATGTGCATGTGGGCAACGACAGTGAAACCTGGAGGGGAGTGACTGGGAGGAAAGACCTGCCCGATCTGAACCCGAGTGGTGTTCAGTTATTAGACTTCTGTGCTAACCACAGTTTGTCCATAATGAACACCATGTTCAAGCATAAGGGTGTCCATATGTGCACCTGGCACCAGGACACCCTAGGTCGCAGGTCAATGATCGATTTTGTTATCGTGTCATTAGACTTGCGACCGTATGTCTTGGACACTCGGGTAAAGAGAGGTGCAGAGCTGTCAACTGATCACCACCTGGCGGTGAGTTGGATCCGCTGGCAGGGGAGGAAGCCATTCAGACCTGGTAGACCCAAACGTATAGTGAGGGTGTTCTGGGAACGTCTGGCTGAGGCCCCTGTCCGGGAGGTCTTCAACTTCCACCTCCAGAAGAACTTCAACCACATTCCAAGGGAGTCTGGAGACATGGAGTCTGAATGGGCCATGTTCTCCACCTCTGTTGTTGAAGCGGCGGCCCAGAGCTGCGGCCGCAAGGTGGTCAGTGCATCTCATGGTGGCAACCCCCAAACCAAGCGGTGGACACCAGTGGTGAGGGGGGCCATTAAGCTGAAGAAGGAGTCCTACCAAGCTTGGTTGGCTTGTGGGACTCCCAAAGCAGCTGAGGTGTACCGGCAGGCCAAGCAGAGTGTAGCTCGGGTGGTTGCTGAAGCAAAAACCCAGGTATGGGAGGAGTTTGGTGAGGCCATGGAACAAGACTTTCGGTCGGCCTCAAAGAGATTCTGGCAAACTGTCCGGCGGCTCAGGAGGGGAAAGCAGCTCCCTGTCCACACTGTGTATCGTGCGGAGGGGGCGCTGTTGACTTCGACTGGGGTATTGTCGGGCGGTGGAAGGAATACTTCGAGGATCTCCTCAATCCCACTGATACGCCTTCCACAGAGGAAGCAGGGTTTGTGGACAAGGGGGATGACTTGCCTATCACAGGGGCTGAGGTCGCCAAGGTAGTTAAAAATCTCCTTGGTGGCCAGGCCCCGGGGGTGGACGAGATTCGCCCTGAGTACCTCAAGGCCCTGGATGTTGTAGGGCTGTCATGGTTGACACGCCTCTGCAACATTGCGTGGAGGTTGGGGGCAGTGCCTTTGGCATGGCAAACCGGGGTGGTTGTTCCTCAAAAAAGGGGACCCGAGGGTGTGCTCCAACTTTAGAGGGATCACACTACTCAGCCTCCCTGGGAAGGTCTATGCCAAGGTACTGGAGAGGAGAGTCCGGCCATTGGTCGAACCTCGGATTCAGGAGGAGCAATGTGGTTTTCGTCCTGACCGTGGCACATCGGACCAGCTCTTTACCCTCTCGAGAATTCTCGAGGGTTCGTGGGAGTTTGCCCAACCAGTTTACATGTGTTTTGTGGACTTGGAGAAGGCATGTGACCGCGTCCCTCGAGGTTTTTTGTAGGGGGTGCTTCGGGAGTATGGGGTATCGGGCTTGTTGTTACGAGCTATTCAGTCTCTGTACTACTGTTGTGAGAGTTTGGTTCGTATTGCCAACACTTGGTCGGACTCATTCCCAGTGAGAGTTGGACTCCGCCAGGGCTGCCCTTTGTCACCGATCCTGTTCATAATTTTTATGCACACGATTTCTAGGCGCAGCCAGGGAATGGACGGTGTCATGCTTGGTGACCACAGGATCTCATCTCTGTTGTTTGCAGATGATGTTGTCCTGTTGGCTTCATCCAGCAATGACCTACAGCTCTTGCTGGGATGGTTTGCCGGTGAGTGTGAAGTAGCTGGGATGAGGATCAGCACCTCCAAGTCCGAGTCCATGGTCCTCAGCCGGAAAAAGGTGGATTGTCCTCTTTGGGTTGGGGACAGGCTCCTGCCCCAAGTGGAGGAGTTTAAGTATCTTGGGGTCTTATTCACGAGTGAGGGAAAATGGAGCGAGAGATTGACAGACAGATTGGAGCAGCATCTGCAGTGATGCGGACGTTGTACTGGTCTGTTGTGGTAAAGAGGGAGCTGAGTTCTAAGGCAAAGCTGTCGATTTACCAGTCAATCTACGTTCCTACTCTCACCTATGGTCACGAGTTTTGGGTAAGGACCGAAAGAACAAGATCGCGGATACAAGCGGCTGAAATGAGCTTTCTCCATAGGATTGCTGGACTCACCCTCAGAAATAGGGTGATGAGCTCAGTCATCCGGGAGAGGCTCAGAGTAGAACCGCTGCTCCTCCACATTGAAAGGAGTCAGTTGAGGTGGTATGGGCATCTGATTAGGATGCCTCCTGGATGCCTCCCACTTGAGGTGTTTCGGGCACGTCCCACTGGGAGGAGACCCTGGGGCAGACCCAGGACTCGGTGGAGAGACTATGTCTTCCAGCTGGTCTGGGAACACCTTGGTATCCTCTCTGAAGCGCTGGAGCAGGTGGCGGGGGAGAGGGAAGTCTGGGCTTCTCTGCTTGAACTGCTGCCTCTGCGACCCGGACCTCGGGAAAAGCAGTAGAAGATGGATGGATGGATATTATGTCAGTTTCTTTAGACATCCTTTCACATTTAGTTTCTAATGTTTATATTTTGTTTCTTTGTGACATGAGCTCTCCAGCTCTTCTTCCAGGCACTCCCACCTTGTCATTATCTTGTATGTGTTGCCCCGTGATTCATAGTAATTTGGTCAACCTGCTGGCTCATGTGGTCCACACCTGATGCCATTTGTTATGATTGATTTCCTGCCCTATTTAAGATGGGCTTTGTTAGCCATTCTTCGTCAGAGTCTCAACCTAGAACCTACTTGCTCCCGTTGGAACCCTTCCCCTGTTCTGACGAGTATTCCTGTGTTTCATCCTGCTGTCTACGTACTCTTCTCGTTTGTAAGTTTATTTTTGTGCACTTTATGGACTTTCTGTTTTCCTTAATAAATACCACAAACTGCAGTTCAGTGCCTGGGTCTCTTCTCTCTGCCCCAAAGGGGCAATTCATGACAGTAGACTCTGACCAGTTTGAGACTCAGCTGCTGTAGTTTGTGTTTTTTTTTTTTTTTGTTTCACTCACCTGTTTTTCAGGAGCTGTCAGCATGTCGCCAGGTGAGCGCAGTTACCTGATGAGCCTGGGGTGGGAGTGCTGCTGTCATGATTTCCTGCCTATCTGAGGCAGGAGAGACTGAAACCCAAATGCAGGAGGATGGTGTGTGCATTTATTGAACAAAACGTAAGAAACAGTCCAAACAAACAAACAGATGAGTAGCTCTAGGCATACAGGGATGACTGCCAGGACGCTCTACAGCATGCAGGTGAGTACAACACAGAGAAATGACCCAAGGTGCCACAGACGGAACTGAAGCGGGGGGAAACTAAAGTGAAGACTCAATGCTCCTCCAGATGTGACTGGAACGCAGGGGAAACAAGATGATACTCACAGGGCTGGAGCCGTCCGAGTCAATCCCAGTAACAATCCCGGCAGAACAGAGACAAAGTGGAAGACAAGGCAGTGGCTGTGCAAAAGGACAATACAATAATCCTGAAAACACAAGTGGGAACACAAAGCTTAAATAACACATGACATAATGACCAGAGTGATTGCCGGTGTGAGTGGGTGTGTGTAAGCTGAGTGAGTGCAGGTGTGCGTGCGTGTGTGTATGTATGCATGTGTGTGTGTCAGAGTGGGTGTATGGACATGAGCAGGGAGAGGAGTAGACAATAACAGATTAGAATCATCTGTCAGTGGTAGACAGGAGAGGGAGGCGTGGCCGTCAGACACCAAAATGAATAAACACAAAACCAAACACAGACTAAGGAATAATTACAAATAACTCACAAGATAATCAAATGGCACAGAGCAAATAATAAGTACCAAAAATACAACAGAACATGGCTAAGCAATGAAACACAATATGGAACTCAAAAGGTAACATGAAGCACAGATAACTGAGGAACAGAAAACAGCCATGAAGTTGAGCTCGGGAGGATCCCCAGCTCGGTTCATGACAGCTGCAGAACACTCATGGAGGTGGATGGACTAGTCTCCGCAGCTTGCATCGCTCCAACTACAAAAGATGCACTCTGGTACCTGGGTCTCGTGGAGGCAGCTGCTCGCTGGTGCCCTCAACTCGCTGAGCATGCTGAGGGGGTGGAGAGGATTTCTCTGGTGGTGGCTCTGCAACGTGAGAACAGTGAGATGGTGAGGAATTCCCTGAGGAAGCCTGGGCCTGTGCCGAAGGGGAGACGTCCCCAAGCCTCTGTATTATTGGCTCCTCACTAGTCTCCGGCACCAATTCCTGTTCCCTCTCCACCTGCTCCAGGATGCCGCTATCCAATGAAATCCCTCCGGAAGAATGCCTCCACCTCTCAGTCAGTAATTTTTCCCATGTCGAGCCAGACAATCCCCGCAGTAGTTCCTCTTTCTAGTTCTCCTTTGCCGGCTGTCCTGTCAGCCTCCTCTTCCTCCTTTGCTGCTGCGACTCCCATCTCCTCGACGTTTCTTCTTGCTGCTGAGGGTCTGGTCGTTCCCTCTCTGGCTCCAGCCATCACCACATCTGCAGGGGCAGCTCCTCAACATTCCTCAGAGGGGCCCATAGCAACTGTAGCCACGGAGAGGACGGATTCAAGACCAGCTGCAGCAGAAAGCATTTTGCCCCGGGAACACAGGCAAGTACCTCTTCACTCTCTATCATTATCCCATGAATTACCTTGCCTGATTCCCAGTGGTGAGGCTCAGTTTATGCAGTCCTCTGAGTTAGGTGTAAATCCCTCACCTGCTCTCTCTGTGTCTCCTCCTCTGCCCCCTGAGTGTCTGCCGGTCCCAGGTTGTAGCCGCCAGACGATGGAGAAGCCTGTGGCCCTGGAAGACCCGGTTCCAGCCCCACAGCCACAGTCCAGACGGAGGGAGAGTGCTGTTACCAAGCTGAAGCCTGTGCCGACAACGGAGCATCCCCTGGCCTCAGCAGCACACGATCCAGCACCAGCAGGGAGCCGACCTCCCTTTTCCACACTGGGCGAACCACCTGCATGAGTCACTTCACTGGGGGGGTCCCAGGACTGAATCAACCACCATGCCTGCTGCAGGGGCTACCACAGCAGAGTCAGAGCTGGACCTCCAGAGAGCTGGGCCCGAGATGTCACCGCCTGGATCGACGGAGTCCTGGACAGTGGTGGAGCTTGAGCTCAGGCAAGTGCTCTTCTTTGTTTTCACAGTCTCTTTTTTGGAGAGATCTTGCCTGGCTCCTGGTGGGGAGAGCCAAATACAGCCGTCAGCTGCACCTGAGCTTACCTCGCCAGACTCCACTGCTGCCGGTGACCCTGACCCTGTGTCTTTGCCCCTCCTGTCTGAGCCTTTCCCCAGGGTCACCGAGGATTGTCTAACTTCACCTGAGGTCTCCGTGGGTTCAGCCTCGCTGCCTGAAATCTTCATTGGTCCAGCTCCTCCAGTTGAGGTCATCGCAGGTGCTCCGTCCCAGCCCGGGTCCTCCGTGGGTGCTGCTCTCCCTTCAGCTGAGGTTGTCGCGGGTGCTCCGTCCCAGCCCGGGACCTCCGTGGGTGCTGCTCCCCCTCCGGTTGAGGTCTTCGTGGGTGCTCTGTCCCAGCCTGGGACCTCCGTGGGTGCAGCTCCTCCTCAGTCCAGGTCTCCATGGGTGTTGTGTCCCAGTCGGGGGCTGTCATGCGTGCTGCGCCCCAGCCTTAATCCAATGTAGGTGCTGCGCTTCAGCGTGGGTCTGCCGTGGGCATTACGCTCCAGCCCGCGGGCCACCATGGGTGCAGTTCTAGCCCAGTCCGGGTCCACCGTGGGCGCAGCTCTGGCCCAGTCCGGGTCCACCATGGGTGCAGCTCCAGCCCAGTCCGGGTCCACCATGGGTGCAGCTCTGCTCCAGCCCAGAGCCTCCGCAGGTGCAGCTTTGCTCCAGCCCGGAGTCACCACAGGTGCTTTTCTGCTCCATCCCAGAGCCACCGTGGGTGCTGCTCTGCTCCAGCCCGGAGCCACTGCAGGTGCTGCTATGTCCCAGTCTGGGGCCACCGAGGGTGCTGCAGGCCAGCCCAAAGGCATCGTGGTTCCCCCTCCTCTGCCTGACGCCGTTGTGGTTCCCCTTCCTCTGCCTGACACTATTGTGGTTCCCCCTCCTCTGCCTAACACCGTCGTGGTTCCCCCTCCTCTGCCCAAGGCTGTTGTGGTCCCCTCTCTTCGGGCGGAGAAGAAGGGACCACAGGGTTTTGTTTTCTCTCAGGGTTTTGTTTTCTCTCCTCCGCCTGAGGCCGTCGTGGTTCCCTCTCCTCCACCTGGTGTCATTGTGGTTTCTCCTAGTCCTCCATCCTCCTCATCATGGGGTTCTCCCATTGGGCAGCTGCCCCCTGGTGGTTAAAGAACTCTAACGAACTCTAAAGAACTGTTTTCGTTCCCTCCTAGCCTGGTTCCCCCACCGCCCTCCCGGGTTGGTATATTGTTTTTTCTCCTGTTGGGGGGTGGGGGTCTTTTCTTTCGTTTGGTCGATGTTACCCTGGGGTGTCTGGAATCCACCCCTTGGATGGGGGGCTCTGTCACAAGGCTGAGCATGGTGTTCCACTGTGCTCTTGCTCTTAATTTATTCCTGATTATCTCCTGTATTATCATGTCTGTGGGTAAGACATGTAATTTAAAAGAAGAGGATTTCTTGCTCACACAGCCAAAAACTGAACACGTATATTCTGCCATCTTTCCCAACTTGTAAAAGCTCCTGCTGCTCTTCGACTCCTTTTTTTCCCTCATCTGTAGCAATGCCCAGTGCTTAGCCTGATTAGTTAATGTTATAATCAAGCAGGAATACATACTAGCTAGAAACACTCTGTCCAAAGTCGCCGTTTGGGGAGGGCAGAGCTTAAGTGAAACTTTACAGAAAATAAAAAAACAGAGATATGAGACATTTCAGGGATTTCATTCTTGACATGTCTTGTAAATCACAAAAAGCTGCCATGCTTCCCTGTGCGCCATTACATGGCGCACGAGGGAGGGAATGAAAAATCCAAGAGCAGGAGTAGAACGTGCCATTTATTAACTCAAACCACAATGAAATAACCAGTCCAGTCGAGTTGTCCAGTCCAGTCCAGTTGTAATGATGAGTTGGCGGCCACCAGACATACAGGTAAGCCACCTGGTTGTTCCACAGGCTGGAGGAATGCCTAGTGCCGTCATACGCTGGGCACACAGAGAAAGGCAAACATACTTACGGCTGAACGATCCGGGGCTGTCCGTGTCAACTGGTGGATGAGGAAGAGAGGCAGAGTCAGCCGTTAATATCAAGGGAAATACCGTCTTGACATGTCAGGCTGAATAACAAGCAAGGAATGAAAACACACACGTGGAGGAATACGTTGCCACGTATGGAGGCGAATGCTCCGATGGTCTCTTCCTGCTAACGCAGTGTTTTTATGATAATGAAACTAACGAGGGAAGAGACCGCCGGTGTGTGAATGCGTGGGCTGAACATAATTAATCCCTGGTGTGCATGAGTGAGTGCATGAGCGTGTGAATGGGAATGAATGGAGTGTGTGTGTATGTGTGTGTAACACCCATAATGAGCAACAGCTGATGGCACTGACAAGAGGAGGAGGCGTGCCCAAGCTGTCAAGGAGCGAAGGACCCAAACAGCTCCCTGACACGCCTGATAGAAAATAGGGCAAATAAACATAAGTCAGAACTGGGTTTGGGACCACCAAACCCAGGTTCATGACAAAAACATGTTACAGACATGTTAACAACAGAAAAAACTTGATTTTTGCCGAAGTGTCACTTTAACAACATGACTAACTGTTACAAAAAGGTAAGTAAAGAACCCAGAACCCACATTAAATTCCCTCAAAACGTCCCCCACAATCCTTCAGTCCCTATCTCATTAGCATACTCACTCTATTTTGGCCAATCATGTCCCAGAGGCTGCCCAGGATGCCACAATACTGTAATTTTACAGTTTTCATACTGTTACCTGTATATTCACAACCTATTACAGTAAAACTAAACTGCAGTATATTTCTATGATTATTCTAATTTTCCAGTAACATTCTGGGGTTATTTAAAATTTTCAGTGTTTACTGTAAACAGGTATAATACAGTGAATTACTTTAGCAGTTTAGGACATCTAAAATCCCACTATTTAATGCAATTAAAATTAGCATTGCTCTGTGGGCTCCAGACATGTGTTTAAATCTGCTAAATAATAAACAACTTACAAAGGGATTTAATGACACAAAGGTTTATTTAAATAGGCAGTAACATGAATGCTGCTACTGTAAAAAAACAAAACAAACAGTAATTATAAAAAAATACAAACTGTTAGATAATAATAATAATAATAATAATACATCAGATTTATATTGTGCTTTTCATAGACACTCAAAGACGCATTACATTGGATCATTATTCATTCACTCCACAGACAATGGTAGTTGTAAGCTACTACTGTAGCCACAGCTGCCCTGGGGCAGACTGACAGAAATGTGGCTGCCAATCCGTGCCCACGGTCTCTCCGACCACTACCAAACATGTATACACATTCATGCCCGGTGTCATGGACTGCAAATACACAAGTCAAAGAGATTTTGGAAAAAAAACAAAACAAAAACAGTTGCAGTGGCAATAAACTAAAATTCTGCATGTCACAATAACTTACCAAACATTAAAACACAACAAAAGTTGTAACTGCTTCAACACCATTGTATGTCAGAGACAGGTGATTGCCGCCTTGCTGGTCAATGTTCCTCTCCCTGGCTTTATTCCAGTGTTGCCACTCTAAAATAATAACAAATAAACAAAATAACTTAGGGGTGTACAATGACATCACATGCTTATGAAGTTGATAATATCAAAGTCTCTTATGATTTGTCAGAAGAACATGTGGAGTTAAGAGCAAGACACAAGAGAGAGCTCACTGACCTTTTCAAACATAATTTTTAGTAATACTCTACTGGCAAAGAAATGAAGATAAGTTAGTTTTTAATTACCTTGTTATTTGTAGATGCACAATCCAGTTGATGCAGATTAAGCAGGATTTCTTGTTCATGAGTAGCAACACATGTCCTAATGCTCTGAAAGGCTTTCCAAATTTTCCCTCGTGAGTTTGCCACACCCATCCTAAAAAGTACTGTAGTTTACTATATTTTCAAGCATTAACATACTGTTGATGGCCTGTGTGTTGTTGCTTCACCCTGAACAGCCCACAATGCATTGCAAATTACAGTACAAAACTGTATTACATTAATACAGTATATTACTGTTGGAAATTGGCTATAAATTAACAACAACTGCTTACCGTGTAGGAACAGATATGTAGTGTTCTCTACAGCTGACCATGAGAAACTGATATTGCTCTAAAACAAGCAGACAACCTTTCTCTCTCTCTCTTTCGCGCTCTCTCTCTCTCTTTCGCGCTCTCTCTCTCTCTGTCGCTCTCTTCCTCGCTTCTTCTTCTTCTTTTAGATTATGAGAGTCGGCTGAACGCAGTCCAGGGACGGATAATTTTTTTGCACATGGAGAGTTGTTCAGAACTCCTTATAAGAACCCCTTATACAAAGATATAGAGTGATGGTAATCAAGTCAGTGGAAGTAATGTGCCTGTAAACTGGTTGCCAACCGCCAATCAAATCTAAGAGAAGAAGAAGAAGAAGAAGATTTGATTGGCTGTTGGCAACCAGCTTACAGGTGCATTACCGCCACGTACTTCACTCTATATCATCTCTCTATATATCTTCCTCTGCCGCTCTCTCTCTCTCTCTCTCTCTCTCTCTCTCTCTCTCTCTCTCTCTCTGTCTGTCTCTCTCTCTCTCTCCCTCACATTGATATTTGATCCTTTGTCATGATCTGCCAACACTCCTGGGTGTACCATCCAAAAGCTTAAATGGTCAGACGAGTCAGTCAGTCAGTTATGGATTCCGGTTAAAGGTTAAGAGCAAAGATCCATGAGAGACAGATGACACAAATTCAGAATACAGTACACCAGGAGGAAAGTCCAAAATTCCTATCTTAAACAAAAGTTATAAACCAAGGTTATACACAAACCAGACTCTCAAAAATCAAGAAAATCCCTGAGAGAAAAGAAAGGATTATGAAAAACATGTTAGTTGGAGGATGGAAAAAGGTAAAAACAAACATACAAGGAAAAGATATCACCACAATAAAACCTGAAGCTACAGTGGAAGTAAAAATTGGCAAGAAAATTGCAATAAAGACACAATTAAAAAAATGCACTACTTGAACATATGGTTTCAGTTCCTGTGCTTTTTAGCCTTCAGCTTCTAAAGCAGTGAGTTAAAACAGTTTCAGTTGTCTTGCGGTACCCGACAGCTGCTATTCTTTTTTTTTAAAAGAAAATAATACACCTTATATCAATAGTTACTTAAGGCCTTTATTTGAATCAGGTCAAAAGTGTTATTTCAACAACAAATTGTGCCCACTGCCAAACAGACTAAATATTTGCTTAACTCCAATAATTCATAAAACTGTGTCACGTTTGTGAGGCAGTTGTTAGCACAGGTGCAAATATGTCTGGGCGAGAGGTGTGTTACACCCTGGACAGATCGCCAGTCCATTGCAGCAGGTGAAAACAGTGTTCTGTATTGTTTCTTGTATTTTCTGTAAAGGCTTGTTTCTGCAAGTGTTGGTTACACCGCATTAGTAATGCACACCTGTCAAAGGAGCAGCAGTGTATTGTGACCGGTGTTAATTTTGAAAGCAATTTTTTATTTAGTTTTTGTTATAGTCTTTTGACTAAAATGTCATTTATTTTTAGTCATAATTTAGTTATCTAAACCATTTTAGTTTTAGTCTCATTGTAGTTGACTAAATATCACAAGAATTTAGTCAGCTAAGGGTGTTTTCGCACCTGAAAGTCTGGACTGAAGTTTTTATTTTGTTACATAATTATATACATTTGGTCTGGTTAGATTTGGTTTCACACTGCTCTTTATCCAAGTGGACCAAACAACTTTATGTAACGCACTGACCTATCATCGTCATGATGACGTTTATGTAGTTAGCACAGACTCTGCAGTTACTACTCAATGTCTGAGGTGTTTTCTGCAGCTCTGGACACATCGGTAGCCACACTTTAAGTGGAACTCATTCAGATGCTGTCATATTTGTCATAACTGCCCCTCCGGGCCACATAAGAGAACTCATACGCAGGGCAACAATAAAACACAAAACAAGGCTGTAATGGCAGCAACAACTACAAAGCTGGGGAACACCCAAGCAGTGACAAGGAGTGCAGTGAACACATAGAAACGACTAGGACCCAACAATGAGACTAAGGAGTGGCATCAATAAATAGGGATGAACATAATCAGCAAATAAGGAACAGGCGTGAACAATAATTAGCTAAACCAGGATGAGCTGCGCTAGAAAGGAAATAAATAAAAGACACTGTCAAAATAAAAGCCAACTCAGAAATGATGATGAAGCTAGGGAAAATAGAAAACATGCAAATGTACAGTAACTGGGAAGGTGATAAAACAGTGATAATGAAAACTGAAGTATACAGGACTAAGAGCGAGGACATGGGCACAGCCTCATGTCCTGATCACAACAGTACCCCCCTTCCCATGGGGCGGATACCAGATGGCCCTGAATAGAGCAAAAAGATCCCCCCTACCCTGGCTGGGTGGTAGGGGCCCAAGGATTGGATGGCCAGAAACATTCTCCCCCAATGCAGTCCAGGGCCAGCCGGAAACCCACAGTTTGTCGGATGGCATCTGGTATCCTCAGAGGGTGAAGGCTGGCACGTGGCATCCTCAGAGGGCGAAGGCTGGCGAGCAGTGTCAAACCCAGACGGTGGAGATAGGGGAGCATCAAGCCCAGATGCCTGAAGATCCATCCCGATGTGGCCACCTCGAATGGGGAGGAAGAAAAAAAACCCAGGTCACTACCAACAGTAGCAGTGGAGCCCAGGGGGAAGAGCCCAGATGTCATGAGGCAGAGCGCAGTGTTTCACGGTGCTCACGCCCTCACTTTATTTCTGGATATTTCCTGTGTTTCCTCAGACTTGTGTGATCATTTTACTGTGCACTGTTCTAAGATGTATGTTGTGTTTTGAGCTGCCTGTTATTTCTGTTTTTGTAACTCCCGTTCTCAGTATTATTTTGTCAGTTCCTTTATGCATTCTTGTTCATCTTGCACTTTGTGTTTATACTGTGTTTCTCTTTTTGACACACGTTCCCCACCTTGTTCTCCAGACACTTCCACCTGGTAATCATCTTCTTTTGGTTGCTCAGTCTTTCCCTATTCAGTAATTAGGTCATTCTGCCCGCTCATGTGTTCCACACCTGTTGTCATTTACCTTAATTATTGCCTGCCCTATTTATAGTCTGGCTTTGCCTCCACTCCTTGTCGGAATCTCCATCAAGAATCTATGTCTGTTAGAACCCTGTCCCTGTTCTAACGCCAACTACTCCTTGTCTTGTCTATTTGTAAGTTTATTTTGTGCACTGTTTGGACTTTGTGTTTTTTCTTATTAAATACCACAAACTGCAGTTCAACGCTTGGGTCTTTGTTTCTGTCCTGAGGGGCAATTCATGACACCAGAAGCAGATGGCAGCTGCAACAGGCACCTCTGCTGTTGTAGCCCTGACAACCTCAGGTTGAGTTGCAGAGGCAACAATCTCAGGATGAGCTGCAGGCGAACAGTGAAGTGAAGTGAAGTGTCCACAGTGAAGCAGTAGGAACAGCAGGGGAGGAGCTCCGGAACAGGGGAGTTGTCAAAACAGCTGATGAGGAGATCTGAGGAGCTGGCGGAACAGCAGATGAGGAGATCTGAGGAGTCTGCGAAACAGCTGATAAGGAGCTCCAGAGCAGAGGAGCTGGGACTGGAGCTAGAGAGCAATGTTGAGCCGGCACTGGATAACCCCTATGGACTACAGATGCAGAAGCAGCAGCTGGCGGAGAACCAAGCTTGGAGGCTACAGCTGCTTGGAACCCACTTGTGGAGATGGCTGCTGCTGGTGGGGCATTGGGCATGCTGACATCCACCCTCTCTGATGCAGTGCTCGGAGAAAAGGAGAGGGGAGACACAGGTAAGGATGGAGGTATGGAGGCTACAGCAGAGAGAATGGCAGAGGCATGTGATGAGGGTCCAGCAATGGCAGATGGCCGCCGCCAGGCCCCCTCACCAGGAACCAGGCAAGACCCGTCATTTTACTGGTGTTAAAAAATGAAAGGGTACTTGCTGGTGTTTCTGCTCTGCTGCCAACTGAAGAACCAGATGACTTCCTCCGGGTGGCTCTGGAGATTGTCTGGCAGGGAGCGTCAGCTGTTGGGGTAGAGCAAGGAGGTGTGGGTGGCAGAGCACAGAGTGGAGAGAGAGGCGCTGGAGCCAGGGGACACTTCCTCATCGGCACCAGCTTTGATGCTCCTGACAAATTCCTCCCCAGCCTGTGAAGTAGCTGGAGGGCTGGTGAGGCTGGCGTTGAAGTGGGAGATTGAGGAGAAGGGGGTGATGTCGGAGTCAGGGGACGCTGTCTCGTCGGCACAGACTTTGGGTTCCTCGGTGAGCTCCTCCCCATCCCGCTGAGTGAGAGCTGCAGCTCAGTGATGGAGGAAAGTAGCTCTGCTCCTTCAGAAAACTCTCCCAGTCACGGATGGCAGCGGATGACTCTGCAGCATCCTCCAGGTAGCCCAGCGAGTCTTTTGGGGTAGAAGCAATGTGAGCCACATCCAGCAGCTGGTAGATTTGGATGGCAGCGGAGCAAAGCTCCCATCCCATGCTCAGGCTGAACCGCCTGCTGAGTCCTTTCTTGGTTGGGTTCTACTGTCATAACCGCCCCTCCGGGGCACATAAGAGGACTCATACTCAGGGCGCCAATTAAACATGATTTATTACAAAATAAATGCAGCACGAGGGCTGGAAACACAAAATGATGCTGTAACCACAGCAACAACTACGAAGCTGGTGAACACCCAAGCAGTGACAAAGAGTAACATGCAGTGAACACATAGAAATGATTAGGACCCAACAACAAGACTAAAGAGTGGCATCAATAAATAGGGATGAACATAATTGGCAAATAAGGAACAGGCATGAACAATAATTAACTAAATCACGATGAGCTGTGCTAGAAAGGAAATAAACAAAAGACACTGTCAAAATAAAAGCCAACTCAGAAACAATGATGAAGCAGGGGAGAATACAAAGCATAAAAACATAACTGGGAAGGTGATATAACAGTGTTAATGAAAACTGAACTAAGAGCGAGGACATGGGTATAGCCTCATGTTCTGCTCACAACAATATTAGTCAGTGAACTAGTTTAGTTAGGCTAGAATATTATCCAGGTATTATGTTTGTCCTTCTCATCAGGTATGATGGTATTCAGTTGGCATTGCTTCTCCAATCTTTCACTACTCTCTGTTACATCCCCTCCAAAATATCTGGTAAGTTTTTATTTTATTTAAATTGACTATTTATGATGCTAACGGACAATACCTAATTAAAACCTGGATCTCTTTCTCTCTTCAAATCATACCGTGGCTCATTTTCCCTCTTACTGGCTGCCTTCCTGTGTTTGGTCCAAAAGTCCGAACATTTCTGAAAATCACTTTCACACTCTACACAAAACAGGCCAAGGTACAATTTGATCCAGACCGAAACCACCTCTTTTTTTTTTTTTTTTTTTTTTTTGGAAATCACCAGTTTTTGCTGAACCAAATTTCCGCTCTTTGGTGCAGACTGTGGTTCGGGGGAGCTTTCACACCTAAAATTTTGGTCCGAACCAAACTGAAAAGCCCAAAAGTCTGGACCAAACAGGTTAGGTGTGAAAGCACCCTAAATCTATTGTAGATTTAGTCGACTAAGTTCAATTCAATTCAATTGAACTTTATTTATATAGCACCATTTCACAGCAAACAGTCATCTCATAGCACTTTCAACTGTAGGGGAAACCCCCACAATTGCAGAAAGACCCCAGCAATCAGGCGATCCCCTGTGAGCAAGCGCTTGGCGACGGTGGAGAGGAAAAACTCCCTTTTAACAGGAAGAAACCTCCAGCAGAACCAGGCTCAGGGAGGGGCAGTCATCTGCTGTGACTGGCTGGGGGGTGAGGGGATAGAGAAGATGAAAAGAACAAACATGTAGAGAGCAAACAGCACGATGGGGACTCAATCTATGGCAAAGAACAAACAGATGTTAATGACCAGCAAAAATATTTCATTGAGAGTGAAGAAAGGAGTGAAGCCCAGTGCATTATTGGAGGTCCCCCGGCTGTCTAAACCTATTAGCAGCATAACTAAGGGAGGGTTCAGAGGCACATGATCCCTCCCTGATTATAGGCTATATCAAAAAGGAAGGTTTTAACCCTATTCTTAAAAACAGAGATCGAGTCTGACTCCCGAATCCAAATTGGCAGCTGGTTCCACAGGAGAGGAGCTTGATAACTGAAGGCTCTGCCTCCCATTGTACTTTTGGAGATTCTAGGTATTACAAGTAATCCAGCATTTTGGGAGCGTAGTGCTCTGTTAGGATAAAAGGGAAGTATCAGATCTTTTAAATAAAAAAAGGGGCCTGATTGTTTAGAGCTTTGAAAGTGAGAAGAAGGATTTTAAACTTAATTCTAAACTCTATGGGAAGACAATGAAGGGAGGCCAGAACCGGAGAGATATGATCTCTCTTTCTAGTACCTGTTAAAACTCTTGCTACAGCATTTTGGATCAGCTGAAGACTTTTTAAAGATGTTTTAGGACAACCTAATAATTAAGAGTTACAATAATCTAATCTAGAGCTAACAAAAGCATGGATCAGTTTCTCAGCATCACTCTGAGACAAGATGGTCCTAATCTTGGCAATATTACGCAAATGATAGAAAGCAGTCTTAGAAACAAATTTAATATGTGAATTGAAAAACAGATCTTGATCAAAAATAACTCCAAGGTTCCTCACAGAACTATTCAGAGCAAGAGAGTAATTGCATCCAAACTAAGAGTTTGATTTGGAAAGGTATTTCTAAGGTTTTTTGGACCAAATAGAATGACTTCAGTCTTATCTGAATTTAATAGCAGGAAATTACAAGTCATCCAAGCTTTGATTTCATTAAGGCAGGCTTCTAATTTGGCTAATTGATTACTATCATCTGGCTTCATTGACAGGTATAATTGTCTGTCATCTACATGCAACAATGAAAATGTATACAGTGCTTTCTAATAATGTTGCCTAACGGAAGCATATTTAAACTAAAAAGAATAGGGCCTAATACAGATCCCTGCGGCACTCCATGACTGAGCTTTGAGTTGGAAGAAAACTCATTATTGACATGAACAGACTGGAACCTATCAGGTAAATAAGATCTAAACCACTGCAACAAAGTTCCATTAAGTCCAACATAATGTTCTAATCTATCAAGTAGAATATTATGATCGATAGTATCAAAAGCTGCACTAAGGTCTAAAAGGACAAGTACAGAAAGAAGTCCATTATCAGATGCGAGGAGGTCATTAGTGACCTTCACTAAGGCTGTTTCAGTACTATGTGTCACGCCGCGCCGCTCATCAGCGGCGCCAGCTGCACGCACACCTGTACATCATCAGCGGCGAGGGATTTAAGCCGCCTCGCCCTGGGCTTCGGCCTGAAGCCGTCAGACTTCACTACGGATTGCTGTGAGTTCCCTCTCATACTCAGCAAGCATAGCGGTAAGAAGTCCTTACCTTTTCTTCTCCAAGTCTGCTCCCCTGTGCACAGGTGGATTTCCCAGCGGCGGACTATTCCTCTCCATCGCCTGTTCCTCGCTGCTGCACCGGGCTCTCCAGGTGGCTGTCTACCGGACCTCGTTCCTTGCTGTGCCAGTCATCTGCCCTTTCCAAGTAAGCTCCTCTCCAACTTGTATATCTCCTGTGTTGGTGTGTGCCCGTCACCCTTCTCCCTGTGCTTTTCCCATAGGGTTGTCCGGCTGTACGGTCTCCTGCCTCTGTGCCTGAAGCAGACGCCACCACCAACACATTCACATCTCGCAGACACTCATTCATACACCCTTGTTGTCAATAAAGCTATTTGAGCTACTCTGAGCCTGTGTGTGCGTCTGCTTTTCAGGCGCTTTTCAGGCGCTGAAGGCGGAGTTCTCCTCCTCCCGGGTCCTTAGCCAAGTCAACGCTGTGCTGCAGTGCATCGTGGAAGTGGACGCTTCGGACACGGGAGTGGGGGGCGGTTCTATCCCAGCGGTCGCCAGAAGATGGAGTCAAACGGCCCTGCGCCTTCTTCTCTCGGCGCTTGTCCCCGGCGGAATGAAATTACGACGTGGGGGACAGAGAGCTCCTCGCCATCAAGCTCGCGCTGCAGGAGTGGCGTCACTGGCTAGAGGGGGCGGACCTGCCGTTCGTGGTCCTGACGGACCACAAGAACTTGGAGTACCTGAGATCTGCCAAGCGTCTGAACGCCCGCCAGGCGCGCTGGTCCTTGTTCTTTGCCAGGTTCCGATTCAACATCACCTTCAGGCCTGGCTCCAAGAACGGCCTGCCCGACGCCCTCTCTAGGCAATTCACCCCTGAGGAGTCGGAGGACACGGTCCACACCATCCTGCCCAGGTCGTGCGTCGTGGGAGCCGTCACCTGGGACATTGAAAGCAAGATCCGGAAGGCGCAGGAAGTGGAACCTGACCCTGGCGGCGGACCGGAGGGGAGGCTGTTCGTGCCATCCACGGTTCGGGGGGAGGTCATCCACTGGTTGCACACATCCAAGCTCACCTGCCACCCTGGCTCCTCCCGGATGATTGACCTCCTCCAGCGTTCCTTCTGGTGGCCGGGCCTGCGGAGGGACGCTGCCCGCTACGCCCGGGCCTGCACAGTGTGTGCCACCAGCAAATCGGGTAATGCCCCTCCAGCGGGTTTGCTCCAGCCTCTGCCCGTCCCTGGCAGGCCCTGGTCGCATATCGCCCTGGATTTCGTCACCGGACTCCCAGTCTCAAACACCTTCGACACCGTCCTGACCATCGTGGACCGCTTCTCCAAGGCGGCACACTTCGTCCCCCTACGAGGTCTCCCAACTGCCCTGGAGACGGCGGACCTCCTAATCCAGCATGTGGTCAGGCTGCATGGGATTTCGGTGGACGTGGTCTCGGACCGGGGGCCCCAATTTTCTTCAGGGGTTTGGAGGTCGTTCTGCAATGCCCTGGGAGCCAAGGTGAGCCTCTCCTCCGGCCATCACCCCCAAACCAACGGGCAGTGTGAGCGGACCAACCAGGAGCTGGAGGCTGTGCTCCGCTGCGTCACGGCGTCCAAACCAACGTCCTGGAGTAACCACCTCGCCTGGGTTGAATACGCCCACAACACCGCTCGCTCTTCTGCTACAGGGATGTCCCCCTTTAAGGCGTCCCTGGGTTACGACCCCCCGCTGTTCCCGGCGCAGGAGAGTGAGGTAACTGTCCCCTCAGTTCAGGCGCATCTCAGGCAGTTCCGCTCCATCTGGGCGTCAGCGCGCAATGCGCTTTTACGCACGGCGGAGTGCAACAGAGCCGTGGCGGACCGGCACAGAAGACCTGCCCCGGCGTACAGAGTTGGTCAGCAAGTCTATGTGTCGACCCAGGACGTGATTTTAAAGGGCGAGAGGAGGAAGCTGGCACAGCGCTTTATGGGCCCATACCCCATCACCAGGATCATCAACCCGGTGGCTGTGCGTGTAGCTATTCCCCCCTCCCTCCGCATCCACCCCACCTTCCACGTATCCAAGGTGAAGCTGGCAGTCTCCGACCCCCTTTGCCCTCCTCCTGCTGCGCAACCCGCGCCCCGGATGATTGATGGCCATCCGGCCTGGCCTGTCTCCTCCATCCTGGACTCTCGGCGCCGGGGCCGTGGGTTGCAGTACTTGGTGGACTGGGAGGGCTATGGGCCTGAACATCGGCAGTGGGTACCCTCGTCGTTTGTGTTGGACCCATCTCTCATTACTGAGTTCCACCGAGCGCACCCAGAGAGACCATCGCCAGGAGGCGCTGCTAGAGGGGGGAGTACTGTCACGCCGCGCCGCTCATCAGCGGCACCAGCTGCACGCACACCTGCACATCATCAGCGGCGAGGGATTTAAGCCGCCTCGCCCTGGGCTTCAGCCTGAAGCCGTCAGACTTCACTACGGATTGCTGTGAGTTCCCTCTCATACTCAGCAAGCATAGCGGTAAGAAGTCCTTACCTTTTCTTCTCCAAGTCTGCTCCCCTGTGCACAGGTGGATTTCCTGGCGGCGGACTATTCCTCTCCACCGCCTGTTCCTCGCTGCTGCACCGGGCTCTCCAGGTGGCTGTCTACCGGACCTTGTTCCTTGCTGTGCCAGTCATCTGCCCTTTCCAAGTAAGCTCCTCTCCAACTTGTATATCTCCTGTGTTAGTGTGTGCCCGTCACCCTTCTCCCTGTGCTTTTCCCATAGGGTTGTCCAGCTGTACGGTCTCCTGCCTCTGTGCCCGAAGCAGACGCCACCACCAACACATTCACATCTCGCAGACACTCATTCATACACCCTTGTTGTCAATAAAGCTATTTGAGCTACTCTGAGCCTGTGTGTGCGTCTCCTGAGCCGTGCATTATGTCACTATGATGAATTCTAAACCCAGATTGAAACTCTTCAAATAAACCATTTCCCTGCAAGTGGTCAAATAATTGCGTAGCAACAACTCTTGCTGAGATTTTTGAAATGAAAGGTAGATTAGAGATTGGTCTATAGTTAGCTAAAACTCCTGGATCCAGCGTTGGCTTTTTGAGTAAGGGTTTAATTACAGCAGTTTTAAAAGCCTGCGGTACATGGCCTAATGTGAATGAAGAATTGATTATTTGAAGAATAGAGCTTCCAATAAATGGGAATACTTCTTTAAATAACCTAGTAGGAATAGGGTCTAAAAGACAAGTTGAAGTCTTGGATGAGAAAATTATTTTATCTAACTCTAAAAGGTCAATTGGAGTAAACTCATCCAAACAGGTATCAGCCGAAGGAGTTGTAGCAATTTCTGTATTTAAGTTAACGGTGGGAAGAATCTGACTGATTTTATTAAATTAAATCTCCCTTTATTGTCATTCAACTCGATCGTCCTAAATGTCTCCTGAGCCGGTGGACGGAGCCACTGTTTATAGCAGGATACGATACAGCAGAGAACAGCTGCTAGCATTCAACCGCCACCCGGTCCCATTGGAAAAACTCGACATACCGAGAGAACTGAGGCGAAAACGCCGCGGCTGCCGGGCTGGAGTAAGGCGGAGGACAAAAAATATAAGGTACAGACCCTCCCTTCCATCTGTTGTCATGGGAAATGTACGGTCGATACTGGGAAAGTTAGATGAGCTAGCGGCTATCTCCCGTTATGATAGCACATACCGGGAGTGCTCTCTCCTTTTGTTTACTGAGACGTGGCTAACTGAACTAGCAGCAGATGCTAACATTGAGCTGGAGGGTTTTCACATGATACGAGCTGACCGAACACCAGACAGTGGCAAGGCTAGGGGCGGTGGAGTGATAATGTATGTTAACAACAACTGGTGCAGACCGGGACATATCACTGTTAAACAACGACACTGCAGCAAAGACATTGAGTTGCTAGCTGTTAGCATGAGGCCTACATATCTCCCGAGAGAACACTCACACGTGATCTGCATTGTTGTTTATGCAAATCCGACGGCGAACGCTGGGACAGCACGTGACGTCATCCATTCAGTAACCAGCAGGCTGCAGACAGAACACCCAGATGCTCTTCTCCTCATCTCAGGCGATTTCAACCATGTTTCACTGTCTCCCATTCTACCCACGTTCACCCAGTATGTCACATGCCACACTAGAGACAATAAAACACTGGATTTATTCTACGCAAACACTAAGGAGGCGTACACCTCATCACAACTCCCCCCACTCGGGAGATCGGATCACAACTTGGTTCATCTCCGGCCGGTGTACAAACCCCTAGTGCACAGACAACCTCCGGCCATGCACACTGTGGAGTTATGGTCTGAGGAGACAATGGACACCCTAAAGGGCTGTTTTGAAGCCACCACCTGGAAGCAGCTCTGCGATCCACATGGTGAGGACATCGATGGCCTCATTCACACCTTCACGGGCTACCTCAGCTTCTGTGTGGACAAATCCGTTCCCACCAAGACCATACGGCGTCACTCAAACAACAAACCCTGGATCAACCCTGAGATAAAAACACTTCTGAGAGAGAAGAAGAGGATCTTCAGGTCAGGGAACAGGGAGATGCTGAAGTCCGTACAGAGGGAGCTGAGGAGAAAGATCAGAGAAGGCAAGGACAGCTTCAGGAAGAAGATGGAGGACAAGCTGCAACAGAGCGACATCAGCGGGGTCTGGAGAAACCTCAAAACCATCTCGGGGCTCCAGAATACCTCCCCCCAGGCCACAGGGGGCAGGGAGTGGGCGAACAACCTGAATCTGTTTTTCAATAGATTTGACCAACCGCCCTCCCCCCTGACTGCACAACAACCACTGCTGCCTCTAAAGAAATCAAGTCCTGCTGCCCACTCCCCACTCCACCAACACCCCCCCACTCCCAACACACAGCCCCCCATCCTGACCCTGACCAGGACCCAGGTGAGGACGGAGCTGAGGAAGATCAAGGCGAGGAAGGCGCCGGGACCGGACGGCATCAGCGCAAAGCTCCTCAAGTCCTGTGCAGACCAGCTGTGTGGGATTGTGACGTATATCTTCAACATGAGCCTGAAACTGGGGAGGGTACCACAGCTGTGGAAAACATCTTGTGTGGTACCTGTACCAAAAACTTCCCACCCCAAAGACCTGAACAGCTACAGACCGGTGGCCTTGACGTCCCACTTGATGAAGACCCTGGAAAGACTGCTCCTTGCTCACCTCCGCCCCCTGGTGGAACCAGCGATGGATCCACTCCAGTTTGCCTACCAGCATGGCATTGGGGTGGAGGATGCGGTGATCTTCCTCCTTCACCGTTCTCTGTCCCACCTGGAGAAGCCCGGGAATATGGTGAGGATCATGTTCTTTGACTTCTCCAGTGCTTTCAACACCATCCAACCGATGATCCTGAAGGACAAGCTGCTGCGCGCAGGGGTGGACCAGCACCTGTCATCATGGATCCTGGACTACCTCACGAACCGGCCTCAGTTTGTGAGAACCCGGGACTGTGTGTCCGACACGATCATCAGTAGCACGGGGGCCCCCCAGGGAACGGTGCTGGCTCCCTTCCTGTTCACTCTTTATACTGCGGACTTCTCACACAACACAACACACTGCCATCTACAGAAGTTCTCTGATGACTCTGCGATCGTTGGCCTCATCTCCAATGGAGATGAAGCTGAGTACAGAGGGCTTATCCAGGACTTCGTGGACTGGTGCCATCGGAACTGCCTCCAGATCAACGCGAGGAAAACTAAGGAGCTGGTGGTGGACTGCCGCAGGCATGGGCAGCCCCTCACAGTACCAGTAAATATACAGGGAACAGACATCGAGATGGTGACATCCTATAAGTACCTGGGTATTCATCTGAACAATAAACTAGACTGGTCACACAATACTGATGCACTCTACAAGAAGGGACAGCGCAGGCTGTTCCTGCTGAGGAGACTCAGGTCTTTTGGTGTACAAGGGGCGCTGCTGAAGTCATTCTATGACACGGTGGTGGCATCAGCCATCACTTTTGGAGTGGTCTGCTGGGGCAGTGGCATTACTGCAGCCGATAGGAAGAGACTGAACAAACTGATTAAGAAAGCTAGCTCTGTCCTGGGGCAGCGCCTTGATCCGATGGAGGAGATAGGAGAGAGAAGGACGGTGGCTAAACTGTCATCTCTGCTGGAGTCCGAGTTCCACCCTATGCAGGACATACTGAATGCACTGAGGAGCTCATTTAGCAGCAGACTACATCATCCCAGGTGCACAACCGAGAGGTTTCGTAGGTCCTTCCTACCAACGGCTGTCAGACTGTACAACCTAAGCAGGGCTGCTCGCAGAGATAGCAAAAAGACGTAACAAACTAATAGTTTTTTGAATGCAAAAGATGCAATAGACTTACACAATGGTCCCCTCCGGCATACAACTAGGAACTTACCGGTCGCTATGGAGGGTGAGAATATGTATGGGCACATAATCATACCATGTAGGATAACTAAGTAGACGGTTATGCTGTTTCATTCCATCTAGCAACAATGCTCTGCACTGTGTGTGTTTATATATTTACATATTTATTCCATCTAGCTACAATGCTCAGCACTGGGTGTGTTTATATATTTATATATCTACATATTATTCCATCTAGCTACATTGCTCCGCACTGTGTGTGTTTATATACTTGCATATTTATTCCACCTAGCTGCAATGCTCCGTACTGTGGGTGTTTATATATTTACATATTTATTCCATCTAGCTACAATGCTCTGCACTGTGTGTTCATATATTCATATATTTATTCCATCCAGCTACAATGCTCTGCACTGTGTGTCTGTGTGTGTGTGTATATATATATATTTTATAGTAATACGTACATATGTATATTAGCTGCTCTTGCTTGCTTGTTTTTTGTTTTTTTTTCTTGCCTTCTGATTGTTGCTCTGAGTGTTGCTATCCCTGTGCTGTTGCAATCCTGGAATTTCCCCATTGTGGGACTAATAAAGGCTTATCTTATCTTATCTTAACTGTACAACCAATCATGTACAGTAGAACAAGATTGTGTTTTACCTATCTACAGTGTTAATCACACACACCCCATGTGTAGAATCAGAGGGCCGCTGCCATGCAAGGCGCCGCCACAAATTTCCCTCCTCCATTCCATTATTGCTGAGCACCAAGCTGGACGGCAGGAAGTTCCACTTTTATATGGTCTTCGGCATGACCCGGCCGGGATTTGAACCCCTGCCTCCCGGGTGTGGGGGCGGATGCTCTACCAACTGAGCCACCACTCCGGCTTATCTGTGATAGATGAATTTTATTATTGAAAAAGTTAATAAAGTCCTGACTAGTAAGCTCTAAGGGAATGCTAGGATTGACAGAGTCCTGACTCTTTGTCAGCCTGGCTACAGTGCTGAAAAGAAACCTGGGATTATTCTTGTTCTCTTCTATTAATGCAGAGTAATAACTTGTTCTAGCTTTTCTAAGAGATTTTTTTTTTAAATTAAAAGATGATTTCTCCAAGCTAAATAGATTTCATCTAATTTAGTGGAGCACCATTTTCTTTCTAATTGACTTGTCTTCTGTTTTAAGCTGCGAGTTTCTGTGTTGAACCAAGGAGTTAAAAATCTCTGATTAGACTTTTTCTTTTTTAAAGGGGTCACCATGTCTAGAGTCTGATGCAGAGAGGCTGTCACACTATCTACCGTGCTATCAATTACAGAAGGAGCAAGCTCTCCATTGGTTATTTCCGTTGTGTTGACACATGGCATAGAAGAAACAATTTGCCTTAAAAAAAGTTCTTATATGATATAAAGGGAAATGCACTTTTAGGGTCTATCCCAATTCTTATCCCCCTGAGACCCCTTCACCTACCCCTACCAATCACAAAGCATTAACACACAAGTATCTGGAAATCAAAAATATAGGATTTCACTTTATGATAAAAAATCAACTTGTCAAGATCTAGAAGTTATTTCAAATTTCCATATCAGTCATCAATCTTAATCTTCACCAGCTGAACAGACTCACCACAGTTTGGCATCTTGGAAATACCACAGTAGACACCATGGATGTGACGACGCAGGCAGGGATGATGTCACCACACCGTGGGTATAAAGGAGGACTGACAATTGGGAATCACTCTCTTTTGCACTCCGCCTCCGTGCCAGTAATAGCCTGCATTAGCTGGTGGTTAGCTTGTATGCTCATACACTACAACTCGTGTACCATCTGTTGTGTATTGCAATAAAGTTGTAGTTTGGTACAATGCCTGCCTCCACTGTCCTATTTCCAGACATAACATTTGGCAATGAGGATGGTATAGGTAGACACATATGAAGACTGTGTTGCGCTGCTGACCGAACATTTCACTGCCTCACAGAACGTGATGGCCCAGAGATTTGTGTTTTACTAGCGCCGACAGTGACCGGACAGGTTGATCCTACAGTACATAGCCGCCCTTTGTTGTTTGGCTAGCATGTGTGAGTTCGGGCATGCAGAGGACAGGCTGATACAGTCACAGTTGAAGTGGTATGCCGCAAATCTGTTGATACAGGAAATGTTGCTGGAGGAACCGCACACCCAGACAGTGGCAGACATGGTAAAATGGCTATGGGTAGCGATGTTGGGGACGCTGCACCTCCTGTCAGAGTCGGAGGTGATGGAATTAGTGTCCCAGCTGGAGATAATGGCCCAGGTAGTATCGCAGCTAACGGGCCCAGGCCCACGCTCCACACAGCTCCACTGGCATGGATGGTTGCCCCGGTTGCTGAGCCCGCCAACCCCACACCTTCTTGGGAGGGCCCCGAGGTAGATACCGTGGGCAAACAGGGCACCACCGCGCAATGACCCAGCAGTAAACTCATTATGGACAATGACAGCTCGAGTCCGCTGTACACCAGACGTGGACACAGCCGCTCCCTGCCTCACACCACACGCCGAACAGAACCCAGCAGAAAAGGAGCAGCCACAATGTGGTGATCCGAGCTGTGTGTGTGGTTTGTTCTCTCTCTCTAACTATCTTCCACAGCTGCAGTTCCACTCACACCTGTGCCTTCTAATCAGACTGCCTTTATAAGGAGTGGGGCCCTCCACTCCTGCATGGAGACGTCAGCGCTCCAACTCTGTGAAAGAGCTTCACGACGCTATCTACTCCTCTTGTCAGTTGGGAGCTTTGCCTCCCTTTCTACTACATCTACTCTGCTCCTCGTTGGCTGGGAGTTTCGTTTCCCTCTCTACAACTTGTAAGCAGCCTGTAACTTGTTTTCTTCAACCTGCATCATCCTCTCCTTCTCCTTGTCCTCTATACCTGTGCACAGGTGGACTGTCCTCCTGGCAGACCAACCCAACTCCGGGCGGCGGACCAGGACTCACCCCATGAGCTGGAGGCTCCTCTCCCTCATCAGCATCCCGTAAGTGCCTCAGCACGTAGACTGAATTTTCCCTTTCCCTCCTCAGCTGAGGATTCCTCTGCATGGATCACTGTACATATCTGCACTGGCACTTCCTCACCATCACAGAACTATGGTAACCTGGAGATGAACAAGGCTGCAAGTAGTTTCATTCCTACCCTTCCTTGCTCTGTAAGATTATTATTTATTCCACTAATTTATCAGTGTGAGACAAGACTACTCATATCTCCTTCTCTCTCTTCCTTACAGGGTTGCCAGGCTCCTCCCGCTCACAGCAAGAACAAAGCATGGAGAGAGAGAGCACAAACCGGACTCACCTCCGATTCTCGCCCGGCATGAGCCTCAAGCAGCCACCGTGGAGTCACAGGAGAGGGAGTTCATGGAGAAAGGGGACCCCGGTGAACGACGACAACTCGGCGCGCATCCTGGCGCTGACGACAGCAACACATCACTGCAACCACAACCAGCACCAGGAGAGAGAGGGCAGAAGCCAAACTCATCTTGTATCCTCGTCGAGTATCAGCCTCAGGGAACCACCACAGCACAGCAGGATAGAGAGTTCATGGCCCAGCAGGACCCAGCAGAGCTTCACCAACTGAGGGCACATCCTGCTGCCAGCATAAATGGCACACTGCCACAACAACAGCCAGCATCAGAGACGAGAGAAGAGCAGCGCCAATTGCAGCCAAACAGATTGCTGCACACACTACTTGATTGAATTTGGCCCAACAGTCCGACCACCTGGACCCACAGATGGTTCCGTCATTGCAGATGAGAATCACCGCACAAAAGAGGCAAACCGCCATCCAGATGGCTGATGGTTTGAGATGGCACACTAGCCGTCTACGGAAGGTAAGAGCAGCTGCATCAGATCAAGATGCAGCGCTGGGGCCGACGCAGCTGGTGTGGGATCCTGGCTGGGACATTGCTGACAAGCGAGCCACGACTCTAATGAGATGGCACCCAGGTCCGCTGCAGCCAGTGCCTCCAGGGGTGTGCCCACCGCTCGCTTGACTGAGGCCTCTGAAGGTGAACTGTGAAATGACTTTGTTTTGGAAATATTTGAGCAGAGCGTGGTTGACTACAGTGGCAGAATAACCCACTCAGCCGTGCAGGGTCTACCAGCAGTCCACCCGGTTACCCATGTTCAGGTTTGTTTAATGTGAGTTCACATACTGCCACAACATTCACAATAATACTGGCCACGGGTCTGGTTAATGATACTGTCACAACATCATACAGTGATGTATTTAGCATCATGCTATATGCCACCTGCCAATAGCCGGGCCATGTATGTTTATTAGTTAGCTCTGTGCTACATTGTGTGAAGTGGTCCTGATTGTGTATGTGTTGTGTGTAGTGTGTTAAATATGATGTTATATGGTGCTGGGTGTACCCTGGGTGTACTGGGGGTGACGGCTCCGCCTTTCCGGTTCCACTGTCACCCTGGGGTATAAAGGGCCAATGTGGAAGAGACTCTGCCTCTTTCGACCACGACCATCTGCCTGAGCGTCTATGTTATTGTGTGGTTCACTTAATGAAGTTACGTTCTACTGCATCTCTGGCCTGATTCTTAAGAGTGTGAGTTATGGACATAACATTTGGCGACGAGGATAAAGGTATGGAGAAAGCTGTTTCTGGCATTCGACCATTTTTGGAGGTCCCGGGTGAGCCGCCTGTTCCCTGGGCGAGGTGGTATGCGGGATTTCAGTATTACTTGGTGGCTCTGAACCTCGGAGAATTAGAGAAACTGCGTGCGAGAGCTATTTTGGTCCATAATCTTGGCATGGAGGGACAACAGATTCTCAGCACATTGGGAGAGAGCAATAGTTTTGATGACGTGATCGGGCTAATGGCGTGCTATTTTCACGCTCTGGAAAATGTCATAGTCCAGAGGATTCAGTTTTGGCAACGCCACCAGTGGACTGGAGAGTCGGTGCAGCGACACGTCGCAGACCTGCGTCAACTGGTGGGGGAGTTACAGTTTGGAGCCTTTGAGGAAGAAATGGTCCTTGATCAATGCGTAGCACACACTTTGTTCTGCCGCACGGTCAAGGCTCCTAACGTACTCGGGCGAACTGACTTTAGCCATGGCAGTCGAGGTAGCACAGCAGTTTGAAGCGGCTGAAAAACTATCAAAGGACCTCAGTGAGAGAACCACATTGGGGCACAATGAACCACGATTGAAGGCACTGGCTGTGGACCCGGATAGAGAAGACAGCATGGATGAAGAGGAATACGCTGCCGCTATAAAAATTAGTTCCGCCCCGTGTACGCCAAAGTGTTATGGCTGTGGGTCCACCAGGCACTGGTATAAGGCAAAAGACTGTCCGGCGAAAGGTAAACGCTGTGGCAAGTGTGGACTCCTGCATCATTTCGCCAGGGCCTGCAAAAAGTTTGAGCCAGGGGACCAACGGCATGGAGCGAATTCCCCCATTGTGACTCCTACGGTTGTTCATACCATCTCCCCGAGCACAGATAGGCGAATTTATTGCAACGTTTTGCTGGACGGCGTGGAAGTGCCGTTGTAGGTGGACACAGGAGCAACAGCTTCTGTGTTGAACTGGCCCACTGTGAGGAGTTTGTTCCTGCATTACTGTGTGAGAAGACTGTCGACGTCATACTTTTGCTATGGAGGAAACAAGTTAGCCATCATGGGTTCACTGGAGTTGATGGTGAGGTACAAGTTGGCAATGATGTCCAATGTCCAATTCGTGGTGACCGCCAGTGCGTCGAACATAATGGGATGTGATATGTTCTACAGCCTGGGATTCACAATCACCAGGGGCATCGGAGAAGAGTGGTCAGGCTGTGGTTTGTGGGACCGACCGGTTCCGTGCGTGGAGGACGATGCGGTATGGAACAGTGACTGGCCTAGTATTCTGGGCGATGACCAGGACCAGTGCCGTAAACAGCCATCGCGGGAGGGTTCCAGTGCCAGTGTCCAAGTTGCCCTGGATGTAGGAACTGGATGGTACAGTGGGACACCCGTGATGGCGGATGGAGCCAGAACGATAGCCCCCTCTGCTTCTGGAGTTCGGCCTGGAGATACCGTGAAGCAAGGAGGTACAGTGGCTTTGCTGGCGTTTAAAATGAAAGAGAGCGGGACAGAACTGGCTGGCACGGTAGCAAGACGTGCCAACCAGCAATACTGGAGGCCGAGGTGGGCTTTGGACTGAGTCGGTGGAGCGGTTCGACCCAGAGAAGAAGCCCGGTTAAAACGTAGTAGACGCTTGAAGCTAAGTCGAGCTCCTCAACGGGTCGATGACGAGGTTTGGCCCAGGGGGGAGGCTTGGCTGAGGAGGGCCCATGAAAAGAGGAAACAATGGGATGACAAGGGGCGGCTGCAGGTGGTGGCTGCTCGGGAGGACGGCTATCTCAGGCTGTCCGATGACTCGTGGAGACACCCCAGCGAGCTATGGCACATCGATGAGAAGAAACGCTGATGTGGCTCATCCCCAGAGGCGAAGAAGCGAAGGCGCTCTGGGCGGGATCCGCCAGACGGAAATCCAGTGGGTGGTTCTTCCATTGGGACTGTATGGTGACTATGGGGTGGCTATTAACATGGTATGGTTGAAATGTTAATTTGTTGGATTGCCCAAGGTCACATAGTTAATGTGTTTAACATGAACTTGCTGTGTAATTGCCTGTTTAACCCTGTTTAAATAAAAAAAAAAAAAAAAAAAAAAAACTGACGCTGTTTGTTTGTTGCATTTAAGTGCATGTTTTTGTGAGATGCCCAAGTTATGGGGTGGGTGTGTTGGGGGTGGGGGTTGGCAACGGGATGTAAATGTACACATTAACTGTTGTTGTTGTTGTGTGAAATGACAAATTTGGTTGTGTATATTTACTTTATCTGGGATTATTTTAGTTATTAGGAACACGGCTGCTTTTATTTTCATGGACTTTGTAGGGTCACAGACGGCAGAATAACCCGTCTAGCTGTGTAGAGGTGGGTCAGCAGTCTACCTGTCCGCTCTAGTTTAGTTGTGTTGTGTGAATGGATAGGCCTGTATATATGGTTATCATTAGCGTGTGAGTCTGGTTTTAAATTTGGGAGGGCCTAGTTTATGTGATTTGGGTTTTTCTATGGGGGAGGGGGTGTAGTGTGTTAAATATAATGTTATATGGTGCTAGGTGTACCCTGGGTGTACTGGGGGTGACAGCTCCGCCTTTCCGGTTCCACCATCACCCTGGGGTATAAAGGGCCGATGCAGAAGAGACTGTCTCTTTTGACCACAACCATCTGCCTGTACGGAGTGTCTGGGTTGTTGTGTGGTTCACTTAATGAAGTTACGTTCTACTGCACCTCCAGCCTGATTCTTAAGAGTGTGAGTTATGGACATAACACTGTGCTGAGCTGTCACCCAGCTAAGGTTAACCATCACCAGTGAGGTTCTGGTTTTTCCCTGGCGGGGAAGGGGGGAGGATGTGGCATCTTCGAAACACCACAGCAGACGGCATGGATGACATCACCACGCCGTGGGTATAAAGGAGGACTGACGGCGGGAATCACTCTCTTTGGCGCTCTGTCTCCGTGCTAGTAATAGCCTGTATTAGCTGGTGGTTAGCTTGTATGCTCATACACTACAACACATCTGTTGTGTATTGTAATAAAGTTCTAGTTCAGTACAACGCCTGCCTCTGCTGTCCTATTTCCAGACATAACACACACCATACAAACTAATGGGCCGGTTTTGGCCTGCGGGCCATATGCTTGACACCCCTGGACTAGACCATAAAAACAGCGTACTTGGGGTTTAGTTAACCTCAGAAGAAGATTTATTTGTCCTTCACAGCAATGTATAGCTAATCAATGTGAGGTCACTTTTTTCTCTGTCGTAAGAAAACACATTAGTGCAACTGTGTGTGGCTGAGAGTGGGAGTCGGTGTCTGCTGGCTCTGTTCATCGCCCCATGGAGTGACGACCCCCCCCCCCCCGTTCTTCACACCGCAGTCCAGAAATGCATGGTAAGTGACAGACAAGAGAGCACAATCCAGATATATCCAACATTTTTTTCTTTTTTTATTAATGTTTAAAAAGTCACCATTCTGATTAGATCTTATCTCTGAAACATTTTTGTTTTGTTTTTATTCGTTGACGAAAAGTGTAAATACATTTAGTCAGAATTTTAGCTTCATGAATCACTTTTTATTCAGGTAAGGTCTCATTTTCGTAAGAAAAAATTTGTCGTTGATAAAGACTATGATGAAAATTATTTGTCTAGGAAATTAACACTGTGACTGATAAAGAGGTGAGGTCCACACACATCCAACAAGGCTAATGTTGGCTAGTGCTACATTAAATAGAATAAATCTTGCGATAAAAAGACTTACCTGTTGAAGGACATCCCCAGTTGTATGCACAGTGGACCAGGATAATGGCTGAAACTGCATCAGTCCTTTAAGGCAGTTTAATTGTAAAACCTATCTTACTTTGGGTCAAGTTTTCAAAGCAGCTGTCCCAAAAACTAACTGGCCATGAAGAAAATTCTTAGTCCTGACTGGTTAAACACTATGGACCTGTTATAGTTATACATTAAAAACACTCTGTCTAAACTTGCCTTTTCCAAAGGGATGGAGCTTAACGGAAATTTCACAGCAAAAAACACAGACATGAGACGTTTAAGTGATTTTGCTCTTGATATACCTTGTAAATCATAAAAGCATGTTATAGACATGTTAAGGGGAAAAAAAAACAACTTGATTTTTGGAAGAGTGTCACTTTAAATGATTCAAGGCAATCGGTTTTCTCAAACTAACTCATCAGGTTTTACAGTGTAAGTGGTGCTCATGAATTATGTTAGTGCCCAAGAGAATAGCAGAAAAACAGAAGAATACTTGACAACCTGATAAATTCTCACAGGGGCCACTTATGGAAAAAAAAATATGGAAAAAAAAATATGTAGTTACACAGTAATTACATAGTACTTATGGTACTTATATTTTATTAACAACATACTTCTACTATGCATCCAGCATATGTATGTGGTATGCACGGTGTGCCCACACATATTACAGTAATTTACAGAGTAATTACAATGTAATTTGGTGGCGGTATTATAAAGTCTTTGAAAAAAATCTATTTATCCAGCAGCTTCTTGCATTATTAAAAAAATGCATTTTTAGCAACTTGCTTTTGGAGCTTTGACCACAATCCCAACACGCAGGCAAATAACTGAATCAAATGCTCCTGCCTTTGGTTAATTTAATGGTCCAGGGTCAAAGGACAGGAGCTAAACAACACTAATACTGAAAGGAATTAAGGCCTATGTTGCAAGCCCTATGTCTTTCAAATACTGTAGAAAAGTAGTGAGTGATATTTCTGGATGGGGCTGCGGTGCAAGGATAGAGGGACTTTTGTCCCCTTTCATCAGATCCTTGTAGGAAGCACACCCTTATGATTTGAGGAATTTTGTTAGGGTGTTCAGGATGCGACCTTACAAACCCCAAGTATTAGGAACTATAACTAGGATTACTTCGATTTTAATGAGTGATGTTTAAAAAGGACACAGATAAGACACCAGAGAGCTTTATTTCCCATTAAAAAGATTTCTTAGACTACTCTAGCTCTGCTTTCTTTATGCATTGGTGCACATTAAAGAAGGCCTACTCCTCTGCAAATGCTATACTAATAAAGCACCCCTCTGACCCGTAGTTCACTTCCACAGGTTTTATTTTGACAACTGAATGGTCTTTTGGCACTGCTTCACGGTAAACAGACCTCCATTGATCTGCTAGGATTCTCTACCTCACTGGTTCTTTCTCTAGCCCCCATGCACACACAAACACTAATACAGTATATATAGTAATGATTTTTAGTCAGAGGTCTTGCTTAGATCCACATTCAGTCCTTAACCTTTTTCAGTGGCAAATATTTGGGTAAAAGGCTAGCATGCCAGCTTTCAGAGGGCAGACTGTACATGATGAAAGGTGGACTGAAGTCACACGTGCTGCTTTGAATCTCATGTAAATGACCAGGCAACCGCAGCCTTGCTGTAAAGATAGACTTATCAGGCCAGGTTACAGCTCTGGCACTGTTAATAAAAATGTTGCCCACTCACATTGTTTTTGCCCAGGGGATTTGAAATCTTATTGCAAAAGTTTTCCCTAAGTGAAAGGGCAGATGAACAACTCAGACTCACTCATTGTTTCACACTTTGGGTAACAGTGAGAAACCTAAATATTCCTTGATGTCACCCACATAGGCCTAAAGGAAAAAAAACAAACAAAAATATTTCAACTATTCCCCTTCAAGGTTGTCTTTAATTGTTCTCATGGGCAACTTTTAGCTTGAATGGTTTTCTGCTCCCAGAAAATCTTCTCACCTTTTGTCTGCTGTATCTTCTCCACAGCATCAATAAAGCATCTCGTCAACTTTTTAGAAAGATAGTTGAAAACATGGTGAGTAAGGTTTTGGTGAGTGAGTGAGTTATAACTGGGCAATAATGCCTATGCTCTTGGCATAGGCCATATAGGCGGTCGCTTAAGGAGCTACTGTCATGAATCACCACATCGGGGCAAAGAGGAAAGACCCCAGCGCTGAACTGCAGTTTGTGCTGTTTATTAAGAAGACAACAAGTCCAAAAGTGCACAAACAAAAACTTACAACAAGGTGAAGGCGAGGTGAATACAGGAATGCGTGTTGGAACAGGGAAATGATTCCAACGGGGATGAACGAGTTACCGGGATGAGGATGATGAAACTCTGACAAAGAGTAGAGGAGCAGGCCCATCTTAAATAAGGAAAACAATCAATTATCACAAGTGCCATCAGGTGTGAATTACATGAGCGGACTGGAGGTGAAAGTGATTACAATCAGCTGTGAGTCATGAGGAGAGGAGACCAGGCTGACAGCTTGACAGTGGCACCGCCCACAACCAGGGTAAAACCCAGAAGTGCCACTGAGAGCTGCAACCCCGGAGAGAGAGAGAGAGAGAAGGAACTGGCCAAATACAAATATAATGCGATAACTAGAGTGATGACAAATAACGACTGAAGGAAAAATACAAGTAAACCCAAATATGTAAATACAACACTACAATGAACATAAACAAAAAATAAGTCACACTAAGAAACAATACAAGGTATGTGAAAAGCAACCAAAGATAAAATAACAGGAACTAGAACTCAAAAATACAACAACTATACAAATATGAAAAAAGGCAACGAGACTGAGCAATGCAAAATCCCCCGTGCTCAGATTGTGACAGAGGCCCCCCTCAAGGAGTGGATTCCAGACACCCAGGGTAACATCAAAAAGAAAAAAGGACCCACCCACATAGAAAACCCACCCTACAAAAGGTAAGAAAACAACTCCACCCCGGCGGGAGGAGGGGGACCCAGGCACGGAGGGATGGAAACAAACCAGAGAAAATAAGAAAAACCCTCATGACTCACACCCCAGCAAAACCCATACTCGAAGGGAACAAAAAACAAAACCCTGCTCAGGATCCACACCAGGCAAAACCCAGGCACCTAGGCCCCCTGGACTGGAGAGCTGGACAGTTCAGGTGGTCGAATGAAGTCCCAAACCTGGCAGATGACATGATGGAAAGAGTTGGGTGGCCTACCGGAAAATGTGGGCCACCCAACCCAGTGGCACAGTCTGTCTGGCAGTCTGCC
The DNA here is from genome assembly GCA_020510985.1 of Pholidichthys leucotaenia. NCBI lineage: Eukaryota > Metazoa > Chordata > Actinopteri > Cichliformes > Pholidichthyidae > Pholidichthys > Pholidichthys leucotaenia. The sequence goes on from CM035849.1 coordinate 228,856,445, forward strand.
AGAGTCCTTCAGCCACCTCAACAGATGGGAAAGTCCAGGAGGCGACTGCCCAGCAGGGATGAATGGTGTTGGAGCAAGTTGGATAATTGGGGAACAGGATGGAACAGATGACCTGCTAGTGGGAACCTCAGGGACAGCAACAGGAGCCCTGGCGGCCACAGGGAAAGGGAAAACCCTGATGACCCCGGGCGCAGGAGAGGGAACCACGATGGACTTGGGCAGAGGAGAGGGAACCACAACGGCCTCAGTCAGAGGAAAGGGAACAACGACGGCATCAGGCAGAGGAGAAGGGACCATGACAACGTCCGGCAGAGGAGAGGGAACCACGAGGGTGTCAGGCAGAGGAGAGGGGGCAACGACGGCATCAGGCAGAGGAGGGGGAACCCCGACACTTTCAGACTGGCCTGCAGCACCCTTGGTGGCCCCGGATTGGGACATGGCAGCCCCCGCGGTGGCTCTGGGCTGGAGCAAAGCAGCACTCGTGGTGGCTCCGGGCAGGAGCTAAGCTGCATCTGTGGTGGCTCCGGGCTAGAGCAAAGCTGCACCTGCGGTGGCTCCGGGCTGGAGCAAAGCTGCACCCGCGGGGGCTCTGGGCTGGAGTGGAACTGCACCCGCGGTGGACCCGGACTGGGTCATTGCTGCACCCGCGGTGGACCCGGACTGGGCCATAGCTGCACCCACGGCGGGCTCGGACTAGGCTAGAGCTGCACCCACAGTGGACCCGGACTGGGCCAGAGTTGCACCCACGGAGGACCCAGATTGGAGCAGAGCTGCACCCATGGTGGCCCCCGGGCTGGGGCGTGACGTCCATGGCAGACCCAAGCTTCAGCGCAGCACCCACATTGGTTTAATGCTGGGGTGCAGCACCCATGACGGCCCCTGACTGGGACACAACACCCACAGAGACCCGGACTGAGGAGGAGCTGCACCCACCGAAGGTCCTGGGCTGGGACAGAGCAGCCGCGACAACCTCAACCAGAGAGGGAGCAGCACCCACGGAGGTCCTGGGCTGGGACGGAGCACCTGCGATGACCTCGGCTGAAGGGGGAGCAGCACCCACGGAGGCCCCGGGCTTGGACAGAGCACCTGTGATGACCTTGGCTGGAGTAGCTGGACCTACGAAGTTCTCAGGCAGCGAGGCTGAACCCACGGAGACCTCTGGCAAAGCTGGACGGTCCTCGGTGACCCTGGGGAAAGGCTCAGACAGGAGGGACAAAGACAAGGGGTCAGGGTCACCGGCGGCAATGGAGCCCGGCGAGGTGAGCTCAGGTGCAGGTGATGGCTGCACTTGGCTCTCCTCACCAAGAGCCAGGCAAGAGCTCTCCAAAACAGAGACAGTGAAAACAAAGAAGAGCACTTTCCTGAGCTCAAGCTCCACTGCCGTCCAGGACTCCGTCGATCCAGGTGGTGACGTCTCATGCCCGGTCCTCTGGAGGTCCAGCTTCAGCTCTGCTGTGGCGGCCCCGGCAGCAGGCATGGTGGAAGATGCAGTCCTGAGACCTCCCAGCAAAGTGTGCCACGCAGGTGGCTTGCCCGGTGTGGCGACAGTAGGTCGGTTCCCCGCTGGGTTCCTGCACTGCTGAAGCCAGGGAATTCTCAATCGTTGGCACAGGCTCCAGCTCACTGGTAGCACTCTCCCTCTGTCTGGACCGTGGCTGAAGGGCTGGGGCCAAGTCCTCCAGGGCCGCAGGCTCCTCCAACATCCAGCAGCTCAATCCTGGGGCTGGCGGACACTCAGGGGGCAAAGGAGGAGACATGGAAAGAGCAGGTGAAAAGTTCATAGCTGCAGCAGGCGGTGAGGACTCAGAGGACTGCACAGGCTGAGCCTCACCACCGCGAATCAGGCAAGATAACACAACATAACAAAAATAATTTTTTGTAAGTTGTCTGTGTTTTTTCAACTGATTTAAGACAATTTTGCACTGCTGAATCCAAAAATGACATACGTTTCTCTCAATCAGGTCAGGTTTTTATGTTAAGTTATAAGCAGTTGTACAGCAGTTGTACAGGTCTACTGTAAATTGAATAGTAGACATTGATAAAGGTAAGTACATTTAAATTGAATGTTGTCATCACTGTTCAAAATTCAGAGAATTTCAAGAAATAAAAAAGAATTTTGCATCATATAAAGCGAAAATACCTGTCCATGTAAACAAAAACGTAAGAAAACATGTGGCCATAGTTCAAAATGTTGACCTGATTGAGCAAAACCAATGTAATTTTTGGATTCAGCACATCAAAATTGTCCTAAATCAGTTAAAAAAAAACAAACTTAGACAATAAATTTGGTGTTGACCAGTGTAATTCATGTGTCAGTGAAGGAGAATGAAAAAGCACTTGCCTGAGTTCCCGGGGCATGATGTTTTCTGCTGCAGCTGGTCTTAAGTCATCCCTCTCCGTGGCTACGGTGGTCATGCGCCCCTCAGACAGTCATGGAGGAGCTGCACCTGCAGACACAGAAACGGGCAGAGCTGGAGAAGAAACGGCCAGACCCTCAGCAGCGGGAAGGAATGCTGAGGAGGAGAGGGAAGCAGCAGCTGCGGAAAAGGAAGAAGCTGACGGGACAACCGGAGAGGAAAAATGCAGAGAAGGCACTGCTGTGGGAGTTTTCTCCCTTGGCGAAGGAAGGGCTGCTGGCAGGGAGGTGGAGGCGTTCTTCCAGCGGACTGGCGCTGGATGACGGCGTCTTGGAGCTGGCAACGTGGAAGCTGAAGCCGGAGCTAGCGACTGACGAGGAGCCGATGAGACCGGGGCCCGGGGACGCTTCACCGTTGGCGCAGATCTAGGCTTCCTCAGGGAGCTCCTCACTATCCCTCTGCTCTCTCGCTGTAGGTCCGCCACCAGCAAAATCTTCTCCATCCCCTCAGCATGCTCCAACAGCTGAGGGCACCGGCGAGCAGCCACCTCCGCGAGCCCCAGGTACCAAAGGGCGTCTTTGGCTATAGGAGCCCTGCAGGCGTTGGAGACAAGATCGTCTATCTCCATCAGCGTTCTGCAGACCTCCCACCCGAGGTGCAGCGGGTGCGCATGCCCACCCATTGAGGAGGTGTAGCTGGGGAACATGCTGAAAGTAGCTCCAGTGGAAAAAACAGGTGGGTAAAAAAAACCACAAACTACAGCAGTTGGTTCACGACTTGGTCAGAGTCTACTGTCATGAATCACCCCTTTGGGGCAATGAGGAAAGACCCCGGCGCTGAACTGCAGTTTGTGGTGTTTATTAAGAAGACAACAAGTCCAAAAGTGCACGGACAAAAACTAACAGCAAGGTGAAGGCGAGATGAATACAAGAATGCGTGTTGGAACAGGGAAGGGGTTCCAACAAGGATGAATGAGTTACTGGGATGAGAATGATGAGACTCTGACAAAGAGTGGAGGAGCAGGCCCATCCTAAATAAAGAAAACAATCAATTATCACAAGTGCCATCAGGTGTGAATCACACGAGCGGACTGGAGGTGAAAGTGATTACAATCAGCTGTGAGTCATGAGGAGAGGAGATGGGGCTGACAGCTTGACAGGGGCACTGCCCACAGCCAGGGTAAAACCCAGAAGTGCCACTGACAGCTGCAACCCCGGAGAGAGAGAGAGAGAGAGAGAGAGAGAGATTTGATTTTTAAAAGATCTTTAATAAACACACTTGTCCATCAGTCAATACAATTTCTATATCATGCTATGTTACACAGAAAATTAATCCCCCAAAAAACGCCCAAAAAAAAGCTGTCCATCATGAACTGAACAGAGGACATTCTCCAGGGACCAGAGGGTCCTGAAACCTTCCACATCCCCATTCCCCATAAAAAACTGAAAGTCCAGCCTGATTCTGGCTTTAAGTAGCCTCACAAATAAAATTTTGACATCAACATCATTCTCAACATTTTCAAGTTTTCTTCTCCGGCTTACATAGATAGCCAACTTTGCCTGCCCTAAAACAAAGTTCAGTAGTTGACACTTCTGCTTAAAACGACGATTGTACATAAAACCACAAATGAAAACCTGCTTAGAGAAAACTTCCTTAAAAATATGAAAAAGTTTTGTGAGAAGTTCAAAGAGGCCACTCAGGCGCTGACATTCAATAAAACAATGAAAAACAGTCTCCCTAGAGGAACAAAAAACACACTGATCACTGACACTGCTGTTAATCACAGAAACAAAAGCATTGACAGCTATAATACCATGCAGGACCCTCCACTGTAAGTCTCCATGCCTCTTAGGGAGAGGGGCTTTGTAAAGAGCCCTCCAGGCAGGCCGATGCCCTTTTCCTAGTTTAAAATAGGCTCTCCAAGGAGTGTCCACACAGGTGTTCAATCGGTCCTTGTTGAGTGCCATCACCACCAGTCTGTAGAGTGCCTTACCACTGGCTCCTCCAAAGTCCACACCAGTGGGAGCACAGAATGCCAGTAAGGAGCAAGGAGCGACGTCAAAGTCCATATAGAGCGTGAGAGAGGGAAAGGGGTCAGTGCTTTCTGGCTGCAGCGTGCCATTGCTAAAGTCCAAGAGTAGGGAGTGCTCAAGTCCATGAAGCTCCTGTTTCCAGTGTGCAAGAAGACCATCGATGAAACGATTCGACCTGACACCAAGATGAGCTGCTAAAGCTGAGGCGTTGTTGAGGCCAGGACCAGCCAGTTCCACCACTTGCTTCAGAGTGAGAATGTTCCTGGAACACAGCCTATCAAGGAAGGTCCTTCCAACTCCCGGCAGGACACCAAGGCGACCACCAAAAACCAGCGGCTCCCTCAACAACCAGTAGAGGGAATCGCATGGCCCTCTTTGTTTTTTAAAAAGAGTCCACACTGAAAAGAGACTGCGGTAAAAACTGGGTAAAGACAGTGCATTAGAGTTCTTAAAATCCATTAAAAACACAGGGAGGTCTAGCCCAAGCCCAAGGACTCTCTGTAAAATAACACAGGCCAAAGGCCTCCATACCAGGTCCTGGGGGCCCGTCAGCAGTCTCTGTATGAAAGTCAGTCTAAAAGCAGCACCTCTACTAGCTAAATGAATCACTCCTTGCCCCCCCTCCTCTTTGGGAAGAAATAACAGGGCTTGAGGAACCCAGTGGAGTCCACCCCCCCCAAAAAAGTCCACCAAAACAGACTGAATTTTGGACAACAAACCAGCAGGGGGGTCCATGCACATGAGGCGGTGCCACAGGGATGAGGAAACAAGATTATTTAAAATGAGCACTCTTCCTCTAAAAGATATTCTTGGCATTAGCCACTTCCACTTGTTTAGTCTCCCGTTAATCTTCTCTATGACCCCATCCCAATTTTTTTGCTCAAACTGCTGATTTCCAATAAAGACACCAAGATACTTAAAACCTCCTTTTTTCCAAATCAACCCACCCGGCAGCGTAAGCTGATTTTCTAGTTTCTCCCCCACCATCAGAGCCTCGCTTTTTCCCCAGTTTATCTTTGCAGAGGAAAGTTGGCCAAAAAGATTGACACTCCTAACCAGAACGTCAATGTCACTCTGCTTGTTTAGCAGAATGACTACATCATCTGCATAGGCCGACAGCTTGAACGTGGTGTCACAGCCAGGAAAAGTAACTCCTGATAGATCCCTTCTCAGGCAGTGAAGCAAAGGCTCTATGGCGAGGGAGTACAGCATCCCTGAGAGAGGGCAGCCCTGCCGAACCCCCCTCTGGACTTTTAAAGGGGCAGACAGGCCCCCATTTATCTTCAGCACACTCTCAATGTCACTGTACAAGACCCGTATCCTGGCTATGAAGCCTGGGCTGAACCCAAAAGCTGTTAAAACTGTCCATAAATATTGGTGTTCAACCCGATCAAACGCCTTTTCCTGGTCAATTGAAATCAAACCAGTTTCTACCGCCAATGAACCAGAGACCTCCAAAATATCCCGAATTAAAGTGACGTTGTCACTAATCAGCCTGCCAGGCACACAGTAAGTCTGGTCTACATGAATGAGCTCGCTCATCACCTTTCTCAGTCTTCGGGCCAGAGCTTTTGAGAGAATCTTGTAGTCTGTGCAGAGCAGAGAGACTGGCCTCCAGTTCTTTAGGCTCTGGAGGTCCCCCTTTTTCGGCAACAGTGTGATGATGGCCCTCCTGCAGGTCGTGGGTAGGGTCCCCCTTTCCAAGCTATCTTGGAGAACCTCCAGCAGGTCTGGACCAAGCAGGGGCCAGAATTCCTTAAAAAAGTCCACAGAGAGACCATCTATGCCTGGTGATTTTCCATTCTGGAGGCTCATTAGCGCCGTATGCAGCTCAGACAGAGACAGTGGAGCATCCAAGCCGGCAACAAGGTCCTCTGAGAGCACTGGAAGACCATCAAGGAAAACCTGGCCCAGTGCCGTGTCCTCCCTCCACTCTGCTCTAAACAATTCACTGTAAAAGCTAGCAGCGTGTTTCCTGATCTCTGCTGCTGTGGAGATTGTTCTCCCGTCATCGCCCAACAAGGAGTGAATGAGCTTTCTCTGTCCATTTTTCCCCTCCAGTCCAAAAAAGTACTGGGAGGGCGAGTCCATCAGAGCTACATCCATGTAGCGTGAGCGGACCAGAGCACCCTGTGCGGTGACCCCTAGCAAGCTAGCCAAGGCTGACCTTTTTGACTTGAGAGCCTCTAAGTGCTCCTGTTTTCCTGTAGAACTGAGCAACTCCTCTAGTTCTACCACCTCAGTCTCCAGAACTTTCAAGGATTGGGTCAAGCTACGAGTGACATGTTGAGTGTACTGTTGGCAGAGTTGTTTTATCTGGGCCTTACCAAAATCCCACCACAATTGGAGAGAACTAAAAGAGGGTTTTTGTTCCCTGTGTGACTTCCAAACATCATGAAAAACCTCTTTAAAAAACACATCATTTAAAAGTGTATTGTTAAAATGCCAAAAAGCACTCTTACACTTTACATTTTCAATAAACACAGAACAAAACAGCAGGCAGTGATCAGTGAAACCAACAGGACAGATACAACTATTTTTAAAAACACTCATTTGATGTTTAAAACCATAAAAACGGTCTAACCTAGCCATAGATAAAAGGTTATCTTTGACATGGCTCCAGGTGTACTGCCTCTGGTCCCCATGATGTGATCTCCACACATCGGCCATTTCATGTGTTTTCACCAGTTCTCTCAGCCTATTGGCAGAAGCAGGGTGAGGCTCCTGATGGTTCCTGTCTAGTCTGTGGTTTAATGTACAGTTAAAATCACCCCCCAGAAATAAAAAACTATTTGGATCACAGGACTTAACCGTATCCGAAAGCACGTCAAAGACCCTGATCCTCTCTGCTCTCTGTGTTGGCACATACACGTTTATAAAAACGAAGTTCACGTTTTCAAACTGTACCTTTAATAAGAGGAAATGACCTCTCACCACCTCTTCTACCTCATAAGAGACAGGCACACAACCCCTAGAGAAAAGTACAGCCACCCCCCCACTGCTACTGGATTTGTGGCTAAAAAAAATGCAGCCATCCCACTCTTTTCTCCAATGGCTCTCAATGTCCACAGTGCTGTGAGTCTCCTGGACCATCAGCACGTCAAGTTTCTTTAAATTAAAAAGCTTGTATAAAGAGGCCCTTTTTACATCATCCCTGGCCCCATTAATATTGAGAGTGCCAATTCTAAGGTGGGGCATTAAAAAGGATAAAAATAGGGTACAGTAAAAAAACACACACATAGCATAAAAGGGAAGAAACAAACTAAGAGTCAACATGACTGTTAGTAATTTGTGATTTCAGTTTGACAACCAGTTTCTTTAAACGAAAAATTTCCTGATCAGTAAAAGTCTCATTCCCATCATTCAGTTTCATCAGCTTGCGAGCTGATGCCACAAATAACTCCAGATCTGGAAAGTAATTTTCCACTTTCACAGCTCTGCTCCCCTTGGTCACCTGGAGAAATTGCCTAATTTTGGAAAAACAATAGGAGCTTTGCTCCTCCTGCGTCTGCGTCTGCATCATTTCAGACTCAGCTCCACTTTCGTCAGAGACGCTCTCATCTAGTAAATCTAACTTCCCAACCCTACTAGATTTAGCAGAGCTCTGTAAGTTTTCAGCACTTTTTCTTTTTTGTGCAGCTTTAAAAGGATCCTCTTCAGCAAAACTACATTCCTGCATTTCTTCATGAACTGCAACGTTTGTCATGCAGTGTTTGCTCTGTGTGTCCCCTACAGCCTCAAACCGCTCCTCCCCCGCCTGCAAAGTCTGTTCATTCACGTTCCTTCGTTTAACTGCACTTTTACTTACACCCTCCACCTGTTTACCCCGGGCGACAGGCTCGTCACAATGATCAGAGCTGCCGCCAGACAGAAATTCCCCACCATCACTGTTTGGGGGGGCAACTACCGCGCCCGCCGCGGCCACCCCAGCAGAGGCGGCCGTGGCCGCCCCAGCACAAGCGGACGCGGACGCGGACGCCCCCGCAGAAGTAGAAGCGGATGCGGATGCGGACGCGGTCGCGGCCGCAGTCGCGGCCGCGACCGCCCCAGCAGAAGCGGGCGCCGCAGCAGCATCCGCCGCACCACATGTAGCGCTACCCTCCGGACCACCAGAAACAGCGGCGTCACCTTTCTTACCGCCAGTGCTCTTTGTGTTCGCCTTTTCAGGACATGACCTAATAAGATGGCCTTCTGCGCCACACGCAAAACACTTCATGGTTTCAGATGTTGCAAACACCAAGTAGCTAAAGCCGTCAATCCTGAAATTAAAAGACGCATTCAGTTCAGCAGAGCTGTCTTTCAACACCATGAAACACTGCCTCCTATGACATACAACATGCTTCAACAGGGGTGATTTACTACCCAGAGAGACCATTCTGATAGGGGACACAACCTGGCCAAAACGGGACAACTCTCTAATCAGCTGATCATTTTTAACGAAAGGAGGAGCGTTTGAGATGGTGATCCTCCTAGACGGATTCGCCAGCGGTAAAACGGGAGTAAAAGTGTCACCTAGGACCACTCCCTGTGCCACCACCTGATCAGCTTTTTCAGTCGAATCCAGAAAGATCACAATTGCGCTGTTCATCCTCGATGCTGATTTTATGCTGCCATGCCCAACCACCTGTCCTACAGCGAGGCTGGCCTCCTCCACAGAACAGGGAACTGTCGGGAGGATTCTCACACCATGACGCCGGGTTAAGCGCTCAAACTCCACACCACCATCAATCACCGGCATGATGCCGGCCGGGAAAAACCGGCAGCAGAAGCTACCGTTCCCCAACACACTCACTACAACACTCACACCCCCAGCACACCCACACTCAACCCACTATATTAAACACACACACCTCAAACACACAAGATAGAGAAAAAGTTAGAAAATACAAAGTTTAAAGTACTCACTCGACACCACTCCACACCCCTGCTCCCACAAACGCCCACGCATGCGCACGAGAGAGAGAGAGAGAGAGAGAGAGAGAGAGAGAGAGAGAGAGAGAGAGAGGAGGAACCGGCCCAATACAAATATAATGCGATAACTACGTAGAATGATGACAACGACTGAAGGAAAAATACAAGTAAACCCAAATATATAAATACAACACTACAATGAACATAAACAGGAAAATAAGTCACACTGTCATGTGTCTGAGCTCATGTTTTCACTGAGCTCAGACCCTCACTTTATTCCTAAGTATTGTATGTCTGATTAGTTTGATTTTGTTAGTTTTCTGTAGATATTTTGGATTTGTTTACATTTGTGCCTCCCCTTTCCCAGACACTCCCTCTAACTGCTCACAGTCTGCTCCCCTCTCAGCTCAGCTGTGAGCAGTTGGTCAATTTAGGTCACCTGCTCATTCAGCGACTCATGCCTGCAGCTCATTTCCCCCTGTATATTTAAGCACTGCCTGTTCACTGTTGCATTGTGGCAATATTGAATCTACTTCTGATCACTCCACTTCTCCCAGCCTCTGAAGTGTCTCTTCTGCTTCTCCAGAGCACTCCCTACTCTGAGGCTCATCCTTGTTATTATTTGTTACATTTTTGTATTGTCAGCACTATTTTTGGACTTTGTTATTTTTGTTAATAAATGTCACAAACTCAATTCAGCGCCTGGGTCTGCCTTCCTGCCCCGTAGGGGCATACATGACACTAAGAAACAATACAAGATTTGTGAAAACCAACCAAGGATAAAATAACAGGAACTAAAACTCAAAAATACAACAACTATACAAATATGAAAAAAGGCAATGAGACTGAGCACGGCGGAATCCCCCATGCTCAGATCGTGACAGCTACAGTACCTGCTGGAGGGGGTACTGCTGCAAGCTCTCAAATTATTTTTTTTAATTGATAAATTAAAATTCATAATATTTATTTTACCTTTATTTATACAGGGACGGTCCACTGAGAAGCAGCCTCTCTTTTTTAAGGACGCCCTGTTCACATTCACAAAGTTACATATTTACACCAGGAATCAGCCCAGTACAACCACAGACTGACCTGTGGCCACCAAGCAGCTCCACTGGAGCAGTTGGGATTAAGGGCCCTGCTCAAGGGCACCACAGTGGGTTAAGGAGGATAGGGTAAACACTACTTTGTCATCTGTCCCACCCAGATCTGATCCTGCAAGTCCTGGGATTGAACCAGTGACCCTCCAGTCACCAGTCCACATCCCTGACCATGAGGCCACCACTGCCCCCAAGTCACAGGGTGCAGTGGTCAGAGGTCAGAGGTCCAGTGCCGGCAGGCAAGGCAGATAAATGCTTGGAGCCCCAGGCCAGAAAGGGACTGCCGAGGGCTGACAAATTTTGAATCACTACAGCAGTGACAATGTGGAGACTATGCAATGACCATGGAAGTCCTTCGCAGGACTCCCTAAAGGGCCCCATCCTCACCAGTGTGCGTCTCATGTAAACACATTACGGAGAGGAACTTGTTGAGATTTGTAAAATTAAATAAATATGCTGGTTGACTAAAGACAGAAGACAGTCCAGCTTTGCTTATTCCTCTACACACCAGATGACCGCTGTGAAAAACTCTGCTTTAACAGAACTGATCAATTAAACAGCATAAACAGCGTGAGTAGTACCAGTGGCGATTCCACCTCCAGCTGGCTGACAGTGTGGACTTAGCTTTACGGCTGCAAACAGCTCGAGCCACAGGTCCTGTGTGTTGCCTCTCAAATATGGTTTACAACAACAAAACAGCAAAGGTAGAAAAAAATTATTGTGGTGGCTGTATAAAGTGAAGTTTATTTTTGCTCTTCTTTGGCTGCTGGTTCAGTGAGTGTTGTACAGCTAGTTGTTATCTGCTGAGCCTCCAGTTTCAGATGATGTGTTGTGTGATTGACGCTGCAGCAGTGCGAGTTACTATGCAAACTGTGTGGACATGAACATTACTGTAATTTTGCAGTTTTAAGATGTAATTGCTTGATGTTGTGATTGTGTTTTATGGAGATCAAGGTTGTTACTTTAACCTTATTGTTGAGGCTCTCCCTGTTTTTCGGATGTCTAACATGATTACAGTGTTGCTGCAGGGTAATGTGTCGTAATATGAGATTTTTTTTATGAGCAATGATGTGAGTCGGGGACTTCAGGGCCTGAGGGGTTAATGCTTGCGTGTGTGTGTGGGGGGGGGGCACTGGAGGTTTGCATTGTGCCCTTGATGTAATATTTTTCATGGAGATCCACTGGACCACTCTTAGTCTGGCCCTTCACCGAGGACCAGTTTGCCTTAGGAGGCCCGACCAGGGGCGAGTTGCCCCCAGCAATACAGCTCCAGGGGTCATTCAGGCACTGAAATCCCTCCACCACCGCGATCCACGGAGGGGATATATACACACGTGGACAAAATTGTTGGTACCCCTCTGTTAATGAAAGAAAAACCCACAATGGTCACAGAAATAACTTGAATCTGACAAAAGTGGTAATAAATAAAAATTCTATGAAAATTAACCAATGAAAATCAGACAATGCTTTTGAATTGTGGTTTAACAGAATTACTTTAAAAAACAAACTCATAAAACAGGCCTGGACAAAAATGATGGTACCCCTAGAAAAGATTGAAAATAATGTGAACATAGGGACATGTTCAACCAAGATGTGTCCTCTAATTAACATCACAGGTGTCTACAAACTTGTAATCAGTCAGTCGGCCTATTTAAAGGGTGACAAGTAGTCACTGTGCTGTTTGGTGACATGGTGTGTACCACACTAAACATGGACCAGAGGAAGCAAAGGAGAGAGTTGTCTCAGGAGATTAGAAAGAAAATTATAGACAAGCATGTTAAAGGTAAAGGCTATAAGACCATTTCCTAGCAGCTTGATATTCCTGTGACTGCAGTTGCATATATTATTCAGAAATTTAAGATCCACAGGACTGTAGCCAACCTCCCTGGACATGGCCACAGGAGGAGACAGATAATATGAATGATAATAAAAGAGCCCAGAACAACCTCTAAACACATTCATGGTGAACTCCAAGGTCAAGGTACATCAGTGTCAGAACACACCATCCGTCGTTGTTTGAGCCAAAGTGGACTTCATGGGAGACGACCAAGGAGGACACCACTGTTGAAAACAAGTCATAAAAAAGCCAGACTGGAATTTGCCAAACTGCATGTTGACAAGCCACAAAGCTTCTGGGAGAATGTCCTATGGACAGTCGAGGCAAAACTGGAACTTTTTGGCAAGGCACATCAGCTCTATGTTCACAGACGCAAAAATGAAGCATACCAAGAAAAGAAAACTGTCCCTACTGTGAAACACAGAGGAGGTTCTGTTATGTTCTGGGGCTGCTTTGCTGCATCTGGCACAGGGTGTCTTGAATCTGTGCAGGGTACAATGAAATCTCAAGACTATCAAGATATTCTAGAGAGAAATGTGCTGCCCAGTGTCTGACAGCTTGGTCTCAGTTGCAGGTCATGGGTCTTGCAACAGGATTATGACCTAAAACACACAACTAAAAACACCCAAGAATGGCTAAGAGCCAAACATTGGACTATTCTAAAGTGGCCTTCTATGAGCCCCGATCTAAATCCTATTGAACATCTGTGGAAGGAGCTGAAACATGCCGTCTGGAGAAGGCACCCTTCAAACCTGAGACAACTGGAGCAGTTTGCTCATGAGGAGTGGGCCAAAATACCTGCTGAGAGGTGCAGAAGTCTCAATGACAGTTACAGAAATCGTTTGATTGCAGTGATTGCCTCAAAAGGTTGTGCAACAAAATATTAAGTAAAGGGTACCATCATTTTTGTCCAGGCCTGTTTCATGAGTTTGGTTTTTTTTAAAATAATTCTGTTGAACCACAATTCAAAAGCATTGTCTGATTTTCATTGGCTAATTTTCACAGACTTTTTATTTATTACCACTTTTGTCAGATTCAAGTTATTTCTGTGACCATTGTGGGTTTTTCTTTCATTAACAGAGGGGTACCAACATTTTTGTCTACCTGTGTATATATGTGTGTGTGTATATACTGTATATATATACACACACACACACACACACACACACACACACACACACACACACACACACACACACACACACAGTGGTGTGAAAAAGTGTCTGCCCTCTTCCTGATTTCTCATTTTTTTGTATGTTTGTCACACTTAAATGTTTCAGATCATCAAACAAATTTAAATATTAGACAAACATAACACAAGTAAACACAAAATGCAGTTTTTAAATGAAGTTGTTTATTATTAAGGGGAAAGAAATCCAAACCTACATGGCCCTGTGTGAAAAAGTGATTGTACCCGAAACCTAATAACTGGTTGGGCCACCCTTAGCAGCAACAACTGCAATCAAGCGTTTGTGATAACTGGCAATGAGTCTTTTACAGTACTGTGGAGGAATTTTGGCCCACTCATCTTTGCAGAATTGTTGTAATTCAGCCACATTGCAGGATTTTCAAGCATGAACCGCCTTTTTAAGGTCATGCCACAGCATCTCAGTCGTATTCAGGTCAGGACTTTGACGAGGCCACTCCAAAGTCTTCATTTTGTTTTTCTTAAGCCATTCAGAGGTGGACTTGCTGGTGTGTTTTGGATCATTGTCCTGCTGCAGAATCCAAGTGCGCTTCAGCTTGAGGTCATAAACAGATGGCCGGACATTCTTCTTCAGGATTTTTTGGTAGACAGCAGAATTCATGATTCTTTTTTACCACAGCAAGCCTTCCAGATCCTGAAGCAGCAAAACAGCCCCAGACCATCACACTATCACCACCATATTTTATTTGGTATGATGTTCCTTTTCTGAAATGCTGTGCTACTTTTACGCCAGATGCAATGGGATACACACCTTCCAAAAAGTTCAGCTTGTGTCTCGTCAGTCCACAGAGGATTTTCCCAAAAGTCTTGGAGATCATCAAGATGTTTTCTGGTAAAACTGAGATGAGCCTTTATGTTCTTTTTTGCTCAGCCATGGTTTTCGTCTTGTAACTCTGCCATGCAGGCCATTTTTGCCCAGTTTCTTTCTTATGGTGGAGTCATGAACAGTGGCCTTAACTGAGGCAAGTGAGGCCTGCAGTTCTTTGGATGTTGTTGTGGGATCTTTTGCGACCTCTTGGATGAGCTGTCGCTGCCCTCTTGGGGTAATTGTGGTCAGCCAGCCACTCCTGGGAAGGTTCACCACTGTTTCATGTTTTTGCCATTTGTGGATAATGGCTCTCTCTGTGGTTCGCTGGAGTCCCAAAGCTTTAGAAATGGCTTTATAAGTTTTTCCAGACTGATAGATCTCAATTACTTCGTTTCTCATTTGTTCCTGAACTTCTTTGGATTACAGCATGATGTCTAGCCTTTTGAGGATCTTTTGGTCTACTTCACTTTATCAGCAGGTCCTATTTAAGTGATTTCTTGATTGAGAACAGGTGTAGCAGTAATCAGGCCTGGGTGTGGCTAGAGAAATTGAACTCAGCTTTCCAAAGATGTGATAAACCACAGTTAATTTATGTTTTGACAGTGGGGGAGAATCACTTTTTCACACAGGGCCATGTAGGTTTGAATTTGTTTTTACCCTTAATAATAAACACCTTCATTTAAAACTGCATTTTGTGTTTATTCGTGCTGTCTTTGTCTAATATTTAAACTTGTTTGATGATCTGAAACATTTAAGTGTGACAAACGTTAAGAAAAATGAGAAATCAGGAAGGGGGCAAACACTTTCTCTCTTCTCTCTCTCTCTCTCTCTCTCTCTGAGTGGGTGTGGTCGTGAGTGCGAGCTGAGAGCGTGTGACAGCGTGAGTGAATTATTTCAAACTTTTCTCTATCTTTTTGTGTTTAAGGTGTTTTTTTGTTAAATAATCTTAAGTTTTGTTGTTTTCTGTAGCTGGGGTGGGGTAGGCGTTTTGGGAGGGGGGTTTCTGCTGCCAGCTCTGCTGGTCAGCATGGTTTTGGAGCGAGGCTCCGGGTTTGAGAAGCTGACACGCCGGCATGCTGTCAAACTGACTCTGGCTGTCAGCTGCTCAGTGGAGGAATGTAGTCTGGCTGTGGGGGAGCTGGTCGGTTATGAAAGCGTTAGATCAGCTTCGAGAATGAATAGTGCCGTGGTAATCTTCCTGAATAGTATTGAAAAAGTTAACCAGGTAGTGGAGAGCGGGGTTGTGATTAAAGACACACTGGTTCCTGTTCTGTCTCTGGTGAATCCCGCGAAGAGAATTACGATCTCAAATGTCCCACCATTTTTAAAGAATGAGCTGTTGGAGAAGGAGCTGTCGAGACACGGGCAGCTTTTGTCCCCCATTAAGCACATCCCTCTCGGTTGTAAGTCCCCACGTTTAAAGCATGTCATGTCTTTTAGGCGACAGGTGCTCATGATTTTAAAGAATAGCGAGGAAAGCCTCAACCTCGTATTTAAATACCGGATTGACGGCTTTGATTATACCATCCACGTCACCTCTGACAATATGAAGTGTTTCGGCTGCGGAATGGAGGGACACTTGATTCGATCATGCCCTCAGGGAGTGGGGGGTGATCACTCGGGGGAGGCCGCTAGTGCGGCCGCGGGGCCGTCTGGCGGCGGCGCTTCGGCTGAGGCCGCGAGGCCGTTTGGCGGCGGGGCTGCTTTGCCGCCCTCCGCAGCCGGCCTGTCTATCATAAATGAAACAGCAGCTAAAGTTAAAGCACATCGCAGGGCTGCTGCACAGACCAACATTGTGGACAAGGGTGAGATTACCGAGAGGGATCACGCTGAGGATCAGACAGATGAGCCAAATGAGGCCCAGGTAGATGGTGGGACTAGAAAGATGAATATAAAAGCACAGCACAGGGTGAGCGAAAGACAGGAAGAGACAGCTACCAGTGTGGCTGAGTCAGTGTTGGAGGATGAGGATGACATCGAAATAGATGAAGAGTTATGTAAAATCTCCATCAAGCGGAAGAATTTGGAAACCAAACAGCAGAGGAGCAAGGTGAAAAGGGTTGTCAAAGACAGTTCTGAGGTTTCTCTATCTCAACCAGATTCTTGTGCTGGGTCTGAGATAGAGAGTGATGGTGAAAGCAGTGATGATGTGGCCAGTGGAGGCGGTTACCCCTTCACAAAAATACAGAAGTTTTTGCAGGACACTAAGGGATCCAGAATGGTTAAAGTTGAAAACTTCTTCCCTGATCTAAAACGTTTTGTTGACTCTGCTCGGGCCTACATGAATGAATGAATGAATGAATGAATGAATGAATTTATTTCGGATAGTACATTACAGGTTAAAAGAAACTGTATAATATAACAACAAGGTCAAATTAGACAAAGACTCCTTCTACTATACAATTCCACGTGAGTTATCCGAAATGGGTGATGGCTGAAGCCGCAGCTTATATTGCCCACCCATATTCCATCCAAGAATTCAAAGGAGAAAAAAGAGAAAACAAGACAAGAGCGATTACAATTTAAAACAAGGCTAAGACAAAATATGACTGAGAGAAAAAGAAAACTGAGCTAGTCTAAGTTAAGCGGTTACTATTCAAAAACAAATCTAAGACATAGTGTCACAGAGAAAAAAGAAAAACTAAGCTATAACACAACACAGGCTGGAAATGTCAATCCTTATGTGAGTTTACATGTCGTCTTGTAAATATGTTTGGAGTATTTCTTCCTTTAGTTTTTGTTTAAATTGTCCAAGCTTTGTACATGATTTTAATTCAGGTCCAAAATCGTTCCATAATCTGACACCTTGCACTGAAATACAGTGTTGCTTGGTAGTTGTTCTCACTGTAGGCTTTTGAAATATACATGTTCCTCTGAAGTGATATTGTTTCTCCCTTGTTTGGAACAACTTTTGGATATTTGCGGGCAGTGATAGATTCTTCACTTTGAACATTATTATTGCGGTTTTAAAGTCGATCAGGTCTTTCAACTTGAGAGTTTTTTGTTTAAGAAAAAGTGGGTTTGTTGGTTCCCTGTAAGCTGCTTTGTTGATTATTCTAATAGCTCTCTTTTGAAGCATAAAGAGTGGATATATGTTTGTTTTATATGTATTTCCCCATACTTCATTACAATATGTCATGTATGGGAGTATTAATGAATGATACAAGGTGTATAGTGTGGGTTGATTCAGCAAATTTTTCACTCTGTGTAATATTGCAATTGATTTGGATACTTTACCTTTTATATAATTAATATGTGGCTTCCAACACAGTTTGTTATCAATTATTACTCCAAGGAATTTAGTTTCGGATACCCTTTCAATCTCTACACCATTTACACTGAGTTTGGGTACTGGGTAGTTGTGATGGTTGTTAAAGACTATAAATTTTGTCTTGCTTAAATTGAGCGTTAATTTGTTTGAATCAAACCACAGTTTCAGCTTTCCTAATTCCTTTCCGAGTGTATCCAGAAGTTGTTCCAAGTTGTTTCCACTGCATAGCAGGTTAGTGTCATCAGCAAACAATATTAAGTCCATTTTTTCTGAAACTTTACATATATCATTTATATACATATTGAATAATAATGGTCCCAAAACTGAACCCTGTGGGACTCCACAGGTGACCTTCAGTAGCTCTGAGTTTTTGTTGTTAACACATACAAACTGATATCTATTCTTTAAGTAACTTCTTAACCAGGACAGTGCTACCCCTCTGATACCACAATTTTGTAGTTTCTTTAATAATAGATTGTGATCTACTGTATCAAATGCTTTTTTAAGATCCAGGAATACTCCAACTGAATACTCTTTATTTTCAATGGCTGTTGATATTTTTTCTGTAAATTCCATTAAGGCATATGCTGTTGTCCTTTTGTGTCTGAACCCATATTGCTGCTCACACAATAAATTATTCTTCAGTATGAAGTTGTCAATTCTCTCATAGAATATTTTTTCAAGTATCTTGGAAAATTGCGGTAATAGTGAAATTGGTCTGTAGTTGGAGAGTTCCCCTCTGTCGCCTGTCTTGTAAATCGGAATTACTTTAGCTATTTTCATTGCATTGGGAAATATACCTGATTGGAGAGACAGGTTACAGATATACGTCAGTGGTTTCACTATGCATTCGATAACAGTTTTGACTAGTAGCATATCAATACCATCGCAGTCAGTAGATGTTTTACTTTTGAACGATTTAACAATTTCAATGACCTCTCTTTCGTCTGTGTTCTTTATGAAGATGGTGTCTTTTACAGCAGTGTTATTGCATATTGAATCACCTGTTGGCACCGTAGTGGGTATTTCTCGGGCCAGTTTAGGTCCAATGTTAACAAAAAAATTATTAAATTCATCTGCAGGTGAAGCTATATTCACATTCGGAGTCGATTTATTATTTTTTGGAGTGTTAGTTGGGTAGCTGGTATTTCTGCTTTTATTTCCAAGGATACTGTTGATTATTGTCCATGTATTTTTAATATTGTCTTTGTTTTTTTCCAGTTCTTTACTGTAATAGTCTCTTTTACTACATCTTATTATATATGTTAACTTATTTTTGTATGTTTTATACCGCTGCTCTGCTTCTTTTGTCCTTTTTCTTTATGAAAGCTTTATATAATAAATTTTTCTTTTTACACGCCTTTTGTAGTCCTTTGGTTAGCCATGGTTTGTCAGTAAATTTGTGTTTAAGCTTTTTTTTAACTAATGGGCAGTTTTTTTCATAAAGAGTGGTTACAATGTTTGTAAATGTGTCATAGGCTTCATTTACATCTGATACATAGACTTCTGTCCAGTCTTGCTTCAGCAAGTCCTCTTTAAAAGAACTGATTGCGTTTGGTGATTTGTGTCTGAACGATTTTGAGATTTTTTCTGGGTTGGGCCCCGTGTGGCCATGGATAAGTGCAAAGATTGGCAAGTGGTCGCTTATATCATTTATCAATAATCCACTTTCTATTTTCTTGTCGAGAACATTGACAAACAGGTTGTCAATAAGTGTAGCAGAGTGAGCTGTGATTCTACTGGGATGTGTTATTGTGGGATATAGACTCATGCTGTACATAGAGTTCATGAACTCTGTAACTACATTTTGTTGATGTGGATTAAGTAGGTCAATATTGAAATCTCCACAAATTGCTACCATTTTCTTACTAGTAATATTATTGTACAGCTCGACTAATTTATCTCTGAATGTCTCAATGCAAGTTCCCGGCGTTCTGTATATGCAGCTTATGATTAGATTTTTTGTTTTGTCTAGGTCAATCTCAACAGTAACACATTCCAGAATCCCTGGTAGTGCTAAGGACATTTCATTTACAAGCTTACATCTATATAGGTCATCAATATACAGTGCAACACCACCACCCTTTTTTTGAGATCTGTTAATGTTAAACATCTGATATCCCTCTATTGCCATCAGGGGAGCCTGGTCTGCATTAAGCCAGGTTTCAGAGACTGCTATAGCTGTGAATTTTCTGTTTAGCTGTTTTAAATAGTCCTGAATCTGTGAGAAGTTTTTGTTAAGACTTCTGCTATTGAAGTGTATTATTGACAGTTTACCATCTAATTGCACTTGACTTTTGAATTGCTTTTCAGTGTAATATTCACAGTGGTTATGAATATTATTGAAAAAGTGGTTATCAGGATCAATATCATTCTCCATCTCTTGTGGTTTATGTTCAGCATAGTGGCATATTTTTAGAGTTTGAGTTTCCTCACTCTGTGTTTCATAGTCAGTGTTCATCTGTATTTATCTAAGTCAGTAGCATCTCTGATCATTATACTTTTTGCTTGCTCAGGTGTTCCATTTAGTTTAATCCAAATTCTACAATTTCTTGTCCAGGTTGACTGTATCTTATTATGTTTCTTTAGCATCCGTGCCTGCCGTGCTAATTCAGCGTTTTTTTTTGTCAGGTGTTCATTTAGGTAAACTTGAGTTTCCTTTAGTTTTTTGGCCTGCCTCAGTATGTCATTTTTCACCCTCCTGTTCACAAAGCGCATCACAATTGATTTCTTTGTTTTGTTATCTTTCTTCGGTAAAGCATAACAGGCTGAGATCGCATTGGCTTCTACCTTAATGTCTTTATCATTAAGGAACTGAAGCACTTGGTTTTCTAAGGACATTGATTCACTTATGGAAGCATGTTCACCACTCAGTCCTGTAGCGGCATGGGCGTACGACTGATATCTGATGTCTAGTCCACTTATAACTATGTCATCAATGCGAGAACCTTGTTCAAGATCCTCAACGCGTTGCTCCAAAAGACGCCCGTGTTGCTCCAGGTCCATAATTTTTTTGTCTTTTTCTTTTATTATTGAATGTAGGGCTTGTACCTCCTGTATTAGGTCTAATATTTTGTCCTGCTGGCTAGTCACTTTGGCCAGTTCATCTAACACAAAGTTCAGAGTTTTTTTAATTTCTTCCATTTCCTCTTTTTTGGGTGGCATTTTACTGACCTGTGGATAGAAATAAGCAGAGAATCCGGCTAGGCCTCAACTAGCTCGGTCACTACTGGACCCGCCGCTCCTGCGCAGCTTCTCCGCCGAGTGACGCTGCTCAGCTCCGCAGATCACCGCCGTCTATCGCCTGCCTCCGTCTACCTTGCCAGTTGTGTCGTGCACCGCCGGCGCAGCCGGAATCCACCGATCACAGCCACTCGTCGCCGTCTGGCTAGGCGGCTCCTCCGCTGGGCCCCGTCTAGGCCCCGTCACCGACCGCCGTCAGTCTGGTCGTTCCTCGGCTGGGCCTCGCAATTGAGCACCGGTTCAGACCACTGTCCTGCTGGATCCAGGTGGCCCCCGTCTCTCACCAACGCCGCGCCCGAGCTCCCAATCGCCGCCTCGGTTGGTTCGTCCTCCTTTTAAATCCTTCTCTCCTCGGCTCCAGATGGCCAGATGTAAAGAATACCTTCTCACTGCTGCAGTTACTCTGGGTTAGCATCTGGGTTAGCATCAGAGGCGAGCCTTTAGAGGTCGGAAACGGGGCGAAACGGAGCCAGATCTACCAGAACCTTCACCAGGTCAGCACTGGGTCGTAAGGGTATTCCCCACGTTTGTTGGTAGCCAACAGAAGTCCTTATTTTGATGGTTTTGCTTAAAATTCTCGGCTCATATCAAGCATTACAAGTGCAGCACCGGAAGTACCGCCGGAAGTTGAACATGAAAAATAGGGGAGAGCTTGAGCAGGAAAGTTTTACTGATCAGGAGATCTACAGACTAAAAAAACTTGTGCTAAAAGTTAAGAACCAAATTGCCCAGGATGATTAGTCTTTTATCGCTCATTCTTTCTTTTCTGTTTTTGTATTGGCTTTGCCCTCTTATATACATGTGTAGTTTTAATTTTGGCACACTCAACATCAATGGAGCAAGAGAAATGTCCAAGCGAGCGTGTGTTTTTACTTTTGCAGAATGCAAGAAAATTAATGTTCTGTTTGTTCAGGAGACTCATAGTTCTGAGGACAATGCTGCTGACTGGAGGAGGGAATTTCGAGGGGAAATTATTCTTAGTCATAAAAGCAGCAACAGTGGTGGAGTGGGTATTTTATTTTCTCGAGATTTTATTCCACTTTCTTATGACATTGATGAGATAATTGCAGGCCACATTTTAAAAGTTCGAGCTGTTTTTGAGAATGTGAAAGTTGTTTTTATAAATGTGTATGCTCCAACCGTAGGCACAGAAAGATTGGCCTTTTTAAATATTTTAGATGACACGATCAAAAGTTGCAGTAATGATGACTTTTTATTTGTGGGAGGTGATTTTAATTGCACAGAAAATCCTCTTATGGATAGGAATCACCCAGAGCCACATGCTGCATCCAAGAAAAGTTTAAAAGGTCTCATAGAAGCTCATGATCTGTGTGATGTGTGGAGGAATTTTCATGTCAAGGCTAGACAGTACACGTGGAGCCATAGAAAAGACAATATTCTGTCCTTAGCTAGACTGGATAGGGTTTACAGTTTTAAGCACCATTTTAGCATTTTTAAAAGTGCTTTTATAGTCCCTGTTGGCTTTACAGATCACTCTCTGGTTCAGTGTTGTGTTTTTATCAAGAATATAAAGTGCAGTAGTGCATACTGGCATTTTAACACATCACTTTTATCGGATAACAGTTTTAAAACTGCTTTTATGTTTTTTTGGAGTAATTTTAAATTAACAAAATCAAGTTTTAGTTCTTTGCAGCAGTGGTGGGATGTAGGGAAGAGCCAAATAAAGAATCTGTGCCTACAGTATACTCGCAATGTCTCTGGAGACTTGGCCAGGTCTGTCAGGGACCTGGAGAGAGAAGTAGTGGAGCTGCAGTCTTTGGCAGGCTCCACAGGAGAAAGAGGACATTTTGAGGCCCTCAATGGCAAAAAGTCTGTTTTAACTGACCTACTGGGTGTGGCCGCCAGGGGCGCTGTAGTACGCAGTAGGTTCCAGAACATCGCACTAATGGACGCTCCATCTCATTTTTTCTTTGGTTTGGAGAGGAAGAATGGTCAGAGGAGGATGATCCACTCTCTCAGCTCCGAGGACGGGCGGCTAATCCATGAGTCTGCGGAGATCCGTCGCTTTGCAGCTGCTTTCTACAAAGATCTTTTTAAGAAAGAATTTGTTGAGAATCCACATGTGCTGAGTCATTTTTTGACGGATTTGCCAAAAGTGATGGCTAGCATGAATGTGGAGCTGGAGAGCGGGATCACTCTGCAAGAATTAGCAGTGGCTGTCCAGTCTCTTCAGTGTGGAAAAGCCCCAGGGATAGATGGTCTACCATCGGAGTTCTACAAGGCGTTCTGGTCTGAGATCTGTGAGGACTTGCTGGAAGTACTGTCTGACAGTCTGCGGAAGGGTCACCTGCCCCTAAGTTGTAGGAGAGCAGTCCTCACCCTCCTTCCCAAGAAAGGCGACTTGAAAGACATTAAAAACTGGCGTCCGGTGGCCCTCCTCTGTACTGACTATAAAATTCTCTCCAAAGTGTTGGCTACCAGGCTGAGGAAGGTGATGGAGCAGGTCATACATGTAGACCAGACCTACTGTGTACCTGGTAGGTTGGTTACAGACAACATTTTTTAAATTCGTGATGTTTTGGACCTCTCCAGCTCATTGGTCAAGGAACTTGGTCTTATTTCAATAGACCAAGAAAAGGCGTTTGACCGAGTTGAACATCCATACCTGTGGCAGACACTAGAGGCCTTTGGTTTCAGCTCAGGGTTCATCACCAAGATCCAGGCTTTGTATCGAGACATTGAGAGTATTCTTAAGATTAATGGTGGTTTGAATGCTCCTTTCAAAGTTGAGAGGGGTGTCCGACAGGGCTGCCCCCTCTCAGGTATGCTGTACTCTCTTGCCATCGAGCCCCTCCTTTGTAAACTAAGGCAAGGCCTCACTGGTTTTAAAATCCCCAACTCTGACTCTGTTTTTCAAGTGTCTGCCTATGCTGATGATGTTGTTGTTTTTACAAGAAATCAAAATGATGTAGACTACCTTTTAAGAACTGTTAATCTTTTTGGTGAGTGCTCCTCAGCGAGAGTGAATTGGGGTAAGAGTGAAGCTGTTGTGGTGGGGGGGAGACCACAAAAAATTGCCCTACCTGGTGGCCTTTCGCGGACACAAGGTGGTTTTAAATATCTTGGTGTGTTTTTAGGAAATCAGACTTTTACTGAGAAAAATCGGGAGTGTTTTTTAGAAAAAACTGAAGGAAGACTAAAAAAATGGAAATGGATTCTGTCAAACTTGTCCTTCAGAGGTCGTGTTTTAATTATCAACAACTTGATTGCTTCAATGCTGTGGCATCGACTGTCTTGTCTGGACCCTCCACCTAATTTGCTGGCCAGAGCGCAATCTATAGTCGTGGACTTTTTCTGGGACCGTCTTCACTGGGTTCCACAGAGCATTCTGTTTTTACCGAGGGAAGAAGGTGGTCAAGGGCTCATCCATCTGGCCAGCAGAGGGGCTGTCTTTCGCCTGCAGTTCATTCAGCGACTGCTGAGTGGCCCCCTTGACCTTGTGTGGAGACCTATTGCCAGGGCTGTCCTGGCTCGCTGTGGAGGGCTTGGACTAGAGGAGTCGCTGCTTTTAATGGATTTAAGGGGCCAAAAACTCCCAGAACTTCCCCAGTTTTACCAAAGTGCTTTTAAAATCTGGGGACTTTTAAAAAAGAACTTTCCCCAGGCTTCCTTGTCGCCTTTCTGGCTTTTAAAGGAACCACTTGTGTTCGGGACCCGTTTTGATGTGGGCAATGTTTTAGGACCTTCTGTTTTAAAAAAGTTCATTTCTGCAAAGGTTACAACGCTGGGACATTTGGTGAATTTATGTGGTCCTAACTTGGACAATGCTGTTGCCCTGTGCTCGGCTCTTGGCGTTTCTTCAGTCAGTTATAATGAACTTGTTGAAAGATTGGAGAGACTGCCTGTCCGCAGAAGAACACTCTGCTATTGTTTTACACTGCGAAAACTCTGTGCAAACTGCTGATGAACCTTTTCCTTTTAGTGTTTTATCTCCTGATTTTAAAGATGGCACTGGTGTGTTTTTAAACTCTGAACACATTAACATTTGTGACTCTCCTGGTAAAAAAATGTATGGACTTTTGGTGAAAATTCTAAATGTGAATAAGTTAAAAGGTCGAGCTGATACACCATGGAGGAAACACTTGGGTCTGGGTCCAGAGGTGAGGCCTGCCTGGAGAGCACTCTATAAACCACCATTAACTAAGAAGGTTGGAGAACTACAATGGCGAGTTTTACATGGTGCTGTGGCTGTAAATGCTTTTATCTCTCTTTTAAACCCAAATGTTGTTGAGGTTTGTCCATTTTGTCCTCAGAAAGAAACTGTGTTCCATTGTTTTCTGGACTGTAACAGACTGCAATCGTTGTTTGTTTTTTTGGGGAAGCTGTTTTATCTGTTTGGAGAAGTCTTTTCCCTGCAGATTTTTATCTTGGGCTTTCCATATAGACAGAGGACTAAGAAAAAAAGTGAACTTTTAAATTTCATCCTGGGTCAGGCTAAAATGGCTATTTATGTTAGTAGGAAAAGAAAAATTGAACAAATGCTGGATTGTAATGTAAAAGACATGCTGGTTGACATGATCAAGGCTCGAATAGTGATTGATTACAATTACTACCATCTGATGCAAAATGTTGAAACTTTTGAGGCTATGTGGTGCTTTAAGCACATCCTGTGTTGTGTTAAGGAGGGGAAAATTACCTATGGTATGGTCCTGATGTAAGAAGCAAGTTTTTTTTTAGTTTTCCTGGTTTGGTTACTTATGTCTTTGATTTCTTGTTAGTGAGTCATTTTGCTTTTCCATTGCTTCTTTTAGTTGTTTTAGTTGTGTTTTTCTGTTGAACTTGTGACAATAAAGGTGTGTTGAAAAATCAAAAAAAAATCTCTCTCTCTCTCTCTCTCTCTCTCTCTCTCTCACACACTCACACACACACACACACACACACACACACACACACACACACACACACACACACACACACACACACATAGATAGATAAAACTGAATTAAAAAAAAATGCATGCTGTATGTTGGGCTCCTTATCTGATTCATTCCTTCAGGGCTGTGACATGTTGGCCCGGGTCTAGTCAGAGGTCTAGCCTTCATCAGCAGTGCTGATCCTTAATGAGCTGTTTGCTCTGTGTGCTAATTCCAGGTCCAGGGTGCAGTGTAAACCCAAAAAGTACTGCTGACTTATAAACATTACTTGTGGAGCACTCAAAACCAGTTGTTCAATCAGCAGTGATATTTTAATTAAAGCACATGACTAGCGGCCATCAGTCCATCGTCCTTCGAACCTGCAAACTGTTTTGTAGCCAGCATGGAAAATTTTGGACAAAGGCCTATTGGATCAAGATACTAGACTGGTTGGAGTTTAAATCCAGGTGAGGACACATACCCCTGCTATCATCTGATGACTCAACAATCTTGTGGATAAAGTTGGGAGAAGTAAAGACTATGGGAGTAAACCCAGACAGAAAATCAGCACTGGAACAGCTGGGTGTCAGTACTTATGAATGAACTGAAAACAACTAATTTCATGATTAAAGTTTACTCAAATTAATGCTTTTAAGTTGTGCTAAATATGAAGTTTATAGAGTTTAAACTGTGTAATCACAAACTGATTGGTGATTTTTTGTACAACTATCTAAAAAAAGCAATGAAAGCAGAGCCAGTGCACAAGGGAATGATGGTTTTGAAGAGAAGCCCCCCCCCCACCCACCCACCCACCCACACACACACACACACACACACACACACACACACGTGAAGGAGTGAAAGAACAACAGTTTTTCTTGCATTTGGTGACCAACTGTTGTTATATATTGTGTGTTCTATGTTAATGTCTTGTCTTATAATAAATGACCTCTGTGGATGAGGATATTCCACATGCCAAGCACAACTGCTTGGGCTGGCTAAATGAGTAATGTGTAGTCAAAAAAAGTGGACCTGTCTGGGAATCAGCCTTTGAGGAGTGTCACTAGCTTGCTGGAGGCCACAGTTGAACAAGCTATGTCCATACTCCTGCACACTTTGCCGACAACCAAGTACTTCACTCACTAATTTTTGCACTGCGTTGTACTCTTGCTAGGGTTGCCAACTTTCTCACAGCCAAATAAGGGACAGAGGATTTTAACTATTGCTCAGTGCCACGATGTTGTGGACATTAGTGCTGCCATAATACTTGGATTTTTTTTACCTTGATAATTGTTACAAATGAAAATAGCAAGTAGTAGTAAGATGGCTGCAAGGTTGGCCGGGGAATAGATGGGGGTGGCGAACTGCCGGTTCTGGTAGTGACGCCACCCAGAGTATAAAGGCTACGGGCGGAAGGGGTTTGCCCCATTCACCTAGTAGATGCCCTGGCCTGCAGGAGAGCACCGAAAGTCTGTTAAGTGTCACGACTCGCCGCTCATCAGCGGCGCCAGCTGCGCGCACACCTGCGCCTCGTCAGCGGCGAGGTATTTAATTCACTCTGCCCTGGGCTTCGGCCTGAAGCCGTCTGCTCTCATCGGCATCTCTTGCTGCAAGGAACCCCCTTCTCCAAGCAAGGAAATCTGAGTAAGCATCCCTTACCTCTTTTTCTCCCAGTTTTCTCCCCTGTGCACAGGTGGATTCCCCGGCAGCGGACCTCATCCCCTCGCCGCTGCCTCCTCGCTGCTGCTACAGGTGCTCCAGGTTGCTGTCTCCCGGGCTACGCCCTTGTTAACGCCAGCCACCAGCCCAAACCAAGTAAGCCAGCAAACTGTCTTAGTCTTCTGTATTGGTGTGGTGCCCATTACCCTTCTCCCTCTGCTTCCTCCCTTAGGGTTGTCCGGCTGAACGGCTTCCTGCCCCCGTGCCTGACGCAGACGCCCACCACCAATACATTCTTATCCCACAGACACGCAGCCACACACTCTTGTTGTTCAATAAAGCTATTAAATCCATCCTGAGCCTGCGTGTGTGTCTCCTGAGCTGTGCGTTATGTCAGTAAGGTCTTGTCACATAGTTCTGTTAATAAAGCTCCGTTAACAGTACTCACACTCTGTTGTTATTGCCTAAGTTATGAACACAACATTTGGTGATGAGGTAAAAGCGGTTATGAAGAGGTCTGTTGCCAGTTTTTGGCCATTTTTGGAGACACCAGGTGAGCCACTCATGACATGGTCTCGGTGGTTTGCCACATTTACCAACTATTTGGTGGCCCTGAACTTCGGTGAGCTAGAGAAGCTTCGTGCAAAGGCAATTTTAGTCCATGATTTAGGCATGGAGGGACAGAGGATTTTGGAAAACTTAGGAGGAGCCGATAGCTTTGACGTGGTTATGGAGCTAATGGTGCACTATTTTCATGCTTCTGAAAATGTCACTGTCCGACGCATTCAGTTTCGACAGCACCGACAGTGGACGGGAGAGTTTGTTAGAAAGTTCATTGCAGACCTCCATGAGCTGGTGAGGGAATGCAAGTTTGGAAACCTGGAGGATGAAATGGCCCGGGATCAGCTAGAGGAACATGTCTGGTGTCCTGCTGCTTGGTAAAGGCTTTTGACCCACCCAGGTGGGCTGACGTTGGCTGCTGCAATCGAGCTGGCACGGCAATTTGAGGCAGCTGAGACAATAGCGAGAGGTCTCCGAGAGAGACCTTCTCCGACCCGAGACGAGCCTTGTGTGAGGGCGCTGAATTTGGACCCTGAGGAAGAGGACAGCGGGAATGACGATTATGCCTCCGTCGTCAAGATTAGGTGCGTCCCAGGAACACCCAGATGTTATGGCTGTGGGTCCCCTAAACACCGCTATAAGTCCAGGGAATGTTTCATGAAGGGCAAGCGTTGTGGGAGGGGTGGCTTGATGAATCATTTTGCTAGGACCTGCAAACACTTTGAGTGGAAGGATTGACAGCGTGAAGAGGGTCCCTCGCTGAAGACTCTGACGATTGTTCATACAGCCTCCCTGGAGACGGATGGACGGGTTTGGTGCACTGAGTCACTAGATGGTGCCGAGGTCTCGCTGTTGGTGGACACCGGAGCGGTGGCCTCTGTACTGAACTTGGCAACAGTCAGGAGTCCATTTTCCCACCGCCGCATTCATAGACAAACGGCATCCTGCTATGGCTATGGAATGAACAAATTGGCCATCGTGGGCTTCTTGGAGTTGGAGGTGAAGTACAAGTCTGCGACGCTGCCAGACGTGTATTTCCTGGTCACCACAGCCGGCAGTAATATCATGGTATGCAATATGCTCCATGGACTGGGTTTTTACGTCACCAATGACATTGGAGAGGAGTAGTCGAGCTGGGGGCTCTGGAACCGACCTATTCTGCATGTGGAAGATGAGGAGGTGGGGGATTCTGAACGGTCCAGAGCTGCTGGAAGAGAGCATGCCAATTGCCACGTGATGTCATTCCGAGATGGACCTGATGCCAGAGTCCAAGCTGCCCTTGGTGTGGGAGCTGGACGGCACAACGGGACCCCCGGGGCGATCCGTAAGATCGAGGCGCCCGCGTTGAGGACTGATGGGACGAGACCACCGAGCGCAGTGCTAAAGCTCTGTCAGTGATAGCCCTCTAAGAGGTCTTCAAACTGGACCCACACGACGACTGGTTCTAGGGAGGAGGTTTGCTTACACCACAGTGGCCCGAGAAAACACGACAGGCCTCCCCTGAAGGTCAGTGACAGAGTCCGCCCAAAGGTAGAAGCTCGTCTGAGAGGGACATGCGGGACGCATGAACGATGCGAAGTCCAGGGGCGGCTCCAGGTGGTGGCTGCCCAGGCTGATGGGTTTCTGGGCCTGTCAGACGAGACGTAGAGGTACCCCAATGAACTGCACCGTGTAGTGGAGAAGAGGAGGCAGCACAGTTCATCCCCAGAGGCCAAAAAGAGGAGATGCTCTGGGAGGGAACCACGAGATGGTAATCCAGGGGGAGGGCGCTCCATGGGGTGTGTTAAATGACTGGAAAGTGCGTTTGTTTATATGTTGTAAGCCTATCCCTGTGTCATGGTGTGTATAGTTGTTAGCCTTATTTGGATAAGCCCCGACTATTTGCAGAAAAGGTAAAGTGATATTTTAGTGATTGGCTGTTATTAATGAATACATTTTGGGAAACATTGATTGTTTTATTGGAATTGTGATTTGTTTAAAGAAACAAACAAAAAAAAGTATGTTGAACGTCACTAGCTGATCAATGCGAATAGTGATAAAGGAGAAGAAAACACTGAGTTCTTTGATTTGAATTGTCTATGAAAGATTGGAAATTATTGTTGCTCATGTGGGAGCTGCCCAACACCTTTGTGATTGAAATGTGTCCAAATGTGGGGTGAGTGTGTTGGGGTGGGGGCCGCCAATAGGGGTTTAGATATGTTTGTGATTATGTTGTTCATTGTTTACTGTTTTCATGTATATATTGTGACTGTTCTGGGATTAATTTTCATTTAGAAACACGGCTTCTTTTATTTTGTTGGACTGATAGGGACAAGGCGGCAGAATAATCCGCCTGGCCGTGTAGGGGGCGCTCGTAGTCTACCCAGTGTCCCCAGCCTTGGTTGTGTGGATGGATAGGTTGTTTATTTCTGTACATACATTCTATTATTAGAGTGTGAGTCGGGAGATAAATTTGGGTGGGCCAACCCATGTGCTTGCATTTTTTTTGAAGTGGGGGGAATGTTAAATATGAAAATAGTTAGTAGTAGTAAGATGGTGGCAGGGTTGGCTGGGGAATAGATGAGGGTGGCGAACTGCTAGTTCCGGTAGTGATGCCACCCAGAGTATAAAGGCTACGGGCGGAAGGGGTTCATCTCCTTTGCCTAGTAGACGCCCTGGCCTGCAGGACAGCACCAAAAGTCTGTAAGGTCTTGTCACATAGTTCTGTTAATAAAGCTCCGTTAACAGTACTCAAGCTCTGTCGTTATTGCCTAAGTTATGGACACAACAATAATACCTTAAAAAATACTGATATTCAATGTCATATTTAATCCTACAAGGAAAAAAATACCACACTGTACACCTAGAAATTTCAGATTTTACAGAATACAGAATCTCAGTTTGTGTGTAATAGCTATGTTTTTAATAATGATTGTGTAGGATCGTAATATGTATATAATATTAGTATGGCGGTGCCCTAGGCTAGGGAGGGGTGATGCCCTGCCTTTGGGAGGTGGCGTCACCTGGACTATATAAGCCTGGAGCGGGAGACATATTATCTCTTCGCTGGGACTCCTGTACTCGAGGTAGGGTCTCCCCATGTGTATATAGTTCTTGATAATAAACATTATAAAACGTCACCTCGCCTCCTCATTTATTCAGACACAACATTTGGCGACGGGGACAAACGGAGATAGAGGGGGCTGCGACCACATTACGTCCTTTTTTGGAGGCTCCGGGTGAGCTGTTGGTCCCTTGGGCCAGGTGGTTTGTGGTCTTCCAGAATTATCTACTAGCGTTAGACCTTGGGGACCTGGGCAAATTGAGAGTGATTCTGGTCCATAACCTGGGCATGGAGGACCAGAAAATCCTCAGCACCTTGGGAGGAGGTGACAGCTTTGACGACGTCGTGAGGCTCATGGCTGGCTACTTTTGCACCCTAGAAAACATCATAATACAGCGCATCCAGTTCCGACAACGACACCAGCGACCCAGAGAATTGGTCCAGCAGTTCGTGGCAGACCTCCGACAGCTGGCGGGTGAGTGCAGGTTTGGGGCCCTAGAGAAGGAGATGGTCCGAGACCAGCTGGCTGAGCATGTGGCCTACTCCTCGGCGAGGGTTCGCCTGCTAACTCACGCTGGTGAGCTAACTTTGCTAGCAGCCATGGAGCTAGCGCAACAGCATGAGGCAGCGGAGCGGCTGACAAAAAACCTTGGCTGCGATGATGCTCCGCAAAAGAGCAAAGTACATGGGAAGGCCCTGGCCTTGGATTCGGACGATGGCAGCGATGACAAGTATGCGGCCATTGTCAAGATATGGTCCACCCTGAGGACACCATGATGCTATGGCTGCGGATCCAGCAGGCACCGCTATCGAGCCAGGGAGTGTACAGCGAGGGGCAAGCGTTGTGAATGGTGCGGTCTGATCCATCACTTCGCCAGGGTTTGCCGCAATTTTGACAAGGAGGACTGGAAACCAGCAAAGGGGACTGTTAAGAAGAAGATTCCTACGGTCGCCCGACACGGACATCTGTGACATTTTGTTGGATGGGACACTGATACCGCTGTTGTTGGACACTGGGTCAGCGGTCTCCATCCTCAACTTGGCAACTGTAAGTCGGTGTTTTCCCCACTACAGAGTGAGTAACACTAACATTACCTGTTATGGTTATGGTAGCCACCCGCTGGATGCTGTGAGCTTGGTGTGGCTGTCAGTGAGGTACAAAGGGGCCTCCATGTGCGCCAACGAGTTCATGGTGTCGCAGGGCAGTAATAACCTAATGGGCTGTGAGTTATTCTATGGGCTCGGTTTCACCATCACCTGCGGTGAAGTGGAGGAGTGGTCAGGTGGTGGTTTATGGGACCAACCTTTCTACGTGGGAAGTGGCGATGAAGTGTGGGACTTTGGGTGGCCCATTCTGGGGGAAGAGGGACACCGCCAGCACCTTAGTATGCCGATAAGGTGGGGGTCCCGTGCCAGTGTTTGTGGTCCCGCGGACGGTGGACCCGAATGGCGTGGTTTGACCTCTGCGGTGGCGGAAAGGTCCGAAGAGCATGAGCTACAGGGCTTCAGCAGCCGACGAGTTCCGGCTGCTGAGCCAACAGTGACTGGTGCCGCTCCAACGCAACATCATCTGGTATCCGGGGTACTTCCAGACGGTACGAACCCTGGCCGTGCCGATACCAAAAGCAAGGGACATGGCTCAAGTCAACTTGGCGAACCGCTGAGGAGTCATAAAGGTGCCAGATCGCGACGCAGATGACAGAGAAAGCCAGTGAGCGCTCCCCTGGGTGAGGGTGATGATGTGCGCCCTAGGGTCAAGCCTCGGCTTGGTCGGGTGCACAGTTAAAGGAAACTGACAGCTGGACAGGATAATCTGTGGGTGGTCCAGTCTGGTGGCGACGGCTACCTGAGTTTGACTGATGGGTCGAGATGGCATCCCAACGAGCTGCAACGTCAGAGCAGAAAAGGGCGTCTATGTAGTCCGTTTCCTGTCACAAAATGTTCTGGAAGTGGGCCACGTGACGGACACTCCAGGGGGGTTTTGGGAGACCCGGGTTGAATGTGTGAGGACTTACAGTGTGTCTGATAATGTGCATTTATTAATAGATGTGTTTTGTTTATGGTTATTACGTTCAATATATTCTGACTGTATTCACATGTTGAAGTTGTTATGGAATAGGATGATGAGAACCATGTGGGTAATGTGAAACATATAGGCTGGTTCTTATGGTCATTTATCCTATTAGTGGTACAACTTAGGAGTGTGATATATGGATATCGGGTTCGTTTTGTTAACTAAAAAAGAGAAATGTTCATAGATTTGTGTTGCCACCTCTTTGTAATAGTAACTACTTACAGTATTTTTGCAGGGTTGTGTTTTATTACTATTTCCAGCACTTGATGCTGTGTTTTAATTTCCCTGTCTGTGGTGTGGTCTTAATGGCCGTTTACGTTCTTGAAAGTAAAAGGAATGTCGGCCACTGTAAGAGGGTGTTTAAGAAATTTGAGGCACAAGACCACCGTTGTTGTGTGACTGCTTAGTGAGTGTGAGGTGCAGTAGCACCTGGGTGTGAATGGGTATGTTAATTGCCCTATCGTGTGAATACTTGTGTTTTTATTGTGGGGAATTCTCTGTGTGTACTTATGTGTATTCTGCGAGTTTATGGGATCGTACCGCCATTGTGTATGTTTATGATTGTTGTGTGTATATGTTTAGCTTTAACGGGATTGATTTAGTTTGGTGAGTGGCCCTTTTTCTTTTCTAGGACTGTTGTTCACATAGCGGAGAGCTCAGCTGGGCCAGTGTGGTGTGTGAATGAGTAGGCCTATACCCTCTTGTATTAGTGTGTGAATCAGGTGTAAATTATTTGGTTGGGTAATTTGTGTGCTTGCATTTTTCCAAAGGGGGGGGAATGTAGGATCGTAATATATATATATAATATTAG
This sequence comes from Pholidichthys leucotaenia, assembly GCA_020510985.1. Taxonomy (NCBI): domain Eukaryota; kingdom Metazoa; phylum Chordata; class Actinopteri; order Cichliformes; family Pholidichthyidae; genus Pholidichthys; species Pholidichthys leucotaenia. The sequence goes on from CM035849.1 coordinate 228,890,234, forward strand.
TAAGGCGGTGCCCTAGGGTAGGGAGGGGTGATGTCCCGCCTTTGGTGGGTGGCGTCACCTGGAGTATATAAGCCTGGAGCGGAAGACATATTGTCTCTTCGCTGGGGCTCCTGTACTCGAGGTAGGGTCTCCCCGTGTGTACGTAGTTCTTGATAATAAACATTATAAAACGTCACCTCACCTCCTTGTTTATTCAGACACAACAGATTGCATTTATATAGCACTTTTCATGGCACCCAAAGACACTTTACAATGAGTCCATTATTCATTCTCTCCACAGACAATGATAGTGGTAAGCTACCTCTGTAGCCACAGCTGCCCTGAGGCAGACTGACAGAAACATGGCTGCCAATCCATGCCAACGGCATCTCCAACAACCACCGACCATTTATTCACATTCATACATCAGTGTCATGAACCATGAGTACACTGGAGGCAAGGTGGGTAAAGTGTCTTGCCCAAGGACACAACAGCAAGATGGGGGGAGTGGGATTCAAACTGCCAACCCCCCAGTTATTGGGTGACCTGCTCTACCTCCTGAGCCACTATGACCTCATTTTTGTTTCACTTTGAGAAATAATGCAACTTTTGAGCTACAAAACACAACTACATTGAAAAAAGTCAAATATAAGTAAAATGAAATAAATTAAGGCTGTTTATGCTTGTTTTGTTTTTTTTTGTCTGACAAGATGTTTAATTCTTGCTGTGCAGTTTATGTGTAAGAAAATATTACATGCTTTCCAATAGTTTTAACTTGTTTTATGCAGTTCGATAAGTCAAATTTTCTTGCTCTGTTGGCAGATAATTTTACTTCAGTTAAAAAAAAAAAAATTCTGGCAATAGATAATTCTAGTTAAAATTAGAAAAAAAAATCTGCCAACAAAGTAAGATTAAATTGGTTAAAACAAGTAAAAACTGAACAAAAAGAAAATCTTGTCAAAATTATCTTGTGAGAGAAAAACAAGCATAAAGTATTGATTTAGGATATTTTATCTTACTGAGATTTCCCCTTTTACAGTGTGACAGATACTGCATTTGCCATAAAATTACATCAGTGAAGTATTCCTGATTCAACAGCAGCAAATTGAAAAACCTGTACAGGTGACTGGAAAGCACTGCAAATAGCATGTCTAACCACCCTGCTCACATTACCTCCTTGGCGGAGGTAATTAAAAACCTGCAAAGGTGACTGGAAAGCTACAAAGAGCATAGCTTACCTTTTTTTTTAGAAGAGCTTTTTTCTGGCCTTCTTTAAAGAAAAATCCTACATTATGTCCTTTTAAGTTTCATGAATATCATACTATATGGATGCATGCTTGATCCTGTAGTGATCCGCGCTGGGTGCCTCTGTTCACTAATTACCATTCCCAGCTGGGCCTTCTTTCACACCTGCTCTCCCCAATTAGGCACCCTTTATCAGGAGTGGATTCCTGCTCTCCGGCACGGAGACATCTACGCTTCTTGGGTGAAGTTCTCCTCGCCTCAACACACCTACTGCAACTACTGGGAGTCACGCCTCCCTTCTTCGCATCACTTCGACACCTGTCATCTGGGAGCTTCGCCTCCCCAACTAACAGTAACTGTTCCCACGGGAATCCTCACCTTCATCTCCTGCTTCTCTCCTCCTCTCTCCCCTGTGCAAAAGTGGACTTCTGTCCTAGCGGCGGACTTTCCCCTCCTCCAGGCAGCGGACCAGACCAGCGCACTGTATGCACTCACTCCCTCTTCCCTCAGCTGGGGCTGCACCTGTTTCTTCTCCCCCACCTCGCACATTACACCTCCGGAGCGGGGCTCCGGCAACCTGGAGAGGACTGTATGATTCTTCAGCGCTTCAACGACTCCTGTGCCCAGTAAGACTATCTACTATTCAGCTCATTCGAGTCTCTGGGGTTGAACTGCTTTTAATTCCCCTTGTCTTCTCCTCCCACAGGGTTGCCAGTTCTCTCCAGCTCTGCATACACACCCACTCACTCATACTCGCATTTACTGTATTAATAAAAGATCATTGTGAGTTATAATTGAGTTTGTGTCTGCTTCTGGGTTTTCGTACAAACATGTCAGATCCAGTCTACTTTTTACTAAGTTCGGAGTCCACTGTCCCTTGCACAGCTGTCTCATGTAAGCAATCATGCACTTTCTTCTCCCTTCGCACTTCTCCTCCAGGTGAGTGCTTTAACAGCCCACTTGTCTCCTCCGTGCAGTAGCAGCCTCCTGCACTTGATGCTCCAGCTTAGAAAAATCCTTTAAGCTTCGGGATTTTTTGAGCAATTCATTTTCCCTAAGCTCTTTTCCTCTCAATAATTTTATGAGCGCCACTTTCAAACTTTTTTCTAGACATTTTGACTGAGCTAATTACTTCTTACCTCTCACTGGCACTTGCATAGTCACATGTCAAAACAATTCCTCTGATAGGCTCCGGTTTCCTCCCACATCCCAAAAACATGCAAGTTAGGTTAATTGGCATCAACTGGGGATTCTAAAATTGTCCTTAGGTATGACTGTGAGAGTGAATGGTTGTCTGTCTCTCTGTGTTGGCCCTGCGATGGACTGGCGATCTGTTCAGGGTGTACCCTGCCTCTTGCCCAAAGATGCTGGGACAGGCTCCAGCCCCCTCCCGCGACCAGAAAAGGATTAAGTAGAAGAAGATGGATGGATGGCTGGCTATTGTTACGTGGTACCCACGTGAGGCACTAGTAAATTAGACCAATCAGCAGCCACGCATGAATATCAAGTGATGGACATAGAATCTGACCAATTAACAACAATGTGATCTTTTTCACTGGCTCATGATAGGCCGTGATCTTTGTAAGCCCCTGGCTTCAGTTCAGCCTAGCCCGTTCACTAAAGTGGCCTTGAAAATATAGAACAATGCACATCCCGCTTGGGACAAACATATTTAGCCCAATAAACAAGATGTCCTGACTAAAACGGGACAGTTGGCAACCCTAACTCTTGCTGCCCCTAGACCATCAAGATATCATTCTTACTAATAAACCCCAGCACTACACTTCTACTGGTGTTTTCCCTCTATGAGACAGGTCTGTAATAATTATCACTGAAAGCTGACTACACCCCAGGATCATAGACACCACAAAAGCTAGCGGGCTGCAAACTATACCAAAGTGACAAACAGAATATTTTCTGAATCAAAGAGGGCGAGGGAACATCTTTCCCTGCCTTTACAACCACCTTTGTTCTGACACTGGCGATCCGAGTTGAGCTGCTCAGTGAAGGGCAACTCACTCCTTATTTCGGCGACAAGCACGGATGTAGCCATCCATCTTCTTCCGCTTAATCCTTTTCGGGTCGCGGGGGGGCTGGAGCCTATCCCAGCATCTTTGGGCGAGAGGCAGGGTACACCCTGGAGAGATCGCCAGTCCATCACAAGGCCAACATAGAGAGACAGACAACTATTCACTCTCACAGTCATACCTAAGGACAATTTAGAATCCCCAGTTTGATGCCAATTAACCTAACTTGCATGTTTTTGGCATGTGGGAGGAAACCGGAGAAATCCGGGAGTAAACCCACGCAGACACGGGGAGAACATGCAAACTCCACACAGATCACTGTTGGTCAGGGGCTGGGATTGAACCCAGGGTCCCTCGGCCAAGGGTGAGTTGCTGTGCTGCCACAGTGCTAACAACTCCGCCACCATGCTGCCCCATTCTTTCATTTAGTCCTTTTCATGATAATATTCAGCAGTCTGTACTAACAGTTGTCTCTTCCTCACCTCACAACTTTGAGCAAAAAAAAAGAAAAAAAGAAATCGCAGCACAAGTCATAATATCCCCCCAGACAGACATATAGCACACAATCCCAGCATTTGTTTACATTAAGATAGTAGGTGAGTTCAAGATAAATAGTCAAGTTATTAAATACTACTGGAGTGAATCAACATATAAAACAAAATTACAATGGAGTAACAACTCATCAGTAAACAAGTTTGTGTAGCAAATAGCAGATTAATTATATAATGATAGGCGTTGCATTTTTAGTTTTTTCTTGAAGAAGGAGATAGAAGGTGACATTTTTCGATTCTCATCAAGCTCATTCCAAATCTGCGGTCCTCTGTACACAATACTAAACCTGGTGGATTTTAGTCTTCGCTTTTTCCCAGTAATTTGGTTTTTATTGCTAGTGGTATAAGTGTGCATGGAAGGAAGGTTGGAATAATAATAATTATACATAATTTATAGTTGTGTTTGTGGACAACCTGATACATTATACAGGCATTATGGAAGTAATTATGCTCAGCAAGTCTTAGAACATTATAATGATGGAAAAAATGACTAGAAGGAGAATTATATTCAGACCATGATAAGGCACGTATGACTTTCTTTTGGAGAATTTCTAGCTTTTTTAGGTGAGTTGGAAATGTGTTACACCATATGATATTGCAGTAATGTAAGTGAGGCTCAAATAAAGTTTTATATAGAGTGAGAAGTGCTGAAAGTGGTAGAAAATGTCTCACTTTACAAAACAGAGCAGCGTATTTGGCCAGTTTCTTGGTTAGATCATCAATGTGACATTTGAAATTGAGTAATTAATCAGTGAGGACCCCCAAGAATTTTATAGAGCAAACTCTTGTAATATACTCTCCATTAATTTTGGGGCAAATTTCCTTGGTGTCTGGCTTTTTATTGGAACGGAATACAGTATAATTAGTTTTACTGATATTAAGTGAAAGTTTGTTACACTGAAGCCAGGTGTCTATTTTCACAAGTTCACTATTTGTTATCTGTTCAAGTTCATTTGGATACTGGTGAGCAAAAAATAAATTAGTGTCATCAGCAAACAGTACTTTATGTAGTAGAGACGAGGAGTTAGCAATGTCATTTATATACAGAATTAATAGAACTGGTCCTAAAATGGAACCCTGGGGAACCCCATGATTGATGGATTTACATGATGACTTGTGGTTATTACCTCCGCCAGGCCGAAAAGGCCAGGAGGAGGTTATGTTTTTGCCGGGGTTTGTTTGTCTGTCTGTCTGTCTGTTTGTCTGTTGGTTAGCAAGATAACTCAAAAACTTTTGGATGGATTTCCATGAAACTTTCAGGCATTGTTGGAAATAGTACAAGGAAGAACTGATTAAATTTTCGGGATGATCCACATCACCGTCTGGATACAGGAATTTTTTAAAGCATTTTTTAACACTGTCACATACGGCCATTTTCAACATGTGCGCAGGCGCAATGGAGGGCGCTGGTCATCGTGTCTGACCAACACAAACTCCGCGTTCTTCAACGTTTTAGGCACAAAAGCACGCGGAAAACACTGGTGGCCTGGGCCCGCCAGCGTGCCTGTGTTTGCACGACGCTGCAAAACCTGACACGGGCAGCTGTCCGCCTCCGGATTATTTGCCAGAAATTCCCCGCCCAGCCATAGGCGCTGGGCATTTGGCAGAAATTCACCAGCCAGCCATACGCGCTGCGCAAAAACGAACTCTCTGCCAGGGAAGCTTCTAAATTCTGTTTTGCTGCGGAGCGCAACCCCAATAATATAATATAAAACCCACGGCAACCTGTCTACCCAATCAGCATCCGTCAGTGGAGGAGATGGACACAACAGCAACACTTCAGTTTATTACCTCCGCCAAGGAGGCAATGCTTTTACTACTGAACCACTAATCCTATCACTATCAGACTGATCGTCATTGATTAATTGTCTATGTTTATTGCACTGTCCCTGTCAAAGAAACAAATAATTATTGTGAATCCAATTGCTAGTCATATGTTTTCAGGGTCAAGGAATCTGAAAACGTACACACAAACACTGTATGGGGGGAACTGTGGCGCTTGGCGGAGGTCTGCGCTCTCCGAGTGTTTTTCTAGTTTATATAAGCATACTGAAGTCTTCCAGACAGATAGTTAATAAATCAATCTAATACAAGGCCTCTGATACCATAATGTTGTAATTTATTAATTATTAGGATGTCATGGTTAACCCCTTGCACTCCGGTCAATTTCCCTAAAAACGCCAAAAAATAACGTGCCCAAAGTAAATTGAAAGCTGTTCTTCAACCCTTTGCAGCATCTTCATGGGGTTGGTCTCATTTAAAAGAAAACACTTTGAATTTTTTGGCAAAACAGTCATAATCTCTCTAAGTGCTCCGGCCACTTAGTTACAGTCATCTAAACATACTGAACTTGAAGAAAATAAATTTGGCGTGGGTGTTTTTTTGGATACAAATGCTTGCAAATAACACAGAGCTTCAGATCCGGGCTGGAATATGCAACAGAAATGTAGAACCAAGTGTTATCCAGCTGAGGTCAATATTTTGTAACAATACCACAAAAAATGAATATATTTCACAGCTTTTCCCTCAGGTAGTTCCCAGGCGTTTTTGAACTGTGCCAAATTGTGCCAAATGGCACAGTTTGGAAAAACGTCTGTAACTTTTGAATGATTCAATATAGAAGCTTGATGTTGGGCTCTAATGAAAGGTGACACTCAGGGCTGTGTGTGTGTGTGTGTGTGGGAGGGGGGTTGTCCCACCCCCCCGCTACAGAGGACGGACATCGACTATTGCTACATGACGGAATAGTCATGTGGCGACCGGGGCGCAGTCACCACGGCTCCCCCCCCCCCCCTCGCTACAGAAGAGTAGCGGGGGGGTGGGGGTGTTCACGGTCCGGATGTGGCGCACGACCCTTGTACTGCGGCGCACGAAGTCTGAAGTTCGTGCGCCGCACAGTTGTAATTTACCGATTGGTCAAAAGTCATTTTTGATTACAATTTTCAGGGATAAAGAATAATTTAGCTTATAACACCTTACTTCTTCACAGCAGCAGTGTCCTGGCGAACTTCTCTTCCTCATTGTCAGACGAACGCGACGCTGGTCCGCTCGTGGTTCCCGGTCAAAACATAATTCCATTATTGCGGTTTTGGCGAATGATTTACGACCTTTGTCGTCGGCCTCCGTCGGTCTATGATGACCATGGAAGAGAATCCTAAACGTCTATTCTGCTGGAATGAGTGCAGGTTGCACTTGTGGGTGGTCTCCGTGCTGCTGGGTCTGTAGCAGGTTCTTCCTGCGGGTCCTTTTTTTCATCTGCTGTAGCAGTCAGTCTCTCTTCACCCAGCCCGAACTTCTGTGCTTCAATTGGCTCGCTGCATTCACAGTGTTGGTAGGCGGGTCCTTCTTGCTAGGTTTTCAGTCATTGGTTCTTCAAGGTTTCAGAAACCCAATTCAAGGCTCTTATTAGTCGAATGAGAGGTCAATCATATCTGATCTGTTCGCGGCTGTGTCTGTAGTGGAAGAACTTTTTTTTTTTTTCAGTGTGCGCTTGGAGGCAGCGCCCTCGTGCGTCCTAGAGCACACGAGGGCACACGAGAGCACCCTCGTGTGCTCTGGGACGCAGAGACGTGCCCGTCCGCGGTACACCGGAGTGCAAGAGGTTAATGGTATCAAATGCTTTAGACAGGTCTAAAAAAAATGCCTATACCATAGTTGCCTCTTTCAATTGTATCACTGATTTTTTTCAATTAGGTCAAGTATTGCGATATAGGTCAGAATCAGAATCAGAAAAAGATTTATTGCCAAGTACATTAACAGATCACTGATAACATACGAGAGAATTTGACTTGACACAGAAAATGAACCTGCATTTCCGTGACGCGGCATGCGTCTGAAACGCGCCTGCCAACAGGAGGGTACAGGTAGCATAAGAAATAATACAATGGGAAGGAGCAAAAAAAATCATTGATTTTAGAATACTGGTCACATGATCAATATTATGATTACAAAGAAAAAAAAAGCCCTCAATGCACATCAGCAGACCAAAAGAGTTCACAGGACACAAAGAGAGCAGTGAGTGAATCATCTTGTTGTCAGTTTGTGGATCAATATGAATGTAATGTTGAAGCAAGTGTTGTATCAGTAAGAACAACAAGGACACTTTGGCAGGAGATGTTTTGTCTGGCTACTGGCAATTGTCCTTGGCAATTGTCCATGCAGCTGCTGTCCAAGGCCATGTGCTCAGTGTTTTGAAAAAACAGAGACTGCAGACGATCAGGAGGATTTTTGTAAGGGAATTGAGCCAAATAGAACTGATCACAGAGAAGGAACTTTATATTCTTCTGCAGATTCAGTACTTAATCCTTCATTGCGGGGCGTTGAGTCCGTCGTGGATAGACCTAAGCGTAATCATGATGTAATCCACCTTCCGAGACAGTTCTCCATTTGTCGCTATCAGGGTCTTCTCCATTTTTTCAATTTGATGGATGCACCTCGCCTGGCCAGCATTTTGATAGGTTGTATCCATCTTCAGCAATTTGTGGTACACCAGGACAATCCCAGATCCAATCAGAACGATCCCAATCACCATTATTACAAAGACATACAAATCTTCAATGTCTTCGATAGAGAGATTAGTCAGGCACAAGATTCTCCAATTACTTGTCTCCCGTAAATAGCCCGCTGGAGCCGTCCCTGCGGGGCAAACAGCTTCCCCCGGAGCACTTTTCCTTGTTGAAAAAATAGTGTCAATTGCGTTCAAAGCCCAGCTTATTAATTCCATAATTTCTTTCGATAATCCGCAGTCAGACGCAGACAGACAACAGCAAGCTGGGATCCAGTTAGTTGGGGAGGTGGGGAGCTAGAGCAGAGAGAGAAAAGAAGCGTCTGCTCTCTTTGGAGGTGGAAGTGGGAAGTATAGGTATAGTATAGGTAGTGTGTTTCTTTCTGAAGCCATACTGAGATGGGATAACAATGTTGAACTTATCAAGGTAACTGGTCAGTCTGTTATAAACTACTCTTTCCAAAACCTTTGAAAGAGTAGGCAGAATGGATATTGGACGATAATTAGTCAAATCATTCTTATCACCTGATTTATAAATTGGTATAATTTGTGCAATTTTTGCTATTTGTGGCACTACTCCAGAGATTAGAGACAGACATTAATGCAGTAGGTAAGAGGTTCCAGTATTAAATTAATGATACTTTTCAAAATTTTGTTGGAAATTTCATCAACTCCAGCAGAGTTTGAGTTCTTCATGTCCTTGATGATTTTCCAGACTTCCTCACAATCAGCTGGCTTCAGGAAGAAAGAATTCCGGTAGTTTCCTGATAGACAGTGTTTGAAAGAGGCAGCCCGGGGTTGGTTAATTTTATTAGATAAATTTTCTCCAATAGAGACAAAATAATTATTAAATTTGTCAGCAAGAGTGGCATTACTGGTGAGATTACTGACCGTGTTATTGTTTGGAAGTGTGGGGGTTTTTTGGTCCCTATTTAGAACCTTATTTAGTACTCTCCAGGATTTCTTGGAATCACCCTGTGATGCATTTATAAGTTCTGCATAGTAATTACTCTTACTCTTTCTAATAATATGTGTTAATTTATTTCTATAATTAGTATATACATTTTTATTGTTAATATTTGGATTTTTTATGTAGCGTTAATACAATTTATTTTGTACTTAACAGATTTTAGTATGCCCTTAGAAAGCCATGGATGTTGAATAGTACCATTGCATGTGATAGTCTTGACAGGAATTGTCCTCTGGATGGATTCTGTTATTTCCTTAGTCAAGGCGTCAAATGCAGCATCAGCATCACTACAATTGTAGATTCTATCCCACTTGCATGTCCCCCGACATGCAAGTCCTCACTCAGTCATTGTAAGGTTTCTTCATTAAGTACTGTTATTTTTAGTTTATGTCGCGAGATTAAGGGCCTAACGGTAACGTCAAGAAACAGAACAATGGGGAAGTGAACAGAAATCTCGGAGAGCACGACTCCAGATACCAGTGTGGAATTGCAAATGTTAGGAATGATATTATCAGTAATGGACTTGGTGGAGTGAGTGATTCTAGTATAGGTATTAATGGTAGGGAAGAAGGAAGAGGAGTGTAGTGTATTCATAAAGTCATTTTTAGCTGCATCATTCCTGGAGAGGTCAATGTTGAAGTCTCCAAGGAGAATACAACTTTTATTTTTGTTGTTGATTGAGAATAAAATTTCTTCCAGTTTGGTTGTGAAAATATTAAGGTTGGTGTCCGGGGGGTGATAAATCACACCTACAATTATTTTTTTTCCATTTTTGACATGTATCTCAACAAAAAGAGAGTCAATATGACAGTCTTCCATGACAATATCATCGTAAACACTGACATCATGTCAACAAGAGATATACAGACAGACACCATCACCAGATCTGTCACATCTGTTCTTCGTGTACAATTTATAACCATCAGGGTTTAAGATGTCAGTGTATGACACGTCCGGGGGTGGACGAGATTCGCCCTGAGTACCTCAAGGCCCTGGATGTTGTTGGGTTGTCATGGTTGACACGCCTCTGCAACATTGCGTGGAGGTCGGGGGCAGTGCCTTTGGTATGGCAAACCGGGGTGGTGGTTCCTCTCTTCAAAAAAAGGGGACCGGAGGGTGTGCTCCAACTTTAGAGGGATCACACTCCTCAGCCTCCCTGGGAAGGTCTATGCCAAGGTACTGGAGAGGAGAGTCCGGCCATTGGTCGAATCTCGGATTCAGGAAGAGCAATGTGGTTTTCGTCCTGGCCGTGGCACATCGGACCAGCTCTTTACCCTCTCGAGAATTCTTGAAGGTTCGTGGGAGTTTGCACAACCAGTTTACATGTGTTTTGTGGACTTGGAAAAGGCATTTGACCACGTCCCTCGTGGATTTTTGTGGGGGGTGCTTCGGGAGTATGGGGTATCGGGCTTGTTGTTACGAGCTATTCGGTCTCTGTACGACCGTTGTGAGAGTTTGGTTCGTATTGCCAACACTCGGTCGGAGTCATTCCCAGTGAGAGCTGGACTCCGCCAGGGCTGCCTTTTGTCACCGATCCTGTTCATAATTTTTATGGACAGGATTTCTAGGCGCAGCCAGGGAATGGAGGGTGTCATGCTTGTTGACCACAGGATCTCATCTCTGTTGATTGCAGATGATGTTGTCCTGTTGGCTTCATCCAGCAATGACCTACAGCTCTTGCTGGGACGGTTTGCCGCTGAGTGTGAAGCGGCTGGGATGAGAATCAGCACCTCCAAGTCCGAGTCCATGGTCCTCAGCAGGAAAAAGGTGGATTGCCCTCTCCGGGTTGGGGACAGGCTCCTGCCCCAAGTGGAGGAGTTTAAGTATCTTGGGGTCTTGTTCACGAGTGAGGGGAAAATGGAGCGAGAGATCGACAGACGGATTGGAGCAGCATCTGCAGTGATGCGGACATTGTACCGGTCTGTTGTGGTGAAGAGGGAGCTTAGTTCTAAGGCAAAGCTGTCGATTTACCAGTCAATCTACGTTCCTACTCTCACCTATGGTCACGAGCTTTGGGTAATGACCGAAAGAACGAGATCGCGGATACAAGCGGCTGAAATGAGCTTTCTCCATAGGATTGCTGGACTCACCCTCAGAGATAGGGTGAGGAGCTCAGTCATCCGGGAGAGGCTCAGAGTAGAACCGCTGCTCCTCCACATTGAAAGGAGTCAGTTGAGGTGGTATGGGCACCTGATTAGGATGCCTCCTGGACGCCTCCCACTTGAGGTGTTTCAGGCACGTCCCACTGGGAGGAGACCCCGGGGCAGACCCAGGACTCGGTGGAGAGACTATGTCTCCCAGCTGGTCTGGGAACGCCTTGGTATCCCCTCTGAAGAGCTGGAGCAGGTGGCTGGGGAGAGGGAAGTCTGGGCTTCTCTGCTTGAACTGCTGCCTCCGCGACCTGGACCTCCGGAAAAGCGGTAGAAGATGGATGGATGGATGGATGGATGACTTATCGTTCAGCTAAGTTTCACTACAACCAATTACATCAAAGCTGCAGCCTGTAGTGGTAAGTAAAGTAACTAGATCATGATGATGTTTATTCAAGCGCCTGATGTTTAAATGCATGAAAGAATAATTGTATTGGTTTTTAAAAGATGTTAACTGCTCAGGAATAAACTGATCACAGCTTATTATTATTATAGTCCATAAATTGTGTCACATCCACTCCTTCTTCATTAGATTCATTGAAGATCATTATGCGCGATAGCTGATAAAATTTACTGGGATCACACCGTTCCCTGTCCCACCTGGAGAAGCCTGGAAGCACTGTGAGGATCCTGTTCTTTGATTTCTCCAGTGCTTTCAACACCATCCAACCGGTGATCCTGAAGGACAAGCTACTTTGCGCAGGGGTGGACCAGCACCTGTCATCGTGGATCCTGGACTACCTCACAAACCGACCACAGTTTGTGAGAACCCAGGACTGTGTGTCTGACACCATCATCTGCAGTAGGGGAGGCTCCCCCAGGGAACAGTTCTGGCTCCCCTCCTGTTCAATTTTTATACGGACTTTTCACACAACACACAACACTGCCATCTACAGTGGGGCAAAAAAGTATTTAATCAGCCACCAGTTGTGCAATTTCTCCCATTTATAAGATGAGAGAGGTCTCCAATTTTCATCATAGGTATACCTCAACTATGAGAGACAAAATGAGAAAAAAAAATCCAGAAAATCACATTCAAGGATTTTTTTTTTTTAATTTAAGTTTTTGTAAAGGGTATACAGGTCATTACAGCATTGCATTGTTTACATTTTCATCACATGTTCCCTTATTTTTTGCTATTTGACAACATTGGTAGGATAGTTATTACAACACCCCCCTTTTTTTTTAAAGTGAAAGAAAAAGTGAAATTAAGGAGAATTAAATAAAAACAAAAAACAAACAAACGAATAAACAAACAAACAGAACAGCAAAAAACAAACAAACAGAAAATTAAGTAATTAAAAGTAAAAGAGCATCTGAGTAGCATTGGAACAAAGAGCGGGACCATTATTGAAATGGTATTTGTCAAAGATTAGATCTAATGGAAGACACATATGCGATCCAGGGTTGCCAAAAGTTCATGAACCCATCCATGTCCTGTCTCAGTGCGAATGTCAACTTTTCCATCGAGTAAATGTCTTGAATCACGTTAATCCAATCTTCAGGTGTAGGACAGTCCTTCAGCATCCATTTTTTAGTTAGGGCTTTTTTACTTGCCAATATTAAAACATTGAATAAGTATTTATCTCCTCGTCTTTCCAGTGAGTCCGGTAGTAAACCCAAATACAAAGTTACAAAAGAAAAGGGAACTGTTATTTTGAATATTTTCCCCAATATTGTCTGTACGTTGGTCCAATATTGGTGGATAACTGGGCATGACCAAAACACATGAAAATGATTTGCAGTCTTTTCACCACACAAGCGCCAACAGTTCAACCCCTTATGGGTAAATTTGTTTTGTGCAGGTGTTCTGAAAAATCTTACCAAGTTTTTCCATCCGAATTCTCTCCACTGCAGGGATGAGGTACTTTTCCATTGCTGTTTATTTAGCTTTTCCCATATTTCCAATTGTAAAGTGAAATTCCCCTCTTTTTCCCATCTCTCTTTTATATATGATGTGTTGTCTCCTTTTAAGTCTTGAAGACCTTGGTATATTTTAGAAATGTATCTGATCCCTGGGATCCCTTTATATGCCATTAAGAAGACCTTCAGAACACCTGACTGGGCCCTTTCCAAATCCTCCTTTTTAAGTATATTGTTTATGTGGTGTCTAAGCTGAAAGAACTTGTAAAGGTCTTGATTTATTAGACCTTGTTTTTTCAAATCTTCAAAACTTCTTAAAGTTTGCCCCTTAAAAAAATCATAATATTTTATCAGCCCTTTCTCTTTCCACTCTTTAAATCTAGTGTCTGTTTTATTGGGGGTAAAGTCTTGATCATAGGCAATCCATTGCAGAAGTTGATCGGGCTCTTTAGCTTGATTCTCTCTGACTATCTTAAACCAAGTTTTTAGCGGGGTCTCTATCCACGGGTTGGTGTTATTCAAGAGTTTAGTTAAGGCATTGTTCCCTATTATCGCCTGTAGGGGGATGTCACTTGTTATTTGGCATTCCATCTCCTTCCATTGTGCAGTGTAGACTGGGTTACATATCTCTACTAAAGTTTTAATTTGTGCAGCTATAAAATAGTCCCTGATATTTGGCAGCGCGAGCCCACCTTTGTCTTTGTTTAGCTGTAGGGTTCTATATCTGATTCTAGGTCTCTTACCCTGCCATATGAATCTTGAGATCCTTCTGTCCAGCTCCTGCCATGTTTTTTTGGGAGGTTCTACCGGTATTGTTTGGAAAAGGTATAGAAGACGTGGAAGTATATTCATTTTGACTGCTTCAATTCTTTGTGCAGTACCTAAGAATGGTATCATATTCCATCTTGCTAGGTCAGATTTTATTTTTGTCACCAGTGGATCATAGTTTAGTGTTATAATTTTGTCGAGTTGTTTCGGGATATTGACCCCCAGATATTTCATAGATTCCAACTCCCAGTTAGTTTTGAGTTCATTTAGTGAAAAATGATTTGGGTCATAGTTGAATGTTAAGACTTGGGTTTTATGCATGTTTAATTTGTACCCCGATAAATCTCCATAGTCTGAAAAAACTGAGATTAGTTCTGGTAGAGAAGTGTCTGGCTGCCCTAGGTATATTAAAATGTCATCAGCAAAGAGTGCTATTTTATGTTCCTTCTGACCAAGTGTAATACCTTGAATTTCTTGATTTTGTCTTATCCATTGGCTCAGAGGTTCTATGAAGATTGCAAAGAGCAGTGGAGACAGGGGGCAGCCTTGACGACATCCTCTTTCCAGCTCAAAAGATGATGATAAATTACCGTTAATCCTTATTTTAGCTGTTGGTTTTTTATATAATGCCTGTATAGTTCTAATGAAGTTGTTATGAAAATTGAAACTGGATAAGATTCTATATAGGAAAGACCAGTCAACCGAATCGAATGCTTTTTCAGCATCTAATCCCAATATGACTGCATTTAAGTTATATTTTTTTATATGATGAATTATGTGTAAAGTGCGCCAAATGTTGTCTTGTGTCTGTCTTTGTCTTATAAAACCTGTTTGGTCTAAGTGAATTAAGTCTGTCAGTATGTTTTCTAACCTTTTGGCAAGGATGGTGGTAAAAAGCTTATAGTCCTGATTTAATACACTGATTGGTCTGTTGTTGGAGCATTCTAGTTTATCCTTTTCAGGTTTAGGTATAACTGCAATGACCCCTTCTCTCCAGGAGGGGGGGATTTCCCCTGTGTGGAGGACGTAGTTAAATGTTTTCAGGAGGAGAGGAGATAGTTGCTGTTTAAAGGTTTTGTACCATTCTGCTGTATAGCCATCTGCTCCTGGGGATTTGTTAGCTTTAAGTTTCATAATTGCTTTTTCCAATTCTTTAGGTTGTATTTCTGACAGTAGGGTTTTATTTTGTGATTCTGTAAGTTGGGGAAGGTTTAATGTGTTTAGTAATGTCTCGGATGCATTTTTATGTTTTTTGTGGGAGTATAAGTTCTTGTAGTAATTCTTGAAGCTTTTAAGAATATCCTGAATTCTGAATTTTATTTCCTTTGATACTGGGTCTCTGATTTTGTAGATTGCTCTTTCCGTTTGTTGTTTCCTCAATTTATAGGCTAGTAATTTTGCCGATTTACTGCCTGCTTCATAGTGTTTTTGTTTCAGAAATGTAAGTTTCTTCTGGATTTCTATTGTGTAGATCTCATTTATTTGATTTTTAATTTCTTTAATCTTGAGCGAGCCATTAGAATGAGTGTTGTCTTTGTGTTCTTTTTCTAGGTTCTTGAGTTCTGACTCTAGTGTGATTAGTTTTTCTTGTCTCAGTTTCTTTTGGGTTGCCAGTTTTGCAATAATTTTTCCCCTTATTACAGCTTTGCACGCATCCCACAGTATTAAAGGAGATACTTCTCCATTATCGTTTTCTTCCAAATATCTGAGAATATCTGATTCTAATTCATCTTTCAGTGGTCCTTTCAGAACACTTGAATTCAACCTCCAGGAAAATGTATTATTTGTGTATTTTTGGATGTTTAAGTCCATATAGATCGGACTGTGGTCGGAGAGATCCATCAGTCCTATTTTACATGTTTTTACTCTTCCAATGTCTCTATTAAACATAAAGAAGTAATCAATCCTTGAGTAAGATGAATGTGGCGTTGAATAAAAAGTATAATCTTTTACATTGGGGTTGAATTCCCTCCATACGTCACAGATTCCCATTTCTTTTAGTAGCATCCGAGTATTCTTACTTTGGGTGTTATTTTGATGTGAAGAATTACCTGTCGCATCCCAGTATGGATTCAGTCTTAGATTGAAGTCTCCACCACATATCACTAAACCTTGGGCTTTAGTTATCATTAGGTCGAATACATTTTTATAAAATTTCCATTTAGCCCCTGGTGGTGCATATACATTCAGCAGGGTGATATCTTCTCCCTCTAGCCGCCCAGTTACCAAACTGTACCTCCCTTCTTTATCTTTGTGTTCTGATTTTTTTTCAAATGTAATTTTGGTTGATATCAATGTTGCTACTCCCCTCCTCCTCCCTGATTTATATGAAGATGAAGAGATCATTTTAAACCCTTGTCTATTGAGTTTAGTGTGTTCCACGTCTGTTAGGTGGGTTTCTTGTAAAAATATTATTTCTGCTTTATCTTTTTTCATTTTGCGTAGAATCTTGGATCTTTTAACTGGATTCAGGATCTCTTTTACATTATATGAGGCTATTTTGGTTACACCCTGTTTCTCCATTGTATTTTCTTATTTAGTATAACAGTGTGGTGGCCCTCTTTTTTGCTACTCAGAAACTGAAAGAACATTAAGAACATAAAAAACATTAAGAACATAGTGTACGAAACTTTAAAACAAAAAACTGTCAAAAAAAACTTCCTTAGCTGGGGTCTCTTTAAAGACCCTGTAAAAGCCCTGATGGAGTGTAGGCTCTGAGGGAAATTCCTCAAACTCTGTTACGTGTTGAGGGCCCTCTCTTACCCCTGTAAGTTGTCCCATGATTTTAACGTGAATTTCAGATCCCAATCCGAATTTGTAATGATTTTTTTTTTTTTATGCCTATACCCTATGAGATTGTGTGCACCCTCCCACCCCCATCACAGCAAGCATTCACTCTAATACAGTATTTGTTAGTATGGAGAGAACATGTGGGTCATTGTTACGTTTCTATTTTAACATGATTTTTTTTTTCCCCTTTAAATTAAGAAGACATTTGTTTCTAATGCTATAACTGCTCCATGAAAGGTTTTACCACATGCTGATTCTGCATCTCCTTTAATGTTTGTTACCTTGTAGGAGGGGGGGTGGAAGTGCAGAGTGACTGAAAAGAAAAAAAACCCCAAAAAGGTCGCTATTCCTTCCTGGAACTGGAAAGCTTATCTTTGTAGCTCTGGGGCTGGGTTTCCCGCTGCTGGCCCGTGGATTTTGAAGGTCTCTGAGTGGACCACGTTTGAGCTCTGATCTTCTCGCTGAGATCCGCTGCGGGTTTAAACACCGTTACCGGAAGTCCTCTTCTTGCCATGTCAGTTGTTGCTTCTTCCGCTGAGTTATAAAGACATGACTCTTCCCTGTAAAAGACCCTTAGCTTCGCCGGAAATGGCGTCTGAAAGCGTAGATTCTGTTCCCGTAAAACCTTTTTGGCGTCGTTATATTCCCGTCGTTTTTTTAAGAACCTCAGGGACGTAATCGTGCTCCACGAAGACTTTTCTCTCAAGATGCATAAATCCTTTTTTCTGCCAAGCCCGTCTTACAACTTCTTGTTTTATTTTGAAATTGGCGAATCTTACCACCACAGAACGTGGGGGCGCTTCCGGGGCTGGCTTTGCGGCTGATGTACGATGGGCTTTTTCTATCTTCAAATCGGTGGTTTGTGGAATATCCAACTTCTCTCTCAATAAGGATTCCACGCATTCCGCCACTGTGTTGAAACTCTCTTCAGCTCCTTCTTTAAGACCGTGAATTCTGATGTTATCTCGTCTCTGTCTTCCTTCTTGGTCGGTTAGCTTAGCCTCCAGCCATGACTGTTTTCTGTGTAAATCCAGCACAGAATCTTCAAGCACTTTTACTCTTTCTTCAGCTTCCAAGATTCGGTTTTCGGCCTGGTCCATTCTGCTGTTCGCCTTTTTTAGATCCTCTCTGAATTCAAGAAATTCGGCCCGAAATCGTCGTATTTCGTCAAATAGCGATTTCAAGCTAATCCTTTTGTTAGCTAGGCCCAGGTCTTCGTCTTCTGAACGGAGGTCCTCCGGTTCAGATTCTGCGGTCGCTGTGCGTCCTGACCTGGGGAATGTCAGTTTCCTCTGCTTTTGGTTAGGCATGGTGTTATTGTCTTTTGGTTTTTAAGCTTCCAAAAATCTGTTAGGTCTGATTTTGAAGTTGTTTTCCTTGGATTGAGTCTGGGAGTTTCAGCGTTAGGTTGCTATCACCATGGCGTCCAGACCGGAAGTCTCCACATTCAAGGATTTTTAATGAATTAATTGGTAAATTCCTCAGTAAAATAAGTATTTGGTCAATAACAAAAGTTCATCTCAATACTTTGTTATATACCCTTTGTTGGCAATGACAGAGGTCAAACATTTTCTGTAAGTCTCCACAAGGTTTTCACACACTGTTGCTGGTATTTTGGCCCATTCCTCCATGCAGATCTCCTCTAGAGCAGTGATGTTTTGGGGCTGTCGCTGGGCAACACAGACTTTCAACTCCCTCCAAAGATTTCCATGGGGTTGAGATCTGGAGACTGGCTAGGCCACTCCAGGACCTTGAAATGCTTCTTACGAAGCCACTCCTTTGTTGCCCGGGTGGTGTGTTTGGGATCATTGTCATGCTGAAAGACCCAGCCACGTTTCATCTTCAATGCTCTTGCTGATGGAAGGAGGTTTTCACTCAAAATCTCAAGATACATGGCCCAATTCATTCTTTCCTTTACATGGATCAGTCATCCTGGTCCCTTTGCAGAAAAACAGCCTCAAAGCATGATGTTTCCACCCCCATGCTTCACAGTAGGTATGGTGTTCTTTCTCCTCCAAACACGACAAGTTGAGTTTTTACAATAAAGTTCTATTTTGGTTTCATCTGACCATATGACATTCTCCCAATCCTCTTCTGGATCATCCAAATGCTCTCTAGCAAACTTCAGACGGGCCTGGACATGTACTGGCTTAAGCAGGGGGACACGTCTGGCACTGCAGGATTTGAGTCCCTGGCGGCGTAGTGTGTTACTGATGGTAGCCTTTGTTACTTTTGTCCCAGCTCTCTGCAGGTCATTCACTAGGTCCCCCCGTGTGGTTCTGGGATTTTTGCTCACCGTTCTCGTGATCATTTTGACCTCACAGGGTGAGATCTTGCGTGGAGCCCCAGATCGAGGGAGATTATCAGTGGTCTTGTATGTCTTCCATTTTCTATTAATTGCTCCCACAGTTGATTTCTTCACACCAAGCTGCTTACCTATTGCAGATTCAGTCTTCCCAGCCTGGTGCAGGTCTACAGTTTTGTTTCTGGTGTCCTTTGACAGCTCTTTGGTCTTGGCCATAGTGGAGTTTGGAGTCTGACTGTTTGAGGTTGTGGACAGGTGTCTTTTATACTGATAAAGAGTTCAAACAGGTGCCATTAATACAGGTAACGAGTGGAGGACAGAGGAGCCTCTTAAAGAAGTTGTTACAGGTCTGTGAGAGCCAGAAATCTTGCTTGTTTGTAGGTGACCAAATACTTATTTTACCGAGGAATTTACCAATTAATTCATTAAAAATCCTTCAATGTGATTTTCTGGATATTTTTTTTTCTCATTTTGTCTCTCATAGTTGAGGTATACCTATGATGAAAATTGGAGACCTCTCTCATCTTTTAAGTGGGAGAACTTGCACAATTGGTGGCTGACTAAATACTTTTTTTCCCCACTGTACAGAAGTTCTCTGAAGACTCTGTGATTGTCGGCCTCATCTCTGATGGAGATGATGCAGAGTACAGAGGACTTATTCAGGACTTTGTGGGCTGGTGCCAACGGAACTGCCTCCAGATCAATTCGAGGAAAACTAAGGAACAAGTGGTGGACTGCCACAGGCGAGGACAACCCCCCACAGCACAAGTAAAACATACAGGGAACAGACATTGAGATGGTAACATCCTACAAGTACTTGGGTGTTTACCTGAACAATAAACTGGACTGGTCACACAACACCAACACACTCTACAAGATGGGGCAGCACAGGCTGTTCCTCCTGAGGAGGCTCAGGTCTTTGGGAGTGCAAGGGGCACTCCTGAAGACCTTCTATGATTCGGTGGTGGCATCAGCCATCACATTTGGAGTGGTCTGCTGGGGCAGCGGCATCATGGCAGCCAACAGGAAGAGACTGAACAGACTGATCAAAAAAGCTAGTTCTGTTCTGGGGTGGCGCCTCGACCCAGTAGAGGGAATAGGAGAAAGGAGGATAGTAGCTAAGCTATCATCTCTGCTGTAGTCCAAGTACCACCCCATGCAGGACACGCTGAACGCACTGAGGAGCTCATTTAGCAGCAGGCTGTACCATCCTAGGTGTGCGACGGAGAGGTTCTGCAGGTGCTTCCTACCTACAGCTGTCAGACTTTATAACCTAGCCAGGGCTGCTCGTAGGGGCCGTATTGAATGTACAATACGTAACAACCTTGCACAATAAATGGTCCCCTCCATTATACAACTAGGACAATGGCAATCATTACTGAGGGTGACAACACAGCTGACTCAAATACAAAATATACTGAACAGATCGTAATGCTGTCTACACCACCGAGCTGCAATGCTCCTGCACTGTGTATATATCTGTGTCCAAATGTATATTCATTTGTTCTTATTATCTTATCTTATTAATTATTGATCTGAGTGCTGCTATCCCTGTGCTGCTGCAATCCTGGAATTTCCCCATTGTGGGACTAATAAAGGCTTATCTTATCTTAAAATTGAGGTGGGAAAAGTACAGAAAATAACTAGAGATAACTGAAAGCACGGACACGGTTCTCCCACCATGCTCAGCATCATGGCAGAGAGTTTTGTCTGTTTTGATAATTTCCAAGAAATGATCAGCTTTTCTCTCTCAAGCAAATTTGGTCTTTACAGGGGGAAAAATAAGTATTGAACATGTCAACATTTTTCTAATTAAACATATTTCTGATGGAGCCATTGACCTAAGATTTTCAACAGATATCAGTAACAACCCAAGTAGTCCATACATACAAAGAAATCAAGGCAACTGTGTTCACAAAACAAGTTATATTTAATAAAGTGGAATGACACAGGGAATAAGTATTGAACATGCTTGGTGAAATTCATTTAATATTCAGTTGAAAAGTCCAAAGGCTTCTGGTAATAACAGCTTCCAGATGCCTCCTGAATGGAGAAACTAGGCACAGGCATTGCTCGGTAGTGACTTTAGCCCATTCTTCCATACAAACTGTCTTCAAATCTTGAAGGTTCTGTGGGTGTCTTCTATGAACTCTGATCTTCAGTTTGTTCCACAGATTTTCAATTGGATTCAGGTCAGGTGACTGACTGGGCCATTCTAGCAGCTTTATTTTTCTTCTCTGGAGCCAGTTGAGAATTTCCTTGGCTGTGTGTTTGGGATCATTGTCTTGCTGAAATGTCCACCCTCATTTCAACTTCAGCATCTTGGCAGAAGGCAACAGGTTCTTATCAAGGATATCTCTGTACATTTCTCCATTCATCTTTCCTTCAATTATATGAAGTCTGCCTGTACCATGTGCTGAAAAACACCCCCACACCATGATGCTGATGGCTGATGTGCAGTGCCATTCCCCCTCACAACATGCTGTGTGTTGTGGCATCCAAAAAGTTCAATTTTGGTCTAATTTGACCAAACTAAATTATCCCAGTATTTTACTGGCTTGCCCAAATATTGTGCAGCAAACAAGCTTCAACTGTCAGGATTCAAATAGTATTGACCCAAAAGCAGGCAATAGAAAGAACAGGTGGTGAGTTAACAATGATTTTATTGAAAATAGTGGAAGGGAGTGAGCTGCGGCAAGAGGTCTGACAACCCTATGGAAGGAGAGAGAAAACCATCGGTATGTATAACTGCTACAAGAAATGAATTTGCAATACTGATAATTATTTGCTTGCTTACAGGTGCTGTGGGGAGTTGGGCAGTGTAGGAATGGCTGAAACCTTCAGCATCGCAGGAAGACAGGTTAGTGCGTGAAGGGGCGAGACTGAAGAGCTTGGGGGAAAGGAAGACAGGTTAGGGAACGTTGCTAAGTGCACTTATGGGTGAATGGGTTGCGAAGGTCCAGGTGAAGCCTCCACAGAGGATTGAGGTCCACCATCCACTTGGGGTATCCTGGAGAAGGGGAAAGGGAATAAACAGTTGAATGAAGTTACTTCCCTTTTCTTTCATATGCGTTGGAGGAGAGGTAGCGTCTGGTGGCTGGCATGTAGTCATCAATGATCTCCTGATGCGTGGAGGACACTGGGGCTATTTGAGAAACCTGGTGATTGCCTGCAGATGGTGAGTACAGCTGTGGTGGAATGAGATGATTAGTGAGAGAGACAGGGCAGTGTGCAGCCAAACCATGACAGTACCCTCCCCTCAAGGGGCGACCCCTGGTGCCCGAGGCTTGTCAGGGCGTCTCCTGTAGAAGTTGTGGATGAGGTGGGCATTCTCGACAAAAGACCCCCGGATCCAGGATTGTTCCTCCGGTCCATGACCCTCCCAGTTAATGAGGAACTGGACTCCACAACCCCGGCGATGAGAGTCCAAAATCCATTGACTTTGTAGACCAGGCCACTGTCAACCATAGTGGGGGGGGGGGGGCTTGGATGGGGGGCACAATGGACTGATGGAAACAGGTTTGAGGTGAGAAATGTAGAATGATGGGTGGATGCGGGGGTTGGGGGGGCTTTAATTGAACTGAGACAGGGTTCATTATGTGGGAAATGGGAAAAGGCCCAATGAATCGTGGGGATAGCTTCTTGGAGTTGGTCTTGAGTGGAATGTTGTTGGTGGAAAGCCAAATCTTCTGTCCGATCGTGTACGTGGGTGCTGTGCTCCTTCGTTGGTTTTCCCATCTGGAGTTCTGGTTGGCCGTCCGTAGGAGTGTTGCCTTGGTGGCCTTCCAGATGCGGTGACACCTCTGGACATGATGGAGGATGGATGGTACAGTGATGTCTGTCTTGGTGATTGGGAGGAGGGTTGACTTTTCACAGAATACACCAGACTGCCACCCACAGCAGTTCTCTGACAACTCTGCGATCATTGGCCTCATCTCCGAGGGGGATGAAACGGAGTACAGAGGATTTACTCTGGACTTCATGGACTAGTGCCTGCAGAACTGCCTCCAGATCAATGCGAGGAAAACCAAGGAACTGGTGGTGAACTGCCACAGGTAAGGACAACCCCCCACAGCACCGGTAAACATGCAGGGAACAGACATTGAGGTGGTGATATCTTACAAGTACATACCTGGGTGTTCACCTGAACAATAAGGGAGTTTTTCCTCTCCACCGTCGCCAAGTGCTTGCTCACAGGGGATCGCCTGATTGCTGGGGTCTTTCTGCAACTGTGGGGGTTCCCCCCCTACAGTTGATAGTGCTATGAGATGACTGTTGTTGTGAAATGGCGCTATATAAATAAAGTTGAATTGAATTGAATTGAATTGAATTGAACAATAAACTGGACTGGTCAGACAACACCAACGCGTTCTACAAGAAGGGGCAGTGCAGGCGGTACCTCCTGAGGAGAATCAGGTCTTTTGGAGTGCAAGAGGCACTCCTGAAGACCTTCTACGATTCAGTGGTGGCATCAGCTATCACATTTGGAGTTGCCTGCTGGTGCAGCGGCATCACGGCAGCTGACAGGAAGAGACTGAACAGGCTGATCAAAAAAGCCTGCTGTGTTCTGGGGCAATGTTTCAACCCAGTGGAGGAGATAGGAGAGAGGAGAATGGTGGCTAAGCTGTTGTCTCTGCTGGAGTCTGAGTCCCAACCCATGCGAGACACGCTGAACACACTGAGGAGCTCATTTAGCAGTAGGCTGTGCCATCCTAAGTGCACGAGGGAGAGGATCTGCAGGTCCTTCCTACCTATGCCTGTCAGACTTTGTAACCTAACCAGTGCTGCTCATAGAGGTCTTATTAAATATACTATCTGGGTACACGTTTATATTCTGCTGGGTAATTTAACAAACTGTAATGCTGTTGATATCATCTAGCTGCAATGCTCCTGCACTGTGTATATAACTGTGTACATATGTATATTTACGTACTGCTTTGGCTAGCCAGTTCTTATCTTATTATCTTTTTACCTTATTTACTATTGCTCTGAGTGCTGCTATCCCTTTGCTAATGCAATCCTGGAATTTCCCCATTGTGGGACTAATAAAGGCTTATCTTATCTTATAACCCAGCAAGGCTTCAAAGGGTGAGTAGCTGTGGCAGAGGAGGTGGCGGTATTGTGGGCATATGCTACCCAGGGAAGGTGGGTGCTCCATGAAGAGGGGCAAGAGGCTGTGATGCAGCATATGGTCACCTCCAACTCCTGGCTGGCCTGTTCACACTGACCATTCGACTGGGGATGGTAGCCCAAGTTAAGGCTGACAGTGGCCCTGATGGCTTTGCAAAAGGCGCGCCAGACCTTGGAGCAAAATTGGGGACCTCGGTTGAAGACAATGTCAGTTGGTATGCCACGCAAGCCTTACCAGGTGTGCCATTAACAGGTCAACTGTCTCCTTGGCTGATGGCAGTTTCTGAAGAGGGACGAAGTGGGCGGCATTGGAGAACCTGTCAACGATAGTCAGAATGTTCAGTGTGGCTGTTGGACGGGGGAAGACCAGTGATGAAGTCCATGGCTGTGTGGGACCAGGAGTAGGGAGGGGTTGGAGCAACCCAGCGGGGGGGTGGTGGGTGGTGGTAGATTACTTCCCCTTGGAGCACGGGGTACATGCCTTGATATATTCCTGGACATCCTTGCACATGGATGGCCATCAAAATTATCTTGCTGTGTACAAGATGATTTAGGTATGCATTTAAAAGTAACGTGAAAGTTACTTTTCCAAGTAACTAGTTGCTTTAATCATGCAGTAATTGGTAAGTAACTTGGTTACTTTTAAAATGAAGTAACTAGTAACTGTAACTAGCTACTATTTTTTAGCAACTTGCCCAACACTGGTCTTGAGTGCCTCCCAAATGCCATGCAACCTTACCAGGTGTGCCATTAACAGGTCAACTGTCTCCTTAGCTGATGGCAGTTTCTGAAGAGGGACGAAGTTGGAGGCATTGTAGAACCTGTCAACGATAGTCAGAATGGCAGTGTGGCTGTTGGACGGGGGAAGACCAGTGATGAAGTCCATGGCTGTGTGGGACCAGGAGTAGGGAGGGGTTGGAGCAACCTGGCAGGCAGTGGGAGTGGTGGGGAGGGTTGTAGATGACTTCCTCTTGGAGCACGGGGTGCATGCCTTGATATATTCCTGGATATCCTTGCTCATGGATGGCCATCAAAAGGTACATTTTTGATGAGCCAGGGTTCTGGCCACCCCTGGATGACAGGTAAGTTGAGACGTGTGCAACCAGTTATTGACCTCTCCCCTGACCATACGAGGTATGAACACCCCCCCCCCCCCCGGGTCAGGCTGGGTCTTGAGCAGTGTTGGGAGTAACACATTACAAAGTAACACGTTACTGTAACTACTTTTGCAGTAACGTGCTGTGTAACAAAATTACTGTTTAAAAATTCAGTAATGCATTACAGTTACTGAAATTTGATCAGATGCGTTACTTGCTTTACTTGTTTTATTAATATAGATAGATATTTTTAGCGCATATAAATACAATCTGACCCTACGTAGCTGACACAGCGGTCAGTCAAGAGCCTGTTCACTGCTGCAGTCAGCAGCCGCAAATGGAGCTTGCTCTTGCTGGGAAAAGATGAAGCTACTTTGTTTTTTGTGGAAATGTACAGATTATTTTTCCTTTGTGGTGGTTAAGGACAAAAGCATATTGGTGGGCCATGTGAGACCGACTGCAATCTTCAGAAGCACCTGAGGACAGCAACAAGATCCAACAAAGCTAGTGTTATGCTATGCTAACAACACCGCTAACAACACCAGCTGGATTTCAAGCACAGGTAAATGACTGATTGCCAGATACAGTACATTGTTACCGAATGAAGATCTGATAACAGTCATTTCCCATCAGACAGCTGAGACTTATCCATTGAAGTTAAAACACATTTACTTGCTACCTGGATAAAGATTATTCAAAAATGGATTTGATCTCCAAAAGGAATTTTAGAGACTGGGTCATGTCTCTGTCACAGCAGACATTTCGGCTCTGGATAATGGACATTTTCTTTGGATCACTGCACATTGGATTAAATCCATAATATTAAAGGTAAGAAACATTGACAGCTTTATGCAGTGTAGCCAACTCACTCTTTTGGAGTGATTTTCACTCTTTTTCCCTCTCTCTCACTCCACAAACCCTATTTCTCACTCCAAAATGAGGAAATTACTGGCAATTTTGTGTTGATTTTCTTTAGATTTTTCCCACAATAAGAGCTCTCAAGGCAGGATAAGCAGATTGAACATGTTTTAAAAGCTCTGTCTGAAACAGTCTGTTTTCAGCCTGACATTAATAAGCCCGTAATGTAATCCACTAATTAAATTATTTTGCTGTGTGCAAGATGATTTAAGTATGCATTTAAAAGTAACATGAAAGTTACTTTTCCAAGTAACTAGTTGTTTTAATCATGCAGTAATTGGTAAATAACTCAATTACTTTTAAAAAGAAGTAACTAGTAACTGTAACTAGCTACTATTTTTTAGTAACTTGCCCAACACTCGTCTTGAGTGCCTTCCAAATGCCACGCAGCCTTACCAGGTGTGCCATTAACAGGTCAACTGTCTCCTTAGCTGATGGCAGTTTCTGACCTCCCATGCGAGCGCCCCTACTACACATTTGGCTGGGATGATGGTCTCGGGGTGACCTTCCATAGGTCCGGTGGAGAATTGCCTGGATAGGGCATCAGGTTTAGTGTTTTGGAAACCGGGACAATAGTTGATGGTGAATTGGAACCGACCAAAGAACAGAGACCATCTGGCTTGCCGGGAGTTGAGGTGTCTGGCAGTTCTGAGGTACTCCAAATTCTTGTGGTCAGTCCATACCACAAAGGGTAAGGCGGAGCCCTCGAGCCAGTGGTGCCACTCTTCTAAGGCCAGCTTCACAGCCAGTAGTTCCCGGTCCCCAACATCATAGTTCCTCTCGGCGGGGCTTAGGCACCGAGAGAAATAAGTGCAGGGGTGGAGCTTACCACCGGTAGCCAACCTCTGGGACAGGACTGCCCCCACCCCCAAATCAGAAGCGTCGACCTCCACAATAAACTAATGGTCAGGATTGACCTGTGCGAGGATGGATGCGTCAGGGAACTTGGCCTTGATGAGTGAAAAGGCCTCTTCGGCTTCCCTGAACCAATGTAAGGGGGTCTTGTTGGAGGTGAGACTGGTGGGGGGAAGGGCTATGGAATTGTAGTTATACTGTATATGAAATGGCGGTAAAAGTTGGCAAAACCCAAGAACTGCTGTAAGTGTTTGCGGGAGGATGGTATAGGCCAGGGCTATTCAATTACAAAATCAGTTGGGCCACAATTTGAAATCAAGACATGTAACTGGGCTACACATGTTCAGCGATCGGTTGAATATGATAAATTTCAAACCAATACAGATCAATATGATGAAAAATATGCACTTTTTTTCATTGTCTTGGTTTTAAATGTGCACTTGGCACATGACAAAGGCACATTAAAAGTGCATAAAAACACAATAACAGTGCTGGGGTTGAGCAGAACTTGAAGTAGTAGAAATATTTTTTCTCTTGAACAACAATTAAATAAATGGAATGAAAAAAAAATTCTGTAAATAACCATTTTGGTCACATCTTACTCAGGCATATCTCAAAGTGCATAAAAACTCAATATGGGCTGTTAGTGGCATTGACATTTGTTTCCCTTTTGAAATAAAATATACTACATCCTGGTCGTAACTCACCTTGGTACATCACAAAATACATTTAGCTGAATAAAAAAAGAACTGTCAAACACTCCAGTGCACAAACCCCCCAAGAAAAGATTGATAACATTAACAAACATTGCAGATCCACTATTGTGGTTTGTTTTGTTTTAAGTCACCACGTGTGAGTAGGAACCTCTTTTTATAACTATACATTCCATTACACACACATATCAGTCAACCAAAAATTTCTAGTAGAGTTAAGGATGCAAAGAGCACCCACTTAAAAACTTGAGAATTTTTTTAAAACATTTTTTAAAAATTTTGTGTACATTATTGATCCTCAGAGGGAAAATTCAGGGCATCCACCTAGGTGGCTGAAGCAGCCACGATACTGTCATGATCAGGTGAGTGCGCACTCCCCTCCCTTCCTGCAAGACTTTCCCCGGCTCCACAGGCAATCACCACACCTGCGTGATTAGACGCACCTGCTACCTCTTCCCTGCCAGCACTGCAAAGGACCAGTCTGTGAACGCTCCAGCACTGGCTCACTGGGTTGCTGCCATCTTCATGGTACGTCTCTGGGGTTCGTTGTGCGCTCATCTGCCCCATCATTCTCATCAACACTTCAGCTGCCTATTCCACCCGGTCAGACACCTCACCCAGCTCTACTCCTGCCTACCAGCATCCACTCCTGGTTCGCCGTTTCATGCTGGGTTCCACTGCCGGGCTTCCTGCTCATTCCACGTGAGTGCTGTCCTATTTTTCCTTTACCGGTCTTCCTCTTATTCTAATCCGCTCTCGTCTCCCGTTACAGGCTGGGTCCTCCTTTGGCGAGTGGCGTCTTTCATTAACTAAGCCTCTTTTTGAATCAAGAAATTGTGGTTACTCAGCTTCTCTGCGTTCTTCGTGTGCTTTCTCTGGTGTCGTTCCCTGCACATGAGCTGTTCATTATTGCCAATCATGACAGATATGGCACCATCTCTTCACCAATCACACACACATTCATACCTAGGGCAACTTTAGAGTCTCCAATTAACCTACTTTTCTCTGTAAATTTATCTAAATTTGAAACCATTTTTCTCAAATTTGTAATTTCCTGTCATGATCAGGCAAGTGCGTCTCCCCCTCCCGTCCTGTCTCTGTTTTCCCGGCTCCGGAGCTCATCAAGTGCACCTGCATGACTACACACCCGCTACCTGATTCACAATCTTATTTAAGGGCCAGAGTGTGAGGGGCTCTTAGCTGGATCAATGGGTTAGTGCCGCCATTCAACAGCAGCTCTTGTTGTTCGGCAAAATTATTATTCTCTTCAGTTGTCTTACCTGTTTGTCCTCCTTTTCCCTCAGATTTGCTGTCACCTCCAGTGGTGTGTCTCTGGGGCTGTGTTTGCTCGCTCACCTGAATCATCCTCCTCCTCAGCAACGGCTTCTTCGCCCAGGTCCTCCAGTCACTCCTCCTCCTCACCGGCCATCAACTCTTCCTCTCTTCTCCCTGGATGGAGTCACGGCCAGGCTCTCTGCCAGAACCGTGAGACCCATTCCCTCAGCAGTATTTGCCCTGCACTGCTTATTCATTATTAAGCCTTCTTCTCCTCTCCTTTTCCCTAGATCGCATGTGGCTACAGTGTGCAATTGTTTTCTTGTACATAGAGTGGCATTTTGGTTGTGGGTTTCTTTAATTGTGGTGTGTGTGTGTTTATTATTTAAAGTTAGTGTGTTTTGTATAGGGCTTGGGTTTTTCATTAAAGTGGTGTAAACTTTTCATCTGTGTCTGAGTGTTCTTCCGAAGTGGTTGCCCTGTGCTTAAGCCTCCTCAAATTATCCAAAATCATGACAGAACGATCCAGCCAGGATCGAGGTTTAGCAGGCGTTTCCTCGGGAGAACGGTCTTTGGAAGCCACGGAGCACCAGGTCATGTTCTTGTCTGAACAGCTCCAAACCATAACCCAGCAATTAACCACGGTTACAGAGCATTTGTGTCAGCTTCCTGGTGCGGCTGCTCCCCCTCATGCACCTGCTGCCCCGGCAACACCTGTTTTCCGCAGGACCATTTCCGTTCACGCGCCTGCCTACTACAGTGGTGAGGTGGGGGGATGCAAAGGGTTCCTGCTGCACTGCTGGATGTATTTCCAGCAGGTGGACGGAGAATATAGGGATGACTCAGCCAAAATTCAATTCCTGACCCTGCTACTCTGTGACCGGGCACTCAAGTGGGCCCAGTCCATCTTGAGTGGTCCGGCTGGAGCCCAATATACCTTTGAATGTTTCATTCAGGAATTCTCCCAGGCATTTGATCACACGGAGAGCGAGGGCAACATCGCTTGCTAGCTGCTGGGGCTCCGGCAGGGGAGTCGGTCTGTTGCCGATCACTCTGTTGAATTTTGGGTCGCCGCGGCAGACTCTGAGTGGCATGACACTGCGCTACGCAGCATCTTCCTCTGGAGTTTGAACACCAATCTCCACAAGAAACTGGCTATTCGGGCGAATCCCTCCTCTCTGGATCAATTAATCATCCAGGCAGTGGCTCGAGACAACCGGTTCCAGGAGCGCGCATGAGAGCAGAGGACCGCTGCTTTCTTGTCTGCCCCATGGCCGGTTCCCCTGCCCCCTCGCGCTGCCTTCACAGTGGCCCCTCTGGAGCTGATGGTCCTGGCTAGGACCCATCTGACTCCAGAGGAGCACCGGCGCCAAGAAAAGGCAGGGGACGTGCATGTACTGCGGCGATACTGATCATGTCATCTCCAAATGCCCAATTCAGCCAAAAAAGTTGGCCCGTCAGTAACCGTGGGGGGTCTGACAGGAAGCTCTTCTCAAACTCCTTCCAGCTGTTTTACACTCCTGGCTCTCATCCAGTTACCGGGAGCCAAGTGTAAAACCTCTGCTCTGGTGGATTTCAGGGCAGAGCAAGCTTTCATTCATCAGGAGTTGATTCAAAAATTTCAGATTCCCACCAGGAACCTGCCGACACCGGTTAATGTCTCTGCCTTATCAGGTTGTAGTCTCACGGCGGTGACCCGGCAAACTGAGCCCATTTCAGTCATTTTGTCTGGTAACCACTGCGAGACAATTCAGTTTTTTTGTGCTACCACAATCTTCGGTCTCCATGATTTTGGGGTATCCATGGCTTCACAAACATAATCCCATAATCAATTGGTCCCAGGGTTCCATTTCTTCCTGGAGCTCCTTTTGTTTGTTGTCATGTCTCCGATCGGCTGCATGTTCACGCTCTCTCCCTCTCTCCTCCCCTTCAGCTGAGCTGGCGGACCTCAGCTGCGTGCCCGAGGTCTACCATGACTTAAGGGAGGTCTTTAGCAGGTAAAGGGCCCTTTCTTTGCCACCCCATCAGTCCTATGACTGCGCTATCAACCTCCTGCCGGGCGTGCGGCTGCCATCCAGCTGCCTTTACAGTTTATCTGGGCAGGAGAGGGAAGCGATGGAGAGCTACATTAAGGACTCCCTTAGCGCTGGCCATATCTATCTGTCGTCTGCCCCTCTCGGTGCAGGGTTCTTTTTTGTAGGTAAAAAGGATGGCACTTTGCAGTCATGCATTGATTACAGGGAGCTTAACTCCATCATCGTTAAGGATAAATACCTGTTGCCCCTCATCAATCTGGCCTTTGAACTCCTACAACAGGCACGGATATACACTAAGCTCGACCTCCGGAATGCTTACCATTTGGTACACATCCGTGAGGGGGATGAATGGAAGACGGCGTTTAAAACACACTTGGGTCACTTTGAACATCTGGTCATGCCCTTTGGTCTGACCAACGCCCCCGCCGTCTTCCAGCATTTAATCAATGATTTCTTCTGAGACTTGGTGAACAATTTTGTGTTTGTTTACTTAGATGACATATTAATTTTTTCTCACAAGCTGGAGGAACATGTGATCCACGTCTGGACGGTTCTACAGCGGCTGCACGAGAATCAGCTTTTTGTGAAAGCAGAGAAATTTGAGTTTTCCATCTGCTCCACTTCTTTCCTGGGGTTTACCGTAGGCGGGGACACGTTAAAGGCCGGCCCAGAAAAGATTCAGGCAGTAGTAGACTGGCCTACCCAACCAAACCCAGAAGGAGCTACAATGCTTCCTGGGTTTTGTCAATTTCTACCGCCGATTCATTCAGGATTATAGCAAAATTGCTCTGTCCCTGACACAGCTCACATCTACCAAGAGCTCGTTCAAGTGGTCTGAGGCCACCGAATGGGCTTTTGCGTCACTGAAAGAAAAATTTACCACCGCGCCTATCTTGGCGCAGGTAGACCCTCAAGCTCAGTTCATGGTCGAGGTGGATGCGTCTGATTTGGGGGTGGGCGCTGTGCCCCCCTTCCGGACGCCATCCTGCCCTCCTGTATTTTGGGGGCCCTTACCTAGGATATCGAGCAGAGGGTCCGGCAGGCTCAGTCAGCAGAACCTGTCCCTGAGGGAGGCCCGCCCAACAAACTGTATGTTCCCTCCCCCCTTCGCAGTGACATAATCCAGTGGGGGCACACAAGTTTTTTCACCTGTCATCCCAGCATCACTCACACGATAGAACTTATTCAGCGGGTGTTTTGGTGGCCTTCCCTTAGGTCGAATGTCAAAGACTATGTTAAGGCCTGCCACACCTGTGTTGCCAACAAATCTGACTCTTCACCACCAACCGGTCTCCTCAATCCACTCCCCATCCTTTCCCGTCCCTGGTCTAATATTGCCATTGACTTTGTCTCAGGTCTCCCTCCTTCTCAAAGTAACACTGTCATTTTCACTATCACCGATCGCTTCTCCAAAGCTGTTCATCTGGTTCCCCTTCCTGGTCTCCCCTCTGCTGCCGAGAAGGCCAACTTCCTGTCTATTCATGTCATCCGACTACACGGCATCCCTATGGACATTGTCTCAGCTCGAGGACCACAGTTTACATCTCGGGTGTGGAAGGCGTTCTGTCGATCCCTGGGTACCTCTGTCAGCCTCACTTTAGGATGTCATCCCCAGAGCAACAGTCAGGCCGAGCGTCCGAACCAGTCCTTGGAAGCCACCCTGAGGTGTGTGGAATCCTGCAACCCGTCTACCTGGACCTCCCACCAGACCTGGGTGGAATATGCACTTAACTTGGCCGTCTCCTCCGCTACGGGGCTTACTCCTTCTGAAGCTGCCATGGGATACACACCACCACTCCTACACATGATGGAGAGGGAGATCGTGGTACCCTCTGTGGAGGCCCACGCACGTTGCTGCTGCCGCCTCTGGAGGTCCACTCGGGCTGCTCTTCAACGATCGTCCGAGCGAAACTGCCTGTATGCCAACCGTAGGTGTGCGGCGGCGCCTAAATACTCCATAGATCAGAAGGTCTGGTTATCCGTAGAGAAGGTACCAATGAAGACGGACTCCTGGAAGCTGTCCCTATGCTTTCTGGGTCCATTCCCAATCTCTCGGCTCATCAATGCACGGTGGCGCAGTGGTTAGCACCGCGGCAGCACAGTTTACCCTCGGCCGGGGGATTGCGAGGATCGTGGGTTTGATCCCTGCCCCCGGCCAACAGTGATCTGTGTGGAGTTTGCATGTTCTCCCCGTGTTTGCGTGGGTTTTCTCCGGGATTTCTCCGGTTTCCTCCCACATGCTAAAAACATGCAGGTTAGGGAGTTAAGGGGCGCTTGCGCACGCAGCGACTGGCAGCTGGTGGCTTGTCACCGGACTGCAGAACAAATCTACCTACAGGTACAAAATAAGTCCAAAAAAAAAAAAATGACATCACAGGCTGAAGTTGCCTCCATCTTGCTGTATCCATCCCACCTTCCACGTTTCCCAAATCAAGCCTCTCTCCGCCAGCCCCTTGTGTCCTCCTCCGGACCCCCCCTCCACCTCCCCGGATCATCAATGGACAGAAGACCACATACACCGTCCAGTGGATTCTGGACGTATGCCACCGTGGCCATGGCTTGCAGTACCTGGTGCACTGGAAGGGGTATGGTCTGGAGGAGAGATCATGGATTCCACAGTCCTTTATCCATGACAAGGGTATGATCCAGGCGCTCCACCTTGCCCATCCACAGAAACCCAGGGGGTCGCCAGGAGGCACCCCTTGAGGGGGGGCACTGTCATGATCAGGCGAGTGCGTCTCCTCCCTCCCGTCCTGTCTCTGTTTTCCCAGCTCCAGAGATCTACATAGGTGTGTGTCAGTTGTATGATGTGATTGTGTGCAGGTGTGTGAACTACCATAGTGCAATTAAAATTGGGGGGATGGTGGTTGGAGCATCACTAGCCACTGCGATAGGCAGTGGGGCTCCCATCCCCCCAAGCCCTCAGTGTCTAAAATGCAATTAAAATTGAGATGAGAACAGCCCCATTGCGCAGCAGACAGAGGTATCCCCTTCACTGACACAGTGTGGCACATCCCTACCCCAAAACCCTAAGTGTATCCAAGACGATGTATGTTCCACCCAGAATTGGGAAGGGGGGAATAAGACTGGGAGGGAGGTGGTCCAAAAGGGAGCCCATCCCCACCCAGAAGCCAGCTCGCAAACTGGTTCAGGAGGCCAACCACTGCCCCCAAATCCCAACCCAGGGTGAGGGCCGCCAGGCCGAGCAGCCCAGAAACCCACCAGCGTCACGCCCCAGCGCTCCCAGCACCACAAGCATTATGGAGCAACCACACCCACACCCACTTCCATTCATCTTGCATACACAAACATACACAACAACAATAATCACAATAATGAACAATGGGCCGGACACATACGACGCCCCACAGGCCAAGCGACACCCCCGAGCATCCACCACAAGCCCACCAACCACACACCGACAGCAGCAGGCCATCCTGTAGCCACAGCCACCCTGAAGCAAACCGACGCAACACGGCCACCAACCCGCGTCGAAGGCAGACTTAATGAGTGGAGGGGCATACCTGTCCTCGATGGTGATGTCATTGAGCTGCAGGTAGTTGATGGAAGGGCGGAGAGAGTCATCTTTCTCCTTAACAAAAAAAAAACAAAACCCAGCCCCCAAGGCGGAGGATGAGGGTCGAATGAAGCAGGCACTGAGGGATTCCTTGATGTACTTGTTCATGGCCTCCCTCTCTGGCCTGGAAAGGCTGTAGAGCCTGCTAGGAGGAAGGCGTGTCCTCTGCAGGAGCTCGATGGAACAATCGTATGACCTGTGGGGAGGGAGGGAGGGAGAGGGCCCTAACCTTGCTAAAGACAGGGGCTAGGTCATGATATTCAGGGGGTACCTTAAGCTCCTTTTACACTAGTACCTGCTCATCCTGACTTGCCTTGACTCTACTCGACTCTATTCGGCTCAACACGGTGTGGTTGGTTTTCCATTTCAACTGAATACAACCTCAAGTGGATGGGGTTGGGTTCATTACAGGAAGGTGGCCTGTTATCCCGTTATGTTCTTTACATGCTGATGTTTTCACAGATAAATAACATAAAAGATGCTTAAAATCACAAAACACTCATCATTTTCCCCATGAGCAGCCATCAGCTCGGAGACCTCCTGGTATACTTTCATTTCGGGTTGTTCCGCCACAGCAGGGCTGACAGGGCTGAAAAGTTCATAGGCTGGAAAGTTCATAGTTGTCAGATTTGTCCAAATATAGTTTATTTTTCAATTGCAGGGATCCAAGCACTGCAATACCGATGGAAGAACTGTGTGCACCGATGCTGACACTGTTGAAAAATAACTGTGTTTGATCAAATTTGACCTCTATATGAACTTTTCAGCCTGTTAACTTTTTAGCACTGGTAGAGTGTTCCAAAATGAAATACCAGGAGGTCTCCGAGCTGATGGCTGCTCACAGGGAAGATGGTGAGTGTTTTGTGATGGTTTGATTTGTGTGTAGCCATTTATTTTGTTGAGTATCACAGAAATAGTAACTCACTGCCAAATTTACAAATGGCGGTTTTGAATCTTGTGAAGACATTGCTCTCACCCACGGATGTTACGCCCTGGCCGATCAGTGGCCTGCAATCCGTTGATGTCACATTTTCAGCTCTACTCAGCACAGTTGGAACCTCACTGAAGTAGGTCCCAAAAAAGTACCTGGTACCAGGTACTAATGGAAAACCTTACAAACTAAGTAGAGTTGAGGCATGTAGGGCTGAATAGGTACTAGTGGAAAAGGGGCTTTAGTTAGATCCGGTGGCTCAGCCACTGGGGATGATAACATTACTGAAGGGGAGCAGGCGGCGGACCGTAGGCAGGTAGAGTAGCAGAGGGTGCCCCAGGACATGATAGTGTTCCTCTGCCAGTTGATAGTGGGGCTGTGCAGGCAGAGCCAGGGATACCCTAGGATAATCTGTGGGCTGGATGCAGGGAGAATGAAAAATGAAATCCTCTCTCTGTGATTACCCAAAACCAATAGAGGCAATGGGGTAGTTGTGTGAGCAGCAGTGAGCAGTGGGCTGCCAGATACTGTTACCACCCTAACGGGAGTCGGGAGCAGAAAGCAGGGTATCCCTAACTGGGTTGCCAGACCACTGGACATGAAGTTTTGCTCGGCCCCTGAATCGATTATTGCATGATCGACGTGGTTGCGTGAGGATAACAGGAGGACAGGGAAAATGAATTTGGTTTGAGGGTGTTTAGAAGAAAGGCCTGCCAGCTCCCTTACTGCAGCGGGCGGACTGGCCCTTTTGGCTTAATGGGGCAACCCTCTACAGAGTGACCATCCTCCGCTGTGGTGATCTGAGCGCTGATTCCGTCCGCGCTCGGGTTACTCAGTATTTCCCCTTTTCCACCAGTTTATTCCGGGGTTTGTTATTAGGACCTCTCTAGGGCTCTTATTATGACAGTGTCACGGCCGCACTTCAAGCTGTCAAGATGAACCGGCGTCGTGACAGCTGTTTGTCATTTTCGTTGATCACATTCCCCTTTTCTGATTGGTGTTGGTTCTGTATTTAAGGGAGCAGCTGAGGCTTACTCCTCACTGTGACCTACACACTCAAACACCTCCCTGTTGTTGGACTGGAGTTCCTATCCCTGACTCCAGTCTTTCTTCTGTGGCTTGGATTTTTCGCTGCTCGTCTTTGTAAGTGTTTTTGTACAGCACAGATCCCGTCCTCACTGCACCTCCTTGTTTGTTATCAGTGTCTATTATTTTGTGCTTTAGTGTATGTTCATGTTTTGCCCCACGTGGCTGTTTATTTTATCCTTTGTCCTTTTTGTAAATAAACTGGCAAACTTACTTCTGGCTCCTGGCATCTCACTAATGCCCTGCAAGGGACATTCATGACAGTAGGTCGCAGCCAAAACGAGATGCCAGCCACAATAAGTTTGTTTAGGGCTTGAGTTTTTTTCCCCTTTTCGAGTACCAGTGCATTTCAGGAGATGGCATCTTTGAGGACTGGTTATTCCTTGGACTTGGGCTACGAGCTGATCATGGCTCTGATGGAGGTTGATGGCCTCTTCTCCAACGCTCGTAGGCTCGCCACTCCCAAAAACACACGCTGGTACCTGGGCCTCATAGAAGCAGCAATTAAGCGCAATCCTCGCCTTGCGGATCATGTTGAGGGCAGGGAGAGGATGGCTGAAATTATGGCACTTCGGTGGAGGATCTGTAGGCCGGTGAAAAGTCCCAGCAGGAAGCCGAAGTCGGAGCCGACAGTGAGGCATCTCCGCTCCTCGCCTCGGGACCAGGTTCCTGCTACCCATCCAGCCCAAGGTTCTGCGTCACCGAAGGGCCATCTCTATATGCCGCAGAGGAAGAGGACAGCCGGGGCCCCCTGTGAAGAGACACAGTGGGCAGCTGAGCTCATCAGGGGTCGCGTGGCTGAAGCACGCTCTTCCTCTCATCCCAGCAGAATCCTGAGCAATGTGGTGGCAGCAGTTAGACTGGTGGAGGCTAATCCTGAACTTAATAACTATCC
Organism: Pholidichthys leucotaenia; assembly: GCA_020510985.1. Taxonomy (NCBI): domain Eukaryota; kingdom Metazoa; phylum Chordata; class Actinopteri; order Cichliformes; family Pholidichthyidae; genus Pholidichthys; species Pholidichthys leucotaenia. The sequence goes on from CM035849.1 coordinate 228,927,899, forward strand.
TGAATACGCCGAGCTGCTGGCCTCCGTTTCTGTGCAGCAGTGGCTCTTTCCAGACTTAAATCTAGCCTCGCACTCTGCTGGAAGACGTCGCCGCCTTGCCTACGATCAACTTCTGTGAGATCCCCATCCAGATCCTATCCTGGGCCACCGCAAGAACTCTGCCTCCCAGTCAGCTGCTTCCCCCGTGCCACGTCAGAGGGCTGAGACAGCAGCCCCAGCCTCCGGGTCACCTCTCCCTGCTGTTCCGTCAGCTCCTCGTTCCCGGACTGCCTCGGCTGCTCCTCCCTTCTCCTCGGCACGCTCTCCAGCTGCTGTGAGTTCAGCAAGTCCTGCTCCGGCTCTGCCCATTACTGATCCCGTGAGAGCGGCTCCTCCTCATCTTCCCGGGGGGCCCTCAGTCACCATCCTTAGGGGAAAGGGGAGAACCAAGTCCGCTGCAGCAGCCACCATCGTCCCTCAGAAGAACAGGCAAGTGTTGTTTCATTCTCATTCTCAGTATAATGAATTACCTTGTCTGACTCCTGGGGGTGGAGCTCGGGGTTCACAGTCCTCTGAGCTCCCATCACCTGCTGCAGCCATCAATATTGAACCTGCTAACTCTGTGTCTCCTTCCCTTCTCCCTGAGTATCCCCCGGTGCCTGGAGTAGACCGTTGGATAAAGGAGGAGCCTGTGGCCCTGGAGAGTCTGATTCCAGCCCCGCAGCCATGTCATGGGCAGAGGAGGAGACCTGACTGCTGTTTGGAGCCTGAGCCGACGATTAAGTGACCCCAGATCTCTGTGGAGTAGCAGTCGGGCATAGCAGGTCACGGACCCCCTGCCACCACGTCGTGCGGGCCTCCGGCGTGGGCTTCAGCACCTGGGGGTTCCCAAACTGTGATGACCATCATGCTGGTCGCAGAGCCCACCACAGTCAAGCTGGAACCAGGAATGGACCTCCAGATCATTGAGCCTGGATCATCGGAGTCCTGGACGGCGGTGGAGCCCGAGATTAGGCAAGTGCTCTATTTTGTCTTCATACTTTCCATTCTGGAGCATTCTTGCCCGTCTCTTGGGGAGATGAGCCGGGTGCAGCCGACTGCTGCATCTGGGCTCGTCTCGCCAGGCTCTGCCGCTGCTGGTGATCCTGATCGCGGTTCTCTTTGTCTTTCTGAGCCTTCTCCCAGGGTCACTGGAAATGAGTCAGCTCCGGTTGTCATCATCGAGGTTCCAGGTTCGTGTTTGGAGGTCACCCCGGGTGCTGCACTGGCCCAGTCAGGGTCTGTTGTGGGTGCTGCACTGGCCCAGTCGGGGTCCATCGTGGGTGCTGCACTGGCCCAGTCGGGGTCCATCGTGGGTGCTGCACTGGCCCAATAGGGGTCCATCGTGAGTGCTGCGCTGTCCCAATTGGGGTCCATCGTGGGTGCTGTGCTGGCCCAATCGGGGTCCATCGAGGGTGCAGCGCCGGTTCAGTTCATGGTCAGTGAGGGGGCTACAGATCCCCTTCTGCCTGATGCCGGACTGGCTCCTCTTCTTCCCCCCATTTTCCTCCACCAGGTGCCGCTGGGGTCCCCCTTATTCAGGTCAGCTTTCCCCCGCTGTCCCTCTCGGCTGCCTCTAGGCTGCCTCTGAGCTTCCCCCTCCGGTCCTGGTGGTCTAAGGACGCGGGTCGCCCGCCTGTGAGACTTATTCGCCGGTTCTGGGTCCTGGGCCGGCCGCCTGAGGTACTGTCTCTGCGGGTCTGGGACTTTGGTAGGCCGCCCGAACTGTTCTTTTTCCTTTTTGTTAGGTGGAATCGGGATGTGGGTAGACCGCCTGAACTGTTTTTTTCCCTTTCTCCGCTCTCTACCTGCCGGCGCCCCTGAAATTGTGTTTTGTTTTGTTTTTTGTTCCATGTATATTGAATGATTCTCTGTTCTTTTTCCGAATTACCGTGTGCACTATGCAGATTTTTTTTCTTGCTTATTCTGTAGTACTTAAAGGCTTTTTGTCTCGTTGAAGTGTTATTGGGTACTTAGGTATTTTGAAATGTACCTGTATTTTGGTTTCCTCTTTGTCATGTCGGGCCGTACCTTACATATTTTTTGTTCATTCTGCTACACGTTATTTTTTCTAGTTTGTATGTTATATGGTACTTATGTATGTTGGAAGGGTACCTGTATTTTGTTTAGTCGTCTTGTTGCACTTGATTTAGTTTTGGTCATTTCTGCATCTAAGCCACACCATTTTGTTATCTATATTGTTATCTGTTCCTTGTGGGGGGTTTTTCTTCCTCCTCTGGGTGTCACCGTTTCTTTTTTTGTTTTTTGGTTCTCTCCCTCCTGGCCTGTTTCCCCCTCCGCCCTCCCTGGGTCGGTCCTGGTAGCCTTCTGGATGTGGGGGTGGGGTGGGGCTGGGATGTTACGTTGGACGCCTGGAATGTGCCCTTTGAATGGGGGGTACCTTGGTGATCTGAGCGCTGATCCCGTCCGCACTCGGGTTCAGTATTTCCCCTTTTCCACCAGTTTATTCCGGGGTTTATTATTAGGACCTCTCTAGGGCTGTTATTATGACAGCGTCACGGCCGCACTTCCAGCTGTCAAGACGAGCCAGCATCGTGACAGCTGTTTGTCATTTTCGTTGATCACATTCCCCTTTTCTGATTGGTTTTGGTTCTGTATTTAAGGGAGCAGCTGAGGCTTACTCCTCACTGCGACCTACACACTCAAACACCTCCGTGTTGTTGGACTGGAGTTCCTATCCCTGACTCCAGTCTTCCTTCTGTGCCTTGGATTCTTCGCTGCTCATCTTTGTAAGCATTTTTGTACAACGCAGGTCCCGTCCTCGCTGCACCTCCTCGTTTGTTATCAGTGTCTATTATATTGCGCCTTAGTGTATGTTTGTGTTTTGCCCCACGTGACTGTTTATTTTATCCTTTGTCCTTTTTGTAAATAAACTGGCAAACTTACTTCTGGCTCCTGGTGTCTCACTAATGCCCTGCAAGGGGCATTCATGACACCCGCGCAATACAGGCAAAGCCCCCTTTCAAAACAACGATGCCATTCAGTGGCCTTGAGGCAAGATCTACCCAATGTCATGGGATCAGGAGCATCAGGGGAGGGTGGGGTGAGGAGAGTAGGGAGGCGCGTGGCCATTGAGGAAGTGGAGGGAATGGGGACGCGTGTGTCATGTTGGCATTTGTACACCTGTTCCTTGAGATTATTGTCAAGGTGAATAACCAGAGTAATTAGCGCGTCAAGAGAGTTGGGCTCGTCCCAGCCAGCGAACTTGTCCTGAAGCTGGGAGCTAAGACTACCAATAAGTGTAGATCTCAACACAGTATTGTCCCAACCCGCCTCGGCCACGAGCACCCAGAAGTCAACCGAGTGTTCTGCGGCTGACCGGTTACCCTGGCGAAGGTTAGTAAGCCAAGTCAACATGTTTTAGATCTGAGAGATCAAAACTTCTGAGAAACTCATTTGTGAAGTGATCGAAGGAGAAAGTGGGGTATTGGGGGCTAATCAATACTGTGTGTGCCCAAGAGAGTGCTCTTCTGTCCAGCAGATTTACTGTGTAGCTAATCTTGCTGTGTTTGGAGGGGAAATCCTCCGGCACATGCTGAAGTACCAGGCAGGTACTTGTTTGTGTTGTTTATCCTACAGGATAAACAACACCCCCCACCCCCCAATTTCCCATTGTAGTGAGCACTGAGAGGATAATGCTGCTGGAAGCTGTGCTTGTACTGCCTTAGTTTTTTTTTTTTTTTTTCGTGCTGCACATTCACATGGTGCTGTTTCAAATGAGTTAAGTTCAACATACTGCCAAAAGCATATCTGATGCTGTTTTTGTCTTATTCACTTGCCTTTGTCCGTTCACATATTTCACCAGAAAGCTGAAGTGTTCCCAGACAGAACACTTGTGAAGAGGGTCTTCAAGCTCTAGCTTCTCTGTACAGCCAGCCATGATGTTCCCTGGGTGGCACTGTTTGTTTACATCTCCAGTGTGAGGCATTTACACTTCACGTCTGTCACTCAACATGGTCCATGTGGAACCTTGGTACGCCTCTGCACCGAACCGAAGGTGCCGTACCAAAAAATCTGAATACGAATACATGTACCGTTACACCCCTATTACTTATTGTTTTCTTTGAAATAGCAGTACCTGCTAACTCCAAGTCTTGCTGAAGCTCTGCACGAGTGGTCTTTGGCTGTTGGATAACTCCTCTGATTATTCTTTTGACTCCTCTGTTAGAAATCTTGCGAGGAGCTCCTGGTTGTGGCTCAGTTTATGGTAAAATGATGTTCTTTCCACTTTGGAACAATGGCTCCAACAGTGCTCACTGGAACATTCAGCAGTTTAGAAAAGGACCTGTAACCAAAGCCATCATTATGTTTTGCAACAATAAGGTTGCAAAGGTCTAGAGAGAGCCCTTTGCTTCTACTCATCAACCGTTCTTTGTGGTGTGACAATCTGACATTCAGAGACCTTTTTAAAAGCTGTCAAGTCAGAATTTAACCAGCTGAAATTAACTTCCACTGATGGGGGATGGGATGGCTTCCTAACTTCTGATGGATTTCAGCTGGTTTCCTGGCTTTCTATGCTTTTTTGCACCTCTTTTTCTTCATGTTTTCAATACTTATTCCCTGTGTCATTCTACTTTATTAGGTATAACTTGTTTCGTGAACACAGTTGCCTTGATTTCTCTGCGTGTATGGATTACTTGGGTTGTTACTGATATCTAGTGAAAATCTCAGGTCAATGGCTCCATCAGAAATATTTTTAATGAGAAAAATGTTGACGTGTTCAGTACTTATTTTCCTTGCTCTATATGATCAATTGAGGATCAATAAGGTTTTGAACCTGTAAATAATTCTGCACTCCATTTCATGAAAATCTTGTCTTCTATTTTTTTAGCTTTGCAGACTTGCATGTTGGTCATTCTAAAACAGATCAACATAATTACCTTTAGTCTTTCAGCACATGATCTCATATTTGCACAAACTGGCAAACCATAAAAATATCCACGACATACAGCACGCACCTCAAAACAACCCCCCCCCCACCACCACACACACACACAGATGACCTTAGTGACTTCTCCCGTGTAGAAAAAATGCTGCCTTGCAGATAAAAAACAGAGAGTCTGTTGCTTTCTGCACAGTGTTTGGACACTTGAGGTTTCAAGCCGTGATTGATGATTTTGTAATTTGCGCTCTCATGCAGTTTTGGTCAATTCAGCAGCCCCAAAGAGCATGAAAGGAATGGCATTTAGGAGCCATGACTCCTTTGAAAAGGACAGCTAAAAATAGGAGTGCTCCTTCACTAACCTCTTTGTCACATACAAAGATCTTCTGATACACGTCTATGTACATGTCTGTTTTTTTAATAAATGTCTTTTCACATCCATCCTGCTTGCGTCAAAACAAGGAGAGATTTGGGGTAAAAAAGAGGAAGTAAAACAAACACAAATGGCAATCCTATCTTTTATCATTATAAAGTGTACTGACCAGGTAGAGTTACTCTTTAAACAAAAGTTTGCACAAGGAGTTGGCTTCAAACCAGTTTCCTCCACTTTGTAATAACTTTCAACACTAAAGGTATACTTTGCAGATTATAGAGTTACCATGACTGAGGATCATTTGGCAACTCGGAGGCAGGTAAAACCAATAATTCATGCTTGTTATTTCAGCTGAGGGCTACAGATCTGCTGTGTCCCTGCACCAAAATGAAGCTGTTTAGACATGCTGAGACAAACAAGGCAAAATGCAACATTTATCTTTGACAGATTTGTTGTTTAGAGAGATTTGGAGAAAGGAGATACAGTACTTTCATTTCACTGCTCTCTGCCAAGACACAAAACATTTAAAATGGAGGGAGGACAAGGGAAGAAAAGCCTTTTTTGTTGCTGATAGAGCAGGTTAGTTAAAACAACTGATGCTTTTTTCTTTTACGAAACAGCTTGAGGGCAAAATGGCAGTTAAAAAAACAGAGGTGCTACCTTGATGTTTGGAATACATGAAGACTTTAAAGAAATGTTGCAACAGGCCTGATGCAGATGACATGTAATTTCACAAAAAGAGCACACCTCTAAGTGATTGAAAACAGCAGGATTTAATTAGATACCAGCCATCTTTAGATTCAATTACCTTAGTGTCTGGTAAAATGAATATGATGGGTTCTACAACATGGTAATTCTCCAAATCACAGCCAAAACCTATAATGAAGAACCACAATAGGATGTAAGCTAACAGTTAATATATCTACAATCCTCTGACTTCATACCATCAAAAGTCTCTTCTCTTCTGGTGGCTCCCCTTCGGGGTTGCCACAGTGGATCATCTTCCTCCATCTCACCCAATCTCTTGCGTCTTCCTCTGTAATACCAACCCTCTCCATATCCTCGTTCACTACATCCATCTGTGTTGTCTTCCTCTTTTCCTCATGCCTGGCAGCAATATCTTCAATATCCTTTGTCCAGTATATCCACTATCCCTTCTCTGCACATGTCCAGACCATCTCAGCCTTGCCTCTCTTACTTTGTCTCCAAATTCACTCAACCCAAGCTGTCACTCATTTCTAATTCTGACCCTCCTAGTCACTCCCAGTGAGAATCTTGGCTTCTTTAACTGTCACCACCAGCTCTGCCACCTGTCTTTTTGTCAGTGCCATGTCTCCAAACCACACCTTCTAAAAGTCTACCAATAGTCTAAAAAATGCATTAAAATAACCTTTACAGCAGGAGTTTGTAACCACTACATTGGAAAAAGTATATCAAGATTGAGCCACAATACATATTTCAGGTATAATATGAAGGTAAAAAAGCTGAGTCTAAACTGGCTTGACTTGGTTTGGTGTCAGGACCCAGTGGCAGAAATCACAAGAAGCACATGGACATAGAGATGCAAGTTTTTATATTTTCATTAAAACAGTAAATGGTGTTTCTGGAAGTGGTTTGATCTATAGGAGAGGAGAAGGCAGAACATGTTTACAGGTACAGTACATCTCAAAAAATTAGAATATCATGAAAAAGTTCAATATTTTTTGTTACTCATTTCAGAAAGTGAAACCCATATATTATATACAGTAGATTCATTACACAGAGAGTGATATATTTCAAGTGTGTATTTATTTAAATTTTGATGATTTTGGCTTACAGCCCATGAAACCCCCAAATTCAGTTTGTCAAAACATTAGAATATTACATAAAATTAATTTTAAAAAAATGTTTTTTTTAATAGAAATGTTGGCAGACTGAAAAGTACTGTATATCCATGTACACACTCAATACTTGGTAGGGGCTCGTTTTGGATTAATTACTGTAGTAATGTGGTGTGGCATGGAGGTGATCAGCCTGTGGCACTGCTGAGGTGTTATGAAGGTTCAGGTTGCTTTGATAGTGACCTTGAGCTCGTCTGCATTGTTGGGTCTGGTGTCTCTCATCTTCCTCTTGACAATACTTCATAGATTCTCTATGAGGTTTAGGTCAGGAGAGTTTGCTGGCCAATCAAACACAGTGATGCCATGGTCATTAAACCAGGTTTTGATACTTTTGACAGTGTGGTGGGTGCCAAGTCCTGCTGGAAAATGAAATCAGCTTACCCATAAAGCTTGTCAGCAGAGGGAAGTATGAAGTGCTCTAAAATTTCCTGGTAGACGACTGCGCTGACTTTGGTCTTGATAAAACACAGTGGACCAACACCAGCAGATGACCTCTGTTCAGATAAAAGTAAATTTTGCATTTCATTTGGAAATCCAAGTCCCAGAGTCTGGAGAAAGAGTGGAGAGGCACAGAATCTAAGTTGTTTGAGGTTTAGTGTGAAGTTTCCACAGTCAGTGATGATTTGAGGAACCATGTCATCTGCTGGTGTTGGTCCACTGTGCTTTATCAAGACCAAAGTCAGCGCAGTCGTCTACCAGGAACTTTTAGAGCACTTCATGCTTCCTTCTGCTGACAAGCTTTATGGAGAAGCTGATTTCATTTTCCAGCAGGACTTGGTACCCCCCCCCCCCCCCCACACACACACACACTGCCAAAAGTATCAAAACCTGGTTTAATGACCATGGCATCACTGTGTTTGATTGGCCAGCAAACTCTCCTGACCTAAACCCCATAGAGAATCTATGGAGTATTGTCAAGAGGAAGATGAGAGACACCAGATCCAACAATGCAGATGAGCTGAAGGTCACTGTCAAAGCACCCTGGACCTTCATAACACCTCAGCAGTAACACAGGCTGATCACCTCCATGCCACGCCACATTGATACAATAATTAATCCAAAAGGAGCCCCGACCAAATACTGAGTGTGTACATGGACATAATTTTCAGTCAGCCAACATTTCTATTAAAAAAACAATTTTTTAAAATAAATTTTATGTAATATTCTAATGTTTTGAGAAACTGAATTTGGGGTTTTCATGGACTGTAAGCCATAATCAGCGAAATTAAAATAAATAAACACTTGAAATATATCACTCTCTGTGTAATGAATCTATATAATATATGGGTTTCACTTTCTGAAATGAGTGACAAAAAATATTGAACTTTTTCATGATATTCTAATTTTTTGAGATGTACCTGTATATGGCAGGGTATTTGACTGGTAATAGATCTTACAGATTTTAATCTTTTAGTAAAGTGGAATGATGACAGCAGAGTCCACTTCTTTGAGGAGACATGGAGAACCAGCTGTGAGTACAGTATATTGCAAACGTGAGTAGTGAATGTCCACTTACAGGTAGGAGGTTTGGGAATAGGTGGAAAGGAGTCCTCTTCGCGGTGAGTATTTTACAGGGTGAGATGGTGAAAGGCTCCGGTAACGAGGAGTAACTTGGAGGTACTCCAGGCCCGGGGATTTATCTGTGATGATAAGGTTACTGAATTTGCAATAACTGATCTTGTTTTCCAGGCGGGCACAGGCTGTGGGGGAATTGAGAAGAGGCACAGGAGGAGATCCAGACAAGTAATAATGGCCATGAGCATATTTTGCAGGCTTACGTAGGAATCCAGGGGAGTTTTAGGAAGGTGAGAACATGGTAGTGACGAGACTTCGGAGCGTGTGCTGAGTAATCAGGAAGTATTTTGCGAAGCGTGTATCAAGGCTTGTATCAATGATTAATGTGATGAAATCTGAAGCCTCACGTGCCGGTCGTACCACACGACTGGTTCAGGAAGTGGTTCAAGATTCGGTGTGTGGCATGGAGCAGCGACACACAATGGGGGTCTCTCGCCCTCATGTTCTGTGTTTTTGGATCATTGATTGTGACTGTGATTTGTCTGACCTGGAGCCCAATTTTGATGGTCATCAGTGCATTTTTGTGCCAGACTTCCTGCCTTATGCCAGTGTTTTTGTTAGTTTCTGTCATTTCTGTCATTTCGTTGTTTGTTTTTTACGCTTTGTGTCATGCCATCTATTTAGCAGTAGACAGTACGCCAGCTTTGCACGGAGAGGTGGAGGCTCATTTCTAAAAGGTGTAGCGATGCACAATCTCATGCGCATTGATATTGTGGTGCATTTTATGACAATGTGCTTTTGATCAGGGAAAAGGAGGTCTGTTGTCAGAAGCGCATTGTTTAATACTATTTCAGTGTGGTGTTCTGAAACCATGCAGCACCGGAGCTCATGAGGACACAGCATACATTGGAATTTTCAGTTATTTTAATGAACAGAGTTGTAACAGTTATAATAACCTGTCATTTTAATTATAATATGATACACTAAATATTTTTTTATTCCATCCGGAGTGGTGGTTTAGAGGTACAGCATCCGCCCCGCAACCAGGAGGCCGGGGTTCAAGTCCCAGCCAGGTTATGCCAAAGACCATAAAATGGAACCTCCTGCCATCCAGCTTGGTGTTCAGCAATATTGGAATGTAGGAGGGATGGTTACCCAGCCGCAGTGGGTGCACAAAGCAGTGTACTCCCTGTGCTGGTCCCAAGTACGGATATAAATGTCACAAACCCCTGTGAATGAAAAACCTAATCGCAGGAGTATAGAGTGCCATGTTTATTGAAGTTCACATAAATAACAAGTCCAATAGTCAACAAATTCAGTTCAGCGGACCACACAATATATGGAGAGGTGTAATGACAGGGTTAGGCCACCAAATTTACAGGGCGCCAGCCAAATGCTCTACAGCCTGGTCTAAAATGGAGCCTCGTGCTACAGTGCTGCGTCAAGCACAAAAAAGAAAGGCGAACAGCCTAGTGCTGCAGGGCTGCAATGCACAGGAGAAAAGGCGAAGAAAGACTAACAAGACTGGGGCTGATCCGGGGCGCAACATGCAGTCTGGAGGATGAAGTGGAGAAGCAGGGCCAGCCAAAACACCAATGGATCAAACAGGTTAGCAGTGACAGGCTGGAGAATAACGAAGGGAGTGATACCATATACGGGGAGAACTAGCTGCCACGTATAGAGGCAAAAGCCCCGACAATCTCTTTCCTCTGGAGCGGCCAACAAATACTCCTGAAGCTAACGAGGAAAGAGATTGCCGGTGTGAGAATGCGTGGGCAGAACTGATTGGCACCTGGTGTGTGAGACAGCGTGTGAATGAGAGTGAATGGAGCGTGTGCATGTGTGTGTGTACGTGCGGGTGTGTGTATGTGTGTGAGCACCCGTGATAGTGCAGCTGGTGGCGCTTGACAGGAGGAGGGGGTGTGCCAGAGTTGTCAGGAGGAAACTAGGACAAATCATAACAATAAGTCAGAACCGGATTCATGACAATAAATGGACAGGGTTGCGACAGGAAGGGCATCCAGCGTAAAAACTCTGCTCCAATCTATAAGGCTACGACAGATACATTGATGTCTGCTGTAGCGACTTGTCCAACCCACTTGATAGTAGAAAAAATAGATGTTAAAAGACTAAAAAAATCCATATTCTCACTTTAATTGCGAACTTACCGTTGGAGTCTGTAGATTAGGCATTATAGTAATAATTTTCGGGGAATGAATGAATGAAATGGCAGTACAGTATTTGTGCATTATGGTGTGGATGCAGTGCACGGGGGAGGAAGAAGATTTTTATTCAATTCACATTTTCGTTTTCATCAAGGACTTATTCGGCATTAATGCATTTATTTTTAGAGGAATGAATGAACAGGGAGTATGCTGCATTTTACTTTTCACTGTAACTTCCCAGAGAGGCAAGAGCTGCATCTATGTCTGCCTCAGCTAGTGCAGCACCCGATGGCATGATGGCCACGGGAGGCCACGGGATGCTTACGGTTGGGGTTCTCGAGCAGCGGGCACCCCGAACTGCCGGCCCCCAGCAAGCGCCCCAGCAGCCACCTGTCAGCCCCCAGGACAGGCCACCGGGCTCGCTTCACGGCAGGGGTCGGGGATGGATGGGACACTGTACTGGCTTTTCCTCCCTCCTGCCCGGGAGGAACTGTGATGGGGGAGACCCACAGTCGGCAAAAGCAACAGGAGAGGGAGCCCTCTGGCTCCCTACATGGCAAAGGGCGACTTCGGCACCACCGTTAATGATCCTTTCGTTTTATGAAAGTTGATGAAAGTTTGCAAGGGCATCATCCTCTTTTCCTGAAGCTTCAAACCCATTCATGTTTGTGTGTTGCATCCGTGCACACTATGTTAAACCATTCAGCTAATTTTTCAGCCCAGCATTATCTCTTCCCTGTTTGTCCATGCTAAAATAACTAACAGCATCAACTGGGACTGATACCTGCTCAATGTCAAGCAGCATTACTATCACATGCATTTTCGCTCACGCACACGCCCTTTGGTCAGCCCAAAACCTATCTTAAACATGCCATCATGATCAGAGTTCACTTGCCTTTGAGCATGAAAGGGATGGGCAATAAGGAAATTAACTTGGAAATGACCATAAACGTGCTCTCCGCCTGAGACAACTAATTATGGACTGCATCCTTGTAATAAGGCCCTTAATCTGGTGAAATAATAATAATAAAAAAATCGCTTTAGTTCAAAGACTGTTGAAAAGTTATGACAATAAAAGTATTAAATTTGGTGTTAGAATAATGGCTTGAAAAATTTAATTAATTAGGGATACATGATATTTTTGCCAATGACGATATATCGTAATTCTGAGTGCGAGCCAGAACCGTGCTCGGATCTTAAGGTTTTGCTGGTATTTTTCTGTATTTGTATTTGTTCTTGATTTTCTTCCATTTTGCTTTGTGCTTTTATTTTGACAGCGCTGTTTGGTTACTTCCTCCTGTCAAATCTGTCTGCGGCCTGTCACAGCTGTTTAGTTGTACTTAATTATGTTCTCACTCATACATCCACAGCTGTTCCACATTTTGGTTTCTCCCCAGCTGTCTATTTAATGTCACTTGCATGTTTCATTCCTCGCAGCAACCTTCTCTGTGCTCAAGCAGGAATTCCCACATTTTGATCCCTGTTTATTCTGCTCAGCCTCAGCTTTGACTGTCTATTGTAAGTTACCCTTCGTGGTTATTTTTTGTCTTTTGTAAGTTACGCTTCGTGGTTGTTATTTGTGTCTTTATCATTAAATGTGCAAACTCACAGCAGGCGATTGGTGCCTCATTTCTGCCTGGAAAGGGCCAATTATGACGGAAGGTTGCTGCCAGTAGGTGCCAGGGGCTGTGGGTTTGCCTTTTTTTCCCCTTTTCCGTCGTTCTATTTTTCCCTTTTTTCCACTCACCTTTTTCGTTGCTGGAGGGAGAGCAGTCAGTATGTTCCCAGTGCGCCAGGACTCAGCTTCTAGAAGGAGGTTGGCAGCCGGGGGCTCCAGCGTGGATGAACAGTAGGCAGCTCAATTCATCCAGAGCTATGTGGCTGAGGCTCTCACTTCCCGCAGCCCGAAGAAGGTCCTGGAGAACATAGTGGCAGTGGTCGGGATTGTGGAGGTGCATCCTAGGTTTAGGAAGTACCCTGAGTTTGAGGAACTGTTGTCAACCGTCTCCACTCTCCAGCTGTCATTCCATGGGTTGGCGATAGGCTTGTCACCAGCCCGTAGACGCCGCCTCCCGGTGCAGACCTCCACTCCTCCCTGAGACATGGCCGTACTGAAGCGGATGGAGGAGAGTTACCGGGTCCAGTCGCCACAAACCTCTCGCCATAATCCAGCTACAGGCCACCGGAGGAACTCCTCCGCCTCTCAGCCAGCAGTTTCCTCATCACCGTGTCAAAGAGGTACCACAGGAGCTTCCGCCTCTAGGTTTTCCTCGTTGGCTGTCTCATTAGCTCCCTCTCCCTGGGTCGTCGCTGCTGTTTCCCCCTTCTCCATGGCGTCTCCTCTCGCTGCTGAGAGTCCGGCTGTCTCTCCCCCAGTTTCACTCGTCATTGAGGCTGCAGGGGCGGCTCCTCCAAGTTCTCCAGGGGGGCCCACTACCACCACAGCCACGAAGAGGGATGATACTGGGCTTGCTGCAGCAGAAACCACCATGCCCTGGGAACTCAGGCAAGAGCTTTTTCATCCCTTATCACCATCATATGAATTACCTTGCTTGATTCCCGAGGGTGAGGCTCAGTCATTGCAGCCCACTGAGTCCTCACCACCTGCTGCAGCTGTAAAGACTTTACCTGCTTTCTCCGTGTCTCCTCCTATGCCCCCTGAGTGTCCGCCGGTTCCAGGATTAAGCTGCCGGACGGAGGAGGAGCCTGCGGCCCTGGAGAACCTGGTTCTCGTCCCGCAGCCAAGGGTCTGGATGGAGGGAGAGCGCTGCCTGCAATCCGGGGCCTGTGCCAATGAGTGAGCATCCCTAGGCATCAGCTGTGCAGGATTCAGCGCCAACAGGGAGCAGACCTCCTGTTACCACGCCGGGCGAGCCACCTGCATGGGTCACATCGCTGGGGGGTCCCGGGACTGCATTGACCATCATGCCTGCTGCTAGGGCCACCACAGCAGAGCCTGAGCTGGACCTCCAGAGGGCTGGGTCCGAGACATCAACGTCTGGATCGACGGAGTCCTGGACAGTGGTGGAGCTTGAGCTCGGGCAAGTGCTTTCCTTTGTCTTCGTTGTTTCTGTGTTGGAGAGATCTTGCCTGGCTCTTGGTGGGGAGAGCCAGGTGCAGCCATCAGCTGCGCCTGAGCTCACCTCACCGGGCTCCACTGCAGCCAGTGACCCTGACCCTGTTCCTCTGTTTTCTGTCTATGTTCCTCTGTCCGACCCTTTCCCCATGGTCACCGAGGATCATTCAGCAATGCCAGAGGTCTCTGTGGGTTCGGGCTCACTGCCTGACGTCTTCGTGGGTTCAGCTCTTCCTGCTGAGGTCGTTGCAGGTGCTCCGTCCCAGCCCGGGACCTCCATGGGTGCTGCTCCCCCTCCAGACGAGGTCATCACAGGTGCTCCATCCCAGCCCAGGACCTTCAGGGGTGCAGCTCTGTCCCAGCCCAGGTCCACTGAGGGTGCAGCTCTGTCCCAGTCCGGGTCCACCGAGGGTGCAGCTCTGTCCCAGTCCGGGTCCACCGAGGGTGCAGCTCTGTCCCAATCTGGGTCCACTGAGGGTGCAGCTCTGTCCCAGTCTGGGTCCACCAAGGGTGCAGCTTTGCTCCAGGCCGGAGCCACTGAGGGTGCCACTATGCCTCAGTCTGGGGCCACCGGGGGTGCCGCTACGCCTCAGTCCAGGGCCACCGGGGATGCCACTACGCCTCAGCCCTGAGCCCCCAGGGGTGCCACTTTGCCCAAGTATGGGGCCACCGGGGGTGCCGCTTCGCCCCAGTACAGGGCCAAGGGGGGTGCTGTGCCTATGCCCAAGGTCATTGTGGGTCCTCTCTCTACTTCTGGTTCCATTGTGATTCGTTCTTTACCATCCCCTTCATCAGGTGCCCGTCTCCTGGCCTATGGGGTCCGTGGTAAGCACGGATTCCAACTGCCACCTCCTGGGGTTGGTGTGTGGTGCTCTGCGACCTGTTGGCCTAGAGATGTGGGGAGACTGCCTGACGAACTCTCTGGGTTGCTTGGGTGGCTTCAGAATTCTGGAAGGCCACCCGATGAACTTCTTCCTCCATTTTGGTGGCTTGGGAGACCTGGTAGTCTGCCCGACCTTTTTCCACCTGATGGTCGAGTGGAGCTGGGACTTTGGAAGACCACCTGAACTGTTCCCTCGGTCACCCAGTATTGCAGGTTCCCTTAGCACCTTATTTGGTTGTGTTGGGGGTTAAGTGTGTTTTTGTTTGTTTTGTGTCGTTCCCTCCAGGCCTGGATCCCCCCACCACCCTCCCGGGGTCTGTTTTTGGGATTATTCCTGTTGGGGGGGGGGGGGTACTTTCGTCCCTTTTGATGTTATGTCAGGGTGTCTGGGCTCCACCCCTTAAAGGAGGGGCACTGTTGTAATTCCGAGCACAGGCCAGAACCGTGCTCGGATCTTAAGGTTTTGCTGGTATTTTTCTATATTTGTATTTGTTCTTGATTGTCTTCCATTTTGGTTTGTGCTTTTATTTTGACAGCGCCGTTTGGTTACTTCCTCCTGTCAAATCTGTTCGCAGCCTGTCACAGCTGTTTAGTTGTCCTTAATTATGTTCTCATTCATGCATCCACAGCTGTTCCACATTTTGGTTTCTCCCCAGCTGCCTATTTAAGGTCGCTTGCGTGTTTTATTCCTCGCAGCGACCTTCTCTGTGCTCAGAGAGGAATTCCCACATTTTGATTCCTGTTTATTCTACTCAGCCTCAGCTTCGCCTGTCTATTGTAAGACACCCTTCATGGTTATTTTTTGTCTTTTGTAAGTTACGCTTCGTGGTTGTTATTTGTGTCTTTATCATTAAATGTACAAACTCACAGCAGGCGATTGATGCCTCATTTCTGCCCTGAAAGGGCCAATTATGACACGATATGTCAATGGTTTAAAACTAGTTTTCGCCGATACTGATATATGCACATATTTTTTCCCCACCAGTTTACATCTTTTTTGTCTTACTGTGATGGTTAACTGACATATAAAGACACATTCCCTCAAGGAAAATAAGATAACTACCTCAGCTTAATATGAAAATAAATACATGTTATCTATTTTTAGACAAATGTTCGAGGGGAGGGAGGCTCTGTATCCCTCTATCTTTTTCTTTCTCTTTCGCATGATCTGCATGTTGATTTGGCAACGATTTTTACACTGGACGCCCTTTCTGATGCAACCCCCCCTTCCTCTTCCCCATTTATTCGGGCTTGGGACTGGCACAGGGAGCATCCCTGTGGCTGGGTAACCAACTTTCCTTCCTCCATTCTATTATGCTGAACACCAAGCTAGAAGGCAGGAAGTACCATCGTTATATGGTCTTTGGTCTTGAACCCACGACCTCCTGGTTGTGGGGTGGATACTCTACCAACTAGGCCATCACTCCAGTCTCTCATCATCATCATCATCATCAACATCATCATCATCATCTGTATTTATTTTTGACAGAACACAATTAGTCCCTCAGTTGGGGTGGATCCTGCTTGACTGCACTTCTCAGAGTCCCACTCCAGTGGTTCCTGTCCACTGGTTCAACCTGGGCCAGTTGTAGCTTGACCCAGTCCATACAGACACCCTCCAGCCATATCTTCTTCAGTCTTGTTCTTCCTTGACCTCTGCTGCTACCAAGATCGACCTCCGTGACCTTCTTATTCCAATCAACACTCCTCTCCACATGGCCAAACCATCGCAAATGGCACGTGTGAAGCATATCCTCGAGGTCGTCCAGCTGCAGCCTAGCCAGGAGTGCTTGCAAGCTGACCTCATCCTCAGTGGAGACGCCACACATCCAGTGGATCATGGCCCTGTCATTCTGCCACAGATGGTTAAGACAGGTGGCAGTCATGGTCTTTGTCTCGCTAGAGTGCAGCAACATGCTCCTCACGCAGGAGTTGTAGATACGGCCTTTAGAGGTTGGTAGGAGCCAGCGGGTCTTTCGAATTGGGATCACCTGCTGAACTTGTTCCAGGCAGCCTGGCATCTCGTGATGATGGCAAGCGCAGATCCACCACCAGCGGAGAGTATGTCACCCAGATAGCAGAAAGATGGTACCACTTCCAGCTTGTTGTCATCAACAACCATCTGTGTCATACGTCAACCATTGATTGGCCTGGCCTTCCCACGACAGCGCTTACATCGAAAATCTTGGTTATACGCCTGGCCACTGGTGAGTCCACTGCACTTCTTGTGCAACCATCTCGAACAACCGCTGCAAAAAACGGAGCCATGGCCAGAGCCGGTGAGACACAGAGTACATGGATACTTGCCGGACTTCTGGAGAACATTCAGGCCTGGGCCGGAGACCATGATCTTAGTCTTTCCCATCTTTACACAGAGTCCTTTGGCCTCCATGCCATTCTTCCAACAGACTAGCTTCACAAGAATCTCCTCCAGCGTCTCTGCGATGATGACCAGGGGCCTCATGTACAAAGCCTTGCGTGGATTTCCTGCTGAAAGATGATGTGCGCTTAAATCAAGAAAATGCTGTAACAAAAAAAAAAATCCAGATGTATGAAACAGTGCGTATGCAGGAATCCAAGCACATTTACTCTGTACATCCCAATCTATTTAAAATTGAACGCACATGAGGAAATACTGGACTCCTCCCTTGATACGCCTCCATTTGAATATGCAATTAGATGCAAATAGATATATACAAGGCCTGCACGTTTGATTCTCCTGTATCCACGATCAAAAATAATGGATTTAATGGAATTTCACGGACTGTGAGTTGGAGGTGCTCCTGAATGAGGCAGAGGTGCATAAAAACGTTTTGCTTGGCACGCTGTCTTCCGGAGTTAGAGCCGGATACAGATAATTCAATAGCCTGCTCACAGCCTATAAGATTAGTTTAGTATTTTCCTTTATTGAGACAGGGATGAGAAGATGTTTATTTTAACCTTGACATATTTCCACTGACATCTGCAGTCGTCCTAAGAAGTGTCAGCTGAGCGCTGTGATTTGTGACCAGCCGGGTGGATCAACTTGTTGAATAAAGGAAAACAGTAATGAAAAAGAAGACAATATGAACCTATTTAATGGGTAGCAACAGTCACCTGTCAGTTGAAAGCAAATCATATTAGACTCGACAAGTAAATATTTTATGTCCAAAATGCAAATCTCATCCTTTATAGTTATGTACAACTTACATGGATTACACACACAACTATTGTAAATGAATGAAGTGCTCCGGGGAAATGGTGAGACTGTTGCATTTCAAACTTTATGCATCTGTTTATTGACATAACTACTGTACACACAGAGGCAATTGGGGGCTTGGTAGAATGCTGTGAAACTGTAGTTTAATCAGCAAAAAAAGGAAGTCACTTACTCAAACCACTGACTTGTAATGAAGCCTTGAAGACAGGGTGATATTTGGGGGCGCACAGGCGTGTTGTGCATGAGGTGGGTTATTTAGGACAATGACATGAATTTACTCACCAAGAAGCCACCCATCCGCACAGTGCCAGTTTGTAGTTTGTTCCCAACAATGCTGTTCATTAGAATCATTGGGAAAACTGGCTCTCCCTGCAAATTGCACTTTGATGTTGGCCTGTTCAGCTGCATTGTATGGGAATATGATGTGCCTGGGTGACAGCTGGGTAATGCCATCCCATACAGCTGGCATAGCTCGGCTCAGGGTTGACTGGGAAATTCCCAATGGGTCTGCCAGCTCCCTCTGGAATGCCCCTGTAACCAGGAATCCCAGAGTTTTCAGCACCTGCACTGGGACTAGCAGCGCAAGGCTTCTCACTGTGTCGCGCTCCAAGAGTGGCCGTAGCTCTGAGCACAGTTCCACAAGTACTGCCCTTGGAAACCTAAACCGCTTGACAAACCAGTCACCATCCTGAGCCAGAAAATCTCTGTCTCAACACCCTTTTCCTTCTCACGGCACAATTTGTAATATCCTCTAATAATACTAACACCATTGTTGTTAGAGGCATTTTCTGCACTTCTTTGCACTTGCTTTTATATCCACTCATCCAATTGCACACACTTGGATATTTGTTCATCATATGTCTCTGGTGTGTACAATAATTTTCATATCATTTTCATTTTCCCAATATCACCTCTGTGTCGCCAATGGACCAATAACAGTAGAAACATACGCATGCCAGCCATGAAGTTGGCGTGAGGCTGCGCATATTTCCACAGTCATTTCATTCTTGATACATCTGAAATTTTCCTTAGAAAAGGACGCATGCCATGTTTCTGTGCGTAAGCACCATTTGTACATGAGGACCCTGGTCATCGGCCTACAGGATATCCCAGGGACAGCCAGTACGGAACTCACAATACAGGGCCTCCAGAACAATGATGAAAAGCAGTGGACTCAGACAAGAGCCCTGGTGCATGCTGACCTTGACCTCAAACTCCTTGCTCAATCCATCACCAATGCATACTCTGCTACAGGTGTTCTCTTACATGCACTGGGTGAGTTGTACAAGCCACTCCTCCACACCAAGTTTCCTCATGGCCCACCAGATGACTCACCTGGGGACTTAGTCAAATGCCTTCTCTAGGTCTCTGTATTCTAATATTAGAATATGTACAGTCCAGTGTGTTATCTCCTCGTGTTGTGCACTGTTGGTCAAAACCGGGTCTGCTGTTTGTCAGTGGCTGCTAGTACATTGCCAAATGCTAAATTACACTACGGCAACAGAAAACTCCTCTGGCAGACAGAATCTGCCAGGCCAACAGCTCCAGGTCCGGTGAGCAGTACTTCACGATGACCACAGAGTTTGTAAACAAGCCCTTTTTCACATACGTACACTACCGTCCAAAAGTTTGGGGTCACCCAGACAATTATTTTGTGTTTTCCATGAAAAGTCACACTTATTTACCACCATGAGCTGTAAAATGAATAGAAAATATAGTCAAGACATTGACAAGGTTAGAAATAATGATTTGTATTTGAAATAATAATTTTTTCCTTCAAACTTTGCTTTTGTCAAAGAATCCTCCATTTGCAGCAATTACAGCATTGCAGACCTAACATGATTGCACAAGGGTTTTCTAATCATCCATTAATTCAATTCAACTTTATTTATATAGCGCCATTTCACAACAACAGTCATCTCATAGCACATTAGCCTTCTGACGCAATGAGCAAACACATTGTACCATTAGAACACTGGAGTGATAGTTGCTGGAAATGGGCCTCTATACACCTATGTAGATATTGCACCAAAAACCAGACATTTGCAGCTAGAATAGTCATTTACCACATTAGCAATGTATAGAGTGTATTTCGGATTAGTTTAAAGTTACCTTCATTGAAAAAAGTGCTTTTCTTTCAAAAATAAGGACATTTCTAAGTGACCCCAAACTTTTGAATGGTAGTGTATATACAAATATACAAATTCTGCTACCACAGCTCTTACCACATTCCTCTGTTCTGCGTGTCGCTGTAGCTAGCTGCACACTTGCCCAACTGCTGCGTCTAGGATCTTGGGGTGTAGCCAGCCTGATGATCATCATCATAGAGCTGTCTCCTATGGTTGGTTGGGTTATGTATCCAATTTTTGCTTGTCAATTTTCCAAGGGTCTGGGCATTTGCGAAAAAACAGCGAGGCAGTATCCGTCTGTTTGAAGCCAAGAGACTAACCCGCGGGCTAGCCGCCAATAGTTGTTCCCTCTCTGTTGTAGCAAATGTTTGATATACTTCAACAGTGCTCAACCACAAAAAGTAATACAAAAAACAACCACATGCATCATTGTTTGACGAAGTATGGAGCTACAGCATGCTGTAGTGGGGCAGTCATGTTAGTTTGTGGGGGCAGCTAAGTTAGCTGAGATACGCTCGCCTGACGTAATGTCCTGAGTCCCTCATGCCAAGGGATAAGCAGCAGAGCCTCACTTGAGACTGTCTCCTGTAATATTCTATTGGCTGTAAATTGTCACGGCTGGCCCTCACGAGCCAGCATAAGACGCCTCAGTTCAGTAAATTGCAGTTCAGTTCTTTTATTTATAAAGCACAGGACTTAGGTGTACAACATAACTTTGCCACGCAGGCTTCGTTACACAACACAACATAAATTCACAATGGAGAGTTATGGCAGTGACGAGGAGCTCTCGTCTGCCGTAGTTAGGAAGGAACGTCAGCGAGGGAGAAGACAGTTCCAAATAAATCACTTACATGCAGCGGGATACGTCGAGGAACCCAGGGAGCATGTGGTAAGGAGACAGGGGAAAGTCATAGGACTTCTGACGAGACAGCCGCGCCGTCCAGTTCACTCGCACTGACATTTAAAGCCAGCTGCTCATGATTGGAAACGCGGCACAGCTGCCCAGGTTCTGACAGCTGAGAGCTCCCGAGCGTCTGGCCAATCAGAGCCCGGGAAACCCGTGTGACGACACCAGCTGTCAAAACCTGACAGGGATGAGGAATAACCCGAGCGCGGACAAAGCGCTCGGGATATGACAGGGCCCCTCCCTCTACGCGAACTCCTGGTCGCGCGCAACATCCAGACCCCCCCACCCCACCCCAGGGAAGGTGGAGGGGGAAGCAGGTGGAGGGAGAGCAGGGCCAACTCACAACAAGGGGACAAAAACATCGGGGAAGGGAGGGAGAGAGAAAAAAAAAGGCAGAAACCGTACATAAACGGGGACAAAGATGAATAAAAAGAAAAGTCAACGCTAGATGGACATCACTCACACATAACCACAAAAAGAAAGCCAAGATGAGGGTACAAGGAACACTAGTCAATACCACAAGGCAGGATCAAGGAAATAAAAGGACAGATAATACCTTCTTCTCCAAGTTAATGTGTACAGAAAACCGTCAAAACCAAAAGACAACACAGGTGCCAAAAAAAAAAAGAAAAAAAAAAAAAAAGGAACTAGACCCGAGTAAGGGAGTAACATAGGAAATAAACAACCACACCCTAAAGAAACATACAATACTCATGATAGCCATGGCAAGAGAACATATGTCCATCCACGGAAAACAGTCACCTCAAACATGAAGTCCAATCCCCAGTGGGGTATTTCAGTCACAAGTCAGTGGTGGGGCCAGAGAAGGAGAGGAAAAAAAAAAAAAAACCCATTGGGGAATAGAGTAAAACAACTCCGCTCAGGAGGCCTCCCAGCACCCAGCATCCAGGCCGCCAGCAAAAGCAGCGGAACGTGCCCTAACGGCCCAGCCAAACCCCGGGCCGAGGGAAACCATGTCTCCGGTGGGCGGACCAGGGCGCCAAAAGAACCATCCAGCTTGTCAGGAGGCCGGACCCGGACGCCAAAAGGAAAGAGCCGGTCACCGGGTGGTCGGGCAGTATCGGCCTGCCAACAGAATGGCTGGGGGAAGGTCGGCGAACCGGGCCAGCCGGAATTTACCCCCGCAGTCTCAAAGGCGGGGAAAAAGGGGCCACGGCGAGGACGGGGCATGGCCTGGAAAGCGCTCAGCGGCGGGTCAGCTACACAGTCTCCAGAACCCACCTGGGTCAAAACGACCATGGTGCCGAGCTCCGATTGAGCGAGAGCGGCACCCGCGTCGGACCCTGATTGGGCCGGAACCCCCATGACGTCAAGCTCCGATCGAGCGAGAGCAGCACCCGCGTCGGACCCCGATTGGGCCGGAACCTCCATGACGTCAAGCTCCGATCGGGCGAGAGCAGCACCCGCGTCGGACCCCGATTGGGCCGGAACCTCCATGACGTCAAGCTCCGATCGGGCGAGAGCAGCACCCGCGTCGGACCCCGATTGGGCCGGAACCTCCATGACGTCAAGCTCCGCTTGAACCGGCGGAGCACTCCTGGTGGACCCCATGCCGAGAGCCGGACCCTCCAAGGTGGCACCAAGAGCAGGTTCGCCTCCAGTGACCCTGGGGAGAGGCTCAGAGGGACAAAAGGAACCGGGATCAGGATCACCGGCAGCGGCAGGGCCCGGCGAGACAGGCTCGAGCGCAGCAGACGGCTGCACCCGGCTCGCCCCCCCGAGAGACAGGCAATAATGCTCCAGAAAGAAGAGGAGGGATAGAAAATAGAGCACTTGCCTGATCTCGGGTTCTGCCGCCATCCAGGACTTCGATGCTCCGGGTTCAAACGGGAGGAGGTCGTCGTCCGGTTCCCACTCCGTCGCAACGTCATCCGCCCCTGGAAGAGGGGCTCTTGCAGCTCGAGGACCCCCCGACGTCATCGTCCACGCTAGTTGTTCATGTGGCGTGGAGGTGAGGGGCTCTCGGCCCGCTGGACCGGACTGTTCATCTGCGGAGTCCCGGGGACGCTCCGTCGTCGGCACAGGCTCCAACCAATCGTCCGACCTCCTCTGCCCAGAAAATGGCTGCGGGGCTGGGGTCTTCTGCCCGAGGGCCGCAGGCTCACTCCTCGTCTGGTGACGCTCCTCAGAGGTCGAAGCGTGCTCAGCAGGGGGAGACACAGAGGCAGCGGGTTTAATTAACATATCAGCAGGGAGTTGAGGCTCGGGGGGCTGCAAACCCCGAGCCTCACCCCCAGGAGTCAGACAGAACAAATCACTATTAGATGGGAAAAAGTGAACTTGAACTTGCCTGGCTCCCGGAGGAGCGGTGGAACCTGCCGTTGGGAACGTCATTCCATCCTCCTCCCACCGGGTGGTGGCCGGAGACTCTCTTGGAGGAGAGGGGGCCACTCGGGATGGTGTAGCCGCGCTGTCCACTGGAGCAAAACTTCTCAAACTCCCAGCCGCTGGAGAAGGCGTCGAAGCGGAGGGGGCAACAGCCAAGTCAGCCCGGGCGTGACGCGCTGACAGCTCAGCGGGGAAAGCAGGCCCGGGGGGAAAGGCTGCTGGGGTCTCCTCCAGGTGAGACGCCGAAGAGACAGCAGTGGGATGAATGGGGTCAGCCCAGTGAACCGGAGCGGATTCCGGAGGGGAGTCACGCTGAGAACGTCTCTGGCCACGGTGTTGACGTCTACGACGGGCCCCGGATGGTGCGAACTCCAGGACTGGATCGAGGGAAGGATCCGGATTCCAGAGCGGGCAGCGGGAGCTCCGGTCACTCAGCCTTTGGCCTCGTTCCTCCTCGATCTCCTGGAGCACCTCGCGGTGGACGGCGATCTCTTGTCTCCTCGCTTGGACGTCCAAGTGGTCGGTGTAGCGGGAAGACAACCGGTCGAGCGTTCTCTCAGCGCAGTCCAGGTAGTAGTGCGCTTCGGATGAGTCGTCAAGGCTGGCGGAAGCGCTGATGAAGTCATCCACCTCCTCCAGCGCCTCAGGCAGCTGGAGCCAGAGATCACTCCACCTTGCAGCCTCCTCCTCTTCGTACATCAGAATTATCTGGCGTTGGTCAGCGATGTCGAGTCTCCTCGCGTCGACCTCGGGGTGACCATTGTAGCGGGAAGGCAGACGGTCAAGCACCTCCTCAGCCCGGTCTAAATACCACTGTTCATCGGGCTGATAACCGAGGAGAGGAGGGGCGAGGGAGGTGTCTGGATGCCCATCGAGGTCGGAGGCGATAATGAGGATTTCATCTACCTCCTCCAACGCCTTGGTCAGCAGGACGTGGGAACCCCGAGAATGACTCCGCTGAGATGGCATATTTCCAACGCCGCGTACCTGGACAGGAAGGACAAAGTTCCCAGAACGCAACTTACTGAGAACGGCGTCTCCTTCTGGCGGCTGTCTACTGTCACGGCTGGCCCTCACGAGCCAGCATAAGACGCCTCAGTTCAGTAAATTGCAGTTCAGTTCTTTTATTTATAAAGCACAGGACTTAGGTGTACAACATAACTTTGCCACGCAGGCTTCGTTACACAACACAACATAAATTCACAATGGAGAGTTATGGCAGTGACGAGGAGCTCTCGTCTGCCGTAGTTAGGAAGGAACGTCAGCGAGGGAGAAGACAGTTCCAAATAAATCACTTACATGCAGCGGGATACGTCGAGGAACCCAGGGAGCATGTGGTAAGGAGACAGGGGAAAGTCATAGGACTTCTGACGAGACAGCCGCGCCGTCCAGTTCACTCGCACTGACATTTAAAGCCAGCTGCTCATGATTGGAAACGCGGCACAGCTGCCCAGGTTCTGACAGCTGAGAGCTCCCGAGCGTCTGGCCAATCAGAGCCCGGGAAACCCGTGTGACGACACCAGCTGTCAAAACCTGACAGGGATGAGGAATAACCCGAGCGCGGACAAAGCGCTCGGGATATGACATAAATATTAAATATTTTTTGCCAATAGCTGATAGATAATGTAAATGCTTTATCGGCCCATACTGATAGCATGAGATATACAGTATATCGTGCATCCCCAGAATTAATGTACAACATTATTATTATTGTTATGGCCAAGCAATTTATACACAGATGCCAGTTCTTGCATATCAAACTACTGTTCTTATTCATGAATGAGATGATTAATTTCAACAAAGCACTGAAACATATAAAAACCAAACAAGCCTAGGACATTGGGAAAAAAAACACATTTATTTGTTATTTTGTGATTAGACCTCTACATTTTATTTATTTGTTATTTCTGTTGTCGTTGTTGTTTTTACTTTTCTTTTAACCTGAATGGTTACTTCTCGTGATCAGTCTAGTATATTTCCTAAGTTTGTATGCTATTGCCATTTTAATTTTTTAATGGTCAGTGTTGAAAAAGCACACATTAAAACAAACTGGGGGCATGGGCCGGTCTCCGGCCCAGGGGGTGGGAGCGCTGGCCTCCCAGCGCCTGGGGCCCGGGGGCTGGCGTCGGCCCCGGTGGGGGGCGCGGGGGGTTGGCCAGTCCTGAGGCGTGGGCCCACCGCGCCGGCTCCTTGACGGGTTGGCCTCCCTCGGCCATCCTTCCTGGGGTGGATGCCTGGCTCTCCTGGGGCTTGTTGGCCTCCAACATTTGTGCTCTGTGGAAGTTGGTGGCGTTGTCCTGCTTGCTTGGAGTCTCCGGGGGGGTGGGGGGAGGGAGGGGGAGGGGAGTTGCTGTGACCGGCCGCCCTCTTGAATGAATGAATGAATGAATGAATGAATCTTTATTTCGGATAGATTAAAAGTACAGGTTAAAAGAAACTGAATAATATAACAAAGGGGGAAAGAAAATCCAACAAGGTCAAATTAGACAATAACTCCTCTGATTATACAGTTCAACATAAGTTATCTGAAATGGGTGATGGCTGAAGCCGCAGCTTATATTGCCCACCCATGTTCCATCCAAGAATTCAAAAGAAAAAACAAAACAAGAGCGATTACAATTCAGAACAAAGCTAAGACAAAATGTGACAAAAAAAATAAGCTACAACACAACGCAGGCTGGATATGACAATCCTTATGTGATTTTACATGTCATCTTGTATATATGTTTGGAGTATTTCTTCCTTTAGTTTTTGTTTAAATTGTCCAAGCGTTGTACATGATTTTAATTCAGGTCCAAAATCGTTCCATAATCTGACTCCTTGCACTGAAACACAGTGTTGCTTGGTGGTAGCTCTCACTGAAGGTTTTTGAAATATACATGTTCCTCTGAAATGATATTGTTTCTCCCTTATTTGGAACAACTTTTGGATATTTGCGGGCAGTGATAGATTCTTCACTTTAAACATTATTACTGCAGTTTTAAAGTCAACCAGATCTTTCAACTTGAGAGCTTTTAATTTAAGAAAAAGTGGGTTTGTTGGTTCCCTGTAAGCTGCTTTGTTTATTATTCTAATAGCTCTCTTCTGAAGCATAAAGTCTGGATACAATATGTCATATATGGGAGTATTAATGAATGATACAAGGTATATAGTGTGGGTTGATTCAGCAAATATTTCACTCTGTGTAGTATTGCAATTGATTTGGATATTTTACCTTTAGTATAATTAATATGTGACTTCCAACACAGTTTATTATCAATTATTACTCCAAGAAATTTAGTTTCGGATACCCTTTCAATCTCTACACCATTTACACTGAGTTTAGATACTGAGTTGTTGTGATGGTTGTTAAAGACTATAAATTTTGTCTTACTTAAATTGAGCGTTAATTTGTTTGAATCAAACCACAGTTTAAGCTTTCCTAATTCCTTTCCGAGTGTATCCAAAAGTTGTTCCAAATTGCTTCCACTGCATAATAGATTAGTGTCATTGGCAAACAATATTAAGTCCATTTTTTCTGAAACTTTACATATATCATTTATATACATATTGAATAACAATAGCCCCAAAACTGAACCCTGTGGGACTCCACAAGTAACCTTCAGTAACTGTGAGTTTTTGTTACCAACACATACATACTGATATCTATTCTTTAAGTAGCTACTTAACCAGGACAGTGCTACCCCTCTAATACCACAATTTTGTAGTTTCTTTAATAATAAATTATGATCCACTGTATCAAATGCTTTTTTAAGATCCAGGAATACCCCAGCTGAATACTCTTTATTTTCAATGGCAGTTGATATTTTTTCTATAAATTCCATTAGAATAAATGCAGTTGTCCTCTTGTGTCTGAACCCATATTGCTGCTCACACAATAAATTATTCTTCAGTATGAAGCTGTTAATTCTCTCATAGAATATTTTTTCAAGTATCTTGGAAAATTGCGGCACTAGTGAAATTGGTCTATAGTTTGAGAATTCCCCTCTGTCACCCGTCTTGTATATCAGAATTACTTTAGCTATTTTCATTGCATTGGGAAATATACCTGTTTGGAGAGACAGGTTACAGACATACGTCAGTGGTTTCACAAAGCATTCAATAATAGTTTTGACTAAGAGCATGTCAATACCATCACAGTCCGTAGATGTTTTACTTTTAAACGATTTAACAATTTCAATGACCTCTCTCTCGTCTGTGTTCTTTATGAAAATGGAGTCTTTTATAGCAGTGTTATTGCTTATTGTATCACCTGTAGGCGCCGTAATGGGTATTTCTCGAGCCAAATTAGGACCAATGTTAACAAAAAAGTTATTAAATTCGTCTGCAGGTGAAGCTGCATTCACACTCTGAGTCGTTTTATTATTTTTTGAAAAATCGGTTGGGTAGCTTGTATTTCTGCTTTTATTTCCAAGAATACTGTTAAGTATTGTCCATGTATTTTTAATATTGTCTCTGTTTTTCTCCAGTTCTTTACTGTAATAGTCTCTCTTACTACATCTTATTATATATGTTAACTTATTTTTGTATGTTTTATATCGCTGCTCTGCTTCTTTTGTCCATTTCTTTAGGAAAGCTTTATATAATAAATTTTTCTTTTTACACGCCTTTTGTAATCCTTTGGTTAACCATGGCTTATTGGCAAATTTATGTTTAAGCTTTTTCTTTACTAATGGACAATTTTTTCCATAAAGAGTGGTTACAATGTTCATAAATGTGTCATAGGCTTCATTTACATCTGATACAAAGACTTCTGTCCAGTCTTGCTTCAGCAAGTCCTCTTTAAAAGAACTGATTGCATTTTGTGATTTGTATCTGAACAATTTTAAAAATTTTTCTGTATTGACCCCCGTGTGGCCATGGATAAGTGCAAAGGTTGGCAAGTGGTCACTTATATCATTTATCAATAATCCACTTTCTATTTTCTTATCAATAATATTAACAAACAGGTTGTCAATAAGTGTAGCAGTGGGAACTGTGATTCTACTGGGATGTGTTATTGTGGGATATAGACTCATGCTGTACATAGAATTCATGAACTCTGTAATTACATTTTGTTGATGTGGATTTAGTAAATCAATATTGAAATTTCCACAAATTACTACCATTTTCTTACTAGTAATATTATTGTACAGCTTGACTAATTTATCTCTGAATGTCTCAATGCAAGTTCCCGGCGTTCTATATATACAACTTATAATTAGATTTTTTGTTTTATCTTGGTCAATCTCAACAGTAACACATTCCAAAATCCCTGGTAGTGCAAAGGACATTCCATTTACAAGCTTACACCTATACAGGTCATCAATATACAGTGCAACACCACCACCCTTTTTTTGAGATCTGTTAATATGAAACATCTGATATCCCTCTATTGCCATCAGGGGAGCCTGCTCTTCATTAAGCCAAGTTTCAGAGACTGCAATAGCTGTAAATTTTCTGTCTAGCTGTTTTAAATAGTCCTGAATCTGTGGAAAGTTTTTGTTAAGACTTCTGCTGTTGAAGTGTATTATTGATAGTTTACCATCTAGTTGCACTTGACTTTTGAATTGCTTTTCAGTGTAATATTCACAATGGTTATGAATATTATTGAAAAAGTGGTTATCAGGATCAATATCGTTCTCCATCTCTTGTAGTTTATGTTCAGCATAATGGCATATTTTCAGAGTTTGAGTTTCCTCACTCTGTGTCAAATGACTTCCTCCAACTGGGGATAATTGATGTCTACTCAAGTCAGTCATAAGTTTTTTGTTTGTTTTGCTTATTTTTTTTAAAAGTACATTGACATGGTATGTCAAAAGAACTATTCTTACCGTGTGTGTGAATATGGATTATCATTGTCTCTTAATTTTCTTAATCAGTGTTCATCTGTATTTATTTAAGTCAGTAACATCTCTGATCATTATGCTCTTTGCTTGCTCAGGTGTTCCATTTAGTTTGATGCAAACTCTACAATTTCTTGTCCATGTTGCCTGTATCTTATTTTGTCTTTTCAGCATCCGTGCTTGCTGTGCTATTTCAGCATTTGTTTTTGTTAGGTGTTTATTTAGGTAAACTTCTGTTCCTCGGAGCTTTCTGGCCTGCCTCAGTATGTCATTCTTTACCCTTCTGTTCACAAAGCGCATCACAATTGATTTCTTTGTTTTATTATCTTTTCTGGGTAAAGCATAACAGGCTGAAATTGCATTTGCTTCGACCTTTATATCTCTACTGTCAAGGAACTGAAGCACCTGGTTTTCTAGGGAGACTGATTCACTCAGGGGAGCCTCCTCACCTCTCAGTCCTGTTGTAGCATGAGTGTATGATTGATATTTGATGTCTAGTCCACGTATAATTAGGTCATCCATACGAGAACCTTGTTCAAGATCCTCGACGCGTCGCTCCAAGTCCGTAATTTTTTTGTCATTTTCCTGAATTGTTAATTTTAATTCTCGTACTTCTTCCATTAGGCCTATTATTTTGGCCTGCTGGCTAACCATTTTGGCCACTTCTTCTGACAAGAAGTTCAGAGATTTTTTGATCTCTTCCATTTCCTCCTTCTTTGGTGGCATTTTTACTGACCTGTGGATAGTAAAAACAATCTCTGCTTGTGTTGCCGATATCCGATCCGATCGACCTTGAATCCAGCTGGGCCTCAGCTAGCCCCCTCCGCTGCTAGTCCCGCTGCTTACCGCCGCCATAACCGAGCTCCTGTCCAGCTCCTCCACCGAGTCCCGCCGCACACCGCCGCTGTAGCCGAGCTCCGATCCTGCTTCTGTCCGGCTGGAGTCCCAATAGATCCTCTGCTGAGCCCCGCCACCTACTGCCGTCTGCCTCAGTAGTTCCTCCGCTGAGCCTCGTCACTGGGCTCCGACTCAGGCTATTGTCTGGCTGGGTCCCGGTGGTCCTCCACTGGTCCTCGTCTCCCACCACCGCTGCCCTCTTCATATGTTTCCTGCAAACCACTCACATGCACACACTTATTTTGCATGCGCTGTCATACACATGCACAGGGATACACTCACACATATGTCTCTCCTTTAACAGGTGCGGATGCCAGACTCATGTTGAGATCTCTTTGGTGGAAGAAGCAGTTTGTCTTCTGTTTGTTTTAGTTATTGGTTTGTTTGTGTTCTTTGTCTGTCCCTCTCCCTTTTCTTTCCCCCTCCCCACACCTCCTTTCCCCATTCCCCTCCTGTCGGGTTCTTCATGGGTAAAATAATTTAAATAAAGTATTAAGTTATTACAAGAGGAGTTTACAACAATATACGGTACATAGATATGTGCTGTATAAAGCTCCTTTTGGCAAAGTAAATCTGTTTGGCATAATAAGGGTAGCAGATTTATGTTCTGCTCACCTAGCTGCCTGACAGGACAAAGGGAAAAAAAACAGGGGTCAATACAACTCATCCAGGGTAAAAAAAAATAAAAAAATAAAAGAACTCATAAAAATACCCCTCATCATTTTTAGACCTTTAGCACAAGGACTTCATTAAACAAATCTTAATAAAAATGGATAAAGTGTTTCACCAAGTAGCACAAGCACATTCACTGTAGCAACCCATTTTATTATTTCCATTTTCCCTTATGACCATTGTTATTATCTGCCATCCATCGTCCATTTATCTGACATGTTGTCACCACTCTAGCTTCTACATTTTTGATCGGATTGACACCAAATTTATACAGAAGCTTTAAAACTTGTCAATACCTGTCCTTAATTCAATTTTCAGACACATCTAATGAGGGGTTCAGTGTATTTTAGGGAGGGGTCCTTTTATGTTGTCTCCACTATAACGTCTACATTTCTGATTGGATTGACTTCCTATTTATCCAGAAACTTTGACTGAAATAAGAGGTTCCATTTTTTGAGAGGGGAAGTCATTTTTTTCTAGTCCTTTCTATGTTGATCACAGTTCTCTTTAGGGATCACGATACGCACGTCTGGGATATGTGAAGTTGCTCACTAAGATTCTTTTAATCTATCTTTAAATGCAAGGAATCTCTGTCTGTGTATGTATCTGTTCCTCACATACAGTGGGGCAAAAAAGTATTTAGTCAGCCACCAATTGTGCAAGTTCTCCCACTTAAAAGATGAGAGAGGTCTCCAATTTTCATCATAGGTATACCTCAACTATGAGAGACAAAATGAGAAAAAAAAATTCCAGAAAATCACAATAAATGATTTTTAATGAATTAATTGGTAAATTCCTCGGTAAAATAAGTATTTGGTCAATAACAAAAGTTCATCTCAATACTTTGTTATATACCCTTTGTTGGCAATGACAGAGGTCAAATGTTTTCTCTAAGTCTTCACAAGGTTTTCACACACTGTTGCTGGTATTTTGGCCCATTCCTCCATGCAGATCTCCTCTAGAGCAGTGATGTTTTGGGGCTATCGCTGGGCAACACGGACTTTCAACTCCCTCCAAAGATTTTCTATGGGGTTGAGATCTGGAGACTGGCTAGGCCACTCCAGGACCTTGAAATGCTTCTTACGAAGCCACTCCTTCGTTGCCCGGGTGGTGTGTTTGGGACCATTGTCATGCTGAAAGACGCAGCCACGTTTCATCTTCAATGCCCTTGCTGATGGAAGGAGGTTTTCACTCAAAATCTCACGATACATGGCCCAATTCATTCTTTCCTTTACACGGATCAGTCGTCCTGGTCCCTTTGCAGAAAAACAGCCCAAAAGCATGATGTTTCCACCCCCATGCTTCACAGTAGGTATGGTGTTATTTCTCCTCCAAACACGACAAGTTGAGTTTTTACCAAAAAAGTTCTATTTTGGTTTCATCTGACCATATGACATTCTCCCAATCCTCTTCTGGATCATCCAAATGCTCTCTAGCAAACTTCAGACGGGCCTGGATGTGTACTGGCTTAAGCAGGGGGACATGTCTGGCACTGCAGGATTTGAGTCCCTGGCGGCATAGTGTGTTACTGATGGTAGCCTTTGTTACTTTGGTCCCAGCTCTCTGCAGGTCATTCACTAGGTCCCCCCGTGTAGTTCTGGGATTTTTGCTCACCGTTCTCGTGATCATTTTGACCCTACAGGGTGAGATCTTGCGTGGATCCCCAGATCGAGGGAGATTATCAGTGGTCTTGTATGTCTTACATTTTCTAATAATTGCTCCCACAGCTGATTTCTTCACACCAAGCTGCTTACCTATTGCAGATTCAGTCTTCCCAGCCTGGTGCAGGTCTACAATTTTGTTTCTGGTGTCCTTTGACAGCTCTTTGGTCTTGGCCATAGTGGAGTTTGGAGTCTGACTGTTTGAGGTTGTGGACAGGTGTCTTTTATACTGATAACGAGTTCAAAGAGGTGCCATTAATACAGGTAACGAGTGGAGGACAGAGGAGCCTCTTAAAGAAGAAGTTACAGGTCTGTGAGAGCCAGAAATCTTGCTTGTTTGTAGGTGACCAAATACTTATTTTACCGAGGAATTTACCAATTAATTCATTAAAAATCCTTCAATGTGATTTTCTGGATTTTTTTTTTCTCATTTTGTCTCTCATAGTTGAGGTATACCTATGATGAAAACTGGAGACCTCTCTCATCTTTTAAGTGGGAGATCTTGCACAATTGGTGGCTGACTAAATACTTTTTTGCCCCACTGTATATCTCAAACCATTTGTCAGACTGGCCTCAGATTTTATAAGTGCTTTGCTGAGGTTATGAGGGTGTGCATCCCCAAGTATGGAGTTAAGTCAAAATATGTAATTTTTTTCAGTAAAGGTTTAGCCACTGCTCTGTCTCATGCCCAGGCTTCTAGAAGTGTGGGTGGGCTTCAGATTGACTCCGTACTGATTGGATAGTATGCAGTGCCACCACCAGTCACCACAGCACTCCATAAACAAAGTAAGGACGTGAAAAGCGACAAACGTGACCAGAAAGAGATAATACTGAAGATTCAATGTTTAAAAAAATATATACTATAATGTTGCTGTGATTGCGTAGTTTTAAGGGATAACTCGGCATATGTGGAGAACACAAGGTGCACAGGTGCCCTGGAGGGGGTGGGGGGGACCCGTGTCTGGTAGGGGACACCGGTGTTTGAGAAGTAGCAGCCGGATCAGTGGATCGTAGTCCTTCACAGGGAGCCAAGCCCAGCCTGCTGGGTTAGTGAATGGGAGTCCCGGCTGCTGCTTCACCCGTGTGCCACCACTGTCCTTTGCAGGATCGCGAGTTACCGCACAGCCATCTAAAAATTAAGAGTCAATAATAATACCAGCATGATTGTGGAGTCGAATAGCCAGATCATTGCAAATCATATGCAGAAACATATGCATGCTTTGACTAAACGGTGACTGTGACCAAACAGGACACAAAAAATGCCCAAATAACGAAATAAATAATTTTTTATTTGCTGACAAATGGGCAACTCTGATGCAACAGTTGCAACCAAACGGCTCATTCTGCTGTTTATAATAATGTTGCGTGTTTTGTACTTATAATATTGCTAAAATATAAAAGGATGCACAAGAATGGGTCTCAAATTGTCATGGACCCTCCCGTCCGCTTTTCCACAGCGCATGGTGATGGGGTGAAATGATGAGGATTTACGTGCAGAGATCCACCAACACACATTTATTAACATAAAGACTCATGACAAACAGTTCAAAAGGTAAAGACTTACAAAAAGGTACGACAAAACACTTACAGTGGATGTTCGGGGGCCAGCATCGCCCCACAAACGCATGAGATGAGACATGTATCCACGCTGGCATCCCACAACCAGAATCGCTGTGAGGATGCAGGAGAACCACGGGCTGCGTGGAGTGGATACACGCCATGGTGGAGCTGACAGTTCACTGATGCACGCACAAGCAGGCAGTCGATCAGTTAGACAAAGACCCAGCAGTGCATGACTGGCAAAAGGTGCTTAAGTACATGCACTGCTGGTTATGATGTAATGAGAAGCATCTGAGCGAGGACCGGGAAAGATGATTAACGGGACTGGGAACAGCTGATGGTAATGAGAGAGAGAGGGGGCGTGGCCGGACCGGCAGACTGTCGGCAGAGCTCACAGAAAGTAGGTCACAGTGGCTGTCTAACAGCTGCCGGTCAGACAGTGGCTATGGATATGGGAGGCAGACTGAAATACATAATATACACATATGCTGTGGCACCTAGACCCACAGAGAAGGCAGGACCGAACCAGGGAAGCCAAGCTGGCTCGGCTCCTGACAGAGCTCCCCTCTCTTCTCAAGGGGTGGATTCCCAGACCCCAAGGTAACATCCCAAGGACCCCCTTCCCCCCAACAGGAACAACAGGAACAAACAACACGAACCCAAGTGGGAGGTAGGGGGAACAGGAAAGGAGGGAACATAATACCCCGCCCTGGGCCCACAATTATCCCCCCAGGTCCAAAGGCAAGGAGGCTCTGGAGGTCGCCCAGAGTCCCAGGCCCAACAGGCAGTCCAGTGAACAGAGTCTGGTGGCATGCCGGAAAATGCGGGCCATCTGGCCCAGAGACTCTGTCCGTCCGGCGGTTGGCCAATGTTGTAGCACCACCAGAACCGGGGGGTGGGGGGGGAGCAGGAGGCAGCCTGCCCACTGGGAGGCTCACTGGTGAGTGACCGGACCGTAGGGAGGGGACCCCACGGCGTTGGGCTGGGAGGAGAGGGGGAACACACTGGTTTCAGGCTGAGGAGTAACGGCCCCGGCGTCCTCAGGCTGACCGGCAGCACCCTCGACGATCCTGGCCTGGGAAACAGCTACACCCGCAGTGGACCCCGACTGGGCCAATGCTGCACCCACGGTGGCTGCTGGCTGGAGCTCTGCTGCACCCGTGGTGGCTCCCAGCTGGAGCTCTGCAGTACGCGTGGTGGACTCCAGCTGAGCCAACGCTGCACTCTCGGTGGACCCCAACCGGGCCAACGCCACACCCTTGGTGGGCCCCGATTGGGCCAGTGCCGCACCCTCGGTGGACCCCGACCGGGCCAACGCTGCACCCTTGGTGGACCCCACACTGGGGCGGGGTGCCCATGACAGGTCCAAACAGGAGTGCAGCACCCATGTTGGGCTAACCTTGGGGCGCAGCCCCTACGATGGGTCCAGACCAGGACGCTGCACCCACGGAGAGCCAGTCTGTGGAGGGACCCACACGACGGCCTCGGGCAGGAGGGGAGCTGGCTCCGGGCTGACCTCTGCAGGTTGAGCTGGACCTGCGGCGTCCTCCGATGAAGAGACCGGATCCATGGAGGCCCCTGGTGATGGTGGAACCTCCCTGGCGATCCTAGAAGAGGGCTCAGAGACAGAGGAGAGACACAAGTTAGGTCGGCGGAGCCTGGCAAAGGGAGTTTGGATGCGGCTGAGGGCTGCGCCCGACTCTCCTCACCTAGAGCCAGACAAGATCTCCCTAAAACTGACATAAGAAATACGAGAGAGAAAACTTGCCTGAGCTCAAGCTCAACCACTGTCCAGGACTCCGTCAATCCCAGCGATGTTGTCTCAAGCCCGGCCTCCAGGAGGTCCGGCTCAGGCTCCCACTCTGCTGCGATGGCCCCCGCAGCTGGCATGATGGTGGTGGCAGCCCCGCTACCCTCAGGCGAAGGCTCCAATGCAGGTCCCAGATCCGGTGAGGAAGCTGAGAATTGGCTCAGTGTGGGCTCAGAAGCAGAATCCTCCAGGGCCCTGGGCTCCTCCATCATCCAGCGGCAATGTTCTGGGGCCGGTGGACTCTCAGGAGACCAAGGAGGAGACATGGAGAGGTTAGAAATAAAGTCAGCATTGGCAGCTGGATGAGAGGACTCAGCGGACTGCTGGAACTGAGCCTCTCCGTCAGGAGACAGACAAGGTTCAAAGTACTTTGGTCTAATAGAATGAGAACACACTTGCCTGTCATCCCGGCGTTTGATGTTCGCAGCTGCAGCTGGCAGGCAGTCAGTCACCCCTCTCAGTGTCCATGGTGATTCTGGCTCCTTCCAACGATGATGGAGGTGTCAGTTGCGACGCTGATAACTCCTCCGGCATAACTGCCGGGGAACAGCTCTGTGCTGGCTCCGGGGTGGAATCCTCCAGGGCGCCCAGCTCCTCCAACGTCCTATGGCTCCACTCTGACGGACCCTCAGGGATTGGTGGGGTAGACACAGAATGGACAGGAGAAAGGTTTACTTCCACAGCTGGAGGAGAGAGCCCAGTGAACTGCTGGAACTGGGTCTCTCTTCTGGGAGACTGACAATGTTTATCATTATTGCACTGAATAGAATTAAAAAAAACTTGCATGTCCTCCCGGTGCTTGATGTTGACAGCTGCGGAAAGCCGAAAGTCATCCTTCTTTGCGTCTACGACAATTTTGGCTCCCCCTCTGAATGCTGGAAGAGCTGGCTCAGGAGATGCAGAAGTGGGCATAACCGGGAAACCGTGGACCTCTCGGCGGCTGGAGAGCTGGCGGCCACTGAAGATGAGGAGGGCTTCTCCCGGCGTTTTGACATTGGATGACGCTGTCGCCTGTTCACTGGTGCAGACCATGCTGGAGCGAGAAGAGGGTCGGGCGAATCATCACAGAGGATGAAGGTCTGCCGATTACTGGGCCTTCGTCTCGACGCCGTGGGAAACGCCAAACCAGGGAAGGAGCGCTGGAACGAGCAGACTGTAGCCAGCAAGTCGGCGAACTGTGGGTAGTCCCATAACCCGGGATGCGCCTCCAGGATCCCTACTGCTCCATCCAGGCATTCCAGCATCTTCTTCGATCCCCGGGCGGCGAGGGATTCATCCACGAAGCTCCGGATAAACTCGGCGGCCCGTCCCTCCGCCACCGTGGGAAACCCCGCTGCCATTCCTCCTCTGCCTCGGCGAGACTGGGGCATGGTGCTTTCCAGAAACAGGTTTGTACAAAAAACAGTTCAAAAAGGAAAAGAGTGATGTGTGGGTGTACCCGCTAAATCCTCTTTTGGCTGGGTCTTTCTGTCATGGACCCTCCCGTGCGCTTTTCCACAGCGCACGGCGAAGGGTAAAATAATGAGGATTTACGTGCAGGGATCCACCAACATACATTTATTAACATAAAGACTCATGACAAACAGTTCAAAAGGTAACGACTTACAAAAAGGTACGACAAAACACTTACAGTGGACATTCGGGGGCCGGCATCGCCCCACGAATGCATGAGATGAGACGTGTATCCACGCTGGTGTCCCACAGCCGGAACTGCTATGAGGATGAAGGAGAACCACGGGCTGCACGAAGTGGATACACACCGTAGTGGAGCTGAGAGTTCACTGATGCACGCATAAGCAGGCAGTCGATCAGTTAGACAAAGACCCAGCAGTGCGTGACTGGCAAAAGGTGCTTAAGTACACGCACTGCTGGATATGGTGTAATGAGGAGCACCTGGGCAAGGACCGGGAAAGATGATTAACGGGGCTGGGAACAGCTGATGGTAATGAGAGAGAGGAGGGGTGTGGTCTGACTGGCAGACTGTTGGCAGAGCTCACAGAAAGTAGGTCACAGTGGCTGTCTAACAGCTGCCGGTCAGACAGTGGCTATGGTGTTTTGCTGAAGAATACTATTGTGATTGTGAGTGCTGCGTTTCATCAAATTTGAATCACTCTATCTGGAGTTAAACCCAAAAATACATGCCAAAGAGAAACTGTACAACTTGATTGGCCTAGAAAATAAAAAAGGATTGACATTTTTGGATAATTTCAATATTTTTTCATTATCAGTGTCTGTAGATGATCTCTGTTTAATTTCAAACAATTTGGATGAATGGCCTAGGAGTTCATTTTGAGTTCACTTGCACACTTTTGAAAATATGATGCAGAAAACTTCATTTTTAGAGCATAATACCAGTGGAGAAAAGTTGCAGAAGGTTTCAGAGAATGCAGTAACAGAGAGGCCTGCATTATTCTGCAGGACCACAAAGATTAAACAAACCCCGTGAGCCAAAGTTAACACACTAATCTCTGTCTCTCTTTCCAGGAGAATAAAGAAGGAGTTTGAAGAGCACTGATAATAGCGTTTGGAAAATGCCACTGAGTACTTCTTGTGGAGACACACTGCTGACTGAGGCTGGCTCTATCTGGTTAATGTTCGTGACATATGAATTTGTTATTGGCAAATCTTCACCTACCTGCTGCATATTTTGTTCAGGTTGCAGTCACAGTGAGTTCAGAGGCATGTTTCGTTCTTTCTGGGTGGAGGCTAAAACAAACCCACAAGTTCATGCATGCAAGTAGACTCACATACAGAGACAGAAATGATATTTTCCTATTCATAATATCATTCATTCAACAGTGCTGTGAAAAGGTTACTTTGAAAAAAGACTGACTTCACTGAACCATAATGATGCAACGGCTTGCATTTTTTCATATGGATGAATTTATTTTTTTTTTCATTTAATACAGAAAGCACACCTTTGCAACACTGTTCATTTGTTTCCTTCACAAAATGTAGCATAAAAATCTTCAGTGTTTTTATTTAAGCGGTGGACCAGAAAAAAAGGGAAAAAGGAAAAAAGAAAAAAAGGAAAAAAGAGAAAAAAAGGGAAAAAGGAAGAAAAAAGGGAAAAAAGTGGTAGCCCAGGGTTCTTCTTCTATTATAATCAGAGGCTCCATGCACCTTCAACTAAAATCTGAGGAAAAAGTTGCAAATTTAAGAAAATTGACACACTTTTTTTTTTACTGCTGTTGCTGAATACAAATCATCATTTCCGTAAAAAGCTCTGTTATGACTATTATGCTGATTATTACTTTTGTGAGAACCGTTAATAGTGACAGATGAAACATATATAGTAGTTCTAAATGAACAAGGTGTTAGGACAAAGACAAAGTATATACAATGTGTGTCCATGCATGTATGGAACGCCGTTGTATTCAAAACTGCACGCAAATTTGCGTGATCTTTTTGACTGCGGGGTGTAATGTAGTTATTCATTGTTCATATATTGTTTCATATTGGAGCTCTTATTTGTGTAGCGCGGGGCGGTGGCTCCACCTTCCGGTTCCGTCAACCCCGTATGTACAAGAAGGGCTGCAGGTAGGGGGACGGTCTTTCCACCTTTACCTCTGCCAGTGGCTGCATGCGCAGTTGGGTGAACGGAGCCCTGTATTCAATAAACAAGTGTTAAGCTCCACTTCTGGCATTCTCCTTGTCTCCAACCTCCGACATAATATTTGGCGACGAGATGTAAAACCATGGAGACATGTGGGACACCAATTCGGCCGTTCTTGGAGTTCCCGGGGGAGCCGCCTGTACCGTGGCCTCAGTGGTACGAAGCCTTTCAGACGTATATGGTGGCATTGGATCGGGGAAGGACGGAGAAGCTGAGGGCATGTGTGTTGCTTGTACACGACCTGGGAATGGAGGGACAGAGGATTTTGGGTACGCTTGGTGACACGGACAACTATGAAGAAGCGGTCGAGTTAATGGCGCGCCATTTCAGGGTGCCGACCAACATCATTGTCCGGAGAATTAAGTTCAGACAGTGCCGCCAACAGGTAGGCAAACCCAGCCAGCGGTTCATGTCAGACTTGAGGCAGTGGGCTGCTGAGTGTTGGTTCGGCCCGTTGGAGGAAGAAATGGTTCGTGACCGGTTGGCGGAACACACCAACTGTGCTGCAATCTGTTCCAAGCTGCTCTCATTCCCAGGTGAGCTGATACTGGCCAGGGCCGTCGAGTTGGAGCTCCAGCTGGAAGCAGCAGATAAGCTAACTTGGGAGCTAAGTGAGCGCCTATCACCGAGAGATTTATGATCCCCCATGGCCATGCAGGTAGTGGACCCGGACAGCGATGGGAGCGCTGAGGATAACGTGGAGGAGGCCAATGCTGTACAGATGAGGTCTGCCCCGGGGAAGCCCAGGTGTATGGGCTGTGGGTCCACGAAGCCCTGCTATAAGGCCAGAGAGTGTGTGGCAAGAGGGAAGCGCTGCAGCAGATGTGGCCATCTACACCACTTTGTGAGAGTATGCCAGTGAGCAGAACAAGAGAGCCCGTGCAGGAATTTGACCCCTCCCGCTCCGATGGTAATACATACTGTGTCCCCGAGTACCAGTGGGCGTACACACTGCACGGTAGTTTTGGATGGAGTTCCGGTACCGATGCTGATCGACACTGGGGTGGAGAGTTCTCTGCTGAATTGGGCTACAGTTAGACAGTGTTTTCCCCACTACAGAATTGGAGGTGACTCAGCGCTGCTTTGCGGCTGTGGAGGAGGACGGTTGGCCACGGTGGGTACTGTCAGACTGACGGCTCAGTATAATTCGGTGGAGATGGCTGATGTGGAGTTCGTTGTGACGGCCTCCGGCACGAACATCATGAGCTGCAACTTGTTCTATGGCCTCGGGTTTTCCATCAGGAGCAGTGCCAGGGAAGAGTGGTTGGGCTGCGGACTGTGGGACTGACTGATTCCGCGAGTTCGGGACAATGCTGTGTGGGATGAACAATTGCTGGGCACTCCGGAAAGTGGACAGGCCTTGTCGTGTTCAGGGTTACCGCGGGAGGGCCCCGGTGCCAGTGTCTGAGTCGCCCTGGGCGAGGGTACCGGGCGGCATGGGGTGTGTCTGCGGCGGTCAGCGAAGCCCAAAAGATGGTCCCAGGCCTTCCCGGAGCTCGGCCGTGGTGGGCCGATGAACACGGGGCCACATCGGCAGGGTCTGCAGCGGGTTTACAAGCAGTTGGGGCAGGACTGAGTGGCACTGGGAGAGCGAGTGCCAGGCGGAGACACCGCAGGGTCCCGCTTGGAGTCGCGGACTGGGTTCGAGCTCGGGCGGAGGCGAGGTCCAGGCGGGTGAGAACCAAGCGGCAGATGGAGCAGTACCAGGGCTAACTGCAGGTGACGGGCGAGTGGCAAGATACATACCTTCTGCTGTCGGATGGCTTGTGGCGCCATTCAGATGAGTTACAGCGCGCCCCAATGAAGGCAGTTGGGCATGGCCCCAGACGATTGGAGCGCTTGAAGGTGTGGAGGAGAAGGCACATCGGGACTGAGGCGACCAACTGTGGCCCGGGAAGCGAGGTAGCTCCAGGGGTGGACTGAATGGTGAAGCGTCTGGGGGGAGGGCACGGGTCATCTTCGCCGAGCTATGGATGTGTGTGTTTGTGTCATGAAAGGGGTTGATGCCTCAACCTTGTTTCATGATCTGTGGCTGTAGTCCTTGATTGATTGTTAATTATTTCCAGCTGGCACATTTGAGCCTCTGAGCCTGGGCTCTCTGCCAGCCTACTGCCATGCCTCTCCCTCTCTGTCGGCATCCACCACGCTGTCTGTTGTCATTTTGATTTGTCCATGCACACCATCTCATTCATGCACACCTGCCTGCACTCACACATTCTGAAACACGCTATCACACACACACACACACACACACACACACACACACACACACACACACACACACACACTCACGCACTCTCATTACACACCGGTCTCCACTCACACTCTCATGCACGCACTCACACATACACACACACTCACATACGCTGACACTCAACCACGCATCAGCGGCCGCCGCACAGCTCTCTCCACTTGGCACTCATTGGCACTCAGAGTATTTATGGGTGGCAGTGTGAACAGTTGTTGTGGCGACGTAAGTCAGTTGTCTAGTCAAGCCTTTGCCATCTCTACACTCTGTTCACATTGATGTCCTGGAGCTGGTTGGTTTTCCTTGTTGTTTGGACTGTGCACGGCGTCGTTATTTCCAGAGCCAGGAGCTCTCCAACCCTGCTTGCAAGTCTTTCTCCATATCATTATTTACTGCCCTTCCTCCCGCTCCAGTCCCATCTGGGAGCACGTGGGGCTCCTCTTCCTCCTCCTGCCAACTAGCTCGTTCATCCATGCCTTGTGTGTCAGACTGTATTCCATGGACATTTTTGTACGTTAGTTTTCTGTTAAATAAACACATTCACTTCACCTGCATGTTGGGTGCTGTGCCATTACACAGCGTACATGACAGTATGCCACCACCCACAATTGAGCCCAAGTGGTGAAGTGGCGTGTCGTTTTTTCATCTTTTTGTGTGTGTTTCTACCCACCTGCTGCTGGAGACCTTATGGATTACTGAAGCGACACGGAGCTGCATGGACTGGCCCATTTGGAGGACGCCTTCAGCTGGATTCAGGGGCAGTACTCTCTCGGGGCTGTTCATGCCGCTCAGGACACCACAGCGGAGGTGTTGGAGGATTGACCCGACCTCTTTTTTTTCCCTGAGTCGGCCGATATACTCCAAGTCATCCTCACGCTGCGTGAAGAAGAGCCTGGGAGGGAATCCTCAGCGCTGGAACCATCCCCGATACAGAAGAGGCACTCATGGGGGAAGAAGTCTTCCTCCTTCCGCAGCTATCCCGCTCCAGCCCCGCCCTCGTCTCCAGAGCCCAGGTCCACTCAACTTCCGGGAGGGTGGGAGAAACACAGACTGGCTTTGCTGGCAGAGCTGGATCGCCATCTGGAGGAGGAAAGATCAGCAGCCATCATTTCCTCTCCAGCTCCATTCTGGAGGGTTTCCCCGCAGCCTACAGAGGAGTCCAGCCCCGCCACAGCCATAACAAGGAACTTCGCCTCGCCAGCTGCAGCAGGAAACGTCATTAACCAGGAGGACAGGCAAGTAGTCTCTTCATTTGTTTTTGAAATTGTTGAAAATTCTTTCCTGATCCCTAGTAGAGGGTCTCTAGGTATGCAGTCCCCAGAGATCTCTTCACCTGCTGCAGCCATGCACAGCTCACCAGCCCTCTCCTTGGTCTCTTCTGCTTCCTTTGTTTACACGCCCGCACCAGAGCCAAACAATAAGGACCAGGAGGAGCCAGAGGTCCAGGAGGATCTTTCCCCCGCAGCAATGGTCAGCCAGACCCCAGCCGCCATGCCGGAGGGGTCACCAGCATGGGTCACGATGGCTGGGACTACTAAGACTGCCATTACCATCACGCCTGCTATGGAGGCCGCCACAGCAGAGTCA
Organism: Pholidichthys leucotaenia; assembly: GCA_020510985.1. Classification (NCBI taxonomy): domain Eukaryota; kingdom Metazoa; phylum Chordata; class Actinopteri; order Cichliformes; family Pholidichthyidae; genus Pholidichthys; species Pholidichthys leucotaenia. The sequence goes on from CM035849.1 coordinate 228,971,172, forward strand.
GCACCAGAGCTGAACGTCTAGGAGGCCAAGCCCGTGGGAACATCGCCCGGATCATCAGAGTCCTGGACAGTGATGGAGCTGGAGCTAAGGCAAGTGCTCTCCTTTGTTTTTCTCCTTTCTATAGTAGAGCATTTTTACCTAGCCTTAGGTGAGGAGAGCCAACTGCAGCCACACGCTGCACCTGAGCACACCTCGCCGGGCTCCACCGCTGCCGGCAACCCTGACCCTTCTTTCTCCCTGTCCAGGTCCTCTTCCAGGGTCGCTGGAGCGAGTCCATCATTGCCGGACGAGTCAGAGGATCCAGGCCATCGTGGCTGCTGCCGCTCCCATGGAGGTCACTATGGGTCCTGCCTCCCCTGCCGAGGAGCTTGCTGTGGGTGCACAGCTCCAGCCCAGGGTGCCCGTGGTTGACCGCCTCCGGGCTCGGGTGCTCAGATGGGTCGGCCAGCCCACGGTTAAAGCAGTGTTGAGGTCAGCAGTGGCCCAGTTGGGTCCCGCCATGGGTGCAGCAGGGGCCCTGCCGGGTTCCATCGTGGGTGCAACCATGGCCCCGTCGGGGTCCACCGCGGGTGCAGCAGGGGTTCAGCCGGGCTCCACCGTGGGTGCAACCATGGCCTGGTCGGGGTCCACCGCGGGTGCAGCAGGGGTTCAGCCGGGCTCCACCGTGGGTGCAACCATGGCCCGGTAGGGTTCACCGTGGGTGTAACGCAGGCCCAGCCAGGGCTTACCGCAGGAGCAATGAGGTCCCAGGCCGGGACCACCACTGGTGCAGCTTTGTCCTGGGCCGGAATCACCACGGGTGCGGCTGTGCTCTAGTCCCAAGCTGGGACCACCGAGGGTGCAGCCGGCCAGTCCAAGGACACTGGGGTCTTCTCTCCCTTTCCAGAGGCCTTGTGGGTGTTCCTCTCTGTTCTTCTGGGCTCCGTCTTGGTCCACCATCCTCCGCCACCAGAAACCGCGGGGGTTTCCTTTCCCCGGTCCAGCCACCCACCTCTCAGCCTTCTGGTGGGTAGGCTGCTGCCTCATCCACCCCTCCAGTCCTGGTTGCTCAACTATGCGGGCCGGCTGCCTGAAGGACTGGGTCTCCCTGTGGGGGGGGGGGGCACCTCCCAGCCCGTCTCACCTGGCCTGGTGGCTGAAGAACTCTGGCCGGCCACCCGATAGACTGTGCCGTTGGGTTAGGTGGCAAATTTTTCGAGGCAGGCCACCCAACTTACTTTGTCTGGTGGCCCGGCTGGTGTTGGACTTCGGTAGGCCACCTAGCCTAGTTCACATGGCCATCTGTGGTCCCTGGGATTTTGGCTGGCCCCCTGAACTTTGACACTCTTGGGTTTCGGGGGGGGGGGGGCTCTAGTCCTAGGTTTGGGGTGGAGAATGTTTGTGTTCTTGTTTCATCATGTAGTAATAATTTTTTTCTTGTTTTATTGCTCCTGACCTGTTTCTCCCCACCTCCCACCCTGGTTAGCAGTAATGGTGAGGGGGGCAGGTTTTCCTTATGTGTTGCTTTGGGGTGGGGTGGGGGGCTCTGTCATGAACGGGGTTGATGCCTCAACCTCGTTTCATGATCTGTGGCTGTAGTCCTTGATTGATTGTTAATTATTTCCAGCTGGCACGTTTGAGCCTCTGAGCCTGGGCTCTCTGCCAGCCTACTGCCATGCCTCTCCCTCTGTCGGCATCCACCAAGCTGTCTGTTGTCATTTTCATTTGTCCATGCACACCGTCTCATACAAGCACATCTGCCTGCACTCACACATTCTGACACACGCTATCACACATACACACACACACACTCACGCACTCTCATTACACACCGGTCTCCACTCATACTCTCATGCATGCACTTGCACATACACACACACTCACATACACTGACACTCAACCATGCATCAGCAGCCGCCGCACAGCTCTCTCCACTTGTCACTCATTGGCACTCAGAGTATTTATGGGTGGCAGTGTGAACAGTTGTTGTGGTGATGCAAGTCAATTGTCTAGTCAAGCCTTTTCGTCGTCAAGTCTACACTCTGTTCACATTGATGTCCTGGAGCTGGTTAGTTTTCCTTGTTGTTTGGACTGTGCACAGCATTGTTATTTCCAGAGCCAGTAGCGCTCCACCCCTGCTCGTAAGTCTTTCTCCATATCATTATTTACCGCCCTTCCTCCCGCCCCAGTCCCATCTGGGAGCACGTGGGGCTCCTCTTCCTCCTCCTGCCAGCTAGCTCATTCATCCGTGCCTTGTGTGTCAGACTGTATTCCATAAAATTTTTTTAACAGGACTTTTATATAGCATAGACGGCAGAATAACCCGCCTCGCTGTGTGGAGGGGTAGGACGACAGTCTACCCGTCTACCCTAATTTTAGTTATTTTGTGTGAATGCCATAGGCCCCTTTTGTGATCTTAGTTCAGTTATGTTTTGCGGATGATTCAGGTTCTAAATTGGGGTGGGCTGATTGTATGTGTGTTTTGGATTTTTCTACGGGGGAAGGGGGGTGTAATGTAGTTATTTACTGTTCATACATTGTTTCATATTGGAGCTCTTATTTGTGTAGCACGGGATGGTGGCTCCACCTTCCGGTTCCGCCAACCCTGTGTGTATGAGAAGGGCTGCAGGTGGGGGGCGGTCTCTTCCGCCTTTACCTCTGCCAGCGGCTGCATGTGGGGTTAGGTGCACAGAGCCCTCTATTCAATAAAAAAGTGTTAAGCTCAACTTCTGGCGTTCTCCTTGTCTCCAACCTCCGATATTACACGGGGGCCAACCACAGACATGCAAATAACATGTGAATCACGAGTCTTTCATGCGTGATATACGCGTCAAATTTTACGTGATTTTGAGTACCATTGTCACTGTCTGAAGTGTAGCTTCATGTGCAGAGCAGCAGTATGTCAGTTTCTATTGGCTGCTGAGCTTTTAGGTTAAACCATTTCCATGAGGCAAGGGGTGTTCAAGCCTACTAATTCCCACATTGGAGCCAGGAGAGGAGCCAGAGATGCACATTCTTTATTTCAATAAAAAGCAGTTATAATAAAAAAAAATGAATGATTTTATGAAATGTGAATCAAAATAAATATTGATTTAGATTAAACTTAGATTAAAAAAGCTCAGCTACATCACATTATATAGGTAATACATGGTTTTAAAAATTATTATGGACTATAATACTTTAATGTCTGACCAGAGTTTGGCATACCGATGAATCCATTATATTTTTGAGGTGATCTGAGAGTGCATACCTCTACCAAGGCCCTCATTTATTTGTGTGTAGCAGGATTATGCAAAAACTAGTAGACAGATTTTGATAAAATTTTCACAAGATGTGCAACACTTGGGCTTCAGATGAACTCATTAGATTTTGGAGGTGACATGAAAGTGCATACCTCTGACAAGGCCCTCATTTATTTGTGTGTAACATCAGGTGCCAAAAAATGATCGGCTGCCAAAAAGTGATCACCCGGGAGCAGTTTTATCATGTCCGAAAAATTACAGTGTTGACCAAAGTGTTTGCAGTTTGAATAACCACATAGAGCATTTATGAGATTGTAATTTCTCCCGATATTTATGTGCAAAATCTCATTGTTATTTAGAAGTTTCACTGTAATTGTCCATTGTTGACGTATAGAGTGGTTTATACAGTAGCTGTATAGATAGATAGATAGATCCTGTCACGAACCGAGCCGGTGTTGTTCTTAGGCTCTGTTCTGACTGTTCTCTGTGGCTTGGGTTACCGGTATATTTGTGTATTGTGTTATCTTTTGAGTGTTCTATGTCTTTTGTCTTTGTTTCCTTACCCATTGCCATTGTCTGCCCGGCAGCTGTTTGACAGCCGCTTTGACCTACTTTCTTGTAGGCATTGTCTAGCTTCTTCCGGTCTGACCACGCCCCCTCTCTCTCCTGACAGCCAGCTGATTCCACTCCTGTCATTTATTTTCCCGTGCCTCGCCCAGGTGTGCTCAATTTGTGGAGCCAGCAGTGCTTGTACTTAAGCGGCGTTTGCCAGTCAAGCATTGCTGGTCCATTGAATTGTCCATTGATGAACATAGTCGTGGGTGAACTGTTGGAACGGTAGCATTAGCCACTGCCACTTTAGTCGTGGATTCTCCAGCTTCCTTTGAGCGATGCTGGCTCTGGGACGCTATCGTGGTTGAATCTAGTGATGGGCAAATGAGGCTTTTTGGAGGACTTGAGGCCTTTCCTCAAAATGGTTCACATCGACAAGGCCTCATGTGGGACTTCATTTTCTGTACTAGACCATCTAGTGGACGAAATGTATACAACATGCTGATTTTTACAAGGGTATTCTGGGTTTAATGTGTATTTTTTTTCATTTTAATAAATGTACTGTCTTTTAAGAAATATCAATGATCATAAGGAAAAAAAATAATAAAAGTGAGGTGAATACAGTGAAAGTGCTTGCACTACTTATCCGTTTTTTTAAGAAATAATAACTTTTCAACAGTCTTATACTGTCTGTCTCAGTAATTCATCTCTGTCCTTATTGTCATGCAGCGCACAATAGTGCCTCAGCATAGTGATGTGTTATTGTTATATCCAAGCTCTTTAAAATACAACAGATACTTCACTGTGCAAATATAAAATTAAATTATTAGAATAACTCAGCTGGGATTTGAACCCCAACTTCCCATTTGCAAGACAGAAACTATTACTTAGTCATGAATAGCTGAGGCTTTCTTGAATACTTGAGCCTTTCATCAAAGTGGTAAACAAACGAGGCCTCGTGGAACTTCATTTGCTCTACTAGGCCATGTAGTCAACAAAGTATACAGCATGCAGATTTTTACAATGTGTATTTTTCAATTTCAATAAATGTGCTGTCTTTTAAGAAATATCAATGATTATAAGGTGAAAAAAAACAAATAATAAAACTGGGGTGACTCCAGTGAATGTGTGTGTGTTCCTTGGTGTGCTTGTACTACTTATCCATTTTTATTAAGAAATAAGTATATTCAACTCTGGCCTTATTCTCATGCAGGGCACAATGGCAGTAGTGCCTCAGCATAATGATGCATAATAATGATCCAACCTCTTTGAAACACAACATAAACTTCACCTTGTGCAAATAAAAATGAAATTAAAAGAATAACACAGCTGAGATTCAAACCCAGGTCTCCCACTTGCAAAATGGGTATACAACTGCTAAGCTATCACCTCAGTCACAATAAACAGCCACTATTTGTCAAAAATACATCAATCGGAGAAACGAGTTCAAACTGTTCCCAAACAAGACAAGTCCATGTTTTTAGTGCTGGCTCCATTTGAAAGTTGGCTGTGACAAATCCCTTACACAGTTAAACATGACTACACAAAACGTGAGGGACGGGGCTTTTCCACTGGGTAGCGCTGCTCAGTTTATTTCCCTGACCAAGTCATGTGATCCGACGTCAACACATATGTCACGCGTCATGCTTTGAAACACGCCTCGCCAAATTTTTCCTGGATAAGATCGGCTCACCGCTCAGACCACCGGTGCCTCCCTGCCCATCACTAGTTGAATCGCTGCTTCTCATGCATTCCCTGGGCAATGCCGGCCTAGTAACGCCTATTGTAAGTTTCTTTACATTTTTGTACGTCCTCTCCTTTTTAGGAACTGTTTGTGTTTACTTTAAAGTGCTGATGACATGATTTTGACTGCATCTAATTTTGCAAACACATAATACAATATGACGAAATAGGTGGGTCTGTGCAGTTCTTAGTCAAACAGGCTTGTTCATTCATTCATTCATTCATCTTCTTCTGCTTAATCCTTTTTCGGGTCGCGGGGGGGCTGCAGCCTATCCCAACATCTTTGGGCGAGAGGCAGGGTACACTCTGGACAGATCGCCAGTCCATCGCAGGGCCAACACAGAGAGACAGACAACCATTCACTCTCACAGTCATACCTAAGGACAATTTAGAATCCCCAGTTTGATGCCAATTAACCTAACTTGCATGTTTTTGGCATGTGGGAGGAAACCGGAGAAATCTCAGAGTAAACCCACGCAGACACGGTTTCACGCGAATATCCGACGTTGCCAAGAGCACCGCGGCACCAATTGTGTCAGTGGCTGGAAAACTCCCTAGCCATGTTGTCACATTAGCGGGAGAACACAGCGGTTGGCTGCCCATTCTACATGCATGATGGAAGCCGTTGAAAACATCGACGATGGTTCCAGCACATGTAGTCTGGAATTGGTTTGTGTTGTCCAATCTTCAGAGGATTATAGTTCAGAATAATGGGATGATAATGAAGAATCTGGGGGCATCAGACCTTATAGGTTTGAGCTGTACCAAATGGACGTCGTGCCTAGCGAGTCAGACTCAGAGAGTGACGGTGGTAAGGCACACATGCCTGCCGCAGCAGCAATGGCAGGGGAACACCGAGTGGTATGCTTTTGTTACAGATATTGCAACAAATTATTTGCTCATAAATGTAATTTATTTAAACCCAATTTTTCAATAAAACTATAGCAGTGTATTTATAATAAAATTGAAACATCTACCTGATACTATCAACGCCACCCCTAAAAAAACAAATTAAAAGATACTATTTTTTATTTTTGCAGGTGCCAGAGTGGTCTGTGTGTGAGCATGACAACAGAGGAGGAGAGTATTTGCTGTCAGGAGCGGGACAAGGTGAAGCAGAAAATTCCGTACAGTGCTATAAAGTATATCACTGGTCATCACAACTTCCCCGCGGTGTGTCTGAATGAAGATGTGTTGGAAGTGGCTTACTTCACCTATAAACATTATATGAATGTGGGTTATGGGAACAATTGGAAGTGCTATACAGCTTACAGACAGTTCATCAGATGGTGCTACCACTACCTTGGTGAGAAAGTCCGAGTGCCAATACCTGCCTGTGTCATTCACAAGATCAGAGAGACCTTTCCAATACAAGAGGGACAATATGTTGGTTTTACTTACTGTATGCTGACTAACTACCTTTATGCTTTCATGGTATTGTTTTTCATTTGATAAATGATTATCTGACCACAACTGTTGTCAATTTTTACAAGAAAATAAAATTACAAAATATTTATAGTGTGATACTTGAAAATCTCATAACTGTTGTCATCATTGGGACGTTGCATGCAATCCCGTATCATATCCTGGGTATTTGAACAAGAGATATAATTTTTTTAAATTTTGCAAATATAGTATAAATATTTTTTTTAGTAAATTGAAGCATACTCGTGGCCATAACTTATCATTTTAAAGTTCAATTATCTGTAAAACCCCTTTAGAAATTAAAATTATTCTCTGTGTTACTGATGGCAATATCCTTAAAAATAATGTATTCCCTATTATTTATGTCTCATAAAAATTTTTTGTTTGTTACCATTGTTTATTAACTACTTTTGTCTTGTATCAACTGGCATGTTATTTTCAACAATAATAAGAAAAGCAATAGAAGCAACTGATAGTCCTCATTTTTTCAAGAGTTTGGTCACAAGAAAAACAATACTCATAACTGGTATAGCACACATGCACTATAACTATCAAAAATATTAAATTAATTATTATAACAGGAAAAAGTCCAAATTAGTGGCAATGAATACAATATAGTCAGTTGGTGTCACAAACCAAGCCCGTGTTATCCTGTAGGCTCGGTTCTGACCATTCTCTGTGGCTCAGGCATCGGGTTTATTATGCATTATCTTTTGAGTTCTTGTTGTTTTTATGTCTGTGTTCCTTTTATTTTCCATGCCTGTAGCCACCGCTCTGGCCGGCGGTTGTTGCGCCGCCGTTTTGACCCACTTTCAGGTGGGCGCTGTCCAACATTCGCCGGTCCGACCACGCCCACTCTCTCTTTGACAGTCAGCTGTTCGCCCCGGTAATTTCAAACACTGCTGGACCATTGTGCATCGCCATGCGGATGTCAGTCGCCACATGGTAGTACTGTCTATTGAGGGAAAGCTACACTGTCACCATTGCCCTCGGTGTAGCTGTGTTTGTGTATGTTCGCCGGTGACTTGGACTTTTTGGATTACTCCTGTGCCGTGAGTATGAACTGTTTGATGTAGCCCAGTTTCTTCTCCAGCTACAGTAGAGCATCCTGGAGAACTCAAGGTCTGCCCCGAGCTGTTCATTTTTGGTGTGCATCATCTGCCGTGTTGTCAGCCAGCCAATATTTCCAACACTGTCACGACGTGTTAGCCACTCCACACAGCCGTGGTTCTGTTGCGCCCCTTGAAGCGATGTCGGCCCTGGGGCACAACCGTGGTTAACACGTCTCCTCTCCATGCGTTCGCTGGGCGATGTCAGCCCCGAACGCCAACTGTAAGTGTTTCTGTTTATTTTTGTAAGTCTTCACCTTTTTGGGAACGGTTGTCATCAGTCTTATGTTCAATAAATGTGCTGTGGTGAATCCTGCGCGTAAATCCATCCATCCTTCCCCTCCTCTGTGCGCTGCGTAAAAGCACACGAGGAGGCTAATGACAGTTGGAGTTGAAGCTTATGATGTGGTCTTTCACGGCCTGCTGTTTATCTAAGCCTGCAACACAACACGAAGGCATAGCCGTAAAACTAAAACAAGAAACCAGAGAAACTGTCTGCTACAAAGCTGCTGGCATTCCTATCAATAAAACCAGCGTCTGTTCTTGTGCTGACGTCATTTCCGCTGCCTTCCTCATTCGGTGAGTGGCGCCATAGTCCAGTCAAATTTGCCCGAATGGCGGTGGTTTTCTGATGATAACTATGTTATGCAGGCACACTTGTAACTATTATATTGATCATCGACAATGACTTTTGGGTTTATACAACATGCTAAAAAATGTTAAAATCGTGTCATGAGCACTTTAATAAATGTGTTGTGGTGTGACCCTGCGTGTAAATCCATCCTTCCTTTCCCTCCTCTGTGCGCTGTGTAAAAGTGCACAAGGAGGTTGATGACAGAACGGACCAGCTAGCATAGGATTTGGCAGGTTGCACCCACACATCTGTTCTTCTTTTGGACTATTTTTCTTTTTTCCACTCACCTGTTGCCCGGGCACCATGGCTAAGTTGTTGGAGAGGGAGCTGCGCTCATTGTGTTTCTTGGAGGAGATCCTTTCATGGACACTGCTCCTCCGAAATGGCTCGACAGGCTTGGAAACACGGCGGTGAAGGTAATTAATAGGGATAGCCTCTGGAACCATCCAGAGGTGATGCAGATTCTCTGGGACATCTTCACTGTGCAATGCGAAGGGTCGGATGAGGATCTCCCAGAGTTCGAGCCGCCCGCGGCCTCTCTGCCTTCCTCCTCAGACACTACGGAGTTTCTCAGCATTTATGCAGCAATAATGCACTGGGCCTCACTCCTTTCTTCACTCTCAATGAAACATTTTTTTTTTTTTTGCTGGTCATTAACATCTGTTTGTTCTCTCCCATAGATTGAGTCCCCATCGTGCTGTTTGGTCTCTACATGTCTGTTCCTTTCATCTTCTCTGTCCTCTCACCCCCCAGCCAGTCGCAGCAGATGACTGCCCCTCCCTGAGCCTGGTTCTGCTGGAGGTTTCTTCCTGTTAAAAGGGAGTTTTTCCTCTCCACCGTCGCCAAGTGCTTGCTCACAGGGGGTTGCCTGATTTGCTGGGGTCTTTTTGCAACTGTGGGGGTCCCCCCTACAGTTGAAAGTGCTATGAGATGGCTGTTGTTGTGAAATGGCGCTATATAAATAAAGTTGAATTGAATTGAATTGAATTTGTGACTCACTGCCCAGCGTGGTGCTGAGAATCCCAGATTATCTGGTGCCCTAACTGTCAGCGAAGAAGAAGAGGAACACTTGTCGGAAGAAGCCTCCAGCCACTCCGACGACAGCCTTGCCTCCTCGTCCCGAGCCATGGCCCGCTCCATCCCTGGAGGAGCAGGAGGAACAAAGACAGGTTCTCCTGGCAGAGACTGACCTCTCCTGAAGGCAAAGCCGTGGCTTCTCCTGGAGATGGCCGGGAGATTGGAGGAATATTCCCCGAGGAGGTCGGAGCGTCAGCCGGAGGACGAGCATGCCCCGACCACGGAGACAACAGCTGACGTCATCTTACCCCAGGAATTCAGGCAAGTGCTTATTCAGTCACTGTTAATGTCACCTGAAACTACTTGCCTGATTCCTGATGAATTGTCAGCTGCCAGTCTTGTTTGTCCTCCTGTTTCTCCCGTTCCTTCTATGCCATCGTTGTTCTCGGGAGGAGAATTCCGGAGGGACGAGGAGCCTTCACTAGAGGAACCGGAAAGCAAGCCGCCTGCTCCCTGTCGTCGCCGCTGACCCTGGAGGGCTTGCCAGAAGCACCCTGTTGCTCCCATGTCAGCGAGCCTCTCAACACATGGGGAGGAGAGTTCTGCTGCGCGGCCATTACACCAGACTGCAGCCATACTGATGGCTTCCTCCTTAATGACTTTTACCTCCACCAATGCGGGGGCTACAGTTTTCCCCCTGAATCTGTCCATCTCTATGCCTACTTTGGAGGTTTCTCCTCCGCATGTCGAGGAACCCAGAGTCGCTGTGGACACGGAGGGAGACAAAACTGCCTCTGACGTCGCTGGAGTCAACCTGAACCAGGAGAGCAGGCAAGTTCCTTTTCAGTTTACTCCTACTTCTGAGAAGCAATTTTGCCTGTTTCCTGGCCAAGAGACTCAGGATTTACAGCTCCCTGAGTTCTCGCTGTCAGCGGCATGTGACGACCCTTCACCTGTTCTCTCCGTGTCTCCCTGGTGTGCTGATGTGAGGACGCCGGTTCCCAAACCCAGTCGCCAAGCAGAGGAGGAGCCCGAGGTCCTGGAGGATCCTGGATTCGGTGGAGAAGCAGCCCCCAGCTGCCATGCCGGCTGAGTCACCAGCATGGGGGCCATTGCCTGGGGGCCTGGAGGTTGCTATCACCATCATGCCTGCTGCAGAGGCCGCTGCAGCAGAGTCATCCGCCCAGCTGACCTTCATGAGGCTGGATCACAGACGTTGTCATCGGGATCGATGGAGTCCTGAACGGTGGTGGAGCTCGAGTCCAGGCAAGTGCTCTTATTTATTTCTCTTCCCTGTACATTGGACCAATCTTGTCTGGCTCTTGGTGAGGAGAGTCAGGTGCAGCCCTCAGCTGCATCAGATCTTGCCTCGTTGGGCTCCGCCGCTGCCGGTGACCCTAACCACTCTCTTCCTGTCATCCCTAAGTTCCTTCCTAGGGTTGCTGGAGAAAATCCGCCACTACCTAGCGTGTCTGCAGACCACAACGATGTGAGTCCATCCACCCCGGTGGAGGTTGACATGGGTACGGCACCTCCCGGACCTACAGAACCTGCGCAACCTAGATTGCTGGAGTCCTGGACGGTGGTGGAGCCTGAGTTCAGGCAAGTGTGTTCCATAATGTCTCATGTGCCTTTGTTGAAGTCACACTGCCCGATTCATGGTGAGGAGGGCCAGGGGCAGTTCACTGCAGCTCCCAGGCTCACCTCACCGGGCTCTGTTGCTGCTGGTGACCCTGACTTGGTCCCTTTCTCTCTCCCTCCAGTTTCAGAGCTCCTTGCCAGGGTCGTTGGAGAGCAGCCAATTCCACCTGAGGCCGCCGAGGATCCAGGTTCAGCGCTGGAGGTCGTGGAGAGTTGTTCTGCCTCCCTCGTGGGGGAGATCACCGCAGGAGCAAAGAGGTCCCCGATGGGGACCACCATAGGTGCAATGGTGCTCCAGCCAGAGCCCACCGCGGGTGCTGCGGAGCTCCAGTCAGGAGCCATCACGGGTGCTACAGAGCTCCAGCCGGAGTCCGCCGAGGGTGCAGCATTGGCCTGGTCAGGGTCCACCGTGGGTGCGGCGGGTCAGCCTAAGGACGTTGTGGTCCCCTTCTCCTCCCTGTCCGACGCCGTACGGGTTCCCTCCCTATGGTCTGGTCACCCACCAGTGAGCCTCCCAGTGGGCAGGCCGCCTCCTGATCCACCTCTTTGGTCCTGGTGGCTCTACAATGCTGGTCGACCGCCAGAGGGACTGAGTCTCTGTGCCAGATGGCCCGTGTTTTCTGGCAGGCCACCGGACTCAACTCGCCGGACTGCTTGCTGGGCCTGGGACTCTGGGCGGCCTCCCAAGCCTCCATGCCTTTGGACTTGGGGGGGTTAATTATGGGCCCTGGGCGGGGTATTGTGTTCCCTCCTTCCTGTTCCCCCTACCTCCCACCCGGGTTCGTGTTGTTGTTCCTGTTGGAGATTGTGGGGGGGTGGGGGTTCCTTTGCTTATGCTACCATGAGTGTCTGGAATCCACCCCTAGAGGGGGGGCTCTGTCATGAACCGAGCCGGTGTTGTTCTTAGGCTCGGTTCTGACTGTTCTCTGTGGCTTGGGTTACCGGTATATTTGTGTATTTTGTTATCTTTTGAGTGTTCTATGTCTTTTGTCCTTGCTTCCTTATCCATAGCCACTGTCTGCCCGGCGGCTGTTTGACAGCAACTTTGACCTACTTTCTTGTGGGCATTGTCTAGCTCCTGCCGGTCTGACCACGCCCCCTCTCTCTCCTGACAGCTAGCTGATTCCACTCCTGTCATTTATTTTCCCGCGCCTTGCCCAGGTGTGCTCAATTTGTGGAACCAGCAGTGCTTGTACTAAAGTGGCATTTGCCAGTCAAGCATTGCTGGTCCATTAATCCACTTCCACTTTAGCCGTGGATTCTCCAGCTTCCTTTGAGTGATGCCGGCTCTGGGATGCTATTGTGGTTGAATTACTACTTCTTTATGCATTCTCTGGGCAATGCCGGCCTAGGAATGCCTATTTTAAGTTTCTTTGCATTTTTGTACACCCTCACCTTTTTGGAAACTGTTTGTGTTTACTTTAATATATGTGTTGTGGTGTGGCCCTGTGCTTAAATCCATCCCTCCTTCCCCTCCTGTTCCGGGTGCCTTCTGTAGTTGGTTGTTAATTTTTTACATCATGTAAGAGGTTTGGTTGGCCATTTCCATGTAAAACAGGAACATCATTGCAATGTATGAATGACTATAACTTTATTATGAATAAAATGTGCATGACTAGTAAAGATACTATGCTGTGTGACTGCTTGTCTTTTTTTCCTCTCTTGGGAATGTGTATTATTTTCCACACAGCAAAATTACAGCTTTCTTTCAAGTAAGTTGACTTTTTCCATGTATGTAAGACTTAACGTAAGTATGAGACTTTCTTTTCCAGTAAATGGCTAAGTTGGCTGCTGTGTTTTTAGTTGATTTTTTTTTTTAAGTCAGATCATTTCAAAAGAAAATTATGATGAACTGGTTCTTCAGAAATCCATGAATTGACATGTGTCACCACACAGTGAATATCCAAAGGCCTTGGTGGAGGTATGCACTCATGTCACCTCCAAAATCAAATGGGTTCATCCGGACACCAAGTGTCACCTCTTGTGAAAATTTCATCAAAATCCGTGAGGGCCTTGGTAGACGTATGCACTCTCAGATCACCTCAAAAATGTAGTGGATTCATCTGTATGCCAAACTCTGGTCAGACATTAAAGTACTATAGTTCATAATAATTTTTAAAATCAAGTATTACCTATATAATGTGATGTAGTTGAGCCTTTTTAATCTAAATTTCTTCTTATTTATTTGTTTTAATTTATTACATTTTAATTATACATCTGTCAATATTTATCTTGATTCTGTCACGGCTGGCCCTCACGAGCCAGCATAAGACGCCTCAGTTCAGTAAATTGCAGTTCAGTTCTTTTATTTATAAAGCACAGGACTTAGGTATACAACATAACTTTGCCACGCAGGCTTCGTTACACAACACAACATAAGTTCACAATGGAGAATTATGGCAGTGACGAGGAGCTCTCGTCTGCCGTAGTTAGGAAGGAACGTCAGCGAGGGAGAAGACAGTTCCAAATAACTCACTTACATGCAGCGGGATACGTTGAGGAACCCAGGGAGCATGTGGTAAGGAGACAGGGGAAAGTCATAGGACTTCTGACGAGACAGCCGCGACGTCCAGTTCACTCGCACTGACATTTAAAGCCAGCTGCTCATGATTGGAAACTCGGCACAGCTGCCCAGGTTCTGACAGCTGAGAGCTCCCGAGCGTCTGGCCAATCAGAGCCCGGGAAACCCGTGTGACGACACCAGCTGTCAAAAGCTGACAGGGATGAGGAATAACCCGAGCGCGGACAAAGCGCTCGGGATATGACAGGGCCCCTCCCTCTACGCGAACTCCTGGTCGCGCGCAACATCCAGACCCCCCCACCCCACCCCAGGGAGGGTGGAGGGGGAAGCAGGTGGAGGGAGAGCAGGGCCAACTCACAACAAGGGGACAAAAACATCGGGGAAGGGAGGGAGAGAGAAAAAAAGGCAGAAACCGTACATAAACGGGGACAGAGATGAATAAAAAGAAAAGCCAACACTAGATTGACATCACTCACATAACCACAAAAAAGAAAGCCAAGATGAGGGTACAAGGAACACCAGTCAATACCACAAGGCAGGATCAAGGAAATAAAAGGACAAATAATACCTTCTTCTCCAAGTTAATGTGTACAGAAAACCGTCAAAACCAAAAGACAACACAGGTGCCAAAAAAAGAGAACTAGACCCGAGTAAGGGAGTAACATAGGAAATAAACAACCACACCCTAAAGAAACATGCAATACTCATGATAGCCACGGCAAGAGAACATGTCCATCAACGGAAAACAGTCACCTTAACATGAAGTCCAATCCCCAGTGGGGTATTTCAGTCACAAGTCAGTGGTGGGGCAAGAGAAGGAGAGGAGAAAAAAAAAAACCCATTGGGGAATAGAGTAAAACAACTCCGCTCAGGAGGCCTCCCAGCACCCAGCATCCAGGCCGCCAGCAAAAGCAGCGGAACGTGCCCTAACGGCCCAGCCAGACCCCGGGCCGAGGGAAACCATGTCTCCGGCGGGCGGACCAGGGCGCCAAAAGAACCATCCAGCTTGTCAGGAGGCCGGACCCGGACGCCAAAAGGAAAGAGCCGGTCACCGGGTGGTCGAGCAGTATCGGCCTGCCAACAGAATGGCTGGGGAAAGGTCGGCGAACCGGGCCAGCCGGAATTTACCCCCGCAGTCTCAAAAGCGGGGAAGAAGGGGCCACGGCGAGGACGGGGCATGGCCTGGAAAGCGCTCAGCGGTGGGTCAGCTACATAGTCTCCAGAACCCACCTGGGTCAAAACGACCATGGTGCCGAGCTCCGATTGAGCGAGAGCGGCACCCGCGTCGGACCCCGATTGGGCCGGAACCCCCATGACGTCAAGCTCCGATCGAGCGAGAGCAGCACCCGCGTCGGACCCCGATTGGGCCGGAACCCCCATGACGTCAAGCTCCGATCGGGCGAGAGCAGCACCCGCGTCGGACCCCGATTGGGCCGGAACCCCCATGACGTCAAGCTCCGATCGGGCGAGAGCAGCACCCGCGTCGGACCCCGATTGGGCCGGAACCCCCATGACGTCAAGCTCCGATCGGGCGAGAGCAGCACCCGCGTCGGACCCCGATTGGGCCGGAACCCCCATGACGTCAAGCTCCGATCGGGCAAGAGCAGCACCCGCGTCGGACCCCGATTGGGCCGGAACCCCCATGACGTCAAGCTCCGATCGGGCGAGAGCAGCACCCGCGTCGGACCCCGATTGGGCCGGAACCCCCATGACGTCAAGCTCCGATCGGGCGAGAGCAGCACCCGCGTCGGACCCCGATTGGGCCGGAACCTCCATGACGTCAAGCTCCGCTTGAACCGGCGGAGCACTCCCGGTGGACCCCATGCCGAGAGCCGGACCCTCCAAGGTGGCACCAAGAGCAGGTTCGCCTCCAGTGACCCTGGGGAGAGGCTCAGAGGGACAAAAGGAACCGGGATCAGGATCACCGGCAGCGGCAGGGCCCGGCGAGACAGGCTCGAGCGCAGCAGACGGCTGCACCCGGCTCGCCCCCCCGAGAGACAGGCAATAATGCTCCAGAAAGAAGAGGAGGGATAGAAAATAGAGCACTTGCCTGATCTCGGGTTCTGCCGCCATCCAGGACTTCGATGCTCCGGGTTCAAACGGGAGGAGGTTGTCGTCCGGTTCCCACTCCGTCGCGACGTCATCCGCCCCTGGAAGAGGGGCTCTTGCAGCTCGAGGACCCCCCGACGTCATCGTCCACGCTAGTTGTTCATGTGGCGTGGAGGTGAGGGGCTCTCGGCCCGCTGGACCGGACTGTTCATCTGCGGAGTCCCGGGGACGCTCCGTCGTCGGCACAGGCTCCAACCAATCGTCCGACCTCCTCTGCCCAGAAAATGGCTGCGGGGCTGGGGTCTTCTGCCCGAGGGCCGCAGGCTCACTCCTCGTCTGGTGACGCTCCTCAAAGGTCGAAGCGTGCTCAGCAGGGGGAGACACAGAGGCAGCGGGTTTAATTAACATATCAGCAGGGAGTTGAGGCTCGGGGGGCTGCAAACCCCGAGCCTCACCCCCAGGAGTCAGACAGAACAAATCACTATTAGATGGGAAAAAGTGAACTTGAACTTGCCTGGCTCCCAGAGGAGCGGTGGAACCTGCCGTTGGGAACGTCATTCCATCCTCCTCCCACCGGGTGGTGGCCGGAGACTCTCTTGGAGGAGAGGGGGCCACTCGGGATGGTGTAGCCGCGCTGTCCACTGGAGCAAAACTTCTCAAACTCCCAGCCGCTGGAGAAGGCGTCGAAGCGGAGGGGGCAACAGCCAAGTCAGCCCGGGCGTGACGCGCTGACAGCTCAGCGGGGAAAGCAGGCCCGGGGGGAAAGGCTGCTGGGGTCTCCTCCAGGTGAGACGCCGAAGAGACAGCAGTGGGATGAATGGGGTCAGCCCAGTGAACCGGAGCGGATTCCGGAGGGGAGTCACGCTGAGAACGTCTCTGGCCACGGTGTCGACGTCTACGACGGGCCCCGGATGGTGCGAACTCCAGGACTGGATTGAGGGAAGGATCCGGATTCCAGAGCGGGCAGCGGGAGCTCCGGTCACTCAGCCCTTGGCCTCGTTCCTCCTCGATCTCCTGGAGCACCTCGCGGTGGACGGCGATCTCTTGTCTCCTCGCTTGGACGTCCAAGTGGTCGGTGTAGCGGGAAGACAACCGGTCGAGCGTTCTCTCAGCGCAGTCCAGGTAGTAGTGCGCTTCGGATGAGTCGTCAAGGCTGGCGGAAGCGCTGATGAAGTCATCCACCTCCTCCAGCGCCTCAGGCAGCTGGAGCCAGAGATCACTCCACCTTGCAGCCTCCTCCTCTTCGTACATCAGAATTATCTGGCGTTGGGCAGCGATGTCGAGTCTCCTCGCGTCGACCTCGGGGTGACCGTTGTAGCGGGAAGGCAGACGGTCAAGCACCTCCTCAGCCCGGTCTAAATACCACTGTTCATCGGGCTGATAACCGAGGAGAGGAGGGGCGAGGGAGGTGTCTGGATGCCCACCGAGGTCGGAGGCGATAATGAGGATTTCATCTACCTCCTCCAGCGCCTTGGTCAGCAGGACGTGGGAACCCCGAGAATGACTCCGCTGAGATGGCATATTTCCAACGCCGCGTACCTGGACAGGAAGGACAAAGTTCCCAGAACGCAACTTACTGAGAACGGCGTCTCCTTCTGGCGGCTGTCTACTGTCACGGCTGGCCCTCACGAGCCAGCATAAGACGCCTCAGTTCAGTAAATTGCAGTTCAGTTCTTTTATTTATAAAGCACAGGACTTAGGTATACAACATAACTTTGCCACGCAGACTTCGTTACACAACACAACATAAATTCACAATGGAGAATTATGGCAGTGACGAGGAGCTCTCGTCTGCCGTAGTTAGGAAGGAACGTCAGCGAGGGAGAAGACAGTTCCAAATAACTCACTTACATGCAGCGGGATACGTCGAGGAACCCAGGGAGCATGTGGTAAGGAGACAGGGGAAAGTCATAGGACTTCTGACGAGACAGCCGCGACGTCCAGTTCACTCGCACTGACATTTAAAGCCAGCTGCTCATGATTGGAAACTCGGCACAGCTGCCCAGGTTCTGACAGCTGAGAGCTCCCGAGCGTCTGGCCAATCAGAGCCCGGGAAACCCGTGTGACGACACCAGCTGTCAAAAGCTGACAGGGATGAGGAATAACCCGAGCGCGGACAAAGCGCTCGGGTTATTCCTCATCCCTGTCACAAGGCAGAGAGAGACGAACCCAAGCGCTGCATGATTTTGTGCATTTATTAAATAAAGAAACATAATAGTCCAAATGTGGCCAAAATACAAAAATGCCAAACAAGGAAAAAACTTACAAGATGTGCCTCGGAGCGGGGAAAGCTCTGGAGGGATACAGCGGAAACACAGCAGATATCCAAAGGAGATTACAGGAGGAACATATAATGTAGGGGCAAGGACTAAGTGAACAGACTGAGCTTAAGTAATAGGTGAAATGACAACGTAAGTGATAACAGGTGTGGGTTGACATGAGCAGGAGAAGGGAACAATAATTGGAATCAGCTTGGTAGTAAAGAGAGGTGAGAGAGGGGCGGCTGACAGTTTGACAGGTACCCACACAAACCCGGAAATGACACCTGACAGCTGTCAACCCACAGAATAAATATAAACAAAGCCAAATACTGACTAGAAAATAATTACAAATGAAGCAAAACATATCCAACACAAACTGAAACATAAACAGACAAATAGAAAGCAGTGACAACGCAAAGAAGGTACCAAAAATACAACAGATAAATATAGATGAATATAACAAAAGAGCCACAAGACTGAGTCCGGTAGAACATCGGACTCAGCTCGTGACAAATAGATACAAATTCAAGTATAAATGCCTAATAATTTATAAAAGTAATAGTCCATTTAAAAGAAAAAGATGTACAGTACTTTCGTGTGGAAAAAGGTGGCAATTTTACTAGAATAAACCTTGTTATTTCAGAGGAAAACTTGCCCTATTATGAATGTTGATAACCCAGTTTATCCTTATACTGTAGCCTCTGTTTTACCTTCATTTCAAGGATCAAATATATTTAGCAGCAACATTCATTTTTTTTTTTAACCAAGTGTTATGACCTGGCTTGGGGCCACAACAAAAAGGAGGACACACCAAGTGGAGTTGAAATTGAACATAACTTTTATTAAACCAAATTAAATCAAATTAGGCCAAATCAGAAAAAGCTATACCTTAAGTATTTACAACATATGTGTTGCATCAATAACATCAGTAGTGTAAGGTGTGAGTGAGTGAAGAATGTGGTGTAGAGTTGTAGAACAGTGCAAAACCTAAACAACCTAACAAAACATAACCGAAGAACCCAAACTAAACCGCACCAGACCAGGACAGGAGATTGCCTGTAGGGGAGAAAGCACAAACAAAGGTTAGAGGTATAGGGGTGTGAGGCCAGGTCTCCAGCTCCCAGTGTTGGGAATGGAATAACCCAAATGGAATGGCCTGACTGTTAAGTCTGCCACCAGGCTTAAATGCCCTGGATTACCTGGGCGCCACAGGTAATCCCACTTGGCAATCAATTACTGGCATTCAAGCTGAGCACAGCACCACCTACAGGACCCAAGGGGCTGTACCCCCCCCCCCCCCCCCCAAGATGAGGTTCCCAAAGGGATCACCATAATATATAACTCCCCTTTAGACAAGCCAAGGACAGCTAAAAAGTCACAAGACAAATTACCAAATTACAAACAATACGCAGAGACCATTACAATTTTACCCAACTGATGCATGAGAAAGTGCAGCTGCTGCAATATTGTCCTTACCCTTAATGTGTCTGATGTTCAGAGTGTAGGACTGCAGAAACAGAGTCCATCTCAACAACCGATGATTCGGACTGTGCAACGAGCAAAGAAATGTTAAGGGGTTGTGGTCAGTGTATATAATTAAAGGGCTGCCACAAGAACCAACGTACACTTCAAAATGCTGGAGGTCCCAGATCAAGGCCAACGTTTCCTTCTCAATGACAGAGTAATTACGCTGGTATGAATTAAACTTCTTAGAGAAGAAACACACCGACCTGTCAACCCCATCTGCCTCCTGCAGCAAAACTGCACCAGCCCCCACATGACTGACATCCACCTCCAATTTGAATGTTTTGTCCAAACGAGGTGTAGCAAGAGCTGGAGGTACGCTCAACAAGGACTTCACATTTTCAACCGCCTCCTGACATGCAGCAGACCACACAAACTTAACTTTACCTTTCAACAAATCAGTTACGGGAGCAATCACAGAAGAAAAATTCTTACAAAAAGCTCTATAATATCCAACCCTGCCCAAAGACCGCATAAACTTTTTTTTGTACTTGGTACTGGATACTCCAACACCGCCTGAACCTTGGCCTCCACTAGACGAACCTGCGCCTGCCCGACTACTTGACCCAGGTACATAACAGTTGCCCTGGCAACCTCACACTTTGCCAAGTTCACTGTCAAACATGCCTTAACCAAGCACTCGAACAAGGCCCTGACATGCCAAACATGCTTTTCCTACATGTCACTAAAAACAACATCATCCAGATAAACTGAACAACCATCAAGACCTGTTGCCACCAGGTTCATGAAGCGCTGAAATGTTGCTGGAGCAAAACTCACAACTGTATATTCAAAAAGATCAAAATTACCATGCATGTACTGTTAAAGGCACCTACCAATATCCTTTCAGCAAATCAAATTTGCTTACAAACCGAGCTGATCCCACATGAGCAATACAATTTTCCATGCGTGATCGTGGAAAACAATCGGTCTTTTTCACCTTATTCACCTTCCCATAGTCATTACAGAACCTTGGCAACCCATCTGATTTAGCCACTATTAAGCTTGGGGATAACCAGCTAGAAGATGATGGTACAGCAACATGATTATCTAACGTATATTTTACCGCTGCTTCCAAGATTTTACACTTCTCCATAGCACAACGATAAAAACATTGCTTAACTGGAGGGGAGTCGCCAACATCTATATCATGCTGGACAAGATTCGTGCGTGACAGCGTGTCCCCAAAAAGTGACGGAAAGTCCCTTATCAGGGAGATTATTTCAGCTCTCTGTGATGAAAACAAGTGGCTTAACAAATTATCTAAATTATTTAAAGACTGAAATTTTCAGTCTACCGTTTGTAACTGCCACATCTGGTGTTTTAATATCTTTCACTAAAGGAACTTCCAGGCCCAAAACCACACACTGTAAAAAAAATAACTAGGGTTTTTCTACTTAAAAAAGTTAGTCTTCGGGCTGCCTTAAAATTTTAAGTTGACTGAATTGAGTTTGTGTTTATGTGTTTTATGTGTCTTTACCACTTATTTTCTCAAGCTCAGCCAACTTAAAATTTTAAGGCAACCCAAACACTACCTTTTTTAAGTTGAGACTTTTTTTTTGCAGTGCAAAACCTGACAACACCACTCTCAACCAACTCCATGCTCAACACTATAGATGCAGAAACCCCATTATTATTAACTGCATCACGCTCATAATAAGGCTTAAGCAAGTTCACGTGGCACAACTGAGACAATTTTCTCCTATTAGGAGTTGAAACAAGATAATGTACATCCGACACCTGCTTCAAAACACAATAATGACCAGCAAACTTCGCCTGAAATAGCAATACCTCTAGTGGCAACAGTGCTAACACCTGGTCCCCCAGACTAAACTGGTGGCACTCACTGTGGCAACCATACTGGCCTTCATTAAAATTTGTGCCCTGGCAAAATTCTCCGCAGCCATTTCCACAACCATTTAAAGCTGATGGCGAAACCCATTAACATAATCCACCAGGTTTTTCAGTGGCTCCCTGTCCAAACCATCCTGCAAGACCACTAAAGGCCCATGAACTTTATACCCCAAAACCAACTCATTGGGACTAAATCCCGTGCTCTCCTGGACAACCTCCCTGGCTGCAACATGAGCCACGACAGACTTTCCTCCCAGTCCTTCCCCAGCTCGATACTATAAGCGCGAAACATAGATTTTAACATCTGGTGAAAACGTTCCAATGCACCTTGACTGTGCATGGTACGCCAACACATGACTGTGCTTCACTCCCAGCTGTTGCAAAACCTGTTGAAACATATGGGAAGTGAAATTCCACCCCTGGTTGCTTGGATCATCTACGGAATACCAAAGATTGAAATAAACTGAGTCATTGCTTTCACCAATGATTTTACAGAAATAGATTGCAAGGCAAGTTTATTTATATAGCACATTTTGTGTACAAGACAATTCAAAGTGCTTAACATAAAGCATTACAGCAAGTTGCAAAAGGAATACATAAGAATTTTAAAAGGAAACTAAAACGTCAAAGAAAATCAAAGACAAGCTAAAAATAGAACACAACAGAAATAAAATTTACAGTACATTGTAGGAGATTAACAATTGTTTTATTGAAAAGCCATGGCAAATAGGAGAGTTTTTAACCTGGATTTAAAGCAGCTGCGAGTTTCAGCAGCTCTGATGCTTTCTGGGAGTTTGTTACATATGTGAGGGGTATAAAAACTAAACACTGCCTCACCCTGTTTGGTTCTAACTCTGGGCACAGATAGTAAGCCTGACCCTGATGATCTGAGAGCTCTGGGTGGTTCATAATGGACTAGCAGATCTGAAATATATTTTAGCTCTAAACCATTTAGAGCTTTATAAACCAACAGCAGTATTTTTAAATCTATTTTTGACAGACAGGAAGCCAGTGTAAAGATCTGAGAACTGGAGTTACTTATATGACCTACTTTCTTGGTCTTAGTGAGGATTCAAGCTGCAGCGTTCTGAACTAACTGCAGCTGTCTGATGGACTTTTTAGGGAGTCCTGTGAGGACAGCATTACAGTAGTCCAGTTTACTGAAGATAAATGCATCGACAAGTTTTTCTAGATCCTGTTGAGACATCAGACCTTTAACTCTCACTATGTTCTTTAAAGGGTACCTGTAGTGAATTTTAATCAATAGCTTTTTCAGAGGATCAAATATGATTCTAGTGGTTCCATCCGGTAATTTTGGTCATGATTCCTTCTCAAATACATGCAAGTTTCAAGTCACTGCTCTGTCAGTCAGTCATGGTCAGCAATATCTTGCCTCCTCGTGAGAGCAAAGAAGCTCCTCTCTCATTGTGAGTTAGGCGACAGCTCGGCTGTGGAGTTGATGGAAAGTATGCTAGCTCTGCTGGGCACAGATGCTGCCAGAGATTATCGGGCACTGGTGGTAGAAGGGGACCGCATTATTCTGGCGAGCAGGACCTTCGACAGCGTCCACAGAGGCTGTTGAGCCAACAGTTGTGGCTGGTGTAGCCACTCGGAGACGCCAGGCCAGGATCATATGCTTTTACCATCAGTGTTTTGGTGCCGATGTGTGGCACTGCCTCCCATTATGCTGTTTCAAGACACCGGGAAACTGACCAGCCAGTGGTCAGTAGCAGCTGCGACCACTGGCGACAAGGAGAAGCTGCTTTACTTCGAGGACATATGTTCCGGGAGATGATTTTTGGTCGATTCTGGTTCCCAGAAGAGTCTTATTCTTCCGACTGGTTCTGATGGACTGGCACAAGGCTGTGTGGCCCATCATTAACCGCCGCTAACGGCTCCCCTATCAGGAGTTTTGGAGAAAGGTCAGTGACTGTATGTTTTCACGGGCTCAATTACAAGTGTGACTTTGTGTTAGCTGCCAGCTCGGTTCCTATCATAGGTGTTGACTTTCTGTGTGCTCATGGTCTCCTTGTAGATGTTGCTAACAGACTTTTGGTTGACGTGGTTTCTTTTTCTTCACTGCCTTGCATAACTCGGAGTACGCACTGTTTCATACATTTGGATTTTATTTTTTTTTTGCTTATGGCATTTTCTTGATTTAAATATATGTCATTTTTCAGTAGGAAATCCACATAAGTCCTTGTACATTTTTTTTTGATTTTGTGTACTTTATCAATCCCCAGAGGGTAAATTCGGGGCATCCACCTGGATGGATGAAGCAGCCATGGTACGGCGCTATCCCTTCACCATTCACACACACATTCACACCTAGGGCCACTTTAGAGTCTCCAATTAACTTAACCTGCCTGTTTTTGGCCTGTGGGAGGAAACTGGAGAAATCCCAGAGTAAACCCATGCAGACATGGGGAGAACATGCAAACTCCACACAGATTACTGTTGGTGAGGGGGGCTGGGATCGAACCCGGGATCCCATGGCCAAGGGTGAGTTGCTGCGCTGCCACAGTGCTAGCCACTGCGCCACCACACCGCCCATGAGGCCCAAGGTCTCCAGCTCCCAGTGTTGGGATGAAGTAGCCCAAATGGAATGGCCTGACTGTTGAGCCTGCCACCAGGCTTAAATGTCCTGGGTCACCTGGGCATGACAGGTAATCCCACTTGGCAATCAATTACTGGCATCAAGCTGGAGCACAGCACCACCTACAACACCCAAGGGGCCAAAACATCAAGAAAAGCTTAAAATGTCAGTTTGTGACTCCTGCACTAGACATGGCGTCAATAATGGAGGACCACAACTACCCAAATAAATTAATCAGTTTCTTTATAAATATTCCATAAAAGTCTACTGAATATTAAAAATATAAAAACCATTCACAGTTGTTTCAATTGATTCAATTTACCTACTTCAAAACATTTTTGCAATATGGTTAGTGATTGAGTTATCTATTTATTATATATCCCTTAGACTTTCATCCAAAATCCATCCTCTCATAAAAACATCTTTCCATGAGTGGTTCTCCTATAGAGTGTAACCATATCACTGACCAGCTCCACCCTTAAGTAAATTATGTACATTTTAAATTATACAGTTTTTTCATTTACTGCAACACCTGTGCATGAGGGGAAATTGCTAACCACAGTTGACACACTTGTGGAGCATGTTAATTCTAGGCTTCAGCAGCCTCCTCAGGACATGTCCGAGGCTTCCATGACTCAACTTTAGACATTATGACAAAGCTCTTTCTCACCGTATACTTGCCTCAACACAGCTTTCTTAAATAATGCAAAACAGAAATGCTGCAGCTTAAAGTCCTCTCTTTTTCCACATCTCCAAATATCCATGGGCTCAAACAGTGGGTGATTATGAAGACTGATCAGTGAAAGGGCCCATTGATTTGAGGGCTTTGGGGGGAGGTCACGTATGGACTTGTGGTTGCAAAGGGAAGAGAGAAAGCAAAGCTAAAGGGAGTCATGTATGTATGCATGTATGGAGCAACAGACTTGGAAGTCCAGAGTCCCTCAGGGAAACCTCCAAAACACCCACCCATTTCCTCCACCATTACTGGAGTCGCACACAAGGCCCAACGCCTATAAGCTGTTCTGTTCAGTGTCCAAACAACAGCAGTTATAGCTTATTAAAATAACCTAAACAGAGGAAATGTGGTTCTTGTTCAGATTTTCCTCTTCCAGTGATCAGGCAGAGATGCCATGCCATTCAACGTGGAATGGGTTTTAAACACCTTAGGGAGTTGTGGAATGGTTAACCATGGGAAAGGCTGTTCTAGGCATCACACAAAACACACAGAGTCCATTGTATGCAGAATTTATTGGTCTAAGGCAGCGATTATTAAAGGGACGAAAGGTCAAAAGGCATCATGGGCCAAGGCAGGTGAACACACAGCCAGCCTGTTGCTCCTGTTCCTTACGTGTTGGCTCAAGAGATTTCTTATATTTAAAACTGTATTTTAGAAAGACTGGATTGAAATGGTGGAATATGAAGTCAGTATTCACAGCAAGAAGGAAGCTGGAATACAGCACCGGAAAAACATTAAGAGACTACTTCAAAATTATCAGTTTAGATGATTTCACTATCTATAGATTTGTGTTTAAATACAATAAACAATTTTGTGTTATTCTTCAACTTACTGTGATAATTCACCCTGGCCTCAATATCATATGGCCCTCATTGCCTTCAACCTCACATGTACAATGCTTTACTTTAAAAGTAGATTTTCCCCCACACACAGTTCCTTTCACTTAAAAATATTCAAAAGGCAAAAAAAAAAAAAAAAAAATCAAGCCTAACTTAAGCTGAAGATATGCATGTATGATTATAACCTTTGTACATTCCAAGCCTAAGAAAAATTCGTGATTACTGTGGCTTGTCTGGGCTCAGTTTCACTGGTCTTACGAGTTCTGAGGATTCTGTCACGTTTGGTGTTTTTGCCTTTATTGGATCAATGGTAAACAGAGACAGGAAATGAGGTGAAGATCAGGAGGAGAGACATGGAAAGCATTGCTCTGGCTGGAGTTTGACCAGGATCACTGCCTTTTGGTCATTGGTCTGTATTTTACCGCTGCTGAAAAATCCAACACATAGCATAACTATTTTATGTAGGCTTTACCTGATAAGTTTTGCACAAGACACACCTGTGCAAGAAACAACCATGCTTTTTAAACAGCATCTTGATATGAAACACCAGCCAGATGGATGGATTATCTGGACAAAGATATGAAATAGATCTTGACATAGGAGAAGTGCTCTTTTTTCCAATGTCAACAAAGCAAACATCAGCATTCTCTGTTTTGCATTGCCTTATGTAGGAATAATAACAACAACAAAAAAAGCTTTAAACCACCATCCTAGATCCTGAAGAATCTCACGGTCAATTGCTAATGCTGAATTGCATTAAGCTTGATGTGCCAATAGGTCAAACCTTTATCTGAGCTCTCTTTCCTATAATGTATGCCAAAAGAACCAATTAAATCAGGAGCCTATGGTTTCCTTGCTGTGCAGAGTCTGGCTGCACTGTTAGACATGGCTGAACATATCATATTTCACCCAGTATATGTAAAACGTTTTTTTTTTTTTTTTTTCCCAGGGAGCTACTGTAATTTCTGTTGCATTATGGGAATTTTTGTTGAATTCAACTGTAACATTGTCATTTACTGTACATTTCTGTACTTTCTGTACTTTTGAAAATAGTTTCTTACTGTATTTAGCCTACTGTAACAGTTTTGACACATTTTTTTAAACAGTAGTCTGTACAAAAAGATTTTAATTCAAAGCCATTTATCATTTTTGTATTGATGATAATGATATTTAGATTAATAAGCCTTAATTTAAAGGAGGAACCATTGTTGTATTGTTTTCAATTACAATACTATACTGTAATGGAATTACAAAATTACAGTAACTTCCTGGCAACACTCCTTGTAATGTCTTTGTAATGTCTAACAGGGTATGATTACCTTTAACAACCACGTTTGAGAGTCCTTTATCATCAGCTAAAGTGGAGAGGAAGTATAGCCAGGTGTTGCTGTCAGTATGCAATAGATTAAATGGAGGTAAGAGAGAGAAAACCATGCTTTTGTGGGTGATTTCATTCACAGTAATTGTATTTGTCTTTGTCTGCTGCCTCCTCCTCCTCCTCTTCCTGACCAGAAAAGACCCACAAGTCTAAACAAAAGTCAAAACACATACAAGAAAAAAAAGGTTGTGCCATGTGAGCATGATGCATTGTTTGAGAATCTATATTAAGGCACTTCCTTTACATACAGTGGTGTGAAAAAGTGTTTTCCCCCTTCCTGATTTTTCATTTTTTGTATATTTGTCACACTTAAATGTTTAAGATCATCAAACAAATTTAAATATTAGACAAAGATAACACAAGTAAACACAAAATGCAGTTTTAAAGTTAAGGTGTTAATCATTAAGGGGAAAAAAAACTCCAAACCTACATGGCCCTGTGTGAAAAAGTGATTGCCCCTAAACCTAATAACTGGTTGGGCCACCCTTAGCAGCAACAACTGCCACCAAGCATTTGCGATAACTGGCAATGAATCTTTTACAGCGCTATGTCTGGCCCACTCATCTTTGCAGTATTGTTGTAATTCAGCCACATTGGAGGGTTTTCGAGCATGAACTGCCTTTTTAAGGTCATGCCACAGCATCTCAATCGGATTCAGGTCAGGGCTTTGACGAGGCCACTCCAAAGTCTTCATTTTGTTTTTTCTTAAGCCATTCAGAGGTGGACTTGCTGGTGTGTTTTGGATCATTGTCCTGCTGCAGAACCCAAGTACACTTCAGCTTGAGGTCACGAACAGATGGCCGGACATTCTCCTTCAGGATTTTTTGGTAGACAGCAGAATTCATGGTTCCATTTACCACAGCAAGTCTTCCAGGTCCTGAAGCAGCAAAACAGCCCCAGACCATCATGCTACCATCACCATATTTTGCTGTTGATATGATGTTCCTTTTCTGAAATGCTGCATTTGTTATGACTCGCCGCTCATCAGCGGCGGCAGCCGCGCGCACACCTGCTCCTCGTCAGCGGCAAGTTATTTAATCCACTCTGCCCTGGGCTTCGGCCTGAAGCCGTCTCTCTACTTCAGCCCCTTTGCTACTACGGATCGCAAACCGACTAGTGAAGATATCCTGGGTAAGCTCCCCTTACCTCTCTCCTCAAGCCTTCCCCTGTGCACAGGTGGACATTCCCGGCGGCGGACTTCATCATCTCGCCGTTGGCTTCACGCTGCTGCCACAGGTACCGCAGGTCGCTGTCTCCCGGGCTTCGCCCTTGTCGACGCCAGCCACCTGTCACAACCAAGTAAGCCAGCTACCATCATTATTCCTGTATTGGTGTGGTGCCCGTTACCCTTCTCCCTCTGCTCTCTCCCACAGGGTTGTCCGGCTGTACGGCCACCTGCCCCCGTGCCTGACGCAGACGCCACCACCAATACATTCTTATTCCACAGACACGCAGCCATACACTTCCTTGTTGCTAATAAAGCTGTTAAATCTATCCTGAGCCTGCGTGTGTGTCTCCTGGGCCGTGCATTATGTCAGCATTACTTTTATGCCGGATGTAATAGGACACACACCTTCCAAAAAGTTCAACTTTTGTCTCGTCAGTCCACAGAGTATTTTCCCAAAAGTCTTGGGGATCATCAAGATGTTTTCTGGCAAAACCAAGATGAGCCTTTATGTTCTTTTTGCTCAGCAGTGGTTTTTGTCTTGGAACTCTGCCATGCAGGCCATTTTTACCCAGTCTCTTTCTTATGGAGGAGTCATGAACGCTGACCTTAACTGAGGCAAGTGAAGCCTGCAGTTCATTGGATGTTGTTATTGGGTCTTTTGTGACCTCTTGGATGAGTCGTTGCTGCGCTCTTGGGGTAATTTTGGACGGCCGGCCACTCCTGCAAAGGTTCGCTACTGTTCCATGTTTTCCACATTTGTGGATAATGGCTCTCACTGTGGTTGGCTGGAGTCCCAAAGCTTTAAAAATGGCTTTTTAACCTTTTCCAGACTGATAGATCTCAATTACTTTGTTTCTCATTTGTTCCTGAATTTCTTTGGATCACAGCATGATGTGTAGCTTTTGAGGATCTTTTGTTCTACTTCACTTTGTCAGGCAGGTCCTATTTAAGTGATTTCTTGATTGAGAACAGGTGTGGCAGTAATCAGGCCTGGGTGTGGCTAGAGAAATTGAACTCAGCTTTCCTTTATGTTTTAACGGGGGGGGGGGGGGTCACTTTTCCACATAGGGCCATGTAGGTTTGGATTTTTTTTTACCCTTAATAATAAACACCTTCATTTAAAAACTGCATTTTGTTCTTACTTGTGTTATCTTTGCCTAATATTTAAATGTGTTAAGGGAGCAAACACTTTTTCGCACCACTGTAAGCCAGTTATGTTGTTTTCCTTGACGTTTTATCAGTCAAACATCGGGTTCAACAGGGGCATGAAAACCTTAGAGGTGATACAACTGACATCAAAGGTGAATTGGAGCCACACCAGCACATTTATTACATGATTATCAGTTACCCTCCTAATGATATAACTAGATATGATTGGAGAAGGGCATTTTATTGTCACATCACAAGCAGCAGCTACAGTTCAGATTCTTCTTAGTCTGCAGAGCTTGTATGGTTATGTGGGCCCAACCTCATGTCATAATTGTACAAACGATATGATTTATTTGAGTATATCTGAGTAAGTTTAAAAATCTCTATATTATGTATGATGGCTATAAAATGAGTCCACACAACTTACATAAGACCTCTAATAAGAAGTTACATTTGGCCAGTCCTTTATAATGAATACATATTGAGACTGAAGACATTCCCATGAGCCAAAGCTCTACTCAAAGGTGCTACAATGTGGAAAATAAGTCTTGAACATGTCAACATTTTTCTTATTAAACATATTTCTGATGGAGCCACTGATCTGAGATTTTCACCAGATATTAGTAACAACCAAAGTAATCCATACATACAAAGAAATCAAGACAGCTGTGTTCACAAAACAAGTTACATTTAATAAAGTGGAATAACATAGGGAATAAGTATTGAACATGAAGAAAAAGAGGTGCAAAAAGGCATAGAAAGCCAAGAAACCAGCTGAAATCCATCAGAATTCAATTATATAAAGTCTGCCTGTACCATGTGCTGAAAAACACCCCCACACCATGATGCACCCACCTCCAAACTTCACTGCTGGTATGGTGTTTTTGGGCTGATGTGCAGTGATATTTCTCTTCCAAACATGCTGTCTGCTGTGGCATCCAAAAAGTGTCATGATCCGGGGTTGGCTCTGCTCTACTCTCTCTCTCTCTCCACCTGCAGTCTACTCCCATTAGGTGCAGCTGCCCCTTGTGTCACACCTGCAGCTCATCTAGAGGCTGCCTATTTAAGAGCAGGAGAGACAACCCTGACTGTGGGATTGTCAGACAACATCATGCTGCCCTTGCTATTGCCTACATTTTGTTCCTGTTGGTTTTGCTCCAGCCTGCCTTGCTCCTGTTCTCGCCTCTCTGCCAAGTATCTGCCAACACTTTGCCAAGCCTTGGACCCAAGTAAGGAAACTAATATCCTCTGCTTACCTTTACTTCCCTACCTGTGCACAGGCCCCACAGTTGGACTGCTCTTGGCTGACCCGGACTCCTTCTCTGGAGGACTCCTCCTGGAATAAAGCGTGGCCAATCACAAGTAAGCCCCATTACCCCTCAACTAACTCATCTCCCCAGTCTAGTTCAGGTTTTAGTTTTCCCTGTGGGTTATTCTTCACCCACTTGCTTCAGTCGTCCAGTGTTGGTGTGCCGCAGCCTCCTTTCTTCTTACCACCATCAGCCTGCACTACTATCTGAGTAAGAGAACAAATTATTCAGTCTTACATATTCACTCAGTATTGTCAGCAGCTACTCATTGCTCTGTCTTTGTGTTTTTCCCACAGGACTGCCAGCACGACGACATCTCCATTCTTTCATTCATTCTTATTTTGCAATAAACATCCTTAAACATGTTTCTGTTTCTACGGTGGTTCTGTGCCTATGTCTGAGTCTTACAAACCCCAAAACTATGTCAGTACAATCCCACCAAATAGACTCAGCTGGCACAGCAACCACAACAGACACACCACGTTTGCAAATGGCAGAGCTTAAATTAGACCAACTAGCTTATCAAGCATCTGCTTCCCCTACTCAGGCCCATCGCCTCACTATCCTGACTCTGGCTTGGTATAATGGGCAGTTAGGTGCGTGCAATGGGTTTTTATTTCAATGTGGGCTAGTCTTCTAGTGGATTCTGGAAGATTTTCCCACTGACCTAAGCCGAATTAGCTACATCGCTGACCTGTTAGACAGCCAAGCCCTCTCTTGGGCTCAAGCAGTTTTGGACGGTCCTAAGTTTGGTTCATATTTTTTTATTGCATTTCATCCACAAATTCCAACATGTTTTGGCCATTCCGAGGGTAACATTACCGACCGTTTGTTGAACTTACATCAGGGAACTCAATCAGTGGCCAAATACTCCGTTTGTTTCAGGGTTGCTGTGGCAGAGGCCGGCTGGAATGATGCTGCACTCCGGGGTATTTTCATCCGTAGCCTAAATTCTTCTCTTCAGGACGTGCTTGTAGGTCGAGATGAGCCCACCACCTTGGATGCCCTGGTTTCGCTCGCCATCCGGCTTGACAGTTGCTGCCGAGAACGCACCCGAGAGTGATTTTTGGAGCATGCACGTGCCTCATGGTATCCCTCTGGCCGTGCCTCTTCCTCCTCCTCGCCTCAGCTTGCTCTCCCTGCGCCACCCACTACAGCTGCCGGGGAGTCCAGGGCTTTGGGCCATACTCATATCTTCCCAACAGAACGCCAGCACTGATTTGATGCCGGCCTTTGTCTTTACGTCACAGTCGAAGGACATATTGCAGTGGAGTGTCTGGTGGGCCTAAAAACGTGCACCCATCAGTCTGTTCGAATATCCGGTGCACCCAAAAGCGCGTGCCCGTCAGTCTGTGTAGGGGGTGCTGGCGGGCAAAGAGGCATGTAACTCTTCTACTAAGCTTACTCTCCCAGTCCAAGTCTTGACCCAGTCCAAAGAATTTGCTACTGATACCCTTGTTGATTCAGAAGCCAAACAAAATTTCATTACTCAGGTCTTAGTTTCTAAATTAGGTCTCTCTACAGTCAAACTACAGTCAAACACACCACTACCCTTCATTAAACTCACTGGCAGTGCTGTCTCTATGGTGCACCATCAAATCACTCCTATTACTCTTCTAGTGTTCTTCCCCTATGTCCTCTGAATTGGTACTCAGTTTTCCCTGGTTAAAGTTACACAACCCCTCCGTTAACTGGAGGCTAAACAGAGTTAGTTCATGGACCATGTTCTGTCTGTCCTCCTGTCTCCCGTCAGCAGCATGTTCCCTGGCCCTTCCCATTGCTCAACCTCTGGCTGAACCACCTGACCTCATGGGGGTTCCATCTGAGTACCATGATCTAGCGGCCGTCTTTAGTAAGACACGTGCCTTGTTCCTTCCTCCACATCGGCCCTATGAATGAAAACTTGAACTGATTCTCGGCGCCCCTCTGCCTTCAGGTAACTTGTATAGCTTGTCAGGGCCCAAATGTGAAGCTATGGAAAAGTATGCAAAGGAATCCCTCAGTGCTGGTATTATCCGGCCCTCTACCTCCCCTGTCGGTGCTGGTTTCTTCTTTGTGGGAAAGAAAGATGGCTCTCTCTGCCCATGCATTGATTTCCTGGGCCTGATCTACATTGCTGTGAAAGACAAATACCCTTTGCCACTCATTAACTCTGCCTTTGATCTCCTCCAGGGTGCTTCCATCTTCACCAAGCTAGACCTCAGAAATGCCGACAACCTTGTTCGTATTTGCAAAGGGCACAAATGGAAGACTGGGTTTAACACTCACATCGGCCACTTTGAATATCTGGTGATGCCCTTTGGTCTGATGAACGCTCCAACAGTCTTTCAGCGACTGATTAATGATGTCCTCTGTGACTTTATCAGTGTGTTTGTTTTCATCTACCTGGATGACATCCTGATTTTCTCCCGGTCCACTGAGGAGCACCGAGTCCAAGTTCGTATGGTGCTTCAGAGGCTGCTGGAGAACCAACTCTTCGTCAAAGCTGAGAAATGTGAGTTTGACACTACTTCTACCACCTTCCTTTGTTTCATCATCTCTCAGAACCAAACTGAACCTGACCAAAAATCCAAGCAATCACCAATTAGCCTACTCCTACCAACCGGAGGCAACTTCAGAGGTTCCTGGGATTTGCCAATTTTTACCGACGGTTTGTTAATGGGTACAGTGCTGTGGTCTCCCCTCTGACTAAACTCACATCTTATCAAGGAAAGGCAAGGCAAGGCAAGTTTATCTGTATAGCACATTTTGTGTACAGGACAATTCAAAGTGCTTTACATAAAAAAAAACATTAAAGCATTAGAGCAAGTTGCAAAAGGAATACATAAGAATTTAAAAGCAAACTCAAAAGTAAATTAAAGAGAAACAAAAGCAAGCTAAAATAGAATATGACAGAAATAAAAATTTACAGTGCATTGTAGGAGATTAACAATTGTTCTACTGTAAGTTCGTGGCAAATAGGAGAGATTTTAACCTGGATTTAAAGCAGCTGCAAGTTTCAGCAGCCCTGATGCTTTCTGGGAGTTTGTTCCATATGTGAGGGGTGTAAAAACTAAACACTGCCTCACCCTGTTTGGTTCTAACTCTGGGCACAGATAGTAGGCCTGACCCTGATGATCTGAGGGCTCTGGGTGGTTCATAATGGACTAGCAGATCTGAAATGTATTTTGGCCCTAAACCATTCAGAGCTTTTTAAACCAACAGCAGTATTTTGAAATCTATTCTTTGACAGACAGGAAGCCAGTGTAAAGATTTGAGAACTGGAGTTATATGATCTACTTTCTTGGTCTTAGTGAGGACTCGAGCTGCAGCATTCTGAACTGCAGCTGTCTGATGGACTTTTTAGGGAGACCTGTGAGGACAGCATTGCAGTAGTCCAATTTACTGAAGATAAATGTATGGACAAGTTTCTCTAGATCCTGCTGAGACATCAGACCTCTAATTCTTGCTATGTTCTTTAAGTTATAATAGGCTCATTTCACTAATGTCTTGATGTCACTGTTAAAATTCAGGTCTGAGTCCAGAACCACACCCCGATTTCTGGCTTGGCTGTTGGTTTTTATCATCATTGATTGAAGCTGATTACTAACTTTGAGTCTTTCTTCTTTGGCTCCAAAAACTATCATTTCGGTTTTGTCTTTGTTTAACTGAAGAAAGTTCTGGCACATCCACTCTTTAATTTGACCAATGCATTTGATCAGGGTTTTAATTGGACCATAGTCTCCTGGTGAGATGGTTATGCAGATTTGTGTATCATCTAAATAATTATGGTAATATACAGTATTTTGTTTGAGCTAGTGGCAGCATATAGATGTTGAAAAGCAGAGGTCCCAAAATGGAACCTTGGGGAACTCCACACGTTATTTTTGTTTGCTCGGATTTGCAGTTACCTATTGACACAAAATAGTCCCTGTCTTTTAAATAGGACTCAAACCAGCTAAGTGCTCTACCAGAAAGTCCCACCCAGTTTTGTAGCGGGTCTAGTAAGATGTTATGGTCAACCGTGTCGAATGCAGCACTGAGGTCCAGTAGAACCAAGATTGAAATGTTGCCATTATCTAGATGTATTGGAGTAGATGTCATTAAGAACCTTAACTAGAGCTGTCTCAGTGCTGTGGTGTGGCCGAAAACCTGACTGGAAGATATCAAAACAGTTATCTAATGTCAGGACGTTGTACAATTGTTGAAAACAGCTTTTTCCTATTATTTTACTAAGAAAGGGGAGGTTTGATATGGGCCTATAACTGTTCATAAGTGAGGTGTCTAGGTTGCTCTTTTTCAGAAGTGGCTTGATAACATCTGTTTTCAAGACATCAAGACATCCTTCACCTGGTCAGAGGAGGCAGAGGCAGTGTTCTGCCACCTTAAAGAACTCTTCTCCTCAGCTCCCATGTTGGCTCAAGTTGACCCATCCCTCCAGTTCGTCGTCAAAGTGGATGCCTTTGACTCTGGGGTGGGAGCGGCCCTCTCCCAGTGGTCCCTGCACCTTCTTCTCGTCGTTTGTCACCAGCGGAGAGGAACTATGAAGTTGGCATTCAAGAGCTTCTTGCCATCAAGCTGGCATTGGAAGAATGGCGGGACTGGCTGAAGGGGGCCACTCAACCGTTTCTGGTATGGACAGATCAAATAAACCTAGCCTATCTCAGATCTGTTAAGCAGCTGAATCCTCACCAGGCCTGTTGGTCCCTGGTTTTTGACAGATTCCACTTCACCCTCACTTACAGACCCAGCTTTAAGGACATTAAACCTGATGCTCTCTCCTGGCAGTCCTCCCCTGACTCCCCGTCATCATCCAAATCTATTCTGTCTCGGGCTTGAGTTTTGGGGGCCCTGTCAAGGCAAATCGAGGCTAAGGTTAGAGAGGCCCTGGAGCAGGAACTGGACCCTTGTCCCCTGTATGTTCCTACAGCTGTCAGAGGCAATGTGCTGCACTGGATGCACACCTCCAAATTCACCTGGCATCTGGGAGTCGCATGCACCATCTACCATGTCAGGTGGGCCTTTTGGTGGCCATCCCTCAATAAGGATGCTAGGGAGTACATCAGGGCCTGTATCCTCAGTGTCACCAACACGTTGCCCTCCTCAGCTCCAGTGGGTCTCCTGCACCCTCTACCCACTCCCAGCCACCCATGGGCCAGTATCACCATGGATTTTGTTACTGGGCTTCCCTGTCCAATGGTCATTATGTCATCCTCACGATCACTGGCCGTTTTTCCAAGGCTGCCCATTTCATCCCTCTCTCCAAGTTACCCTCAGCCAAGGAAACCGCAGATCTACTCAACCTCCACGTCAGCTGCCTACATGTCATCCCCTCTGACATCACTTCAGATAGAGGTTCTCAGTTTGTGTCCCATGTGTGGAAGGTGTTCTGTAAAGCCCTGGGTACATCCGTTAACTTGTCTTCTGGTTTCCATCCTCAGTCCAACGGCCAATGTAAGAAAGCCAACCAGGAGCTGGAGGCTTCCCTTCGCTGCGTGGCCTCCCTCAACCCTGTGTCCAGGAGCTCTTACCTCCCGTGGGTTGAATACGCCCATAACACCGCTTCCTCCTTGGCCACGGGTGTTTCCCTATTTAAAGCCTCCCTGGGCTACACCCCCCCTACCCCCCCCCCCCCCCCCCCATTACTGAAGGCGAGATCACCGTTCCCTCCATCTAGAAGCATGTTTGTTGCTGTTGGCACTTCTGGAGGATAACGAAGGAGGCCCTCTTGTGTACGGGCAGTTGCAACTGTGAGGAGTAATTTTATGAACTGTTTGCCTTCACCCTCAGTCTGTTCCCTAAAATGGCCCATTTTAACTGTCAAGATTTCATGGACAGATCGTGCCCCTAGTGGCACAGCGCAGCGCTGCACCTATCAAATGATGTTATGTGACGTGCCAAACACTCCCCAGTTGTACTGAGGACTGTACTGAGGATTCCACCTCACAAGGTGGCACACACGTGTAACTTACTGCTCTTTCCTTGGAGAAATCATGGCCGACATAGAAACATCCGTATTTACACTAGAGAGGAAGAAATTTTTCTTCTTCTTCTTCTTTTAGATTAGACAACCACAAATGGATGTTATCAATCGCTATGGATATATTTGGTCACGGATGGAGGAGCATTTGCTCCCAAATTTGCCAACAATGATTCAAAAAAGAGATTATTTAGCTTATGAAGGTAAATGTTTACATTTTGTTATAACAGAGGGTGCGCAAAGCTAGTTGATGTCCACCTGCTGCCCCCCCCCCCCCCCCAGCGCCATGTGACTGCACAGAACAATTGTGCTGGGTCTGTGTCGTTTTTTTCATATAAATAGCAGCGGAATAAAAGCGAAATTGAGGTGGAATAATCCTAGCAGTTTCTGGATGTAGCAGAGAAAGCTAAAATGACCAACAGAAGAGGAAATACCATCCAGGATGCCGCAAAAAGGGTGAAGCGAGCCAACTGGCCAGCGGTAAGTCTGACGAATTTCCTTGTTTGTTGACATTCTACTAGTGTTCTGGTTCATATACTTTGAAGAGAAGATAAGCAAAAAAAAAAAAACCAAAACAAAACTGGTGACAATAAAACAAAACCATTCAGATAAAACTGAAAGAGGAAATCCTTGGATCAGGTAGTTAGATGGTCCAGTCGTTTGCTTGGTGAGCCACAGCTGAGCCTGACATCCCTGTACACCAGACAAGTACAGAGGATGGCTACCTCCATTTTAAATGATGACTCCCACCCTTTGCACTGCAACTTTCAGCTTCTTCCCTCAAGACAGAGGTTTGCTGTCCCAAAAAGTAGAACCCAGCACTACAAAAACAGCTTTGTTCCTGCTGCTGTCAAAGAGTTGAACAAGCTGTAACAATATATTGCACATAATTTAGGGTACCTATTTATTAACTCCATTTTATATTTACTTATTTTTGTAGGATGTTACTTGGGTTCTAAATATTTTATTGGGTTTTAGACCTTTGAGTTTTTAACCTCTTTGACTAGTTTTTAACTTTTAATATGACCCTTCTCTCTTACCTCTGGTTTTTCTCCCATTTCTTTGTCTTTTTATACCCTGATTGATGGAGCCTTGAGTATTTTTTATCATGTTTATAGTCAGCTTCATATGTGCCTGTGTTTGTGTCTATGTTGAATGTAATTTGTGGCTTGTAAATATGGATGTCACCAGACTGCAAAACAAATCTACCTACGGGTACAAATAAAGTAACCTGAACCTGAACAAAACCATTCTTTGTGTAAATATGTCTGAAGTCCACTTTTGACTGAAAGTTATGTAATTTGACATGGCTGTCGTGGCATTATGCAAATTAGATGTGTAAATTTACTCCTATCTCAAACTTTGGATCATATTCTACATCTTTCTAATTGACAGTAAGCCATTATCTCTTACCACTTTCAAGTTATAGCCTTGGAAATCTCTGACATCTGATCTGAATATTTTCTTGAAAAAAATCTTGACCACTCTTGACCACTAGGGGGTTATGGCGCAATCTGACATCTGTGACAGTTAAAAGGGTTCCTTTTCATTAATTTCTTTAGAGGACTTGTCATAACTGGTGGGCTCTATGAAATCCTCCTCCTACACGCTAGATTTTGTACCCACTCCCATGATGAAGCAGGTGATCAGCATTGTAGGTACCTGTCTGGTGAGCATCATTAACAGCTCTCTTGAATCTAGTTGTGTTCCCTCTTATTTTAAACATGCTATTATTCAGCCTTTTTTTAAAAAAGCCCAACCTTGACTCAACACACTATAAAAATGA
The DNA here is from genome assembly GCA_020510985.1 of Pholidichthys leucotaenia. NCBI lineage: Eukaryota > Metazoa > Chordata > Actinopteri > Cichliformes > Pholidichthyidae > Pholidichthys > Pholidichthys leucotaenia. The sequence continues at coordinate 229,009,644 of CM035849.1, forward strand.
TAGACCCATCTCTAAATGTCCCTTTGTTTCCAAGATATTAGAAAAAGTTGTAGCCAAGCAGCTCACTGATGTTCTTAATTACCATAGTGTTTTTGATAAATTTCAGTTGAGTTTTCGTCAGAAACATTCAACTGAGTCTGTGCTTCTGACTGTCTAATGATATTTTAATGTCATCAGATGCTGGCAAATACTCTGTTAAACATGTAAAGTCGTTAACTAGTCATATTTTTACCATCTCCAAAATATCTCTAAATTAGATCATTGGTCTCACAGAATCATCTGGAAACTATTATACTGTACATGCCTTTGTCTCTTCACATCTGGACTACTGTAATGCTCTTTTCACATGTTTGAATAAGTCTTCTATAGATCGCTTACAGTCAGTCTAGAATGCTGCTGCTCATCTCCTAACTCGATCTAGTAGGTTCTGTCATATAACGCATATTTTATCCTCCCTGCATTGGCTTCCCATTAATTTTAGAATTCAATTAAAATTCTTGTTTTTACCTATAAAATCATTCATGGTGAGGCTCCTTCTTATATCTGTGACCTACTGCATCCATACTCTCCTAGCAGGTCTCTTAGGTCTTTGAGTCAGAACCTTCTCTCAGTACCAAAAACTAGACTCAAGACCAAAGGTGACAGGGCCTTTGCAGCTGTGGCACCAAATTTATGGAACTCCCCACCCCTCACTTTAAGATCTGCACCTTCACTTGCTCAGTTTAAGAAGCAGTCTAGTTTAAAGCAGATTAAACAATGCCACAGCGCACGACCGCTACCCAGTCCCCCATATTCAGGATTTTTCCGTTCACCTCACCGGGGCACGCATTTTTTCCAAGATAGACCTGGTCCACGGTTACCACCAGGTCCCAGTGCGCGCTGAGGACATACCTAAAATGGCAGTAATAACCCCGTTTGGTCATTTTGAGTTTTTACGCACAGGTTAAAAGGTGTGGCGCAGACATTCCAACGCATGATGGATGTGGTGTTGGGCGATCTGCCGTTTGTGTTCATCTACCTGGACAACATCCTGGTGGCCAGCGCGTCCGAGGATGAACACGTAGCCCACCTCAGGACAGTTCTCCAGAGGTCGGAGGAGCACGGGTTAATAATCAAAACAGTGAAGTGCCAGTTCGGGGTGACTGGAATCGATTTTTTGGGCCACTGCATCTCACCGGAGGGCATAATACCCTTACCGACAAAGTGCGCGCAGTGGCAGATTCCCCGGCCTCAGACGGTCAGGGCGCTGCAGGAGTTTTTGGGGATGGTTAACTTCTACAACTGTTTCCTCCCCTGTGCAGCCCAGCTCATGCAGCCATTGTATGCCACGCTTAAGAAATGGAAACCGGCGGACAGAGTCAACTGGACTTCTGAGCGAGAGCAGGCGTTTTCCGAGGTTAAAACAGCTCTGGCGAACGCCGCACTGTTGGCGCACCCGGACTCGCTGGCTCGGATAGCACTCACTACCGACACATTGGACATGGCCATAGGGGCCGTCATGGAGCAATGCGTCGCTGGTTCTTGGCAACCACTCACCTTTTTTAGCAGGTCTTTACGTGACAATGAGCGTAAATACAGCGCGTTCGACAGGGAGTTACTGGCTCTCCACCTGGCCATACGCCACTTCCAGTTCTGGCTGGAAGGGCGCACCTTCACTGTGTTCGTGGACCACAAGCCGCTAACATACGCAATGGCCAAGGTTTCGGAACCATGGTCGGCCCGGCAGCAGAGACAGCTGGCCGCGATCTCGGAGTTTACGACCGACATTCAGCATGTGGCCGGTAAACTCAACGTGGTGGCGGACTGCCTCTCGCGTGCATGGGATAGATTACACGGCCATGGCTGCTGAGCAGATCGGCGATGCGGACGTTTGCGTGCTCCTGTCTGGACAAACAGGGTTAAAGCTGGAGAGCAGAGTACTGCAAGATGGAGGGCCTCCCCTAGTCTGTGACGTCTCCACAGGCCGCCCGTGCCCGGTGGTCCTACGCACTTGGCGCCGCCGTGTTTTGGAGTTGGTTCACTCCCTAGCGCACCCAGGAGTGCGCGCGGCAGTCAAAATGGTGGGAGCAAAGTTCGTCTGGCCGAGCCTGCACAAACAGGTGAAAGAGTGGGCTGCAGCCTGCGTAGCGTGCCAACGAGCCAAGGTGCACAGGCACACAAAGGCCCCCTTGGAGCCGTTCCATATCCCGGCTAAGAGGTTCAACCACGTTCACGTGGACCTCGTGGGCCCCTTCTCCCCATCGCAGGGGCTCACGCACCTCCTGACAGTGGTGGACTGCACCACGCGCTGGCCCGAAGCATTCCCGTTAGCTTCCACCGCGTCCGCGGAAGTTGCACACGCTTTTTTTACGACATGGGTGGCACGTTTTGGTGCCCCTTCGGGTATCACGTCCAATCGGGGCCTGCGATTTGTTTCCGACCTCTGGTCCATGATGGCCCGGAGCCTGGGCGTCACAATTCATCGCACAACCACGTACAACCCACAGGCCAATGGGTTATGTGAGCGTTTCCGTAGGTCGCTTAAAGCAGCGCTCAGGGCTTCGCTTACGCATGAAAATTGGGTGGACTGGTTGCCGTGGGTTCTATTAGGGTTGCTTTAGGCACCGAAGGAGGATTTGGCAGCTTCCCTGGCAGAGCTGTTTTTTTCCCAGCCGCTGCAGCTCCCTGGAGAATTTTTGCCGGACAACCTCGCGCCGAACACCAATCCATCCTCGCTTTCACGGCATAGCGCAGAAGCAGGGATGGTACCTGGCCCGGCCCACCACTGTTTTCCCCGCGCTTTTGTGCCAAAGACCTTGAAGGACGCGTCGTTCGTATTTGTCAGGCACAATGCCCACCGGACCCCCTTGCTCCCGCCCTACGATGACCCGTTCAGAGTGCTGGAACCTGGGGAGAAACATTTTGTGTTAGACTTGGGGGGACGCAGGGAAACAATCTGTATAGACAGGCTCAAGCCCACCTTTGTTTTAGCAGACAAGCAGGTGGTGTTGGCCCGAGCCCCTCAGGGTGGACGACCCCCACTGAGAACTCCCCAGGTAAATGACTTGTCAGATCAGTCACAATGGCATGCTGAAGATGCCCCCCTCCCAAATGTCCCCCCACAGACGGACACACCCCCAAGAGCGCCCCACCGGCACAGCAGTGCCTCGGAGCCGCCGACCCCCCGTTACAGCTGCTATGGACGTAGGCTGAAGCCCAAAGGACATGAGGATTAAGGCTCAGTCTGAGTTTCTGGGGGGGCGGGGGTGGGAATCCACTCAGTATGTTTCCACTCAGACGGAAGGGCATGGCAGGACGAGAAACATAACAGAGGTGCAGGACTGTCTATGGTTTTCGCATGAGGATATGCATCCTCCTTTGGTCTGCATGTTAATGTGCTGGGTGACAAGGGAAATTACCAGGGGGGGATTTGTGTGTTGATGCAAACAGTGACAAAGGGAATGGGAATGGCAAATGCATTTATGTTAATGCAGTACCACACACTGCGGAGCGAGTTGTATGCTATAAAAGGAGAGGTGCCCGTGACCTGTTTTTATGCTTGTGATTCTTGTGAATGTGAGAGAGAGATTAATAAAGTCTGCTCTGCTCTGGACCGCCTCGCCTGATTATTCCTCTCTTCACAACGTGTTCAGTACTTATTTTCCCTGTTGTATATTAGAGTAGATGAGTCTCCACCCCTTACTTAATCCATGGAAACAGTGGCATTGTCCAACTCCCTACAAAGTAGAAGAGACCTTCCAGGCTTTCTTCCTTGAGAAGACCCCCCCCCCCCCCAATAAAAGGTTCAGCAGTAAGAAGGCTTGTAGCTAAATAGTGATCACAAAAACAAGTTAAATTAATTCCTTTAAAGGTATCTTGTGCTCTTATTACCTCCGCCAAGGAGGTAATGTAATCAGGGTGGTTTGTCTGTCTGTTTGTCCGTCCGTTTGTTTGTCTGTCTGTTAGCAGGATTATGCAAAAACTACTGGATGGATTTTGATGAAATTTTCACCAGAGGTGGCCCTTGGGCCAAGGATGAGCCCATTAAATTTTAGTGATGATCTGAGAGTGCATACCTCGACCAAGGACCTTGTTTGTATTTGTGCAGCAGGATTACACAAAAACTACTGCATGGATCTGGAAGAAATTTTCACCAGAGGTGGTCCTTGGCCTAGAGACGAACCCATAACATTTTGGTGATGATCCCAGAATGCATACCTCCACCAAGGTTCTTATCTTCTGACAATGTGTTAGCAAGAAAAGAATACTCCAAGCCTACTGGATGGATTTGGATGGAATTTTCACCAGAGGTGGTCCTTGGCCGAGAGAGAAACCCATAACATTTTGGTGATGATCTGAGAATGCATACCTCCACCAAGACTCTTATCTTCTCACAGTGTGTTAGCAAGAATACTTTAACTCTACTGAATGGATTTGGATGAAATTTTTACCAGAGGTGGTCCTTGGCCTAGAGAGGAACCCATAACATTTTGGTGATGATCCGAGAACGCGTACCTCCACCAAGGCTCTTATCTTCTCACAGTGTGTTCGCAAGAATCCTCCAAAACTAGTGGATAGACTTTAATGCAGTTTTCACCAGAACTGGCTTGCGGCCTACACACAAACCCATTACATTTTGGAGGTGATCCATGAGGGATGGAAAGAGCCTTGGCAGAGGTATGTGCTCTCTGAGTGCTGTTCTAGTTGCAAATGTATTCAGTAATATTTTTGAAAACAAGTTATTAGAGTGTCGTTAGCAATCCAACATTTGTCATATGGTAGTATACAGTATAATAAGTCTGACAATCCCACAATGTTGTAGGGAAACCCAGTGTTTCCTCTTTCTTAAGGACCTTGGTGTGGTAGCAACATATTTTTCCGGGGGGGGGGGGGGCACATAACACTATTGTAACTGGAATATGTTAATTTTATACTATTTATTTCTTTTTTTTAAATTTTGCACAGTAACTTTGTATATGGAACTTACCAATTGAAATATTGTACAACCGAGGCTTGAATGTTGGAATATTGGGCCAGTTGGGGTGCCACCCAGATGTCCTGTGTTTAGACTTTTTACTGGTGTTATCCTTCTCTCCTTCCTCTGTTCTCACCTCTCCTGGACCCTCTGCCTGAACACTTTCCTCTACTTGGTTCCTCTCTTCTGTCTCATCTTGCCCTCTCTGAGCTCTGTCTAATTCAGGTTCTCTCTCTGTCTATGGTGGTATACAAACAGGTTAGAAAATATCAAGTGTCATGTAAATTAAAAGTAGACAACCAAAAATTTGTAGTTAAGGGTACAAAGCGCACCCACTTAAAAACTTGAGTAATGACTTCAGTCTTGAAGGTTTGAGGTTTTTCTCCAAAATTTATAACAATTTTCTTATAGTTTTCTACTTATCTCTGTAACTTTATCTAAATTTGAAACCAAATTTGTAATTTCCTCTTGCAAATAAGACTTTTCTTGTACATTTGAGACTTTATTATAAATTTGTAGATTATTTTATGGCTATTTTTGTCACGGATGCCCCTCGGGGCAGAGATATGAGAACCACGTGCCAACTGTGAGTTTGGGCAATTTATTGCAAAAAGCAACAAACATAAAGTTTAACAGAGTGTTCAAAACTCAGAATACAAACGAAGGAGAAAAAACTTAGAGAGATTGTGCTCCAGAGCGAGGCAGGGCTCTGGTGGAGACGAGATGAGGATAACCATTAAGACAGCGGCAAATAAGGAAAGGAAATGTAGTTGTTAAATAGGGACGGAATGGATAACACAAATGATGACAGGTGTGAGTTCACATGAGTGGGCAAAAGGGAACAATGAATGGTGACTGGGATCAGCTGAAAGACATGAGGGGGGAGTGGCTGGGCTTGACAGCAGACAAGGTGACACCCACGCAGAGCACAAAGCCGGAAATGCAGCCTGACAGCTATCAGCCCAGAAAAGGATACCATAGGATAAATATAAAGAATAAACATAATCAAATGCAGACTAATAAATAATTACAAATTGAAATGAAACAAAACTGAAGCCTAAACAGAAAAATAGAAAGAAGTAGAGAAACTCAAAGGCACAAAACTACAACAAATATACAGTATATATGAATACAAAGAAAAAGCCTCGAGACTGAGTCTGGCAGAACTACCAGAGCTCAGCTCGTGACCATTTTTTGTCTATTTTTTTAAAATAAAATTACAATTTTTTTAATAAATTTGAAATAGACTGTGGTATTTTTTTTAAGTTTTCCTTATAACAATTTACATTTTTGACCATAATTTTGCAGAGACAGAACAGAACAATAATTTAACTCTAACTTCAAAGACAAAAATATTAATAAAATTACATTTAATGAAATAAATTAATTTAAATGACCAAAGATGCAGTTATTTCTGCTATAATATTTCTATATATTTATAGTTTTTTTTTTGTTTTGTTTTTTAGAAATCTCCTCACCACCCAGACAGCAGGAAAAACCTCCCTTATTTTGAAATTCAACTGTTGGCACGTTTAGCTTGTCTGAAGGCTGCTGACGGATTAAAGCCATTGACTTCATGAATTTCTGTCATCTTAACTTGCCAGGTACATAATAAGGAACATAAGTTAGTTAATTATTATTAACTAAGCTAAAGGTAAAAACATTTCCTTTTTATTCTTGTCTGAAATAAGAAAAACAAAAAACTAACCACACGTGTTAGCTAAGCCAAGGGTTCACGAACTTTTCAGCCTGTGACCCCAGAAATAACGGTGACAGAGACCGGCGACCCCCACTATCCCCAGAGGTGACTGATACATAAGAAAACGTGTGTGTCATGAACGCGCACATTCACGGGTGAAAAATAGGACACCAAATGCTCGCTGTAGGTTTGAACATTTATTAACTTAAACACAAACAAAAAACGTCACATGCAAATACACTAAAAGAAAAGAAATAACATAACCGCTGGAGAAGAGTTGGGCTCAATATCAAAGGTACAAAGTCAGGGAACGCCTCACCAGGGAGAAAGCTCAGTCGGAGGATCCCGAGAGCAAAGGGGCTCGACGGCTGAAAAAAACAGAAGGAGAAAAAGGCACCAAGATGGAGCTCACCAACTTACCTCAACAGCGGGACCTAAACCATGAAAAATAGGTCACGGCAGGAGAAGAGGAAGAAGAAGGAGGAAACGACAACAGCAGAAGTAGTTGTGTCCCTTAAATACACACACACACACACACACACACACACACACACACACACACACACACACATAATCAAAGACAGGTGTAATCCATAAGTAGCAAAATGAGCAGCAGTTGTGCAGCCCCAAAGGAATTGACAGCCAGAAGCTGCACAGTGCTGTCAAAACAAACAAACCGGAACCAAGAAACTAAAACACAACGAAACTAGAAAACATCACAGAAAAACACTCACTGGGCAGAGAACCTGGGCATGGCTCTAACCTGTGCCCCAGGACCATGACAGAGCAACCCCCCACAAGGGGTGGAGACCAGACACCCCAGTGTAACATAACAAAAAAGACAAGAAAAAAACAAAACCTCCCACACACAAAGACAACGACCCACCCTGGGGGAAGAGGAGGGGGAACCCAGGAATGGAGGGGCCGAAACCAGAACAAAAACCAAAAAAAAAACACTCACGAATCACACTCAGTCTATAGGTGACTGTTAGAATAATATTGAGCTTAAATTATTCAAAGTCAAATAATCAGGCAGAAAGTTGAATTTATGTACATTTATTACAAAAATATAAGGAATCACCCCATTGGCCACCTAGGGGAGCGGTTACAAGGCATGACATTCAGACACACCTAGAATCTCTAAAGGATCCATTCTTCTAAGTCTGATATATATAGGTAGGAGAAAGGAGAGGGAGGATGAGGATAAGGGAAGGGACAGAACGGGACAGTCCTGATAACTCAGCTTATCCAGGCAGACGTCAGACACTCTGGAGACATGGGTCATGAAGACATGAGATCCATAAAACTAACAGAATGTCCATCTACCACTGATCTGTACAGGCTGAGGAGTTCCTGTGCATTCCTGTGACCCAAAACAGGTTATGTTAAAGAGATTATAATAAATGGCTTAGCTCATTCCTTACACACGTACTGATCCTCAGTCTGAACTCGCTGAAATTGCTCACAGAAACGACTCTAAGCCCAACCGATAAGTGAGCGACACAGCTCAGGTGGTCTTCCCAAGTCCCATGGCCACCGGCATGTGTGCTGGAACACATCGGACGGCCTCCCCATGCCCCAGCACCAACGAAGCAGCAGGAGCCATTCCGGCGGTCTTCCTAAGTCCCAAGACCACTGGCATCTGTGCTGGGACAAGTCAGGTAGCCTTCTCATACCCCAGAACCAACAAGACTGAGGAATCAGTCCGTCAGGCGGTCTTTCAAGAGGAACCTCTCGGGATGCACCCGCGGTGGCCCCAGGCTGGGGCTGAGTTGCACCCACGGTGGCCCCGTGTAACACCCACTTGTGTGTAACACCTCTTTGTAGCACTTTAGATGTGTAATACTACTTTAGGTGTACAATCGTGTACCCTTGTGGTAGTATTGGGTTATGGCAGTGTAGTTACCTTTAACCTTACTACATGGATGGAAGGGACAATTGGGCCAGGTCAGGTAGACCCTAGGTTCGTAGGAGCCTGGAAGGCGTAACAACAGATGACACAACACCGATATATAGGAACTTGCAACTATGTATATTTTTACAGATATGTACACATAATCAAAAAAAAAAAACCACAGCACTGTAACAATAATGGAAAAAAATAAAAATAAAATACTCCAAATATATTTACAGTGTGTACAGTTCTCTAGTGTCCATTCCAGGTGATCAGTGGGATCACCTCTAGCAGGCGGTAGGTTCGGGCAATCGGCTCGCCATCCAGATCTGGAGAATCCATGCTTGTAATCCAGTCCAAACAAAAAAAAACCTGACCTACAGAATAGGTCAGAACACAGAAAATAAGCTATTGAAATGAACCTTTTTCTAACCATTACAGCTCTGAAAAATAACCTCCTCCTGTGCAAAACCTAGCCGGAGTTAGCATCGGAGGTTAGCATGTTAAGCTAGCACAACAATTTACCACAAACTTGCACTTCAAAACACACACAAACCACAGGTTCAACATTCACCACCAAGCAGCAATCAATGGCAAGGGAATTGGGACCTTTGCTAACCGTTACAGCTTTGGAAAATAGCTTTTTCTGATGAAAAAACTAGCCGACATTAGCATTTCAAGCTAGCGATTAGCATTTCCCATACACACTAAATGGATAGCACTCACCATGCTAATCGACACGTGCGTCAGGGGGTTCCCGCGCTCAACGGCGTTAACAGCCTTTGGATCCAAATCTTAAAATTTAACAAGCAGGGTATTAGAATTTGATAGTACAGCAATGTCTCATTGCGGGTATTAGTTTAGGCTTACCAATCTCAAGTTTTATCCAAGACAAAGACTGCTATCAGCACGCTAGCTCACCGTCTCCGTAAGGGAACGCGCTCTCTCGCTCGATGTCTGCTGCGACTGAAGCGTTCTACAGGTTACACACAGACCGAGCGAGGGAGCACGTGACCCCATTGGCTGGCGTGACCCCATTGGCTGTTGCTGCCAAACAAAAGACGCAGCCATTGGTTGCTCGAAATACCAAATAAAACATTTGGAACTTTATCAAAACTCCCCAGAAAATGTTCCCTACTGTTTTATGAATATATATTTATTTAAATATTCATCTTTAAATTATTTACTCCCATTGTGAAATGGGTGTTTTTCTCTTCAAAACCGGTATCAATATTCATATTTTTATTCGCGTTTTTAACACTGGGTTACACCCGGGCTGGGGCTGAGTTTCATCAGTGGTGTCCCCAGGCAGGAGCAACAATGCACCCGCAGTGACCCCGGGCAGGAGCAACGATGTACCCTCGGTGGCCCCAGGCAGGAGCAATGATGCACCCTCGGTGGCTCTAGGCAGGAGCAACGATGCACCCTCGATGGCTCTGGGCAGGAGCAACAATGCAGCCTCGGTGGCTCCAGGCAGGAGCAACGCTGCACCCTTGGTGGCTCCGGGTGGGAGCAACGCTGCACCCCTGGTGGCTCCGGGCGGGAGCAACGCTGCACGCTCGGTGGCCTCAGCCAGAGAGGAAGCAGCACCCACAGAGGTCCCGGGCTGGGATGGCATGTCCGCGACAACCTCAGTGGGAGGAGCTGAACCCATGATGGCTTCAGGCGGTGAGCCTGGACCCACGGAGACTTCTGGCTCAGGTGGATCTTCCCCTGGGAGAAGGCTCAGGAAAAACAAGGAGAAAAGCAGGGTCAGGGTCATCAGCAGCGGTGGAGCAATGTGAGCTCAGGTGCAGCTGATGGCTGCACTTGGCTCTCCTCCCCATGAGCCAGACAAGACCTCTCCAATATGGAAAAAATGGGAACAGAGGAGGGCACTTGCCTGAACTCGAGCTCCACCACCGTCCATGACTCCATCGACCCAGGTGACGATGCTCCAGGCTAAGTCCTCTGGAGGTTCAGTTGCAACTCTGTGATGGTGTGTGCAGTCCCGGTGCCCCCAGGCGAAGTGACCCACACTGGTGGACCCTCCGGCGTGGCAGCTGGCGGTTGACTCTCCACTGGCACTGGAACAGGGTTCTCCAGGGTCCTGGGTTCCTCCATCGACCAACGGCTCAGTTCAGGGACTGGTGGGCCCTCAAGGACAGATAGAGGAAACACGGAGAGGGCAAGAGAAGAATTAATTGCAGCAGGAGGAGAAAACCCAGTGGACTGCAGGGACTGGGTTTTCTCTCCAGGAATCAGGCAAGAACATTAGTTTTTTTGAGCCTTTTTTATCGTAGCTATGGTGTTAACTGCCCAGGTAAGGTTGTGAGAAATATGAACACCCAGAAACTTAAAATGTCCATCTTCAGTGGATCTGCTCCGCCTGTAGGCAAACTGGTACCAATTAAAGTCTGGGGGGAGACTAGGCAAAAGCTGTTTCAATACCATTTTCTCAAAGCACTTCATAATAATGGATGTTAATGCTACTGGTCGATAGTCATTCAGACTGCTGATAATATGTTTTTAGGCACAGGAATAATGACTGCAGATTTTAAACACTGTGTAACAACGGCTGCCTTGAGAGACAAATTAAAAATGTCAGTCAAAACAGAGCATAGCTGATCTGCACATGATCTGAGCACCTTTCCTGGCACTCCATTGGGACCAGTAGCCTTTCTCGGGTGAACTGCTCTCAGTGTCTGTCTCACCTCATGATCCTGCAGGGTAAGTACATCAGAGCTGGCATTCAATAACTTCAGTGGGTCCAGGCGAGGTGTATTTGCCTCAAACCGTGCGGAAAAGCAGTTCAATTCTTCTGCCAGTGAGGCGCTGATGTCATTGGAAATGATGCTGCTGCCCTTATAGTTTGTGATATGGTGAAAGCCTTGCCATACTCGTCTCGAATCATTATCAGAAAAATGGTCCTCAACTTTCCTCTTATAGGCCTGTTTAGCCTCCTTAATGCCTTTCTTCTGATTAGCCCAGGTGGTGCTATACAGATCTGTATCCCCTGACCTGAAGGCTGTATCACGGGTTCTGAGGAGTGCCTGGACTTCTTTTGTCATCCAAGGCTTCTGGTTAGGAAAGACCCTAATACGTTTTTCCACAGTCACCTGGTTGATACGGTAGATGATGAAGCATAATACAGTCTGTGTGTACATTTCCAGATCCTCATTCTTGAATAAATTCCATACAGTGTTTGAAAAACAGTCCTGCAGCTGGGAAAGAGCTCCCTCAGGCCATGTTGTGATGTTCTTTATAGTAGGTCTAGCAGTTCTCCTGAAGGGGGTGTATGCTGGGATGAGGAGCAATGATAGATGGTCTGACAGGCCAAGATGTGGACACGGCACAGCTCTGTAGGCATGCTTCAGGTTCGAATACATCCGATCAAGACAATTTTTTCCCCTGGTGGCACATTTTTTTTTTTGTTACTTATTTGTACCCGTAGGTAGACTTGGTTTGCAGTCTGGTGACAAGCCACCGGCTGCTGGTCGCTGCATGCGCGAGCGCCCTAAACCTACATGTTTTGGTGTGCGGGAGGAAACCGGAGAAATCCCGGAGTAAACCCGCGTAACACGGGGAGAACATGCAAACTCCACACAGCTCACTGTTGGTCAGGGGCTGGGATCGAACCCACGATCTCATGATCCCCGCGGTCCCCCGGCCGAGGGTAAAACTGTGCTGCCACAGTGCTAAACCACTGCGCCACCGTGCAGCCATTTCACATACTGTGTGAAATTAGGCAGCACAGTTTTCAAGCATGCTTGGTTAAAATCACCAGCTATAATGTGAACACCCTCTGGATAGGCCTGCTGCTGTTTATTTATTACACTGTACAAATGACTAAGGGCCGCTTTAGTATTTGCATCAGGAGAAATATAGACCGCTGTTATAATAACCACTGTCAGCTCTTTCGGAAGATAAAAAGGCCGACATAAAACTGACATTGTCTCTAGATCAGGAGAACAGTAAGTGTTAATAATACGACTGTGGTTAGTCCAAGTGTTGTGAAGAAAGATGCAGAGACCTCCCCCTCTCTGTTTTCCGGATTCCGCTGTTCGGTCCATACGGTGAAGTGTGCTCCCTGGTAGCTGCACTGCAGCATCAGTGATCAGCGGGTGGATTCAGCTTTCCGTTAACAACAGCACGCAGCAGTCTCTCACAGTTTTACTAGTTGCCAGCTGTAGCTCTAGATCATCCATCTTGTGGACGATGCTTCTGGCGTTGGAGAGAAAAATGCTGGGCAGCTGAGGTCTATGCGGCTGTCTCTTTAGCCTCGCTAGCAGGTTCAACCGGCATCCCCGCTTTTGCTTTCTCTCCCTCCTCCGTCTGCATCGCTTCCCAGGACCTACAACAATCCATGGTGATCCTGCTGGTCTACAGATAGCCTCCAGTATGTTTTGTGTGTTCTCAAAAACTGCTGTAACAGCAGACTTTTGTTGAAGTCCAATATTTATCAGCTCAGTATGACTGTACACAAATCCAGCTTCACACGGTCCAATATCCAACAACAGCATACATACAAACAAAAATAGGAAGCAAAGAGCTGCTGCGCAGACGAGTGCCGCCATCTTTGGTTCCATAACCCATTGGCCTGTGGGTTGTACGCGGTCGTGCGATGAATTGAGACGCCCAGGCTCCAGGCCATGGTGGACCAGAGGTCGGAAACAAACTGTGGGCCCCGATCGGACGTGATGTCCAAAGGAACGCCGAAACGTGCCACCCATGTTGTCAAAAAAGCGCGTGCGACATCTGCGGATGCAGTGGAAGCTAGCGGGACTGCTTCGGGCCAGCGCATGGTGCGGTCCACCACTGTCAGGAGGTGTGTGAACCCCTGCGATGGTGGAAGGGTGCCCGCGAGGTCCACGTGAACGTGGTCAAACCTCTTAGCCGGGATATGGAATGGCTCCAAAGGGGCCTTTGTGTGTCTGTGCACCTTGGCTTGTTGGCATGCTATGCAGGCTGCAGCCCACTCTTTCACCTGTTTGCGCAGGCTCGGCCAGACGAACTTTGCGTCTACCATTTTGACTGACGCGCGCACTCCTGGGTGCGCCAGGGAGTGAACCGACTCAAAAACGCGGCGGCGCCAAGCGTGTGGGACCACCAGTCACGGGTGGCCTGTAGAGACGTCACAGACTGGGGGGGGGGGGCGTATTGCAGCACTCTGCTCTCCAGCCTTAACCCTGTTGGTCCAGACTGGAGCGCGCAAATGTCCGCATCGCCGATCTGCTCAGTGGCCATGGCTGTGCAATCTATCCCCACGTAGACTGGGGCCACTAATGCGCGCGAGAGGCAGTCAGCCACCATTTTGAGTTTACCGGCCACATGTCGAATGTCGGTCGTAAACTCCGAGATCGCGGCCAGCTGTCTCTGCTGCCGGGCCGACCATGGTTCCGAAACCTTGGCCATCGCGTACATAAGTGGCGTGTGGTCCACGAACGCAGTGAAGGTGTGCCCGTCCAGCCAAAACTGGAAGTGGTGTATGGCCAGGTGGAGAGCCAGTAACTCTTTGTCAAACGTGCTGTATTTACACTCATTGTCGCGCAAAGACCTACTAAAAAAGGCAAGCGGCTGCCAAGAACCGGTGACGCACTGCTCCACGAAGGCCCCTATGGCCACGTCTGATGCGCCGGTAGTGAGCGCTATCCTAGCCGCTGGGTCCAGGTGCGCCAGTAGTGCGGTGTTCGCCAGAGCTATTTTAACCTGGAAAATGCCTGCTCTCGCTCAGGAGTCCAGTTGGAAAAAATGTGTGCCCCGGTGAGGTGAACGGAAAAATCCTGAATATGGGGGATTGGGTAGCGGTCGTGCGCTGTGGCGTTGTTTAATCTGCGGAAATCTCCGCAAGGTCGCCATGATCCCTTGGCTTTAGGAACCATATGTAGACAGGGTGCCCGTGGGCTGTTTGAGCGCCTGATGATGCCCAACTTTTCCAAGTTGGCAAACTGCTTGCGCGCACTGGCCAGTTTAGCTGCATCCAGGCACCGAGGTCGTGCGAAAACGGGCGCCCCCATAGTGGTAATGAAGTGCTCCACCCTGTGTTTAGTGACGGTCGCCAAAAATGTCGGGACCGTGAGTGCTGGGAACTAGTTGAGTAGTGTGTGGAACTTACCCCCTGGAGCTGTGACGTTGGCTAGTGTTGTGGACCCGGCTCCTCGAGCTGTACAGGGGAGAGAATCAAAAGACATTGCATTAATCAGGAGTCTGTTAGCAACATCAACTAGTAGTCCATGTGCACACAAAAAATCAGCGCCTAAAATGGGGAAGCTGCATGCCGCTATGATGAATGCCCATTGGTATGTATGGCCGTGCAAGGATACAGCCAGTGTCCTCTCTCCAAAAGTCTTAATGTCTGAGCCGTTTGCGGCCGTCAGCTCGGGGCCACTAGTTCCTGCCAGCCGGTCGGCGTAGGACGGCAGGATGAGGCTCTTTTGGGAGCCGAAGTCCACGAGGAATCGTCTCCCCGAGCGTGAGTCTGTCACATAGAGCACCTTGCTTGCTTCACCGGTGGTCGCAGCTGCTACCGACAGCCGGTCCCGGCGTTTCCCGAATGCTTGAATTGGCACGGTGGCACGCATCGGCGTGCGTCCTCTCCAAAACGGCGGTGGTAGAAACAGAGCGTGTCTCTTCGGTGCTTCTTGGCCCCTGCTGCAGCCACCATTGCTGGCTCCTCGCCTCCGCTGGCAGTCTCGCTGGGTTCCGACACTGCTGTGTTCACTGTGAGGGCTCTGGTAGTGAGGATGATCTGATCTGCCTGCTGGGCTAGCGCCCGGTAGTTGCGTACGGCCAGCAGCGGCGAATTAGCAAGGACTGCTCTGGCCGCTGTCGGGAAGTTCCGGAGGAAAAGGTGGGCAAAGAGAAAATGCCCGTCATCTGTGCCCATCAACGCCAACATCTTCTCCATCAATTCGACCGCCGACCCGTCTCCTAACTCGGAGTGCGTCAGGATCCGCTCTGCTCTCTCACAGTCCGAGAGCATGTAGCGCCGGGTCAGCGCGGTTTTGAGAGCACTGTATTTGTCACGGGCTGGGGGCTGTTGGAGCAGGCTTGCCACCTGCTGAGTTGTGCGTGCGTCCAGCGCTGCGACCACGTAGTAATATCTGCTGTCATCTGCCGTTATTCCCCGGAGCGTGAACTGGGCCTCAGTGTGAAGGAACCAAGACTTCGGGTCATGTAGCCAAAAGTCTGGGAGTTTGACTGAAACGGTGCACGCGTTGCTGGCACTTCCAGTCCGGGTCATCTCCGGGGTGTTCGCCTCGCGTTCCATTGTGTGTCAAGGGTCACCAGTGTGGAGAGAATAACCAGGCCGAACTTTCCCGAGCAGATGAAGCTTTATTCCACTCTCTCTCACATTCACCAGAATCAGAAAAACTTCCCACCAGGTTGCAGGCACTCTCTTTTATATCACAGCACTAACACGTCTCTGCTACCTGGGGTGCTGCATTAACATATCACTCCCCACACTCCCCACCTTTTTTTTTTTTTTTTTTTGTTACTTATTTGTACCCTTAGGTAGACTTGGTTTGCAGTCTGGTGACAAGCCACCGGCTGCCGGTCGCTGCGTGCGCGAGCGCCCTAAACCTACATGTTTTTGGTGTGCGGGAGGAAACCGGAGAAATCCCGGAGAAATCCCGGAGTAAACCCGCGCAACACGGGGAGAACATGCAAACTCCACACAGCTCACTGTTGGTCGGGGGCTGGGATCGAACCCACGATCTCATGATCCCCGCGGTCCCCCGGCCGAGGGTAAAACTGTGCTGCCACAGTGCTAAACCACTGCGTCACCGTGCAGCCATTGATCCGAGCCTTTGATCTGCCACTTCAGTCTGAGGGAAAACTACTGAGTAACTACTGAGTGGGTTCCCCACAGGTGCTTAGTTTTCAAGTGCTTGAGCATTTTTACGGGCTTTAAACGCTCATGTGCAAGCACCTCAGTACACACTACACATTGGAGATGTTGTACTTCACTGATAACGATGCGTGAATCCATACTGAATATATTCCTCTCGATACCTGCGACACTTGGCAGCTGCTCCGACTGCTTATGGAGCCCTGTACGGTGCTGTCCTCCTCCTCCTCCTCCCGTGCCAGATGTCAATGGCCTTTCTGATGGCATTTCTCCGCTCTCTGCTGCTGTCTCTGCTGGCCTCTCTGTGTTGTCTTTAGTCGGTATCTACCACCATTTCATTTTTAAAAATAATATCCTAGGCTTAAAGCGTAGTGTGTTGATTTGAGCTGTTCAGACAAAATTTACTGGTGCACACTGACCTGTGACATGTCACCTGTGTAATCACCTCAGGAGGATTCTGAAAATCATCTTGTGACCCCCCCTCTCCCAGCGTCTCAGGACCCCCTGGGGGGGTCGGGACCCCCACTTTGGGAATCTCTGAGCTAAGTGATTCTTCCATTATTGCTCCCGGTACCATCGGGTTAAAACCATGATAAATGCTTTCACTGCTCACATACCTCTTCTGATTTTTTTCCGCGTTTAAAGCACTTTAATAAGCTCATGCTTCTCTTGGACAGTGATGCTCGTAGCGAGACACTACCTGCCAACTGGAACACGTGGGCGGGGCGCTTCTGGACTCCGTGGGGATGACAGTCATGCATGTTGTTCATGTGCGCACTTGCGGACCGTCATTCCTTCATATTTTTTTCTTAAATTTATATTTCCTGATAGAGTGGCAGAAATTTTTCAGGCCTGGCATGCCGCCACCCAGAAATATTATCAGAGGAAACCCTGGAAACTTCCAGGCTTTTAAAGGCAGCAGTTACTGAGGACCAGGTGATGCAATCACCTCAGCTGAGCCTGATGAGGAGAGAGAGACTGCAGAGGTGATGAGAGGGAAAAAGGTGCTTCTTACCCCGGAAAATAACACCTGTGGGTTTTACAAAACACTACAACCTGTAACCCCAGTTCCAATGAAGTTGGGACTTTGTGTAAAACGTAAATAAAAACAGAATACAATGAGTTGCAAATCCTTTTCAACCTATATTCAATTGAATACACTACAACAGGGCTATTCAATTATGAAATCAATTGGGCCACAATTTGAAATTAAGACATGTAACTGGGCCACACATGTTCAGTGATCCACTGAATATGATAAATTTCAAACCAACACAGATCAGTAAGATGAAAAATATGCACTTTTTATTCATTGTCTTGGTTTTAAATGTGCGCTTGGCACATGACAAAGGCATATCAAAAGTGCATAAAAACACAACAACAGTGCTGAGGATGAGCAGAACAAAAGTAGTAGAAATATTTTTTCTCTTGAACAACAAATGAATATAATGAAAAAAATAAAATTCTGTAAATAACCATTTTGGCCACATCTTACTCAGGCATATCTCAAAGTGCATAAAAACTCAATGTGCACTGTTAGTAGCATTAACCTTTGTTTTCCTTTTGAAATAAAAATACTACATCGTGGTCATAACTGACCTTGGCACATCACAAAAAAGTGCATTTAGCTGAATTAAAAACAAACTGTCAAACACTTCAGTGCACAAAATCCCCAAGAAAAGATTGATAACATTAACAAACATTACACATCCACTATTGTGGTTTGTTTTGTTTTAAATCACCACGTGTGAGTAGGAACCTCTTTTTATAACTGCACATTCCATTACACACACATATCAGTCAAGCAAAAATTTTCTAGTAGAGTTAAGGATGCAAAAAGCACCTGACATAATGCACGGCTCAGGAGACGCACACACACAGGCTTAGAGTAGTTCAAAGAGTTTATTAACAGCAGGAGTGAATGAGTGCGTGTCTGCGGGATGTAAATGTGTTGGTGATGGTGTCTGCTCCAGGCACAGAGGCAGGTGACCGTACAGCCGAGCAACCCTATGGAGAGAGCACAGGGAGAGGGTGACGGGCATACACCAACACAGGAGGGATTTATGGCGAGAGAAGGACTTACTTGGTGGGTCAGGACAGCTGGCACAACAAGGGGGAGAAGCCCGGAAGACAGCCACCTGGAGAGCTCCGTACAGCAGCGAGGATTGGGCGATGGAGTGGAGATGTCCGCCGCTGGGGAATCCACCTGTGCACAGGGGAGAAGACTGAAGAAGAGAGGTAAGCGATCTTCTTACCAAAAAGGTGATGCTGAAGAGAAGTATGCTCACAACGGTGAGGGACGAAGTCTGACGGCTTCAGGCCGAGCCTCCGGGCGAGACGGCCTTTATCCCTCGCCGCTGATGATTGTCAGGTGCGTGAGCAGGTGGCGCCGCTGATGAATGGCGCGGCGTGACAGTACTCCCCCCTCTAGCAGCGCCTCCTGGCGATGGCTTATCCGGGTGCGCTCGGTGGAAGTCCGCGATGAGCGATGGGTCCAACACAAACGACGGGGGCACCCATTGTCGATGCTCGGGCCCATAGCCCTCCCAGTCCACCAAGTATTGCAACCCACGACCTCGGCGCCGGGAGTCCAGGATGGAGGAGACGGACCAGGCCGGATGGCCACCAATCATCCGGGGCGCGGGTTGCGCTGCAGGAGGAGGGCAAAGGGGATCAGTGACTGCCAGTTTCACCTTCGACACGTGGAAAGTGGGATGGATGCGGAGGGAGGGGGGAATAGCCACGCGCACAGCCACCGGGTTGATGATCCGGGTGATGGGAAAGGGACCCATGAATCGCTGTGCCAGCTTCCTCCTCTCGCCTTTTAATGTGACGTCCTGGGTAGACACATACACGAGTTGCCCAACTCTGTACGCCGGGGCAGGTCGTCTGTGCCGGTCCGCCACGGTCCTGTTGCGCTCCGCTGTGCGTAAAAGCGCATGACGCGCGGCAGCCCAGGTGGAGCGGAACTGCCTAAGGTGCGCCCTAACAGAGGGGACAGTAACCTCGTTCTCCTGCGCTGGAAACAGCGGGGGGTCGTAACCCAGGGACGCCTTGAAGGGGGACATCCCCGTTGCAGAAGAGCGGGCGGTGTTGTGGGCATACTCCACCCAGGCGAGATGGTTGCTCCAGGACGTCGGCTTGGACCTGGTAACACAGCGGAGCACAGCCTCCAGCTCCTGATTGGTCGTCTCACACTGCCCGTTAGACTGGGGGTGATGGCCGGAGGAGAGGCTCACCTTGGCTCCGATGGCGTTACAAAAAGATCTCCAAACCTCGGATGAAAATTGGGGACCCCGGTCCGAGACCACGTCCACCGGAATCCCGTGCAGCCTGACCACGTGTTGGACGAAGAGGCCCGCCGTCTCCAGGGCGGTAGGGAGACCTCGCAGGGGGACGAAGTGCGCCGCCTTGGAGAAACGGTCCACGATGGTCAGGACGGTGTCAAAGGAGTTGGAAACGGGGAGTCCGGTGACGAAATCCAGTGCGATGTGCGACCAGGGCCTGCCGGGGATGGGCAGAGGCTGGAGCAGACCCGCTGGGGGGGGGCATTTCCCGACTTGCTGGTGGCGCAGATGGGGCAAGCCCGGGCGTAGCGGGCTGCATCCCTCCGCAGGCCCGGCCACCAAAAGGACCGTTGGAGGAGGCTGATCATCCGAGAGGTGCCGGGATGACAGGTGAGCCGGGAGGTGTGGAGCCAGTGGATGACCTCTCCTCGGACCGCAGATGGGACGAACAGTCTTCCCTCTGGTCCGCCGCCAGGATCAGGTTCCACCTCCTGCGCCTTCCGGATCTTGTCTTCAATGTCCCAAGAGATGGCTCCCACGACGCACGACCTGGGCAGGATAGTGTGGGGCGTCTCCTCAGCCTCCACGGGGGTGAACTGCCTAGAGAGGGCGTCAGGCAGGCCGTTTTTGGAGCCCGGCCTGAAGGTGACTGAGAAGCGGAACCTGGCGAAGAACAAAGACCAGCGCACCTGGCGGGCATTCAGGCGCTTGGCAGATCGTAAGTATTCTAAGTTCTTGTGGTCCGTCAGGACCACAAACGGCAGGTCCGCCCCCTCTAGCCAGTGGCGCCACTCCTGTAAGGCGAGTTTAATGGCCAGGAGCTCTCTGTCCCCCACATCGTAGTTCCTCTCCGCCGGGGACAGGCGCCGGGAGAAGAAGGCGCACGGCCGTTTGGCGCCATCGTCAGGTGACCGCTGGGATAACACTGCTCCCACTCCCGTGTCCGATGCATCCACCTCCACAATGCATTGCAGCGCGGGGTCGACCTGGCGAAGGACCCGGGAGGAGGAGAACTCCGCCTTCAGCGCCTTAAAGGCAGCAGCGACCTCTTCAGTCCACCGGAACGGGACCTTCGGGGACGTGAGGCGAGTCAGCGGTCCGACGATCGAGCTGAAATTTGGGACAAAGCGGCGGTAAAAATTGGCGAAGCCAACAAATTGTTGCACCTGCTTCCGGGATGCGGGAGTAGGCCACTCCACCACCGCCTTCACCTTCTCTGGGTCTGGGAGCACCTGGTCTTGAGCGATGATGAATCCCAGGAAGGATGTGGTCCTAGCGTAGAATTCGCATTTCTCAGCCTTCACGTACAGACGATTCTCCAGCAGTCTTTGGAGGACCCGCCTCACATGGACCTGGTGCTCGTCCCTGGACCTGGAGAAGATAAGAATGTCATCCAGGTAGACGAACACAAAGAGGCCGATGAAATCCCGGAGGATGTCATTAATGAGGCGCTGAAAGACGGCAGGAGCGTTGGTCAGCCCGAACGGCATGACTAGATACTCAAAGTGGCCGTTCGGGGTACGGAAGGCTGTTTTCCATTCATCTCCCTCCCGGATCCGGACGAGATGGTAAGCGCTGCGTAAATCCAGCTTGGTAAACCAGGTCGCCCCCTGGAGGGAGTGAAAGGCAGTGTCCATGAGGGGCAGGGTGTAACGGTCCCTCTCAGTGATGTCATTTAGCGCTCGGTAGTCTATGCAGGGGCGGAGGGACCCGTCCTTTTTCCCGACAAAGAAAAACCCTGCCCCCACGGGTGACGAGGATGGGCGAATAATCCCAGCGCTCAGTGATTCCTTCAGGTATGTATTCATGGTCTCCTTCTCCGGCGCCGACAGGCTGTAGAGCCGACCAGAAGGCAGGGGGGCCCCCTGGCGGCGGTTGATGGCACAGTCATAGGGTCGATGCGGGGGAAGAGACATAGCTTTCGATTTACTAAATACCATACCCAGGTCGTGAAATTCTGGAGGCACCAGTGACAGGTCTGGAGGTGCTGTATCCGCCACAGGGGGAGCCGCGGACGGGGAGCAGGCAGCAGACTGAAGGCAGGTGCCCATACAGAAGGTACTCCATGCCGATACCCCAGCGGACCTCCAGTCCAGGACAGGGTTGTGGAGGCGTAGCCAGGGATACCCCAGGATGACGGGCGACACAGAGTTGGGCAGGACGTAAAATACCATCTCCTCCCGGTGGTTCCCTGAGATGATGACTGGGACAGGCATGGTTTGGTGAGAAACTCTCCCAAGGGAGGCACGGGAGAGATGGACCAGGGAGATGGGGTGTTTTAATGCCTGACAGCGGATGCCCAATCGGGTTGCCAGGCCTTGTGAAATGAAGCTGCCCTCTGCGCCCGAATCCACCAGTGCGTGGGTGAGGTGCCCAGTGGGATTGTGGCAAAAACGGATGGGCAGCTTTAATTGAGTGAGAGTGTCTAACCGGTTGGGATCCGCGAGGCTCCCTACAGCGATTCGCGGACCCCGCCGACTGGCTTTCCGCGGGCAACGCTCCACAGTGTGTTGGTCACCTCCGCAATACATGCAGAGGCCCAACTCACGGCGGCGTTGTTTCTCCGCAGGGGAAAGCTTGGTCCAGCCCGTCACCATCGGCTCCGACTCCTCGGGGCACGATGCTGGCGGCGCCGCCAGGGGGCGAGCTTGGAACAGTGCGGCGAGACTCCACGAGGGCGAGAAGAAGAAGACTTCCGCCCCGAGGAGCGCTCGCGCAGCCTGTTATCCAAACTTATCGCTAAGGATGTCAGCTCCGCTAGCGTCCCAGGGATATCCCGTCCAGCCAGTTCATCCCTCAGATCATTATTGAGGCTGCGGAGGAACAGGCCACAGAGGGAGCGCGTTCCTCCCAGCCCAATTCCTCCACCGCTACCCGGAAGTCGACCGAGTAGTCCGCTGCCGACCGGCCTCCCTGCTGGAGAGCGAGAAGCCGATCGACCTGGACCGTCTCAGTTTGAGAATGGTCAAAGACCTCCAGAAAGCGCCTCACGAACTGGTCATAGGTGAGGGTGGCATAACTGGGCCTCGCCATTACAGCGTAGGTCCAAGTTAACGCACGCCCCTCCAGAAGATTCCCTATGTAACCAATCCGACTGTGATCCGAGGGAAAATCTCCGGGCACACGGTGGAACACGGACTCACACTGCATAATGAACCCCCGCGCTCCGCCGAGCTTACCGCTAAAGCGGGCGGGGGTCGGAATCGGTGTGAGCCGAACCGGTGCCACTGGAGCCGGCTGGACGGCCGCTGGAACGGCAGGAGCCGCGCCACCCTGACGAGCCGGGGGGAACGGCTGTTGAGGATCTAAGCGGCCCAACCGGTTAGTTAAGTTTAATAATTGATTTAGGATAACCTGCTGTTGATAAGCAATCTGATCCACTCTAGCCTCGAGAGTGGTAAACCGGTGTGCGAGCCCGCCGTCCGCCGAGCCCCCCGTCCGCCGAGCCGCTCTGCTGAAGCCGTACTGACATAATGCACGGCTCAGGAGACGCACACACACAGGCTTAGAGTAGTTCAAAGAGTTTATTAACAGCAGGAGTGAATGAGTGCGTGTCTGCGGGATGTAAATGTGTTGGTGATGGTGTCTGCTCCAGGCACAGAGGCAGGTGACCGTACAGCCGAGCAACCCTATGGAGAGAGCACAGGGAGAGGGTGACGGGCATACACCAACACAGGAGGGATTTATGGCGAGAGAAGGACTTACTTGGTGGGTCAGGACAGCTGGCACAACAAGGGGGAGAAGCCCGGAAGACAGCCACCTGGAGAGCTCCGTACAGCAGCGAGGATTGGGCGATGGAGTGGAGATGTCCGCCGCTGGGGAATCCACCTGTGCACAGGGGAGAAGACTGAAGAAGAGAGGTAAGCGATCTTCTTACCAAAAAGGTGATGCTGAAGAGAAGTATGCTCACAACGGTGAGGGACGAAGTCTGACGGCTTCAGGCCGAGCCTCCGGGCGAGACGGCCTTTATCCCTCGCCGCTGATGATTGTCAGGTGCGTGAGCAGGTGGCGCCGCTGATGAATGGCGCGGCGTGACAGCACCCACTTAAAAACTTGAGTAATGACTTCAGTCTTGAAGGTTTGAGGTTTTTATTCAAAATTTATGACAATTTTCTTATAGTTTTCTATTTTTTCTGTAAATTTATCTAAATTTGAAACCTTTTTCCTCAAATTTGTAATTTCCTCTTGTAAAATTGACTTTTCTTGTACATTTGAGACTTTAGTATAAATTTGTGGATTATTTTATGGATAATTTTTGTGTATTTAAAAAAAAATACTGCTTTTTTAATCAATTTGAAACAGATTCCATCCATCCATCCATCTTCTTCCGTTTAATCCTTTTTGGGTTGCGGGGGGGTGGGGGGGTGGAGCCTATCCCAGCATCTTTGTGGTAAAAAAAATTTGGCTTTTTTACCTTATACAATTTACACTTTTGACCATAATTTTGCAGAGCCAAAACAGAACAATAATTTAACTCCGATTTCAAAGAAAAAAAAATTATAAAATTACATTTAATGAAATAAATAACTTAAATTACCAAAGATTCAGTTATTTCTATTAAAATATTCCTATATATTTACAGTTTTTTAGAATTCCCTTCACCAACCAGACAGCAGGAAAAACCTCCCTTATTTTGAAATCCAAATGTTGGCACGTTTTGTTTATCTGAAGGCTGCTGACAGATTAAAGTCAGTGACTTCATGAATTCCAGTCATTTTAACTTGCCAGGTACATAATAATGAACATAAATTATTATAATGGCTGGTGAAGTAAATCCTCAGCGATTCAGTCACTCTTGCCTCTTTCCCTGATATGAAGCTTAACCACATGTTTGCTCAGCGACTCTTATTGCGCCCGTTACCAGCGGGTTAAAACCACCATAAATGCTTCCACTGCTTACAAACCTCTTCTGATTTTTTCCACGTTTAAAGTACTTTAACAAGCTCATGCTTCTTTCAGACAATGAGCGAGATGCTCTGCCTGCCAAATGGAATGCTCACATGGGCAGGGTGCTTCTGAGCTCCGCGCGGATGACAGTCACGTGCGTTGTTTGTGTGCACACTTGCGGACCGTCGTTCCTTAAGATTTTTTTCTTAAATTTATATTTCCTTGGTGGGGAATGGGCCCGTGGGCCACTCAGAGGCTGCTTCTGGGCCGCGTGTGGCCTGTGGGCCGCTAATTGAATAGGCCTGCACTACAAAGACAAGATATTTGGGGCAGATTTACTAAGGCAGCAGAAATTAGCCAGTGTGCAATTTAGACAGAACGCCTAAGCTTCATGCTGCATTTCCCCTCTAGTCCGCTTTATTCCGTGTGTGCTTTGGACGAGCCCGGCACGCATGTGGCACTGTTCATGCTTACTTTTTTCATCTACCCAGGTCAAGCGGTTGACACATGCACACAACCATCATTTGTAGTTTCACTCCCGCCCGACAAGTAGCGCCAATGCGCTGATGCGCCAGGATTTTCACCAACCAAGAAAAGCTGCTTACTTTCTGCTGCTTGACTTCCCGGTTTTCACTCCTTTTCCATGAAGATGGTGCTGCTGCTGCTGAAGTATTTATGTATGATTCATGTATGTTTATTCTTGTCTTCCACTTCCTCGTTGTCTTCTTTGTCTACTTTGTCTTGGTATGCTGTGCCGATATCGCCACCTCGTGAATGGGACGTTCAGTCTTGTGCATGTGCTTTTCAGCGCATTCAGGTCATGGCCAGGCAGTGTGGTCATAAAATTTGGGCTGCATGTGGTCGTTCGCGGTCGAGCACTGTGGACACTAGAGGAGTGGAGACGATGATGTAAATTTTGTCACACAAGGTTTCTGGTTACACATACATGGACAGCAGAGGTGCAGCATGAATCCAGCTCAGTGGCCAATTTTTGCGAGTGGTCTACTAACAACACGCAAAATTAAGAACACAGACGTAGTCATTTCATTTCAATAATGACCACCTTAAATTATAATTTAAGCTTTTGTTTGAGCATGAAACCCACTAAAAATAGTTGATTTTTTTTCATCATATTTCAGGATTTTGATTTTCATTTCACATATGCACTGGAACAAATGGAATCACAGCTTTATTAACAAATAACCTGTGTAACATTTTGACTGTTACATTTTGAGAAGTCAAATTTATCATAAATACAGTGTGGATGACTGAACAACACCCAGCTGTTCCAGGTTTGTTATCACTTTCAGTGGGTGGGCTGGTGGTGGTTCCCAAACTCTCCTGCATTCCTCATACCTCTTCTCGTGCCAACTGGACTCCTGCCTGACTCTCAAAAATAACTTCCAGCAGGATAAAGAAACAGATAGTAGATGTTTGCTGTCCAGATTAGCTATACAAACACAGAATGGATGCTGATAAACAGGCTTTTTTCAGCTGTCTGTGGAGCAGTTTTGGCTGGCTCAATATCAAATGCTGACCCATGTAACCCAGCTGATTTCTGTCTGTTTTTTAGCATTCCCTCAGCACACATTCAACTCTTTATCATTAACAAATAACACTGTTGCTACTTTATAAATGCACATTTGATTGAAAATGATACTCAGCCTCAAACTTTATGCTCTATCTATCATAATCCAATCAAGACTGCTAAATCCTTATATTCAATACTTTTTAATACTATCCAAATCACCATTTGACTTATGGGAATTAGAGATGAATGGTCCCTTAGTAGTACTGGTGCATTCATTTGCCAGCAGTTACACTCCCCTGTAAAAGTACTGGAACGGTGACACAAGTTTTGTTATTTTAGCAGTTCACCGAAACATATTCAAGATACAGCTGTATAATCAATGTGGGCTTAAACTGCAGACTCTGCTTTAATTTGGGGGATTCACATCTAAATTGGAGTTATGGTCTAGGAATATGCAACCATGTACAAAATCTCCATATTTCAGATGCTCAAAAGTAATTGAACAGTTGACTCAGAAGCTATTTCATGGGCTATATTCCCTTGTTAATCCATCATCAATCAAATAGGTAAAAGGCCTGGAGTTGATTCTAGGTGTGGCATTTGCATTTGGAAACTGCTGCTGTGAACCCACAACATGCGATCAAAGGAGCTCTCAATAGAAGTCAAACAGACCATCCTTAGGCTGAAAAAAGAAGAAATTCATCAGAGATAGTGGAAATGTTAGGGGTGGCCAAATACAGTTTGGTAGATTCTGAGGAAAAAAAGCACACCGGTTGGCTCTGGAACTCCAAAAGATCTGAACGTCCACAGAAGACAACAGTGGTGGATAATCACTTCACAACATCCACACAAGTGAAGAACACTCTCCACGAAGTAGGTGCATCAGTATCTAAGTCTGCCATAAAGAGAAGACTTCATGAGAGCAAATACAGAGGATTCACCACAAGGTGGAAACCATTAATCAGTATCTCAAAAATGGAAAGGCTAGATCAGACTTTGCCAAAACAAACAAACAAACAAACAAAAAACATCTAAAGAAGCCAGCCCAGTTCTGGAACAACATTCTTTGGACAGATGAAACCAAGATCAACTTTTACCAGAATGATGGGAAGAATAATGTATGGAGAAGGCTTGGAGTGGCTCATGATCCACAGCACACCACATCCTCTGTAAAACATTCAATTCAATTCAACTTTATTTATATAGCGCCATTTCACAACAACAGTCATCTCATAGCACTATCAACTGTAGGGGGGACCCCCACAGTTGCAGAAAGACCCCAGCAATCAGGCGATCCCCTGTGAGCAAGCACTTGGCGACGGTGGAGAGGAAAAACTCCCTTTTAACAGGAAGAAACCTCCAGCAGAACCAGGCTCAGGGAGGGGCAGTCATCTGCTGCGACTGGCTGGGGGGTGAGGGGACAGAGAAGATGAAAAGAACAGACATGTAGAGAGCAAACAGCACGATGGGGACTCAATCTATGGGAGAGAACAAACAAATGTTAATGACCAGCAAAAAAAAAATATTTCATAGAGAGTGAGGAAAGGAGTGAGGCCCAGTGCATTACTGGAGGTCCCCCGGCTGACTAAACCTATTAGCAGCATAACTAAGGGAGGGTTCAGAAACACATGATCCCTCCCTAATTGTAGGCTATATCAAAAAGGTAGGTTTTAGCCCTATTCTTAAAAACAGAGATCGAGTCTGACTCCCGAATCCAGATTGGCAGCTGATTCCACAGGAGAGGAGCTTGATAACTGAAGGCTCTGCCTCCCATTGTACTTTTGGAGATTCTAGGTATTACAAGTAATCCTGCATTTTGGGAGCGTAGTGCTCTGTTAGGATAATACGGTAGTATCAGATCTTTTAAATAAAAAGGAGCCTGATTGTTTAGAGCTTTGTAAGTGAGAAGAAGGATTTTAAACTTAATTCTAAACTCTATGGGAAGCCAGTGAAGGGAGGCCAGAACCGGAGAGATATGATCTCTCTTTCTAGTACCTGTTAAAACTCTTGCTGCAGCATTTTGGATCAGCTGAAGACTTTTTAAAGATGTTTTAGGACAGCCTGATAATAAAGAATTACAATAATCTAATCTCGAGCTAACAAAAGCGTGGATCAGCTTCTCAGCATCACTCTGAGACAAGATGCTCCTAATCTTGGCAATATTACGCAAATGATAGAAGGCAGTCTTAGAAACAAATTTAATATGTGAATTGAAGGACAAATCCTGATCAAAAATAACTCCAAGGTTCCTCACAGAGCTATTAAGAGAAAGAGTAACTGCGTCCAAACTGAAAGTTTGATTTGGAAAGGAATTTCTAAGGTTTTTTGGACCAACAAGAATGACTTCAGTCTTATCTGAATTTAATAGCAGGAAATTACAAGTCATCCAAGCTTTGATTTCCTTAAGACAGGCTTCTAACTTGGCTAATTGATTAGTATCATCTGGCTTCATTGACAGGTATAATTGTGTGTCATCTGCATAACAATGAAAATGTATACAGTGCTTTCTAATAATGTTGCCTAACGGAAGCATATATATATATAAAAAACATGGTGGAGGCAGCGTGATGGCATGGACATGCATGGCTTCCAATGGCACTGCGTCACTAGTTTTAATTGATGATGTGACAGAAGACAGAAGCAGCCGGATGAATTCTTATGTGCATAAGGATATACTGTCTGCTTAGATTCAGCCAAATGTAACAAAATTGATTGAACAGCACTTCACAGTACAGATGGGCAATGACCCAAAACATACTGCAAAGCAACCCAGGAGTTTTTAAGGCAAAGAAGTGGAATATTCTGCAATGGCCAAGTTAGTCACCAGATCTCAACTCGATCGAGCATGCATTTCACTTGCTTAAGACAAAACTTAAGGCAGAAAGACCCACAAACAAACAACAACTGAAGACAGCTGCAGTAAAGGCCTGGCAAAGCATCACAAATGAGGAAACCCAGCGTTTGGTGACGTCTATGGGTTCCAGACTTCAGGCAGTCATTGCCTGCAAAGGATTCTCAACAAAGCATTAAAAATGAACTTTTTATTTATGGTAATGGTAACTTGTGCAATCACCTTTGAATGCCTGAAATGAGATTTTAAGTAAAAAATGTTGCAATTCCTAAACTGTTCTTCCAATTTCGATGTGAATACCATCAAATTAAAGCTGAGAGTCTTCTCTTTAAGCCCATATTGATTATATAACTGCATCTAGAATATGTTTTGGTAAACACCTAAAATAACAAAACATGTGTCACTGTTCCATACTTTTAGAAGGGAGCATATGTTGGCTCTGAGACAAAATCAACTATCACTGAGCCTGTTGCTCAAGAAAACAATGCAACACAAACTCTATATGACCCGCACACAGTTTGTAGATTAAATATATATTTATGGTGCAGCTGAATATGAATTTATTCTATATTTTCTGAAAAAATGGCGTTAATTCAATTGATACTGTATACTGTCTCTGTCGGACGAAAACCACTTATTTCCAAAACTATTACTTTTCAGGAAATGGAAAAAAAAGGAGAGATCATAACATTGGTGTACTGACCATTGTTAAATAGGTAACTTAATAAAACAGCTTTTCATAATTTGTTTAGATACCCTGCTTTAGCAGTAGGTGAATGTGCACATTTAATCATCAATAGAAAGTAAAATCATCAAAAGGAGAGATAAGTGGTTTTCATCCCAAAGTAATGATATGTGAGATTTACTGAGATACCTATGGAAAGATTTTATGCTTCTAACAAAGCTGAACTAGAGTTCAAAGTTGTATAAAATCTGAAACTGTTTTGAGTAATTTGTTGTGAGTAATGTTGGTTGTTATGAAAACTTTGACTTCTGATCTGTGGTTCATTTAAGATTACTGAGAGGGATCTTTTTCTTTAAAAATTTTATTAAACAAACATTTTTCAGTTGCATGTACTGTAGTTGGATACATTTACTTTCTTCTGCTATTTGTGGCTCCTGTTTATGGGTGAACTATTATACAGTATGTATTTTATTTATTGTGGTAAAGAGACATTTCTAGTCCCTTTGTTTTTATCATCATGTTGTCTGATTTAGCAGAAATCTGATTCAAGACACATTTCTCCTATGGGCAGCAATAAATTAAAGATACTTAAACTCTCTGTAATTAACTTAAATTCCGCTGAGTTTTGATAAATCACAATTATTCCAATCATGCATTACATCCATTAAAGTTTTTTTTCTTTCTCAGCTATAATTATTTCATTGGAGAGGAGATTATTATTAATATCCATCCATCTTCTACCGCTTAACCCGTTTTGGGTTGGGGGGCTGGAGCCTATCCCAACATCTTTGGGTGAGAGGCAGGGTTCACCCTGGACAGGTCGCCAGTCCATCGCAGGGCCAACACAGAGAGACAGACAACCATTCACTCTCACATTCATACCTATGGACAATTTAGAATCCCCAGTTGATGCCAATTAACCTAACCTGCATGTTTTTGGCCTGTGGGAGGAAACCGGAGTACCCGGAGTAAACCCATGCAGACACGGGGAGAACATGCAAACTCCATACAGAAGGGTCACCGATGGTCAGAGGGTGGGATCGAATCCATGATGATCAGGGGAGGACTCAATCCTATGACATTCTTGCTGTGCTGCCACAGTGCTAACCACTGCTCCACCGAGGTGCCATTATCCATCCCCTTATTATTTGGCGCAGTAATGGTGGTGAGGGTGTTACTAAGGCTGTTGGCTGGAGAAATGTCACAGGCTATTGAAGAAAATATCTTTAAAGGATCTGAATCATTTGGAGATGTTTATCAAGCTAAAAAAAAACATTGGTTTGAGCTACATTAAGGAACATGAAACATAATGACACACTGTTCTTGTCACAATCCATTGGTCAGTTTGAGACTGTGTCTACTGTTTGAATTTTTAATGCCATGACTGCAGCAATATAACCACTGGCTGATAAAGTTCTAATGAGGTGGTTGGACATTTGCTCCCCCCCCACACACACTAAAACTACCTTTTAAAGTAAAGTTATACATTATCCTTCATGGTGTTGGTTTTTCAGCTGTACAATGGAAAGACCTTCCACTGCTGGACTCTGTCCAATGTCACTCCTCCAAAACATGACAGACTGCCAGAGTGAAGAAACGTAACTGAGTATTGATTAGCAAAAGAAAGAACTTCAGGGGGCACAACCAAGAATAGCAGAGAATGTTGCTGGAGTTTTTTTTTTTTTTTTCCCATGAGTTACTTACGCTAACTGCTGATTACCTCTGACAATGTGTCTAGAATGCCTGACTAACCACATAATGAGGTCACCTGCACAGTGCAGACAGACAGGCAGGTCCAGGCAGATGAATAGCTCACTGAGCTTTTTACAGACCTCTGATGGACACAGATTTTTAGTCCCTTTGATTTTATTGATGAAAGCATTTTTCTTCATGGAAACAATGACCTAATCACAGAGAAAGCAATCTTGAAAACATGGTACAACAACAGCTTTAAGTGTACACACAAACTTGGTAAGCATATGAAGAGATTGCTCTTCCACATCAGTAGCTTTCCACATCACACTCTATAAGTTGTTTTTTTTTACTTTCCATTCTGCAGACATGCCTGAGATAGTTTTATCAGTCTGAGCATCTTTATATCATCTGCACTAATGAAACCTTCGCCATAAAATCCTGCTTCATAGAACACTGAGGGTTCAACTGCTGTTTATCTCAGGATCACATACTGACAGTCTGATAGGAAAGAGAGGCCAGAAAGTAATTGCAATCTGTAAATAATTTATGGAAAAAAAGTTCAAAAAGTAGGTAAACATAACTTTTATTGGGTAGACCATGCACATGTCACACCATGCACGAGGCACATGGAGTGTGTGTGTATTAACTTCACTCTCTAACTCCAGAAATGGCAGGATATGAGTGACTGGTGTCCCAGCACATCAGGGACTGTCTTCCACCGTCCTTCAACCGCCAACAGTTCACCTACAGGGAGAACTGTTCTACGGAAGACACCATCACCACCACACTCCAGAGAGTGCTGAGCCACCTGGAAAACCCAAGGAGCTACAGTACGTGAGGATGCTCTTTGTGAACTACAGCTCAGCTTTTAACGCCATCATCCTGGATGTGCTGATCAATAAACTGCATCTCCTCCAGATCCCCCCCTCACCCCCGCCACCTGCTCCTGGATAAAACCCACCAACCGCCCACAAACAGTCAGACTCACACCCACCACTCCTCGACACTGTCTCTCAGCACTGGCTCCCCCCAGGGCTGCGGGCTAAGCTCACAACTGTACTCCCTCTATACCTTTGACTGTATTCCAGCCCACCTAGCCACCGTCATTGTGAAGTATGCGAATGATACCGCCTTGGTTGGGCTCATCACTGACAACAATGAAAAGGCATACAGGGTGGAGGTAGAGAATCTGCAGCTGTGGTGCCAAGCAAACAACTTAAAACTGAATGTCCAAAAAACCAAAGAACTCATACTGGACTTCAGAAAGACCAGACAGGACCACCCCTATTTCTCATAAATGGCGACCGCATGGAAACCGTCTCCACCTTCAGGTTCCTGGGCACTCACATCTCCTCTGAGATCTCCCTGACTACCAACACCAAGGCCCCGGTGAAGAAAGCCCAGCAGCAGCTGCACTTCCTCCGTGTCCTGAGGAAGAACAACCTGGACCATCAGCTGCTGCTGGCCTCCTACCGCTGCTCAGTGGAGAGCGTGCTCACCTACTGCCTGCGTGTGTGGTATGCCGGCTCCACGGCCAAGAACAGGAAGGCCGTGCAGAGGCTCATCAACACTGCCCAAAAAATCATCGGCGGCCCTCTGCCCTCCCTGGAGGACATTTCCAGATCTTCCTTTCTGAGAAAGATCAAGGCCATCACAGGAGACCCCTCACATCCTGCCCACCACCTGTTTGACCTGCTTCCCTCTGGACGATGGTTCAGATCAACCATGTCCCACACCTCCAAATTAACAAAAAGTTTCTTTCCCTGGGCCATCCAAACTGCAGTCAGAGGTCCCACCCCACTCGCTCTGAACGCTCACATGCACAGAGCTGAGGACCTTTTTAATTATCACAATAACACACCTGTCTTTGCACTCTGCACTTTCATGTATACTGACCCATCCGTGAAACCACTACCATACCTACACATATTTTCCATTTATTACCTCCGCCAGGCCACAGGAGGTTATGTTTTTGCCGGGGTTTGTCTGTCTGTTTGTCTGTCTGTCTGTTGGTTAGCAAGATAACTCAAAAAGTTTTGGACGGATTTCAATGAAACTTTCAGGCGTTGTTGGAAATGGTACAAGAAAGAACTGATTAAATTTTGGGGATGATCCGTCCAGAAGAAAACCGCCATTACGGAAAATGCCATTTTCGTGAATAACTACTGAACCACTAATCCTATCATTGTCAATCCAATCGCTAGTCATATGTTTTCATGGTCAAGGAATCTGAAAAAGTACACACAAACACTGTATGGGGGGGGAACTGTGGCGCTTGGCGGAGGTCTGCGCTCTCCGAGTGCTTTTCTAGTTCAATTGTGTGTTCAACTGTGTGTTTTGCACCCCACACTCCTATGTACATAGTTCCACCCACAAAGCCACTACCATAACTGTGTATATTTCCATAATCCTGGGCTATTTTTATTTTCAGTCATGGGTTTATCATGTGTTCTATAACCATGTTTTTATCTAATCCTTCTCTCTTACTTTATTATGCAGTAGCCTGGTGGAGCACCCACAATTTCGATGTACTGTACAATGACAATAAAGCCTATAGAAAATAGTCGCCCATAGCAGAAAAAACGAGTTTGGTGGACATACCCCTTAATACTTTTTCTGCAATGTTTGGCTTCCGAGTTGTCGAGGCGCATGGCCCTATGACGTGAAAACGCACGCAACTGAGTGGACACGTCTTAAAGGGGCAGTACATGGAAAGCGCCAGATAAATATCTGAAATGATATTCAAAAAATTTCTGCATCCACATCGTGATCCGAATCACCACCAAAATCTAATCATCTGTTCCCCATGCCATTGCACACCTTTCCTGAAAATTTCATTAAAATTCGTTCATAACTTTTTGAGTTATGTTGCTAAGAGACAAACCAACCAACGCCACTAAAAATATTACCTCCGTCCTCCCTTGGCGGAGGTATTATTAATAATAATAATAATAATAATAATAATAATATCAACAAAAATCCCATGTTAAAAAATATGATGAGAGCAGGGGGACCATAAACACTGCTGTATCCTGAGCCCAAATTTGGTGCTACACCCCTGTTATCAGTAACTTTGGCCTGGTGTCAGTTCTGTCCACAGCGAGGAACTTTGCTCATATCCAGCCCTTCACTGTTTTACAGTAAATTTATAATTATCCTGATAAGAAGAGTGTAAAACTGATTGACTGCGTGCCCTGACAGCGGACCTGAGCACAGCGGCCGGTCGGACCTCATCTACTTGTTGAGCTGTCGGCCGTTGACCAGAACGGCTCTATTTAAAGCGACAACGACATGGCGCGCGGGCTGGTGAGACGGGAGTCGGTGGAAACAGAGATGCAGCGGTCCGAGGACAAAGGCAAAGTCTTTGTTTACACAAAGAAGAGGGGCTACGAAGTGACACGGAACCCCCACCTGAACAAGGCGAGTTGTTGTTGAGTTTTCAGTCTGCTTCACGGTCAGGACGGCCGCTGCCTTCAGGTACACTCCCACAGCGGCGCGCTGATAGGAAGAGCTAATGTCAACGGTCAGTCCTGGTTCTGGCTGCTGCTACTGAGTGGTGTTCTTTTAAAAAAAATATCTAAAAAGTATTTTGAGATTTGAAGGTTGTATTTACTATTTTAATGCTTTTTTTTTTAAACTGTAGTGGATGGTGACATGAACGCATCGTTAGCTGGAGGTTTAATATCATCCAGTGTTATTTTTAGATTTAAAGAGACCAAATACTGCTCTGTCAGGTGTCATTTTACACCAGCAGTACCTGGGCTGGCGCTGTCATGGAGGAAGGTGACTCAAGTTCAGCTCAGATGGTAGCTACATTTAACATACAGTGGTGTGAGAAAGTGTTTGCCCCCTTCCTGATTTCTCATTTTTCTGTGTGTTTGTCACACTTAAATGTTTCAGATCATCCAGTTTACTCCGGGATTTCTCCGGTTTCCTCCCACATGCCCAAAACATGCAAGTTAGGTTCATTGGCATCAAACTGGGGATTCTAAATTGTCCTTAGGTATGACTGTGAGAGTGAATGGTTGTTTGTCTCTGTCTTGGCCCTGCGATGGACTGGCGATCTGTCCTGGGTGTACCCTGGCTCTCGCCCAAAGATGCTGGGATAGGCTCCAGCGCCCCCCCCCCTTCCCGACCCGAAAAGGATTAAGCGGAAGAAGATGGATGGATAGATGGATGGATGGATGGTGTGAAAAAGTGTTTGCCCCCTTCCTGATGTCTCATTTTTTTTGTATGTTTGTCACACTTAAATGTTTCAGATCATCAAACAAATTTAAATATTATACAAAGATAACACAAGTAAACACAAAATGCAGTTTTTAAATGAAGGTGTTCATTATTAAGGGCAAACAAAATCCAAACCTACATG
Organism: Pholidichthys leucotaenia; assembly: GCA_020510985.1. Taxonomy (NCBI): domain Eukaryota; kingdom Metazoa; phylum Chordata; class Actinopteri; order Cichliformes; family Pholidichthyidae; genus Pholidichthys; species Pholidichthys leucotaenia. The sequence goes on from CM035849.1 coordinate 229,045,327, forward strand.
GCCCTGTGTGAAAAAGTGATTGCCCCCTAAACCTAATAACTGGTTGGGTCACCCTTAGCAGCAACAACTGCAATCAAGCATTTGTGATCACTGGTAATGAGTCTTTTACAGCACTGTGGAGGAATTTTGGCCCACTCATCTTTGCAGAATTGTTGAAATTCAGACACATTGGAGGGTTTTTGAGCATGAACCGCCTTTTTAAGGTCATGCCACAGCATCTCAATCGGATTCAGGTCAGGACTTTGACTAGGTCACTCCAAAGTCTTTTTTTTCTTTTTTCTTAAGCCATTCAGAGGTGGACTTGCTGGTGTGTTTTGGATCACTGTCCTGAGGCAGAACCCAAGTGTGCTTCAGCTTGAGGTCACAAACAGATGGTCGGACATTCTCCTTCAGGATTTTTTGGTAGACAGCAGAATTCATGGTTCCATTTACCACAGCAAGTCTTCCAGGTCCTGAAGCAGCAAAACGGCCCCAGACCATCACACTACCACCACCATATTTTACTGTTGGTATGATGTTCCTTTTCTGAAATGCTGTGTTACATTTACACCGGATGTAATGGGATACAAACCTTCCAGAAAGTTCAACGTTTGTCTCGTCAGTCCACAGAGTGTTTTCCCAAAAGTGTTGGGGATCATCAAGATGTTTTCTGGCAAAACTGAGATGAGCCTTTATGTTCTCAGCAGTAGTTTTCATCTTGGAACTCTGCTATGCAGGCCATTTTTTCCAATCTCTTTCTTATGGTGGAGTCATGAACACTGACCTTAACTGAGGCAAGTGAGGCCTGCAGTTCTTTGGATGTTGTTGTGGGGTCTTTTGTGACCTCTTGGATGAGTTGTCACTGTGCTCTTGGGGTAAATTTGGTCAGCTGGCCACTCCTGGGAAGGTTCACCACTGTTCCATGTTTTCGCCATTTGTGGATAATGGCTCTCACTGTGGTTGGCTGGAGTCCCAAAGCTTTAGAAATGGCTTTATAACCTTTTCCAGACTGATAGCTCTCAATTACTTTGTTTCTCATTTGTTCCTGAATTTCTTTGGATCGCAGCATGATATCTGACTTTTGCGGGTCTTTTGGTCTACTTTATTTTGTCAGGCAGGTCCTATTTAAGTGATTTCTTGATTGAGAACAGGTGCGGTAGTTATCAGGCCTGGGTTTGGCCAGAGAAATTGAACTCAGCTTTCCAAAGATGTCATAAACCACAGTTAATTTATGTTTTAATGGGGGGGGGGGGCACTTTTTCACACAGGGCCATGTAGGTTTGGAATTTTTTTACCCTTCATAATAAACACCTTCATTTAAAAACTGCATTTTGTGTTTACTTGTGTTGTCTTTGTCTAATATTTAAGTTTGTTTGATGATCTGAAATATTTAAGTGTGACAAACCTACAAAGAAATGAGAAATCAGGAAGGGGGCAAACACTTCTTCACACCACTGTATTGTAATAGAGTAAATTATGTAATCTTAGATAAGAACATTATGGAAATTGCTCATTAGTTAATGAGATGCATACAGAAAAACACGTGTAGCATGATTGTAGTGAATAGAGGTGAATAGTCAGAAAAGGAGATTTTTTTTTTCTCCTCTCGGCGCCACACCAGTAGGCTGCCTTTTGCAACAGCGGCTCGATTCAGAGTTTTTTTTTCCCTTCCTCTCTCTTTTGATCACTTTTTTTTTTTTCACCCCACTTATATCACGGACACACAGATCGTCCCAAATGTCTCCTGAGCCGGTGGACGGAGCCACTGTTTATAGCAGGATACGATACAACAGGGAAGAGCTGCTAGCATTTAACCGCCACCCGGTCCCACTGGAAAAACTCGACATACCGAGAGAATTGAGGCGAAAGCGTCGCGGCTGCCGGGCTGGAGTAAGGCGGAGGACAAAAAATATAAGGTACAGACCCTCCCTTCCATCTGTTGTCATGGGAAATGTACGGTCGATACTGGGAAAGTTAGATGAGCTAGCGGCTATCTCCCGTTACGATGGCACTTACCGGGAGTGCTCTCTCCTTTTGTTTACTGAGACGTGGCTAACTGAACTAGCAGCAGATGCTAACATTGAGCTGGAGGGTTTTCACATGATACGAGCTGACCGAACACCAGAGAGTGGCAAAACTAGGGGCGGTGGAGTGATAATGTATGTTAACAACAACTGGTGCAGACCGGGACATATCACTGTTAAACAACGACACTGCAGCAAAGACATTGAGTTGCTAGCTGTTAGCATGAGGCCTACATATCTCCCGAGAGAACACTCACACGTGATCTGCATTGTTGTTTATGCAAATCCGACAGCGAACGCTGGGACAGCGCGTGACGTCATCCATTCAGTAACCAGCAGGCTGCAGACAGAACACCCAGATGCTCTTCTCCTCATCTCAGGCAATTTCAACCACGTTTCACTGTCTCCCATTCTGCCCACTTTCACCCAGTATGTCACATGCCACACTAGAGACAATAAAACACTGGATTTGTTCTACGCAAACACTAAGGAGGCGTACACCTCATCACAACTCCCCCCACTTGGGAGATCGGATCACAACTTGGTTCATCTCCGACCGGTGTACAAACCCCTAGTGCACAGACAACCTCCGGCCATGCACACTGTGGAGTTATGGTCTGAGGAGACAATGGACACTCTAAAGGACTGTTTTGAAGCCACTGCCTGGAAGCAGCTCTGCGATCCACATGGTGAGGACATCGATGGCCTCATTCACACCTTCACGGGCTACCTCAGCTTCTGTGTGGACAAATCCGTTCCCACCAAGACCATACGGCGTCACTCAAACAACAAACCCTGGATCAACCCTGAGATAAAAACACTTCTGAGAGAGAAGAAGAGGATCTTCAGGTCGGGGAACAGGGAGATGCTGAAGTCCGTACAGAGGGAGCTGAGGAGAAAGATCAGAGAAGGCAAGGACAGCTTCAGGAAGAAGATGGAGGACAAGCTGCAACAGAGCGACATCAGCGGGGTCTGGAGAAACCTCAAAACCATCTCGGGGCTCCAGAATACCTCCCCCCAGGCCACGGGGGGCAGGGAGTGGGCGAACAACCTGAATCTTTTTTTTCAATAGATTTGACCAACCGCCCTCCCCCCTGTCTGCACAACAACCACTGCTGCCTCTAAGAAATCAAGTCCTGCTGCCCACTCCCCACTCCACCGACACCCCCCCCACTCCCAACACACAGCCCCCCATCCTGACCCTGACCAAGACCCAGGTGAGGACGGAGCTGAGGAAGATCAAGGCGGGGAAGGCGTCGGGACCGGACGGCATCAGCGCAAAGCTCCTCAAGTCCTGTGCAGACCAGCTGTGTGGGATTGTGACGCATATCTTCAACATGAGCCTGAAACTGGGGAGGGTACCACAGCTGTGGAAAACATCTTGTGTGGTACCTGTACCAAAAACTTCCCACCCCAAAGACCTGAACAGCTACAGACCGGTGGCCTTGACGTCCCACTTGATGAAGACCCTGGAGAGACTGCTCCTTGCTCATCTCCGCCCCCTGGTGGAACCAGCGATGGATCCACTCCAGTTCGCCTACCAGCATGGCATTGGGGTGGAGGATGCGGTGATCTTCCTCCTTCACCGTTCTCTGTCCCACCTGGAGAAGCCCGGGAATATGGTGAGGATCATGTTCTTTGACTTCTCCAGTGCTTTCAACACCATCCAACCCATGATCCTGAAGGACAAGCTGCTGCGCGCAGGGGTGGACCAGCACCTGTCATCATGGATCCTGGACTACCTCACGAACCGGCCTCAGTTTGTGAGAACCCGGGACTGTGTTTCCGACACGATCATCAGTAGCACGGGGGCCCCCCAGGGAACGGTGCTGGCTCCCTTCCTGTTCACTCTTTATACTGCGGACTTCTCACACAACACAACACACTGCCATCTACAGAAGTTCTCTGATGACTCTGCGATCGTTGGTCTCATCTCCAACGGAGATGAAGCTGAGTACAGAGGGCTTATCCAGGACTTTGTGGACTGGTGCCATCGGAACTGCCTCCAGATCAACGCGAGGAAAACTAAGGAGCTGGTGGTGGACTGCCGCAGGCATGGGCAGCCCCTCACAGCACCAGTAAATATACAGGGAACAGACATCGAGATGGTGACATCCTATAAGTACCTGGGTATTCATCTGAACAATAAACTAGACTGGTCACACAATACTGACGCACTCTACAAGAAGGGACAGCGCAGGCTGTTCCTGCTGAGGAGACTCAGGTCTTTTGGTGTACAAGGGGCGCTGCTGAAGTCATTCTATGACACGGTGGTGGCATCAGCCATCACTTTTGGAGTGGTCTGCTGGGGCAGTGGCATTACTGCAGCCGATAGGAAGAGACTGAACAAACTGATTAAGAAAGCTAGCTCTGTCCTGGGGCAGCGCCTTGATCCGATGGAGGAGATAGGAGAGAGAAGGACGGTGGCTAAACTGTCATCTCTGCTGGAGTCCGAGTTCCACCCTATGCAGGACATACTGGATGCACTGAGGAGCTCATTTAGCAGCAGACTACATCATCCCAGGTGCACAACCGAGAGGTTTCGTAGGTCCTTCCTACCAACGGCTGTCAGACTGTACAACCTAAGCAGGGCTGCTCGCAGAGATAGCAAAAAGACGTAACAAACTAATAGTTTTTTTTTTTGAATGCAAAAGATGCAATAGACTTACACAATGGTCCTCTCCGGCATACAACTAGGAACATACCGGTCGCTGTGGAGGGTGAGAATATGTATGGGCACATAATCATACCATGTAGGATAACTAAATAGACGGTTATGCTGTTTCATCCCATCTAGCAACAATGCTCTGCACTGTGTGTGTTTATATATTTACATATTTATTCCATCTAGCTACAATGCTCTGCACTGGGTGTGTTTATATTTATATATCTATATATTTATTCCATCTAGCTACAATGCTCCGCACTGTGTTTTTATATATCTACATATTATTCCATCTAGCTACATTGCTCCGCACTGTGTGTGTTTATATACTTGCATATTTATTCCACCTAGCTGCAATGCTCCGTACTGTGGGTGTTTATATATTTACATATTTATTCCATCTAGCTACAATGCTCTGCACTGTGTGTTCATATATTCATATATTTATTCCATCCAGCTACAATGCTCTGCACTGTGTGTCTGTGTGTGTGTGCGTATTTATATATTTTATAGTAATATGTACATATGTATATTAGCTGCTCTTGCTTGCTTGTTTTTTTTCTTGCCTTCTGATTGTTGCTCTGAGTGTTGCTATCCCTGTGCTGTTGCAATCCTGGAATTTCCCCGTTGTGGGACTAATAAAGGCTTATCTTATCTTATCTTATCTTAAAGATTGAAGTACATGGCGGTAATGCACTTGTAAGCTGGTTGCCAACAGCCAATCAAATCTAAAAGAAGAAGAAGAAGAAGAATAGTCAGAAAATGTATTCAGGTAAATGTAGCATTTCACACTCATTTCTATAGTATAAATAAGAGTAGCCACCAAAAATCTACTTGAGTAAGGATAAGAAAGTATTTGGGTACTGACCAGTGCTGCTCAGGTTTATTTTTTGGGTAATGACCAAGCTACTATGTTTGAGGAAAACAAAAGGGAAACTAGATGGGGTGGATTCAGAAGATAGATTCTCCAATTCAGATCTATTCTCATTTGAATGAGTAGATATCCAGTTACAAAATCTGCTGATAGAACTTTTAATATAATGTTTTTTTCTAATGTGTGTGAAACTTGCACAAGATCTGCTGAGCTTTCCTGCGATTTTACGTTCAGGCAAGAGTTCAGACGTGAGTGGGTGTGGATCATCATGGCAGCAGTGCCAACAAGCATGTAGCCAGATGTGTGACCGTATTTTGCATTCAAGAACTGTGAAGATAGCCAAGTAAACAAAATCAAAACCGTATGTAAGACTTGAAAAGCGGAGGTGAAATATTGTGGAATTACCAAAAATCTCAAAGCATTAGTGAGACATCACCTAGCTATGATGCTAGTAAAAATGTTCGACTAGAAGCATGCTGCACTGGAAAATACATTTATGGTGGAGTTAGCATCCATCTCTCAGCATGCCCCCAAGATAACAATGTCGTAACGTTCATATGTAAGGATGTGCGCCTGGACAGTGTTCTTGAAAATGATGGCTTCCAAAGTCTCATAAATATGCTAGAACTACCCTATGTTCTACTGACATGCAAATATTTCAGTTAAACGGTAATCCCGAACTTGTATGAAGAAGTAAAACACCACTTTGCAACTTCACTAAAGTCGGCGGAGAGAGTTGCTCTAACGTGTGGCAGCTAGACATCTAGAGCAACAACTGACACTACACACATTTTGCACGAAAAAGGCACTTGATAGCACTTTGTCAAATTTTACGTTAAATGAAAAGTACATTATTGTTATTGATTTTGGGTCAGTTGTTAATGTACTTATAAATGTATTTAATTAACCAAGTTAGAATTGTCCTGGTACAATTTGCAGCATTCACCTCTGAGATTTTTTCCTATGCAAGTAAAATAGTTATAAGGGTAATTTCCATCAACAAATCAATATTGAATCAGATTAAATAGGAACTGAATCAATCCAGAACCTCAAGAATTTGGATCAAATCAATTCTGGAAATTATTGATGATTGCCAGCCCTATAAACTAGCCATATCTACCCTCTATGTAATATAAATACCAAAGAAATAGTAAAGAGTAAGAAAATAAATATTTCCTTAGCCAGATTAGAACCCCCCCCCCCCCCCCAATGATTTTAACATTGGTTGTTATGGAAAAAAACAGTAAAATCACATAAATGACTAAAGATGCAGTGCAACTGGAGGAACTAAGAAGTTAGAAATATAGTTGAAAAGTGCAGTTTTTTCCATAAATATAATCATAAGAGTAAAAACTATCCTGCAATGTAACTACTCAGAAATGTAAAATTACATAGAATTGCATAACTACAAGTTGAACTTGATGACAGTAACTACCCTTTTTGATTGCCATACCTCCTTTCAAAACATTGAGCAGCCTTTGAGCTTTCCAGTGTTTTCTCCTGGCTTGTGTCATGCTATGGGGCCCCTAAAGGTCAGGTTGTGACCACAGGGTCTCTGTCCATGGTGCTGACTGACCTTCAAAAACAACTGGCCAGATCTAGGGTCGCGCTTACGTCAAGTGTGGTCCACTGGGCTAATTTTAGATCAAGTCCGTTTGTTTCCCTCTGCTCTGGCTTCTCTCCTCTCAGCAGGTGAGCAAGTTTCACTGTTAGCAGCTTCAAGAAAGTAAGGCAAAATTCACGTAGTATGGTGATTGTATGTTCCTAGAATAAAAGTTGTTTGAGGCTAATAAAGGTTGTAATCTGTTTGCAGTTGAAGAAGGTTCCAGCCTGGGAGCTGATGAGTGGAACAGCTGAGTTCAGACCAAGCGGAATGTAAATATTTGTGTAGGGTGTGCTGGTGACTGCACAGATGCCAGTTTGTCAAACAGGTTGAATCAGTCCACTCATGAAAGCAGTATGTGGTGTGCATAAACCCTGGGTGGTTGTGTGTATGTTAAAGTATGTATAGTGGTAGGATTCATAATAATACTCTACACTGCATGTAAACTTAGACTTCAAGACTGCCAGTAGGGGGACAGGCACTAAGGTATTACATTCTATGCTGTGTCATGCTAAGTAGGAAGTGGTCATTTGAACAGGAAAGCAGAGGGAAATTCTGTCCTTACACAACTGATATAACAACTTCCCTTTTTGTGACAGCTGGTGAGGTTTAGGTGACAGTGAGCAGCGTGCAGTGGGATCCAAAGTACTGTACATTGAAGACACTTTTGGAGAAAAGTTTTAAGCTCCTGATAGCATTTTAGGATTTACAAAGGTCAGGTGGTTTGCAAAGGTAGCTTCTACAGTGGGGTAAAAAAGTATTTAGTCAGCCACCAATTGTGCAAGTTCTCCCACTTAAAAGATGAGAGAGGTCTCCAATTTTCATCATAGGTATACCTCAACTATGAGAGACAAAATGAGGGGAAAAAAATCCAGAAAATCACATTGTCTGATTTTTAAAGAATTTATTTGCAAATTATGGTGGAAAATAAGTATTTGGTCAATAACAAAAGTTCATCTCAATACTTTGTTATATAACCTTTGTTGGCAATGACAGAGGTCAAACGTTTTCTGTAAATCTTCACAAGGTTTTCACACACTGTTGCTGGTATTTTGGCCCATTCCTCCATGCAGATCTCTTCTAGAGCAGTGATGTTTTGGGGCTGTCGCTGGGCAACACGAACTTTGAACTCCATCCAAAGATTTTCTATGGGGTTGAGATCTGGAGACTGGCTAGGCCACTCCAGGACCTTGAAATGCTTCTTACGAAGCCACTCCTTCGTTGCCCGGGCGGTGTGTTTGGGATCATTGTCATGCTGAAAGACCCAGCCACGTTTCATCTCCAATACCCTTGCTGATGGAAGGAGGTTTTCACTCAAAATCTCACGATACATGGCGCCATTCATTCTTTCCTTTACACGGATCAGTCATCCTGGTCCCTTTGCAGAAAAACAGCCCCAAAGCATGAGGTTTTCACCCCCATGCTTCACAGTAGGTATGGTGTTCTTTAGATGCAACTCAGCATTCTTTCTCCTCCAAACACGACAAGTTGAGTTTTTACCAAAAAGTTCTATTTTGTTTTCATCTGACCATATGACATTCTCCCAATCCTCTTCTGGATCATCCAAATACTCTCTAGCAAACTTCAGACGGGCCTGGACATGTACTGGCTTAAGCAGGGGGACACGTCTGGCACTGCAGGATTTGAGTCCCTGGCGGTGTAGTGTGTTGCTGATGGTAGCCTTTGTTACTTTGGTCCCAGCTCTCTGCAGGTCATTCACTAGGTCCCCCCATGTGGTTCTGGGATTTTTGCTCACTGTTCTTGTGATCATTTTGACCCCACGGGGTGAGATCTTGCGTGGAGCCCCAGATTGAGGGAGATTATCAGTGGTCTTGTATGTCTTCCATTTTCTAATAATTGCTCCCACAGTTGATTTCTTCACACCAAGCTGCTTACCTGTTGCAGATTCAGTCTTTCCGGCCTGGTGCAGGTCTACAATTTTGTTTCTAGTGTCCTTTGACAGCTCTTTGGTCTTGGCCATAGTGGAGTTTGGAGTCTGACTGTTTGAGGTTGTGGACAGGTGTCTTTTATACTGATAACAAGTTCAAACAGGTGCCATTAATACAGGTAACGAGAGGAGGACAGTGGAGCCTCTTAAAGAAGAAGTTACAGGTCTGTGAGAGCCAGAAATCTTGCTTGTTTGTAGGTGACCAAATACTTATTTTACCAAGGAATTTACCAATTAATTCATTAAAAATCCTTCATTTATATTATTAGCAGAAAAAAAAAATTCTTGTCCAGCCAAGTGAGCCTCATCTCTTAAATCCTGTATGCAGGGATTAAAGTTCTCCATCGCCAGTTGTCAACTTTTCAGATAAGCTTGGAGTGAGATTCAGATGAAACTGTGCATAGGAAACTGGGGGGTAGGGGTGGAGTGAGCGTGCATGCACACAATACACATAAACGGTTATTTTATTTTGTCAACGCATATGCTTCTTTGCCTCAGAATTTAGAACATGTCCAGTCGGTTTTTTGCTGTCTTGAGAGCTCTTATGGTGTAAGAAACTAAAGAAAGGCAACATGATATTGGAGTGAGAAATACAATTTGTGGTGTGAGAAAGAGGGCTCAGTATAAAAAAGTTAGAACTGGCAACACAGTCATCGCTGTGATGGAAAAATCTGAGAGAAATTTGTTTTTAAAAGTTACTCATTCTGAGCTTAATGTCATTTTTCTCCCACACAACTCAACACTTCTTTAAACTATTAAAAAATAAAAGCTCTATAGTGCTTGTATTTATAAAGATCAGAGGGGCTTGGTTTCTTTATGTACTTTTGTTATGAAAGGCCTTTAACTAGATATACCCATCTAAAACGGTAGTGACAGCTAAACAGCTTTCTGATAATTTGTTGGATAAATAAAAAAACCTTTTTGAAAGAAATTCAAATGGGGGGGAAAGGAGAGAAGAGAAATTCGATTGTGGTTGTCTGACGGTGATGGAGAGGTAAGTCCTGTATTTTTTTTAGGATGTTCTGAACTTTTCTGTACTTCGTACTGTAGCCACTAGTTTGTTAGCTAATGTTGCTAACAGGGATTTGGGCAAAAAGCTAATTAAGATATGTACAAGACTGTCAATGTGACATATACTATGTTCACGTTAGATGGGCATATAAAACCTTAGGATTACTGTTTGTAAGTAATTTCTGTTCCATCAGTAAATTATGTTAAAAGGTCGCCCTGCACATGAGTTCTTCATTCTGCCCCGGAGGGCTGCTTATGACAAGAAGAAGTAATTTTTACCCCTCAGCCTCTAAAGGTTGAAGGGTATTGTCGTCACCCCGTCGGGTAGATGGGCGTCCGCGTCAGTCACGTCAACACCTACCTTGTGAATGTGATAACTAGAGAAAGAAATGACGTGGCCTTTTCAAATTTATACCATACTGTATCTGTGAAAAAACTCGGCCATGTTGAAATTTAGGTCAGTTTCCCCTAAATCTGGCAACGTGATAACTCCACAAGGGAATGATGTAGCCTTTTCAAATCAATGTCATCATGTCTAAGACAAGTCTTGGACGGCTTAGACCCTACCCTTTGACTATGGGTTTGGGATCAAATGGTCAAAGGTCACTGTTAACCCTCCCTTTGCACTATTACTATAGAATGAGTAAAGCTAGGGTCACCAAACTTGGTAGACAGATTCACCTTGGGACCCCGACCCACAATTATTTGTTTGGAGTCTAAAGGTCAAAGGTCAAGATCATAATGCCATATAAACTATACATCTGCAACAGTGAAACCTAGGGTTACAAAATTTTGTACACATGTTCACCCTGAGACCCTGACCTGTGATTATGGATTTGGGGTCAAAAGGTCAAAGGTCATGTTAGCATCCCCTATGCCATATTGCTATAGAACGAGTAAAGCTAGGGTCACCAAATTTGATTGATTGATTGGTTGATTTGAACATCAAAACAAAAAAAAAAAATTAAAAACAAGGAATCAAAACCAAAAAAATAAACATAACAAAAAATTTCCTTGTTCAAAAGGAGTGGGAAGAAGCCAACACTTATATAGTCCCACCCTTTCTCCATACCTAATGAATTATAATATTCTAGTCATTATCCATCCTATAATTACATTCATTATACAATACCATAATATATAATGGATCTTATAATTAAATTATGCAGTAGAAATAATACAACAATGATAGTTTATAATGACAATAATACCAGCATCTAAAAATAATTGTAATAATAATAAGTAAATACTTCTGGTATGTTTAATATAATTATAGACAATATTACCATCATCATAATCACCATATGTACCACCATATACCCCCACATGGCTTACAATACCTAGGCACAATAAGTAACCATATAATAATAACCATACTAATAGGTAGCCATATAGTAGTTACAACAATAATAATAATAATAGTAATAATAATAATACCAGCTGGCCTATATAATACTTTAAATAATTCCATCCTAGACAACAATCATAATACTGTAATACCGTTGTTATATTCTAGTAATAATGATATTGATGATAATAGTACTCAGGATATACTGTATATTCAACAGTAACTCAGCATATATATATATATATATATATATACACGTATATATATATATATATTAGAGAACACTAGGGGCGCCACACGAGTCGGCTGCCTTTTGCAACAGCGGCTCGATTCCGAGTCTTTTTCCCTTCCTCTCTCTTTTGATCCGTCTTTTTTTTTCACCCCACTTATATCACGGACACACAGATCGTCCTAAATGTCTCCTGAGCCGGTGGACGGAGCCACTGTCTATAGCAGGATACGATACAGCAGAGAACAGCTGCTAGCATTCAACCGCCACCCGGTCCCATTGGAAATACTCGACATACCGAGAGAACTGAGGCGAAAACGCCGCGGCTGCCGGGCTGGAGTAAGGCGGAGGACAAAAAATATAAGGTACAGACCCTCCCTTCCATCTGTTGTCATGGGAAATGTACGGTCGATACTGGGAAAGTTAGATGAGCTAGCGGCTATCTCCCGTTATGATAGCACATACCGGGAGTGCTCTCTCCTTTTGTTTACTGAGACGTGGCTAACTGAACTAGCAGCAGATGCTAACATTGAGCTGGAGGGTTTTCACATGATACGAGCTGACCGAACACCAGACAGTGGCAAGGCTAGGGGCGGTGGAGTGATCATGTATGTTAACAACAACTGGTGCAGACCGGGACATATCACTGTTAAACAACGACACTGCAGCAAAGACATTGAGTTGCTAGCTGTTAGCATGAGGCCTACATATCTCCCGAGAGAACACTCACACGTGATCTGCATTGTTGTTTATGCAAATCCGACGGCGAACGCTGGGACAGCACGTGACGTCATCCATTCAGTAACCAGCAGGCTGCAGACAGAACACCCAGATGCTCTTCTCCTCATCTCAGGCGATTTCAACCATGTTTCACTGTCTCCCATTCTACCCACGTTCACCCAGTATGTCACATGCCACACTAGAGACAATAAAACACTGGATTTATTCTACGCAAACACTAAGGAGGCGTACACCTCATCACAACTACCCCCACTCGGGAGATCGGATCACAACTTGGTTCATCTCCGGCCGGTGTACAAACCCCTAGTGCACAGACAACCTCCGGCCATGCACACTGTGGAGTTATGGTCTGAGGAGACAATGGACACCCTAAAGGGCTGTTTTGAAGCCACCGCCTGGAAGCAGCTCTGCGATCCACATGGTGAGGACATCGATGGCCTCATTCACACCTTCAGGGGCTACCTCAGCTTCTGTGTGGACAAATCCGTTCCCACCAAGACCATACGGCGTCACTCAAACAACAAACCCTGGATCAACCCTGAGATTAAAACACTTCTGAGAGAGAAGAAGAGGATCTTCAGGTCAGGGAACAGGGAGATGCTGAAGTCCGTACAGAGGGAGCTGAGGAGAAAGATCAGAGAAGGCAAGGACAGCTTCAGGAAGAAGATGGAGGACAAGCTGCAACAGAGCGACATCAGCGGGGTCTGGAGAAACCTCAAAACCATCTCGGGGCTCCAGAATACCTCCCCCCAGGCCACAGGGGGCAGGGAGTGGGCGAACAACCTGAATCTGTTTTTCAATAGATTTGACCAACCGCCCTCCCCCCTGACTGCACAACAACCACTGCTGCCTCTAAAGAAATCAAGTCCTGCTGCCCACTCCCCACTCTACCAACACCCCCCCACTCCCAACACACAGCCCCCCATCCTGACCCTGACCAGGACCCAGGTGAGGACGGAGCTGAGGAAGATCAAGGCGAGGAAGGCGCCGGGACCGGACGGCATCAGCGCAAAGCTCCTCAAGTCCTGTGCAGACCAGCTGTGTGGGATTGTGACGTATATCTTCAACATGAGCCTGAAACTGGGGAGGGTACCACAGCTGTGGAAAACATCTTGTGTGGTACCTGAACCAAAAACTTCCCACCCCAAAGACCTGAACAGCTACAGACCGGTGGCCTTGACGTCCCACTTGATGAAGACCCTGGAGAGACTGCTCCTTGCTCACCTCCGCCCCCTGGTGGAACCAGCGATGGATCCACTCCAGTTCGCCTACCAGCATGGCATTGGGGTGGAGGATGCGGTGATCTTCCTCCTTCACCGTTCTCTGTCCCACCTGGAGAAGCCCGGGAATATGGTGAGGATCATGTTCTTTGACTTCTCCAGTGCTTTCAACACCATCCAACCGATGATCCTGAAGGACAAGCTGCTGCGCGCAGGGGTGGACCAGCACCTGTCATCATGGATCCTGGACTACCTCACGAACCGGCCTCAGTTTGTGAGAACCCGGGACTGTGTGTCCGACACGATCATCAGTAGCACGGGGGCCCCCCAGGGAACGGTGCTGGCTCCCTTCCTGTTCACTCTTTATACTGCGGACTTCTCACACAACACAACACACTGCCATCTACAGAAGTTCTCTGATGACTCTGCGATCGTTGGCCTCATCTCCAATGGAGATGAAGCTGAGTACAGAGGGCTTATCCAGGACTTCGTGGACTGGTGCCATCGGAACTGCCTCCAGATCAACGCGAGGAAAACTAAGGAGCTGGTGGTGGACTGCCGCAGGCATGGGCAGCCCCTCACAGTACCAGTAAATATACAGGGAACAGACATCGAGATGGTGACATCCTATAAGTACCTGGGTATTCATCTGAACAATAAACTAGACTGGTCACACAATACTGATGCACTCTACAAGAAGGGACAGCGCAGGCTGTTCCTGCTGAGGAGACTCAGGTCTTTTGGTGTACAAGGGGCGCTGCTGAAGTCATTCTATGACACGGTGGTGGCATCAGCCATCACTTTTGGAGTGGTCTGCTGGGGCAGTGGCATTACTGCAGCCGATAGGAAGAGACTGAACAAACTGATTAAGAAAGCTAGCTCTGTCCTGGGGCAGCGCCTTGATCCGATGGAGGAGATAGGAGAGAGAAGGACGGTGGCTAAACTGTCATCTCTGCTGGAGTCCGAGTTCCACCCTATGCAGGACATACTGAATGCACTGAGGAGCTCATTTAGCAGCAGACTACATCATCCCAGGTGCACAACCGAGAGGTTTCGTAGGTCCTTCCTACCAACGGCTGTCAGACTGTACAACCTAAGCAGGGCTGCTCGCAGAGATAGCAAAAAGACGTAACAAACTAATAGTCTTTTGAATGCAGAAGATGCAATAGACTTACACAGTGGTCCTCTCCGGCATACAACTAGGAGCATGCCGGTCGCTATGGAGGGTGAGAGTGTGTATGGGCACATAATCATACCATGCAGGATAGCTGGGTAGACGGTTATGCTGTTTCATTCCATCTAGCGGCAATGCTCTGCACTGTGTGTGTTTATATATTTGCATATTTGTTCCGTCTAGCTGCAATGCTCCGTACTGTGGGTGTTTATATATTTATATATCTACATGTTATTCCATCTAGCTACATTGCTCCGCACTGTGTGTGTTTATATACTTGCATATTTATTCCACCTAGCTGCAATGCTCCGTACTGTGGGTGTTTATATATTTACATATTTATTCCATCTAGCTACAATGCTCTGCACTGTGTGTTCATATATTCATATATTATTCCATCCAGCTACAATGCTCTGCACTGTGTGTCTGTGTGTGTGTGTATATATATATATTTTATAGTAATACGTACATATGTTTATTAGCTGCTCTTGCTTGCTTGTTTTTTTTTTCTTGCCTTCTGATTGTTGCTCTGAGTGTTGCTATCCCTGTGCTGTTGCAATCCTGGAATTTCCCCGTTGTGGGACTAATAAAGGCTTATCTTATCTTATCTTATCTTATCTTATTATTCAACAATAACGGCAATAACAACCTTTCTTCATTAAAGACACATTGTGATATTACTGTCCTTTATTTCTATATTGTTCAAAAATCATTTCTTTATATGTTGATATAAATATATGGATATTTGGACATTGCTTGTGTTTCTCCCCCAACCCATTCCACAATTTTACCCCACACACAGACACACAAAAACTTCTAGTAGATCTTACTAGGTGCATTTTAAATTTTGTATTCTCCCATAAATTGTATCTCCCTTCTCTCTGATTAAAAAGATTTTGTATATTGTGTGGCAAAAAGTTTTTACTGACTTCAAACATTAACTGTGCTGTATAATAATCAACCAGATCCTGTAATTTCAATAACTTTGAATGTAAAAACAATAAATTAGTATGTTCAAGATACCCGACTTTGTGTATAACACAGACTGCCCTTTTTTGTAATATTAGCAATGAATTAAGTGTACTTTTATAATTGTTACCCCAGACCTCTAGACAATAGGTCAAGTATGGAAGTACTAATGAGCAATACAAGATATGAAGTGATTTGTAATCTAGGACTTGTTTAATTTGATTTATAATTGCAATATTTTTTGCCACTTTGTTTCCAACTAATTTTATCATCTACTATTACACCCAAAAATCTGATCTCCTTAACATTGTCAATAGTTACATTATCCATATGAATATGTATATCTTTTTTTATTTTTACAATTACCAAATATCATTACCTTAGTTTTTTTCTATATTTAATGATAATTTATTACTGTCCATCAATTTTTTCTGCTTATTTAATTCACTATTTAGAGTATGGATTAGTTCCTTATAATTATTTCCAGAATAAACTACATTAGTATCATCAGCAAATAATATAATTTTTAATAATTTAGAAACTTGGACTATATCATTTATATATATGTTAAATAATTTGGGGCCCAATACTGACCCCTGGGGGACCCCACTGGCAATTCCCATACATCCAGACATATATTCTCCCATCTTCGCAAACTGTTGTCTCTCAGATAAATAACTTGTAACCCAGTTCAATGTCGCTCCCCTAATACCATACAATTGCAGTTTATTAAGAAGTATTGAATGATTTTGTCACAGGACTGAGCACGGGTTGTACCAGGCTCAGGCTCTCAATTTATTTCTGACTATTTTCTGTATTTTTTCCAAGCCTTGTGGTGTTTTCTTGTGTTTTTGATTTCTGATGATTTATTGTTCTATTTATTATTTAGTTTCAGTATTGTTATTATGTCGTCTATTTATGTAGTTTAAGATTGCTGGCCTTTTCTTGTGACAGGGTCATTATTCCTCCCCTTCCAGACATCCCCACTTTGTTATTTGCTCACTACCTGCTCTCCTAGTCATCTCAGCTGCGAGTATTCTGTAATTAGGTCACCAGTCCGCTCCTGTTCCCCGCACCTGCTGCTCATTGTGCCATCTCCTTCTCCACTATTTACAGTATCTCACGAAAGTGAGTACACTCCTCACATTTTTGTAAATATTGTATTATATCTTTTGATGGGACAACATTGAAGACATGACACTTTGATACAATGTAAAATAGGCAGTGTACAGCTCGTATAACAGTGTAAATTTGCTGTTCCCTCAAAATAACTCAACACACAGCCATTAAAGTCTAAACCGCTGGCAACAAAAGTGAGTACACCCCAAAGTGAAAATGTCCAAATTCTGCCCAAGTGTCACTTTTTTGTGTGGCCACCGTTATTTTCCAGCACTGCCTTAACTCTCTTGAGCATGGAGTTCACTAGAGCTTCACAGGTTGCCACTGGAATCCTCTTCCACTCCTCCATGACAACATCACGGAGCTGGTGGATGTTAGAGACCTTGCGCTCCTCCACCTTCCATTTGAGGATGCCCCACAGATGCTCAATAGGGTTTAGATCTGGAGATATGCTTGGCCAGTCCATCACCTTTACCCTCAGTTTCTTTAGCAAGGCAGTGGTCATCTTGGAGGTGTGTTTGGGGTCATTATCATGTTGGAATACTGCCCTGTGGCCCAGTTTCTGAAGGTGGGGGGATCATGCTCTGCTTCAGTATGTCACAGTACATGTTGGCATTCATGGTTCACTCAATGAACTGTAGCTCCCCAGTGCTGGCAGCACTCATGCAGCCCCAAACCATGACCCTCCCACCACCATGCTTGACTGTAGGCAAGACATACTTGTCTTTGTATTCTTCACCTGGTTGCCGCCACACACGCTTGACACCATCTGAACCAAAAAAGTTATTTTGCTTTCATCAGACCACAGGACATGGTTCCAGTAATCCATGTCCTTAGTCTACTTGTCTTCAACAAACTGTTTGCAGGCATTCTTGTGCGTCATCTTTAAAAGGGGCTTCCTTCTGGGACAACAGCCATGCAGACCAATTTGATGCAGTGTGCGGCGTATGGTCTGAGCACTGACAGGCTGACCCCCCACCCCTTCAACCTCTGCAGCAATGCTGGCAGCACTCATACGTCTATTTTTAAAAGACAACCTCTGGATATGATGCTTAGCACGTGCACTCAACTTCATTGGTCGACCATGGTGAGGCCTGTTCTGAGTGGAACCTGTCCTGGTAAACTGCTGTATGGTCTTGGCCACCGTGCTGCAGCTGAGTTTCAGGGTGTTAGCAATCTTCTTTTAGCCTAGGCCATCTTTATGTAGAGCAACAATTCTTTTTTTCAGATCTTCAGAATTCTTTGCCATGAGGTGTCATGTTGAACTTCCAGTGACCAGTATGAGAGAGTGTGAGAGCGATAACACCAAATTTAACACAACTGCTCCCAATTCACACCTGAGACCTTGTAACACTAACGAGTCACATGACACCAGGGAGGGAAAATGGCTAATTAGGCACAATTTGGGCATTTTCACTTAGGGGTGTACTCACTTTTGTTGCCAGCGGTTTAGACATTAATGGCTGTGTGTTGAGTTACTGTATTTTGAGGGGACAGCAAATTTACACTGTTATACAAGCTGTACACTGACTACTTTACATTGTATGAAAGTGTCATATCTTCAGTGTTGTCCCATGAAAAGATATAATAAAATATTTACAAAAATGTGAGGGGTGTACTCACTTTTGTGGGATACTGTAGCTCTGCCTGTTCACTTAGTTATTGCGGCAATATTGGTTACTCTTCTGGACATTTCCACTGCAATCAGTATCCTCATCTCCTCCAGAGCTAGGCAGCTCTGGAGTGAACCTCTCTGTAAGTGATTCTTGTTTTTTGCATTTTGTATTGTCTACACCGTTTTTGGACTTTGCTATTTTTGTCAATAAATGTCACAAATACAATTTAGTGCTTGGGTCTGGCTCTCTGCCCCATAGGGGCGAACATGACAGATTTATTGTACCAAATGCTTTTCTAAAATCTAGAAATACACCAATTGCATATTTTCCTTGATCTAATGCATTTATTATTTCCTCTGTTGCTTCAATTATTCCTAATGATGATGCACTCTTTGCTCTAAATCCATATTGATTCTGATTAAGCAGATCATGTTTATTTAAAAAGTTTTCTAATGTGTTGTTGAAAAGTTTTTCCAGAATCTTTGAAAACTGTGGGAGGAGCGATACTGGTCTGTAGTTTGTGTAGTGGTGTTTATTTCCTTGCTTGAATAATAGTATCACTTTTGCTATTTTCATTTTCTACAAGAATGAGCCAGTTTGAAATGATAGATTACAAATATACGTATGTAAATGGTTTTAATATGCCATCAACAGATCTTTTTACTAGTGCCATATCAATACCATCACAATCAGTAGATAATTAATTTTTACACTTTTCATCAACAGATTTTACCTCTAGTTCATCCACCGCTGAGAGAAAGACTGACCCAGGGTTATTTCTAATCAATGTTTCACTCACGGTGTCTCTTCCTTGGTTTGTAATTTTTGCTGCCAACTCTGGTCCAACATTTACAAAAAATTTATTCATTTTATTTACTACCATGTTCTTATCATAATTATCACCACAATTATCAGTAAAATACTCTGGATATATCGTTTTCTTAGTTCCATTTTTCCTTAATTTATTTAGTATGTCCCAGACTCCTTTTATATCATTCTTATTTTCATTAAATATTTTCCTATAGTATAATTTTTTACTAGTTCGTATTATTTCAGTTATTTTTATATGCTTTATATCATTTTTTTCAGATTCTTTAGTTCTTAATTTAATACAGTTTTTATCAAGATAATTTTTCTTTTTACAAGCATTTTGTAGCCCCCTGGTTAACCAGGGGCAATTTTTGTATTTATGTTTTTTATTGATTTCTTTATTTGGACAGTTTTTATCATATAATGATTTAAATGTATCAATAAATTTATCGTATGCAAAGTCCACTTCTTTCTCTCTATAGACCACATCCCAATTCTGTAACATAAAGTCATCTTTTAAAGCATTCAATTCAATTCAATTCAATTCATTTCAACTTTATTTATATAGCGCCATTTCACAACAACAGTCATCTCATAGCACTATCAACTGTAGGGGGGAACCCCCACAGTTGCAGAAAGACCCCAGCAATCAGGTGATCCCCTGTGAGCAAGCACTTGGCGACGGTGGAGAGGAAAAACTCCCTTTTAACAGGAAGAAACCTCCAGCAGAACCAGGCTCAGGGAGGGGCAGTCATCTGCTGCGACTGGCTGGGGGGTGAGGGGACAGAGAAGATGAAAAGAACAGACATGTAGAGAGCAAACAGCACGATGGGGACTCAATCTATGGGAGAGAACAAACAAATGTTAATGACCAGCAAAAAAAAATATTTCATAGAGAGTGAGGAAAGGAGTGAGGCCCAGTGCATTACTGGAGGTCCCCTGGCTGACTAAACCTATTAGCAGCATAGCTAAGGGAGGGTTCAGAAACACATGATCCCTCCCTAATTGTAGGCTATATCAAAAAGGTAGGTTTTAACCCTAATCTTAAAAACAGAGATCGAGTCTGACTCCCGAATCCAGATTGGCAGCTGATTCCACAGGAGAGGAGCTTGATAACTGAAGGCTCTGCCTCCCATTGTACTTTTGGAGATTCTAGGTATTACAAGTAGTCCTGCATTTTGGGAGCGTAGTGCTCTGTTAGGATAATACGGTAGTATCAGATCTTTTAAATAAAAAGGAGCCTGATTGTTTAGAGCTTTGTAAGTAAGAAGAAGGATTTTAAACTTAATTCTAAACTCTATGGGAAGCCAATAAAGGGAGGCCAGAACCGGAGAGATATGATCTCTCTTTCTAGTACCTGTTAAAACTCTTGCTGCAGCATTTTGGATCAGCTGAAGACTTTTTAAAGATGTTTTAGGACAACCTGATAATAAAGAATTACAATAATCTAATCTCGAGCTAACAAAAGCGTGGATCAGTTTCTCAGCATCACTCTGAGACAAGATGCTCCTAATCTTGGCAATATTACGCAAATGATAGAAGGCAGTCTTAGAAACAAATTTAATATGTGAATTGAAGGACAAATCCTGATCAAAAATAACTCCAAGGTTCCTCACAGAGCTATTAAGAGAAAGAGTAACTGCATCCAAACTGAAAGTTTGATTTGGAAAGGAATTTCTAAGGTTTTTTGGACCAACAAGAATGACTTCAGTCTTATCTGAATTTAATAGCAGGAAATTACAAGTCATCCAAGCTTTGATTTCCTTAAGACAGGCTTCTAACTTGGCTAATTGATTACTATCATCTGGCTTCATTGACAGGTATAATTGTGTGTCATCTGCATAACAATGAAAATGTATACAGTGCTTTCTAATAATGTTGCCTAACGGAAGCATATATAAACTAAAAAGAGTAGGGCCTAGCACAGATCCCTGTGGAACTCCATGACTAAGCTTTGAGTTGAAAGAAAACTCATTATTTACATGAACAAACTGGAACCTATCAGATAAATAAGATCTAAACCACTGCAACGAAGTTCCATTAAGTCCAACATAGTGTTCTAATCTATCAAGTAGAATATTATGATCGATAGTATCAAAAGCTGCACTAAGGTCTAAAAGGACAAGTACAGAAACTAGTCCATTATCAGATGCAATGAGGAGGTCGTTAGTGACCTTCGCTAAGGCTGTTTCAGTACTATGATGGATTCTAAACCCAGATTGAAACTCTTCAAGTAAACCATTTCCCTGCAGGTGGTCGAATAATTGCGTAGCAACAACTCTTTCTAAGATTTTTGAAATGAAAGGGAGATTAGAGATTGGTCTATAGTTAGCTAAAGCTCCTGGATCTAGCGTTGGCTTTTTGAGTAAGGGTTTAATTACAGCTGTTTTAAAAGCCTGCGGTACATGGCCTAAAGTTAATGAAGAATTGATTATATGAAGAATAAAGCTACCAATAAGTGGGAAGACTTCTTTAAATAACCTAGTAGGAATAGGGTCTAAAAGACAAGTTGAAGGTTTGGATGAGGAAACTATTTTGTCTAACTCACAAAGGTCGATTGGAGTAAACTCATCAAGACAGACATCAAAAGAAGGAGTTGTAGTAGTTACAGTATTTAAGTTAACTGTGGGAAGAATCTGATTGATTTTATCTCTGATGGATGAAATTTTATTATTGAAAAAGTTCATAAAGTCCTGACTAGTAAGCTCTAAGGGAATGCTAGGATTGACAGAGTCCTGACTCTTTGTCAACCTGGCTACAGTACTGAAAAGAAACCTGGGATTATTCTTGTTCTCTTCTATTAATGCAGAGTAATAACTTGTTCTAGCTTTTCTAAGAGATTTTTTATAAATTAAAAGATGATTTCTCCAAGCTAAATAGATTTCATCTAAATTAGTAGAGCGCCATTTTCTTTCTAATTGACGAGTCTTCTGTTTTAAGCTACGAGTTTCTGTGTTGAACCAAGGAGTTAGAAATCTCTGATTAGACTTTTTCTTTTTTAAGGGGGCCACCAAGTCTAGAGCCTGATGCAGAGAAGCTGAAACACTATCCACCATGTTATCAATTACAGAAGGAGCAAGCTGTCTATAGCTTACTTCCGTTGTGTTGACACATGGCATAGAGGAAACAATCTGCATAAATTTGGAAACAGCATCATCTGAGAGGCATCTACTGTAATAATATTTTTCTTTAGGAGCCAAATAGTCAGAAATGGTAAAATCAAAGGTTAACAGACAATGGTCTGACAGTACAGGGTTATGAGGAGACACTACAAGATTTTCTATTTCTATGCCATATGTCAGAACAAGGTCCAATGTATGGTGGAGGTAATGAGTAGAATTTCCTACTTTCTGAGAAAACCCAATCGAGTCTAATATTGAATTAAATGCCACATTAAGGCAGTCACTATCTACATCCACATGTATATTAAAGTCCCCTACTATAATTATTCTATCAGATTTCTGCACTAAATCAGCTAAGAAATCAGCAAATTCGGATAAAAATTCTGAGTAGGTTGATGGGGGACGATAAACTATGGCAAATAAAATTGGGTTTAACCTAAAATTGCTAAAGTGCCCAATACTGAGGACCAGGCCCTCAAAGGAATTATAACATGTTTTTTGCTTTACATTAACTAGTAATTTGGAATGGTAAATTGTTGCTACTCCTCCTCCACGACCAGAACTTCTGGGATTTTGACAGTTTAAATAACCAGAGGGAGTTGATTCATTTAAACCAACATAATCCTCTTGCCCTAACCAAGTCTCTGTAAGGGAAATTAAATCAATCTGATGATCAATTAACAGATCATGGACTAACAGAGACTTGGGAGTTAGAGACCTAATATTTAGTAAACCACATTTAATTTTTAAATTATGAGGAGGAACAGAGGCCAAATCATTCAATTTAGAGGCTTTATGTTTAATTTGAGTTTTACCAATGTTTTGCTTTATCACTTTGGGATGCTTATGCATGATATTTTTATTTACTTTGGAGGGAGCAGACAACGATTCTCTGATGAGGAAGACGGGGGCTAAGCTGAGGGGTGGCGGATGAAGAGGAGCTGCAGAGAGGCGTGTAAGACTGCGACTCTGCAGTCTGTATCTTCTGTTTGTATTCTTTTATAAATAACCTTTTCACATGAATTATTATTATTATTACTCTTATTAGCCCCATAATTAACATCTAAAGAAACAAATACAGGCAGGTGGTCACTAATGTCATTTATTAGTATACCACTCACCATATTATATTCAATAACATTGGTAAAAATGTTGTCTATCAAGGTAGCACAGTGTGTCGTTATTCTCGTAGGTTTTGTAATTTTTGGAAATAAGGTTAAGCTATACATTGCATCAAAGAAATCTTCAGTTGGTTTATGTTGTTTTGTTTTCATTAAATCTATATTAAATTCACCACAAATAAAGATATCTTTTTGTCTTATTTGTGTATACATCTTTTCCATACCATTTCTAAATTTTTCCATATCAGATCCCGGTAATCTATATATACAACTTGCTATTATGTTTTTTCTATTTTCCATCATAATTTCAATTGTTAAATATTCCATAATTTCGTTCACTGTTGATGTCATGCTGTCCACTTTTTTACTTTTTAAATTTCTATCAACATACAGTGCTACCTCACCACCACTTTTACATTTCCTATTTTGTGTATACATCTCATATCCATGTAATTCAAAACTGACATCTTTTTCTTCATTAATCCATGTTTCAGTTATTGCTATAATCCTAAATGGGGTCTTAAACTGATTTAAAAACTCCTTAATACTATCAAAGTTGGCATAGAGACTCCTACTATAAATATGTATTATTGTCAATGTCTGATGCGAGATCATAATTCCATTTAATTGTTGTTCATCATAATAAGTACACTTATTGTTAATATGATTAAAGTAGTTATTATCTGGGTCAGTATCACCTAAAATGTCTTGTGGTTGCTGTTCAATATTTACAGAGGTTTCAGCTTCAATTTGACCCAATACACTTCCATTATTAAATGAAGAAGGATGATTGGTTAAAGTGCTAACAAAAAAATGAGGAAAAAAACCCACAAAAATTTCCACTCATAATCTAATTGCGCTGTTATTCGTGCATAAGAGCTAAGGTTTAAATTTGTCTAATTCCTCCATATCTCTATTCATTATTACTTCAGCTTCTTCTGGAGTACAAGCAGTTTTATCCACACTTTACAGTTCATTGTCCATGTCGATTGTATTTTTCCCTGTTTTCTGAGAGCCCTGGCTTGTCTAGCCATTTCAGAGTTCTTTTTTGTTCAGTGTTCATTTACATACAGCCGTTCCTCTCAGTTTTCTTGCTTGTCGCAGAAGATCAGTTTTTGCTTTTCTGTTGACAAATCAGATGATGATCGCTGGTTTTCCTTTACTGTCTTTCTAGGTAAGGTGTGGCAAGCTGAAATAGTCTTATTGTCCACAACGATGTTTTTAGAGTTGAAAAAATTTAATACCTGCTGCTCAAGAGTGTGTGATTCTCCCAATGTTTCTTCCTCCCCATCCTGGTTATCAACTCCAGCTGTCACACGTGCATAGGAGCGGTGTCTGGTGTTAAGACCGCTCACATATAACATCATCCATTCTTGTATATTGTTCTAATTCATCCACACGTCTTTCTAAGAAATTAATTTTCTGGTCTTTTTCCATAATTTCAGCCTTTAATTCACGCAGTTGTTCCATAAGGCCAATAAGCACAGTTTGTTGTTTTGCTATCTTAGATATTTCTTCAGACATAAAATTTAGTGAGAGTTTGATGTTCTCCAACTCCTCTCCATTTGGCTGATTCTTTTTTGGAGGCATAGTGACTAGTCTGATCGGGATCAAAGGAGATGCTCACTTGCTGGCTAGTACAGGAGCCGAAGTACGTCCGATGGCTAATGGAGGCCGTCAGCTGGCTTTGTCATCTAATTATAGCTGTTATCTGGCGGTGAGGCCGAAGCTGTCCCAGTGGCTAGTGAAGGCTGCTAACTGGCGTCATCATCTGGTAGCTGGATCTGCCGGTGAAACCGAGGAAGCCAAGGCTCCCTCGGTAGCTAGTGGAGGTCTCTAGCTAGCGTTGTCCTGTCTGGCAGTGAATCTGAAGCTCTCCCAGTGGCTAATGGAGACCGTTAGCTTGGGTCGTAGCTTGGTAGTGGGTATCTGGCGGTGAAGCCAAAGCTCTCCCGGTGGCTAATGGAGACTCAAAGCTGGTGTCGCAGCCTGATAGTGGACATCCGGCAGTGAAGCCGAAGCTCCCTCGGTCTAAGTGGGTGCCTCCAGCTAGCGTCGTCATGTGGTAGGTGGCATGTTCACCAGTTCTCCTGCTTCTGTTGTCTCCTTCCTCGGCGTTGCTGCTGAATTCACCCCCGGTGAATTTCCCACTGCTTTGCTTTTGGAGAGTGAGTCAACCTGTCAGACGTTGTTCATAATGGAATAAACCGATCTGAATCACTCATGCAGCCATGCCGCGTCTCTCCTTGAGTTTGAATGTGAAGCTTCAAACTCACCATTCAGCTGTGGAAATCAATTAACTAAAACTTTGTACACGTTCACAATGTCACCGTGACCTCTGCCTATAGTTTTGGGATTGCAAGGTCAAGGTCAAAATGTCATATAAACTACATCTCAACACCAACCAAAGAGGTTGAGGGGTACCACTGGCAGCTTTTTTTGCTCATAGCACTGGTGCTACAGAGGTTCATAGTCATGTAGCACAAGACAGAAATTTGTAGCATGATGAAAACATCTGTTACTTCTCTAAAACTGACTGCAAGTAGTGCAGTTTAATTACCTCTGCCAAGGGAGGAGGTAATGTTTTTGCTGGCATTGGTTTGTTTGTTTGTTTGTTTGTCTGTTAGCAATATTACTCAAAAGGTTATGAGTGGGTTTTGATGAAATTTTCAGGAACAGATGATTGGATTTTGGTGGTGATCTGAGAGTGCATACCTCCATTAAGGGCTTTGTTTGTATTTATGCAGCATGATTACACAAAAACTATTAATTTTCACTAGAGGTGGTCCTTGGGCTAGAGATGATTTAGATTTTGGTGGTAATCTGAGAATGCATACCTCTGCCACGGCTCTTACCTTCTCACAGAGTGTTAGCAACAGTATTCCAAAACTACTGGATGGATTTGGATGAAATTTTCACTCTTGGGCTACACACGAGCTTGTGTGTAGCTCTTGGGCTACACATGAACCCACTACATTTTGGAGGTGATCCATGAGTGCATGCCTCCACCAAGGCTTAATCTTCTTGCAGTGGTTTATTCAAAGATTCAAGATTCAAAGATTTTATTTGTCAGTACTACTATATGTACAGGAAAAACAGGAGAATTGAAATGGCGTTTCTCTCTCTCTTCAGTGGTGTGCACAATTTATAAAAAGAAAAAGGAATAAGGCTGGAAAAACAACAACAGCATCTATGTACAGTAATGCTACCCATAGTGTAAATGGCGACAAAAGATAGACCCAAACCTCCCATAGTGCAAATAAAGATAAGCGATAAACGATGAAACCCAGCAATCCTGTATACAGAAAAGTAGAGCAGTAATACTCATAGTTGCAGTTCAGTGCGGTAGTGTAGGTGCAGACAGTGACAGATAGGACTGCACATGATCAGCATTACAGTGACAGACAGCAGTGGATATGGCATTTGTGCAAATGGTTGCAGTAAAGTGCAGAGACATACAGCAGCAAATGTATTACTGTTGGTGTGCCAGTCTTTCTGTGCCAACAGCTGAGCTAGTTATTGTGCGGGTGAGTGCGTTATGGTCCGGGTGAGGGGAAGGGGGGGGCGGAGTTCTGGGTCTTGACGGCCTGATGAACAAAGCTGTTTAGCAGTCTTGTGGAGCGGGTACGGAGGCTCCGGTACCTTTTCCCCGAGGACAGGGAACTGAAGAGGGAGTGTGAGGGGTGGGAGGTGTCGCTTGCAATGTTGATGGCTTTGTAGGGGAAGTGGGAGAGGTAGACACCTGGGGGGGGGGCAGAGGGGCACTGATGATCTTGCTGGCTGCTTTCACTGTGTGTTGTAGACTCTTCCGGCAGGAGGCGGTGCAGATTCCATACCACACCGTGATGCAGCTGTTGAGGATGCTCTCAATGGTGCCCCGGTAGAATAAGCACATGATGGGGGGGGGGGGACTCATGCTCTCCTCAGTTTGCAGAGGAAATAGAGGCAAGTTTGAGCCTTCTTGGCCAGTGATACGGTGTTGTTGGACCAGGAGAGGTCCTCAATTTTGGATGGAGTTTGCTGAAATTTTCACCAGAGATGGTCCTTGGGCTGCAGAAGAATCCATTAGATTTTGGAGCTGATCTATGAGCACATACCACTACCAAGGCCCTATCTTGCAATGTAGGGTGGGATGGAGGCAGGGAGGTATGGACGGAAGGATGGACAAAGAGAGGGAAGGAAGGAGCCTTGGCGGAGGTATGCACTCTCTGAGTGTTTTTGTAGTTATTAATAATATAGTGTTTTATGATAAAAACAACTTGTCAAGATCTAGAAATTATTTTAAATTTACATACATTTCCACATCAGTCATCAATCTTAATCAATCTTAACGCCTTAACAGACTCACCACACCATACAAACTAATGGGCCAGTTTTGGCCCGTGGGCCATATGTTTGACACCCCTGGACTACACCATAAAAACAGCCTACATTTTTGGGGTTTAGTTAAGCTCAGAAGAAGCTTTGTTCTTCACAGGAATATGTAACTAATCAAAATGAAATCACTTTTTTCTCTGTTGTAGGAAAACTCACATTAGTGCAACTGCGTGTTGCTGAGTGCGGGAGCCGGTGTCTGCTTCCAGCTGCCTGTCTCTGTGTTTGTCGCCCCATGGAGCTTCCTTTTTCTCTGTTGCACACCTCCTCCAGAGACCGTCCGTAAAAAATGAATCCACTGTGAACAGAGTTGGGGTTCCACTGTGAGCCCAGTATAGGAGAAGCCGTGAACGGTCTCCACTGCAGGTCGGGCGGTTCACCTCCACTGAGGTGAACTGGGACCTCACATTAACTTAACCTCTGCTCCTCTCTTTTTCCGTGACAACCCCCTCTGAAATAAAACATATCCCGATTTGTGTAGCGCTAAATGCGACACACAGACAAAAGTGGAGCCTGCGCACACAAACACACAGTGCAGTGGTAATGTGAAAAAAACGTCTGGTGCATTTTGCAATCCTCTCCATTGTAATGAAGGACAAAGAGCAATAGCCATTGAACTATATACAGTAGATCGGTGTATTCCACCACTGATCTGTGCTTAGTTTGACACGGGGTGACAGAATTAAAAGACCTGTAAAAATGCCAGTGACTCTCAATAGTGAAAGAATCACCAGTTTCTGGGCTGACCGGCATGTTCGTGTGGTATCAGTGATGTGATGACTTGAATCTTGATATCCCGGAGAAATGTGCTGTTATCTGTGGGAGATGAGACCCGCTTAAAGTCTGAAAAGGCTGTGGAGGGTTGTTGAGTTGTGAATATATGCTAATGGTACTCACAACTGCCTCTCATCGCACTGGTGCTGTTTCAGTTCCTTCATTCCTAGACCAGTTTTCATGTTGCATGTGTGACATATCTGCCGCACTGTACAGTCTGGTTGTTGTTGATGTGTTTTCAATCTGATGGAGGGAGTCAGTCTCATCTGCTTCATTTACAGCAGAGGTCATCAATTACATTTGCCCAAGGGCCAGAATTTTTCTCTGCAGACACTGTCAGGGCCAGATGCTCTTGTAAAATAAAATAAAATTAATGTTGTATTGTCAGTAATATATTGTTATTTGATTTGTTAATTTTTCTTCCAAATTTTTTTTTAGATGAGTGTGAATAAGAGCAAAAAAGCATGTGCTTAAAAACTTATCTGAGATATGATTTTATTCTTGACAGTTTGATGGGTTTTTCTCATAAATTTAGGACAGTTTTCTTGTAAATTAAGCCCTATTCTGTTGTAAATTTGAAAGATTGCATAAGTAAATAGTTGATTATTAAATTGGTTGCTGATCACTTTTCTGTCTATCGATCAGTCAATTAATCAACTAATCATTGCAGTACTATGAGCAAGTGCTTCTTTTACTGTCTGGATTTAATCTAGCCTGAGAGGAAAAAAAATTCAGTCAAGTTTTTTTTTTCTGCTTTAATCCCTGCATACGTGAACTGGGGTCAAGGAAATTGGAGGAGAAGGTAGGAAATGAGTACTAAAGCATGTTAGCAGCCAGACACAGACAGGCTTCTGTGGCTCAGGCAGTGGGACGTTGTTGCCCTCCTTCTGATTCGAGCAAGCCCCGGGGACGAGGTGTGTTTACCTCACTCAGCTGGTCCACTTCACCCCAAACATGAGCCAGTCACAGCACAACCTGCTAATTGATGCTGAGGGACATGGCACTGAAAGCTGCCTGTCTTCACATCAGCAGGCTTCGGTGTCTTTCTAATCACTTTGCATGCATGTATGCTGGTGCGGCAGGTTGCAGGCATGCACACAGGTTTGCCCCACTTTACCCCACTCCCTCCTCCCTCTCCCTTTCCTGCCAAGGTGCAATTGGATATTCAAGGTGTGTTTTTGCGTCTGCTCACAGAGCAATAAAGAGATGAGGTGGGGTGTGAGATGCAGAAAGAGCTCTCTGTGGCGGTGAAGAGAGCACTGGCCATGCTCCACAGAAGTCCTCTGTGTGTCCGCCTGATCACACCTTAATGAGGCATTTGTGTGAATCTTGACCCTCAGTACGTCTTTTTGACGCTGGTTCCGCCTGTTGAAAAACAACAACAACAACAGCCTCCTTAAAAAGACTGTTAGTGGCCAATCAGGGATACTGATCCACGGAGAGCTCTGAACTGAGCTGTTAGTGTGTAGTGCCCAACAGATCCCCATTCACCAGTTTGGTCATGAATAAGAGAATGAGAACTGAGTTTTAAGTCTCGTTGGCCTGTTTTATGCTTTCCATGGTGTCTTTTCTGCAGATTTGCACAAAAGAATATCAAACCTAACAACAGTGTTCTTACAGACAAATTTGCATGAAAATACAGGCAGTCGTTCATGTGTTGTTGTCTAAAATTCTTAAGATTGCCTCGATTAAGGCATTAGGTGTTGGTTTATTGGGGCTTGTAAAATCACTAATGCCTCATTGGTAACCACAGCCACAACATAAAATGCTCTTCAGGCCCTTATGTTCTGTGTTTTTGATGAATTTGCATCTGATTGGGTATTGAGGGTGTGCTGCTATGCCAAATGGCGATAGTCTTGATAACCCACTGATACAACTGGAAGTCATTAGGCCCTCATGTTAACTTGACTGTGGTTTGGCTGCTCCAATACATGTTTTCTTTTAATTCACCAGGTTTGCATTTTCCCATAACTGAGCCCAAACAGAAAAAAAGCAACAAATATAACAAGCTTTAAACTGGGAAACGTTTCTGCTCTTCTTTAGCTCTAAATACTCTGTTTTTTTTCATATGCACTCTGTTGGTTTCAGTGATTGATTTAAGTTTTCCATTTGAAACATAACAAGCTCAAGCTGGTCTGTGTCTTTATCAATATGTGATGAAATTTTAATTAGACTGCATGCACTTTAACTGAATTATGTCAAAACTGTCATTGGTACATGACAGTGATTATAGCCAGTGTAGTCTGGAGCTTTGATCCCTCTGAGTCACCGTCTCAGTATGGCACAAGGACAAAGTTTGTTTTCCGCACAGTCTGCACTAATAAAAACTTATTACTGACAGATTTCTGGAATGGTGAATCATTACAGCAATTTTTTATGCTGCTAGCCAAGGTTTTCATGAACCTTGGGAAAGTTTCTGTGTGTCACAAGCTTTACTGCTGGTGACCAATTGACATTTTGCTTCTGAGTGAGAAATTCTCAAACTTTTATGATGTTGGAGTAGTGTTGTTGAAGGAACTTCTTAAGTACCTGCTGACTTGACAAAGGCTGGACTAAAAATAATCATGTAATGATGCTTTCTGGGAAATATTAAGTGTTTCCTAAAATTTTGAACAGTTTAAGAACTCAAAGGGAAAAAGTTAATTATTTTTTATTTTACTGAGTTAAGCACCTTAGCAGGCTGAAGTAATTATCTGATTACTTATATGGCAATCATTTCCCATTTTTTTTTTAGATCAAAGCAAAAAAATTAAATACTATATACTGTATATAGCTCATTCTGGTGAATAGAAAATGAGCTTGTACCATTGCACTGTGCCAATCATCCAGCTATTTGTCCGTCTGCCCCCTATATTGCTTTCTTTTCAAGAAGAGAGAGGAATATAGGGCGACATGAGTGGGGGAAGGTGCACACGGGTGGACTACATCTTATGCAAAAGGAGCAGTCTGAAAGAGATGGGAGACTCCAAGGTGGTGTCTGGGGAGAATGTCGTTAGGCAACATTGGATGGTAGCCTGTAGAATGACTTTGGAAAGCAAGAAGCGGAAGAGAGTGAAGACAGAGACAAGGATTAAATGGGGGAAGTTACAAAAGGGAGAAGGTTGCACAGAGTTCAGGAAGAAGTTCAAAATGAGAGAGGGAAGGGAGGATAGATGAAGGAAACCTAGGGAATCAGAAAGTGTGGAAAATTAGTTTGGAGAGTGAGAGGATGCCTGAGGAGGGGAGAAGAAGTGTAGTGGCACTGATTTTTAAGAACAAGGGTGATGCTCAAAGCTGTAGTAACTACAGAGATATAAAGTTGATCAGCCACACTATGAAAATATGGAAAAGAGTTGTTAAAGCTAGGTTACGAAAAGAGGTGACAATCAGTGATCAACAATATGGTTTCATGCCAACAAAGAGGACTAAAGATGCAATGTTTGCTTTAAGTGTTGATGGAGAAGTATAGAGAAGATCAAGGAGTTGCACTGTGTCTTTGTGGATCTAGAGAAAGCCAAGATCTACAGTGCCAAGAGAGGAAGTGAGGTACTGCATGAGGAAATCAGGAGTGGTGGAGAAGTATGTGAAAGTGCTGCAAAACATATATGAGAATAGCGAGATGGTGGTGAGGTGTCATGTAGGAGTGACAGATGAATTCAATGTGGGGTGGATTACATCACTGATCAGCTCTGAGCCCCTTCTTGTTTGCCATGGCGATGGACAGGCTGACAGACGAGGTCAGGCTGGAGTTTCCTTGGACCATGATGTTTGCAGACAACATTGTGATCTCTAGTGAGAGTAGGGATCAAGTAGAAGAGAACCTGGAGAGGTGGAGGTATGCTCTGGAGAGAAGAGGAATGAAAGTCAGTAGAAGCAAGACAGAATACATGAGTGTGAATGAGAGGGAGGCAGGTGTAACGGTGAAGATACAAGGAGTAGAAGCAGTAAAAGTAGATGAGTTTATAAATACCTGGAGCCAGCCATTCAAAACAATGGAAAATGCACAAGAGAATGTAGGCAACCTGGAGTGGGTGGAGACAAATATCAGAGGTGATTTGCTACAGAAGGCTAGCAGCTAGAATAGAATAGAATAGAATAGGCTTTATTGTTATTGTACAGTAGTACAGCACAATGAAATTGTGGGTGTTCCACCAGGCTACTGCACAATAAAGTAAGAGAGATACAAATAAAAATAAAAATGGCCCAGGATTATGGAAATATACATGGGTATGGTAGTGGCTACGCGGGTGGAACTATGTATACAGGACTGCAGAGTGCAGACACACAATTGAACACACAATTGAGTAAAATGGCCCAAGGATTATGTAAAATATACACAGTAGTGATTTCACAGATGGGTCAGTATACACAGAGTGAAAGGGAAGATTTACAAGACGGTAGTTAGACCTGCTGTGATGTATGGTTTGAAGGTGGTGGCACTGATGAAAAAACGGGAGGCAGAGCTGGAGGTGGCAGAGTTGAAGATGCTAATATTCTCATTGGGAGTGACTAGGAGGGAAATGATTACAAATGAGTATATCAGAGGGACAGCTCAGGTTGAGCAGTTTGGAGACAAAGTAAAAGAGGCAAGACTGAGATGGTTTGGACATGTGCAGAGGAGGAATAGTGGATATACTGGAAAAAGTGATGTTGAAGATGGAGCTGCCAGGCAGGAGGAAAAGAGGAAGACCACAGAAAAGGTTCATGGATGTAATAAAGGAGGACATGGAGAGGGTTGGTGTTACAGAGGAAGTTGCTAAAGATAGATTGAGATGGAGGCAGATGATCTGCTGTGACAACCCCTAAAGTGAGCAGCCAGAAGAAGAAGAAAGTTACCCAGGTTACATGGCCACAATAATCCGGTAACTGGGAATAAAGAGATAATGTTAATAATCTGATTTGATATTTTTGCATGCACTGAATAAGCAGGTTATTAGGCAATAAACTTCTTGAGTTAATGTGATTTTTCATAACCTGACAATTGCCTTTATCTGATTATTCTCTTTATATGACTACTTGAATAATCGGAAAACTGCAGAAAGCCAATTATAATCATTTTATTCATGTGCTTATAAACCCTTTACATACTGTATGCTAACATTATAGACAAACAGATCATTACCATACCACTAAATAGTATTGTTAATATTGGATTTAAATATATCTTTTCACAGTCTTTTTTTACCCTTACAGAAAGTCTAAAAGCCTATACATACTCTGCAAGAACAGAGAAATTTGTTGTGCCTTCCAGAGCTGCAAGAACAAAATGACATCATTTTGTTCTTGCAGCTCTGGAAGACAGAACAAATTTCTGTCTTGCAATACTGCTTGCACGGTGTCCAAGAAGTATTCTGTGATTGGTCAGAAATCTGAATTTCCCAGGAGTTCTGCACTTGAGTTTTTTGTGAAGTATAAAATGTCCTGGCTAGAAAGAACTTTGTTCTTGTTCTTGTCACCTCAAGAAAAAGAAAAAAAAGTAGCTGTTCTTGTGGAGTATGTATAGGCCTTTAAGTTTCACATGTGCAAAAACACTTGTGAAACGCGTGATATACTGTACGTTTCCATGTCATTTGCACATGGAAGCATGTGGTCTGGAGCATATTCTTGTTATCACATGTGAATACATATACTGTAAAATTCATGTTTTTTTCACAAGTGTAGCAGCTACGCAGTCTAGCACATCATGGTGTAGGTTGCCTTTTTGGAGAGCTCCTGCAGAGCAATTATATTTCTAAACTTTTTCGACACTTCTTGGATGTCTTTGCAGTTAGAATCTTTTTGTAAGTCTTTTTTAATGCAACAGTGGTGATTTATTGTTCCTCTTTTTGCTGTGGTAATGCCTCCAAAGCTTAAAAAAGGAGGGAACGCTATCCAGCCGCATTTGCGGCCAATCACCCACCATGACTCCTCGGCCTGTGGTAGTCCTGCTTTGCCCCCTTTGGCAGCTGCCGCCATTGATGTCGACGCGCTTAAAACCAACGTCCTCTCAGCTCTTCGCAAAGATATTGTTGCTATTTTCAAAGTTGAACTACAGACAGCCCTTGGTGACAGCCTCTCCTCCATTAAGTCTCTGAGTTGCTCGCTTTAAAAAATGAATTAGCTACCAGCATTTCCACCATGCAGGCGAGCCTGACTGGGCTAAAGGATACTGCAGCAGAGATGGAGCAGTCTTTGTCGACTTGCACAGATGACGTGATTACCCTTCAGGCTAAGGTGGAGCACATGACTAAAATGATGGCAAAATTAGAGGACAAGTGCGACGATTTGGAGTCTAGGCCTTGATGAAACAACATATGTATTGTTGGTGTCCCAGAAGACGACCCAGCCTCGACATCCGCTGCTAACGTGTCAAAACACGTCTCTCTCAGCATCAGCGGCCGTTTTGCCCCCTTTGGCAGCTGCCGCCATTGATGTCGACGCGCTTAAAACCAACGTCCTCTCAGCTCTTCGCAAAGATATTGTTGCTATTTTCAAAGCTGAACTGATGACGTGGTTACCCTTCAGGCTAAGGTGGAGCACATGACTAAAATGATGGCAAAATTAGAGGACAAGTGCGACGATTTGGAGTCTAGGCCTTGATGAAACAACATATGTATTGTTGGTATCCCAGAAGACGACCCAGCCTCGACATCCGCTGCTAACGTGTCAAAACACGTCTCTCTCAGCATCAGCGGCCGCTTTGCCCCCTTTGGCAGCGGCCGTTTGGTGGAGAGAGTGGAGAACATCAAGTTCCTCAGAGTGCAAATCTCGCAGGACCTGACCTGGAGCAAGAATTCCTTGGGGATCAGGAAGCGGGCCCAGCAGAGACTGCACTTCTTGAGGAAACTCAAACAGGCCTCTCTCCCTATCTGCATCCTCAGGACCTTCTACAGAGGTGTGTTGGAGAGCGTTCTGATGTACTGCATTGCAACATGGTAATCCATTCTATTGTGTTTATCCCTTTCCCCATTGCTTCCTGTTCCCATTCTGCTGACAGGCGCGTCACTGAAAATGTCAACTATGTCGTTCTCAGTGTCAAGTCAAATCCCTCGTATATGCCGTCCGGTCCCGGCGAGGAAGGCGCCGGGACCGGACGGCATCAGCGCAAAGCTCCTCAAGTCCTGTGCAGACCAGCTGTGTGGGATTGTGACGTATATCTTCAACATGAGCCTGAAACTGGGGAGGGTACCACAGCTGTGGAAAACATCTTGTGTGGTACCTGTACCAAAAACTTCCCACCCCAAAGACCTGAACAGCTACAGACCGGTGGCCTTGACGTCCCACTTGATGAAGACCCTGGAGAGACTGCTCCTTGCTCACCTCCGCCCCCTGGTGGAACCAGCGATGGATCCACTCCAGTTCGCCTACCAGCATGGCATTGGGGTGGAGGATGCGGTGATCTTCCTCCTTCACCGTTCTCTGTCCCACCTGGAGAAGCCCGGGAATATGGTGAGGATCATGTTCTTTGACTTCTCCAGTGCTTTCAACACCATCCAACCGATGATCCTGAAGGACAAGCTGCTGCGCGCAGGGGTGGACCAGCACCTGTCATCATGGATCCTGGACTACCTCACGAACCGGCCTCAGTTTGTGAGAACCCGGGACTGTGTGTCCGACACGATCATCAGTAGCACGGGGGCCCCCCAGGGAACGGTGCTGGCTCCCTTCCTGTTCACTCTTTATACTGCGGACTTCTCACACAACACAACACACTGCCATCTACAGAAGTTCTCTGATGACTCTGCGATCGTTGGCCTCATCTCCAATGGAGATGAAGCTGAGTACAGAGGGCTTATCCAGGACTTCGTGGACTGGTGCCATCGGAACTGCCTCCAGATCAACGCGAGGAAAACTAAGGAGCTGGTGGTGGACTGCCGCAGGCATGGGCAGCCCCTCACAGTACCAGTAAATATACAGGGAACAGACATCGAGATGGTGACATCCTATAAGTACCTGGGTATTCATCTGAACAATAAACTAGACTGGTCACACAATACTGATGCACTCTACAAGAAGGGACAGCGCAGGCTGTTCCTGCTGAGGAGACTCAGGTCTTTTGGTGTACAAGGGGCGCTGCTGAAGTCATTCTATGACACGGTGGTGGCATCAGCCATCACTTTTGGAGTGGTCTGCTGGGGCAGTGGCATTACTGCAGCAGATAGGAAGAGACTGAACAAACTGATTAAGAAAGCTAGCTCTGTCCTGGGGCAGCGCCTTGATCCGATGGAGGAGATAGGAGAGAGAAGGACGGTGGCTAAACTGTCATCTCTGCTGGAGTCCGAGTTCCACCCTATGCAGGACATACTGAATGCACGGAGGAGCTCATTTAGCAGCAGACTACATCATCCCAGGTGCACAACCGAGAGGTTTCGTAGGTCCTTCCTACCAACGGCTGTCAGACTGTACAACCTAAGCAGGGCTGCTCGCAGAGATAGCAAAAAGACGTAACAAACTAATAGTTTTTTGAATGCAAAAGATGCAATAGACTTACACAATGGTCCTCTCCGGCATACAACTAGGAACATACCGGTCGCTATGGAGGGTGAGAATATGTATGGGCACATAATCATACCATGTAGGATAACTAAGTAGACGGTTATGCTGTTTCATTCCATCTAGCAACAATGCTCTGCACTGTGTGTGTTTATATATTTGCATATTTATTCCATCTAGCTACAATGCTCCGTACTGTGGGTGTTTATATATTTATATATCTACATATTATTCCATCTAGCTACATTGCTCCGCACTGTGTGTGTTTATATACTTGCATATTTATTCCACCTAGCTGCAATGCTCCGTACTGTGGGTGTTTATATATTTACATATTTATTCCATCTAGCTACAATGCTCTGCACTGTGTGTTCATATATTCATATATTTATTCCATCCAGCTACAATGCTCTGCACTGTGTGTCTGTGTGTGTGTGTATATATATATATTTTATAGTAATAGGTACATATGTTTATTAGCTGCTCTTGCTTGCTTGTTTTTTTTTTTTCTTGCCTTCTGATTGTTGCTCTGAGTGTTGCTATCCCTGTGCTGTTGCAATCCTGGAATTTCCCCGTTGTGGGACTAATAAAGGCTTATCTTATCTTATCTTATCTTATTTATCAGTTATTTACTGTGAATGTACTTGGCAATAAATCTTTTCTGAGTTTCTACAGATGATTAGATTTTGGTGGTGATCCGGATCACCGTCTGGATCCAGGAATTTTTTAAAGGATTCTTTTTTTTTTTTTTTTTTTTTTAAATTTAACATTGCGAGATAGGGCCATTTTCAATTTTTTTTTCAATATTTTTTTTTTTTTGTGCATGTAACTCTGCCAAAAAATCGTCAGAACACTTGGACAAAAAAAAAAAAAAAAAATACAGGACAACATGCCCACAGAGGAACTGTGGCGCTTGGTGGAGGTCTGCGCTCTCCGAGTGCTTTTCTAGTGTTAAATAAGTATTTACACATTTATATATTTTCTTTCTTGCATACAGTAAGTTTTTTCCAAGTTGTCCTTTTAATTCTGATTTTATTTCAATGATAACCTTTTAAATGATTGACATTAGTTTAGGTTCCTTTTAATTTTATCCACAGGCATGATCTTTTACCTCTTTGAACTGATTATTATGACCATTATTATTATTATCAGTGCCTTATTGCTACCATTTTCAGTTTTGCTCTGCAGGGTTCCATCTGGTAATTTTAGTTTTTGTTGCATAGCTGTAAGTCTTATTTTTGAGATGACTCCTATTGGAGTCAGCACTGCTGTTCCGTCGTTTGGGGATGGGCACAGACTAAGTGCACCTGGGGGGTGGGGGGTGGGTCATTCTTGGGTTATGTCTCTGTATTTTATTTTCTCCCCCCCCCTTTTTGGGGGAGGGGTCTTATTTACCCTCTCTTCAAATATTTAGATTTTAGATGTATGTTAGTTCGCAAAAGTTAGAAGGTGGTTCCTCAATTAGATTTTTAAGTTGGAATGTTAAAGGATTGAATAATCTGGTCAAGCGGTCAAAGGTATTTTCCCACCTTAAGTGCTTAAAAGCTGATATAGTGTTTCTTCAGGAAACTCATTTACGTGATCAAGATCATTGTAGACTTAAATGCCCACGGGTTGGTGATATCTTTCATTCTTTTTTCAGCTCAAAAGCCAGAGGAGTAGTTATTTTAATTAATAAAAAAAATTTCCTTCTCAACTTCTAAAATAATAACTGATAAAAATGGCAGATACCCGATTATTGCAGGTAGCTTATTTCACACTCCTGTTTTATTGGTTAACATTTACGTTCCTAATGTGGACAGTCTGGACTTTATGAATAGATTATTTAGTACTCTCCCTTTCTTAGACACACATTTCCTAATTCTAGCTGGCGATCTTAATTGCGTTATAAACCCATCTTTAGACCATTCTTCTCGCTTCCTTACACAATCTGTGGCTAAATCAATATCAGAGTTTGTGCACCAAAATGGGTTTGTCGACTCCTGGAGGTTTTTCAACCCACAAACCAAGGCATATTCCTCCTTTTCTCAGGTGCATCAAACCTATTCTCGAATTGAGTATTGTTTTATTGATAGTTCTTTAATCTCTAAGGTGGTCTCCTTGGATTATTTTCCAATTGTAATCTCTGATCATGCCCCTCTAAGTCTTAATATTATTAAAGATCAACCTTGTTTTACTTCCCTGTGGAGGTTTAACTCTTTATCATCTGATGATGCATTTAATGCTTTCATCATTTCCTCAGTTGATGACTTTTTCAGTCTCTCATTCACTGTTATGGGAATCACTTGAAGCTTATCTGCGTGGTCAAATTATTTCCTATTCAGCACATCATTACAAAACTCAAAAGGCTGAATTAAATGAACTATTGGCTAAAATTCAAGAAATTGATAGACAAAATGCTAATAATCCTTTACAGAGTTTAATGAAGCAATATCAAGATTTGAAACTAGAATTGGATCTCCTCACAACAGCTGATGCAGAACGCCTCTTATTACGTTCTTATTATGTTCTTATTACGAATATGATGAAAAGCCTTCTAGGCTTTTGGTACATCAGTTGAAATGGCGGGCAAGTTTTCAATTAATTCCTCAAATTAAGGATTCTTTTGGTAATCTTACTTCAGATCCAGTATCTATTAATGACTGTTTTTTGAATTTTTATTCCTCCCTCTATGAATCTGAATCACAATCAGATCCAAGTGAAATGACTTCCTTCCTCCACAATTTAAATACTCCTACAGTCGACCCCCTTATCGCAGAGAGGCTTGATGCACCTGTGAGTTTGGAGGAAATTATTAATTCAATTAAAGCCATGCAAAATAATAAAGCTCCTGGTCCAGACGGGTTCCCCATTGAATTTTTCAAAAAAATTATGTTTAAATTAGCTCCTCTTCTTCTTAATGTTTACATTGAATCTTTAGAATGTGGCTCACTGCCTCCCATTTTAACCCAGGCATCTATATACAGTATATCTCTCCTCTTGAAGCAGGATAAGGATCCCACATCATGTGCATCCTACAAATCTTTATCACTCCTTAATGTTGACGTTAAGATTCTGGCTAAGGTCTTAGCTACTCGTCTGGAAACAGTTCTTCCTACTATTATATCACAGGAACAGAATGGCTTTTTCAAGGGGCGACAGCTATTTTTCAATATCCGTACCCTCTTTAATGTAATTTTCTCTGCAGACACTTCTGTTGTCCCTGAGGTTGTAGTTTCACTTGACGCAGAGAAAGCATTTGGGTCGAGTGGAACTACCTTTTTGCAGTCCTCAGCAGGTTTGGCTTCAGAAAAAACTTTGTGTCTTGGATTTAGCTTCTCTATACTTCACCCCCAAAGCCAGTGTTGTTACAAATGATACCCGATCTAAGTATTTTACACTATCTTGTGGAACTAGGCAGAGCTGCCCCCTTTCTCCTCTCCTTTTTACTTTGGCTATAGAGCCCCCCTCAATCGCATTACGGTCCCTTCCTTCTTTTTGTGGAATTTTTCGATCTGGTTTCAAAGTTAAACTATCTTTATATGCTGACGACCTTCTTTTATATGCGTCTGATCCATCAGCTAGTATTCCTCCTGTTTTATCTCTGTTCCAGCAATTCAGTTCTTTCTCAGGCTACAAAGTTAATCTTAAGTGCGAATGTTACCCCATAAACTCCCTAGCTCTAGGACTTAATCAGTCTGACATTCCTTTCAAACTTAGTCCTTCAGGGTTTAAATACTTGGGGATCAACGTAACACACGCTCTACCAGCTTGTAATTCAGCTAATTTTGTTCCTCTACTGGCCCATGTTAAGACTGATTTACAGAGGTGGAGCCCTCTCCCTCTGTCACCGATAGGTAAAATTAATGCAGTCAAAATGAACATTTTGCCCAGATTTCTCTTTTTATTCCATTACATTCCTTTATTTTTGCCAAAAACCTTTTTTAAAACATTAGCTCAGGTGATATCCTCTTTTCTGTGAAGTGGTAAAGCTTCCAAATTGAGTAGATCAGTATTACAAAAATTTTCATCAAATGGTGGTCTTGCCTTGCCTAATTTTCTTTTATATTATTGGTCCGCACACATATGTAAATTGAATTACTGACTTCATTCTCCAGATCTATTATGATGTACACTTGAGATTCACTTCTGTTCTTCATCTACACCTGCCACCTTAATCACTTCTCCATTGCCCATTAATCTTCTTCAGTTTCACAAAGAACCCAGTGGTACTGTCTACTCTGAGAATTTGGTTCCAGTTTAGATGTCATTTCAAGTTTTTAATCACCTTCTAGTATGATGCCCATACTTAAAATTCATCTATTTTTTACCCTCACTTACCAACTTCTCTTATCATCAATGACATAATCATGGTATTAAAACCTTCAGAGATCTTTATAAGGACGGTTTCTTTGCCAGCTTTTCAGATTTAGCTTCCAATTTCAGCTTACCTACATCCCACTTATTCCTCTATTTCCAGATTAGGCACTGTGCCTCAACTCTTTTTTCCTGCTATCCTCGCCTCCCGGCTAATCAACCTTGGGATGACCTTTTGACCCTTGAACTTAATCAGAAATCACTTATTTCTAAAATATATGATGCACTTATGCATTTAATAGTCTGTTGTCAAAAATAAAACTGCATGGGAGCAGGAGCTTGGTACCGTTTTGTCTGATCAGTAGTGAGATAAAGTTGTCCTTGGTATACGCTCAGTTACACCTTGTACTAGGCTTCAGCTTATACAGTTTAAGATACTGAATAGAGTCCATCTCTCCAATTCTCGACTATCAAGAATTTATCCTGATATAAGGGACCAATGTGACAGATGTCAAGCCTCACCCTGTAATTTGAGTCACATGTTCTTTTTTTTGTCCCAGATTGTATAAATATTGGAGTGACTTCTTTATGATTCTGTCCAAAGTTCTAGCAATTAAAATTGAGATGGACCCTTTGATTGCCATATTTGGAGTCCCACATGCTCCAATTTGATTAACATACTCCCAATTACAATTACTTGCTTTTACCTCCTTTCTAGCTAGACGTCGTATCCTACTCCTTTGGAAGTCGCCTAACCCTCCATCCAGCTCTTTATGACTTAAGGACGTTATGTCCTTCCTTAAGGTGGAAAAGATAAAACTGACTGCAAAAGGCTCTTCAGCTGTTTTTTGAAAAATGGAACCCTTTCATCAATTACTTTTACTCTTTAAAAACTCCATCTTTTGATTGAGCTCTATTTGCAAATATTTTTTCCCTCCCCCATTTCACCCCTCCTTTTTTTCCCCCTATTGGCACTCTGTTTACATATGGGTATATAAAATAAGTATGCTTGAATGTGCTTGTATATGGATCTATGTTTATAACCAGTTTTCTTTTCCCCTTTTTTCTTTGTATTTTAGTTATTTTTTATAGAGACACTGTTCTGATTTTAAAAGCAAAGAAAAAAGAGCTTTGCTGCATACAACCATGTATCATCATCACGCTGTCACTCTATCACTCTATACTGTAAATTCAAGAAATCTGTCAGTGTGTGTGTCACGATCATAGGACATCAGAGGACAGCCTATGACGTCTGCATGATGTCCTATGAAGATCCTATGATATCAGGCAACACAGGACTCGCGATGCCGTCATATAGAGCGCATTTCTCCCATTAATGTATTTGCCACAAATAGTGGATATTTAATGCAGCTGAGGTGATGGCTTAGCGGTAAAGCATTTGCACTACAAGTGGGAGGCCGTCTACATGATGTCTGTATGACATCGCATAAACTGTAGTCTATATGATGTCAGCTAAAACTGAAGGCTGATGTTCCTATGATCTCTGAAGGATGTCTGTATGACATCATACAGACCTCAGGACTCGCTAAAAGACATATATACAGTATATAGACACAGGTAATCAACATAACACAGAACAGTAACAAGCAGGGGCAAACACAGATGGCAGGGCATGATTACAGAAAATGGGATGGGTGGGGCTGCACAGATAATCACACATAGGGGACCAGAGGGGAGACAAGACCAAGGCAATAATGGTAATGATAATGACAAGAATAATCACTCTATAAATACAAGAAATCTCTGTGTGTCTGTCTGTGTGTCATGATCGTAGGACATCATAGGACAGCATATGATGTTCCTATGATGTCTGCATCATAGGACATCATGCCTGCCTTGTTTATGATGTCATATACAGTGATGCCTGTCTTGATGTCTATATGAAGTCATATAGACCATGATGTCCTATGCCTGCCTTGGTGTCTTTATGATGTCATATAGACCATCCCTCACCTGCTGCTTGCAACATCTGTGATTGGTGTCAATGCTGGACGTACTCTCCTGATTCCACGAATCACACACCATCTGACAACATGTTACCAATCACCTTGCCACGGAAACAGTTTCCAGTAAGACTCTGCTTTGCCATGACTGTGAATAAGTCACAGGGCCAGTCTTTACAGTGCGGTGGTGTTTTCTGCACAACAGATTTCTTCAGCCATGGCCGATTCTACGTTGCCCGAGCAGAGTTGGCAGATCAAGCAGTCTTCGTATCGTATTCTTGCTCAAGATGAAGAAACTAAGCAAAAGTGTCGCTTTCTGAGCAATGTTGTTTTTAAAGAGATGCTGACAGTAAAAATGTGTAACCTTGAAGAATCAAAGTCAAAGTACCTTTATTGATCTCCTTTAGGAGAGATTTGTCTTGGACAAAAGGATCTGCTGCACAGCAAAAACACATACCATACATACAACCAATACATAAATAACCACAAAAATAAAATCAACATAATTCATCAAGGTGCAAATACAATGC
The DNA here is from genome assembly GCA_020510985.1 of Pholidichthys leucotaenia. NCBI lineage: Eukaryota > Metazoa > Chordata > Actinopteri > Cichliformes > Pholidichthyidae > Pholidichthys > Pholidichthys leucotaenia. The sequence continues at coordinate 229,089,289 of CM035849.1, forward strand.
TATTATCTACTCAACCTCGCAGTCTTCCTAACTTCTGTTCACCTGACTTATCCGCTCATTAATGAGCTTCACCAACAAGGGAATACATAAATGCTTATACGGATTATATTTACAAAAAGGGACCCTGTACCTTCTCCCCGAGTTTCATTAAGACATATTCAGGATACAATACATGAGAACCTTCAGATAAAAGGCAATTTGCCTGTCTGAGGGTGGTTTGTTCAAACAGATCTTGAGGAGTTGGAAGTGCTGCCATGCCCATGATCTTCCCTGCTATCTTTATCAGATTTAATATCTGCACTTTTGATTTTACTGTTAAAATTGCCAAACCAGCTGGTAATACCATACCGTAACACAGACTCAATGGTTGCCCTGTAGAAAATCAACATAATATTTCCACAGACACCAAACAGTCTGAGCCAGCGAAGAAAATACAGATGCTGGTGGATTCAGGCACAAATTCTCACCACTTGCGTGTGCCAGCTCAGATCACTATCAGTATGAACACCAAGATATGCTTAACCTACTTGATATCATGACCATGTATGGCCACAGGACTGTGATCATCATCTGACCTGGGGTCCACCAGCATCTCCACTGTCTTTTCTGTATCAATCTGCAGCTGATGGTCATCACACCAGTTCACAAACCCAACCACCCCAAATCTGTGACTATTTGAATTGACATTAGTTTTTAACAAACTCAGTATTACAGTGTCATCTGAAAACTTCACCACATATTGGTCCTGCTGAGAGCTGACACAGTCATTAGTATACAATGTAAATAAAAACGGTGAGCTGACACAGCCCTGAGGGGCCCCGGTACTGCTCAATGCACTGTCAGAGAACACAGAGTTAAACTTCACCTGCTGTGACCTATTTGACAAGAAAGAATGATACCACCTGACTAAAAATGGATTCACACGCAACTGAATCATTTTCTAAAGAAGAATCTGTGGCTGAATACAATTAAAAGCCAAACAAAAATTAATAAAAACCAATCTGGCATATGCAGAGGAACTCTCAAGATGTTTTAAAACTAAATGCATTATAGTTAAAATGGCATCATTTGTACTCCGTTTCTTTTTGTACGCAAATTGATATTGATCCAAATGTGGCTCCACCTCTATGCGAAGCTCCTGAATTAACAATTTCTCCAGTGCTTTCATAACATTGGAGGTAAGAGCCACTGGCCTAAAATCGTTGTTCACCTGGGGATATACTTTCTTAGGAATTGGAACAATAATAGATCTTTTCCAGAGCTCAGGTACTGTATAAGTATCAATAGAGAGCTGGGAGACTTGATGCCAAGCTGGAGCAAGTTCCTCTGCAAATGTTTTTAACATAAAAGCAGACATATTATCTGGCCCCGTCACCTTATTAGTATGCATTGATTTAAAAACCCCAATAACTGATTGCAGGTTGATTAAAATCTGATCTTCATGTCCATTACACTTAACCCCCTCTAAAATCTTCCTGCATTCATCCTTATCTTTTTCAAACCACAGGTAAAAATCGTTCAGTTCATTTGCTTTTGTGACCTCATCATTGGCAAACATCGGTTTCCTTTTTGAGTCCATGTTAGTCATACTGCGAATAGAGTCCCACAGTCTCTTGGTGTTCAACCCAGAAAGATCTTGTTTAGTCTGTTCCTTAAATTGCCGCTGAGCTGCTCTCATCCTCTGGTTAAGATCCTTTTGTGCAGCCCTAACAGCTGCAATGTCTCCTGATTTAAAGGCATTTTTCTTCCTATTAATACATTCTTTTATTTCCCAAGTAATGTAAGGTTTGTTATTTGGGTATTTCTTAATGGTTTTCATAGGAATGACTGAATCAACACAAAAAGAGATGTAATCAGTAATTGTTTCTGTCACCGCGTTGATATCTTCATTCTGGAAGAAAATATCAGTCCATACATAGAAAACATCCTTTCAGTTCCTCTGTTTTATCCGCTGATCACACTTTAACGGAGCGGACTTCAGGTTTACTGGACTTAAAAACTGGTCTATAAGTAGGGAGGAGGTAAATAATACTACGATCCGAATTGCCGGGGGGGGGGGGGGGGGTCTGGCTCCACACTACAAATGTGTAAAATGCCAAGCAAAGCACTGATTTTATCCAGGTGCTCCAGTTTCTTGGTTTCTACAGGCATGCATGGGTCTTCCTGAACAGGGTCAAAAGCCACTTTTTGCTCAGATCTATTTTTATGATCCTGTCCATGAACTGGAATTACGACGCACCTATCCCTCAACCAGTGGTCTGAAGAAGAAGAAGAAGCAGAAGAAGAGGAAGCAGAAGAAGAAGAAGAAGAAGAAGAAGAAGAAAACTGCTGCACATCAGAAAAGATGCCGTGAAGATGAAACACCTCAGGTTCGGACAGTACGCCACAGGCATGACTGTGAATAACATAGCCGTCTGAGACAGGAGGAGACCCTTCAGCAACGGGCATGCAGAAATACTTGCTTATACTTGGTTTCTTCGGGCATGGACGGGTATGCATGGGTATGTACTAGTAGTAATAATGCTGATAAACTTTAAGAGGAAGACCAATGAAGAAATAAATATGCAAGACAGAATAAGAATAATAAGAATAATAACAACCCAGGGCCAGATACACATCATAGGACCGCCTATCCCTCAACCAGTGGTCAGAACGAAGAAGAAGAAGACCCACGAGATGGAGAGCAATACAGTGAGGAGGACTCCTGCACATCAGAAAAGATGCCGCAAAGATGAAACACCTGAGGTTCGAGCAGTACGTCGCAGGCATGACTCTGATGTCCCTCTGATGTCTACATGATGTCTATATGACGCCATATACACATCATAGGACTGCCTATCCCTCAACCAGTGGTCAGAACGAAGAACAAGAAGACTCACGAGATGGAGAGCAATATAGTGAGGAGAACTCCTGCATGTCAGAAAAGATGCCAGGAAGATGAAACACCTGAGGTTCAAGCAGACTAAAAATGCAGCTGATAAGATGAGCCTTTATTAGTCCCACAATGGGGAAATTCCAGGATTGCAACAGCACAGGGATAGCAACACTCAGAGCAACAATCTAGAAGGCAAGAAAAAACAAGAGCAGCTAGTATACATATGTATATATTAATATAAATATATATACTGTATATATATATATATATATATATTAGGGATGGGCATAATTTACCGATTAACCGATAATTGATCATTAAGAATTTCACCGAGGAAGTTCATTTTCGTCGACAAACCGTTTTTTTATTTTAAACAATCCGACGTTGTTAGGCCTAGTGCACGGCCGTCCTCAAACAATGCAATGGCAAAATTTGGGCACCAGGGGGCAACATTACACCATTGCCGTACCCTGGCGTGCCTCAGTTGATACATGCGGGCTTCCATAGGGCAATCGCCAAATCATGAAGCAGTTACGGCGAAGTGTTGCGTGGGACCATTTCCAATTTAAAAAATGACCAGGTGTACTGCAATCACTGCAATGCAGCATACAAATATACCTCATCGACAGGGTCCATGGAACACCCTTATTACGCGAAGAAACCGCCAACAGTGGTTGCGCGCTGAGTAATGGCGGTCGTGAAGATTTTTTTTTTTTTTCAGAAACTTTATTGAGAAGGTCATGAAGATTCGGTGTACACACGTCGAGGGAAGCTGCAGGAGGCGGCGTAGTGGCTCGACGGGAAGACTATTTCGCACAAAATGGCACAAGAGAACAGCAAAAAGTTCTGCGCGGCTAGACTAAGTAACACGAGCGATGGAGCAATGAATGCGGTCTTCGTTTGTTGGGTGGCCGCTCGGCAGGGACAGAAGCTGGGTAAAACGTCTCGGCCAATCAGCTTGCGGGGTGAAACGTCTCGGCCAATCAGCTTGCGAGATTCCCGAGCCGAGCCAACACGAGAACAGAGAGAGGACTCTCCGTGCTGATTCCTGACGTTCTAATGTAGTCTACCTGCCTTGTTACGTACCTAAAAATGTTAATGATTAACCGATTATTAATCATTAATTCTCCCGACGATCGGTGAAGAAAATTTCACCGAATGCCCATCCCTAATATATATATATATATCGTCGTCGGCCTCCGTCGGTCTATGATGACCATGGAAGAGAATCCTAAACGTCTACTCTGCTGGAACAGCACCGCCTGTGGCTGAACAGGCCGATGCGCGAATGACAGTCCCTGTCACACAGGTCACACTTGTGGGTGGTCTCCGTGCTGCTGGGTCTGTGGCGGTTCTTCCTGCGGGTCCTTTTTTCATCTGCTGCAGCAGTCAGTCTCTCTTCACCCGCCTTGAGCTGTCTGGTCAGGGTGCCTCTCCATTTGGAGCGGTCCGTTGCAAGGTCCTCCCAGCGCTCTGTGTTGATATCCAGGGCCTTCATGTCTCTCTTGCAGACGTCTCTAAAGCGCAGCTGTGGGCGGCCAGCGTCTTTCCTGCAGTTGCCAGTTCTCCATAGAGGACGTCTTTGGGGATTCTGCCATCCTCCATACGGTGAACATGGCCTAGCCAGCGGAGCCTGCGCTGCCTGAGTAGAGTGAACATGGAGGGAAGGCCGGCACGGGACAGAACTTCTGTGTTGGGCACTTTGTCCTGCCAGGATATGTCCAGGATGTGGCAAATGCAGCGCAAGTGGAAGGAGTTCAGTCTCTTTTCCTGCCGGGCGTATGTTGTCCACGTCTCACTCCCATAGAGCAGTGTGCTGATGACGCAGGCGTTGTACACTGCCATCTTCGTCTTGACAGAGAGTTTGGGATTCTCCCACACTCGTGTGGTGAGGCGAGCGAGTGTGAAGGCTGATTTTCCAATCCTCTTGTTGATCTCTGTATCAAGGGAGAGGTTGTTGCTGATCGTGGACCCCAGGTACGTGAACGATTCACGACCTCCAGCTTGTAGTCATCAATGGTGATGGTTGGTGGTGCTTCCGTGCCTTGCGCCAAGACGTTAGTCTTCTTCAGGCTGATGGTAAGCCCGAAGTCCTTGCATGCCTGGGAGAAGCGGTCCATCAGGGTCTGAAGCTCCTGCTGTGTGTGGGTTGCGACTGCAGCGTCGTCTGCGAACAGCATGTCTCTGATTAGAGCCTCGCGTACTTTGGTTCTGGCTTTCAGGCGGGCGAGGTTGAAAAGCCTGCCGTCAGATCTTGTGTGCAGGTAGATTCCCTCTGTTGCTGTGCTGAAGGCATGCCTCAGGAGCATAGCAAAGAAAATCCCAAAGAGGGTTGGCGCAAGTACACAGCCCTGTTTCACTCCACGGCGTATGTTGAATGGTTCTGAGACGTTGCCATCATGCTGCACTATCCCCTGCATGTTGGTGTGAAACGATTCGATGAGGCTTTGCAACTTTGGTGGGCATCCTATCTTTGGCAGGATCTTGAAAAGGCCCTCTCTGCTGACCAGATCGAACGCTTTGGTGAGGTCGATGAAGGCGACGTACAGAGGCATGTTCTGTTCTCTGCATTTCTCCTGGAGTTGGCGGATGGAGAATATCATGTCTACCGTCAATCGCTCAGCGCGGAAGCCACACTGAGACTCGGGGTAGACACGTTCGGCAAGCTTCTGTAGATGAACGAGAACAACTCGTGCGTAGACTCGTGTCTATATATATATATATATATATATATATATATATATACAGTATATATATATATAGACACACAGTGCGGAGCATTGTGGTTGGTGGATGTGCAGCAGAAAGTCTAAGCTCTCTCTCCGCGGATGGGGCGGGCCAGCTGGATGTCTTTGGGCATGATGGTGACCCTCTTGGCGTGGATGGCGCACAGATTGGTGTCCTCGAGGAGACCCACCAGGTAGGCCTTGCTGGCCTCCTGCAAGAGCCATGACAGCGGAGCTCTGGAAGCGCAGGTCGGTCTTGAAGTCCTGAGCGATCTCCCTCACCAGGTGCTGGAAGGGAAGCTTACGGATGAGCAGCTCCGTGGATTTCTGGTAGCGACGGATCTCTCTCAGAGCCACGGTACCTCTGACAGTCCACAGCCAGTTAGTCTGGATAAGAGGAAAACATTAAATTAACAGTGTAGTTTCAGTTATAAACGTGAGCCCATTTCTCCCATTAATGTATTTGCCACAAATAGTGGATATTTATTGCAGCTGAGCGTGATGGGCTTAGCGGTAAAGCATTTGCACTACAAGTGGGAGGCCGTCTACATGAAGTCTAGATGACGTCAGATAAACGGAAGGCTGATGTTCCTATGAGCTCTGAAGGATGTCCATATGACGTTATACAGACCGCAGGACTCGCTGAAACACATAGGTGGAGAAGTTCAGTTTTGTTGGGTTCCTGCACACGAAGGGTTGAAAGGGAATCGACTGCAAATGAGCAAAAAGTGCACTTGGGAAAGAAATAACTATACCATTGTCTCTTGGAAAAGGTGAAGGGAAAGCAGTAATCAAGAAAAAATGAATTGAGCTATGGCAACAAAGATGGGATGACGATCATAAAAGTTGATCGTATTACAAAATACAAAAATCTATTGCACTAAAGAATTACACAACAAACAGGAGGGAAGACATCATTATGGCAAGACTCAGACTGGATCATACAGGTTTAAACGGCACTTTATTCGCCATGGGGAAAAACGAAAGTGACAAATGTAGAGAATGTGGAGTAAAAGAAAATGTCGAGCACATCTTATTACACTTTCACAAGTATGGAAATGAAAGAGAGAGAGTGAAAAATGAAATTCGAGAGGCCGGTAGGGAATGGGATTTAAGTAGCATTCTGGGAACAGATGGAGATGGAGAGGCACTAAGAATCACGAGAAGGGCTCTTTTCTCTTTTTTAAATAACAGAATTAAGTCATAGAATTTAGGGGTCGGGCTCAGATGACATAATGTTACACACTCTTGTACAGTAGGTGGTGGTATGCACCTTTCAGTTGTTTGGTATCCGCCAGTAACCGAGAGAAGAAGAAGAAGAACATAACACAGAACAGTAACAAGCAGGAGAACAAGTAACAAGCAGGGCAAAACACAGACGGCAGGGCATGGTTACAGAAAACGGGATGGGCGGGGCTGCACAAATAATCACACAGGGACCAGAGGGGAGACAAGACCAAGGCAATAACGATAATGATAATGACGAGAATAATAATAATAATGCTGATAAACTAAGAGGAAGACCAGTGAAGAAATAAATATGCAAGACAGAATAAGAATAATAACAATAATAGCAACCTAGGATAATAATAAGGTGAAATACAGAAAATTCCAACTTAAAGCGAGGATGTGGGCTGGGACCCATGCCCTGGAGACGAGGAATATCACTCTATAGGGGAGACAAGACCAAGACAATAATGATAATGATAATGATAATGATGATAAACTAAGAGGAAGACCAATGAAGAAATAAATATGCAGAACAGAATAATAATAATAACAACAATAGCAACCTAGGATAATAATAATAAGGTGAAAAACAAAATTCCAACTTAAAGCAAGGATGTGGGCTGGGACCCATGCCCTGGAGATGCAGAATATCACTCTATATATAATTCAAGAAATCTCTGTCACGATGTCATGATGTCATGATCATTGGACTCGCAAAAAGATCATAGGACTTGCTATGAGATCAAAGGCGGGCTGCACTCACCATCATAGGACTCGCTATGACATCATCAAAAATCAAAGGCAGGCATTACTCATGATCATAGCACTCGCTAGACATTATCAAAGGTCAAAGGCAGGCATCACAGAACAAAGGCAGGCGTCAACCGACGAGTGGTAACGTCAAAGATCCAAGGCAGGTTTCACCATGGTGGCTGTTGCCATGGTAACAGTCACTTTCTATGGCCATGGAGAAATGTTTGCTTACACTTGCTTTTTATGGGCATGCACGGGTATGCACAGGTATGCACTAGTTCCTCTAATCTCTCAATAAAAAAATAAATAAAAAAGAGTAGCAGCTACGTACATGTCTTTAAGATTATAAATGAGTAATTTGTCATAAACTTAAATTAACTACTTTAAAAAAAGAATGTTATCTGGAAAAATCTTTGTCTCCACATGTTTAAAAGTTTTAAAAGCTCATTAAGCGAAACACATATTTTCAAAGACCATTGTTCACAAGAATTAAACATCCATTTGCATTTTTCTCGGATTTGGGGGGGAAAAATCATACAAACAAACATTTTGTCTATATTGTGTTTCAGCTACAGATCAGGTGGTTATGCAAGTTTGAGCTCAGCAGTCAGCTTAGAACTGATGGGTGAAAATGAAACAAGACTTTCTCTGTTTAGATGTTATGAAGAGCAGCTGCACCTGTCAGTCTTCCTCACTAGATCCACCACAGAGCTTTTAGCATGTGTATGTATATCAATGTATGTATGCATGTGCATGAATTTGCCCAGGTGTGGCCAGGTATTTCAGGTCAAATTGCTGATGTGCAGACATTCCTCTGACGGGTTGAAGTGGATCAACCAGACAGTCAGAATGCACCCTCGTTCCCCTCCAGTGACCAACCTGTGACCAACACACACATGCACAGAAGTGCATGCTGTTAACTGGTGGTCCCACGGGCAAGTGTTTTATTTGGGCTCAAATAAACTGAGTGTAATATGATCAGACTGTCTCTGTACACACACACACACACACACACACACTTCTGATTCTGTGTTTTTTCAGCAGAAAGTCCTTCTAAATAGCTCAAGCTCTTTAATTCACTTCTGTGTCATTCATGCGAGTACAACAGAAAAGCCATTAGCTCGTCTCAGACAGAAAGTAGGAGGCTGAGCTTGAGTCCCAACGCCTTTTTATGAAGCTCATCTCAAGCATCTCATCTCTTTCACTCAGCCGTTTTCCTCTTTTCTCCTCAAAGCTGCTTTTGTCTGTTATATTAAAGCAATGGAGGTCTTGTCATGACTTAAAGATTTATCAAGGTGAAGTTAGGGGGAGTATTACATTTCAGTGTTCTACAATGTGAATGTTTAAACATTACGTTTAAACAAACTAATGTTTTTCCCAGAGACAGCAGAAGTGGCTATCATTTTGAGCGATCCTGTGCAGACTGACGGTTTCTGTGAAATTGCAGCCTCATAAAATAGCAGTAAGTTAATATTAATGATTTCAGTTCAAAGGTTAACAGACCTTTGAACTGCTATAAAAGACTCCATTTTCATAAAGAACACAGATGAGAGAGAGGTCATTGAAATTGTTAAATTGTTTAAAAGTACAACATCTATGGATTGTGATGGTATTGACATGCTTTTAGTCAAAACTATCATTGAATGCTTAGTGAAGCCACTGACGTATATTTGCAACCTGTCTCTCCAAACAGGTATATTTCCCAATGCAATGAAAATAGCTAAAGTAATTCCGATATACAAGACGGGTGACAGAGGGGAATTTTCAAACTATAGACCAATTTCACTATTGCCGCAATTTTCCAAGATACTTGAAAAAATATTCTGTGAGAGAATTGACAACTTCATAATGAAGAATAATTTATTGTGTGAGCAGCAATATGGGTTCAGACACAAGAGGACACCTGTGTTTGCTTTAATGGAATTTATAGAAAAAATATCAACTGCCATTGAAAATAAAGAGTATTCAGTTGGGGTATTCCTGGATCTTAAAAAAAGCATTTGATACAGTGGATCATAATTTATTATTAAAGAACCTACAAAATTATGGTATTAGAGGGGTAGCACTGTCCTGGTTGTGTAGTTACTTAAAGAACAGATATCAGTATGTATGTGTTGGTAGCAAAAACTCACAGTTATTGAAGGTTACTTGTGGAGTCCCACAGGGTTCAGTTTTGGGGCCATTGTTATTCATTGTTATTCATTCATGTTATGTATATAAATGATATATGTAAGGTTTTGGAAAAAATGGATTTAATATTGTTTGCCGATGACACTAATTTATTATGCAGTGGAAGCAATTTGGAACAACTTTTGGATACACTCGGAAAGGAATTAGGAAAGCTTAAACTGTGGTTTGAGTCAAACAAATTAACGCTCAATTGAAGCAAGACAAAATTTATAGTTTTTAACCCCTTGCACTCTGGTCAATTTCCCTAAAAACGCCAAAAAATAACGTACCCAAAGTAAATCAAAAGCTGTTCTTCAACCCTTTGCAGCATCTTCATGGGGTTGGTCTCATTTAAAAGAAAACACTTTGAATTTTTTGGCAAAACAGTCATAATCTCTCTAAGTGCTCCTGCCACTGAGTAACAGTCATCTAAACATACTGAACTTGAAGAAAATAAATTTGGCCTGGGTGTTTTTTTGGATACAAATGCTTGCAAATAACACACAGCTTCAGATCCGGGCTGGAAAATGCAACAGAAATGTAGAACCAAGTGTTATCCAGCTGAGGTCAAAATTTTGTAACAATACCACAAAAAATGAATATATTACAGCTTTTTTCTTAGGTTGTTCCCAGGCGTTTTTGAACTGTGCCAAATTGTGCCAAATGGCACAGTTTGGAAAAACGTCTGTAACTTTTGAATGATTCAGTATAGAAGCTTCATCTTGGGCTCTAATGAAAGGTGAAGGGCTGTGTGTGTGTGGGGGGGGTTGTTTATTCATTCATGAATGAATGAATGAATGAACAAACAAGCCCCCACACACAAAGAAGCATGCCACATAAAAAATGTGTGGCTTTTTTTTTTTTTACAAGAAAAAATAACCTACAGTGCACTAAAAATTATACTAAAATATTTGTAATGTAGAAGATAACAACACCCCCCCCCCCCCCGCTACACAGGACGGACATCGCCCATCGCTACATGAGGGAAAGCGGTAACGGTGCGCCGCGGTCTACTACGCACAGTTGGACTAAAATATCTGCAATCCGCTACAGAAGAGTAGCGGGGGTGGGGGGGCGTTCACAACATGACGGGGGTGCCGTTCGCAACAATCCGTCCGGGTCCGGAATTATGGTCAAACCATAATTCCATTATTGCGGTTTTGCGCTTCCATGATTGCAGTTTTGGCGAACGATTTTTCAAAACAAATAACAACAGTAGTAAGAAAAAAAAGACTGGCGAACGCCTGTGTGTCACCCAGCCTTACACAAAACAGCTTTCTTCTGTGCTTCAATTGGCTGGCTGTATTCGCAGCCGTTGGTAAGCGGGTCCTTCTTGCTAGGTTTTCAGTCATTGGTTCTTCAAGGTTTCAGAAACCCAATTCAAGGCTCTTATTAGTCAAATGAGAGGTCAATCACATCTAAACCAATCAAAGCACTCCTTTGGCTTTCTGTTCGCGGCTGTGTCTGTAGTGGAAGAACGGAAATGCAGCTTTTTTTTTTAGTGCACTCTAGGACGCAGCGCCCTCGTGCGCCCTTGTGCGCTCTAGGACGCAGAGACGTGCCTGCCCGCGGTACACCGGAGGAGTGCAAGAGGTTTTAACAACCATCACAACAACTCAGTGTAAATGGTGTAGAGATTGAAAGGGTATCCGAAACTAAATTTCTTGGAGTAATAATTGATAATAAACTGTGTTGGAAGTCACATATTAATTATATTAAAGGTAAAATATCTAAATCAATTGCAATACTACACAAAGTGAAATATTTGCTGAATCAACCCACACTATATACTTTGTATCATTCATTAATACTCCCTTACATGACATATTGTACTGAACTATGGGGAAATACATATAAAACAAACATATATCCAGTCTTTATGCTTCAGAAGAGAGCTATTAGAATAATAAACAAAGCTGCTTACAGGGAACCAACAAACCCACTTTTTCTTAAATTAAAAGCTCTCAAGCTGAAAGATCTGGTTGCCTTTAACACTGCAGTAATAATGTTTAAAGTGAAGAATCTATCACTGCCCACAAATATCCAAAAGTTGTTCCAAATAAGGGAGAAACAATATCATTTCAGAGGAACATGTATATTTCAAAAACCTTCAGTGAGAACTACCACCAAGTAACACTGTGTCTCAGTGCAAGGAGTTAGATTGTGGAATGCTTTTGGACCTGAATTAAAATCATGTACAACGCTTGGACAATTTAAACAAAAACTAAAGGAAGAAATACTCCAAACATATATACAATATGACATGTAACATCACATAAGGGTTATCATATTCAGTCTGTGTTGTGTTGTTGCTTAGATTTTTGTCACGTTTTGTCTTAGCTTTGCTCTGAATTGTAATCGCTCTTGTTTTGTTTTTCTTTTGAATTCTTCGATGGAATATGGGTGGGCAATATAAGCTGTGGCTTCAGCCATCACTCATTTCGGATAACTTATGTTGAACTGTATAATCAGAGGAGTTATTGTTTAATTTGACCTTGTAAGATGTTTTTTTTCTTCCCCCTTTGTTATATTATTCTGTTCCTTTCTTTTAATCTTTACTTTTAATCTATCCGAAATAAAGATTCATTCATTCACCTGTCATGCATATATTAGAGCAGTGAAATTGTGCAAGAAAAGGAATTTGTTCCAGTACAATCAGAGGATTTGCTCACAGGGTTAAAAAGTTTGATGATGACTGAAGAGACTGAATAAGAAATGCTCATTCAGTAGTTGGTATCATACAACCCATTAATTCGCAAGGTCCTAATATGCAATCATGGTGTTGATGTGCATGTGTCTCACAAGGAAGGAGAAAGTGGGGAAACTATGCATATGGATTACATTTGATATTATTAGGATCATATTTAACTGTCACATGGACCTCATTTTCATGAAAACATTTTTAAAATATTGCATCAACAATTTTTCTTGAAAGGTGCAAAATGAAAGTCTGGATTTTTTTTTTTTTGAAAAATATTATCGTTGTGAAGTTAGTATTTTTTAAAAAATGTGTTTGTCCAAAAACAATTGTAACCCTTGCCTTATGTTAATTAGGTAAGGGAAATTATTAAGTGTAGACCAGTTGCTAGGTTCGTAAGGGTTACAGTAGGGAATTAAAATGAGTGTGGAATGAAATAGCTGTAGGCAGGAAATGAGCAATAGTGGTTGTTTTTTGTAGAGATAAAGAGAACAATATATACAAACAATTTACAGCTATACAAATATAACAACGGCCGGTATAAAATAAAACCCCAAAAATGTCCTACTGAGCTCAGTGTTTGTTTGCCCTTTTGGTTTAGTCGTTTGACCAGTCAAGATATCTTGTATCTCCAGACTCAGGTTTCTTTTCCTCTTTTAAAGCGGCAGCTTGAGTTGTTACCACTTTGAATCTTGGGCACTGGAGAGAGGAAGGATGTTCTTCAATCGAGATCTTGGTCAGATCTCGGTTCAGTCTTGGTTCAGTCTCGGTTCAGGTCTCGGGTCAGGCTCGCTATCTCCATTCGGAGAGAATCCAGGATCCAGAAGGTTCTTAATCAGCAACCAAAAAAAACCTAGCCTGCACAACAATAATGGTATTATTGTTTACAGCTAGAGTAATTCATTTCCCAATCTCTTCTTATATAACACTATAGCTTAGTGTTTAAATTCTTCTCTCATATTACTATTGTTACAATCCAGTAATATAGTAATATCTTACATTTCACATCTTACATCTTACATGCATGTGTTCTTTTCTCACAATCTCTCTGGTAGCACATGAAATGCTTTTTTTTTCTCATGTAACCAATTAAATGAATTTCTCTTTTTATCTCTACATCATTTAACCATGGAATTATGATTAATCCTTTTTAACCTTGTCTTTGTAAATCATGAAATGAATTACAATTAATTTATCACATGACCAGGGAATATACTGTCCCATTACTTCCAATATTCCCTTTTAAAATCAGTAAAACCCTGTCTGAGCTACTGGGTTTAGCATAACCTATGAATTTACATAGGAGACCAACACAATGTGCTTTTAGCATCAAACTACACATTACATTCGACAGAAATAGTGCATAAGAACTAAAAGTACTTCAGCATACTGTTGGGAACTGAAATCACATTTAGGAAAACCATACAGACACAAAAATAGCCTTTTCCATTGCTTTTAAACAGAAAAAATCCACTCGCAATTAGCATTAGCATAACGCTAACATTAGCATGTATTTCACTCACCAAGATGAGGTATCAGTGTGAACACAGCAAAAGTCACAGCCTCACGGCCTCTCAAGCTTGTGCTCCCATCAACTTAGGATGATAAAGGTTTCAAATTAGTGTTTGGACAGTGTTTAGATTCATTTACAGCATCTTTCTAAATTAAACTCACCAAGAAGAGGTATCAGTGTGAACCAGACCGTCCACAGCCTCTCTCGTCCCCTCTCAGATCGTAAAAGACTGAAACCCGAGTGCACGCCTGCTGCCTCTGCTCGGAAGGAGGGGCTAATATCGCTCTTAATGAATGAAAAGACCACAATCGCCCAACGTGACCATGAAACGGGAATTTAAAAGTTGGAGAACGAGGCTCACACTTCCTCTTCCCAAAATAATCGTTTTTCAAAATAAAATCACACAATTGTATTACAGTAATACAATTGACATCTGAGAAAAAAAGGGGTAATTTTCTCAGCTGGGTTACACAATCATAATATTTACATTTGAGCAGTTTACTGATGAAAACTACACCGGCCAGTAAGGATCTCAAAGTCAATGGTGTAACTAGTTTGATATAGACCAGTGGTCACCAACTGGCAGACTCCGGTCCGGATGTGGACTGCAAGAGTCCTCCATCTGGACCCTGAAGTCTTTTGATACAATTTGAGGGAAAGGGATACTTTTATTTTGGTGGGGAAAAGAAGAAAAAGCAGAACTGAACTGCTGCATTGGCAACCACCTGACAGATTAAGGCATGAGCCCTTGCACGCTGTCCTCCTGCTGCAGACTTCTGTCTTTGCTGTCCCATGAACGCCACTCTCTGCAGAGACGCTGAGGCTCCAGCCACTCCAGAGAGTATGCAGCGGGTTGCAAAATCAGGTTCACTGCCCCCCCCCCACACACACACACAGACAAGGCCAATAGCCAGGACATCCACCCCGGACAGACTGTTTCAGGCCTGTACCCACAAAAAGAAGCACTGTTGTGAAATTGAATGTATTTACTTTTGCTGGTATCACTTAAAAAGTCTGTAAAAGCTCCGTGTGTTACTGAACATAAAAAAGTTCCACCTCTCCTCTCCCTGTAACCATGGATTTACAGCTCCATCCATGCTGAGTTTACTGTTGAGATTTAAAAAAAATGTTGGAGGAATTCTGTCCTGTGGAATTATATTTTGTGTCCTGGAATTATATATACAGTATATACTGTGTATATATATATATATTTTTTTTTTAGTTTGAAACAGTTTTTCTGTGCTGAAAATATTGTATAGAGGTGGACTTTTTGTGAAATTTTGTTTTTTTTTTAGATATTGATCTTTTTTAAATGCAATACAATTTAGTTTGTGTTCTTTTGTAAAACATTTTTAGGATTTTAGTTGTAAATTTTAGAATTTTAGACCTATTTATTTGGAGTCAACAAACACATGTACTGTTCTCCTGTATTATAAAATTTTATATTACGCTTTGTTTGAAATTGAACAAAGAATTCATTTTACTATTTTTTTCTTTAAAAATTAACCCCTTGCACTCCGGTCAATTTCCCTAAAAACGCCAAAAAATAACGTGCCCAAAGTAAATCGAAAGCTGTTCTTCAACCCTTTGCAGCATCTTCATGGGATTGGTCTCATTTAAAAGAAAACACTTTGAATTTTTTGGCAAAACAGTCATAATCTCTCTAAGTGCTCCGGCCACTGAGTTACAGTCATCTAAACATATTGAACTTGAAGAAAATAAATTTCGCCTGGGTGTTTTTTTTGGATACAAATGCTTGCCAATAACACACAGCTTCAGATCCGGGCTGGAAAATGCAACAGAAATGTAGAACCAAGTGTTATCCAGCTGAGGTCAAAATTTTGTAACAATACCACAAAAAATGAATATATTACACAGCTTTGTTCTCAGGTAGTTCCCAGGCGTTTTTGAACTGTGCCAAATTGTGCCAAATGGCACAGTTTGGAAAAACGTCTGTAACTTTTGAATGATTCAATATAGAAGCTTCATCTTGGGCTCTAATGAAAGGTGACACTCAGGGCTGTGTGTGTGTGGGGGGGGGTTGTCCCCCCCCCCTCGCTACAGAGGACGGACATCGGCCATCACTACATGACGGAATAGACTCATGTGGCTATGTGGCGACCGCGGTGCAGTCACCGCGGCTTCCCCCCCTCGCTACAGAAGAGTAGCGGGTGGGGGTGGGGGCGTTCACGGTCCGGACGCGGTGCATGAACCGTGTACCGCGGCGCACGCACTTTGGACTTCGTGCGCTGCACAGTTGCAATTTACTGATCAGTCAAAAGTCATTTTTGATTACAATTTTCAGGGATAAAGAATAATTTAGCTTATAACACTCACCTCTTCACAGCAGCACTGTCCTGGCGAACTTCTCTTCCTCATTGTCAGACGAACGCGACGCTGGTCCGCTCGTGGTTCCCGGTCAAAACATAATTCCATTATTGTGGTTTTAAAAGCACATTTTGAGATAAGTTTGCCCATGTTTTTCTATTTAACCTTTATTTATACAGGGTAGTTCCATTGAGAGGCAACCTCTCTTTTTCAAGGACACCCTGTTCACACTTACATTCACACCAGGAAGCTGCCCAGTACAACCACAGACTGACCTGTGGCCAGTGAGCAGCTCCACTGGAGCAGCTGGGGTTAAGGGCCTTGCTCAAGGGCACCACAGTGGGGTTAAGAAGGGTGGGGCAAACACTACAATGTTATCTGTCCCACCCAGATCTAATCCTGCCGGTCCAGGGATCAAACCTGTGGCCCTCCGCTCACCGGTCCACATCCCTACCCATTAGGCCACCACTGCCCACCATGTGTCAGGTTTCTCTTCCATTTGTTTTAATAAAAGATGTTGGAAGTAACTTCATGGGTCATTGCAAATACTTTACTTTAAAAGGGCCAAGTTGTCACACAGTGGGAGGGAAAAATCTTGAATAGAAAAGAAATGCATCAAGATGCATTGAGAATGGTTTTAGACTCAAGTCAGTGTTCTGAATCATAATTGAATCATGAGGTGCCTAAAGATTTCCACACCTAGTTTGGACCTCGGCTGGGGAGGAGGACCAACTCACCAGACCTTTTGCAGTTTTAGTTGGTGACCCCTGATATAGACCGATCTGGTGAAATACTGGAAGTAAACAAGCCACCATTACCACGGTGACCACTTTCAGAGATGTGCGCCTGTTTCCACGAGTTGTCCTTACTACTGTTTTCCTCTTCTTCTTCTTTTAAATCTGATTGGCGGTTGGCACAGGTGCATAATATTTCCTTTTATTTAAACACGATAGAGAGAGCATTGTGACCTCCTTGCCAGTAGGTGTTGCACTTACTCTTGCACTACTATAATTTTGTACTCGTTGGTAGAGACAAGCATCAACATGCAATGGAGACTAGTGATGTTCGATACCACTGATTTCCTTTCCGATCCGATACTGAGTAAAATTCAGGCTGGTATCGGCGATACCGATATTTTATGCAACTACACCTAATATGTCTTTTAAATCTGAAAAAAGTAGTGTATTTCAAATCATAGCTTCCTTAAGAATACAAGGCAGAGTAATTTATTTATTTATTTATTTTAAACTCTGAAGTATATTGAGGTAGCGGCCTCATTTACAATATAGTCGAGCTAACACAACAATAGAAAAACCATATATATATATGTAAATATATATATTTTCATATTTATTCCATCTAGCTGCAATGCTCCGTACTGTGTGTTTATTACCTCCGCCAGGCCGAAAGGCCAGGAGGAGGTAATGTTTTTGCCGGGGTTTGTCTGTGTGTTTGTCTGTGTGTTTGTGTGTTTGTGTGTTTGTGTGTCTGTCTGTCTGTCTGTCTGTCTGTTGGTTAGCAAGATAACTCAAAAACTTTTGGACGGATTTCAATGAAACTTTCAGGCGTTGTTGGAAATGGTACAAGGAAGAACTGATTAAATTTTGGGGATGATCCGCATCACCGTCTGCATACAGGAATTTTTTAAAGCATTTTTCCACACTGTGACATATGGCCATTTTCAACATGTGCGCAGGCGCAATGGAGGGCGCTGGGCGTCGTGTCTGACCAACACAAACTCCGCCTTCTTCAACGTTTTAGCCACAAAAGCATGCGGAAAACACTGGTGGCCTGGGCCCGCCAGCGTGCCTGTGCCAGCCATAGGCGCTGCGCACATTGCGCTGGTCGTCGTGTATGACCAACACAAACTCCGCGTTCTTCAACGTTTTAGGCACAAAAGCACGTGGAAAACACTGCTGCTCTGGGCCCGCCAGCGTGCCTGCTTTTGCGCCACGCTGCAAAACCTGACACGGCCACCTGTCCGCCGCCCGATTATTTGCCACAAATTCCCCGCCCAGCTATAGGCGCTGCGTAAAAACGACCTCTCTGCCGGGGAAGATTGTAAATTCTGTTTTGCCGCGGAGCGCAACCCCAATATAATATAAAACCCACGGCAACCTGTCTAACCAATCTGCATCCGTCAGTGGAGGAGATGGACACACCAACACTTCAGTTTATTACCTCCGCCAAGGAGGCAATGCTTTTACAACCGTAAAACGGGGCTATAAGGGACGGCGGGGTAATATGGCACACTTTTCTAAATGTAATTCTGCTTTTTTAATTTTGCTTCCGCCTAGATTTGATGAAGGATTCATGGATATTTGACAATAACAACACAACTCAGTGTCATGCTCAAAATAAAAAAAGCAGAATTACATTTAAAACATTTCCCACAAAAGTGTCCCTTATTAACCCGCCGTCCGTTATAGCCCTGTTTTACACTACTGAACCACTAATCCTATCACTATCACATTGATTGTCATTCATTAATTGTCTGTTTATTGCCCTGTCCATGTCAAATAAACAAATAATCATTGTGAATCCAATTGCTAGTCATATCTTTTCATGCTCAGGGAATCTGAAAACGTACACACAAACACTCTATGGGGGGAACTGTGCCGCTTGGCGGAGGTCTGCGCTCTCCGAGTGCTTTTCTAGTATACTCATATATTTATCCCATCCAGCTACAATGCTCTACACTGTGTGTCTGTGTGTATATATATATATTTATAGTAATATGTACATATGTATATTAGCTGCTCTTGCTTGCTTGCTTTTTTTTTTTTTTTTTCTTGCCTTCTGATTGTTGCTCTGAGTGTTGCTATCCCTGTGCTGTTGCAATCCTGGAATTTCCCCGTTGTGGGACTAATAAAGGCTTATCTTATCTTATCTTATCTTACCAGAGGACACAATCATACAAAATATGTGAAAATGGTGTTTCGAACTCTGGAAAAAAAAGAAAATGAGTACAATTATAAAAACATTAAAATAAATTCTTGCTTAATTATTAAGAACTACTATAAAGATGAAAACTTGCATCTTAATTCATGTTACATGAACATGTTAACATGAAAATACTGAATATGTAAATAACACAGCATCCAACAGTGACACTGTTGTTCCCTCATTCACAGGTTTTTTTTAAGGAACAATAGCATATTTGCTGTCTTCCCCTTTAGTCTGTTTGGTTTTTTGCTCAGAACCTCTCCTGCCTTTGAAAAGACTCTCTCTGCCGGTACAGAAGTGGCAGTAATTCCCAGGTATCTCACTGCCAGTTTGCTCAGGGCTGGGTAGCTTGGTTCGTGTTCTTGCCACCAAACCAGTGCATCCCTATCTCGGGGAATCACTTTTTCTTCTGAGTACCGACGTACTTCAATGAGCACATCACTGGCAGCTGACCGGTGATGTTGTCCTGCCAAAACCTGCATGTCAAAATGAGTCCATATCCCTGCTTTTGATATTGCTGAACCTGGGAGGGCAGGATTCTGGTGTGGCCCTGAAGTAGAAGACCCTGAAGTAGAAGACCCTGAAGTAGAGCTAACAGTAGCTGTTGAGCTTGGGGCTAGAGCAGGGGTGGGCAGCGAGGGCCATTCCACTGCAGATTTTCTGTTCCACCCAGTCTCTTCAGCAGGTGTTTGCTCTGATCCCCTTCAAGGACTGCTAATCAGTGAAAGCACCTGCTGATGAGACTGGGTGGAATAGAAAATCTGCAGCGGAATGGCCCTCCATGGCACATGATTGCCCACCACTGGGCTAGAGAGGGAGCTGCCTGTCCTGCCTGATAGACTTCCTGCATTTCAGAGAGGAGACGTTTTTTCATTACTTCTACATTGTCTTTGTCTCGAAAACCAAGATGTTTAAACCTAACATCCAGAAATATACTGGCAGCTAGACAGCGAATACTCTCAATACCCCTGAATCTGCGCTGACATTGCTGTGCCAGTTGTGTGGCGAGGGGGCTGCCTTGACGTTCACAGGCTGCTACAGCCCTGTGAATGAGTGACACGAGCGGAATCACTTTAGAGACTGAAACATACTTTTCAGCTGAAACTTCCCGTGTCACTTCTTCAAATGGTCGTAGTGCATCAACTGTTTGCTTGATGAGGGATAATTCTCCCTCATTTAGGCACATTGCATTCCTCCCTAAAAGGCAGAGGGCTGTGGTCACAGCTTCATTTTGCTCATAGAGCCTCTCCGGCATGTAAAAAACTGAATTCCAGCGAGTATCTATGGAGCACGGAGCAGCGTGCCGCTGCGCTTACGCATGACGCACTTACCCAGGCGGAAGAAAAAGTAGTCCCACCAACCGCGTGTCACTTAGACAACATCTCAATAGTTTAGTTACTTTTCACCGTGTTCCTGTTAAGGATACACCTTACCTCAAATGACTTAAGTATCAAAAGTATCGATATTTTGATTTGAGAATCGATTTTAGAGCATAAAGATCCGGTATCGGAGGTATCGATATTTCAGGATCGATCCGCACATCACTAATGCAGACTACTCTACAGTCTCAGTTCTTTGTTGATTACACAACATAACAAAAATATTTTTTTTGTAAGTTGTCTGTGGTTTTTTTTCAGCTGATTTAAGACAATTTTGCGCTGCTGAATCCAAAAATGACGTCCGTTTCTCTCGATCAGGTCAGGTTTTTATGTTAAGTTATAAGCAGTTGTGCAGCTTTTGTACAGCTGTACTGTAAATTGAATAGTAGACACTGATAAAGGTAAGTACATGTAAATTGAATGTTATGTCATGATTGTTCAAAATTCAGCGAATTTCAAGAAATAAAAAAGAATTTTGCATCATATAAAGCAAAAATACCTGTACATGTAAACAAAAACGTAAGAAAATATGTGGCCATAGTTCAAAAAGTTGACTTGATTGAGCAAAAACAATGTGATTTTTGGATTCAGCACATCAAAATTGTCCTAAATCAGCTAAAAAAAAACTTAGACAATAAATTTGGTGTTGACCAGTGTTAAAAGCATACCAAGCGAGGACTCTTGTGGTATGAATTTAGTATGAGGTGACAAAACGTGACAGCAACCTAGTTATGCTGTTGTCTGTGACACACTTACCAGCCACCGTAGTCCCATCATCCAGCTACTCAGATGTAAATATTACGATTGTTTTGGAAATGTATTTTTTTCATTAATATATTATTTTTTAAATTCTGTATTCTTTTTGAAAAATGTTTGTTTTCATGAAAATACTATCTCGTACACTTTTAACGTCACGATTGTCAAAAATGCCAAGGAAAAATAGAATAACGTGTGGTGGTTGCACATATTTCTTAGTTACAGTATTGTGAAATTTAGAGTTAATTTGTTCAAGGTAGGGCAAAATAATCATCACAAAGTAAACATCATGCTGATAGCAGTGTAAAACATGAAGTTAAGTAATCCCTTTCACAGCATGTGGGACACCATGTGGTGTATGGGGCGGTGCTATCTTTGTTTCACTGACCCTAGGCCACACAGCTGCTGTAAGTAGTGGAAGCTAGAGCGGGGGTCAGTCCTCTGGTAGCTCTGTGGATTAACTTTCCTTCCCCAGGGTTTCCTCTGGTAACATTTCTCGGTGGCAGGCCGCCTTGCCAGGAATTTTGCCGCCTCACCAAGGAGATATGAATTCATTAAGAAAAATATATGAAGCAATGACTTTCCGCAAGTGCGCACACGAACAACGCGCGTGGCCGTCATCCGCACGGAGTTTAGAAGCACCCCGCTCACACGAGTTTTCCAGTCAGTCAGCAGGCAGTGTCTCGCTAAGTGTGACTGTCCGACAGAGACATGAGTTTATTAAAGTACTTTAAACGCGGAAAAAAATCACAAGAGGTATGTAAGCACTGGAGGCGTTTATCATGGTTTTAACCCGCTGGAAACGGGAGCAATAATGGAAGAGTCGCTTAGGTAAGAGATGTGGTTAGAATTCATATGCAGCCAGCTTCATATGAAGGGAAAGGCTGAGGATATATTTCACCAGCCACTACAATATTAAGTTATGTTCTTTAGGAATTACAGGAATGAAGAGACTGGCAATTTCTCTCTTTTCTTGCACGAGCAAGTGTGCCGTTTTTATTCTCCAGCAGCAGTGACAAAAAGCAACAGCTAAAAACGCTAGCTCTCATTTCACGCTAAACTGAGGTCCTTCAGCGGCTGCCTAGAGAGGTGCCTGATGAGAAAGCCTGAGAGCACAACTATAACTGCCTAAGCAGATCATTCTGTACGTGAACACATATTGTGGTGAATTATGTCTTTAGAGTCTGCTACAGTTCCTTATTATGTACACATGTGGACAAAATTGTTGGTACCCCTCTGTTAATGAAAGAAAACCCCACAATGGTCACAGAAATAACTTGAATCTTACAAAAGTGGTAATAAATAAAAATTCTATGAAAATTAACCAATGAAAATCAGACAATGCTTTTGAATTGTGGTTCAACAGAATTATTTATAAAAAAAAAAAACAAACTCATGAAACAGGCTTGGACAAAATGATGGTACCCTTAACTTAATATTTTGTTGCAAAACCTTTTGAGGCAATCACTGCAATCAAATGATTTCTGTACCTGTCAATGAGACTTCTGCACCTCTCAGCAGGTATTTTGGCCCACTCCTCATGAGCAAACTGCTCCAGTTGTCTCAGGTTTGAAGGGTGCCTTCTCCAGACGGCGTGTTTCAGCTCCTTCCACAGATGTTCAATAGGATTTAGATCAGGGCTCATAGAAGGCCACTTTAGAATAGTCCAATGTTTCGCTCTTAGCCATTCTTGGGTGTTTTTAGCTGTGTGTTTTGGGTCATTATCCTGTTGCAAGACCCATGACCTGCGACTGAGACCAAGCTGTCTGACACTGGGCAGCACATTTCTCTCTAGAATACCTTGATAGCCTTGAGATTTCATTGTACCCTGCACAGATTCAAGACACCCTGTGCCAGATGCAGCAAAGCAGCTCCAGAACATAACAGAACCTCCACCATGTTTCACAGTTGGGACAGTGTTCTTTTCTTGGTATGCTTCATTTTTGCATCTGTGAACATAGAGCTGATGTGCCTTGCCAAAAAGTTCCAGTTTTGTCTCGTCTGTCCATAGGACATTCTCCCAGAAGCTTTGTGGCTTGTCAACATGCAGTTTGGCAAATTCCAGTCTGGCTTTTTTATGATTGGTTTTCAACAGTGGTTGATTTTCAACAGTGGTGTCCTCCTTGGTTGTCTCCCATGAAGTCCACTTTGGCTCAAACGACGGATGGTGCGATCTGACACTGATGTACCTTGACTTTGGAGTTCACTTTGAATGTGTTTAGAGGTTGTTCTGGGCTCTTTTGTTACCATTCGTATTATCCGTCTCTTCCATTTTTCATCAAGTTTCCTCCTGCGGCCACGTCCAGGGAGGTTGGCTACAGTCCTGTGGATCTTAAATTTCTGAATAATATGTGCAACTGTAGTCACAGGAACATCAAGCTGCTTTGAGATGGTCTTATAGCCTTTACCTTTAACATACTTGTCTATAATTTTCTTTCTAATCTCCTGAGACAACTCTCTCCTTTGCTTTCTGTGGTCCATGTTTAGTGTGGTACACACCATGTCACCAAACAGCACAGTGACTACTTGTCACTCTTTAAATAGGCTAAATGATTGATTACAAGTTTGTAGACACCTGTGATGTTAATTAGAGGACACATCTTGGTTGAACATGTCCCTATGGTCACATTATTTTCAATCTTTTCTAGGGGTACCATAATTTTTGTCCAGGCCTGTTTCATGAGTTTGTTTGTTAAAGTAATTCTGTTGAACCACAATTCAAAAGCATTGTCTGATTTTCATTGGTTAATTTTCGTAGAATTTTTTATTTATTACCACTTTTGTCAGATTCAAGTTATTTCTATGACCATTGTGGGTTTTTCTTCATTAACAGAGGGGTACCAACAATTTTGTCCACGGCCGTGCCTGGCAGGTTAAGATGACCGAAATTCATGAAGTCAATGACTTTAATCCATCAGCAGCCTTCAGACAAACTAAACGTGTCAACATTTGATTTCAAAATAAGGGAGGTTTTTCCTGCTGTCTGGGTGGTGGTGAGATTTCTAAAAAACACCCCAAAAAACTATAAATATAAAGAAATATTATAACAGAAATAATGGCATCCTTGGTCATTTAAGTTAATTTATTTCATTAAATACAATTTTATTAATATTTTTTCTTTGTAATTAGAGTTAAATTATTGTTCTGGTCTGACTGCAAAATTGTGGTCAAAAATGTAAATATGTTGTAAGAAAAAAGTAAAAAAAATTACCACAGTTTGTTTCAAATTTATCTAAAAAAGTAATTTTATTTTAAAAAGCAGACAAAAATTAGTCATAAAATCATCCACAAATTTATAATAAAGTTTCAAATGTACAAGAAAAGTCAATTTTACAAGAGGAAATTACAAATTTGAGAAACATGGTTTCAACTTTAGATAGGTTTACAGAGAAAAGTAGAAAACTATAAGAAAATTGTTATAAATTTTTGAGAAAAACCTCAGACCTTCAAGGCTGAAGTCATTGGTCAAGTTTTTAAGTGGGTGCTCTTTGTACACTTAAGTAGAAATTTTTGGTTGTGTACTTTTAATTATTAATTTCAAAGCGCTGCTTTTACATGAGTAGAATTTCTGGTTACTATACCCACCTGATCATACAATTTAAGTATGTATGAGTACATTACTATTATGAACGTTTCTTTCCCTTCCCTACTCTCTCAATGGAAAAAAGAAACATTAGAATAAAAATACAAAAAATACACATATTTTTGTCATTTATGTAAACCATGACAAAAAAAAAAAAATCCTACAGGACAAAACATGACACTTGATATTTTCTAACCTGTTTGTATACCACCACAGACAGAGAGAGAACCTGAATTAGACAGAGCTCAGAGAGGACAAGATGAGACAGAAGAGAGGAGCCAAGGAGATGAAAGTGTTCAGGCAGAGGAAGGAGAGAAGGATAACACCACTAAAAAGTCTAAACACAGGATGTCTGGGTGGGACCCCAACTGGCCCAATATTCAAGCCTCGGTTGTACAATGCTTCAAATGATTAGTTCCATATGCAACGTTACTGTGTAAAATTTTAAAAAGAAATAAATAGTATAAAATTAACATATTCCGGTATGTTTACACCCCCCCCCCCCTCCCGGAGGGAAAAATACAGTATGTTGCCACCACGCCAAGGTCTTTAAGCCAGAGGAAACACTGCTTCCCCATTCTATTATGCTGAGCACCAAGCTAGAAGGCAGAAAGCACCATTTTTATATGGTCTTTAGTATGACCCGGCCGGGATTTGAACCCACGACCTCCCGGTTGTGGGACCAATGCTCTACCAACTAGGCCACCACTCCAGTAAAAGAGTAATCAATATCAAAGTAACTATCAGCACAGACTATAATGCCCACATTTCATTGCAAATAAAAACATCAACAACTGTTTCAAAAGATTCTTCTTCTCCTTTTGGCTGTTCCCTTTAGGGGTCACCACAGCGGATCATCTGCCTCCATCTCACCCTTTCCCTCTGCACATCTCAGTCTTGCTTCTCTGCTTTGGACCCTATTTCAATGATCTAAAACGTATATTTAGGCCGTGCTTTATGTCTTGTGCAGGTGCTTCCATTAGTTTCTGTCAGTGCATTGCCTGATTTTCCATTCTGCACTCTGGAGAACTAATGAGAAAATGGCTGTGTGTGTGCCTTGTGCTTGTAGGAGTGGACTCATTTAAAGTGGATGAGATAGCACAAAGTTCAGCACTGAGCCTTTGATTATCAGAAAGCAGGTCTGGAATCAGCAACAACAAAAATCTCCCATAATCCCTTACCTGATCATTCATTCATTCAGTGCCGATCTGTCCAGGGTGTACACTGCCTCTAGCCCAAAGATGCTGGGATACACATAAAGAACTGCTAAGAAAATGAATGAATGAATGAACTAGAATGGACTCAACCAAGAGGCAGATCCACATCTTTTGCATCCCTATAGATTTAAAACCTTGACCTTTGATATTTTGATCTCAAATCCATAGTCAGGTCAGGGTGAACCTGTGTACAAAGTTTGGTGACCCTAGCTTTTATTGTTCTTGAATTATAGTTGGTATGACATTTTGACCTCATCCTTTGACCTTGTGATCCCAAAACCATAGTCATAGTTCAGGATCCCAAGGTGAACCTGTGTACCAAGCTTGGTGACCCTAATTTTACTTGTTTTGTAGTAATAGGGCATCCATCCAGCCATCCATCCATCCATCCATCTTCTTCCACTTAATCCTTTTTGGATCGGGGGGGGGGGGGGGGTGGAGCTTGTAGCCTGTAGCCTGTTCCAGCATCTTTGGGTGAGAGGCAGGGTACACCCTGGACAGATCGCCAGTCCATCGCAGGGCCAACACAGAGAGACAGACAACCATTCACTCTCACAGTCATACCTAAGGACAATTTAGAATCCCCAGTTTGATGCCAGTTAACCTAACTTGCATGTTTTTGGCATGTGGGAGGAAACCGGAGAAATCCTGGAGTAAACCCACACAGACACGGGGAGAACATGCAAACTCCACACAGATCACTGTTGGTCGGAGGCTGGGATTAAGGAATGCAAACATTGACTTGACATTTTGATTCCAAAACCATAGTCACAGTTCAGGATCCCAAGGTGAACCTTTGTACAGAGTTTAGTGACACTTGCTTTACAAATTGTTCTATTGTAATAGGGAATGCAAATGTTGACCTTTTGACCCTAAACCCATGGTCAGAAGTCATGTTCCCAAGGTGAACCTGTGTACCAAGTTGGTGATCCTAGCTTTCTCTGTTATTGAGATATCGTTTATATGCAGTTTGGCCTTGGCCTTTGACATTTTGACTCCCAAAAGTTTAGCCATAACTGCTAGTCCCAAGGTCAACATATGTACCAAGTTTGGTGGCTGTTGTGTTTCTGCATCTTGTTCTCTCCACACCACTGCCTTGGCGTCACCCATTGTTGTAAGTTGCCTCTCGTTTGCAGCATCTATATTTTCCAGCCTCTGGGCTGCATGTGTTATTAAATACCTGAGATTTCTGTTTGGCGTTTGGGTCTGTCATTATGCCCTGTGAGAGCTAACCATGACATTTTCTGTTAAATGTATTAATCTGAGGACAATTAAATACAACCTATTCACCTAAATGGTGTAATATAGTCTTTTCCAAATAATTTAAAGAAACAGTAGACAGATTTTCACTGCACACTGTGTGGTGCGTAACAAGGCGTGCATCTGTTCACACCATGTTAAACCTAAATTAATTTAAATTCAGCTCAATTGTTCAGCCCTTTTGTTCCATCATATCCTCCTCTTCCTTCTAAAATAAGTGCCTGGGCATGGACTATGATTAATGTCTGGTTTAATGCCAAGCAGCGTTACCATCAGCACATTTTCGCTCATGTGCATGCCCTTTGGCTAGCACAAAACTCATCTTAAACAAACCATCATGATCCGAGTTTACCTTTTATTATGCGCCTCTGTGCATTAAAAGGATGGACAAGAGCACTTTGGATTGGATTACCCAAAACACACCTCTGAATTATTAGATCAGACTCATTGCACTTTTCACCCAGCACTGAATCCATTTTCCCACTGCCATAACAAAATGGACTTGACACGCTCTAGACTAGACTGCTGAAATAGGGCCCATTGCCTCCAAACCGCTGAACCTGAGCTGTCTTTCCTAGTCACTTCCAATAAGAATCTTAGCATCTTCAACTCAACCAGCTCTAGCTCTGCCTCATTTCTTTTTGTCAGTGTCATTGACAATACCATCTGCAAAACATCATAGTCCATGGAGACTCCTGCCTGATCTCCTCTGCCAGCCTGTTCATAACCATGGTAAACAACCCACGATGAATCCATCCCTCACTCCTGCAGCATACCTCACCAACCATCAACCATCAGTGGACACCTTATCATATGCTTTTTCTTGGTCCACAAAGACACAGTGCAAATCCTTCTGACCTTTTCTATACTTCTCTGTCAACTCTTTCCGGCATCACCTCTTTCCTCCCTGGGAAAACCCTCTACCACTTCATCCAACTTACTAAAAAATTCATCTCTCTTTTATCTGACATTAACTTGTGTGGCAGTGTTTACCTCCTTAACACTCTTTACATTAGAGGTTGTGTTAACTGAAGGTTGTCTGTCATTTTGACAGATAACACTCAGCATATTTTGTAGGTTTTACTTGTAACGTCCACCTGTCCACTTTATTGTGCATACTGAATAGAAATTATCTATTATTGTCTCTTCAATCTCTGTTCATCAGTTAATTAATTAATAGATAATTTGCATCTTGTATCTTTTAGGCCCCTGATTACATGTAAACAAAAACAAAAATGATTCATCATCTTATGATATGAAAATTAAAATGACAGATAATAGATGATGACAGAAATTATGCAACCCTGTCTGTCAAAATGAGAACAAGAAAGTGCAGTGCAGTCTCTTCCTTCAGTATACCCCCACTCCATTTCTCTTCCCATCTACACCATGGTAAAAGAGTTTGAGTCCACCTCAAATGCTTCTGCCCCACTTCCCTTCTATCTAGTTTCTTCTACATGCAGTATATCTACAGTACCTTCCTTCGCTCCATCATATCAGCCAACTTGCTCCCTTTACCAGTCATAGTCCCTACATTTAAAGTCCCTACTCTCACCTCCACACCCCTGCCTTTCCTTTTCTTTCTCTGCCTCCAAACACACCTTCACCCATGTCCTCAGTCTTCAACCAACAGTAGTGCTGTTTCTACTGGTACCCTGTCGGTTAACAGCACCGGTGGCAGTCGTTAACCTGGGCCTCAACTATTCTGGTATGGCCGTCTCATTTGTGATGATCTGTATATTTGGCAAAGATTTTAGGCTGGATGCCCTTCCTGACACAACCCTCCCTCTTTACTCATTTCTTTGTAAATTATTGACATTATTTTGATAAACTGATCAGCTTTAGAGGATTTCTTGGTTGCTGTAGTAGTAAATGGGAACAAAGGTCAGGCATAGCTTTGTTCCTCTATATTGTACCACAACACTGTTAATGAATGTTAAAATGCTGCCAGTCAAATGGGAATATTTGGATACTAATTTCTTATAGTATGTCTTGGACATTTTCCTGGCAACACTTTGGCTCCTGAGAGACCTGAACTGTGCCGCATGAAAAGGGCTGACTCTGGGGAACTGCATATCTTTGAAGAGCTCTACATGTCTGCTACCTCCACCCACTTTAATGCAGCCCTCCCTAAGTCAACAGCAGCTCGGTTTTCAAGGCTGTTTGACCAACAAGAGTGTCTGTACATTCACAAGTTGACACATCCTGATTTAAGGTGACCTCTTTTTTTAGTCAATATCAGAACTCCATGTTGCTAGGACATCCTTACTCATGAAAGTGAGAAGTGAATGAGATCTTATGTGTTTAAGAAGCATAGATTTGGTGGTGGTGGGTGGGGTGATGTGCTGAGGAGTTGTGTTTCTCACATCACTTTATAAGACATGCAAGCAGTTCAGTGAATGTGCAGATATTAAAAACCTACTTATACATGCTTAAGTAGTTTTACATTTCTGCCTTGATTACTAAAATAAAATTGAAAAAAAGGTAATGTAAAACAATGTATTTGCACTGAATTGGAAAAATTTAGGAAATAAATTGTGCAAAACAGCAAATAAGTAAAAAAAAAAAGTTGGAGCCTGTACAGTATTTAGCATTTGTATTGCCTAGCTTCTTCTTCTTCTTCTTTTAGATTTGATTGGTTGTTGGCAACCAGCTTACAGGTGCATTACCGCCACGTACTTCACTCTGTATCATCACTCTATCTGGTCAAGAGCTGTAGTCCTTCTATCATCATTGCTGTATCCAATCGAACCTCAACTCTATCTTCAGACATCACTCTTCTTCGTCTCCTCGTACTTCACTCTATATACACATCTTGTATTGCCTTATCTTCTTCTTCTTTTAGATTTGATTGGCGGTTGGCAACCAGCTTACAGGTGCATTACCGCCACTGACTTGATTATCATCACTCTATATCTTTGTATAAGGAGTTCTGAACAACTCCTTATGTGTGAAAAAATTATCTGTCCTTGGACTGTGTCCGAGGTGCGGCAGAGACGGTTGGATGGAACCGATTCAATGTATATTCCGCATCATCATCACTCTGTATATAATTCAAGAAATCTCTGTGTGTCTGTCACGACCGTATGACTCGCTAAAAGATCATAGGATTGCCTATGATGTTCCTATGATCTCTGCATGATGTCTATATGACGTCATATAGACACCATAGAGTGATTCAAGAAAATCTGTGTGTGTGTCTGTGTATGATCAAAGGCAGGCATCACTCACGATCATAGGACATCAAAAATCAAAGGCAGGCATCACTCACGATCATAGGACTCGCTATGACATCATCAGAGATCAAATGCAGGCATCATAGGACTCACTATGCCATCATCAAAGATCACGGGACTCACTATGACATCATCAAAGATCAAAGGCAGTCATCTCTCACGATCATAGGACTCAATATGCCATATCAAAGATCACAGGACTCACTATGACACCATCAAAGATCAAAGGCAGGCATCACTGAACGAGTGCTGACGTGCTTGCATACACCCTTGCTTACACCTGCTTTCTATGGACATGCAGAAATACTTGCTTATATTTGGTTTCTACGGGCATGCACAGGTATGCACTAGTTCATTTAATCTAAACATGGAGTACATTTACTTGAGAAGTTGAAAAAAAAAATTGTAGGAGCCAAAGTCTGAGGTTTTATTTAGATGAATGAACTCTAATATTTGCTTCCTCAGAGTTATCCCCATCTAATGACTGTGGGTGGAATGGAAGCTGATATTAGGCCAAGGACACTACCTGGAGGGTGTGGTTAGAGCAAGAAGATAGTCTTTTGACCTCACTTCCTAAGTCCTGGCAACCACAGACTGTCCATTTGTACTAGAAATGCCTTAGTTCATTTTTGCAATCCCATTTTCAATCCAAACTTGTGGTATTTTTGTTATTTTAACCAGACCGGAGTGGTGGCCTAGTTGATAGAGCATCCGCCCCACAACGAAGAGGTTTGGGGTTCAAGTCCTGGCTGGGTCATACCAAAGACCATATAAAAATGGTACTTCCTGCCTTCTAGCTTGGTGCTCAGCATAATCGAATGGGGGAAGGAGAAGTTGTTTGTGGTGGTGCCTTGCATGGCAGCGACCTCTCTGATTCTACATGTGATTAACAGTGTAAATAGGAAAAACATAATTTTGTTCTGCTGTATATGTGTCATGAACTGAGTTTGGATTTTCTTCCAAACTCAGTTTCATGACTTTCCTTTGTGTTCATATTTTTCTGTCATATTGTTATATCCTGTGAGTTCCATATCGCCTTCTGTTTTCCCTCTATTGATCGTTATCTGTTGCGTGTATTTAGGTTCTGTTTGCCATTTTCCTGTTGTGCTTTATTTCTCCAATTTTTGATATGTATTACTAACTAACTAACTAACCTGCACTTATATAGCGTATTACTGAGGATGTCATTTTATTTTGTTTCCCCAGTGTTCCTTTTCTATGTTGACAGCTGTCAGGGTTGTGCAGCCTCGCGTGGGCGTGCCCTGCCGCCTGTCAAGCTGCCAGCCGCCCCTCCCTCACCTGTCATTTCCACCAGCTGTACCCAATGATCAGTTTTTTGTTCCTTTTTCCTGCTCAGGCCAACCCACACCTGTATTCACTTGTGTTATCAGCTCATTCACCATTTAAGCTCTGTTTTCTCACTCTATGTTGCCGCTTCGTCAGTTGATTCACACTGAGTGCTTCTCAGGATATTAACCTGTTTCTCTGCTTCCTCGTCTCCTCCTGGGCTACAGCTCAGGAGTGTACCTGTTGTAAGTTTATCTAGTTTTTGCACTTGTGTTTGGCATTATGTTGGACTTTAGTTTCTTGTCAATAAATGTTGCAAATATCATCCTGCGTGTGGATTTGTCTATCTCTGTGCGCCGCGTAGAGGTGCACATGACAGTACGAAGCAGCCTGTAATAGAACCCAGCTGAGATTTTTGCACATTTTATTTTTTTCCCTTTTTTCCATTTTTCACCCACCTGTCTTTGGAGCGGCGTGCCGTCGTCGCTCCAGCAAAGGAAGGTTGGCAGCAGGGACTCCAACGATGGAGGAGGAGTGGGCAGCGGACTTCATCTGGAGTTATGTGGACGAAGCCCTCGAAGCTCACAGACCCAAGAGGATGTGGGAATGTCTGTATGGATGCGATGGGAATTCTGGAGGCACACCTCGGTCTCTGGAATTTTCCAATTTTTAGCAGTGGAACTGCTATCCACCGTCCGCGCACTCCAGCAGTTATTTCCTGGTTTGAAGATGGGAGCAAGTCCAGCCAAACCGAGGCGGAGGCGCCCACCACAGCCTAAGTCCTCTGTCCACCTCGCTTCACCTGCACCAGCAGAAGCACCTCGGACTCCATGCAGACAGCGTCGTCCTGCCCTGGATCACCGGGGGAATAATCCCACCTCTTGGTCAGTCTCTCCCCCGACATCAATCCCAACTCCTCCCACAGCAGATTTCTTCTCTTCGTCTTTTTCTCTGGCTGTTCTGTCAGCTCCGCCTCCCTCCATTTCTGTTGCATCCTCCATTCCCTCGATGTCTCCTCTCGCTACCAAGAGGTCCACCATTTTTCCTCCGGCCACGATTTCCTCCGTGAATTCTGGAACGGCTCCTTCACACACCATAGAGGGGCTCAGGCTCACCACTAACACGGAGAGGGATGATGCATCTTCAGCTGCAGCAGGC
The DNA here is from genome assembly GCA_020510985.1 of Pholidichthys leucotaenia. Classification (NCBI taxonomy): domain Eukaryota; kingdom Metazoa; phylum Chordata; class Actinopteri; order Cichliformes; family Pholidichthyidae; genus Pholidichthys; species Pholidichthys leucotaenia. Next base: position 229,122,403 of record CM035849.1, read on the forward strand.
AACATCATACCCCAGGAGAGAAGGCAAGTTTCTTCCCTTTTCATTTCTAATCATAATGTGCCTTGCCTGTTCCCTGGTAGAGAGACTCAGGTTGTGCAGTCCTCTGAGCTCTCTCCACCTGCTTCAATCCATTCTACCCTATTTTTCCTCTCCGTGTCTCCTCTACTTCTCCATGGGCATCCACCGGCCCCCAAACAAAGCCGCCGGACAAAGGAGGAGCCTGTGGATCTGGAGGAGCCAACACGGAGCTGTTCCCCAGCTATCACACCGGAAGAGCCACCAGCGTGGGTCCTGACGGTGAGGGAAACCAAGACTGCAACGACCATCATACCGGCCGCGGAGACCACCGCAGCCAAGTGGGAGCCTGAGATGGACCTCCTGAGGACCGAGCCCGGATCGTCGTCATCACCTGGACCGTTGGAGTCCTGGACAGCGGTGGAGCTCGAGATCAGGCAAGTGCTGTCCTTTGTCTTTCTATTTGCTGTCTTAGAGCAATCTTGCCTGACTCTTGGTGAGGAGAGCTGGTTGCAGCCACCCGCTGCAGCTCAGCTCGCCTCACTGAGCTCCGCCGCTGCCGGTGACCCTGATCCTTCTTCTCTCTCTGTTGTCTCTGAGCCTTTTCCCAGGGTCACCGGAGATGATCCACCACCACCTGATATCTCCAAACGTCCAGGTTCGCCTCTGGAGGTCGTCCAGGGTGCAGCTTCCCCCCTGCCTGAGGCCGTTGTGTGGGTTCCTCCTTGGTCTGAGTCTTTGTGGGTGCTGCATCCTGGCCGGGTACCCTCGTGGGTGCTGCACCCGAGCCTCAACCCGACGTGGGTGCTGTGCTCCAGTTTGGGTCCACCATGGGCGCTACGCCCCAGCCCACCTCAGTGTTCCCCTTCCTTGCCTCACTTCTCCATCGCTGGGTCTCCCTGTAGGGGAGCTGCCTCCTGGGCCACCTCTCCGGTGCAGGTGGCTAGAGAACTCAGGCCGGCCACCTGAGAGGCTGAGCCACTGGGTTGGATGGCCTATATTCGCCGGCAGGCCACTTGACTCATTCCACCTGGTCATCCGGCTGGCCTGGGACTTTGGTAGACCACCTGACTGGTTTCATGCTGCCATCCGCTGGGCCTGGGACTTTGGTCGGCCCCCTGAACTTTAGAGCTTCATGGACCGGGGGCCTTAATTCTTTGTCTGTGGGTGTGGGCCCTGAACGGGGTTGTTTTGTTCCCTCCTAGCCTGTTCCCCCACCACCTGCCCTGGGTAGATTGTTGTAGTTCCTGCTGGGGGGGGCAGGTTTTTTCTTTTTCTGTTGATGTTACCCTGGGGTGCTTGGAATCCACCCTGGGGGCGGGAGGGGGCTCTGTAATGAACTGAGTTTGGATTTTCCCCCAAACTCAGTTTCATGACTTTCCTTTGTGTTCATATTTTTCTGCCGTATTGTTATATCTTGTGAGTTCCATATCGCCTTCCGTTTTCCCTCTATTGATCGTTATCTGTTGCATGTACACTACCGTTCAAAAGTTTGGGGTCACCCAGACAATTATTTTGTGTTTTCCATGAAAAGTCACACTTATTTACCACCATGAGTTGTAAAATGAATAGAAAATATAGTCAAGACATTGACAAGGTTAGAAATAATGATTTGTATTTGAAATAATATTTTTTTCCAGATTCTCAACCTGCTCAAAGGAAGGTCAGTTTTATAGCTTCTCTAACCAGCTAAACTGTTTTCAGCTATGCTAACATGATTGCACAAGGGTTTTCTAATCATCCATTAGCCTTCTGACACAATGAGCAAACACATTGTACTATTAGAACACTGGAGTGATAGTTGCTGGAAATGGGCCTCTATACACCTATGTAGATATTGCACCAAAAACCAGACATTTGCAGCTAGAATAGTCATTTACCACATTAGCAATGTATATTAGATATTAGAGTGTATTTCTGATTAGTTTAAAGTTATCTTCATTGAAAAAAACAGTGTTTTTCTTTCAAAAATGAGGAAATTTCTAAGTGACCCCAAACTTTTGAACGGTAGTGTATTTAGGTTCTGTTTGCCATTTTCCTGTTGTGTTTTATTTCTATAGTTTTTGATATGTATTACTGAGGATGTCATTTTATTTTGTTTCCCCAGTGTTCCTTTTCTATGTTGACAGCTGTCAGGGTTGTGCAGCCTCGCGTGGGCGTGCCCTACCGCCTGTCAAGCTGCCAGCTGCCCCTCCCTCACCTGTCATTTCCACCAGCTGTACCCAATGATCAGTTTTTTGCTCCTTTTTCCTGCTCAGGCCAACCCACACTTGTATTCATTTGTGTTATCAGCTCATTCACCATTTAAGCTCTGTTTTCTCACTCTATGTTGCCGCTTTGTCAGTTGATTCACACTGAGTGCTCCTCAGGATATTACCCTGTTTCTCCGCTTCCTCGTCTCCTCCTGGGCTACAGCTCAGGAGCGCATCTGCTGTAAGTTTATCTAGTTTTTGCACTTGTGTTTGGCATTATGTTGGACTTTAGTTTCTTGTCAATAAATGTTGCAAATATCATCCTGTGTGTGGGTTCGTCTATCTCTGTGTGCCACGTAGAGGTGCACATGACAACAAGATTGGCTGTATGGACTGAATGACAACAGAGATGGCTTCTTCTTCTTAAAGTTGTAAATAAATAACTCTTCATTTTTTGATCACTTTTTGTGGACCTGGATTATTTTATGTGAGAGTTTTTTATTTTTCCCCCTTTTTCCCCTCAGTTGCAACCTAACTCAGTAACAAAAAAAATTATCTTGTAGACTAGTGCTACACAAATGGTCTTGGTATTGCAAAGCAAAGACAAACTTCATTCACTATGAAAACATATACTAACAATGTACAAACCCCAATTCCAGTGAAGTTGGGACACAAAACCTCAATAAAAACCGAATACAATGATTTCCAAATCCTTTTCAACCTACAGCATATTGGGGGGGGGGGGTGTCATGGTTTGTGCCCCGGTGGGGCAGAGAGCAGGACTCAGCTGCGTAGCGAGTGTTAAACATCACTTCTTCTTTTAGATTTGATTGGCAGTTGGCAACCAGCTTACAGGTGCATTACTGCCACTTACTTCACTTTATATCATCACTCTATCTGGTCAGAAGCTGTAGACCTTCTATCATCAATGCTGTGTCCAATTGAACCTCAACTCTCTTCCTAAGCATCACTTCTTCTTCTTCTTCTCTCGGTTACTGGCGGATAGCAAACAACTGAGAGGTGCATACCACCACCTACTGTACAAGAGTGTGTAACATTATGTCATTTGAGCCCGACCCCTAAATTCTATGACTTAATCTTGTTATTTAAAAAAGAGAAAAGAGCCCTTCTTGTGATTCCTAGTGCCTCTCCATCTCCATCTGTTCCCAGAATGCCAGTTAAATCCCATTCCCTACCGGTGTCTCGAACTTCATTTTTCATTCTCTCTCTTTCATTTCCATACTTGTGACAGTGTAATAAATAAGATGTGCTCGACATTTTCTTTTACTCCACATTCTCTACATTTGTCACTTTCGCTTTTCCCCATGGTGAATAAAGTGCCGTTTAAACCTGTATGATCCAGTCTGTCTTGCCATAATGATGTCTTCCCTCCTGTTTGTTGTTTTATAATTCTTTAGTGCACGAGATTTCTTGAATTATATATATAATTCAAGAAATCTCTGTGTCACAACCATAGGACTCGCTAAAAGATCATAGGATTGCCTATGATGTTCTATGATCTCTACATGATGTCTATATGACATCATATAGACACTGCCACGACCATAGGACTCGCTAAAAGATCATAGGATCGCCTATGATGTCCCTATGACCTATACATGATATCTATATGATGTCATATAGACACCATAGTATTGAGTGATTCAAGAAAATCTGTGTGTCTGTGTGTGATCAAAGGCAGGCATCACTCACGATCATAGGACATCAGAGATCAAAGGCAGGCATCACTCACAATCATAGGACTCGCTATGACATCATCAAAGATCAAATGCAGGCATCATAGGACTCGGTGTGCCATCAGCCTATGGTGTCTATATGATGTCATATAGACACCATAGGTACAAAATGCTAAGATTAAAGGACTCACTATGACATCATCAAAGATCATATGACTCGCTATATATGGTGTCTATGACTATGGTGTCTATAGTCATCATCATCTGTCTGTCTGTGTGTCTATCTGTCACGACCATAGGACTCGCTAAAAGATCATAGGACTCGCTATGAAATCATCAAAGATCATAGGACTCGCTATGACATCATCAAAAATCATGGGACTCCCTATGATATTATCAAAGATCAAAGGCAGGCATTACTGAACGAATGGTGATGTGCTTGCTTATACCTGCATTACTGAACGAGTGGTGACGTGTTTGCTTACACCTGTTTTCTACGGGCATGCAGAAATAGTCGCTTATACTCGGTTTCTACGTGCATGCACGGGTATGCACGGGCATGCACAGGTATGCACTAGTTATTTATTAACACAAACGGCTCAGAAGCCGAAACAAAAAGCTAAATATAAACTGGGCAGAAAAACTCACAAACAGGTCAGATCAGGCAGGAGCATGTATGAAATGCCAGGAATGACTGGCGTAATCAAGAACTCAACAACACAGGAAAGGACCAGACCAATGAAGAAAAAATAAACACACACATTGACTCAACTCAAGGCTACAGATAAGGTTACAGATAGACATACAAGGCGGATGCGGAAGAGGACAGCTCCTGAAAATCTAGAAGAAGTGGCTATAATTCAACTCGGAGGAATAGAGGTGGGAAGCAAGGAAGAGGAAGTTTGGAGCACGGTGGAGTCTAAAAGAAGCAAACGTTGACGTCAAGAAACTCAATCAAGACTGTTACCAAGTGCTGAGGAACCAGAGGATGAACGATCCCGGAATGAACAGAGGGAGTGTAAAGTAATCATTAAACTTACTCAGGAAGGGGCATCGTTTCATGAGTGGAACCCAATTAAGCTCACTAATTCAATTAATGGGTTACTTGGAGAAGTTTTAAATGCAAGGGTTCTTCGTAGTGGTTCGTTGCTGGTTACATGTAAAGATAGTGTTCAACAAGGAAAAGCAATCATAGAGTCACTAAGATGGAGGGAAAAAATGTGCGGTGTTGGAAGGAAACAAGGCAATAGGAGGAGTGATATCGGGCATTTCAATGGCTTTCACAACTGATGAAATAATGAGGAACTTAAATGGAGCAAAAGTGACAGAGGTACAGAGATTGAAAGCTAATAGAATTGGCGAAAAATGTGATAGTCTGTCAGTAATGTTAAAATTTGATGAAACAAAACTGCCAAGTAAGGTGTATATTGGCTACATGAGCTATGAAGTCAGACTTTACGTTCCTCTTCTTCTTTTAGATCTGATTGGTGGTTGGCAACCAGCTTACAGGTGCATTACCACCATGTACTTCACTCTATATCATCACTCTGTCTGGTCAGGAGCTGTAGTCCTTCTATCATCATTGCTGTGTCCAATCGAACCTCAACTGTGTCTTCAGACGTCACTCTTCTTCGTCTCCTCGTACTTATCTATATCATCACTCTATACCATCACTTCACACATCTTGGCGCCACGGCCCCCAGAGGGCGGGCCGCCAGCTGTAAGTCTTCTTCTTTTTCTTCTTTTAGATTTGATTGGCGGTTAGCCACCAGCCTACAGGTGCATTACCGCCACTGACTTGATCATCATCACTCCACATCTCTGTACGTCGCAAAGCTATGAGGAAAACATCACAAAGCTATGAGGAAAACGTCACAAAGATGTGAAGAAAACGTCACAAAGCTATGAGAAAAACGTCACAAAGCTATGAGGAAAAACAGACACATAGAAAGAAAGTGAAGTATGTGGTGGTAATGCACCTGTAAGCTGGCCGCCAACCGCCAATCAAATCTAAAAGAAGAAGAAGGCTACAGATGACAAGGAAAAAGTACACGGTGTAATCAGAATAATAATTCAAGAAATTTCTATGACAATGTCTGTCACGTCCATAGGACTCGCTAAAAGATCATAGGATCGCCTATGATGTGCCTATGATGTCTGCATTATGTCTATATGATGTCATGTAGACACCAAAAGATCAAAGGCAACCTTTACTCAAGATCATAGGATTCGCTATGACATCTTCAAAGATCAAAGGCAGTCATCACTGAACGAGTGGTGATGTCAAAGATCAAAGGCAGGTTTCACCATGGTTACTGTTGCCATGGTAACAGTGACTTTCTACAGGCATGCATAAATGCTTGCTTACACTTGCTTTCTATGGGCATGCACGGGTATGCACTAGTAATAATAATAATAATAATGATAAACTAAGAAACTGACCCACAGAGAAATAAGTATACACACAGAATAATAAACATGGCAAACCAGGATAAGAATAATAAGGAAGAACTACAGAAAATACCTAAAATGACTTAAAATGAGGGTGAGGGCTGAGGCCCATACCCTGAAGACAAGATAATAACATTATAAATAAGGATGAGGGCATGAGACCCATCCCACACCCTGACAGGGAGTGTTACAAAAAGGCACACATTTTGAATTTCATGCCTGCAACATGTTCCAGAAAAGCTGGGACAAGGGCATGTTTACCATTGTGTTACATCACTTTTCCTTTTAACAACACTAAATAAGTATTCAGGAACTGAGGACACTAATTGTTGAAGCTTTCTAGGTGGAATTCTTTCCCATTCTTGCTTGATGTATGACTTCAGTTGCTCACCAGTCTGGGGTATCTGCTGGTGTATTTTGCGCTTCATAATGTGCCACACATTTTCAATAGGAAACAAGTCTGGACTGCAGGCAGGCCAGTTTAATATGCATACTGTTTTGGAAAAAATTTTGACGAAAGATAGCAAGAGAAAGGGTATTATTTCAGAGTTTTATAACTCATTGACACTATCCTCAAGTGAAAACTCACAGAAAAGACTGAATTATTGGAAAGAAGACCTGCAAACTGAAATTTCAGAGGAACAATGGGAATTGGCTTGTACAGAAGCGCAAACCAAATCAATAAATGTACGTCTTAAATTGATACATTTTAAATGGTTAATGCGGATGTATGTTACACCGGTGGAGTTAAATAGATATAACAAAAACATACCAGATACATGCACAAAATGTATGGAAAGTAAAGGAACCCTATTTCATTGTTTATGGGAATGTAGAAAAATTAGAATGTTTTGGGAAGAGCTGAGGGTAACAATTGAAAAAATAATTTCAAAACGATTCATATTGAACCCTAAACTGTTTTTGTTGGGTCTGTATCCAGAAAAGCATAACTTTAATAAGAATGAAAGAGCATTCATAGACCTCAGTTTGCTTATTGCCAAAAAATGTATTGCACTACTGTGGAAAAAGACTCATAGACCAGATGTGACTCAGTGGTTAAGACAGATGTTAACAAACCTTCCACTAGAAAGAATAACATACATACTGAAATCAAAGGAAAATGTGTTTGAGAATATATGGAGACCTTTCATTGATTATGTAAAGAAATTAAACATAACTTCTGAAGAAGAAGGTGAATGATGTGTGTGGACCTTGTAAATTCCAAATTGGTGAATGTATAATATGTATACTTATGTAATGGATTGCCTAGACTAAACAGAGGAGCATTGTTGAAGACTTACCTTTGTTAGTGGTTGTTGGTGTTTGTAGTACATTTTTTTAAATTTTTTAAATTACTTTAGTGTTAGTGTTTGATTGTGTCATGTTTGTAAAAAAAAAAAAAAAAGGGTTCAATAAAAAATATTGTGGAAAAAAAATATGCATACTGTTTTACTATGAATCCATGCTGTTGTAACACGTGCAGAATGTGGCTTGGCATTGTTTTACTGAAATAAGCAGGGATGTCACTGCTGAAGAAGACCTTGCTTAGATGGCAGCATATGTTGCTCCAAAGCCTGTATGTACCATTCAGCATTAAAAAGAGCTCTGATTATATTGGCATGTTAGCTCTATATGCTTTATTTTTATGTTAGTAACATAACTATAATTTAATTTTTTTGAAAATAATTCCCAGTTTTATATATTTTTAAAAAACTTTATTACAATGTAAATCGCCATTTGTGTTTACGTCGCAATGCATTCTGGGTAGTGATGTAGAATGGGTGCAGCCATTTTTTCTGTCTTATACAAGCCAAGAGGCGAAGCTACGAACTACTGCCATTTGTCAGTGAAAATGCCACATTGCGCCGCTTTTGGATGTAATTTCCAATCAAAGGGAAATAAAGAGAGCGGGGTGAGCCTCCATAGCTTTCCTAAAGAGGGAAAGTGGAGGAAAAAGTGGGGCGGCAGCGGCTCAGCAGGTAGAGCAGGTCATCTAATAACCTGATGGTTGGCGGTTCGCATCACGCTCTCCCCAGATATTCTGCCGTTGTGTCCCTGGGCAAGACACTTCACCTGCATTGCCTCCAGTGCCCATAACACTGGGTATGAATGTGTAAAAATGTTTAAATGCTCTTGGTGGCTGGAGAGGCTGTTGGTGTGGATTGGCAGCCACATTTCCCTCACTCTGTCTGTGATCACGCGCTATAGCGTATGCCTGATAAAACTGACATATGTATTAATCACATCCGCACCAAATCACACACACCTTTCGGGGGGGGGCGCTAGTTTCACTCCGCTCCGCGAGTGTCTTTCCGCTTTGAGTGTCTCAAGCATGCGCTCGAGGAAGCATTATTTTAAGGTGAAACTTATATATTGTTGATTTACTTACAATAGAATGCTCAAACACAAAAAATTGTCTACAAGCATGATGGGCACTGAACTAATAAACATGGACTCTGAGCAACATAAAGCAATTTCTCTGTTGCTTTCTCAGAATGCGGGTTGAACGTCCATAAGCAGCGCTCCACAGTCGATCCAGATTTTTTTTTTCTGGCTCTTGCCAGCCAGATCTTCGACATGTCAAGCCAAGCGCGCGCTTTGAGCGATATCACAGCGTGATTAATACATATGTCAGCTTTATCAAGTGTTGTGGGATGTGTTTGGTGCGTGTGTTTGGATGGGGCAGCTCGGTGCGTGGACTTGAGTGAGTGATGTCGTTTGCGCCGCCCGAAAGGTGTGTGTGATTTGGTGCGGATAAGTAGAAAGAGCGAGTCGACCGGAGCAGGTAGAATTTGTTGCTGACAACAGTGCGGTATATAAATAAAGCCCCAACGCTTCAGCAAAACGGCCTGTGCTTCTGTGTACCACAAGAGTGAGATTTACTCAGGAATTGACCGCGGAGGAAGATACATCTCCCCTGCGTCCCAAAACCATGGTTAGGAGAGGAAAGGCAGGAACAGTCAACACAAGCGTGCGATCACAGACATGTCTCATGCGCGCGCTTTGAGCGATATTGTGCTGTTATCACAGCGTGATTAATACATATGTCAGTTTTATCAGGCATACGCTATAGCGTGATCACAGACAGAGTGAGGGAAATGTGGCTGCCAATCCACACCAACAGCCTCTCCGGCCACCACCGAGCATTTAAACATTTTTACACATTCATACCCAGTGTTATGGGCACTGGAGGCAATGCGGGTGAAGTGTCTTGCCCAGGGACACAATGGCAGGATATTCGGGGAGAGCGTGATGCGAACCGCCAACCATCGGGTTATTAGATGACCTGCTGAGCCGCTGTCGCCCCACTTTTTCCTCCACTTTCCCTCTTTAGGAAAGCTATGGAGGCTCACCCCGCTCTCTTTATTTCCCTTTGATTGGAAATTACATCCAAAAGCCGCGCAATGTGGCATTTTCACTGACAAATGGCAGTAGTTAGTAGCTTCGCTTCTTGGCTTGTATACGACAGAAAAAACAGCTGCAACCATTCTACGTCACTACCCAGAATGCATTGCGACGTAAACACAAATCGTAATAAAGTTTTTTAAAAATATATAAAACTGGGAATTATTTTCAAAAAAATTAAATTATAGTTATGTTACTAACATAAAAATAAAGCATATAGAGCTAACATGCCAATATAATCAGAGTTCCTTTTAATGATGCATTCACAAATGTACAAGTTACCCATGCTATGGGCACTAACACAACCCCGTATCATCACAGATGCTGGATTTTGAACTTTGCACTGATAACAATCTGGATGGTCCTTTTTCTCTATAGCCCAGAGGAGACGACGCCCATGTTTGGAGTTGCCACGGCCAAGATATATAGAGTGATGACATAGAGTGACGTATGTGGATAGGACACACGAGCATAGAGTGATGATATAGAGTGAAGTACGTGACAGTAATGCACCTGTAAGCTGGTTGCCAACCGCCAATCAAATTTACAGAAGAAGAAGAAGAAGAAAAGCAATTTGAAATGTGGACTCGTCAGACCACAGCACACTTCCATTTTGTGTCAGTCTCAGATGAGCACAGGCCCAGAACAACCAGTGACGTTTCTGGGTGGTGTTGATATGTGGATTTTGCTTTGCATGGTAGAGTTTTAACTTGCACTTGTACATGTGGTGACAAACTGTGTTAACTGACAATGGTTTTCTGAAGTGTTCCTGAGCCCATGCGGTAATATCCTTTATAGAATGATATTGGTTTTTCATGCAGTGCTGCCTGAGGGATCGAAGGTCATGGGCATTCAGTGTTGGTTTTTGGCCTCACCGCCAGTGGATTACTGTAATGGATTACAGCCTCTGCTAAACTATCCATTACAGCCTCTGCTAAACTGTCTAGGCGACATAAAGACTTGGCTAAAGATGAAGTTTCTCAACCTCAATGAAAATAAAACTGAGGTTATCTGTTTTGGAAAAACTGGCAATCCTACTGGTATTCTTGGACCGTCTGCTCCCTATTGTAGCAGTGATGTCAGAAATGTGGGTGTCATTATTGACAACTCTTTTAAGATGGACAAACAGATTAGTCATCATCATCATCATAGCAGTCTGTCGGGGGCGACAATGACTGTTTCATTTAGGTCTGTTCAGACTCCTCCACGCAGCTGTGTCCTTTGCCCTCCACTGCCAGGAACTCCTGACCTTGTTAACCCAGGCGACGTCAGAGCCGGTATGAGTTGCTTTCTGACTGATCATTTCATGAAACTGCTTGCAAAGTATTTGAGTGCCGCTAGCTTTTGCTGGACTAGCGGCACATTCTTGGCAGATAGAGGTATTATCAGTGGCAAGGACAGGTCAAGACAAACTGACTTCAGTATCTGTTGCACCGACTCACCAGATGATAGGTTTGTTTATCTCTGCTCTTTGTGTAGTGCATGTCACGATGCACCGCTGATGCAGTTGTCAAAATTAATTTTTATCAACTGTGAATGACTGCCACAGTGAAGTCTTATCTTTCCCCTAGAGATCTACAAAAAGTGATTCTTGCTTTTATTACCTCACGATTGGACTACTGTAATTCACTGTATTTTGGAATATAACTGTTCTCTGTGCACCATTTGCAGCTAGTTCAGAATGCAGCAGCTCGGCTTTTAACTGGTATAAAAAAGAGCGAGCATATCACTCCTGTTTTATCTTCCCATCACTGGCTTCCTGTCCATTTTAGAATTGATTTTAAGGTTTTATTGGTTACTTTTAAGGCTTTAAATGGATTTTTACCACCTTATTTGTCAGAGGTTGTTTCCACTCATTCACCTGTAAGAGAATTGAAGTCAACCAACCAGATGCTCTTAGACGTACCAAAAATCAAAGTTAAAACAGAGAGGTGATCGAACCTTTTGCAGTGGCTACTCCAAGAGTGCAAAGTGAAGGAAGCAGGCTTGCTTGTGTTGCAGGCTTAGACAAACAGCAGGCCGTGAAAGACTATATCACACGCTTCAGCTCCAACTGTCATAAGCCTCCTCGTGCGCTTTTACGCACGAGGAGCGGAAAGATTAATGGATTTACATGCAGCTTTGACCTACTTTAGTGAGCGCATGCTGACATCTTGCCACTCCGGCCACATCCCCTCTATCATTATGACCAGCTGATTCAAACTCCCACTGATCATCTTTCCCGGTCCTCGCCCTGGTGCTTCTCATCACACCATCACCAGCAGTGCGTGTACTTAGTGGCCGTTTGCCAATCACGCACTGCTGGTCCATAGTATTGTCATCTGTGCTGTTAGTCTGCCAGTATTTTCAGCACTCTCATGACGTGTTAGTCACTCCATGTTCATGTTCGCCGTGGTTCCCGTGCGTCCTTGAAGCGATGTTGGCTCTGGGGCGCACCTGTGGCTAACACATCTCCTCTCATTCGTTCTCTGGACGATGCCAGCCCCCAAACGCCATCAGTAAGTGTGTTTGTGTTTTTTGTACGTCTTCACCTTTTTGAGAATTGTCTGTCTTTCTGTATTAAATGTGTTGTGGTGACCCCTGCACGTAAATCCTCGTTATTTCATCCTCCCTCTCCGTGCCCTGTGTAAGAGCGCATGGAGGGTCGTGATGAATGGATTTACGCGCAGGATTCACCAGATAATATATAATACACGAATACATAAAGATAATCCATAATAAACCCGATGCCTGAGCCACAGAGAATACACTGCTATAATTTTATTGAAAAATCAGGTTTAAATAAATTATATTTATGAACAAATAATTTGTTGCAATATCTGTAACAAAAGCATAACACTCGGTGTTCTCCTGCCATGTTTTTGTCGCTGCTGCTGTGCCAGCCATGTGTGCCTCTCCACTGTCACTCTCTGAGTCTGACTCGCTTGGCACAATGACTGACATAATGGCTGGCCCAGGGAACAGACACGGGCTCAGAAATGGATCTAGTTATCTTTATTTTAAACCCAATGTTAGTGTGTGTGAGCATGCTATGAAGTGTATGTGTATGCTGGCTGGAGACTCAGAGCAGCTGGAGGGAGCAGAGTGCCGTGCAGCCTGGCAACCCTATAAATGGAGCAGACAGACAGTTAGCAAGATGTTAGCTGGGCTCACGCTAGTTGTAAACTGCGGCTTACTTGTTGCAGGGAGATGGTGGTCGCCCGTTGTCAAGGGAGACAGCGCCCTTGGCCCCAATGTCGTGGCAGTTGCTGCGGAGATGGTGAGGAGAGGATGGAGTCTGCTGCCGCGGGATTCCACCTGTGCACAGGGGAGTAGTGGAAAGACAGGTGAGTAGAGGTTGGCTTACTTGAGATGATGGAGTGATCCTCCGGGAGTTGATACCGAGATGGCGGGGCTGAGCGTAGAGTCAGGGATGGCGTAGGAAGACAGGGGACGTGCTTCATAGCCTGGTAGACAGACGGCTCAGTGCAGGCCAGCGGGCTGAGTGGGTTTAAGTAGGCCTGCCCTTACGAGAAGCAGGTGTGCGCCCAGTTGAGGATGATCGCGGCTGAGAGCGAGTCATCACAGTACTCCCCCCCCCCCCCCGAGGGGTGCCTCCTGGCACCAGCCTACCTGGGTGCGTCCGGTGGAAGTCCCTGATGAGTTGTTTGTCCAACACGAAGGATGGATGCACCCAGGAGCGCCAGTCCGGTCCATACCCCTCCCAGTCCACCAGGTACTGCAGACCACGACCCCACCGTCGGACGTCCAGTATGGAGGTGACCTTCCACGCTGGGTCGCCATCGATCACCACTGGCGGAGGTGGAGACCTGGGAGGAGGACAGAGAGGGCTGGAGAAAAAAGGCTTAACCTGGGACACATGAAAGGTGGGACAGATGCGGAGGGAGGGAGGGAGAGACAGGCGCACAGCCACAGGGTTAATGATCCGGGTGATGGGGAAAGGACCAATAAACCGCTGCAACAATTTCCTTCTTTCACCCTTGAGGTTAATGTGCTTAGTAGAGAGCCAAACCTGCTGACCCACCTGATAAGCTGGAGCCGGCCTCTGCGGCGATTAGCAACCTTGGTGTTACGCTCTGCCGTGCGCTGGAGAGCTGTCCGGACCAACCTCCAAACCCGCCGACAACGCCTCAAGTGGGCATGGACCGAAGGCACAGCGATGTCCCCCTCCCCCTCGGGAAAGAGCGGAGGATTGTAGCTCAGGGAGGCCTCAAATGGAAACATGCCAGCCGCCGATGACACTGTGGAATTATGGGAATACTCGATCCACAGAAGCTGGGAACTCCATGAGGGCGGGTGAGACGAAGCCACACACCGCAGCACGGCCTCCAGCTCCTGGTTAGCCCTCTCGCACTGACCGTTGCTTTGGGGGTGATAGCCGGAGGACAGGCTCACCGTGGCCCCCAGGGCATTACAGAAGGACTTTCAGACTTGCGACACGAACTGCGGCCCCCGATCAGAGACGATGTCCAGAGGTATCTCATGGAGCCCGATGACGTGCCGCACCAGCAGAGCCGCCATTTCCTTCGCCGTGGGGAGTCCCGGTAGGGGAATGAAGTGGGTGGCCTTCGAGAAGCGATCCACCACTGTGAGCACGACGGTGTGACAATCAGACGAGGGGAGGCCAGTCACGAAGCCCACGGCGATGTGCGACCAAGGTCTGCCAGGAACCGGAAGAGGGTGAAGTAGCCCCGCCGGAGGGGAGAAGGGCGTCTTGCCGGTGGCGCACTGAGGGCAGTCGCGGAAGTAATTGGTGACATCCCTTCACAGCGACGGCCACCAAAACGACCTCTGGAGGACCTCAGTCGTGCGGGAAACCCCCGGATGACAAGCCAGTTTGGAAGAGTGACCCCAATGGATCACCTCGCCCCGAACAGCCGAAGGAACGAACCATTTGCCCGCTGGCCCACCGCCCGGGTCCGGTTCCTCCTCCTGTGCCTTCAGGACCCTCTCCTTGATCTCCCACGAGAGGGCGCCCATGACACACAGAGGTGGGAGGATGGGCAGGACGGGCAGGACGGGAGCCTCCGCTGTGTCAGGGGAGAACTGTCTGGACAGCGCATCCGGCTTGGTATTCTTAGACCCAGGGCGGTAGGTGATGGTAAAATTGAAGTGGCCAAAGAATAAGGGCATTCAGACGCTTGGCCGTCCTGAGGCACTCCAGGTTTTTATGATCAGTCCATACGATGAACGGTTGGGCGGCCCCCTCCAGCCAGTGACGCCATTCCTCCAGCGTGAGCTTAACCGCCAAGAGCTTCCTGTCCCTGATGTCATAATTCCTCTCAGCTGGAGACAAACGGCGGGAGAAGAAAGCGCAGGGCCGGACCTCCCCATCCACCGGAGAACGCTGAGACAACACGGCCCCCACCCCGGAATCCGAGGCATTTACCTCCACCAAGCACTGTAGCGCAGGGTCCACTTGGGTCAGGATGGGGGAGGAGGAGAACCGGGTCTTGAGCTCGGCGAACGCAGCCGCAGCCTCCTCCGTCCAACAAAAGGTCGTCTTCGGAGAGGTAAGACGGGTGAGGGGGAGAGCGATGACACTGTATTTATTAATGAAACGCCGGTAAAAGTTGGCAAACCCAAGGAACTGCTGCAGCTGCTTCCTGGAGGAGGGAGTAGGCCAGTCCACCACGGCCTTCACCTTGTCGGGGTCCGTGGTGATTTGGTTGTGAGCGATGGTGAAGCCAAGAAATGATGTCTTGGCGGTGTGAAACTCGCACTTCTCAGCTTTGACATAAAGCTGGTTCTCCAGGAGACGCTGCAGGACCCACCTCACGTGGACGTAGTGCTCATCCAGGGATCGGGAGAAGATTAAGATATCGTCCAAGTACACAAAGACAAAAGACCCCAGGAAGTCACGGAGGACATCGTTGATGAGTCTCTGGAAGATGGCCGGAGCGTTGGTCAGCCCAAACGGCATCACCAGGTATTCAAAGTGGCCGCTTGGGGTCCAGAAACCAGTCTTCCACTCATCCCCCTCCCTGATGCGCACCAGATGGTATGCATTACGGAGGTCCAGCTTGGTGAAGATTGAGGCCCTCTGGAGAGAATTGAAGGCCATATCCATCAAGGGCAGTGTGTATTTATCCTTGATGGTGATGTCGTTGAGAGCACGGAAGTCGATGCACGGCCTCAGGGACCCATCTTTCTTCCCAACAAAGAAGAACCCGGCCCCCACCACCGAAGATGAGGGGCGAATGATGCCAGAGCTGAGGGAATCCTTAATGTAGGCCTCCATGGCCTCCCGCTCAGGCGCCGACAGGCTGTACAGACGGCTTGAAGGCAGTGGAGCCCCAGCCCGGAGATTAATGGCACAGTCATATGGCCGGTGGGGGGGAAGGGACAACGCCTTGGCCTTACTAGACACCACCCCTAGATCATGGTACTCGGGGGGCACCCTGGACAGATCGGGAGGAGGCGAGGCCGGCGAGACCAGTGGCGTAGACGGGGCACATGCTGCAGACTGGAGACACGAGCTGAGGCAGAAAGAACTCCAGGACACCACACTTCCTGTTCTCCAGTCAAAGGATGGGTTGTGGAGTCGAAGCCATGGGTAGCCCAAGATGACCGGGGATGAGGCAACCGGCAGGACAAACAGGCTGAGATCCTCACGATGATTGTCTGAGACGATCACTGAGACTGGGGCCGTTTGTTCAGTCACAATAGCCAGGGGAGCCTTAGACAGAGCAATGTGCCACAGGGGGGCCTTTAAAGGACGGCAGGGAAGCCCCAAATGGGTTGCCAGTTCCCCCGAGATGAAGCTCTGCTCCGCTCCCGAGTCAACCAGGGCGTGAGTGCAGAAATCAGTCCTGTTATGTGTAAACCTAATAGGTAATGTGCACTTGGAGAGGGGGTTTGGCCGAGGATGGTCCGTGAGTCCCCCTACTGCGACGCACGGACCTCCCCTTTTGGCCGAACGGGACAGCTTTCTAAGTCGTGGTCCTCCTCCCCACAATACATGCACAACCCCAGCTCCCTACGGCGCTGTTTCTCGGCGTGGGAGAGTTTGGTCCGCCCTATTACCATAGACTCCTGTGACGTAGCAGACTCACTGGGAGGTAGGGCTAGTAGCGGGGCTTGGGAAGAGCGCACGGTCTGGGCGCTCGAGTGACCGGACGTCCTTCGTTCAGCTGCCCGCTCCCAAAGCCTATTGTCTAAGCTGATGGCCAAGGAGATTAATGATGAGAGATTATCTGGCTTATCTAACCGGGCCAACTCATCCCGTAGACTGGGTTGTTTAAGCTCCTTATGAAAATGCTACAAAGCGAAGCATCCTCCCACCCAACCTCGGCTGCCACCACCCGGAAATCGACAGCGTAGTCATCCACGGGCCTACCCCCCTGCCGAAGGTTTAACAACCGGGTGGTGAGCCCATCGTCCCGGTCAGAATGGTCGAATACCTCACTGAACTCGTCCACAAACTGGCTATATGTTAAGCTAGCATAGCTTGCCCTCGCCATAACTGCATATGCCCAAGCTAGCGCTCGCCCTTCCAGAAGATTGGTTACATAGCCAATCCGGCTATGCTCAGTGGGAAAGTCGCCTGGGACCCGCTGGAACACTATCTCACATTGGAGGAGAAAGCCACGCGCCTCCCCTAACTTTCCACTAAAACGGGAGGGCGTGGGAACCGGAGTCAGACGGGTGAGGAGCTAGGCTAGGCCGGCTAATGGAGGAGCTAGCGGGAGTTGTAGCGCCAGTGGACGCTGGAGGAAACGCCTGCTGTCCAGTCAGCTGATCCAACTGGCTATTAATTTGGGTTAACTGGTTTAAGATAACCTGCTGTTGGTAAGCTATATGATCCACACGAGCCTCTAAGTTGTTTATCCATAGTGCTAACGTGCTGTTCACTGGGTCGTTTTGACTGAGCCGTACTGATATAATGGCTGGACCAGGGAACAGACATGGACTCAGAAATGGATCTAGTTATCTTTATTTTAAACCCAATGTTAGTGTGTGAGTGCGTGAGTGTGCTATGGAGTGTATGTGTATGCTGGCTGGAGACTCAGAGCAGCTGGAGGGAGCAGAGTGCCATGCAGCCTGGCAACCCTATAAACGGAGCAGACAGTTAGCAAGATGTTAGCTGGGCTCACGCTAGGTGTAAACTGCGGCTTACTTGTTGCAGGGAGATGGTGGTCGCCCGTTGTCCAGGGAGACAGCGCCCTCGGCCCCAATGTCGTGGCAGTTGCTGCGGAGATGGTGAGGAGAGGATGGAGTCCGCTGCCGCGGGATTCCGCCTGTGCACAGGGGAGTAGTGGAAAGACAGGTGAGTAGAGGTTGGCTTACTTGAGATGATGGAGTGATCCTCCGGGAGTTGATACCGAGATGGCGGGGCTGAGCGTAGAGTCAGGGATGGCGTAGGAAGACAGGAGACGTGCTTCATAGCCTGGTAGACAGACGGCTCAGTGCAGACCAGCGGGCTGAGTGGGTTTAAGTAGGCCTGCCCTGACGAGAAGCAGGTGTGCGCCCAGCTGAGGATGATTGCGGCTGAGAGCGAGTCATCACAATGCTCACTTGGCACGGCTCAAACCTATACGGTCTGATGCCCCCAGATTCTTCATTGTCATCCCATTCTTTGGAACTATAATCTTCTGAAGATTGGACAACACAAACCAATTCCAGACTACATGTGCTGGAACCAGTCTGACAGTCTCATTAGCAATGCAATGCTGAAATGTTGAATGAGAAAGTAATTTCCTTGATAAATGTATTTGGCTCACTGAACAAAGTTTAATGACTAAATTTTCTAAGGAAGGCGAGCACACATACAGCCTTACATGGCACATTTGCTGAGAAGTATGTACTGAGAAAAGCTTAGTCAGGCTTCAGATTCCTGAGAAGAGACTGATGGAAACTATTGTGTTCACTTTCTCTTCCTTGTAAAAGGAAGGGATGGATTTAAAGGTTTTTTTTAAATACAGAGGGCAATCCTCTTGAACCCTGCTATGGTAGACATTTTAACAGGAAACAGATGGGGGCATCTGGTGTTTGGTGAGAAAATCATGGGGATTTAGATGCAGCAGGGAGATCTGATACACTATAGTTTCACAATGAAGGGGAAAGTGTCACAATTTATGCTTTATTTCTTTATTTTGGATGTTGAGTAACACACAACTATTTGGTGAATATTTAGTTGCTCGACAAGAAAAATCTAGATTCACCAACTGGAGATAAGTATCTGTTATATCACATATGAGTAAAAGTCAAATAGTTTTAAAGTCACTAATCCATTTTTCAGGCTTAAATTGATGCATGGCTTCCGTTATGGTCTACAGATTCTGTCTGTGCTCTGTTTTTTCTTGTCTTGTAGGTGTTCTGTCTTTTACGGAAGATGAACAAATTGCGGATGTAATGACTAGATACAGACTATAAATACTAACCATTCTGAAGCACTTACAATACCAGTGGGGAGAGTTAAAACTATAAACACGGGATGAAGTGTAGATGATGTGATATATTATTTTACAAAGTGTGACACATTTTACTAAATGAATGTATGGGAATACATTTATGTAAAGAACTGCATTCAGCATTAAATGCCCCAAGTTACTTTTTAAAATCTTTTGTATATTTTAGTTAATTTAACAGATTACTCACCTGACAAATTAAGTTAACACAAGACTGTAGTGGTCTGGACAGGGCTGTATTTCCCAGTACACGCTTTGTGTGTCTTTTAGACTCATTATCATTATTGTCATCAGTATTATTGTCTGTGTTCCTGCTTCTCTCTTCATTTCGGGTTTATTTGTGGTGACAGCACCTTCAGTTACTTCTACTCCTCATTAGTTGCCTTTTCTGTTGTTAATTATTGACGGCTGTTTGATTGTGTTAATCACCACCTGCCCTTTATATTCTGCACTCACCTTACTTTCAGTCTGGCAATCTACTGTTAAGTTCACAGTGTAGATGACAGCTAGTTTTCATCTCTTCTCTCACAGTTATTGTTACTTTTGACTATTTTCTCAAGTGCAGCTTGGCACGGTGGTGATGTTGCTTCAGTATTTTCACATAATGGTCTTTCCTCATGATGCCATCTATTTTGTGAAGTGCACTAGTCCCTCCTGCAGTAAAACATCCCCACAACATGATGCTGTTACCCCCGTACTTCACATTTGGGATAGTGTTCTCAGGCTTCTAAGCTTCCCCTTTTTTCCTCCAGATGTAACGGTGGCTATTATGGTTAAACAGTTCAATTTTAGTTTCATCAGACCACAGGACATATCTCCAAAAATTAAGGTCATTGTCCCTTTGCATTTGCAAAATAGAATCTGGCTTTTTATGTTGCTTTTGTAGTAATGGCTTCTTCCTCACTGAATGGCTTTTCAGCTCATGTTGGTACATGACTCATTTCACTGTGAATAATAGTCTTTTGTTAGCTTCAGCCAGCATCTTCACAAGGTCTTTTACTTTTTTTTCTGGGGTTGATACTAGAGGTGGGCAACATGACCCAAAAATGATATCACAATAATTCTGTGAATTTTCACAATAATGGTATTTTTCACAGTATTACAGAATCAATTTTTTCTTTGAAATTTAAGTAAAAAGGACAGTTTCACAGGCCAGCATTATTTACCTTCAACATATTCAGGAAAAAACAAAACAAAAACTCTTGTTTCTCCAGTTTATAAATAGCAGCTCAAATTTAGTCTAAAATATTTTTGTTCTGTATCAAATATTACAAGAAGAAGAAGAAGAAGAAGAAGATCAAATATTACAAGAAAATATTACAAACCGTTACATCTTATTCACTTTACCTGCATTGTAACTCTCGCTGCACGGACCTCTCCTGGGGCTTTCTGGTTGTCGTATTGAATGAATGTTTTTTTTTCTCTCTTCCGGTGGTTGAAGAAAAGCAAAATGAAGCAGCCAAAATGGAATGAAAACACAACTACAGAGGCTTCGAGCAGCACATTGTCAGATGGTAACACTGCTCTAGCGGTGTTGTTGACATGCGGAAAAATGCAGGCAGATTGCTGCACTGGTTTTTTTTTGTTTGTTTTTTTTTTTTTAAACATGGCAGCAGTCTGACATAGCCTTAAAACTTAAATATTTCCACTCCAACTTCGGAGCAGCAGCTTCCCGCGCAATGTTTGTTTTGCTGTTTCTATGGTAACGTGTTACTTCCATTGGCAGCATAACTGTGTGATGTCATCATGCAGCACACCCAAAATATTGGGATATTCATTTTTACATGGCATCAAAATTTATACCGGTATTATCGTGAACGATACGATATGGCCCACCCCTAGTTGATGCGCACATTTCACACCAAAACATGTTCATCTCTGGGAAGCACAATCCGTCTTCTTCTTGAGTGGTATGATGGCTGGATATTCCCATGGTGTTTATACTTGCGTATAATTGTTTCAACAGATGAACGTGGCACCTTCAGGCATCTGGAAGTTGCACCCAAGGATGAACCAGACTTGTGGAGGTCCACAATTCTTTTGCTGATATCTTGGCTGATTTCTTTTGATTTTCCCCATGATGTCATACAAGGAAGCAGTGTGTTTTAGGTGTGCCTTAAAATACATCCACAGGTGTACCTCCTGTTAACTAACTGTTGTCAGTTAACCTATCAGAAGCTTCAAAAGCCATGACATCATCATCTGGGCTTTCCCAAATTGTTTAAGGCATAGTAATCTTAGTGTATGTAAACCTCTGACTTTAAAGAAAGTAATAAAAAAATTCCTAAAAATTATTTAGCAAATATAAAAAATAATTTAGCAAATAGAAATAGTTTTGATAATCCTAAGTGACCTGCAGCAGGAAAAGTTTAGACTGAATTCAAGTGAAACAGTGAGGAAAAAAAAAGGTTATGAGTCTTTTTATACAGTGTATGTAAACTTCTGGTTTCAACTGTATTTAAGTATATTCACTTATTCCTTCTGTAATTTTAGATACATTTCCAATCAGGGACATGCATGAATTGCACACACCTTTTTTTGTTATCAGTTGTTTGAATTGCTGCTACAGTATATGGTTCTGGATTTTTAAAAATTTCAGGCTTTGTGAAACTGTATATTTATTTCACATGCTAAGCTACCAGGGATTATTAGATTGTTCGACTGCAACAATAATACAACCTGTCTCTACTAAAATCCTTTTCTTAACTGTCATCAAATTGTCTTGTGGTGGAAACACAATACCGCGCCAAACCCTTCAACATGTCAGGTTAAATAATCACGACATGGACAGGCCCAGAAGTATAACGAAGAGCAGAGCAAAACTTTCACCCTTCTCCACTCTTTCTTAATGTTGGCACTTGAAAAAAACATCTGTGTTACCATGACATCCTTATAGAGGATTGATTATGTTCGTACTGAAATGGAATTTCCACTAAAAAGGAAACTTCCCACTTTAACACATTTAGACCAGTCTCAAGGTAGCTCTGGAGTGTTTTATTATTCCACTCACTCTGACACATTTAGGCCGTATGCTTATACATCCATGGATGCACATATGAGCTAAGTTAAATGATGCTGTGCGGGGTTTTCCATTCATCAATGCTATGCGTACAAGCTGTAAATAAACCTATTCACTCTCTGTGGGCAATTAGGAACATTTAGGAAACCCATCACTCTTAAATTCTTTAGTCGTCCACAAGATGTGCTTAATAAATTGTGAGGAAATACTATGGATTTATTGTGTGCTAACAGAGAATCAGCCAGTATTATTCAATAAAATTGTAATTGTGACCCTCTTTTGTTTGTTCAGGGCAGTGCTTTTAAGTGAACTTCTCTGTCATCTTTGACTTACTTTCTTACTTTCTTGTAGTTGTTGAAAAGACCAGCTTACTTTGATTGCCATACAATATACTGTATATATATATGAGAGATGAGATGAGATTCAACTTTATTGTCATTACACATGTATGATATATATAAAAGCAAACATCTAACCTAATTGACCTTTGACACTTCATGTGCATTCTCCAAAATTTACAAAGGTTTTGGTAAGCATTTCCCTTTTACTGAACATGTGTCATCCATATATCAGTGTAACTGTACCAACTACTCAGAGGCGATTCTAGAGTCTCTTGGGGCCCTGGCAGAAATTCACAGGGGGCCCCTCCATCAAGCACTCATCACCCTTATATAATAAATAATCTGCCCAGAAGCCGTTCCGTCCATGCCAGTTGCTTTTGTCGGTTCTCTAGCTAGTTCCCTTGGTGTTGATGTGCCTCCATCTGGAGTGCTCTTGTCCGTCACTACCTCCTCTCTGGTCTGGTCCTTCACAGGCCACCAGCGGTCAAAACCAATGCCTCCCCGCTCTTCTCATTGCTTCAAGCATACACCTTCTCCATCCCAGCCTTTCTGGGGCCATCTGCCTAGCTGCTCCCTGCATCCTCATGGTGGTTCATGGGCCAACATGGACTAAAAACAGTGGCTGTAGAACGAGTGTCTCTACTGATGGGGTTTTGCATTAAATCTTAATATCTTCAGTGTTTCAAATGCAATGAGATTGTCGAAAGATCATGAGCATTTGTGAATGCTAATTTACATCACCTGCATGCTAAAATCTGTGGACTAATGTGTTAATTCAGTATTAAATAATAGTGTAATGTTTTGTTACAGTGAATAACAGCAATAATTAGCTGGTATTTTAAAGGAACAGGATAAGATAAGATAAGATAAGCCTTTATTAGTCCCACAATGGGGAAATTCCAGGATTGCAACAGCACAGGGATAGCAACACTCAGAGCAACAACCAGAAGGCAAGAGAAAAAAAAGAAACAAGAGCAGCAAGTATACATATGTACATATAAACATAAATATATATAGACACACAGTGCGGAGCATTGTAGCTAGATGGAATAATATGTAGATATATAAAAACACAGTGCGGCGCATTGTAGCTAGATGGAATAAATATGTAAATATATAAACACACGCAGTGCAGAGCATTGTTGCTAGATGGGATGAAACAGCACAACCGTCTACTTAGTTATCCTACATGGTATGATTATGTACCCATACATATTCTCACCCTCCATAGCGACCGGTATTTTCCTAGTTGTATGCCGGAGGGGACCATTGTATAAGTCTATTGCGTCTTTTGCATTCAAAACTATTAGGTTGTCACGTCTTTTTGCTATCTCTGCGAGCAGCCCTGCTTAGGTTGTACAGTCTGACAGCCGTTGGTAGGAAGGACCTGCGAAACCTCTCGGTTGCGCACCTAGGATGATGTAGTCTGCTGCTAAATGAGCTCCTCCGTGCATTCAGTATGTCCTGCATAGGGTGGAACTCGGACTCCAGCAGAGATGACAGTTTAGCCACCGTCCTTCTCTCTCCTATCTCCTCCACTGGGTCAAGGCGCTGCCCCAGGACAGAGCTAGCTTTCTTGATCAGTTTGTTCAGTCTCTTCCTATTGGCTGCTGTAATGCCACTGCCCCAGCGGACCACTCCAAAAGTGATGGCTGATGCCACCACCGTGTCATAGAATGTCTTCAGCAGCGCCCCTTGTACACCAAAAGACCTGAGTCTTCTCAGTAGGAACAGCCTGTGCTGTCCCTTCTTGTAGAGTGCGTCAGTATTGTGTGACCAATCTAGTTTATTGTTCAGATGAACACCCAGGTACTTGTAGGATGTCACCATCTCGATGTCTGTTCCCTGTATATTTACTGGTGCTGTGAGGGGTTGTCCTTGCCTGCGGCAGTCCACCACCAGCTCCTTAGTTTTCCTCACGTTGATCTGGAGGCAGTTCCGATGGCACCAGTCCACGAAGTCCTGGATAAGCCCTCTGTACTCAGCTTCATCTCCATTGGAGATGAAGCCAACGATCGCAGAGTCATCAGCGAACTTCTGTAGATGGCAGTGTGTTGTGTTGTGTGAGAAGTCCGCAGTATAAAGGGTGAACAGGAAGGGAGCCAAAACCATTTCCTGGGGGGCCCCCGTGCTACTGATGATCGTGTCGGACACACAGTCCCGGGTTCTCACAAACTGAGGCCAGTTAGTGAGGTAGTCCAGGATCCATGATGACAGGTGCTGGTCCACCCCTGCGCACAGCAGCTTGTCCTTCAGGATCATCGGTTGGATGGTGTTGAAAGCACTGGAGAAGTCAAAGAACATGATCCTCACCGCATTCCCGGGCTTCTCCAGGTGGGACAGAGAACGGTGAAGGAGGAAGATCACCGCATCCTCCACCCCAATGCCATGCTGGTAGGCGAACTGGAGTGGATCCATCGCTGGTCCCACCAGGGGGCGGAGGTGAGCAAGGAGCAGTCTCTCCAGGGTCTTCATCATGTGGGACGTCAAGGCCACTGGTCTGTAGCTGTTCAGGTCTTTGGGGTGCGAAGTCTTTGGTACAGGTACCACACAAGATGTTTTCCACAACTGTGGTACCCTCCCCAGCTTCAGGCTCAGGTTGAAGATGTACTCCACAATCCCACACAGCTGGTCTGCACAGGACTTGAGGAGCTTTGCGCTGATACCGTCCGGTCCCGATGCCTTCCTCGCCTTGATCTTCCTCAGCTCCGTCCTCACCTGGGTCTTAGTCAGGGTCAGGTTGGGGGGCTGTGTGTTAGGAGTGGGGGGGGTTGGTGAAGTGGGGAGTGGGCAGCAGGACTTGATGTCTTTAGAGGCAGCAGTGGTTGTTGTGCAGTCAGGGGGGAGGGCAGTTGGTCAAACCTATTGAAAAACAGGTTCAGATTGTTCGCCCACTCCCTGCCCCCCCGTGGCCTGGGGGGAGGTATTCTGGAGCCCAGAGATGGTTTTAAGGTTCCTCCAGACCCCGCTGATGTTGCTCTGTTGCAGCTTGTCCTCCATCTTCTTCCTGAAGCTGTCCTTGCCTTCTCTGATCTTTCTCCTCAGCTCCCTCTGTACGGACTTCAGCATCTCCCTGTTCCCCGACCTGAAGATCCTCTTCTTCTCTCTCAGAAGTGTTTTTATCTCAGGGTTGATCCAGGGTTTGTTGTTTGAGCAACACCGTATGGTCTTGGTGGGAACAGTGTCGTCCACACAGAAGTTGATGTAGTCCGTGATGGTGTGAGTGAGGCCATCGATGTCCTCACCATGTGGCTCGCACAGCTGCTCCCAGGTGGTGGTTTCAAAACAGCCCTTTAGAGTGTCCATTGCCTCCTCAGACCATAACTTCACTGTGCGCATGGCCGGAGGTTGTCTGTGCACTAGGGGTTTGTACACCGGCCGGAGATGAACCAAGTTGTGATCCGATCTCCCGAGTGGGGGGAGTTGTAATGAGGTGTACGCCTCCTTAGTGTTTGCGTAGAATAAGTCCAGTGTTTTATTGTCTCTAGTGTAGCATGTGACATACTGGGTAAATGTGGGTAGAATGGGAGACAGTGAAACATGGTTGAAATCTCCTGAGATGAGGAGAAGAGCATCTGGGTGTTCTGTCTGCAGCCTGCTGGTTACTGAATGGATGACGTCACGCGCTGTCCCAGCGTTCGCCGTTGGATTTGCATAAACAACAATGCAGATCACGTGTGAGTATTCCCTCGGGGGATATGTAGGCTGCATGCTAACAGCTAGCAACTCAATGTCTTTGCTGCAGTGCCGTTGTTTAACAGTGATATGTGCCGGTCTGCACCAGTTGTTGTTAACATACATTATCACTCCACCGCCCCTTGCTTTGCCACTGTCTGGTGTTCGGTCTGCCCGTATCGCGTGGAAACCCTCCAGTTCAATGTTAGCATCTGCTGCTAGTTCGGATAGCCACGTCTCGGTAAACAAAAGGAGAGAGCATTCCCGGTATATGCTATCGTAGCGGGAGATAGCCGCTAGCTCATCTACCTTTCCCAGTAATGACCGTACATTCCCCATGACAATGGATGGCAGGGAGGGTCTGTACCTTATATTCTTTGTCTTCCGCCTTACTCCAGCCCGGCAACCATGGCATTTTCGCCTCAGTTCTCCCGGTATGTCGAGTTTTTCCGTTAGCACCGGGTGGCGGTTGAGTGCTAGCAGCTCTTCCCTGCTGTACCGTCTCCTGCTATAAACAGTGGCTCCGTCCACCGGCTCAGGAGACATTTGGGATGATCTGTGTGTCCGTGATATTAACTGGAGTGAAAACCGGATCAAAAAGAGAGAGGAAGGGGAAAAAAAAAAGACTCAGAATTGAGCCGCTGTTGCAAAAGGCAGCCGACTCGTGTGGCGCCGGAAGCCTGACAACTAGCAATTTAAAATGGTACAGCAGTCCATATTAAAGCATTAAGCAGTGGCGAGCCCTCTCCTTACATGGAGTCACACATGTTGCCAAGGTGAGGACAAGGCAACTGACGATGACTCCTACACAGTGAACTGTTCTTCAGGTATATACTTTGCAATTTTTTTTAGGTCAGGTAGAAATGATCCCTTGTCCTGTTTTCTCTTACTGCAGCACACCATGTTTTGACATGCAGACGTTTGCCAGCCTCCTGACATAGCAGGAAGTTGAAACATGACTGGCTTTAGTGCTAGAAAGTGTAGCCAACACAAAACAAAAGCAAACCTTTCTGGGATCGTTCTGAACTTTTCAAATGGGAAGCTTCAGGATGTAATATGGGTGAATAAGGGTACTGTTGTTGGAAAGGCCATTTTTTAGGTTAAATGTTCAATTACACTGTAGTGACACCTCACGCTTATTTTTTTAATATAATTTATTGGCATAAACAATCTTATGCATATCTCCTTTAATGAGTTTCTCTTTCCATGGAGGGACAAACCATCTGTTTTAAAATTATCCAACAACTGGACCTAACTCAGTTTAGCAGCCTCGTAGGAGGTACTCCTGCCTCTGTGTGGGTGTACAGCCCATATTATACATACTGTATGTAATTTTTACATTTAATATTTGGCCAAATATATGTTTTTTCTTCATAGAACTATTGTTTTCCATTGCTTTTGTGTATCCAATTTAAAAGTAGTCTACAATTCCCATGAGTCTCACAGAATATCTCAACAATCCAAAAACTATAAATGTTAAATAAGACCTCAATCCATCCATCCATCCATCACGTATCAGGTGGTCTGGGTAGTAGAGGCAGCAGTCTAGTAGAGAAGCCCAGACTACTGCTCAGTTCACATAGCACCATGATCACTGTGATCCCTCCAGCAGGTGATGAGCCCACTCCAGGCGTGATGGCGGACCCATAGGGCTCCTTTGGGTACACTGGGTCCTTGTTGTAACTTTTTTCATGGGTATCTACTGGACCACTCTTTGTCTGGGCCTTCACCCAGGACCATTTTGTCTTGGAAGACAATATACTGTAGCTCCTGAGATTATTAGAGTATGCAAACCCCTCCACCATGACAATGTGGCAATCCGTGGATGGATGCTTGATATTTAAAAATTAAAGAAAAAGTTATTGAAGCCGTTTGTGAGCCTAGAAATGCGATTGGACAGCCTTGACATTTTAACACCTCGCAAATGTGAAATTCAGTGTATGTCACTAACATGAACCCGGGACTGTGTGTCCGACACGATCATCGGTAGCATGGGGGCCCCCCAGGGAACGGTTTTGGCTCCCTTCCTGTTCACCCTTTATACTGCGGACTTCTCACACAACACAACACACTGCCATCTACAGAAGTTCTCTGATGACTCTGCGATCGTTGGCCTCATCTCCAACGGAGATGAAGCTGAGTACAGAGGGCTTATCCAGGACTTCGTGGACTGGTGCCATCAGAACTGCCTCCAGATCAACGCAAGGAAAACTAAGGAGCTGGTGGTGGACTGCCACAGGCAAGGACAACCCCTCACAGCACCAGTAAATATACAGGGAACAGACATCGAGATGGTGACACCCTATAAGTACCTGGGTGTTCATCTGAACAATAAACTAGACTGGTCACACAATACTGACGCACTCTACAAGAAGGGACAGCGCAGGCTGTTCCTACTGAGGAGACTCAGGTCTTTTGGTGTACAAGGGGCGCTGCTGAAGACATTGTATGACACGGTGGTGGCATCAGCCATCACTTTTGGAGTGGTCTGTTGGGGCAGTGGCATTACAGCAGCTGATAGGAAGAGACTGAACAAACTGATCAAGAAAGCTAGCTCTGTCCTGGGGCAGCGCCTTGACCCAGTGGAGGAGATAGGAGAGAGAAGGATGGTGGCTAAACTGTCATCTCTGCTGGAGTCCGAGTTCCACCCTATGCAGGACATACTGAATGCACGGAGGAGCTCATTTAGCAGCAGACTACATCATCCTAGGTGCACAACCGAGAGGTTTCGCAGGTCCTTCCTACCTACGGCTGTCAGACTGTACAACCTAAGCAGAGCTGCTCGCAGAGATAGCAAAAATACGTGACAACCTAATAGTATTGAATGCAAAAGACGCAATAGACTTACACATTGGTCCCCTCCGGCATACAACTAGGAAAATACCGGTAGCTATGGAGGGTGAGAATATGTATGGGTACATAATCATACCATGTAGGATAACTAAGTAGACGGTTGTGCTGTTTCATCCCATCTAGCAACAATGCTCTGCACTGTGTGTGTTTATATATTTACATATTTATTCCATCTAGCCACAATGCTCCGCACTGTGTGTTTATATATATATTTATATATTTACTCCATCTAGCAACAATGCTCCGCATTGTGTGTGTATATATATTTACATATTTATTCCATCTAGCTACAATGCTCCGCACTGTGTTTATATATCTACATATTTATTCCATCTAGCTACAAAGCTCCGCACTGTGTGTTTATATATTCACATATTCATTCCATCTAGCTACAATACTCCGCACTGTGTGTTTATATACTCATATATTTATTCCATCCAGCTACAATGCTCCGCACTGTTTATTTATTTATATATCTATCCCATCTAGCTACAATGCTCCGCACTGTGTGTCTATCTATCTATCTATCTATCTATCTATCTATCTATCTATCTATCTATCTATCTATCTATCTATATATATATATATATATATATATATATATATATATATATATATACATGTATATACATATATACAGTATATATATATATATTTATATGTACATATGTATACTTGCTGCTCTTGTTTTTTCTCTTGCCTTCTGATTGTTGCTCTGAGTGTTGCTATCCCTGTGCTGTTGCGATCCTGGAATTTCCCCATTGTGGGACTAATAAAGGCTTATCTTATCTTATCTTAGCTTATGTTATTGTCTAGCCTAGACTTGCTAATGCTTGGCATAGGCAATAGATTATCTAATGTGTAGTTTTGTTAGACCCATGAGTTCAGGTACTTTCTCATTTGCCACTGTTGGTTGCTTGGTTACTACTGCTGGTTTATCAGTAGCCAGATCAGTAGTTGTGGCCAGATCAGTAGTTGACTTTGGCATGGATACAGCCTCCAACTGTAAGTATATAGCCTCTGCCAACTGCTCTATTGTAAGTCTGCACTGATTGTGAAATTTTGGGCAGATAAGGACAATATTTATTAAAATAATAAGCTGGTTGATGGTTGATAGCTAATACTGATTGGTTTTTTTATCACTTTCATTTTAATTGTCAGGGACACAAAGAAATGTGTATAATTAAAAAGTAACTGAACTGAAATGTCTTAAAATGTTTCAGTCTTGGATGTTTTCTGAATTTGCAGTTGTGGTATACTGTTGTCTGTTTCAGGGCAAAAATCAATGTCACACACCTGGAAACACCAGAAAAATATCACCCACTGCTGATATCTAATTTGCCGATAGCTAATATCAGTCAGTAAGGTACCGAAGTTAAGCCAGTATATCTGTGCAACCTTTCACAGTAGTCTTACTCTTGACCCTTCTCCTACCTCATAATACTAGGCTTGCAGAAAATCAGGCATTCAGGGTGGGGTCAAACTGCTTTTGTGTTGTGGTTTTCTTCAGTGATTGTCTAGTTGTTGTCACCACAGTCACCAGACATTTCCTCTGTTGAGCCTTTTCATTAGTAATTCCAGAACTTTTAGTTACCACCCACCAGCCTCCTCTGTGTCTGTGACTGGGTCCTCTCCTGTCTGCAGCCCTTGGAAGACTACTAGATCTTGAAGGGCCAAACCAAGACTGGTACAAATGATCCCAGTGAAAGCTACATCAAAGACCCTAGTGTACCTAAAGGAGCGACATGTGTCCGCCCTCCTTTGGAGTCGCCACCTGCAAGATTGATCATAGTGCTATGTGAACTGGGTGGTAGTCTGGGATCCTCTGCTTGGACTGCTACCCCTGTGAAACAGACAACCAGAAGTGTAGTAGAAGGTGGATGGATTTGTTATTTACCGAGATACACTAGTAGTGTCTGGCTTTTGTATAAAATACAGCCGACATCTTTCCTTTTCTCACTGTTTGGCAGTGGCGGACTTGGATATGTGCCATGTGGGCAGGTGCCCAGGGTGTCATTTTTTTGAGGGCACCATGAGAATCAAAAGAATAAAAATAATAATAATAAAAGATTTATAATTATGTGTGCTGAGCGTGTATTTGTGGCAAATGGGTGCCCTCTATAGGAAGGATGCCAGTGCCCTCTGCCTGTGGCTGGCAAACTCCACAGTATGGCTGACATTCAAAGCGGAGCAAAGGAGGAAAAAAATGTTTAAAGTAATTTTTTTCTTAAATTATGCAGCAGTTTGAATATTAAAACATTGAGCCCAAAATGGCAACATTTGGTTGTCACATCTTATGTTATGTAATAATTTTTCTCCAATGTGTTATAGTCAGCTTCAATTTAATGACCACATGAATTAATTTCAGGGCTGTGTAGAGACCATTTGAGAGGCAGGGGCACAAATTAATTTAAAAAAGGGCACATGGAATGAAATTTGTTAAAAATGTATGTCAACTTTATATGTTACTTAGTTGGTATCTATTTTACTTTAATAACTATACATTAATGGACATAATAATGGATTTTTAAAAATTATCAACTTATCAACTGCCGTATAGACCATGGTCTTCATCCTTAATTAACCGGAGTGGTGGCCTAGTTGATAGAACATCTGCCTCACAGCCAGGAGGTTGGAGGTTTTAGTCCCGGCCGGGTCATACCAAAGACCATATAAAAATGGTACTTCCCGCCTTTTAACTTGGTGCTCAGCATAATAGAATGGGGGAAGGAGAAATTGTTTGTGGCGGCACCTTGCATGGCAGTGACCTCTCTGATTCTAGATGTGATTAGCATTGTAGATGGGAGAAACGTAATTTTGTTCTACTGTACATGATTGGCTGTATGGACTGAATGACAATAGAGATGGCTTCTTCTAATTATGTAAAGGTCACTGACAAAAAAATAAAAAAAAATGGGCAGCTTTCGTTGAAAAATGATTATCTCTTCAAAATAAAAACATATTTGCTTAAAATCTGAAAAAATCTTTTCTTTCAGTAAATAAATAATTAAAACTCCAGTCAAATGACTAAATTGTTGCAAAAAAATCCAAAAGGCCATTCACCTAGTCAGCAAAATGAGCCAAAACCATCCCCTCTGTTAAACTGCCACCCTCCATCTCCACAAAGACTGCAAGGATGGTTTATACAGGACGATGCAGTACAGGTGCATGTCAGTGAATTAGAAAGTTATCAAAAAGTTGATTTATTTAAGTAATCCAGTTTAAAAAATGAAAGTAATATATTTTATAGATTCATTACACACAGAGTTATATATTTCAAGTGTTTATTTCTTTTAATATTGGTTATGGCTTATAGCTCACAGAGGTGAGCTTATAGCAAACAGAGGTAGTCTGCCGTGGGAGGACTACCTCTGTTAGGAGAAAAATGTCAACCACAACATAGATTTTTTTTTTAATCTAATATTGAGTTAGATTAAATATTGAGTTTGGGCAGTGGTGGTCTGATGGTTAGGGATGTGGACTAGTGAGCAGAGGGTCACGGGTTCGATCCCTGTACTGGCAGGATTAGATCTGGGTGGGACAGATAACATAGCAGCGTTTGCCCCACCCTCCTTAACCCCACAGTGGTGCCCTTGAGCAAGGCCCTTAACCCCAGCTGCTTCAGTGGAGCTGCTCAGTGGCCACAGGTCAGTCTGTGGTTGTACTGGGCAGCTTCCTGGTGTGAGTGTGAACAGGGTGTCCTTGAAAAAGAGAGGTTGCCTCTCAGTGGAACTACTCTGTCTAAATAAAGGGAAAATAAAAAGATTTTTTGGCACATTTTTAGGAGTCAGCTTAGGTCACACTTCCCAAAAGGCAGGTAGGAGTTTTTTTGTTTTTTTTTCCGTAGTCATAGTGAAGACTCTGTTTCAGTACACATGATGCTAATATTGTTTCCACTTGATTGCTGATGCCTGTAGAGTTTGTAAAAAGCAGGATAGCTGTTACAGCTATTCCAAACAATAGGTGCAGTGATGCCATCAGGTATGCTTCCTCTAAATCAGGCAAGGGAAGCCCCTCCAGTGAAGTGTGGCCCCAGTACATTGCAAGTCTAAGTTTACCATGAACGCCATACAGTTCTGTTTCTGAAACCCTCAATCATTCCCAGCCAGGCTCCATATGGATGTCCAATTTAGGTGATTGACACGGACACTGATCCAGAGGCCTCATCCTACCACCCATGGCATGACAGGTATCCCATCATTCATCGCAACAGCTAAATGTTTGACACTCCTGCTTCCCATGCACACACACATACATTCTCTCCATTTATTTCTTAGTGGTTCAAAGATGTGTGAGAAGAGATGAGAAAGTATTTATGACGGAGGAGGAAAAATATTCTGGGGAGCCTGGGGACAGTTAAAGAGGACAAATTTGAGTATGAGAGTCAGTGTTTGTATTGGACTAGAACCAGTAAAGGGCTTAGTTTCTTCTGGGTCATTGTAGCTGTAGCTGTGTTTTATAGATCAAATGTTGAAAGTGTCAATGAGCACACATCCATGTGGACATTGGCATGAATAAATACATTCATCCATCCAGCTCTTTTTTTCTTTTTTTTAAATCACTCCTCCAATACACACTTACCCACTTACTGTAATGTAAAGTGTAAGGGAGCACAGGAGAACATGGCATACGTCAGTAACCTTGATTGGTTGGCTGCCTCCACAGTGCACTGCAGACCACTAAAGACTGGACTACAGAGGTTTAACACCTACTTTTATTGTCATTCTTTTCCATTTCTTTACAAATGACCAGGATAGGTTTTTGAAAACCAACAATAATAATTAATACTAAAGCTGCTAGCCAAAAACACACATAATTAATCAAAAAATGTTGTCAAGCTGTGGGCACTGTGTTTGGTAAGATTGCCTAAAACTACTGTATGGCATGTTAAATAAGCAAACACTTGAAGAAACTAGAAATTCTCTTCTTGGTGGGCCTTTAACTCAGAGCAGGGCCAAAGGTCGCACTCCAAAAGCCACCAACACCCCAAAAAGACTGAAGGATCTGATTCAGTCATAATAAGAGACTAGGGAACAGAAATCACTCCAGCTTTACATGTTGACACATCCATCAATCAAAGCATTCACAGCTAAAACTATATAGAGGCGTGCGTTATTAAAAAATAACCTCATGTGCAATTGTCATGAGATAAAAAACAGATTTTTGCTTTGTAGCAGGAGTTAACATTTTAACAGCAATATCTGGTGATTGATTTACTTTTGGAAGCAGATGTAAAAGGAACTGCAGTTTTAATTCTTCAGCACTATCCATCCATCCATCCATCCATCCATCTTCTTCCGCTTAATCCTTTTCGGGTCGCGGGGGGGCTGGAGCTTATCCCAGCATCTTTGGGCGAGAGGCAGGGTCCACCCTGGACAGATCGCCTGTCCATCATAGGGCCAACACAGAGAGACAGACAACCATTCACTCTCGCAGTCATACCTAAGGACAATTTAGAATCCCCAATTGATGCCAGTTAACCTAACTTGCATGTTTTTGGCATGTGGGAGGAAACCAGAGAAATCCGGGAGTAAACCCACGCAGACACGGGGAGAACATGCAAACTCCACACAGATCACTGTTGGTCGGGGGCTGGGATCGAACCCAGGATCCCCCGGCCAAGGGTAAGTTGCTGTGCTGCCGCAGTGCTAACCACTCCACCACCGCGCTGCCCTCTTCAGCACTAGCTTTATCTAAATCCCAGAGGTTGCCTTATGGTAAGCTCTTGACTGTGAAATATAGTATAAAATAACAAAAGCCACTTGCTCTGTGTGTATTTACAAGGCAAACTTAAGATATTGAAGGAGCTGTCTGTAAGAAAATGTATGCAATACATCATAAAAAAATAACCATGAAGTGTCACCAGAGACTAAACACCTGAAAAACTGACTTCTCCAACAACAATGTTACAGACCAATTAATTCTATATGAAAACAAAAATGTCCCGCAAAGGTTTGTTTTTGTTTTGTGTTGACATAGACTACTTCCTACGACCAAAGCCGTAAAAGATATCGCATTATGTTCCTTTAATTAATTTGGATGAAGTTAACATGTAAGTTAATAAGCTAAACTCATATGGGGACAACACGGTAGTACAGTGGTTAGCACCATTGCCTCACAGCTAAAAGTTTCAGGTTTGAATTGTTAGGCTGGCTGGGATGGGAACCTTTCTGTGTGGAGTTTGCATGTTCTCCTTGTGCTGCGTGGGTTTGCTCTGGGGGCTCTGGTTTCTTCCCACAAACCAAAGACATGCATGTTAGGATAATTTGTCACTCTTAAGTAGAGGCCCTTATCCCTTTATTTGCTTTCCTGATAAAATTTCAGGTTTTTTTTATGATGATGGTGAGTAGCTCCTTTTAGCCACAGGGTGAGGACTTAGTTTCATTGTTGATATCTTTCTTAATCTGCTAGTGTTTCTTCATTGGTGTTAGCTTTACCCTTTAGATACAGCAAGGTGAATGGTAGTAGCTTAAGTGGGCTCATCTGGGATTGGAAACCAAGACAGGCTATGGCCCACCCCTAGCAAGACATAACCACAGAATTGCTGTGGGTATTATTTCTAACTCATTTGGGTTATTATGGGGTCTATAGTGACTCCTGAGAGGCCTTTTGGCCTTTTTGCTGTACGTGGCAGCACCAAAGAGAGGCTGAACTGTGTGGTGTTGAGTGGTAGTTTTGCTGTTATATAACAAGCCTGGTCAGCTGGCTGATCACAGACTTAAAGAGCTGTGAATATTGGCCTGATGTTGCATCCAGTGAGAGACTCACCTCCCCAGCCATGCACTGGAGGACCCAGCACTGCTGCCTCCCGCTCCCTTTTTTCTCTTTCCCGCTCTTTTCCTTGTTTTTGTCACTCTCTACACAGTCTTTTCCCCCACTTTTTATGTGCTAATCCTAGCTATGATAACTATGGGATAAATCTGCCATTCCACTGTCTTACTGCCACCAGCTGTTTTTACAGCGTCTAGACACACATGTCACTATTGATATAACAAGGGGATGGCATGGTGCCTACTGGACAATGAGGACATCGTCGAGGGAGGTTCTTCAACCTGGGGCAGGATTAAATAGACTCACTGCTCGTATTTTGGTGTTCTTAAGCAGGATTTATGTCAGCTGTGTGTGTGGGGTGTTCTAGTAGTATGTACATTTTTTGTTGGGTGAAATGTACATGTACATTAGGTCCATTAGGTGAAATGAATTTTTACTTTGTGCATTTTTGCATTTTACATCATCTCTATTCATGTATGTGTCTGTTTATAAACACTCCAGTCATGATGGGAGAAAATAGATATGTGGCTCAGTCTTTCCACCAGCTGTGGGCCAGAGGCTTCCCCCAGTTGGGTCACGGCTGGGCAACTGAGTAAACTCATCAGAATGCTTCCTGTGAAAGCAAGTTTCTAATTCACAATCTGCTGACTCAATATCTACCACTGCCCTGTATGAGCTTTGGTCTTTAAAATAGCTTACTGTGCTCATCTGGAGGACATGATCGCATTAATTTAAGAACAGAGACATTTACATGTCTTGTCTGTTGACCTTCAAAGCAGCAAACATCTTTGCTTTCAAGCCGGCTGCAAACCCCCATCTCATTTCCTGTTGTTGCATAAACAACACTCTTTTTTTGCTGATCATGTGCAGATATACAGTATATACCTGAAGATCCATGTTGCTGTGTGGAGAGAGCATGTGGCAGTAATAGAGGGTTGTAGTAGATGGCCGTGATGGTGATGTTTATGTGAAGAGCCTCAGCGGTTCTTGGTTCCCTGTTTAGTCAGCTGCAGTGAGAATGCTGTTCCGAGGAGCGCTGACATCACCAGCAGAAGTGAATCCAAATACACTGGACTATGGTGTAACAACAGTCTGCACTTAACCACTGTGGAGGACACAGTCCTGTTTAATGTTAGGCAAATGTTAAGCCCCTGTAGTTTCACTTCAAGTTTACTCAAAGTCAACTTCTGTCTGGCAATCAAGGGAATTATTTTTCTTGCTGACTATGCAAAATTATCTGCTTTCTACTTTGAACAACATAGGAATATAATACACGTAGGGTTCAGGCAGATAAATCAGTGCTGTGTTTGAAATGTTCACTTATTCCCTACATAGTGCCCTATATAGTCTGTTTTGTAGTGCTGTTCAAAATCTTAAATAATAATTTCATTAACCTGTACTCGAATAACCCTCAATGCATTTTGAAAAGTAGGGTACAACCGATGGTCACTACATTAGCCATTGTATCCCATAATGCAATACTCAGCCAACGAGTGAGAGGAGACATGCAACATAACCTGCCTTATAGGTATTTTTATTTATTAATACTGTCATGAGTCTGAGTTCTGTATGTCTGTTATTATTCTGTTGTCAGTTCTTTGTGTATATTTTGGTTTGTTGACACTCAGAGCCCCTCCTCTTGCCCAGACACTCCCACCTACTACTCACACTGTCTCCGTGCCACCAGTCTATTTTGGTGAAGGGGATGAGTGCTAAAGCAATGTTGTCAATTACCAGCTGGGTGGTTTGGGCATCTGAGCAGGATGTGTCCTGGACGCCTCCCATGTGAGGTGTTTCAGGCATGTCTCACTGGGAGGAGACCCCGGGGCAGACCCAGGACGATGTCTCCCAGCTGGCCTGGAAACACCTTGGTATCCTCCCTGAAATGCTGGGGGGGAGGGGGGGGGCTTCTCTGCTCAGACTGTTGGCTGTGTGACCCAGACCCCTGGATAAGTGGTAGAAGATGGATGGATGGATTGATAGATGGTGTTTTTTAGGTGTTCCTAAATCCCTTCAGGGGAAGAATTGACTGGTGGCTGGTTTCCTACTTTCAGTTTGGTAGATTGGAAACTGCAGACACTTAATTGTTTCCTTGGAACACCTCTTCCCTTTTGATTTTTGAATTAAAGGTTAAGTTTACCATGAATTATTCAATTATCAAATTGACACTGTGTGAAGCATTACTCTGGTGTGTTAGACATCTTGCCCGTCTCATTGGTGCACTAGGGTGTAGTCAATAATGTAGTCAATAAGGTGCCAAATATCTGGACTGTGATTGTTTTCAGGTGGTTTTCAGCCTTCTTTTAGCTGGTGAATGGTGTTTGTGATGGTGGTACTAAGTAGTAGATGGCCATTGTAATTGCAGTTTCTGATACCGTACATACCATATATTCCTCTCCATATTTCTGAGTCATGGCCTAATTACAGAGGATCAAGACTTTTGTCTTTTTCTGTAGGGTCTGTCTGAAGGGTTGTGGCATATACGTTGAAAAGCTTGGTGTAGACTGCTTATTGAATAATGGGAGACCTGTGGAGATGATGTGGTCAGAGTGGTTGTGCTATTCCAGATTGGAGGGCTTTGATCATAAAGACTACACCCGAAAGGGTACCTTCCTTTGCTAGTTTTAGCATATTTGTTGCAAGTTTATTTTTCATTGTACAGTTAGTCGCCACCTTATTGTGGTGAAGGTTTTTGGTGCCCTTATGAACAGTCAGAGCAAGAGCCGTCCAGTGGATTCCCACAGAAAAGTTACAGCTGGCATCCAGTGTACTCCACTAGGTTTGAAGTCACTGGGCCCCACCCTAGAGCCAGGTCAGGGGAGGGGAATTGATGGCAACTGCCTGGTGCCCAGGTTTCTGCCAATGGGACCAGGACGGGCCTGTCGACAGAAACCAAAGAAAGCTTCACTATGACTAAATGTCACTTTCATCAAGTGCGTCCTTTGGTAAACATGTTGTACAAGAAGGCCATATTGTTTAGAGCTTCAGTTCTCCCTACAATGAAAAGAAAGCACTCCCTCTCCCAGACAGCAGTGAATAGAGAAGTGCTCAATGGCCACACACATCTCTGCCAGGTCGTATCTCAGTGCCAAATATTTGAGCCCGCTCCCCACTGGAGACCAGTGAGGCTTTTGTCTCTCGGTCTGATTTGTGACTGTGGTTACAAGAGGATCAATGGGAAACGGCTTGCCTGTCATGTTAGGCTTGGGTCGTTCTCAGTAAGGTGGTTTCTTCAGCTGCTGTTTCATTGAAGCTCAGGGAGCACACAAGGAAAGAAATAGAGTGTATAGATAAACCAACCTTTATCTTTTATGGAAATCTAGGTAAATCAGTTGTGGCTTTTTGTGGAATTACATCATATTAAAGTGTTTGTCAGCACACTGCCCATTGACAAGAGTCATTTCATCATACACTAAAACCTATATTTTTATTAAAAAGGGAACAAAAGCTGTGCTCATCTGCTTCTACTGCAATACTTTTCTGTGCTTTTTACCAACATGTACTTAAGATATGAGGGTTTGAAAACTGTTGTAGGCATATATTTAAAACAACCACTTTTTGTGATTGTGTTTTCATCCTTTACAGTAAATTTGTCACAGCATGCTGTAGGAAATTCCAAAAGATCCACTTTATGCTTTTCAGACAGAAATGAAACATGGCCCGTCATATCATGGGAAAATGGAGTGTGAGAAAGAGCTCAGAACAGTGTTATTATTGTTGCGATAAGGAGCCCTCTCTTCTGGAGGCATTAAGGAATTTTAAGGCAAGAGTGAAGGGAGTGGCGTTACTCTCAGCCTCCTCACAAGCTCAGACTGAGTTCTGTGTGGTGATGGCTGAGGGAAATTAAAAGATCTAGGTAGCAGTTTGTTTAAGTTTCTAAATCTTAATGCTGAAAAGTTTCCCCAAACCCCACCCTTTGAACTCCCTAGGAAGGACAGAAAAGCATTTTATCAAAGAACTTATCCTTTTATCTTTCATGTTTAGCCATCTGGTGACCTAATTAGCTGTTTCCTCTCCCCGCTGACTGTTTTGGGGTGGGCATGGCAGGCGTCCGAGGTTAAGGGCTGGCACTGCCCAGTGGGTAGATTACAGGTCTGTGTTGTTACCACAGCTTCTTGAACACGGGGCTGCGGGCATCACATGTGTTGGCACAGGGTGCGGGCACTTCAGATGTGGTTGGGGACATGTGGAAGCTTTCTAGGCTTTATCCTGCCCAGCCCAGTTAAAGGCACCCAGACGGGAGGGAGAACAACCATTGCAGCAGTCAAACATTCAAAAACCTGTATTCAGACAAACAAACATAGGCACAGTTTGTGTGAGTACATGACTCTGCATGTTTGTCACCATACAGTGGTCTGAAAGAACATAAACAAAAAAGATGCAATTGTGTAAATCATGTGATGTATTTATATAACTGACTTAAAACATTTTTCAGTGTTTCAGTTTCACACATCCAGTATCAAACAAAATTTACAATGAGCCATAATAATATATGCAAGGGAGCATTTAGATGCTGTTGCTTTCTGAAACACTAAACCGCCACCAGTGGTCTTAATCTTTTATTTCAAATATTGTTGGTGTTTGCATTGGCTTGTTTTCAGAGACCATCCTTATTCACTGCAAAAGGTTAATTGTGAAGTGTAATGCAACACAAAGTCCTAACTTTGTTTTTTATTTTGTTTTATTTATTTATTTTTATTTATTTTGTATACTTTATTAATCCCAGAGGGACATTACAGGGCATCCACCTGGATGGATGAGGCAGCCACAGTGCGGCGCTAATCCCTTCACCATTCATACACACATTCACACCTAGGGCCACTTTACAGTCTCCAGTTAACCTAACTTACATGCTTTTGCAGAGGGTCATCAACACTGCCCAAAAAATTATCAGCAGCCCAAAAAATTATCGGCAGCCCTCTGTCCTCCCTGGAAGACATCTCCAAAGCTTCCTGTCTCAGAAGGATCAAGACCATCACAGGAGACCCCTCACATCCCGCCCACCACCTGTTTGACCTGCTTCCCTCTGGACGACGCTTCAGATCGATCAGGTCCCACACCTCCAGACGGACAAACAGTTTCTTCCCCTGGGCCATCCGAACTGCAAACAGTCAGAGCCCCCCCCCCCCCCCCGACCACTCACATGCTCAGAACTGAGGACCTTTTAATTATCACTATAACTCACCTGTCGTTGCACTCCTCACTTTCATGTCTATTGGCCCATCTGTGAAATCACTACTGTACATATTCTCCATCAACCTTGGGCCATTTTACTCTATTATGTGTTCTGCACTCTGCAGTTCTATGTATGTACATAGTTCCACCTGCAAAACCACCATCGTACCTGTGTAAATACCAATGGGCTATTTATTATTTTTACTTTTACCTTTACCTCAGTCTTATGATAAATCGTGTATTCTGTAACTGTTTTATTTCAAATTCTTCTCACTTACTTTATTCCGCAGTAGCCTGGTGGAGCACCCACAATTTTGTTGTGCTGTACAACTGTACAACAACAATAAAGCCTATTCTATTCTATTCTTTTGGCCTATGGGAGGAAACCGGAGTACCTGCAGTAAACCCACGCAGACATGGGAGAAAATGCAAACTCCACACAGAAGGGTCACTGATGGTCAGGGGGTGGGATCGAACCCGCGATGGTCAGGGGTGGAATTGGTTCTGTGACCTTCTTACTGTGCTGCCACAGTGCATCCAAGCTGCCCAAAATCTAGGCACTCAACGTCTACGCTCTCGAAAACCCTTCAGTAGATATTATGCTGTCTGCCCTGAAATTTCCAACTTTAATCTTTTTTTTTTTGTCTTGATGTTCAAATCAATCAATCAATCAATCAATCTTCTGGAAAACTGGAGACTCACTTGGCAAGAGACAAGAAAACCACCTCATCTCAATGTCACTCCAAGCACAAAACTACCACCAGGAGCCCAGCTTGGCCGCAGAGATTGGGTTATGCTCAACTGTGTGCAAACAGGAGTCGGCCATTTCAATGCCAGCATGTATCGCTGTGGCCTTCGCTCGTCACCAGCTTGTATTTGTGGCAACCCAGAGCAGACAGCACATTGTGTCCTATTAGAGTGCCCTGACCTTGGACCACCTGAGGGTATTCATGTGGATCTCACCAACCTCACCCCAGAGACAGTGAAGAAGTGCTAACCACTGCACCACCGAGCTGCCCATATACACATGAAGAGGGTCCTCCTCCATGTAGGTGATAATATTGGACCACCAATGGTCCAATGTATGTCTTTGCAATTTTTATGTCAAACTTTAATTATGCAGATATCTTCTGTGGGTTCTCCTGTAAGCTTTAGAAGAGGGTGATGACTGATAAAATGTGAATTAAAATGTGAATTGTACATTTTGAAATACTACAATGAATGGAAGACTAAAATGAATATTACACACTGCAGCTTTAATTCAAGGATGCCATTGCTTGTTTTTGTGTGAGATGATAGTTCCTCCTCCCATGTAGGTTTCATCTAAGACCATTTCATTTACATCAAGATAATTTTTACTCATTTTAAGACATTTTGATAAGCTAAATTTTCTTGTTTTGTTGTCAAGCAGTTTTACTTAAAATGGGCAAAATTTTCTGCATCAGTATCCTTGAGTTAAGATATTTCATCTTACTTATATTACACTTTTTGCAGTGATTATTGCCTTTAAAGGCTGATCTAAAAACATGCTGACTGGAAGCAGACCTTTGGAGCTGAAGAGATTGACATTCTATTTACATGCTGAAAAGAAGGTCAGTATTCAAGTCAAATGTCAAAACTGCTGTCAAATGTTCCCACGGTTTCCCAGCTAAACTCTCTGAACCATGAACTGCTAATCTTCCTCTTCTTGAATCTCCAACTCTAACACATCCACTTTAGACCCGTTTTTTTTCTCCCTTCATCACCAAATGGCTGTGCCTGACCTGTTAAGCTGCATCTTCATTGAAAAAGTCACTCATTGGTGCTGGGTTTCCCCCTCTAGACAACCAAGCTTTCTGATCTTTTGTTTGGATGTTAATTGGTTGTTCTGGCCAGACTCCATGTATGGTATCTATTTCATATGTGACACTGGTAGCAACTGGGCTGTGACGGTAATTATACTTAACGAGGC
Source organism: Pholidichthys leucotaenia (assembly GCA_020510985.1). NCBI lineage: Eukaryota > Metazoa > Chordata > Actinopteri > Cichliformes > Pholidichthyidae > Pholidichthys > Pholidichthys leucotaenia. Next base: position 229,165,358 of record CM035849.1, read on the forward strand.
ATTGTAGACTTTCATGCTTTCTGCTGTCACTCACTGGCTTGAAAACACCAATTCAGAGTATATTTAAAGTGACACACCAGTAAAAAAAAAAATCAAGTTTTTTTTTTCTTGTTAACATGTCTGTAACATGTTTTTTATGACTTACAAGACATATCAAGATCAAAATCACTCATATGTGTCATCTCGGTGTTTTTCTCCTGTGAAAGTTCAGTTTAGCTCCTCCCCTTGGAAAAAAGCAAGTTTAGATGGAGTATTTTTGTGACATCACTATAACAGGTGAACCAATCAGGAATAGGCACTGGCTGTTAAAATTTGCCAGCTTACAGACTTCTGTGTCCTGGTTGGTGGGATGTGGGTGGGCCTAATTAGATCCTGGCATTTGAAGGAGGGGTAAAAGAGAAAAGATTTTTACAAGCAACTGTAAGACAATGATTTTTTTTTTTTTTGTGGGGAGATAAATGGCATAAGATACCACTTTAGACAATGTAGATTCATCTTTATGGAATTTAGATCCACTGCAGTTCATCTTTAAATTTATTTTTCTAATGAACAAGAGTTTGTAATCTCTATTTTTTTGTTTTTTCAAATACATTTTTGACACAGCAAATGTCTTGCACAGCACCTGTGTACAAGAAGACACACTACCATCTGCTATCAAAAAGAACTGATTATCAGCTCTAAATGTATCCTCATCAGTGTAAATTTTATAGGTTTTACAACAGTGTGAGGACAAAATGAAAGAAATGCCCTGAGACTTCCTAGAATCCTAGGGCCTAGAATTAATCAATGTGAGTTAACTGTACTCAAGTCAGAAGAGTTCCTGTAACATTAACTTTACCTGTATGAGTCCATGATTGCCCAGGGTAGTTACAAGTAGGTGGACCTTATAAAAAAGGTTGTTCGCAATTTCTTTCAAGGGGACATTTTATGCACTTTTTCCACATTTTTGTCCCCCGCCGGTGAAAGACCTTCTTTGACTGTCTGTCCATCTGTCTGCCCATCCATATGTCCCAGCTTTGTGAAACCAACTCCTCCACTACAGTTTTACAGTTTTGTTCCGATTGTTTTGAAACTTGGTACTAGGGTTTGATATACACTGATGATGTACATATTGCAATTTGGCTCTGATTGAATGACTTTTGCAGGAGTTATAGCCCCTTGACTTATTATGTCCTATTTAAGGAGTTGTACTTGTATAGCACCTTTTCTAGTCTCAAAGACCACTCAAAGCACTTCACTAGTACTAACCCTCTATTCTAATAGCCTATACGTAGGAGGCAGATATCTAGGGACAATTTAGAATGACCAATTAACCTAACATGCATGTCTTTGGATTGTGCAAGGAAACTAGAGCTTCCGGAGTAAACCCACGCAGCACAGGGAGAACATGCAAACTCCACACAGAAAGGTTCCCACCCCTGCCAGCCTGGGAATTCGAACCTGGAACCTTCTCGCTGTTTGGCAGCACTGCTAGCCACTGTACCACCGTGCTGCCCATTTCAAATCAGTAAATAGTAACTGTCTTATAAAATCAGCTGCTCCTGCAGTTTCGTTCCAAATACTTTGAAACATGGTACCAGGGTTTGGTATACACTGATGATGCGCGTATTGCAATTTGACTCTGATTGAATGATTTTTGCATGAATCATAGACCTTGAGGCCAAAGTCAGAGGTCATTTTTCCCTTTAATCTTGTAAACGTGAAAACTACTGAAAGAATTGATGTAGGCTTCTCAAATCAATACCATAGTGTATCTAAGGTAAATATTGGAAGGTTTATACCTTGACCTAACTATGGGTTTCTTGTCAAAAGGTCAAAGGTCAAAGTTAACATTCCATTTACATTAATACTATAGAACGAGTAAAGCAGTAAAGCTAGAGTCACCAAACTTGGTACACACGTTCACCCCATGACCCTGAACTGTGACTGTAGGTTTAGGGACAAAAGGTCAAAGGTCAATGTCAAACACTATATCTCAACAACAAAGAAAGCTAGGGTCACCAAACTTGCTACACAGGTTCATCTTGAGATCTTGACCTACATCTACGGGCTGTATACAACTATTTTTATTGTATATAGATGATTGGCTTATCATAATTTGGTTTTGTCCCAATAATTATATGGAATAGATGAAAACTGCTTTCCTTCAGTGACATATTGGGATGTTAAAAAATAGAAGTGGGGGATATTACAGTTTCCCCAGAGTGCTATTGTTCTATATTCCTGAAGATCTTAATGAAATGTCTGTGACATACTTTGGTCAGACTACCTCAGGGTTTAGATACTAGACCAGGGGTGGGCAGTGAGGGCCATTCCACTGCAGCTTTTCTGTTCCACCCAGTCTCTTCAGCAGGTGTTTGCTCTCATCAGCTCCAAGGATTGCTAATCAGTGAAGCCACCTGCTGAAGAGACAGGGTGGAACAGAAAACCTGCAGTGGAATGGCCCTCCGCGGCACATGATTGCCCACCCCTGTACTAGACCATTTTCCACCCCGATTAAACACACTTCTTCAAAACAACCCTTTTCAGCCTGTTATCCCCCCCCCCCCCAAAAAAAAAACAAACATATCAGGCCCTCCATTTTCCCCTGTGTGTTTCCTCTCTTCCATACTCGTTCAGAGCTCCTCAACTGTTCTCACTCTGCTGTCCAGGAGAGTGAGGCCACACCTGTCTGTTTCACCACCTGTCAATCAGCAGCAACAGTATATACATTGAGGAAGAAACTTGCTCTGGGCTGTCGTTTATTGCATAGAGACTTCCCTTTTTGATGATATCTGTTTTTATTTGCACATTTCCCCCATTTTAGTTTAACATCCCCAGTTCTCCTTACTCTCCCTCTTTCATCACTTCTGAGATGTCTAGTTGAGGCCAAAGCCCTTACCTCACGTTAGCTGAATACTTCTGTTTTTTTGGACCGCTGGAGCTAATTGGATTGACAGGTTTATGTGACTTGAATGGTCGATAGGAAATTTCTAGACCCTGGGATATGATGAGCTCAGCAACAACCTGCTTGTCATGATGCTGAGCACGGGGCGGAGAAGGGGGGGGGGGCACCATGCTCATGCCTTCAGTTTGTTCAGATTATTTTCCCACTTCAGTTTTATTTTGTATTTGAGTATGGTTTTGTGTGCATTATGTTTATGAGTTTGGTTTTGGTTGTCTTGAACTGTGCTGCTATTTTAGTTTTGTCATTATAGTCCTGGCTATTTAGATTATGTACCTATGGCCATCTTGTTTTGTAGGATAAATTACATCCTCCTGTTTGTTTATGAGCCTTTTCCATCTTTGCCTTAGTTGTCTTTTTGAAGTGTTATATCTGTCATTATTGTTATTCATTTTTATCTCGTCCTTACCTTGGTGGGTCATTATTTTCTCCCTGTGTATTATTTGGGTTGTAATTAGTTCCGTTGGCTGTATTCATCCTATACTCTTATTTTGACAGCACCCTGTGTTCACTTCCCCTTTTGCTTCAAGTTTGCGGGCGGTCACAGCTGTCACTAATTTTGGTTTGATTATCCTTGCTCCTGTCACCCACACCGGTATTCATTCCTGTTTTCCTATTTAAGGACTGCTGTACTGCTACTCGAGGCTGCGTCCTTATCAGCATCAGATCTGTTAGTTCTACGTCTTTTCCTCTTTATCCAGATGGGAGTTCTCCATCTCATTTATTATTGTATTCTGGTATTTCCATATGCCTTAGCCCTCCCGACTATTCTATTTCTCGTCTCCTGCCTCTACTGTATATTTTGTAAGTTTTTGTCCTTGTTATATTTTTGTGTTTTTATTAAATTCCTGCAAACTCACAGTTCAGCGCTTGGGTCTTCGTTCCTGCCCTGAGAGGCGATTTATGACACTGCTCATGAAAAATCCATTGTTTCAAAAGTACATCTAGGAATGAAATATAAGGTCAAGTCTGGGTAAATGATTTAGGAAGTTCAGGGTCACCTCATCCAACCCTAAATACAGCTCTGGAACAAAAAAGAGGCCCCTACAAAGTCTTTCCTAAATTAATATCGCTACATGTATGGCAGCCATTCAGTTTGAGTATCTGTTGAATTCCAACACTAGGACACCTTGATCTACTTAAGGAAGTTCTGATTAGGTCAGGGGTGTCCAGTCATGTGCCATGGAGGGCCAAAACCCTGCAGGTTTTCTCTCCTATCCAGTCTCTTCAGCAGGTGTTTTCACTTATCAGCAATCAGTGGGAAGAAGTTCGGTGGAATCTGCTGTTGAAGACACTGGTTGGAGGTAAAGCCTGTAGGGGCTTGGCCCTCCATGGCACATGACTGGACACCCCTAGATTAGGTGATCATCTAACCATGGTAAGACACATGAAAGTTGTGAATAAAAAATCAGAGTTAGAACACAAATACAAATTTATGAGTTCTTCCCAAGTTAAAAGTTAATTATTGTAGTGTTTAAGAATACCTAAAAAGCACATCATTTTTGTTGTTTTGGTCAGTTGCCATTCTCTAACTAACTGCTAACTAACCTGCACTTACTGTACAGTATATAGCGCTTTTCTAGTCACAAAGACCACTCAAAGCGCTTTCACTAGTACTAACCCTCTATTCTAAGGGCCTATAGGAAACCGATATCTAGGGACAATTTAGAACAACCAATTAACCTAACATGCATGTCTTTGGATTGTGAGAGGAAACCGGAGCCCCCGGAGTAAACCCACGTAGCACAGGGAGAACATGCAAACTCCACACAGAAAGGTTCCAACCCCTGCCAGGCCTGGGGGTTCGAACCAGGAACCTTCTAGCTGTAAGGCAACAGTGCTAACCACTGCACCACCGTGCTGCCCCAATAAATACTCTAAAAATGATATTTTGACTTGGAATTTGGGTGAGAATAAAACAAAACTGTTCATATGTATAAACCGTAAAACCAGATACCGGTAAAGTGTTAATTTTAGTTTGGTTTCCAAAATTTTTGAAGATTTGGAACTTTTACTAAGACTTGTTCATCTTGCATACAGTACTATTTCCTCTCAAAAGAAGTTTTAAGTGTTTGATCTTTGTGCTGAGGCATGTATGGGTCCCTGTTTCTGTGTCCTCAAAGCCAGAGAAAGTAAGTATTCCCAAAGTGCTGCAGCATTTTTATTACTACTGTGGGAGGAATTAATTTAATTTTGTAGTCTTACATGAAGCTCTGCTTGTCTCACATGTTTTAAGACTCTGTTCTCCCTCATGGTCTGCCACTGCTGACTTCAGAGAGTGGCAGGGCATTGCGGGCCAGCTGCTATTTCTAAAATGTGCTCAGAGTCAGACACGCACAGCTGGCTTTTCTGAAAAATGGAAAATGTTTTTTGATAATTCAGGAAGGTTGTAATTCAGAGCCACTTCTGTCTATTTAAGATTCGTTAAGTACAGACTGCACAGCAGCTAAAGAGAGACAGAGCGGGACTTATGTTTTTGTGTTCCAAAAAGCTGATGCTCTTTTCCCTCTAGCCACACTTACACTTAGTCAGGTGAATTCTTTCTTATGTTATTGACAATGCGTGACTTCTTCTAGCTTGTAAAAAAACAAGAAATCTCAGTCCAGTTCAGTTTTTTCCCCATTCCCCCGGTGCCTTCCAGAAACATTGAAATTAAATCTAAGACCAGCAGTTTAGAAACTGTCTGCTTTTTTTATTTTAAGTCTAATAAGATCTGGAAGTGCGGCTGTGATCGTCACTGCTTGATCTTCTGACGTCAGCATCAGCTAGGTTTTATTAGTCTGTGTCATATACTTTTCTGCTTCTTTCTAGCTGAGTATAGTGTGATTATGTGCATTTTCCTACAGCCTCAGAAATGTTTTGACACAACCAGATACACAGAGACGTGCAGGTGGCTTGGCCAAGGCTGAATGTAAACAGGGGTGGCTGGAGCCAAAAGCTTGTGGATAGGATCCAAAACAGTGAAGTTTACAGACCGGCTTAACTTCTGTCTCACTAGTCAGCAACAGTAGCTGGCATGTTGAAGCTGGGGTTTCACTGGGTCGCTGCACTAATATGGATGGAGAAAGGGTTGAGAATGCCCACCATATCATGCTTCACTTGCAGAGAATAGTTAATGCTGTTATAGTCTTAAATGTGGGCTGCGTGCTTGTTCGGGGTTCTTTGGCAACAGACCATACCCTTGCTACCCTTTCATTTAAAATCTTTTTATTTTTCCTATCACTGTCACTTCTCATCTAGACTCTTTGGGGGAAAAAAACCCCAAACATCCAAAGTCAGAGGTCAGCCCTTGCAGCATTAACCTTGACATTAGACATGTGCAAGCCTTATAATATTCCAGCTCAGAGGTCAAAGGTGAGCAAGATCAAAGGAAAACTAAGGTCAAAGTGAAGCTGGTTATTAGTGTGGAGCCTGTTAGGAGTGCTTTCTTTCTGATATGTGTCATTGAAAGGTGACATTACACCACAACGTGAGCTAGCAGCGGCTTCTCTGAACACATGTTGGTTGAGTGGGAGGGCCTCTGAGGGCCAGTGCTCACACAGCAGAAGACACCTTTGGCATGCTATCTTACTGCTCACTGAGGAATATCTGAACAGACAGAGTTGGTGAATATTTTTTTGAATGTTAAGTCATTCACAATTCAAGCTAAATAACACTGATTTCACTACAGTGGACAATCATTAAAACTGGATTACCTACTGAAGGTAAAGGCAAATATGCGTCTAAGCAACCTGTTGAAGGTGAGGGGAAAGAAAAGAATTAAGGGATAATCTAAGACAAATGGTAACAAACAGTGGAAATTTTATGTCATTATGTGGCTGTGAGGTTCCCCCAGCTGTCTACACTGAAAGCAGCGTAACTAAGGAAAATTCAGGGTCACTTCTTCTTCTTTTAGATTTGATTGGCGGTTGGCAACCAGCTTACAGGTGTATTACCGCCACTGACTTGATTATCATCACTCTATATCTTTGTATAAGGAGTTCTTATAAGGAGTTCTGAACAACTCCTTATGTGTGAAAAAATTATCCTTCCTTCAGAAGACCATCTGTTACATCTGTGTGTGTTTATATAACCCAAGCCCGGTTATACCACCACCTACTGGCACAAAAGTGTATAACACCAAAATAAAAATGACAAAACAAAATAGACGCTACAGTTTTCCTATGATCTATGGGCTTGCTGGGAGGACGTCACACGATTCCAACAAAACGTGCTGAAGAGTTCCAACTTTTCTTCTTCTTCTAGATTTGATTGGTGGTTGGCAAACAGCTCAGAGTTCCAACCCTCAATATCATCACTCTATATATAATTCAAGAAATCTGTGTGTTTGTCACGACCATAGGACTCTCTAAAAGATCATAGGCTTGCCTATGATGTCTATATGATGTCATATAGACACCATAGTATAGAGTGATTGAAGAAAATCTGTGTCACAGTGTCTATGACTATGTGATCAAAGGCAGGCATCACTCACGATCATAGGACTTGCTATGACCTCATCAAAGATCAAAGGCAGGCATTACTCAAGTTCACTTATGGTCATAGGACATCAAAGATCAAAGGAAGGCATCAAATATCAAAGATCAAGCGCAGGCATCATATGACATCATCAAAAATCATCATCATCATCATATGACATCATCAAAAATCAAATGTAGGCATCATAGGACTCGCTATGCCATCATCAAAGAGCATAGGACTTGCTATGACACCATCAAAGATCAAAGGCAGGCATCACTGAACGAGTGCAGATGTGCTTGCTTGCACCTGCTTTCTATGGGCATGCAGAAATACTTGCTTACACTTGGTTTCTACGGGTATGGATGGGTATGCACTTGTAAGCTTTCACTAAAAGAAAAGTTTTAACTCTGTCTGTACGATGCTCACAGGGCTTTATGGTATCAGGAAGTGCTTTTTGTTTGAGGTGCATGATCTCTGATTCAGCACAATGGAGAACAACACAGTGACTACTTCAACTAGAAAAGCACTCGGAGAGCGCAGACCTCCGCCAAGCGCCACAGTTCCCCCCCATACAGTGTTTGTGTGTACGTTTTCAGATTCCTTGACCATGAAAACATATGACTAGCAATTGGATTCACAATGATAGGATTAGTGGTTCAGTAGTAAAAGTATTGCCTCCTTGATGGAGGTAATAAACTGAAGCGTTGGTGTTGTGTCCATCTCCTCCACTGAAAGCAGCACTCAGTGCTTCACTGACGGATGCAAATTGGGTAGACAGGTTGCCGTGGGTTTTATTGGGGTTGCGCTCCGCGGCAAAAGAGGATTTGGGAGCTTCCCCGGCAGAGAGCTTGTTTTTTGCGCAGCCCCTATGGCTGCCCGGGGAATTTCTGCCAAATAATCCGGCGTCGGACAGCTGCCCGTTTCAGCTTTTGCAGCGTAGCGCAAACTCAGGCACGCTGCCGGGCCCGTGAAACACCGTGTCCGCGTGTTTTTGTGCCTAAAGCTTTGAAGAACGCGGAGTTTGTGTTCGTCAGAGACGACGGCCAGCACCCTCCATTGCACCTGCGCACACGTTGGAAATGGCCGTATCTCACAATGTTAAAGAATCCTTTAAAAAATTCCTGTATCCAGACGGTGATCCGGATCATCCCCAAAATTTATTCAGTTCTTCCTTGTACCATTTCCAACAAGGCCTGAAATTTTCATCAAAATCCGTCCAAAACTTTTTGAGTTATCTTGCTAACCAACAGACAAACAAACAGACAAACAGACAAACGCTGGCAAAAACATAACCTCCTCCTGGCCTTCGGCCTGGCGGAGGTAACTATATCACTGCACTTGTCTAAAATGATTTTTAGGAGGAAAAGTCAAACCCACTATACAGTACACATAGCATACTCACAGACTTCATAGTGTGATTGCACCCTTCATATAGGCTTTATGAATGACAAATAATCCTGCTGTTTTTGAGCACATTGCTCTTTGGTGATGAAATGCTATGGTAAGGCCTAAATACATGGGTCCTCATAAGTTGGGATTGTATGGAAGGAGAAGAATTTAAATGTAATTATTGATTCTATAGGAACCCACTGAAGAAAAACCAATAATGGAGAAATATATCTCATTTAGTGCTTATTCATATTGTAACTGCAACTGAATGCATTTTAAAGCCTAGGAATATGTTACTATAGTCTTGTTGGTTTAAAAAAAAAAAAAAAGTCCTGTGGAACTCCATGACTGATTTTTGTGTGTGATTAACATTCACCATTAACTTAAGAAATCATAATCTGTCTGATTTAAACCACTGCAATGAATTACCTTTTTAGTCATTTTGTGTCTTGGTGCTTGTAGGGTGTGGCATTCTCCCTGGAGGAGCGTCTTCAGCTGGGGATCCATGGGCTGCTGCCTCCTTGCTTCATATCCCAGGACCTCCAGCTGCTCCGAGAGCTCAAGAATTATGATATGAAAAAAGATGACCTGGACAGGTGAGACTCTCATTTTGGTGCATGTCTCTTTAAATGTTCATAAGACCCATTCAACCCACACCTCCCTCTTTTGTCGTTTATGAGGTCAGTCGTTGACTCCACATTGCTAACGTTAACTGGCTAGCTTCTTGCTCCATGCAATTGCCAATACAGCCTAAGCTAATTAGCATGCAATCATCTGAAAAAATTAAATGAAATAAAGCATATCTGGTAGACAAGGGTGTGCGCTTTCATTGGTCAGTAGAACATGACCAGTCCCTGGAGTACAATAAGTACAGAAACAATCATGAACGAGTGAATGGGCAACTGCTAATGGCAGCTAATTGCCTTTGGTCCCGATCAGAGTATGATAAACTATAAGGATAAGGATAAGGACCTGTACTTATATAGCGCTTTTCTAGTCTCAAAGACCACTCAAAGCGCTTCACTAGTACTGACCCTCTATTCTAAAGGCCTATAGGAGACAGATATCTAGGGACAATTTTAGAACAACTAGTTAACAGCTTCAGGAAGAAGATGGAGGACAAGCTGCAACAGAGCGACATCAGCGGGGTCTGGAGAAACCTCAAAACCATCTCGGGGCTCCAGAATACCTCCCCCCAGGCCACGGGGGGCAGGGAGTGGGCGAACAACCTGAATCTGTTTTTCAATAGATTTGACCAACCGCCCTCCCCCCTGTCTGCACAACAACCACTGCTGCCTCTAAGAAATCAAGTCCTGCTGCCCACTCCCCACTCCACCGACACCCCCCCCCCCCCACTCCCAACACACAGCCCCCCATCCTGACCCTGACCAAGACCCAGGTGAGGACGGAGCTGAGGAAGATCAAGGCGAGGAAGGCGTCGGGACCGGACGGCATCAGCGCAAAGCTCCTCAAGTCCTGTGCAGACCAGCTGTGTGGGATTGTGACGTATATCTTCAACATGAGCCTGAAACTGGGGAGGGTACCACAGCTGTGGAAAACATCTTGTGTGGTACCTGTACCAAAAACTTCCCACCCCAAAGACCTGAACAGCTACAGACCGGGTGGCCTTGACGTTCCACTTGATGAAGACCCTGGAGAGACTGCTCCTTGCTCATCTCCGCCCCCTGGTGGAACCAGCGATGGATCCACTCCAGTTCGCCTACCAGCATGGCATTGGGGTGGAGGATGCGGTGATCTTCCTCCTTCACCGTTCTCTGTCCCACCTGGAGAAGCCCGGGAATATGGTGAGGATCATGTTCTTTGACTTCTCCAGTGCTTTCAACACCATCCAACCGATGATCCTGAAGGACAAGCTGCTGCGCGCAGGGGTGGACCAGCACCTGTCATCATGGATCCTGGACTACCTCACGAACCGGCCTCAGTTTGTGAGAACCCGGGACTGTGTTTCCGACACGATCATCAGTAGCACGGGGGCCCCCCAGGGAACGGTGCTGGCTCCCTTCCTGTTCACTCTTTATACTGCGGACTTCTCACACAACACAACACATTGCCATCTACAGAAGTTCTCTGATGACTCTGCGATCGTTGGTCTCATCTCCAACGGAGATGAAGCTGAGTACAGAGGGCTTATCCAGGACTTTGTGGACTGGTGCCATCGGAACTGCCTCCAGATCAACGCGAGGAAAACTAAGGAGCTGGTGGTGGACTGCCGCAGGCATGGGCAGCCCCTCACAGCACCAGTAAATATACAGGGAACAGACATCGAGATGGTGACATCCTATAAGTACCTGGGTATTCATCTGAACAATAAACTAGACTGGTCACACAATACTGACGCACTCTACAAGAAGGGACAGCGCAGGCTGTTCCTGCTGAGGAGACTCAGGTCTTTTGGTGTACAAGGGGCGCTGCTGAAGTCATTCTATGACACGGTGGTGGCATCAGCCATCACTTTTGGAGTGGTCTGCTGGGGCAGTGGCATTACTGCAGCCGATAGGAAGAGACTGAACAAACTGATTAAGAAAGCTAGCTCTGTCCTGGGGCAGCGCCTTGATCCGATGGAGGAGATAGGAGAGAGAAGGACGGTGGCTAAACTGTCATCTCTGCTGGAGTCCGAGTTCCACCCTATGCAGGACATACTGGATGCACTGAGGAGCTCATTTAGCAGCAGACTACATCATCCCAGGTGCACAACCGAGAGGTTTCGTAGGTCCTTCCTACCAACGGCTATCAGACTGTACAACCTAAGCAGGGCTGCTCGCAGAGATAGCAAAAAGACGTAACAAACTAATAGTTTTTTTTTTTTTTTTTTGAATGCAAAAGATGCAATAGACTTACACAATGGTCCTCTCCGGCATACAACTAGTAACATACCGGTCGCTATGGAGGGTGAGAATATGTATGGGCACATAATCATACCATGTAGGATAACTAAATAGACGGTTATGCTGTTTCATCCCACCTAGCAACAATGCTCTGCACTGTGTGTGTTTATATATTTACATATTTATTCCATCTAGCTACAATGCTCAGCACTGGGTGTGTTTATATTTATATATCTATATATTTATTCCATCTAACTACAATGCTCCGCACTGTGTTTTTATATATCTACATATTATTCCATCTAGCTACATTGCTCCGCACTGTGTGTGTTTATATACTTGCATATTTATTCCACCTAGCGGCAATGCTCCGTACTGTGGGTGTTTATATATTTACATATTTGTTCCATCTAGCTACAATGCTCTGCACTGTGTGTGTGTGTGTGTGTGTGTGTATATATATATTTTATTGTAATATGTACATATGTATGTTAGCTGCTCTTGCTTGCTTGTTTTTTTTCTTGCCTTCTGATTGTTGCTCTGAGTGTTGCTATCCCTGTGCTGTTGCAATCCTGGAATTTCCCCGTTGTGGGACTAATAAAGGCTTATCTTATCTTATCTTATCTTATCTTAACCTAACATGCATGTCTTTGGATTGTGGGAGGAAACCGGAGCCCCTGGAGTAAACCCACGCAGCACAGGGAGAACATGCAAACTCCACACATATAGTGAAATGAGCTAAAATAATGTCTAAGAATGACATATGTGGTCAAGGTTTGGTAGATAAACAAGGTACTTAGTGAGGGTAGACAAAATGTATTTAAGAAAATAAGGATAAATCCTGCAGATTAGGGCCTAAGGCAATTGTCAATCTTTACCTAATGGTAAACTCCACCTCTGATAAAACCTGATTGCCATCTGACAGCTAAGTTAGCACTAGGCAGACTGACCTGTCAGCCTCCCTCACCAAGCCAAGCTCTAATGTAGTAGACAGACCGACTCCGACCGCCTAGCCAAGATAGTACTAACAGTTTGATCTACTGACTATCACGGCAAAAATATAACAAAATGAGCCACAATGATGCAAGATATATTTTTTGTATACTTTGTTAATCCCCAGAGGGAAATTCAGGGTATCCACAGTACAGCACCAATCCCTTCACCATTCACACACACATTCACACCTAGGGCCACTTTAGAGTCTCATTTAACCTGACTTGCATGTTTTTGGCCTGTGGGAGGAAACCGGGGTAAACCTATGCAGACATGGGGAGAACATGCAAACTCCACACAGAAGGGTCACCGATGGTCAGGATTGAACTCACGATGGTCAGGGGGTGGAATCGATCCTGTGACCTTCTTACTGTGCTGCCACAGTGCTAACCACTGCGCCACCGAGCTGCTATTATTAGATATACTATGGTGGTATTAGTGGTGGGAAGAGGGATGTCTAGTGGAGTTACTGGAAGTTAAAAAAATAACAATTGTAATTGCACTCACTAAGCTAACTTCATACCCAGGTAGGCAATGGAAATGGGCTGATTTTGGTTGAGTTCTGGCACCTTCAACTGTGCTCTGGCAATGACAACCCAGTCAGATCTGGGCCATTAATGGCTGCCGGATCCGGCTGGGTTTTTGGTGCTCGGATCAGGCCCACTGATGGTTGAGATATGGCACATTTAGAACAGACTGTGGTCACCTTATTTGCCAGATACAGATCTGGTGATGACTGTAATTTCCCAGTTTGAGATCAATAAAGTACATCTGATGGGCGCATGCTCACGCAGCAACCGGCAGCGGGTGAAAAAAGTTCTACATCTGTGTCTCTGTTTTTATGCACTTTAATGTGTTTTAACGTAATTCGCTGTGCCGTTTTTGTCCTTGAATGTTTGTGGACTATATAACGAAGAGCTCCCTGGTTCCATCAGTATGGATTTCCTTCTTGTTTTTGCGCTGTCGTTTCTTTCCTACCGGCTCTTTGTCTTGGACGTAAGCGCGATCGCGATCATGCCGGGAAGAACGCAGTATTCCAGAGACATGTTACTGCATTTAAACATGGATAAAGCAGCCTCTGTGTTTGAGTCTGTGCCACAACTGCCGGACTTTATTTTAAGAGATTTTCATGGACACAGCGATGAAAAGAGAGACAAGAGGAGGAAATGCGGAAAGCGTGGAGGCGTAAGATTAAACCTGAGGAGGCGTCAGCTTAACCGCATTCCTCTTCCTTCCATTATTATGGGGAACGTACAATCCCTGAGAAATAAAGTGGATGAAATTCAAGGAAATGTACAAGATCAGAAGGATTTCAAGAACTGCTGTATCATGGCTTACACAGAGACGTGGCTTACGGCGCATGACCAGGATGCGGACCTGTGTATTGACGGCTTTGGAGCCCCACTTCACTCGGCTCAGCAGGAAGAGGAAATGGGGAAACGTCAGGGGGGCGGCGTATGTTTGTATATTAATAAACAGTACTGTACATCTGTCACGGTCAGAGAGCACATCTGTACACCAGATGTGGAGCTGCTGTCCGTGTCACTACGCCCCTTTTATCTGCCCCGCAAGTTCCCCCAACTTTTCATAACGACTGTGTACATTCACCTGAGGGCGGACGCTGCCTCCGCCTCCAGCACCGTCTTTGATGTGGTACAGCGGTTGCAGTCGATTTCCCCAGAGGCTCCAAATTTTGTTCTTGGGTATTTTAACCATGTGTCTCTAAAGAAGACACTTAAAAACTTTTATCATTATGTCTCCCCAACCAGGCGAAAAAAGACATTGGACCTGTGCTATGGATCCATAGAGAGGGCCTATAAATCTATTCCCCTTCCTCCTTTCGGATCCTCAGATCACAACTGTGTACATTTGCTGCCCACATATAAAACTGCTCTCAGAAGAGACAAGGCGAAGACCAGAGACATAAACGTGTGGACAGAGGATTCAGTGCACTGCCTCCAGGAATGCTTTAACTGTACGGACTGGGAGGTGTTTACACTGTCCTGTGGAGATGATTTGGACTCTTTAGTGGACGCGACATGCTCATACATTACTTTCTGCAGAGACATGATCGTTCCACGTAAACGTGTCAAAATATATGCCAACAACAAGCCATGGGTTACAAAATCAGTTAAATCCTGCTTACAGAGGAAAGCACTTGCCTTAAAACAGGGGGTTGTTTCTGAGCTGCAGGTTGCCACAAAAGAGCTGAAGGCCGAAATTTTAAGAGCAAAACAGAATTATAAATCAGAGTTGGAAAACAAGATGGCAACAAAGAAACTTGGTTCAGCCTGGGCCAGTATGAAAACTATCGCAGGCCTTCAGAGCACAGAGCACAGTAATCGTGTGTTTTTAGATGGTTTTAGTTCAGACACAGAGCTGGCTAATGCTCTTAATTGTTTTTATGGTCGTTTTGACTCCTTTGATTTTAGCACAGAAACCCAAGGTTTGAAACAGAGACTCAAAGACAATCAGCACTTTAATATTGAGGTGCAGGATGTTAAAAGGGCATTCTGTGCTGTAAAAGTGAACAAAAGTCAGGGCCCTGATAATATATGTGGGCGCTTGGTAAAGTTCTGTGCACATGAGCTGAGTCCTGTATTTCACTACATTTTCAATAAGTCCTTACAGACACAAAATGTGCCTAAGATCTGAAAAGATGCTGTGGTTGTCCCCGTTCCAAAATCCAGCTGTCCTAAAACGGTAAATGATTTTAGACCAGTAGCTTTGACTTCAATTTTAATGAAAATTGTTGAAAAACTGGTCAGATTTGAGGTCCTAAAGCAGACTGAGCATGCATTGGATCCTTTGCAGTTTGCCTATAGGCCTCACAGAGGAGTGGAGGATGCCACTGTCACTCTGCTTAACATGCTTTATGAACATCTGGATTTTAATGGGACACACGCCAGGCTTTTATTTGTGGACTTTTCTTCCACCTTTAATACAATCCAACCTCATATTTTAGTTGAAAGGCTCCTGCAACAATTTGATTTGAGTAATAATCTGGTGGGTTGGATTCTGGATTTTTTTAACCAACAGGACACAGAGAGTAAGGGTCAATGGTACATTGTCAGACCAAAAGTGTTCTTCTCCTGGCTCTCCGCGGGGTGGGGGTGGGGGGTGTTGTCACCACTACTCTTCATCCTGTACACAAACATGTGTCGGAGCAGACATGACAACAGACACATTATAAAGTATGCTGATGATTCAGTTGTTGTCAGTCTCCTCCAGGATGGTGAGAGTGGCCACGGCCCAGTAGTTGATGATTTTGTTCACTGGTGTGAGGATTCCTACCTGCAGCTGAATACGACAGAAACTAAAGATATGATTATTGACTTTAGGAGGAAAACTCCCAGGCGCAAAGTCACTCTACTAAAAGGCCAGACCACTGAATGTGTACAATCCTACAAATATCTTGGGATGATTATTGATAGTTAGATAGATAGTTGATAGATAATGAGGCGCCTGTATGGCTGCCGCGTCATTAGGGTGCGCTTAACATGAGCGCACCTTAGTGATAAGTAAAATTCCTTGTATGTGTAAGCATACTTGGCAATAAAGTTGACTCTGATAGTAATTTAAACTTTGAAGAGAACTGTGAAAGGGTGTGCAAAAACGGTGAAGATATGGTCGAAGGAGGCAATGGACGCTTTAAAGGACTGTCTTGAAACCACTGCCTGGGAGCAGCTCTGCGATCCACATGGTGAGGACATCGATGGCCTCACTCACACCATCACGGACTACATCAACTTCTGTGTGGACAACACCGTACCCACCAAGACAATACGGTGTTGCTCGAACAACAAACCCTGGATCAACCCTGAGATAAAAACGCTTCTGAGAAAGAGAAGAAGAGGATCTTCAGGTTGGGGAACAGGGAGATGCTGAAGTCCGTACAGAGGGAGCTGAGGAGGAAGATCAGAGAAGGCAAGGACAGCTTCAGGAAGAAGATGGAGGACAAGCTGCAACAGAGCAACATCAGTGGGGTCTGGAAAAACCTTAAAACCATCTCTGGGCTCCAGAATACCTCCTCCCAGGCCACGGGGGGCAGGGAGTGGGCGAACAATCTGAACCTGTTTTTTAATAGGTTTGACCAACTGCCCTCCCCCACCGACTGCACACCAACCACTGCTGCCTGTAAAGTCATCGAGACCTGCTGTCCACACCCCACTCCACCAACACCCCCCCCCCACTCCCAGCACGCAACCCCCCAAACTGACCCCCAGGTGAGGACGGAGCTGAGGAAGATCAAGGCGAGGAAGGCCTCGGGACCGGACGGCATCAGCGCGAAGCTCCTCAAGTCCTGCGCAGACCAGCTGTGTGGAATTGTGGAGCACATCTTCAACCTGATCCTGAAGGTGGGGAGGGTACCACAGTTGTGGAAAACATCTTGTGTGGTACCTGTACCAAAGACTTCCCACCCCAAAGACCTGAACAGCTACAGACCAGTGGCCCTGACGTCTCACATGATGAAGACCCTGGAGAGACTGCTCCTTGCTCACCTCCGCCCCCTGGTGGGGCCAGCGATGGATCCACTCCAGTTCGCCTACCAGCATGGCATTGGGGTGGAGGATGCAGTGATCTTCCTCCTTCACCATTCCCTGTCCCACCTGGAGAAGCCCGGGAATGCGGTGAGAATCATGTTCTTTGATTTCTCCAGTGCTTTCAACACCATCCAACCGATGATCCTGAAGGACAAGCTGCTGTGCGCAGGGGTGGACCAGCACCTGTCATCGTGGATCCTGGACTACCTCACTAAAGGCGCTTTTCCACTAGCCCCACTCAGCCCCGGTTTGCAAACCCGGCTCTACTCACTTCGGTTCGGTTCAGCCTCAGTTGCTTTTCAACTACTGCTGGCGCACCTGCTGGCACACCTGCTGTGGGTGGGATTTGTTGAACAGCAGGCGGCGCCACACCCTCGTGACGTGAAACACACGCGACTGAATCCTCCACAACAAACATGGCTGATGACGAGGAGAGAAGGAAGGAGGAATGACTGTGACATGAAACTGGTTAAATCTATGATGCTGACTTGTTGTGCTCTGCACAATCTGTGTGAGAGTCATGGAGAGACGTTTGACACTACATTGGATGATGCAGTAGATGAACCAGTGGTGGCAGCGGCACAGAGAGCAGAGGAGCAGGGTGGTGATATTGTAGTGAACTCAATATAAGCACCCTACTTGGCTTGACAAGTGGGTTGACCCTATTGGCGACACGGGTAGAGTGCGGGACTCCGGAGCGGGAGGCGTGAGTTCAAACCTGCCGGTGGGACGTCGCCATATTGAGCTGCACGTTACAATATAACATGTGATGCAATACTTGTCTATTTTGTCCACATTTATGTGCATACATATTTCAAAAATGTTTTTTGTAAATAAAATGTTGTGCATGGTCCATCTCCCTGTCCTCTTGTTCATAACGCTTATCTGTTAAGAAGGTGCGAAGCCATCAGCCTAATGATGAGTCCACACTTCAGTTGTGATAATTGCTCACGCTGAGCGCTCTGACAGCCCCGTACGCTGTGGGGGTCACACACGACGTGTTCCTCTCCACACTCTCAAATTTTTTTCCCGTATATTTTTCTCTTTAGCGTACAGAAATGGCAATATGCCCGTATTTGCTAAAATTGCATTTTCCCCGTATTAAAATACGGCGAAACCGTATCACTTGACAGGTATGTAATTACATGCAGAAACACCGCACAGGCCATCTTCACAAAAATCCAGCTCGACAAGCCACTTTTGCTTAGGTGGAAATGCAAATTGAACTATAAATCATGTGCTGATACATGTCATATTTTCCCATGTAAAGGTCTCCCACTTTTACTTACAAATTGATTTTTAATTTTTGGGAAAAGGAAATATAAATTTTGCACTTGTTGGTAACAACAGTTGCGTGCAACAAAAACACAGTTGTGTATCCTTGTCCAATCTTTCTACTGTTATTAGTGCCAAATTTTTGCTAGATTCCTTCTTAATTTATTAAATTTTGACTGGTGATGCAACATTCAACTTACACATACTTACCTTTATCAGTGTCTACAAGTTCAAGCACACCTGTACAACTGCTTATTACCTAAAAAAATGTACCCGTTCAAGAGAAATGGATTCAGCATTGCAAATTTGTTTAAAATTAAAAAAAAAACCTACCAAGACATTACGTTTCGTTGTGTTGTTAAAAATTAAATTACCATTAGAAGGCTATACACCTGACCTGATGAACAGCAGCATGTGGAGTGAACAGAGAATGGAATGTGTATGTAATTATTGGCTTTTCTCATACGGTGTCATAACAGATAAACCAGACTTTTGATGCAAACAATACAATTTTATTCCAGAAGCAAAATTTACAAACAAAAAAACAGACTGGGCGATGACATCTCTGCAAGCTCTTCCCTTCGTAACGCAGCGAGGGCTTCATGCGCATCTGCCCGCACATCTGCAGCCACCTGTCGCAAATGCTGCATGTACTCCTGATACTTGCCGCTGGTCATGTTGCCGTTCCAAGAGCCGCATCTCCTCGTCATGCATGTTGACCATCGCTGATGTAAGGTCAGCGATGGGAGTTGTCTGTTTTCGTCTTGCCTAGATGGAAAGACAGAAAGGCATGGTCGTTAAAGCTGGATCACTACATATATTATGGAATTACACAGGTGAAAGTCTGTGGTGGAATGTCACTATTATATTATGCTTCATTGCTGTATATAAGCTGAACTGTCATGTTGCTGCCCCTCAGTAGAGCAGATTTTGCAACACGCAGGGTGCTGTCTTCGGCTGCAGCCCCCCTGCAAAACTAAAAAGGATTAAGATTAAGAATATGGATGGATGGATGGGTAATGTTTAAAATAGTTGCTTGTAGTGTGGCCGCAGAAATCTGAATGGGTTAATACAGTCAGCTGACGCAAAGCATTTCAATGAAGCATGTTGATTTCAACTGCAGTTCATGAGCTTTAGTTGTTTTTATAAAACAGGAGTTACAACAGCACCAATCACCACACCTAAAAATGGTTGTGGAACACCGATAAGTGAAGACCAAAGAATAACCTTTTTGTACATTTAAAAAGACATTTTCAATTAATTAATATGCAGCTACAGGAAATTGCATTAATCAATTTGGTACATAACTTGTTAGGCTCCAGCCCCACCGCAACCTGTAAAGGATTAAGCGGTAGAAGATGGATGGATGGATTTTCGACCCTGGTTTCCGCTGCTGGACCTGTTTCAACCAAAAAAAAAAATCGTGGTTATTGTGCCTTACCGGCACTTGAACGTGATCCAGATGGAGCTGGTGATGTGGAGCTGATCCAGCTGGCGCTCTGGCAGACGCACACGCAGACGCAGCGCCAGGAGAGTCCGCTGTGTCAGTCATCTCCACTGAGGTGGACCCCTGTGATATGAAATGCGATTCTAGAAAGAAAATGCACGCAATTTAAAACTTAACACCAAAGTGCAACATGTACACAACACTCAAGTTTTTAACCGTAATACAATAAGCGTAATTCAGCGTTTTGTTCGCGCTAATACTTAACACAGAGCAAGCGTGAATCTGCAGTTGGCTGCAAAACAATACGCGAGCCTCAGTAACAACAATTACTCACAATCTAACAACCTTCCTATTTCTTAAAAACAGTGAGCTTGGCATAGAACGGATCAAGTGGCGAACAGATGCGCAATATCAAATAAACACTCACCATCCACGGTTTCCAAGGGCCGTGACCGTGACCGTGTGGAGCCCAATGTCTCTCAGCGAACCACTTCCACTCCTTCCATCCGCTGAACTTGGAGCAATGTGGTCCTTCACTGCTTGGTAATCGCTTTTCAGCTTTTTCAGCTTCTCCCGACACTGTTTGGCAGTACGGATGTGCCCTTGAGAAGCCATCTGCTCGGACACCTGCATTTCAAGTAGATCCGTCCAACTCGCGCTGGATGCGATCGTGGCCTAATATAGAAAGAAAATTGCGCACCTCCTAATATATAATATTGGGAGTATATTATTATATAAGTATATTATACAGTATATTAATATAATATACCGTATTAAAGGGGCGCACTGTGTTCACTGCTGAACAATTACAAATGGCGGTCTTGGAGTAAATTCAGCAGAAAAAGTCGCTTTCATGACGTTACAACCTGACCAATCAGCGGCGACCAGTCTCTTAAAGTCATATCACAGCCATACTCAGCCCTACTCGGCCCGGTTAGACCCTGCCCTGGATCAGGTACGAAAAAAGTACCTGCTTAACCGGTGCTGGGGCTAGTAGAAAAGTGCCTAAAGTGGGCTGAGTGGTGCGGTGTAGGGCCAAGTGAGGCTAGTGGAAAAGGGCCTTAACCGGCCACAGTTTGTGAGAACCCGGGATTGTGTGTCGGACACGATCATCGGCAGCACGGGGGCCTCCCAGGGAACGGTTTTGGCTCCCTTCCTGTTCACCCTTTATACTGCGGACTTCTCACACAACACACTGCCATCTACAGAAGTTCTCTGATGACTCTGCGATCATCGGCCTCATCTCCAACGGAGATGAAGCTGAGTACAGAGAACTTATCCAGGACTTTGTGGACTGGTGCCATCGGAACTACCTCCAGATCAACGCGAGGAAAACTAAGGAGCTGGTGGTGGACTGCCGCAGGCAAGGACAACTCCTCACAGCACCAGTGAACATCCAGGGAACAGACATTGAGATGGTGACATCCTACAAGTACCTGGGTGTTCATCTGAACAATAAACTAGACTGGTCACACAATACCGACACACTCTACAAGAAGGGACAGCGCAGGCTGTTCCTACTGAGGAGGCTCGGGTCTTTTGGTGTATAAGGGGTGCTCTTGAAGACATTCTATGACATGGTGGTGGCATCGGCCATCACTTTTGGAGTGGTCTGCTGGGGCAACGGCATTACAGCAGCCGATAGGAAGAGACTGAACAAACTAATCAAGAACGCTAGCTCTGTCCTGGGGAAGCACCTTGACCCAGTGGAGGAGATAGGAGAGAGAAGGATGGTGGCTAAACTATCATCTCTACTGGAGTCCGAGTCCCACCCTATGCAGGACATACTGAACGCATTGAGGAGCTCATTTAGCAGTAGACTACATCATCCTAGATGCGCAACCGAGAGGTTTCGCAGGTTCTTCCTTCCTACGGCTGTCAGACTGTATAACCTAAGCAGGGCTGCTCGCAGAGATAGCAAAAGAACGTGACGACCTAATAGTATTGAATGCAAAAGACGCAACAGACTTACACAAATGGTCCCCTCCAGTATACAACTAGGACAATATCAGTCGCTATGGAGGGTGACAATATGTATGGGTACATATTCATACCATGTAGGGTAACTAAATAGACGGTTATGCTGTTTAGTCCATCTAGCTACAGTGCTTCGCACTATGTATATATACTGTATATATTTATATATTTGTGTACATATGTATATTCACTGCTCTTATTTTCTTATCTTCTAAATCATTGCTCTGTGTGTTGCTATCCCTGTGCTGTTGCAATCCTGGAATTTCCCCATTGTGGGACTAATAAAGGCTTATCTTATCTTAAAAGGGTCAGCAACATTTGCACTGTTTAAGGAAACTTGCACACTTCCAAATTGACCGAACCGTAATGACAATGTTTTATCGGGCTTTTATTGAATCTGTTTTATCCTTTTCTTTAGTGTCATGGTTTGGTCAGATAAAACTGAAACGGAGGAAATCCTTGGATCAGGTAGTTAGATGGTCCAGTCGTTTGCTTGGTGAGTCACAGCTGAGCCTGACATCCCTGTACACCAGACAGGTACAGAGGATTGCTACCTCCATTTTAAATGATGACTCCCACCCTTTGCACTGCAACTTTCAGCTTCTTCCCTCCAGACGGAGGTTTGCTGTCCCAAAAAGTAAAACCCAGCACTACAAAAACAGCTTTGTTCCTGCTGCTGTTAAAGAGTTGAACAAGATGTAACAATATATTGCACATACTTAGTTACCTATTTATTAACTTTATTTTATACTTACTTATTTTTGTAGGTTTTTTATTTGGGTTCTCAATCTTTTACTGGGTTTTAGACTTTTGAGTTTTTAACCTCTTTGACTAGTCTTTAACTTTTTAATATGACCCTTCTCTCTTATCTCTTTTTTTTTCTCTTATCTCTTTGTCCTATGTCCTGATTGGTGGAGCCTTGAGTACTTTTATAATGTTTATAGTCAGCTTCATGTGTGCCTGTGTTTGTGTTCATGTTGAATGTAATTGTGGTTTGTAAATATGGATGTCACCTGACTGCAAAACAAATCTACCTACGGGTACAAATAAAGTAACCTGAACCTGATCGATCTATCCATGTTGGGCGGAGGGAAGTGTATTTCCCTATAATGTATTTATGTACAATTATACACATTAATGAATTTAATCAATATTTATAATGTGAATTTTGTTTTAACTTAAATTTTTAAAAATAAATTACAATTTATATTAGTTTTAAAACATCGTACATAAAATTATTATTAGCATTATTATTATTATTAATACATCAGATGCAGGCAGACTCGGCCCGCATCTGGCCTGGTGTGTCGGACAGATTCCGGTGTGTCATTCACTCCCACATCTGGTGTGACTCTGGCAGTCAGATTCGGTCCAAGTCATTTCTTCTGGCCTGCCGGATTTGGGCCAGATTTGGACCAAAACATTTTGGCTACCTGGGTAATAGCACTGTTACCTCTGAAGCTAGCACCTTGGTTTCCGAAACTGTGAGTGTGGACTTGATCAATATCACAGCCAACAAGAGAATAAACCAGAGAAAACTCCACTTAGGTTTGCATGCTTCATTAGCCATATACTGTAGCTGGTCATAGCATCACGCAAATGTGGGACATTCTAACATTTCAGTTTAGGCTCTTTGATAGAAACAGCCATCGTCTGCTTCACTGATCTTAATTATTCACATTCATGCTAAATAAAACTAGTGTCTCTTATTCCAGACTCTGTCACATACTGTAGCTGTCACTCTTAATGCCAAGTTGACTGATTATTGCCAACAGGAAGTAGACAGCTTCTTAACAACTGTCCCACTTTCCACCACAGCAATGACAGCATCAACATAAAAACAATCAGTGCCATTCCCTGTCATTGCCATTCCCATGACCTGTCAGTGTCACTTACAATTTGTCTCTGTCTCAAGTGACATGTGTTTCAGCTTTGGACTTTGTTTGTTATTAACACTGACATTGCACAACACTGCTGTTTTTACGTACGGTCCCATCACTAACTCTCTACCCTTCTTTGGTATTCACTGCTACACACACTGTTTATTGGTGGCCATAATGTATTTTCAATAGTATTTTAATCAGCAATCTAGGATCGCGACCCGAAAAGGATTAAGCGGAAGAAAATGAATGAATCTAGGATCCATCCATCCATCTTCTACCACTTATCCAGGAGTCCGGGCCGTAGGGGCAGCAGTCTAAGAAGAGAAGCCCAAACTTCCCTGCTTTCTTCATCTCTGTGACTATCCCACATTTTCTTTGCCAACCTCTTCCTTTGAATACTTTCCTGTACTTCCTCATTCCACCACCAAGTCTTCCTATCTTCTTTCCTCTGTCAAGTGGATATACCACATATCTTTCTAGTCATTTCCTTCAATACTTGGTGATAATAAGGAGAAAGGTAACATCCTGGCTGTTTTCCTTAATAAGGAAATAATTCAAAATGACAGCAGTGATGCTACTTTTTAAAGCGATGTGGAAAAAGAAGTGTTCTTTGAAGAAGTACCCTTCATGGTATGAAGCATTTCCATATTTACAAAAAACCTTTTCTTAGGGGTGTTTCATGCTAATGAAAATCCTTGTGGGGGTTCCACCAGCCACATTTTAGTATTAATTAGCATTATTTTAATCACATCATATCGTAACCAGGCTTCACATAAAAAGCACAGGCTTTTGCTTTCGTATGCCACATCCCTTGCTGTTTATTTTCTTATGTGTGCACACATTAGCAGTTCATTTTGTGTTTCTTTAAATTGGAAACCACCTACTGTATATGCTTTATACAGTTAGGTCCATATATACTTGGACACCGACTTTTGTTATTTTAGTTGCTTACCAGAACATGTTCAGTATACAGTTATAAAATCAATATGGGCTTAAAGTGCAGACTCTCAACTTAAATTTGAGGGTATCCACATCCAAACTGGAGTTATGGTTTAGGAACTGCAACCATTTTTATACTAAAACTCCTCATTTCAGGGGCTCAGAAGTAATTGGTCAATTGACTCAAAAGCTATTTCATGGGCTGCATGGGCTGTTCCCTCCTTAACCCATCATCAGTCAAGCAGGTAAAAGGTCTGGAGTTAATATTAGGTGTGGCATTTACATTTGGAAGCTGTTCCTGTGAACCCACAACATGCCGTCAAAGGAGCTCTTGATGGAGTGTGTCAGGACCGGCTTGGTTTCCCCCGGCTCGGTCCTGGCCTCTCTGTGGATACGTGCCACATTGTATGTATGATAGCATGTATTTCTGTGCGCTCTGCCGTACCCATAGCCACTGCTTTCTGGCTGGCAGCGATGAGGTAGCCTCTTGGGCTCACGCTGGAGTGAGCGCTGTCTAACTGTCTGCTGGTCGGACCATGCCCCCTCTCCATTACTGCCAGCTGTTCCCACTCCCGTGTGCCATCTCCCCACTCCTCACCCAGGTGTGCTCAATTTGTGGATCCAGCAATGCATGTACTTAAGGAGCCTTTTTCCAGTCATGCATTGCTGGATCATTGTACTTCATTAACAGTCATCGTGCATCGTATGAAGTCTCGTCTAAAGGACTGTGTCTCTCGGTGCTTTCGGACTAGCAGTGGGTACCATTTCTGGCAACTGCAAATTAATCCTGCTGGAAAATGTCTCCATCCCAAAGGTCACCTTCTCTTGGTCCAAACATAAAACATTTTTTGCAGAGAAGTCGGGGCAGGAATACTGTTAACTGGAGCAAATTTCATGCATTTCAGTCTTTCCACTGTGAAGATTGCAGTGGATACCATTTCTGGCAACTGCAAATTAATCCTGTCAAATGATGAAGCATTTCAGTTAAGGGAAAGTCATTTTATAAAGAGGCGATACTTAAATTATCCTATTTTGTCATCAGAAGAAAGTCATTAAACATGTAGAAAAGCATATTATATTTGTAATAAATTATATATTTATTATAAATTAACCTTTTTTATAAATTAATTATGTACATTGACTATTTTTTTATGTACCAAAAGCCAGCTTAGAAAGCTTGGGATCAGTCCACCAAGGTCTCCGCCTTTGACCACCACCTAATCCACATAGCACCGGACCCCCATGATCCCTCCTGCAGGTGGTGAGCCCACTGGAGGGCGGACCCATGTAACTCCTTTGGGCTGAGCCCGGCCGGGTCCCATGGGTGGAAACCCGGCCACCAGATGCTAGCCATCGAGCCCCTCCCCCAGGCCTGGCTCCGGGGTGGGGCCCTGGTAACCCCATACCGGGCGGGGTACACTGAATCCTTGATCTAGAATTTATCATGTGAGTCAGTTGGATCGTTCTTAGTCTGGCCCTTCACCCAGGAACAGTTTGTCTTGGGTGACCCTATCAGAGGCAAATTGCCCCGGACAACATAGCTCCTGGGATCACTGGGGCACGCAAACCCCCCACCACGATAAGGTGATGATCCATGAGGGGTCAACCACATTCCGAGGGAGTCTGGAGACATGGAGTCTGAATGGGCCATGTTCTCCATCTCTATTGTTGAAGCGGCGGCCCAGAGCTGTGGCCACAAGGTGGCCGGTGCATCTCGTGGTGGCAACCCTCGAACCAAGTGGTGGACACCAGTGGTGAGGGGGGGCCATTAAGCTGAAGGAGTCGTATCAGGCTTGGTTGGCTTGTGGGACTCCCGAAGCAGCTGAGGTGTACCGGCAGGCCAAGCGGAGTGCAGCTCGGGTGGTTGCTGAAGCAAAAACTCGGGTATGGGAGGAGTTCAGTGAGGCCATGGAACAAGACTTTCGGTCGGCCTCGAAGAGATTCTGGCAAACTGTCTGGCGGCTCAGGAAGGGGAAGCAACTCCCTGTCCACACTGTGTGTGGTGCGGATGGGGCGCTGTTGACTTCAACTGGGGATATCATTGGGCGGTGGAAGGAATACTTTGAGGATCTCCTCAATCCCACTGATACGCCTTCCACAGAGGAAGCAGGGCTTGTGGATGAGGGGGACGACTCGCCTATCACAGGGGCTGAAGTCGCCAAGGTGGTTAAAAATATCCTTGGTGGCCGGGCCCCGGGGGTGGACGAGATTCGCCCTGAGTACCTCAAGGCCATGGATGTTGTAAGGCTGTCATGGTTGACACGCCTCTGCAACATTGCGTGGAGGTCGGGGACAGTGCCTTTGACATGGCAAACCGGGGTGGTGGTTCCTCTCTTCAAAAAAGGGGACTGGAGGGTGTGCTCCAACTTTAGAGGGAACATACTCCTCAGCCTCCCTGGGAAGGTCTATGCCAAGGTACTGGAGAGGAGAGTCCGGCCGTTGGTCGAACCTCGGATTCAGGAGGAGCAGTATAGTTTTTGTCCTGGCCGTGGCACATCGGACCAGCTCTTCACCCTCTCGAGAATTCTCGAGGGTTTGTGGGAGTTTGCCCAACCAGTTTACATGTGTTTTGTGGACTTGGAGAAGGCATTCGACTGTGTCCCTCGTGGTTTTTTGTGGGGGGTGCTTCGGGAGTATGGGGTATTGGGCTTGTTGTTACGAGCTATTCGGTCTCTGTACGACCATTGTGAGAGTTTGGTTCATATTGCCAACACTCGGTCAAACTCATTCCCAGTGAGAGTTGGACTCCGCCAGGGCTGCCCTTTGTCACCGATCCTGTTCATAATTTTTATGGACAGGATTTCTAGGCGCAGCCAGGGAACGGAGGATGTCATGCTTGGTGACCACAGGATCTCAGCTCTGTTGTTTGCAAATGATGTTGTCCTGTTGGCTTCATCCAGCAATGACCTACAGTTCTTGCTGGAATGGTTTGCCGCTGAGTCTGAAGTGGCTGGGATGAGAATCAGCACCTCCAAGTCCGAGTCCATGGTCCTCAGCTGGAAACGGGTGGATTGTCCTCTCCAGGTTGGGGACAGGCTCCTGCCCCAAGTGGAGGAGTTTAAGTATCATGGGGTCTTATTCACGAGTGAGGGGAGAATGGAGCGAGAGATTGACAGACAGATCGGAGCAGCATCTGCAGTGATGCGAACGTTGTACCGGTCTGTTGTGGTGAAGAGGGAGCTGAGTTTTAAGGCAAAGCTGTCGATTTACCAGTCAATCTACGTTCCTACTCTCACCTATGGTCACGAGCTTTGGGTAATGACCGAAAGAACGAGATTGCGGATACAAGCGGCTGAAATGAGCTTTCTCCGTAGGATTGCTGGACTTACCCTCAGAATAGGGTGAGGGGCTCAGTCATCCGGGAGAGGCTCAGAGTAGAACCGCTACTCCTCCACATTGAAAGGAGTCAGTTGAGGTGGTATGGGCATCTGATTAGGATGCCTCCTGGACACCTCCCACTTGAGGTGTTTCGGGCACGTCTCACTGGGAGGAGACCCTGGGGCAGACCCAGGACTCGGTGGAGAGACTATGTCTCCCATCTGGTCTGGGAACACCTTGGTATCCTCTCTGAAGAGGTGGAGCAGGTGGCTGGGGATAGGGAAGTCTGGACTTCTCTGCTTGAACTGCTGTCTCTGCGACCTGGACCTCCGGAAAAGCGGTAGAAGATGGATGGATGGACTATTTTTTCCTTTTTGTATTTTATTTCTGCAAAAATAAATATGGCTAAATGGAATAAGAAGTGCATGACCGCTGTCTTTTAGGCATTACAATAATAATAGGAGATCAAGTCAATTGCAAAGCAAATGGTTGTCAGCAGGCTACAATACAGAACCTTTAAACAAAAACTCTGAAGGCTTTGGTTTCTAGCAATATGGAAGTGATTTTAATCACATTTCATGGCAAATATAGGCAGGCATGGTCTTGGTCTTTGGGCCCCTAGGAGACTTTATAGCTATAATACTACATGTTTAGTGTGGCCTAACCACTTGAATTAATGTAGAAAGAATTGTGGGTGTGACAGAAGAATTGATATGGATTTATTTTTGTATTAATAGCTGAAATTCTGAAGGAAATTGCATAACAAAGACACATGACATTGACAAAGGGTAGTGTTGGATTTGAAGGGAGAAAGAGGACATAAAACACACAAGCCTATTTAAAGCTGCACCTGCACTTTGGAATACTGACACCAGAAAAATTATGGAAAACCAGAAGTGAAAGGGTTTTACCAGATTGTTACATTTTAGCAGCACACTGTGAAGATAACACATGTAGTACCATCAGTCCAATACAGAAATAAGCTAGCTACAATGCACATCTTGTCCGAGCATAAAATATTTCTTACAGTTAGTTGAATGATACTAATAAATGGAGAAATTTTAGTCTTTACACTGTGGAGACGGAAATATATGCAATTTGTGGGAAAAAAAATGCAGAAAAATGCATCTGCCCCAAAGGGCGGTCATCTCCACAGTCCTGCCCTGACTGTCCTGCAAAAAATGTTTTCTCTTTGGACCAACAAAAGGTGAGTTTTGGGATGGAGGTATTTTCCAGCAGGAGTAGTTGCCAGGAAATGCACAGAGTATGATTGAAGAAATTTACTGCATTTATTGGCTTCAGTCATCATAATTTCATAATGATTGCAACAGAATTTTACACTAGGGCAAATTCAGATAAGTTTTTGGGGGGTTCTTTCCTTGGCATGTTTGACTTTACTTCCTCTAAAAGTACATATCTAAAAGTACTATTCTGAATACTGTCAGATTTTTTTTTTTAGCAGTGATCTGAAGGCTGACTTTTATTTTGACAGATCACACTGTGGTTGAGCTATTGTAAGTTTTGATTATAATTCCAACCTTTTTACTTTATAGTGCTTATTAAATATCAGTTGTCTCATGTTTGTGTGTTAAATCTTTATAAAAGTTCTCCTGTCTGTGTACAGCTGCACACAGTCTCCGTTCTGCTACATCTGCAAAATGTCAAAAATGTCATCAGTTCAATTAATACATAAATAAATGCATGCATGCATGCATACTGTATCTTGTAGGTTCATGATTAAAAGTGAAGCTATTGGGCATCTTACATGAAAATTAAACTGACAGGTAATAATAATATACCAGAATTTTTACAAAACTAAGTGGCTTTTGAAAGTCAGCTGATAAAATGACACCTGGCAGCAATCGGCTGACACTTCTGACGAAGGCTGCAGTGAACAGTCAAAACATGTAAAGAAGGTAAAACCATCTCCTTTCTATTTTTGTCTTTAATAAGAACAAAAAGGTAAATAATTAAAAGAAGACAAAATGAACCTATTTGAGCTACTACGTGGGAGTCCTGGACAGCGGTGGAGCTCGAGCTCAGGCAAGCGTTCTCTCTTGTTTTTCTTATGACAATTTTAGAGAGCTCTTGTCTGGCTCTAGGTGAGGAGAGTCAGGCGCAGCGCACAGCTGCGTCTGAACTTCCCTCGCCGGGCTCCGCCGCTGCCGGCGACCCTAACGACCCTGTTTCTTCTCCCGCTCCTGAGCCATTTTCTAGGGTAACCGGAGAGGAACAACCATCTCCAGGGGTCTTCGTAGAGCCGGTCTCACCGCCTGATGACGTTGTGTGTCCAGCTCCCTTGAGGTCTGAGGTCGTCGCGTGGTCCCCTCCGCAGGCCGTATCGCCGTGGGTGCAGTGGGCTGGCTTTGGACCCTCGTTGGGGCTGTAGGATTGGCCCAATGTGGGTGCTGTGCTCCTGCCCAGACCCTTCATGGACACGACGCTCCAGGTTGGGGTCCACTGTGGATGCAGCATCGGCCTGGTTGGGGTCCACCGCTGGTGCTGCAGAGCCTCAGCCGGAGGTCACCGCGGGTGCTGCAGGGCTTCTGCTGGAGTCCATCGCGGGTGCAGCGGAGCCGGCCCGGTTGGGGCCCATTGCGGGTGCAGCAGAGCCGGTTTGGTCGGGGCCCATCGCGGGTGCAGCAGAGCCAGCCCGGACGGGGTCCATCGCGGGTGCAGCTGGGTCCCAAGCCGGGCTCACTGAGGGCGCTGCAGATTGCCATGAGGACGCCGTGGTCCCCTTCTCCTCCCGGTTCTACGCCATGGGGGTTCCCTCCCTTCGGTCCGGTCACCCACCTGCGAGCTTCCTGGTAGGCAGGCTGCCTCCCGCCTCATCCCGCCGGCCCTGGTGGATAAACAACACTGGCCGGCCGCCGGAAGGATTGACTCCCCGGGTCTGGTGGCCCATGTTTTCCGGCAGACTGCCGGATTCTGTCCACTGGACCTTCTGCTGGGCCTGGGACACTGGGCGGCCTCCTGAGCCCCAAAGCCCATGGACTTGGGGGGGGGGGGTAATTGTGGTCCTTGGGCAGGGTGTTGTGTTCCCACCTTTCCTGTTCCCCCTACTTCCCACCCGGGTTTGTGTTTTTGTTCCTGTTGTTGGGGGGGGGGGGGATTTGGGATGTTTCTTTGGGTGTCTGGGAATCCACCCCTTAAAGGGAGGGGGGGGGGGCTCTGTCAGGAACTGAGCTGGCTTGGTTTCCCCTGGCCTCTCTGTGGGTACGTGCCACGTTGTATGTATGTTAGTATGTATTTCTGAGTGCTCTGCCGTACCCATAGCCACTGCTTTCTGGCTGGCAGCGGTGAGGCAGCCTCTTGGGCTCACGCTGGAGTGAGCACTGTCTAACTGTCTGCCGGTCGGACCACGCCCCCTCTCTA